>JAHEWH010000005.1:1280951-2561902 GCA_020726485.1 Halenospora varia
CGAAACCAACGTAAAATCAAAATAAACTCCTGATCGCTAACCATTCGTTGATCGAGCTTTCTCGTAGCCAGCGAGTGTCGCATGCAGATGAGATCGGAGATCCCGGCGCTCTCACTTCATAATCTAAACCCAACGTGCCACGATACACTCCATGCCCTCAAGACTGAAAATGCTCGAGCCATTACTTCCTCGTGGCCACAACTTAGAAATTGATTAGCTTTCTTCTTTGACCGGGTTCGGTTCGTTCTTACCAGCTGGTACGATAATGACAATCAAAAGAATGACAATTCCACCGATCAAGCACATTCTCATCTTCATGTCTACAAAGCAATTAGCCTATAAATTCCACAGTTGACAAGCCCAATGTAATTACCCTTCCACCACATCTGCTTTCTAACACGGTTGGCGCCCCGTCTGAAGCCCTGTGCTGATACTGCGAGGTTGTCGGTCTTATCTTGGAGAGAGTCCAGGCGTTCACCACGTTGGGAAACTTTGTTGATGTTTTCGCGCATGACACCAACGGTGTCATCGATTTGCTATGGACATAACCGTATTAGCTTGTTATTCATTATATATCCTGTATCGACTAGTAGCATTATGTGTCTTCGGTCGGATCCAGGTCGTGACATGTGCGAAATGGCCAAAACATAAGTCTCTTCCAAACGCCAAATCAATCGATCATCCGAAGTAAAATGTATTCGGCAGTCGAGCTACAACCTTCCACATTTGCCAGCTGATAATACTCTCATTATCGTCGATGGGTCGATGGACGGTTCGCTATAGGAGATCCTGAAACCTGTCCGCGGCAATCTTCGATACGTTGCGAATAGACTGCCATAGACACGGCCCGTCGTTCGTCGCATCACAAGCCCTCCCTGCAGGACTCTTTTTCAGAGTGCTTCGGCGTATCCGGTATCGATCGTGTCGCTTTTCGAGTTGCCCTCATCAAGAAGGTCGTCGTCGCATCGAAATCCATCGCTCAACAGCTCCGGAAGGAAGCGCATCGTCCGGAGAATCTCTCATAACTGGGCTCAGATAGTACTTACAGCTTGAAGCGCCGCCGTTCTTTGATTGCCTTGTCCTTGGGCTGGTGCACCTCCGGCCGCTGGCGCTCCGCCGCTTGGAATATAAGGATCATATTGAGGTTCGCGTGAGTCTGCCATTGTGATTTTGGGTGTGGATAAAGCTGAGATCGCTGTAGAGAATTGGTATCGCTTTCAGTGTTGTATGTCCAAAGTTCGTTGTTGAGTGGTTGGATGCGAGGTTGGGGATTGATGGTTGCTAGAGAGGGAGGTTGCTGGAGATGAGAGTCGCTGGCTTTGAGATGGCCGGGCCAAGCAAGCGAGGAGGCAACGCCGAAACACTGAAGATTCACGTCTAAAACCGCAGGTCGGAGGAACGTGACAGTTTGTGAGTATCAGGCTATTCGCAATGATTATTCATGAACAGAGCATTCGGGAACCGGAGAATGGAAGCTGAGCACCTCAATTAAATACGGTTTCTATTGTTAGACTTTTCGGTCGCTGCCTCGTTCTCCGTCGCCTCCTGCTGGCGTACGCATCTATTGAGCCACAATATTGATCACGTGAGACGCTGACTAACGGGTGGCGGCTCTCTGAGACCATTGAGACACGACCGACTGTTTTGTTTCTTTCAAGTTTGCAATGGCGGCCATTCGTTTGGAAACATCATGCACGCTACCTCACCACACGCCCCTTGGAGCCACGACTCGACAACAGAAGAGCTCGGATCAGGGGACTCGATATCTCGTACCTTTTATGATTATGTCATGTTGACCGGCCCTTTCGGATCATCGCCAAGAGGACTCGATGTCGAGAGACATCGCGAGGTGAATGTCAGCAGAGTGATTCACGGTGAGAGAAGCGCAGAGACTTTGCTCATGCGAAGGCGCATCTGGAACAATGCATACACATTGTACTGTATGTCTTTGACAGCAGGCTTGGGCATTTCTTGGTGATTAGAAGGGGTTTTCCTGCATGTTCTTGACCTCGAGGGCAAAGATTGATGGTTCGTATCGTCGATTTTAGCATTCTTAGCCCACCTTTTTCCCCACCTCGTACTGCTGAGAGGCTCCCCTCTACCTTCCCACATTCCCAAGTTCCCTAAAGTCTCTACATTCCTCAAACGTCCATCGCAACAGAACATAAACGGAGTACTGGTATTTGCCCGTCTACGGCCTCACACTCGTTCTTTGGGGAGTATTCATTCGCTCGAACTCCGACAAAGCGCCAGTAACGACGTCATACCACCAAACCGCCAGTGCACAAGTCCCCGGCGACAGTCGTTTGCGCCGACCTCCAGAAAAAGGAGAATATTCTTTTGGAGCTTGGACAAAGGAATAGATTGGAATCTTCTTCCAAAGCACTTGTATATTATTATATTGTTGCCCAGTGGACAAGCCTTGGACCCTTGCGTCAAACCCGAACCTCCCGTCTCTCTGGCCGGCTGTCGCCCAGCTGCCGCATTTCAAGATGAAGACTTCACGCCTCTTAACAAATATTGCCACGGCTTTTCTTGCTGGTAGCCAAGTTGCTCAAGCATTGGATCTGGATTTAAGCTCTCAGGGTATGCCGAACTCGAAGCCATCTACTTCTAGTCTCTCGGCGAGTATCCCACTTACACATTTATAGATTCCATAAAGTCGGCTGCTAAAACACTTGCATACGACATGATGCTGTATTATACTGGAAACCGAACTGGCGATATACCTGGAAACTTGCCAGCTCCATATTACTGGTGGGAAGCAGGAGCGATGTTCGGCGCCATGATCGACTATTGGTATTACACAGGCGACTCGACCTATAACGATGTTACAACACAAGCCATGCTTTTTCAAGTAGGACCTAATGCGGATTACATGCCTCCGAATCAGACGAAGACGGAAGGAAATGATGATCAGGGATTCTGGGGCTTAGCAGCTATGTCTGCCGCGGAAGTAAACTTCCCAAATCCTCCTTCGAATCAACCACAATGGCTGGCACTTGCTCAAGCAGTCTTCAACACGCAAGCAGCTCGCTGGGATACAACATCGTGCGGTGGAGGTCTTCGATGGCAAATCTTCACATTCAACAATGGTTACACTTACAAGAACTCGATTTCCAATGGTTGTTTCTTCAACCTCGGTGCCCGGTTGGCGAAATACACCGGAAATGATACATATGCACAGTGGGCTGAAAGAACCTGGGAATGGATGGAAGCCATCAAGCTCATCGACGAGGACTACTACGTCTACGACGGCTCTGACTTGACCATCAACTGCACCCGTATCAATCGTCTACAGTTCACCTACAACGCCGGCGCAATGCTCCTCGGCGCAGCAAACATGTACAACTACACCAACGGCTCTGCAATCTGGGAACAGCGAATGAATGGTCTGCTAAAAGGCACAGACGTCTTCTTCAACAACAGCGTCATGCAAGAAGTAGCCTGCGAAGGCGTCGGAAAATGCAACACAGATCAACAATCCTTCAAAGCCTACCTCTCCCGCTGGATGGCCGCAACCACCAAAATGGCACCCAAACTCTACACCCAAATCATGGCCAAACTCGCTCCTAGTGCCAAAGCAGCAGCTCAGCAATGCTCTGGTGGCCAGAATGGCCGAACGTGTGGCTTGAAATGGACGGCTGGTTCAGTATGGGATGGCAGCTATGGCGTTGGTCAGCAAATGGCTGCGCTTGAGGTCGTGCAAAGCAATTTGATTCAGCAAGCGAGAGGACCGGTCACCAATACGACTGGTGGTACGAGTACTGGAAATAACGCTGCGGGAACGAGTAGTACTACCAATGTCCTTAATCCCGGCGTTGCAACGAAAGGTGATAGGATAGGAGCTGGATTCTTGACAACCGTTGTCCTGGTAATGCTAATAGGGATGCTGTGGTGGATGATTGTTGATTAACGAATTCCCTCGGTCTTTGCATATGTGTGGATTGTACATAATTTTCCCACCTCGCTTCGTACATATAACGGCTGTTGGAGCTCGGGACCTGGGTTTTTTTGGAAAAGCGTGGCTTTTTTGGTTTATCGATATTATGAACGGTGCATTACCGGGTTTTATATGCTGGGCTGGGTATCATCATTGGGTGGTTTGCATGCATTACATCGGGTTTGCAAGTGAATAGGGCATTGCAATGGTTCATATGGTCACCGATTGGGTGTAGACCTGGGGCTGTTATTCGTTATCACTATCGCTACACATAGTTATTGGAATGCTCAGCGAGGAGAAAGCGTATGAAACTATGAGTATATTAATTGTCATAATCTGTTCGTGGCTTTTGTGAATCCAGGGGGGCGGTGGTTGAGTTATGCTTATATTTTAGCATGTGTTGTGGATATTGTGCGTACTTCATAAGAGCTTAGTGGAATCAACTCGGCATACTTTCAGCATGGGGAACTCACAACGAGAGAGTAGCTATCAGAAGGGAAGTCTCTGTGTTATCCGGAATTTTACATACGCTTGTCCTCTGTGACGGAGAAATACAAACACAATTTATAAATAAAGCTTTGTTTTCCCACCCTAAATGAACAAGTTGTCAAGCCCAATGGCGCGTAGCCACTTCTTACCGAGATGCGTATGCCACTATGATCTGGAAACCATGAATCACTTCTCATGTGAAACCCCGTGTTGCAATGAGCACCAATGAAACCGTTTGCGCCTCTGTAAAATTATAGCCTGCGCATGAAGTATCGTGGGTAGTATCGTGGGTTTGGAAGAATGAAGGCTAGAAATTGCGACATACTTGGGTCAATGCGCTAAACTTCTCCTCGCTAAAGCCCCCTTTACCTGTAATCGCTGTGGGAGCACTTCCAAAGGCCATGGGCAATCATTGTTCCAACGAGACTCCTAATTGATTAGCATCGATATTCAAGTTTCGTCCGTTCAAGCAAGCTAGTCTTGTGTCCGTAAGACTCTCATATCTTCCAGTACCCCACCAAAAGATACTACATGGCAAAGCATAGCTTCAAACCCAAATTCTGTTTTGCCGAAAAACTGCGTTATTATTTCTATAAAGGGCAGTCAAACTGAGGATCTATGGAAAGGAAGGGCAGACTAGTCTAGCGCCTCAAGCCTTACACTTGATGCAAACATCCTGTGAGACATCAAAGCTAAATATTCCAAATGGAACGGTCATCTGACTTTATTTTATGATGGATTCGAAACAAAAGGAGACATAGGAAATATTTGCCTTCGAATTTGTTGAAGCCCTAATTTTGACCACCGTCCCTGAGAATCTGCACTTGACTGATCGTAAAATCTCCAAAACTTTTAAGAACGTAGTGATCTGGTATGAGATTGGACTCCTTTAGTATCGACACTGCATTTAGTCTTCTGATGATGATGTAGCAACCCACTCTTCCCGTAAGCTGGGATCCTAGATTGACTTGAGTTAGCACATTGGTTTCCAAGTTGTATAGGTGATGCTGTGCTTGCTGCGCAGGGATTGAAGATTGAGTATTCATTGTTCTCGTCCTTGCCCACTGTGATAAATCTGGGTCCAGCCTAATCTTTAAGCTTGTTTTCTGTAGCCTCATGAACAAGGGAATACGCATGGGCTGTGAATATCTCCCCACAGTGAGTGGTATATTCATGTGGGGCAAATGGTCTACCTCCCATGCTGTGAAACTCCCGTTGGCAGGCTCGCAATTCCGCGCCAGTGGCTGAACCCCCGTTCGTTCTGACAAAGCGACTCCATGAAAGAACCTCTCTGAGAACTTGACAGGTATATTTCATCATTAACCAGAAGTAGAGTCATGGCTCCTGCACGCAAGTCCTTGGGTACGTTATGGTAATCCCACAATTCCTCCATTTTCCTGAAAGCATCAAACGCCATCATGAAAAGCTGTTCGCCACTAACAAGTTCCTGAATGCCGTCGTTGAATTTTATATGACTGGAGAAGACAATCCGTAAGGAATTTGACGCTTTGTTTGGCACCAATGCATAATCAACTCGGATTCCGAGTGGTTCTATACGAGCCAATCTTCTGGTTCTGCGATCGAGCCGTGGCCTCAATTGGTCTTGAGGAGATGCTAGTGGATCGAAATTGGTGATTTTTGGCATATGCCACCGTAATGGGAGGTTTTCGCTCTTGATGTCTTGGTTATTCTCAGACTTCCGTGGTTGTTCACGATGCATATGAGGAATGAGGTAGAGGGTTTCCCATTTTTTAGTGTTTCCGTGTTGTAGAACGCATAGTTTGAATTGGAAAACGTCGTCAAGGTCCGGAATTCGAAGACGCTTGATTAGAGAAATGCGGTCCATATTCGACGATAGTTTATAATTTATTAAGTAGACCCAAGAATAAAGTGAGTGTGTATTGGTGTATACAAAACTCCTCCATCATTACTATGGCGATATACAATACTCTCCTCTTCATTGTGATGCTGTTGAACAAACCAGTTGTAGATCAGTATCGTGGTATAAACTCGTACACTGGTTCGAACAATTTCCCTTCACATTGTTTGATCCTCATTGAGTCTACGAAAATATACCGGCGTGCGGTTATGCTTCACTGAGTCTCGGAGAGAATTACACTTGCTTGTTAAAGAGAGTTAATTCAAGAGCATAGGCTGGAAATCATTGCGTTTGATAGACGAGAGCTAGAACTGTGATGGTAAACTAGAACATCCTAGAGACGAGACCTTCTACTAAATTAGATACCGCCTCGAGGCCTCATTAAACATTCAAATAGCTTTCAACTAAAAGTCGCAGAGTATCCATTTCGTTGAAGGAGTGCGCTGAATAGAGGTGATATCATTATTGTTTGTGCAACTTCATCAAAGAAAACTCGGATCGGAAACAAAAGAATTGTGTCTTGAAATCTGAGATTCGACTCCTTGAATGGCATTATTATCTTTGAGTCAATCTGAAACTTGTGGTTTTGTTCCATCATTCTGAGTGTGCAGTGAGAGTATCAGTGAAAACACAAAGGAATGTGTCTGAGGCCAACTACCAAGGCTTGCACCGAGTTGTTGCGATACGGTGATATATCATATATTCAGACGTCGCCAAAGATCCTCAAACAAAGTGCCAGCTAGTATGAGGCTTTTACCGAACCTACATGCACAAAGCAAGTCAAGAGGTTGTGTTAAAACCACCGTTATTGAAGCTTTGGGCGTCGAGCGACACAGAGGCTATCTGAAGGGAGCGAACTCAACAATGTCATTCCGAACACTGCCTCCGCACAGACAAGTCAATAATCTACGTGAGTTCGAGTCAAATCAACCGTAACTTTGATACAATGAGCTGTCTTGCCTTTTCTCAAGACAATGAGTAGTTCTATAATGTGTATTGGAGTTTTAGGAAGAAACCCCAAGGCGTATACTTGGAAATGATAACGGAGAAATATAACCAAGACTCAAAACATCTATTATGATATACATATGTACGCTGATAGCTCTAATAAGTGCGTGTACTTTGATGCTATTTCTCCATCCCAGCTTCTGCTTTGTAACCAATAGAAACTCCCCTTTAGACGTCTTCGGTATTCTAGTGAACCGAGAAGGCTGAAGTGAGAAGTGTGCTATGAGAAAGACTCCCCTTCATATTCTTTGATTGCTTACTTGGCAGGGTACTTTTCTACTCAACACTTTACATCAAAGGTTTTGTTCTGTAGATCAAATCCACCACGACAACCTCACCGCCTCATCAATTTTAGAAACGGCAATGACATCCTCTCCCATCCTCGAAGTTCCCCCACCACTCGACCCAGCCTGGCTCGACCATGAAGAGAAAGCCGGTCTCTTGCTTCAAAAACCGCCCATAACAGACGCGCTTGTTCGGCAACAAACATACAGCACCACCTGCAAAACCCTCAACACTCTCCTACTTTCCGGTCGAGATGCGCCCCTCACACACGGTCTCGTAATCCGCGACTTTACCATTTCATCTGCATCCGGCCACACCATCCCAATCCGTCATTACACGCCCTCCTCTTCCAGCAACTCTGAAAGCGATGACCCAAGAAAGGAAGATGCCGAAAAATTGGACACAGTGATCTACTACCACGGCGGCGGTCTCTACGTAGGAGACTTAGACAGCGAAGACTTGACCTGCCGGCGGATCGTCAAGAGTCTAGGCGTGAAAGTCTATTCGGTGGACTACCTCCTGATGCCTCAGCACAGCGCTGATGATGCGTTGGCTGATGCCCTTCATGCATTCAGGTATCTGAGGCAGGATGTTGTGAAAGGAAAAGGGAAGATGGTAGTAATAGGCAGTTCATCAGGCGGCCAACTTGCCGCACAAGTTTCCCTCCAAGAGAACAAGAACGGGAAAGGGATAGACGGAGTACTACTCCGCTGTCCCGTCCTCTGCGACGCCTCCAGCCTCCCTTCTCGCTGGCAGTCAAAGCACGCTTCAATGTCTCCAGCATTCCACACTTCTCTTCTCTCATCCGCAGCACTTACCGCAGAGAATCGGACGAAAGAGAAGCTACCCTTAGAAGTAGAGGAGTTGGGGGGGATGCCGAGGCATTGGATTCAGGTGTGCACGAATGATATTTATTATTCGGATGGGGTGTGTTATGCTGAGGGGTTGAGGGAGAAGGGCGTCCAGGTGGAGATGGATGTTGTGGTTGGGTGGCCGCATACTTTTTGGTTGAAGGCGCCGTTGCTTGGGAGGGCTGTGAGGGCTGAGGAGGATATGCTTGTGGGGTTGAGATGGTTGCTGGAGGATTGAGAGCAGAGTGAAATTGAGATAGAGGACTCCCTCTAAGGATTTCTTGGGCTTCCTTTGCTCTCTGGTATACCTCGTGCTTTTCTCTCATGCATCGGAAATTATCGAATGAGAGGTTAAACAATGTCAAAAACCATTCTACGAAACAATCAATTTTAGCGAGGTCAACTTCGAATTCTTCCTCTATTCGTCCACTATTTACACTAGTACAAACATAGGAAAGGATGCGTGGTCGTTGTCTACAAGATTGAAAGGTCTCCGAATTTCTCCTGTAGATTTTGTCAGAAATCGATGCCCACAGCATTTCTTCCACCACAAATGTAGAACATACCTTGTAGCCTGGTACCATCCAGCGCCCCTTCGAAACGAGTTGGTTTGTCTTCTCGTCGATTTGTGGTTGAGCAGCAGCAACTTCGTCCTAGAAAACACCCAAACGTCAGTCTCTTCTTCCATCTTTCCAATCCAACCAAGTAGACATACCACAGTGAGATCCTCAAACGGTCTCGCCTCCTCAATATTCTTCAGCGTCTTCTCCAAATCCTTCAACTCCAAATCAACACGACCCTTAGTCTCCTCAGCATTCTTCACAGCCTGTGCCTCAAACGTCTCAATAGCCTTGATCTGTCTGCCAACATCATACGTCGCAGGCTTGAACTGGCTGAAGTGCTTCTCAATCTCATCGACAACAGCTTGGTTCTTCAGGATTGATCGGTAGTGTGTGAAGTCGACCTTTGATGGCTGTTCTGAGAGTTGCTGCACGCGGCGTCGGGCATCTTCGTTGCGCTTCTTGAAGGCTTGGAGGGAGGCGGCGGTTTGACCACGGAGGCCGAGGGAGCTGGTGACTTTGGCCCAGTCGAGCTTGAGGGCTGCGCTTCGCTGTGGGAGAGGAATTGTTAGCTGTGGTGTTGAGGAGAAGATTCAGCGAGCTTCGGCAGAGCTCGGGCAGAGGCATTTCTTCCATTGCGCCGGCAGAAGGATCGCAGTCCATGAGAAAGCCTTATAAGAGTATATTGAGCAATTGAACTTACTCCGGTTGCCATTGTGACGGTAGTGAGACGATTGAAGGGAGTGGAGAGTCGTGTTGTGTTGAATTGAACGTCGTCAAAACCTGAGCTGCAAGCCGCTAATAATTTTGTCGCCTGAGGCTGAAAGTCACACTTTCACCCATAAATTCCCGAGGTTGAGGACAGTCAATGCTGAGCACTGAAATAATAACTTGGTATGTGGCATTATGTTTTATTTTACTGTTGATTTTGTAAATTCCAGTTCTCAAATATCTTCATAGAACGTAGAAATGAGTTGTTAAAATCCTCGGGTCTTCACTAATTAGTTGCACACGGCTTAACGGACAAGAATATGACATAGAGCATTTACGAGACGAGAACGTAGTTTAGTCATTGGATGAAATTGCATTCAAGACTCCATTGTCAGTGTACATGCTTTTTCTGCAGAGCTATATGTGCTACTGCCCCCTTCCAATACTCCACCCGACCAAGTATACCACAGCAACCATCGTCAGGCAGAACACAGCGGCGAACTCTATATGCTTAGAGCCATGATGGAGTTGACAATATCATTATCGTTCTCCTTCAATGCCTTGATAGCCTTCTTCCGCGAAACACTAGCCTGGGTCATAACGAGCTCAATATCCTTGTCCTCAAGACCCTCAGCATCGACCTCCTCTCCGTCATCTTCTTCCTCGTCCTTCTTGTCATCGCCGGTATCGATAGCCTTGCCCTTGCCGTGGTCATGGTCGTGATCATGGCCAGAGTGGTCGTGTCCAGCGTGGTCGTGGGATTCAGCGGCAGCTAATTGCTGAGCGGCAGAAGCTTGAGCTTGGGAGTTGAGATCCTCAATCTTGGCCTCACCGAATACACTAGAACAGAAATTGTCAGAATTTACAGCTTGTATGTTGGTAGAGCGAATGTGCTCACATGTAGGTGTTGCTGGTGGGGGACTTGTAGACCTCTGGCTGGTTGATGACGAAAAGGATCTGTGACGGAATTAGAACATGTCTACTAAGTTTCTGCGAATCTGGAGGTCGAAAAAATAAAAGCGCATCACAGATATGAGCTTCCGCCGGTGTGCAAGAAGCTTCCTGTTGGCCTTGTCGTGTAGGAGTGGGAGCTTGTGCACAGCTCCAATTGATTGAAAACACTCACGTTCTTTGGTCGTCTCAATGTAACTCTGGTAATGCCAGGGACACGGGTCAAGCCAAGCTTAGCAATAGACTTGCGTGCCTTCTTCTCATTGCGAGAGTGGACAATCGCTCCTCCTGCTGGAATACCGCTCTCACCGGTCTCGACTTCGGAGTCAGAGCTCTCAGATCCCTCATCCTCGGCGGTGACGTTCTTGGTTGGCTCATCATCTGGGAGCTCTTCGATGCGTGGGTTCGACATATTGGGCGGTATGTCTGTTGATGTGTTGTTAGCAAATTGAGGTTGACGAACGATTATTTGTGAATATTTCTCGTGTGCGCCTCAGGCGCCCGCCCGCACTTTTGGAGCTGCACACCGACGGCGGTTCGGCACAAGGATATGGGAGCTTTGTACTGACCTAAGAGAATTGGATATGGAGGAATGTGTAGATTTGTGGTCTGGATGTTGACGCTGGGAAACAATCAAGGATCGCGTTAGGGCTGTGAGTTCGCTAATTATTTAGGTTGGTTGCCGTATCCAGCATCATCAGATCTTGAAGTCGGGATTTCTCCAGAAAGTCAAGTTAAGGATTAATTCAATAGCTCAAGGTTATTTGCAGGTATTCTAGATCTCTGGAAATCTTGGCTTCATTACTACACGGATTGGCGTCAAATATTGCTTTCTTGTTCATTAATGCACCAAGCTACCACACATGGACATTTCATAGCATTTTATTTCCGAAGTACTTCAATGTCTTTTTGAAGTCCATATGCTCTTGACGCCTGTCAAAATTGACGTAGGATACATAGCTCCCTAAGAAGCAAAGGAATCCAGCAACCCAATGCAGTCATGCTCGCGCGATCCCAAACCCCCATACCATCATCTACGCCGAAGCCTTAACCTTTGCCAACGACTTGCGGACCTCGAAACGTGCTTGCTTTCTCAATCGCATGACCTTAAATCGCTCGAAATCGGTCAATGCTCGTCTCCGCTCCTTCTGGTTGCGCTTCTTGGCCCACGCACTTTCCTGCCACTTTGCCTCGATGCCTGCCTTCTCCCATGCAGCCTTTACAACTCCTGTTCGTGCAGCGCGGGGGAGCTTCTCGAGGATGAGAGGTGTGAGGATGAGTTGTGAAAGAGAAATTGCTTGACGGGGAACGGCGATCTTGGTGTCGGTTGCTGGTCCATCAATGAGGGCCTGTGTAGGGTTAGTTTCAACGCCTTGGATTTTCCTCGTCCAGAATCATAAACATACGCGCTTGTGATCAATGATCTCAACGATCGTGGCGAGCTTGCCGTCTGAAGGTCCTCCGTGGATGAGACAAACGCGACCGACCTCCACCAGTCTCCATGACGATGCCTTGATTTCTGCGTCACCCATTGTGATTGATTCTGAAGTTGCAGATTAGTGTAGAACTTTCTCCGCTGGAAGTGTTTGTGGAAAGGACGTACTGGGCGAGTTGTCGAGGGTTGTTGTCGTTGGGTTGAAATTGTCGCTGTCCAGGAAATTCCAAAATCGTTGGATGTGGATTTCTTAGCGAGGCAGGAACCCTAAAATTTCGTGTGCGTCCTCAGGCCACAGGGCCACCATGCATTAGCGCCAGATGGAAATTCGAGGCTCTTCTGAACTTTTTCAGCATCGTGAACTTCCAGATACTTTCTTCTTCTCCAAGCAACAACACTCGAGAAAATACAATTTCCAACAACACGCATCAATCACGCCTACCTCTTCCACGCTTGAGTGTAGGTGTGATGATGCTTTCATGCACGATTGTAAGCTCAATATCCCTCCTTTCTCCCCTTCCACCTACCGGACTCAATGATGATATAATTTGCGATCGACCTTGCTTCGGTGGCACCCTCGCCGGGGTCGCTATATCGGGCGAGTGGATGACATTCATTCTTACATATTCTGAAAATTTCCCAGCATCTTGCTCAATTGACAACTTTTTCAATGCGCGTAGGATCGACTGGCTGACGGATTCAAAGAACGATTTAGGACTTCTACTATGACAGCTTCAACAAGCCCATCGTATTCGGTTTGCAGCCGGGACATGTAGCCTGAGCACAGTGTTAACTGTTCTGCCAGGCTCTACAGAGAATCTAGGGCCTGGCGTTCAACATCATGGTAAGCGCACATGTCCTCCCTCTCTAGCACAACCATTCGCACCCACCATTGTCTATGATTACAACAACGCACTGAAAATCCTGAGCTCTTCGGAGTACTGAACGATTCTTCTACCAAGATCACTGAGCGACAATTTCAACAAAACTTTGTGCTTTCAAAAAGAGACTATCAAGATCAGATAGCTAATGAATCTGCCACAGGTTTCTCAAGTCCTTCCGTTGACATGGAGTCAGCACGACGATACGTTCATGAATGCCTGGCTGACAGTGGGGTTGGATATATGCCGGCAGGCTTGTGGTGTATCATGTCGCATCTTCGACGACTGGTGCTCGAAGCAATCCCATGTGAGCCTATTGCGAGCTTCCATCATGATATGCCAAACGTTTGGCCTGGTATCACCGTTCACTCTTACCCGTCGAGCTTTTCGACATACTGTGTTCAAGCGGACTATCTTCAAAGCTCCACTGGTAAGAAGTCATTTAATCAGATGACAGAGCTAGCAATCATGCGGTTGAACATTAGCAATCTTTATTTAGCCTAGCTGGTTATTCCATACTTGCTCTCTTGAACAGCATCTATTCAGTCCGTAAATTGTAGTTCAGAGAGCCGTTTAGTCAAATACTTTTTTCAATCAAAACAATGCAAGCTTCCTCAAATTTGACGTTTCATTTAATGGGTTCCAGTTTGCCTCTTCTGAAACTAGACTCTCTATGCAACTATCAGTGATCTCTACGAGGTGAAAACAGCTAAAGACCCAAGTCCAATTTTTAATGCTTACTGATCCATACCATAGACGCCAAATCACATCCACAGCTCTAGAACAACCGTAACTCCATTTTGACACTCTCTTTGCCAGATCTGTCCGCTTACGCCGCTTTCGATGCATACGGATTCATTCAACGCTGGAGCATATCCACATATCAAGAACACCCATAACTCCATTTCGAAACTCTGTGAACCGTCGCAATCAGAGCTGTCCACTCTACCCATGCAGGAGAGTTCATCTCATCCTCGATTCAACTCGCACTTTCCAAGCATCGTTTCAACCACCACACCATTGTATCATCACCAACCATCTCCGCTCAAAGCCAACCTAATTAATCACAATCGTCTCTTCAACAATTCCATCGACTCTATCCAACCACTTCTTAATCCACTCAAACAATCGTCTTGCCACGGAAGGAGGAATCGCATTGCCCATCTGCTTCTTGATATTCGTATTGTTGCTCCCACGGAATTTGAAATCCATCGGAAAGCCTTGTAACGCCGCGTACTCTGCAAGATCAAAGTCTCGGAGGCCAGACATGTGGTAGTTGCCGCCACCGTTGCAAGTCTATTGGGGTATTAGTAGGGTGTGGAGATCAAAGATGTAGGTGAGGGAAGGCGAGAGATGCGATATTGTTCATGTGATAGTAAGGTGAGGAGGAAAGGAGATGTGCATACCATTGCTTGCTTCATGATCACATTTCCCATCCATTCCCTCTTTGGTATCTTAAGAGTATTTCCGAGCGCATTCTTGAGAGGATGGTTTGCAGGGATGCTGGAGAGAGCTTGATTGACGGTCGTGAAAGGACGGAGACGTGAGCCTGGTGGTGGATCGAGAGCATGTGTTGGAGGTGGCATTGTTGGGAGAAACTCGCCAGGACTATGAGAGATTTCGTTAGCTTAAGATGAAGAGGGAGACGCACTTAGTCGTGAGGAGACAGGCTCAGGGACTACATACCAAGAGGCAATGATAATCAGTCGTCGTCTGCTCGCTGGTAAGCCCTAGATATAGGTGTTAGCAGAGCATATTTTGGGGATATAAATGGGGTTTACCCAGTCTTGAAAATGAACCAAACTCCATCTGACCGAATAGCCATGACTAGTAAACATGTGAATAAGAGCATGGAAGTAATCCTGGTATCTCTCCCACAAAAGTCCCCAAGTCTGCTCCAAAGTCACAATTCTCGGCTTCGCAACAGCTAACAATTCCCCGACAGCAAAAAGACTGGCAGTGTTCATCTCATCATTCGGTCCCTTATGAGTATGAGCCGGACTGAAGTACTGACACGGTGGGGAGAGGTGAACAACATCGACTTTGACATTTTTGATCTCACCGATCTTAGCTTTGTTGATAAACTCATCCGCTCGGAGAGTATACGCCGCTGCCATCGGAAAATTCGTCTTCCAACTCTTCATCGCCTCACCCCACATGTCAAACCCCCATGCCACCCGAAAGCCAGCCTGCTGCGCACCTGACGTAGTGCCACCGCATCCACAGAAGCTGTCACCGAACGTAAGCTTTTGTCCTGGCTTACGAACGGTCCGAATGGCTGGCGACTGGGAAACAATGGCGCCGGTCGGTGGTGGCTGGTTGACTTCGGAGAGGTATGGGTTGATGACAGGAGGGATCGATGGAATGAAGGTGGAGTCGTCGTCGTCGTCGGTTAGGTCGACTGCTTTGCCTTTTCGGTCGAGGTGTGTGACGGAGAATCGACGGCGAGTATCTTCGACTTGTTGCTCGCTATCCGGACGAGAACGCTTTGGAGATGTGCCCACAGTTGTAGAATCATTGAAGACGCCATTTTCATCTGATGCCTTTCGCTTAGAAGGGCTTTGGTTGGGAATAGCATCAACTTCGACCATTTCGGGAATGTATGAACCACCAGGAATTGTCTTTCCTCTCCATGCATAACGAAGCGCGGAGTTATCAGCTGGATTGAGGACTTCTGTTGCTGTGATTCTCTCTAAAGCTTTCTGTGTAGCTCTGCTATTGACTCTCTGCTTGGCAATATTGTATAGAGTGGTGAAACGCCAGCGACAAGTCAATGGACCATCTGCGGACGCCAGGTTCTGATCTCCACCATAGCTTTCGAGGTTGAGGAGTCTTGCCATGGGAAAGTCTTGGTTTCGGAAGCCTAGTAGTCTGCGTTTTGGAAGAATCTGAGAGATAGGGACCTCGATCATAGCTTGGATGTCTCCTGGTCGGGAATCGTCGAGATCGATGTCGACGATGGCACATACCTCGTTGAGTTTCCTGGGTAGCATGTTATGTACGTCTCTAACACGTTGGAAGTGTTGGCCGCGGATAGAGACTTCTTCGGTTTCTAGGTTTTCGACGATGGAGACTATGCGAATGAAACCTCCGTCTTCTAAGTCGTACACGCCTTTTGGAAATAGTCTGAGTCCGCTGTGGTTGTAGCTCTCGTGGGCGATCAATGGAACTTCGATTGTAGGGTTTCTTTGTGGTATCTTGACAGAAGACTTGCGACGAGCTTTGCTTCGTGATGCTTGCGAAGTTCGTTGTGCTCGTTTACCAGCACCCCTGGATATCTCCCTCTCTCCTGTGCTTGTAGGCTCTTCCTTTTGACGAGGACGAATTCCCATAAGTATCAAATCATCGCCATCTTCGTCGATAAGTTCAGCCTCGAGCTCCGCCTCCAGAGCTTCCTCTAGGTCAATAATCTCCTCGCCCTCGACGGCATTGTGTCCCACTGCACTAAGATTGCTCACAAGAGCGTCTTGATTATCATGACGCTCGTCGTCGTCCTCATCGGGTATCACAAATGGATCGTCGCTTGTATTGCCAGTAGAGTCACCGGGCGATGCTGATGAGAATGTGCCACTCGAACTTGAGCCGTCTCGCTCCTGACTCAAAGGTTCAGCGACTGTGGGAAGGATTGGAGATTTAGTGTAGCTCTGCGATATTAACGACAATTTATGATATTCTTCAAAGTTGCCGTTATTCGTGCCATTGGACAAGTTGGCATTGTGATTCTCGGAGAGGCCGCTAGTCCTGGGGTACGTTGAACCGAACAGAGGAGGAAAATTCGACGACCGAGGGGCGAAACTTCGAGGTGGTTTGGGTTTTGTCGCAAGGCTAGCATGCTGAATGACTGGACTTGAAGCTCTGGCTGCTCGTTGCCTGCCATTATATGGCTGGACATGAGGTGTAAGAGTGCTCTGGGGTCGTTGTCTGCCTGCGGAGGATAGCATTAGTCGTCACGATCGATTTTAGAGACTCGTAGATCAGCTGTTGAGACAAAGGTACGAGGATGAAGGAAGAGGAATTGTTAGCACAGTGAAGGTAAAATGACAACGCACCAGCTTTGATCTTACGATCTTGCTCCTCGTCTTTGGTCAGGTCGATGATATTGCCCGCCATCTTGATGGTGCCTGGAGAGTCGATCTTTGCGATGAGGGTTGAAAAGTTTAAGCTCTGGTTCCTCGAGCTCACAGATTTGCTTCAGGACTGGGAAGATTAGTTCAGCGCGGACGACGACCGTGTTCGCAGAGATATAGACATACCAGCAAGGGCTGGGAAGTATCGTGGGATGAAAGATCTGGAGCATGAAGAGTAGAGAATTCTTTAGTGTGGTATCGGTGTTATGCGAGAGCCCTCAACTTCTCCGTATTCGAGGAGCCGTGGGCGTGATGAACAAACAGTAGTCGCAATAAAAGCTGAGAATATTCTGAATAGTTAGGGCTTAAATGACTGGGGAAGCTTTGTTCGTGGATTCTCCAGACTGTGTACAGCTTCAGCATAAGAAGTCAAATACTGTGAAATGCAAACACGCTTCTTGCAAGTCTCTGAAACTAGTCGGATGCTGAGTGTTCATCTTTGTGTTGCCAGATTGAGGTTGCGGTCGTCCCTGGAGAGAAGCTGGACTTTGTATATCTTGCAAAAGAGATAGGAATGAGGTGAGTTGCATTGGTCTGGTGTGTACTGGGGATTCTGCTGCGCCTTTCTCCTTTTTATTCTGCCGGCCAGGTGCTGAAAGAGGCTATTTTTCGGATATGGGCGGTGAAGAGCAGTGAATTAATTTGACTATAGGAGAGTAAACTGATGATAAGTAGCTGAAGAGAAAGTGTTTGCAATAACTCGCAATCCTTTATCCTCAGAAAACTATTTAGTGCGGAGTATGGCGATTTAGGAAGTACTAAGTCAGAGTTTGCAATATCCTTGAACAAGGGCAGCTTGGGGCTGCAGGCGTTGAACAGCATACAACTTATGCCACTGGTGCTGTCAATATTCTAGCACAAGAGGGCGACTAACATAGCAGACTGAAATAGTTGTGAACATTGAGAACTCCGCCCTGAATGACAAATGTTCTATAATTGATGCCGAAGAGTATCAAAGACAATTCTCATTTGGAGAACAAGAGAAGGACGCCTATGCATCCAATTTATTTCATAGATTTGTCGTAAAGTGGAAGGCTTCAATGGTGTTTCATGAGATTGAACGATATTGAGCCACGCTTTTGAGAATAGAATCGATTCAAGTATTTTGTATAATGTGAGGAAGTACTCAGTGTTCCAAGGTATTCATACGCAATTGAGCGAAACAGGGTGTTTGTAAGGACTGCTCTGATGTGGGAACTTAGAGAACGTCGTGAAGTCATAACATAATGAAAGCGTGTTGTATGAAGCAAACAGCCGTTGTGGCTTTCACATACGCCTGGGTTCTAACCACATCGTTGCCAGACCAATCAATAATGCCAAAGCCATAATTCATGTTAGACATATAAGGCTATCATGTAATGATCAAGGAAGACGTGGTTCGCCAACTTTCTATGTGAAAAGGTGTCAAAGATTATGAGAGGCCACGAGCACTTTGCTTGGGAGATCACGACCGCTCTCATCTCTTTTGCTCTTTAAACTAAGTGCAACCCATTCAAAAGTTCGTGTGAAGCTGTGCAGCATCGTTAGCATTGGAGATCATGTCACTTGAGGTCTCGTAAAGGTCAAAAGAAACCCTGTCATGGAATTTCTTGTGATTTTTGGAATCGGAGTATATTTAATCCGGAAAGCACCGAAACATAAGCCACAGGGACCCCACCTTGCCCCGAATGGCTCAAAGTTTTAAGAATTTTCTCGGGTCGTCCCTTTCACTTCACAAAATGTATTCCGCCAACCTAACTTCCGGCGTTCGTGATCACGAGCTCCAATTCAATTGTGGCTTCAATTTGGGCCTGATTCCATTTCATCGAGATCCTCCTTAATTATCTAGCTTCCTTCCACCTCCGTCCCTTCTTATCCGCCAGCTCTTACAACCCCACCTCTGTTTGAGAATATTTTCCATTGTAAGTACCTCTACGTTTCAATTATTCAATTGCGCTATCGCGCTGTCCATTGCTATTCCCTCATGGTTATGATGAACGAATTTATTTAAGATGTTAGACTGCCTATTTATTATGCGGAGATGTGATTCAGACTGAACCAAAAAATTCCCAACATCTTTTTTCAGAAACACCAGGTCTAGATCTAGCTGACAGGATTATTGCAAGCAGATTTCCTCCTCTATACTCTACCACTTGCGCAATCTTCGAATATGTGCGGAATTCTCGGTCTCATTCTGGGCGACATCGGCGACCCTACATCGACGACCGCAGCAGCGGATCTCCATGATGCACTTTACTATCTCCAACATCGAGGCCAGGACGCTTGCGGCATAGCTACCTGCGCTTCGGGAGGTAGGATATATCAATGCAAGGGCAACGGTATGGCGGCTAAGGTTTTCCACGATGGATCCCGAGTTCAGGATCTTCCCGGTTTCATGGGCTTGGGGCATCTCAGATATCCAACGGCTGGTAGCAGCGCGAGCGCCGAAGCGCAACCGTTCTATGTCAACAGCCCGTACGGAATCACTTTTGCGCACAACGGTAACCTCATCAACGCCGAGGACCTCCGAAGATACTTGGACCGAGAGGCTCACCGACACATCAATACTGATAGCGATAGTGAGCTTATGCTGAATATATTTGCCAATGAATTGAACGAGACTGGAAAGGCTCGTGTCAATTCAGAGGATCTTTTCAGCAGCTTGGAGCGAATGTATGGCAAATGTGTTGGGGGTTGGGCTTGCACAGCAATGCTGGCAGGTTTCGGAGTACTTGGATTTCGCGATCAACATGGCATCCGTCCCCTTGTTATTGGCTCTCGACCATCTGGCACTGTGCATGGAGCTACGGACTACATGATGGCTTCCGAGTCTGTCGCACTAGATCAGCTGGGATTCAAGAACATTGTGGATATTCTTCCCGGTCAAGCTGTGATCATTCGAAAAGGTTTCGCCCCAGAGTTCCGTCAAGTAGCTCCGCAGCTTGCCTACTCACCCGATATCTTCGAATACGTTTATTTCGCTCGACCTGACACTATCATCGATGGCATTAGCGTTTATCAAAGTCGACAAAATATGGGTTACAAGCTTGCGGATACCTTGGTGAGAACTCTTGGAGAAGAGCTTGTCAAAGAGATTGATTGTGTTATTCCAATCCCAGAGACTTCCAATACATCTGCAGCCAGTCTTTCAGAACGACTCAAGATTCCATTCTGTCAAGGCTTTGTCAGAAATCGTTACGTCTTCCGGACTTTCATTATGCCTGGCCAAGGTGCTCGCCAGAAGTCCGTCCGCCGCAAGCTTAGTGCCATCCCATCAGAATTCAAGGACAAGACTGTTCTTCTCGTTGACGACAGCATCGTCAGAGGAACCACAAGTCGAGAGATTGTCAGTATGGCTAGGGAAGCAGGTGCTAAGAAAGTGATCTTTGCTTCCTGCTCTCCACCTATTACACATGCCCATATCTATGGTATCGATCTTGCCTCTTCCCAAGAACTTGTAGCTCACAACCGGGATCGCATGATGATTGCTCGACACATTGGCGCTGAGGAAGTCATTTATCAATCACTTGAGGATCTAAAAGCCGCTTGTGCTGAGCTCTCACCAAGGGGTCCAACTCAAGAATTTGAGGTGGGAGTCTTCTGTGGTAAATACGTCACACCTGTTTCAGACGAGTACTTTCAGCATCTCGAGAAGATCCGTGGTGAGAGCAAGAAGGCCAAGATTGTCGAAGGAGCAAAGGAGCTGCTTTTGACAGGTCAAGCTGGTGAGAAGGAGATCAATTTGATCAAGAATGGTGCTACAGTAGATGAAAATGGACAGGTCGTTCCAGAGACGAATGGAAACGGCTACAGTGTTGCGAATAGAGACTTAAATGGACACATGCGCCGAAAGCGGGAACGGGAATCGTCTGGCACACCGCCCGTTAGAGATCGTCATGATATCAGGTATGTTTAACCCTCTCTCTCCGTGGTATACGTCCTTACTTCAAACTAGTTTACATAACTATGCGACTGAACCACCAAGAGGGTATGAATAGCATGTATTCGAGTTGGTTGTATATGGCGCATTTGGGTTGGCTGTATCACATTACTTTTCTGGCGTTGGAGGATAACAGACGAAGACTTGGCTATAGCCCATACCCTCTTACAGTATAAGCCAAATCTAGAAATGAAATTGTTGAATAAGATCTACAACTGTTTTGGAACTATCCGTTCTCTCGATTGCCGTATGCTTTTGCTTAGTGGACCAAGCTGTCTATATACGTTTACAACCATGTCTTTCTACATCGTCGCTTGTGAGGTCCCAATCAAACACTTCTGTATATTCTCCATCATCATCTCAACTCACATGTCGACTTTGAGGGCTGTCCAATCTCATAATAGAATATCCTTCACCTTCTCCACTGTGCTAGCAGAACGACATACAGTTGTAATATGAACGAATATACATGCAGAGATATCAGTAGCTAGAGTGTGGGTATGGCATATGCTTTGTGTTGGTTTTGGTAGGGGCGGGGAGTTGAGATGAAGGGTTTGTGGAGTGTGGTGTGCAATTTGGACCTGAGATTGTGAGATCTTCATATTTTGAGGGACGAATGTAAAGTTTTGCACTTATTTTCGATTTAGAGGGGGAATCGGGATGTGGTGCATAGAGTAAGGGAGCTGCTAAATAAAGAGGGGGGCGCAGAAGAGAAACTTTGGAAACAGAGAGGGACTGTCGAAAGGGAGGAGAGGGGTAAGAGTGCGATGCAGTCAACTGGTGGCGTGGAAGGCCCCAGAGCCTAGGTAGAAGACTTCATGGTATCCCTAAGAAGAGGAATTTGAATATTCAAACCTTTACTTGTCATCGTAGGAAGATGTCCAGGTTTATCGACATCCGCCCTGAGATGCCAGATCATGTCGGCAGCCACAAATTGTGAGGGTGATTTTGCCAAAAGGCTCAGGAGTGTATAGGGAAATCGTCGAACCAGAATGTTCGCCTCGTTGTATTCTTGACGATGCAGGATGTTCCAAGTAAACAAAGAACTATCTGTTGATATTTTCATGATCTCTTCCTGCAGGCGGAGAAATGCGTTTGTGCCCTCCCCATACAGTAAGGCCATATGTACGTTGAATATGCCAAGTAAAGAGTAGGCGATATCTTCAATCCTCGTTGTTTCTCTGCCAGCTGGCCAGGACATACGACAAGCAATAGGCTTTTTACGAAGCTTTCCTGGATCGAGAAGAACATCACGGTCGATTTGGGTAGCCTCAGAGAGTGACGTAACAAGAGAGGATTTGGAGCCTAGGTGAGTCCAGTCTTCTGAATAGAATAGAACTTTGCGCGGTGCAAGAAGCTCCTGAAGCGTCCATCCCCGTGTGAACCACCTGCTTTGGCGGAGGCCCCTGGGATTGAATAGTCCGCCAAGGTCGGAAAGATAGGCGTAGTACACTTCAGCCTCTACATACCATCGAAACATGGAGTTGGTAGATTCTGAAAGTTCGGCGCTACTTGACTTGTTGATACAGCATGTGTCAATCCATACATAATGTAAATGATCAGCAATGGCTTTTTCGCAGGGATATGAAATTTTCTGGAAACCGGCCTGTATTAGAGCCACTGCAGTATCTTGCATGTCTTTGAATGTGACCTCGTTTTGCCCCAGGTATGTGACAGGATGGCGTAGGGCGGAGGCTGGCCGACAAATTCTTCGAGCCTTTGTGTGTGAACATTGAGGAGATGCATGATTATTTTTCAGGCCGCGGCGTCGGACAGCGCAAACGAAAGGCTTGCAAGGAACCTCAGATGTCACCGTGTTCTAGGGGAGGAGGCGACAATGGGATGCAGAACTAGATGGGCAAGATGAGGTCCATGTGAAGCATAGATGACTAACCTGCCCAGAGTCCAGCCTTGTGAGTGTGCCATCCTGGGACTGAAGCTGCGAATATGAGGCTGTGAAGATGCGTTGTCTCACCTGGTGGCTGATGAAAGCTGCAAACTTCGGGGTTCCATTTCGATGAAGTTTCCCCTATGGTTAAGGCCACCAGGATTCAATTCAATGAGGCAACAGCGAGACTCATCTGTATCAATTACCTCTACCCAACAAAAGGTTCAAACCAACTTACTCAAGCAGTGCATCACACTTTCTGGGGCCATTTTGTGTTCAAGCTCCGGCGTAAGGTTATCGACTCCTTCGGCACATTCTGGTCGGGATACCCTCCTAGACCATTCTCACTTTCATCAATTGTCTCCTCCTCAGAATCAGATATCCTCAATAAATTCTATGTATTTATTCTAAAGCATTCATTTTGTCCCATTGCACACTCAAACATCTGATTGTGAACGTTCTTGCCTGATGGCAAGCGCACAATAGACTCTCGCACAGACCACGTCTATCATAGCGCATCACGACCGTCGCCATTGATTTGACATCTACTCAAAATCCAGGTGCATTTTCATCCAAATAACCTCCAAAATATTCATTTTCGGTTCATGTTTCATCGTCTATGCAAGAGCAGCTACACCCATTTATCATTTTATCAAAAACATCCCTACTCTATAACGAAATTTCAAAAGGGGGTCGCTGCGGCAATGGCCAAGATAGAAGAACAAAAGGAGGCTCTTCCACATGGTTTAGGCATGGCTGATGATCTTCGCGATGGAGGTTTCCTTGATCAACAACATCAGAGCACAGTATCTGGAAAGACTGGCACGAAACGAAAACGAAATGCTCCCAAAACCCTTCTCAAGAATGAACCAAAAAATACTGATTCATCCGCGCCTTCAAAGACTTCTCTACTAGTAACACCTGGGTCACTCGCCTCTCCTTCGGAACCAGCGATTAAATCTGTGCCACAGGATACAAAGGACTTTGTCAAATCAGAGGATATCAGCATTGATTCTGGTCTTGACCTCAACGATGGGCGTCGCCGATCCAAACGGATACGAGGCCTCAACAAGGACATCATTCCATCAATCAGTAATTCATTCAAAGTTTCCAACCCTCTTAAATCCGAAGATCCGGAGTCAAAGCCAAGAGCGAGAACTCAAGCGCCAAAACAGACCCAAAAAGCTATACCAGCAACTGTTGATGGAATTGACGATGTCCATATTAAGGCAGCTAGTGAGGAGACGGAACAGAAAGTAGGGGGCAAAAAGGCGGTAGCAAAGAAACCAGTGAAGAAAGAAGCCAAAGGAGAGAAAATTATGGGCGAGAAGAAGAAGCGCCACCAGTATGGCCTCACCTATGACCAATCCCCATTTCCAGACCATAAATCACCAACACCCGAGGAGTGCGAAGAAGTCTACAGACTTCTTAGCGAACTACATGGCCCTTCCAAGCAACCTGCTCAAATCCCCCCACCTAGCTTTGATGTGGCCGGCTGTGGTGAGGTGCCTGACATTTTGTCTGCTCTGCTAAGGACCTGTTTGAGTGCCAACACAAGTAACAGTAATTCTAGTAGAGCTATTAAGGGTTTGAAGGATGCATTCGGAATTGTCACTTCTTCGTCAGGAAACACCAGTATCAACTGGGAAGCTGTACACAAAGCAAACCTCCTGGACGTCAAAAAGTCGATCGAGAGTGGCGGACTTGCTGAACGGAAGAGCAAATATATCAAGGATATTCTGGAGATTGTTTATCAACAAAATTGCGAGCGTCGCGATGCTCTTCTTAAGGAGAAAGCCGATGGTACAATTGCTCAAATCCCTGGTGTAGAAGGACTTACTGCGGAACAAAAAGATGCAGAGATTGCAAGAATTAAGGAGAGTCCTTACAACCTGGACTGGCTTTTTGAGATCCCAGAAGAACGTGAGGTCATGGACATTCTCATCAAGTTCAAAGGAATTGGAGTCAAGACGGCTTCTTGTGTTATCCTCTTCTGCATGCAGAGACCGAGCTTTGCTGTTGATACCCACGTTTGGCGTCATTGCCTTTGGCTTGATTGGGTTCCACCACATGCTGATAGGGACCGGACGTTCAACCATTGTGATCTTCTCATTCCAAAGCATCTGAAGTATCCACTTCACCAACTGTTCATTAAGCACGGCAAGGGCTGCTATCGCTGCAGGGCTGTTACGTCTGCGGGCACGGCGGAATGGGAGAAGACAGTCTGTCCAATTGAGCATTTGGTAAAGAGAACAGGTGCAAAGAAGCAGCCAGGATACAAGCCTTCTGCGAAGGATATGAAAGAGAATGAAAAGGAGAAGAAGAGAAAGGCAGAGGAGATGTCTGTCCACGATGAGGACTTTCTTGGCTGAAGCGGGAAGATAGAAATTCGGTGGAATCAACTTTGGAGGACGATATTTTATAGTTGTTGCGGATATTGCTCGCTACATACACATTTACGGTCATCACTTACCTGTACATTATTTAACATCTTGCTTCAAATAGCACCACATTAGCTTTAGGTCAATATTTTGCTACTTTGGCACATCATATTTTCCCTAAGGAGATATTCAACAATAGATTTTACTTGAAATTTTGAACTCCAATACATCAGATTCCTCTGGATTTATGACATATTTAATTCAACTTTCCTCTGATATCCTTCATTCAAATTCCGAGAAAATGGAAAACATTTCATAGTATTCATAAGGACATTTATCAGCCTCTTTCCCTCGCACTCCAAAGAACAAAATCTCGGAAGCAACCTCTCTTATTTCTTTTTGAAATATTAACAACCTCTCGTCCCAAAAACCAGTTCGGCGGTATTGTCGGACCGCAAGGCTGTTCAGCCTAAAAGGGAGGCGCTACTGTAAACAGGGGTGCACTTGCTTTCCCCAGACTTTTATCGTACGAAGAACCACATCGAAACATCTCCTTTTCTGAGGAAGAGACACGCGATGGCAGACCACAGCAAGGTCGTCCAACAGGAGGGTTTCTTGCTGGGGTGGCAGGAAGGTGAAATGTAAGAACTCAATTGATGCGTTGCGAATCAACATCTGCTGATTTCTGACCAGCGAAAAGCTACTTTGGGGCGCTGCGCTCTTCGCAACTGTCTTTGTCATTGTTACTATCTATGCGGTGACCAATTTCGTCGAGTGGTTCAATAAGGAACCGGTTATCAAGTACACGATTGCGCAGCCAGCTCGATCGGAAGAGGGGAAGATACTGGAGAAGCCATCTATCAAAGCTTCTGGGACCACTGCGATACAATGTTATGCTCCCGCGACGGGAGAATTCCTGGGATTTGTCAACCCCGCTACACCTGAGGGAATCGATCGTGCGATTGAGAAGGCACAGACGGCACAGAAGAAATGGAGCGAGACGTCCTTCACAAAGAGACGGCAGGTCTTGAGGTGCATACTGGCATTCATAATGGAGAATCAGGATGAGATTTGCAAGATTGCTTGCCTCGACTCGGGTAAAACCATGGTCGACGCATCTCTAGGAGAAATTCTGGTTACAGTGGAGAAATTGAGATGGACGATACTACATGGCGAGAAGGCGCTGAAGCCCTCAAGGCGACCTACAAATCTCCTGATGTGCTACAAGAAAAATACTGTGGTCTACGAACCCCTTGGCATCGTTGCGGCATTGGTCTCCTGGAATTATCCTCTACACAACCTTCTCGGTCCAATGATATCTGCCATATTCGCTGGAAACGGGATCATTGTCAAGGCGTCGGAGAACACTGCTTGGAGCAGCGGCTATTTCACCATGATTGTCAAAGGTGCTCTCCACGTTTGTGGACACGACCCAAATCTTGTTCAGACCGTTGTCACATGGCCTCAGACTGCGAATCACCTAACTTCTCATCCGTCAATCTCCCATATTACCTTTATTGGAAGCAGACCTGTTGCGAAAATAGTGGCGGCATCTGCTGCTAAATCTCTGACGCCTGTTGTCGCTGAATTGGGAGGGAAGGACGCCGCAATTATTCTCGACTCTGCGGTGAAGGACTTACCACGAATTCTTGAGATTCTTCTTCGTGGTACATTCCAAGCGGCTGGTCAGAACTGTATAGGTATCGAGCGTATCATCGCATGTCCTAAAGTCTATGACAAAATTGTCCTAGCTCTCGAACCAAGAATCAAAGCAATACGTGTCGGCTCTATCCTGGATTCGAAACCTAGCGAACACGTTGATATGGGAGCAATGATCTCTGACGCTTCGTTTGATAGGCTTGAGAAGGCTATCCAGGAAGCTGTCAAAGATGGAGCTCGCCTCTTGGCGGGCGGTAAACGCCTAATCCATACTGCCCATCGATATGGGCACTACTTTCAGCCAACACTCTTGGTTGACGTTACCCGCGATATGACCATTGCGAATGAGGAATGCTTCGGGCCTATCTGTCTTGTTATGCGGGCTGAGAATCCGGAAGATGCATGCATGATTGCAAACTCTCCAAAGATTGGGCTTGGTGGTTCAATCTACGGTGACTATGACTACCGAATGGACGCGGTTATCAAACATCTACGGACGGGCATGATAGCAGTGAACGACTTTGCTGCCTACTATGCAGTTCAACTACCCTTTGGTGGTGTTGACAAAGCCGGATATGGACGATTTGCAGGCGAGGAAGGTCTGAGAGGCATATGTAACACCAAAGCATTATGCGAGGACCGTTTTGGCTGGCTTGGGGTCAAAACCGCCATTCCACCTCGAATACAATATCCTATCCCAGACACTACCAAAGGCTTTGAGTTCACGAAAGCGATTATCGAAATCGGGTACGGGGTTGGGGCTAAGGATAGATGGGCTGGTATCAAACGGATAATCAAGAATAGGTAGATGTGCTGGTAATTATGGAACAAGCTGCATGTATAATTTGGGCTTCGATGTTGATGTTCATAGATACCACAATTGCGAGAACTGCTTTGATGAAATTTGGGAAGACTTAGCGATTTCATAGAAGGAGGCGCGACCAAGCTGGAGAGTCGAGCAACAGGACGTAGGTCATGTTCTGTTCTTCCTTTTTCATACGTCTCGGCAATCACCATTCCCGAGGACGTTACTTCGCACTCTCATTTCACATCAAGATCTCACATTCCTTTGTGTTACTAATTCTTCAGAGTCTTCGATTTCAATCTCATTATCTCTCATTACACACGCAATATGTAAACGCTTAGCAATGCCTCTACCAGATCTCTGCAGTCATGGGATCGCTCCTTGACCCAGCGACGACAAGTTATCATGCAGGTCTGCATCTTCATCAGTGTCCGGAACAATGGCTGCGAGAACCTCCATCCATGCTCCAATACCATGAAAGTCAAACAATGTCCTGTTTATTGTTGTGAGTATCGCGTTGGGTCTGTCGGGTGCTTCGGCCTCCGGAGGTATGATGGAGCTCAATGCACTCTCAGCTGGTGTACGACCAAGTCTCGAGGCGGTGCACTGCGATGAATTGTCAATTCTTGCGCGGATGACTGGCGAAGAACCCTTCGAAGATGAGGGAAAGAGAATGAAATCGTGATTGGGTGGCTCAAAGCTTAAGTCGGCAGTAGGTTTAACTAGGGCGAGAATGGCTCTCGTAGGATTGTCTTGGAAGTTCTGATATTTGACCTGTTCAGCGTCAACCAATATTAGACTCCCAATGGTCGTCTCCTCTGGCAGAACCACGTTAGCCATATCGAGACTAAGCAGGGCATACTCCAATACCAGAACGCACCAAAAGCTCGGTCAAGCACACCAATGTGTTCCTCTATGTTCCGACGTCTGGCAGCAGGATCAGCAAAGAATCCATAGAGGAAGGAACCTTCCGGTGATGGCAAGAGAGGCACAGGTATTTGAGGAGGGATGGCGTTCAAATCCTGGGACTGCTCCTGCAAGTGATCTTCCGCAATGGAAGGAGGCTTCCGATCCTTAAGCATTGGCTCCTCTAATGGCGCAGGAAGATCCATGATCTGGCTGAGCGGCAAACTCTTAGAGATTGATTCTAGCAACTATTCGACTTGATTTCTTGGTTTTTCAGTACGAATCGCGATGGTGGAACAAACTCATATTCGCGTGGATCGGGAAACAGCCAGTTTATGTGCAAAGCAATCCTTTCGCCTGCGACTGACTCCTATCGACGATCTCTCCTTACCTCTCGGTTTCGCATATTTACTGGCTCAACTTTGCTAGACAGCGCTGGCCGTACCACAGCGTTAAGTGTTCGACCCGTCCCGATGTGAACTGCTGTTGTCTGCCTGTGCCCAGAACGCCATAGGCCAGGTGCGCTTAAAGCATATTTCATCGTGAGTTGAACCGGGATTTCTCTCCGCTGCAGTTTTCACGATTGGGACGTTGCATGATTGGCTACACATTCGAAACTGCATCAATATCTCGTTCGCTTCTATCATCCAGCCCCAACGCCACCGTCTCGCTTGTCCTATTTTCCGACATGACAGCTTTTCGACGTCAGTGAGGCTGAACGGAGACCTCATGCCTTGTTTCCCCAGTTTTCTGGAAGTAAAATCGTGCGATTTCTCCATCATTGTCTTGCTTTATGCGCCTCCATGCAGGGCAGCGGCCCCTAAAATCCCATCTCTACGGTTATTCTTCCCTTGCCGTTGGACTAGAGGTGGCGATTTGTGTGGGGGGAGCCTTACGTGCCACAAGCTGGGCTCAGCTTACGAACCATGATGATTTTTGGGAATTTAGCAGTATTTGTGGCTTGCATGGTATTCTCGATATGTTTTGCATACACATATGGGTATATTCCACCAATTATTTTGTCTTTATTTCTTGTTCTCTAAAGATATACCAACCATTCATCCCCGTTTTACCTCTTCACCTTCCCCCACTTCGCGACAACGAGGCAGACAGTTGCCTATTCACAGATTCAGAGATCGTCGTGATGACATCAAAGGCTGAGGTTTATGACGATGCTGACATCTATGGCATCATATAATGCTCAAACAGAAAGGCAAGCAAACGGTAGGAATACTCTCGTCGAGTTGAACCTTATGGGATATTCGGGGGAACCGGGCCTTTCGAAGATCTTTACTCTATCGGTCTGAGAACCGACGGTGAGTTCCAAGCGACGATAATATCTCTTGATCTCCTGAGCACCTGTGTCGAATCTTATTGACATCGCGAAGCAAGAACAGGCGAGGAGGAAATGCTTTATCCCGTCCTGTTGTCTTTCTTCTGGACACATCATCATTCTCGACGGCACCTTCCATTTCTCGACATCAGCCGTCCTTAGAAGAAGAGGTCCAAATACGATTGATGATTCTAAGCCCATTCTTTCCGGGATGTAACGATTCTGTGAGAAGGTTTTGAGATCAGGTCTTGGGATGCTTCACTTTATGCTATTCGCCAACCTACAAGTGCGGTCTCGGAGGGAGCGTCAGGGTGATTTGACAGCTTTTGAAATCTGCAAATTACAAGGCGAGCATTCCCAGAGCCGCTTGGCAATAATACCACTTCCACGCGGCTTGAGTCTGCACTTCAAGATTATCACCCAAACACGCAACTTGTAGGATAATGTAGCATGGCAACGAGAGAGAAGCGTGTAGATATTAATCATCCAGCTATCTACATTCAGCCACATACCAACGCCAAACACCCGATCTCGTAAGACCTTCTAACCCCATAACGCCCAATACCTTATCCGCATTGTGGGAAGTGAGAAAACTCATGATTATACTATACACGTATCTTCTCCTTCACTGCCTTCTTCAACGCCGCCGCCTCCGCAATAGCTGCCTCATGCGCCAACATCAATTTCTGCCTCTCTTCCAAGGCACCCAACCTCTCCTCCTTCAATCGTCTATGCCGGTCATTTCTCTCCCTCCTCCCCAAATCCAACTCCCCGTCCGCAACCCTCCAATTCCGCCCCTTCCGCCCATCTTCACCCCACATACTTACTCTTTGAACCTTACGAAGTTTGGTGAGTCCGTAGGCGCATACTATGCCGGCGAAAACGAATGACCAGCCTGTTACGCCCCAGAATCCAACACTGGATTCTTCCATGAAGTTTTTGAGGTTCATGCCGTAGAGGGCGGCGATGAAGGCCCCGCTGCCGATTCCTAGGGTGCCGATGGAGAATTTTAGGTCCAATAGCATGAGGGAGTTGCGGTTGGCGTCGAGGATGGCTTTTACGCTGTGAAGTGTGTAAGTTTGGGATTTAAGAATAAATTTAGAGGGGGGCGAACATTTCCTCAGTATTCCTAATACTGCTCACCAGATTCCCCGACTCCTGCACAATCTCATCACAAAGCTTATGATAACTCTCAAGCAGCATCTCCACTTCCGTATGATCATCTTCTCCCCGTACTAGATCGTGAGATTTCTCTGTCAGGTACATAGCTGCTAGATCATCGTCCGCTTCTAGTAATTCGTCGATGGCGTCTCGGACGAGCTTAGCTTTTTGCTCGAAGGTACCGAGTTTCTTAGAGTAGATGAGGAGCATGCGGAGTTTATCCCTGTCGATGTCTTCTTCTAGATCGTTCAGAACTCTTGAAACTGGTTCTCTTACTCCTTCGAATTCTGTTTCTAGACTAGTGATAACGGATACTAGAACTGCTTCAAGTGCTCTAAATTCATAAGGCAGTCCTCCAGCAGATATAGAATTTTGTTTCTGGCGAAGTTTATCTTCGAGATCGTAGATGAATGCGGATTGGTTGTAGGAGTCTGTGGTGCCGTAGGCGTCGAAGACGAGGACGCGGTTGGATTTTATGAGGACGCGGAGGTGGAGGAGGTTGATTAGGATGGCGGAGGGGCGGACTAGGATGTGTGGGAGGAGGGAAGAGTCGATTTTGCGGAGATCGCGGGGAGGAGTCCGTACTGACAGTGTAAACATTAGTATTATATAGAATGTCAAAGCAGTAGAAAACGTACTTTTGCAATTAGCTCGCTCTTCTTGAACTCCCCGCTCGCCAAGACCACATTCCCATTCTCATCCAGTTCCGTACAGCGAATCTTTGGCTGTGCCGCCGCTTTCGCAGATACTGCTCGCCCTAGACTGAATACTGAAGTATCGCCACTATCTCCTCGCCCATGAAGTGACGAAGGTAAATCATCTGGCTGTAGACCTTTACCACCTTTTGCTGGTTTCATGCCCCACAGCTTGGATAGCCATTTCCTTGATCCCGATGACGCTTTTCGCTGTGCTAGCAATGCCCTGCTATATTGCGATTCTCGATTCCTTGTTACGTTCCGACATTGTGCTGAGGATGGCCGGAATATAGATGTAGCTGATCTCGGCCAGAGGAAATCGAGATTTAAGAACCCTGCTTCCACCGTTGACGTCCTAGCAATTGCACTTGACAGACATCTTGTAGGCGTTTTCGAAACCCTCGATATGGGAGAAGATCGTAATTGGGAGGCTCGAGGAGCAGCGTGGTCGAAGACGAAGCCGTGTCGAGGATTGTGACTGAAAAAGCAAATAGCTTCGGATTGCGACTTGAGGAATTTCAGCAGTGTTGAAGACGGCGGAGGAGCGTGTAGAGCGGACCGCATAGCAGCTGGAAAGCTATTGCGATCGTATTATTGTTTGTTGGTACACCTTTCAAGGGTTGTGGTGGTACTTCCAAGCTACGATATTTTTGAAGAAGCTTGGACATCAAGATTCGATATGGGTCACGTGATATACGTGATTTCTCTAGCTAGCAATTGACTTTCTGTCAGCGCAACTTAGTAGGCTATCCCTTTGATTATCTTGTAGTGTCGTTTTTAAAAGTAATGTATGCTGACTTTCAAAAGCCACAGTTGAAAATCTTATTGGGAAGGCACAAATATTAACAGAACTTCGGAAGTGACACAGCAAGTGTTAATCAGTATTTCTCTTATTTTCTCTTATTTATTTGTTAAAATTTTCGATTGAGGTGCAGCCTAATCACTCAAAATTTTATGCCTCATATATATATATCTCTCTCATTTGAGTAGAATCAAAATTCCCCTAAAGAGGTAATCCACATAAAGATAGACTTTATATACAACACATCTCATGGTATGTTCGCCACTTCATCTGCCAGAATAGATCAACAGCCAGAAAATTACCAGCAACACTTCAGTATGTCTATAGAATCATTTTAGAGCGAGCTTTTGGTGCAACCGTATCAAAGTCGCACATCTCCACTAACCTCTCAAACCATGGAGACTGTCTAATATCTTTGACAAATTCGAGTCTTCTTTTGTCTTTCTTTTGCTTTCCTTTAATCTTGATTTCGTCCAATGTACCCTTGATGTTGGGTACAGACATTTTGTTCTTCCAGCCAGCACTATCGATCAAAAATAGTAAGTGATTGAAGACTCTGACTTTATCACTACCAGCTTCTCGTAAAGTGAAGATTACCATATCTTCGTCTATCTTTTCAGAAACACCTGCCCACCCGAGAAGCGTTATAGCCTGGGTGTTGCCCTCCGTGATTGCATTTCTCATCCCAACGAGGGCAGTCTAATTTCTTGTAAGTATGCGTAGAGACTGGAGGGCCAAATTGTGCTTACCTCGCCACTAATAGATCTCAGCCAGTCAATTCGAGCCCCAGATTTCACAACCCAGTACAAATACCGCATTTGCGCATCGGACCACGGTCCTAGAAGAAGACTTTCTGGAATATCTGTGCAGTACTCCACATCTGCAGTGTCCATGAAGGATACGGGTTGGTCGGCGTATTGCTGTGCAGTAAACTTGCAGAACATTGCAAAATCCTCATCGAGATACTCTTCTTCCGAGATAATGTGTGTACAAGCATTACCAAAATTTATCAGATCATTCTTCCCCTTTCCGTAGGCTGGAGTACAGAACCCTGTAAATGTCATGTTAAATAAGATAGTATGAAATTATGGGTAAATCCACACTCACATCTACACAACGTTGATGGTTCTTCCTCGTTAGGCTGTTTTTTTCGCCAATAATCTTTTGCTTTCAGGAGCCTGGGAAGAGTCGCCCATCTGCAACGTAATATAGCAGACTTTGATCATTTTAGCTTCGTTTCTGATATATATACATATCAATATTCATGACCCACTTGCATTTCCGAATGTTCATTTGGAGGTTCACGCTTAGTGCGATAGAAATCGCCATGCCACTTCTCCCAAATTGGAGCGAAAGCAAAATCAATCGTCCAACTATAGACGGATTCACTGCTAAGTACACTGCCAATAATTGGGCTAGATCGTGGGAGAGAAAGATTCATGCTCAGGAAATAAATCTCTCTCATTAACTCCGTTGGTAGCTTTTCAAGGAGTGATGCCTTGGTGGCGGTGAATTTAGTTGCCATTTTTTCTTGAGGAGCCTCTGGCTTAGGTTTTGCAACAATCTTAGGCCTTGAGTCTCGAGATGAGTCTTTTGACGAATCTAGATCTAGCTTCAGTGGACGACCTGACGGTCTTTTCTATACAATAATCAATTTCTGAGGTTGTAGAAAATTGGAATTTTTGAGCTTACGAGGGCTTTTCGTGCTTCTTTAGCCTGCTTACTTGTGTCTCTGGTTCTTTTGCCTGGAATCTTGATAGTCGTGCGCTCCATTTTGCTTTGCATAAAAGTTCTTTGTTAACGTCAAAGGCTGTGGAACGCGAGAAAACCATATTTTGTAGCCTTGCATGAGAGGTGCCACCCCACGCCAAAACTAGCGGCGACGGGAAGACCCACTTTTAACGACGTCGCCGTTGCCTTCCCGTCATCATCGTTCCTGCTTCACTTTAATTCTTTAAATCTTTCTCAATATCACAGCACTCCAAGACAACGATTTCAAATCACCCACCATTAACAAAGGCGTAGCAACTATTACTTCTTCTCTCAACACATTGAGACCATTTGCATCCAATCTTCCTATAGGATCCCCTTTCAGAATCACCCCATCGACCTTGTCTACACAGGACTGCGTTGGGAAAAATCAAAACCCTCATTCCTAATGCAGCCAACACCGGAACGGGGCTCTTCAGCCTATGTCACAGCGTCTCGCGCTGAGAGTCCTTCGTTTCTAGGCATTCCTCTCGAGCTACGACTTCAAATATACAACTACCTCTTCCACGAAGATATCAAGAATTGCTTACCAAATCAAGTCATGGGTTGCCACTGCGGAGAACAGATCACCCGAATTAATCGTCAAGTATATCGCGAAAGTCGTCCAATATACTATCAACGTGGACGATTTGTTCTGAGTAGACCCGAGGAGTGCCTCAAGTTTCTCAACGCGGTTGGGGATAATATCATCTATTTACGGGACCTCGGCATCCAACTCACGGATGGCTACGTGGACTCTATGGTTCTGCTGCAGGCCTTGGGAAAATTCAGCACCGCAGGAAATCTCTCTCATCTCCAAATAGACATTCAAAGCGATGCCAGTGGACTAAACTTCCGTGGACCGATGGCGGATGATCCGATCTATTGGCCGACGACAAAAGAAAAGTCAGCGGCTATAGCGTATGACATGAAATTCAGACCTACCAGACAAACAGTTGGGAATTTAGAATCCCTTCGCAGTTTATTGGTGTGTGGTCTTCCTGGAGCTAGCGAACTTGAGGAATTCATTTATCATCTGAGCAATCCCATATCAAGAACTGGGCGGAAGGGAAAGATGCCAGTTGTGATAAACAACTCCAAGGCACCATCCCATGCGTGGCTGTATCGTATAGAGGTTGAGGGGAGCACATTCGAAGAGGTGGGCCCGACAATATATCGGGCGAGAGGGACGCTTGAGAGTACTATAGACACACTTACCTATGTTTGCAGGCGTATCTGAGAAAACTATGTACATATCTAAGGTGTCCATTCCTCGGTACAAACTCTACATAATTAAGGATAATACCCCTGTGAGTTTAACAAACCAAACAGCGAAAAATGAAACAGCAAAAGCACCACCACACGATTAGTGTGGATCATGGGTGCCAAACCAGACGAACTGAGTTAAATTTGATGTGAACTCCATTTTTTTTTGCGGCCTTAAACTCAAAGCTACCCAAGGGCTTGTGGCGATTCCATTCAATAATACTCCCACTCGGTCACAAACAGTTTGATCCAGCTCTAGACCTAAGCCGTGATTGGTAGTCTCGCTTATAGTTGGGCGCATTCACTTCGTGAAATACAAAATTGATTAAGCAGAGTGCTGGTATAATCAGCCTTCCGATGAACTGAGTGGTTTGGCCGCCACCAATGATTATAAATCTAAGTCTGATTCCTTCAGTCATCCTGCATCGTATCTCTCGTGTGATCTGTAATCTGTATTTGGGAGTTACAAGAATCTGCCGCGGCCGGTTCCAAGTGTCAACTTTCGGGTTGACATTTGGTTTTGTCTTTTTGGTCTAATTATTAATCGTTGGCTTCGCTTATGTTCCTTCCGTCTGAATTATTTTGTTAATGCGCGTACTTCGCCTCTGGGGGTTTACATCATGTGACGCGATGAACGAAATCCAGTTATAGTAATTTCTCTCCAGGCTCATCGCGTATCTAGCTAATACCACAAACCGCCGGCATGCGACTAGGAATTGGCAGCAGATGCCCCAAAGGCCGAGTCAGAAAATGAACACATGGACGACCAAATCCCCTCATCTAAACTAGGAATTGTGCTTATGTAATGTAGTATCTTGGTGTAACTGTCTTCATTTGCGGTTGGAATTTCGTGCGGTATGAGTAAAGACAACATCCAAAACGGGCATTCTAAAATTAGTCACTAAGCCACCACAATGGCTGGGATAATTTCCCTCGAAGCCACAATTCTCCCTGCCCCTTATGAGCATGTTACATACGACCTGCTCTCGGTACAGGATGCAAATCAATGTCATACTTAGCAAAAAGGTGCTTTCTTGATTGAGTATTTCCAAAAACATCACACTCAGATCCCTCCAAATCCTCCTCGCATTCACCGCACCTACCTACCCGCATTAAAAAGAAATTTAAAAAAAACACCCCGAGAATCCAAACTCAAAAATGCAAAAGAGAGGTCAATCATTGGCAGTAGTTCATGACCCCGAAAAACTCAATTTTAATGTGGTTTCTCTGGCGTCGCTACAGGACTCACCTTTTCCCTTCTAGATGCGTTCTAATGAGGTCATCCCCGCTAGACCGCATGAGAGTCAACCCGCCGCTTTGTTGAAGACAAGTCTGTTTACTTGGAAATATATATGGGATTTGGAGGGTGGGCGACGAGTGCAATTTGGTGAGGTGTCGCATCCAGTAAGGGTTCGTACCCAGTATATAATTTGTGTCTAATTCAGTACACGTTGTAATCGAGCACCAGGCGTGCCTCCAGAAATCTAAAATTGTACTCCGAGTATTTCGCTAGAACGTGACTTGATCTCATAGAGATCGTGGTCCCTCGAAATATACGAATAGCCTTTCTCACGCCGCCCCTTAACTCGCGTCCCATTTGCTGCTGGAAGTAATTTTCTGCCTCCACATCCTTGGGGGAAGAAGCAGATGCAAACTGTGGTTGTGTTCCCGTAACTTCTGCTCGCTGAACGGAAGCTTTGCGCTGAGCTCTAACGTTTGGCAAAATGCATTTTCGCCTATTTTATGTATTTCAGATTCATGGAAGGTGAAATCTTCGCACAGGAAGGAATTTGAGCTTATCGCTAGTGACGAAATATTTTAGATGTGACCTACAGACCTTCCCACGTGATAAGACAAAAGGAGCGTAAATATACAACAGAGCTATTCAATTTGAATCTAGCTCACCACGCCATTATTTGTAGCACTCATGGCATCGCTATTGACGAAAATGTCAGGTTGTTGACTCATGATTGTGAAGTGAGGTGGAAACAAAGTAAGTGATCGTGATCGTGCTACGCGAAAATACGCGAGGTCTTCTACTATACAGCATACGCCAAGTTTGCACAACTATAGGATCTTATATCACTATAATATTGCGATAAGTCCTTTCTTGGACACCCATTTCTTTCATCCGAATGGTACAGTACTCATTCGCTGTGTATGATAGTACGTAGTTTTCACCCCCAATTCGTACATTTGGAGTATTCGTGCCAGCCAAGGTCATTACAGGGATGAGGGGGAAGGGAGTGACTACGTCATAATCATGAAATATTTTTCGCTGCTACCATGAATTTCATCTGAATCAGGTGAAAGTGTTTCTGGTTAGTTGTGGAATTCAGGTCGGTTTTTGATTTCATTGATTAGAAAAATTAAGCTGTCGAATCATAGGTTTTGGAAGTAAACAATCTCAAAGGGAATCATTATGCATTGCTCTATCAAATGCCATCGCATACTAAAAGGACTGCCTCCCATGCAACATCAAAGTCGTGGTCTAATACCGGGTATTCATAAAATCGAAAACTCCATCCTCAATTATCGTAATCTCCTCATCCCCTAATAAGTATCCATCCACCACCACTAACTGGAACTACTCTCGTCCTTTCGTCCATTCGCAGGTGCTCGAACCACATGATCTGAAGACTTGTGTGGTTGAGGCCGATTGTTGTGCGAGGAGGAAAGAACTCTAGTCAGGAGTGGATGGACTAGACTCGACTTGTCGTCCCTCTATGTCTCCTACCGCTTCGGCCGCAGGTCAAGCATGAGATGAGGATGCCTGAAAGTATGTTAGCAACTATTTCATGTGTTCGAGGATTTATGAAGGCTTACTGAAGAAAGCGGCGATTCCTCCAACGATAGCTTGTAAGATAGAGGCGATGCCGTTGACAATGGCCATGAGACATGCGCCAATTGTTTGGCAAAGAGAACGGATCTATATCATGTTAGTTGAAGGTCATGTATATTGCCACCGGAGGTAACTCCGGTAGATGGGAAAAGGACATACGCAAGATACGACGGCTCCCATTGTGAAGGTGGTGCGCTTCGCGACTTTGTCTTGTGATGTGTTTGTTGGTGTATTTGTGAAGAACTCAAGATCTGATAAACTCTTGAGAAGGTTTGCTGTTTGTTGTTTGGATTTGGTATGAAGGAGAAGGAGGGAAAAAATTCTATAGCAGATACTTCCTACTATATATCATTCACACGGTTAAGAAGGCTGGCAAACAATCTCGCCTAATCCGCCAGGCGCGTCATCGAGAAATATCATGACCTGCAGGCCATCAAAGAGAATCTGCTTCAAAATTTCCTCGTTTGACAAGGATCAGCTGTCCCAAAGTGACGTAACTGACTCTCCCATACCAAACGGGCCAAACGCACAGACTATCTTGCGCACCTCATAGGACACTGAAACTTAACACGAGTTGCAGCGCATGGCATGAGATGTGACTGGCGCGGTGAGCATTAAAGCGTTGCACGAAAACAGGGAAAAGAGGAGAAGATGCTGAATCGGGCGAAGTTGGTGACATGACTGGGCACGGGTATTACGCCACATGTGGCTGGTGATGTTGATTTTCCTCGATCCGTCTGTTGATCGACTTTCAATTCTCGATGTCTTTCGGAATTCGGAGAGATGTTTGGATGTCTTGGCTGTAATTTCTACAGGGCATGATGCTGGCTGCATGTATGATGTAAACGGTCTCACGGAGATTTTTCTTATCTGCTTGGCACGAGCATGTCAAGCCCTACCACTTCACCAGCAAGAAGTTCGGCTGCCTTGGCTACTGATCACGTTTTGATACATGTTCTTGTCCAATCATGAAGTAGTGATGTAGATGAAAACGCCGGCAATAGATGCACTAAATGCAAAGCTCGCCGGTACGACCGCAATTAGCACGACTGGATTGTTGGCTAGAGCAGCTTCGTTATCACGACATTCAGCCTTGGAAGCAAGATGTCTTCATGTCACCTCAGAAATGCCTAGACTTTAACCCCGGAAAGTGGTCGCTCAAAATTTCAAATGTCGTGGGATAGTTTCTGATGCTTATGGCTGGAGGGAGACGGGCATCGGCGCCCTGTAGCCGAAACATGCTTGTCTGGATCAATGCAAGGCACAGTAGCCTTGTCTCCCACTTCTCCAGATGTCAAATAATCTAGATGATGAGTTAGGTGAAAGAATGGAAGTTAATGATGTTTCACTTTCTCCAGGACCAAATCATATCTCACACTGCCGGACACAACTTTCTCTATTTGTACAATATCTTCGGATTTTGGGTATAAACTTTTCAACATCTCACCTCTCTCAAGACTCTTCAGGGATCAAGCACGCTCTTGTTGAAGAACCTGTGAATAGCTCTCCCAGCCTCCTTTCCTATAATAGGATCCAATTCCTCTAAAGTCGCATTAGCCACCTCCTTCAAGCTCCCCATTTCCAAAATCAAGTGTTTGATATTCTTTCCTGACACTCCAGGCACAATCCTCAACATATCCTGCGGTTCCCTGTTGAACGTCTGATCCTCGGCCTTCTGTCCGCCCTCGAGTCCGATGCGGACAGCCGCTATGGGATCTGGTTCTGGTTCCTGAGTTTTGAGGGACTCGAAGATTTCAGCCGTCTGATAAGGAGACGAAGACCATATTATACGGAGTTTGGGGAAGGCCAGGGTAAGGAGGACAAGCTTGGATTGTAGGTCCGAGGATGCATTCGAGGATGACATGGAGGAAAGGGAGCCCGAGAGATCAGCAAACGGTTCGAGGGTAAAGGACTTGTTCTGATCAAACTCAATGAGAAGCATGGGTGACTTGTAGTGTTGAAGCATCGTCTCGGCTTGAGTGTAGAGACGGCCGTCTTTGAAAGACGAAATCAAATCTTTGATGGACTTTCGCTCAACACAGATGTTTGGCGACAGGATATAATCGCCCACAGTTAACATGCAGGGAACGATCACCATAGAACGTCCATGAAGTAGTGATGGCAGGGACGATCGGAATTCTCGAACATCCACGACGACTCGGGGCGGTTGAGCTGTGGCAGCAAGGCGACCACCACCAGCAATTCTGGTATTGATCGTCCTCAGGAAGGCTTCTTGAGGATCTTCAATTCCGTGGGCATCAGTCGTCAAAGTGATAGACATTGTTGATTTTTCTTTGATAAGCTTCGTAAAAGCATCTTTTTCTCTTCGAAAGGACGACAAATATCGCTGCTCTTCGACAGATCCGCCATAATAAAGAAAATAGACTCGGACATTTCGATCGTTATGTGACGAGCGGTACACCTCAACGCGTCGTACAAAGGCCGTATCTGGTTCGTACATTATGATATACTTTGGCTTGACTTCTTCAAGAATATGCTCATCCAAATCTCCATCGTACGCATGTATCACGACGAGATCCTGCATATTATAAAGTTGATAGTAGTCTTCCATATCTTCCAGTGGATCTGCTACAATCTCCTCCTTTTGAGCACTTTCTGTCTCCGTGGGTCGAATCTCAGTCATCAGAGTGGCGACTTCTAAGGGTTTATCCGCAGATGCTAATATGCTTCCATTAGCAGCTCGTGAGGGAGCCGAACCAGAATTACCACCTCCTCTGACTCTCCGCCTTTTGTTTGGAGGAGCCTTGCCCCGGAAACTATTTCCGGAGCCGGGTTTCGAACTCGAAGATCCATTCAATGCGCTTTGATTCTCGGCAAATAGAGCTGCACTAATCTTCGAGAAATTCTTTTTCCAGAATAGATATTCTCGGAGTTTGCGTCTCATCATGAAATTAGCTGATGGCTCATGCTCATTCTCCTCGTCTTCTTCTGTCTGTTCCATATGCGGACGAACGTGCATATTCTGGAGATACTCCCGAAGCTGTCGACACTGCGCTCCATCGGTACACATAATCAAGATAGTTCCGTTTGAGTCGTCCCGCAAGACTGGATTGAAAAATAAATCTCTGTCAATTTCCTCCATAACTTCCGCTAAGACAGCCCATTTTGGTTGTTCTTCAAGGACGGGATGGAGAGCATCTATGTCTTCTGTTCCACCCTGGGAGGCTTTTCCAGTATAAACTCTTCTCTTTGCCGTGTCAAATATGGTATGAGCCGCATCAAGAAATAACCATGGTGATTGGTTTTGCCTCGTAGAGCCCGGTGGCGGAGAATGCGCAGCCAAGATGGTATCAAGATGACGATTAAATGTGACAGCATCGTATGTTAGAAGTGTATGCAGCATGCCTCGTAGGACTGTTAAGTCATTGACAATTTGCTTGGTCTTCCAGCTTACTCTGTGCCAGATTGGATCAAGTTGTCTCCGGACGGCCATATCAAACTGCTTGTGGAGAGCACTATCGACGTTCCAGTCTTCCATTTCCATGCCAGAGTTACTCTTCTTGAGTTCCTGAATACTGACCTCTACACATTCCATGATGGCGTTCTGGATGAACTGCATGGATTCAGACATCGGTACTTCTAGCTCAATGACCTCCGCTTTCTTTTTTCCTTCCAATGATGCCGCTACGTTAACTTGAAATCGTGGCCACAGAGTCACATTTCGCAGGAATAGGTTCCTCATCATAGTGGACAGTGGAGAAAAGCCAGTGGCAAATGGCTCTGGGTTGTCCGAGAAGGCTTTGAGAAACCCAGCCTTATTCTTTTGCCTGTATATCCGAAGGATGAAGGCTTCTAAGGAAGTCGCAACAATCTTATCGGCATGCAACACCACAAGTCCAGTAATGGTTTCGGGATTAAGCAGGTTTGTGAGAAGGTCAACAACAAGAATTCTTGATGTAACACTGAATATCCCTCCTTGGGAGTACATCTTCTCTCTTGTTCCCACACTCATGAGATCTGTGTTGACAACGCTGAGGCCTCTGGCTCTGGGAGCCATGCTGATGGCAGCATGCTCCGCCAGTGCCTCACCTATCCAGCCATTTTCTCTTTCATCTGCGCCAACCAGTAATATCAAGTTGTTCCCGGCCGCATCGTAGGAGTGAAGTAGGTTCGTTACTAATCGAAGTAGTCCGAGACCGCGAGCAATGACGACGAGCTCATCTTTCTGGCGAAGCTCCTGAAATATCTCCTGCTGGTATTTCTGGGGTTGTTAGCAAAAGCAAAGAGAATGTAGTAGGAGGCATACTAGTGGCAGGGATAGCTTCACGGGCTGCTGGTCACCGTTCGCAGACGACATCTGAAGGCTTCCCTCTCATATTTCTCCCAATCATTCAGGCAAAGGTCCAAGACGCGTGCCAGAATTCTAGACTGGAGTGTCCGCAAGGGTATCAAATGATGAGGCAGCAGTCTAAGGGTCCATAAATTTAAGGTCGTACATGTAAGGTTTATGTTGGCAGTGCTTCAGCGGACTGGATTGGTAGCTCATGCGATGTCTTGGCTCTCGTAGTTGTAGGGCGACGCGACGAGAAAGACGTCATCGCTCAAGGAGGGGCAATGAACCTGTTGTTATATATATTGTCTTTCATTTTTGATTATTTCTCAATCATACAAATCCAAATTTTCACAAACATCGGAAAAGAAACTACATTCTACACATCTATCACAATGCCTGCCGGACCAGACGAGACAGATAACCACCCAGTCGGTGCTGCCACCGAGCATGTAATGAAGGACGGAAGCTCGAAGACCGATTCAAATGCTAGCACCCACCCTCTTCACAATCAAGGTCCTCCTAAAGGAGAGAAGGTCGAGATCAGACACCACCAAGCAAACCCAGGTCCGGCTGTCCCAAAGGACTTTGAGGCTAAGCAAGAGGGCACGAAGGAGGAGCGTCGAGCAAAGGCCGAAGCTCTGAACAAGTAATTCATCACCGGTATGCTTTTGGTAGTCTCCTGGTTGTTGTCAACTTTCTGCTTCAAAGATGGAAGCTGATGAAGTCAGAAACTCCAAGATCTGAATATGGCATTGGGAATCAGCACAACACCCAAGGATGGCGTTGAGGGCAAGTGGTTGACAGCAAAGGGAACCTTAATTGAAGGGCAGGCCTTGCAGCCTACATGTATCATACACTGATGATGGACAATGAATGAATGATATCACGTCCTCGTAAAATAACTTTGTTTTGAATCATATGAATTAGTGAAACGCTGGTATTGAAGACGCTCTCGGATCCCTCGTAAAGTTCGTGGTGCTATTTCGAGACGAAGGATTTCCCCAACAATTGGGATGTATTATCTGATGATGATTCCATTCGAAACTGAGTAAGACTGACGCGGACTGTATTTTACTTGGTGACTTAGGCTGCTGGAAATATTGATTCGTGTGTTTGCTGAACGCGTGTCGAGACATTCTTGGAGCTGTTCGGCTGTCGTTTCGATTGTTGTCTGTTGCCTTCTCTAGGTGTGCTGCGGCGTGATCTCAGCCTTCCAGGTTGATGCTTCAGGCTTGGCATTCATTACGTCCACAGGTCGGGCTTCGAGCACTTCTGAGCTTCAGCTTCACCGATTTTCCAGTGAATAGCATAATTGCTCCAACATACAGTCGTTCCACTCGGTCTAACCACCCCAGTACTGCCATACTCTTTGTCCACATTCACAACGGCAGTGCCGCACGTTAATCGCAGGCCCAAATGCGCTCAGCAAGCGCCATTTTACGAGTGCCAATCTCCCACACGACCACATCTTGTTTCGAAAACATTCCGAGAAACCGAGCGATAAACCTTGAGGGGGAAACATATCTGCGAGCTTTCTAGAGCGGGCGGAAGTCTAGCAGCAAATATGCCTTCAATATTATCTGAGGACGACAAGGAAACGGTGAAGCGTCAAGTCCCGAGACAGTCGAACAAGATCCAAGCCGTCGCCGTAGCTCGACTCTACATTGCGTATCCCGATCGCCATAAATGGACGTACACTGGATTACAGGGAGCAGTGGTTCTTGCCAACGACCTTGTTGGAAATACCTACTGGCTAAAGCTTGTAGACGTCTCTGTTGGTGCCCCGCATTGGATACTTAACACCATAACTTTGTAAATCAATAGCTAATTAGATACAGCCTGCGCAACGAGGAGTAATATGGGACCAGGAAATTTACGACACATGGTCGTATAACCAGGACCGTACCTTCTTCCATACGTTCGAAACAGAAGAATGCCTTGCCGGATTATCTTTCGTGGACGAGAAGGAAGCAAAGACGTTCTTGAAGAAGATGAATGATAGGGAAAAGAATGCGAGCAAGGCAACAAAATCGAATCCATTCGGAGGGGCAGGACAGCATTCTGGAGGTGGCCATAGGCATGGTCTATTAGGTGGATTCTTCAGTGGTCACAGACACTCTTCAGCTCCAACAATCCAGCCTACACCTCCAGATTCCCCGAGTTATATCCTTCCAACAGCACCGACTCACAGGAACTCTGGAGGTAGCTTTTCAGGTGGAAGATCCCAATTTGCCGCGCTGGACGCTATTGATCCTAATTGGAGAGAAACATGGGGAGATGACTTGAAGCAAATGGGCATTACGGATGACCTTATTCGGGATAATCAGGACTTCATTGCAGATTATATCAGGCAACAACAAGCAGCACAGATCGTATCACCACCTCCGAATGGCATTGAAAATCAGAGAGTAAAGGCCCCTCCGCCACCTCCACCACCTGTTGCTCCTTCACGAACCCGATCAGAAAGTCCTCAAAATGTTCCGGCCGGACGTGGACGAGGAGCACCTCCAGCTCCACCACCTGCGAGAAGATCAGCTACGAAAGCAGAGCCTGCTAGAGAACCTACACCTCCTCGAGAACCATCCCCACCTAGAGGACCGCCTCCGCCGAGATTTGCTGCTCCTCCTCCACTTGTAGACGCAGGCAAGTTTGCCCATGCAAACAACAAAGCCCCATCCAGACAACATGCAATTTCCACACCCAATCCTGGGCCGCCACCTCCTCCACGGCCGCCGAAAACTCCTATGGAAGACTCTTATGAACCAGGAGAATCTGGTTCGAAATTTGGTGTTCCTCCACCTTTCATTGGAGAAAGGAAAGCAGTACCGCCTCCCACACCAGCTCGTGGCCCAGTCCCGCCACCTCCTCCTACTCGAGATACTCCGCAGCACACTCAAGCACATGCTATACCTCCTTCCAATGGACTCCCGCCACCGCCTCTACCTCCAAAAACACCTTCAGGCCCTTCTTCAGCTCCACCACCATTACCACCCTCTTCGACTCGCCCTGTACCACCTCCTCCTTCAAGAGACTCCGGGCCGCCTCCTCCACCACCTCTCCCTCAGTCCAATGCTCCACCGCCACCTCCTTTACCCCAATCGAGCGCTCCACCACCACCTCCTCTTCCTCAATCAAATGCGCCTCCACCGCCTCCGATGCCAACAAGCAGCGGACCTCCCCCTCCTCCACCGCCCCCAGGAGGCTTCGGTGGTCCACCGCCCCCACCTCCCCCACCGAATCGCGACTCTGGCTATGCGTCTGGTGTGCCTTCCTTACCAGCCCCTACAGGCGACCGAGCAAATTTGCTAGCTGGTATTCAGAAAGCTGGTGGCATTGGAGCACTGAAAAAGGTGCCCAAGGACCAGGTTCGAGACAGAAGTGGTGCTATAGTTCCAGGTGGGGCGGATACTGGACCTGCTGGAAGTGGATTGCCTCCTTCGGGTGCGACTGGAGGCGGCGGAGGAGGATTGGCTGATGCTCTAGCCGAAGCATTAAATAAAAGGAAGCAGAAAGTTAGCGCAAGTGGTAAACTCACGTTCCCATTTCCATATATTTTATGCAAATACTGACTTTGTTACAGATGATGAAGCAGATGAGGATGATTGGTAGAATTAGACAGTAGTGATTCAAAACAAACCATTTGGTCTAGGGAGGCGCTGTAAACGTCGAGCAATTCTTGGCTCTAAGGATTAGAATTGCATCAGACTTCACGTCTATCTGGGGAGTAGGAGTAAGGCTGGAAAGTCACTTGTGAATATAATAAAAAATAAAAAATGTTGATATCCATCAAAACTCTTCCCGAAGAAATGTCAGCGATGCGGCTTTTTACGTAAGTTTCAAAGTGAAGCGTGCGGCTTAACGGCTGCGGAAATGCAGAAATGCAATGTGAATTCTATGAGATGATCTAGACCCAAGAGGCATCCATCCCAATCCCAAGTGAAGAAAGTAAGAGACCTAGCCGACAAATATACAACGTCTCTCCCATTGCACATCCATCGCTAGTCAGCAACATAAGAAAATGCTGTCGAGGTTCTCAGGATTTGGTCTCGGTCATGACCTTATCCACGAGATTGAGAGAGAAGACAGTCTTTCTTTCCATGCTCACACCATTATCGTGTCCATCCGTCCATCCATCCTCGGCAGCACGCCACCCAAGACCTCTAGATATCATCGACATCAATATCCTTGCCCTTTCCATCCTCATCCTCACTCTCACTTCGGTCCTCATCGAACTCGAAATTGCAGTCTCCCTCGCCTTCCTGTCCATACGTATCTGTCTCGTTGATCTTTGCACTCTCGGGTAATTCTCCGTACGCTTTCAGACTTCGTGCTTCGTCGGCGCTGTACTTTAGAATCACGTCACCTTTTTCGTCTTGGTAGTCGCGGAGAGAGAGGAGGATGATGTCGCCTTGGTTGATCCAGACTTTCTTTCGGAGCTTGCCGCGGATGTGGGCGAGTCGTTTGGAACCGTCGAAGCAGAGGGCTTCTAGGCGGCCGTTGCCTAACATCTTGAGGACTTGCGCGTATTCTGAGAAGAGAAGGAGAGGTTAGTGGGGTCTGTCAAAGTAAAGTGGTGTTTGTATGAGATGAGCTAATGCCTAGCGTACCTTGACCTTCTTCCTTGAATGTGAGTTCACGCTTCTCATTGTCATTTTCGTTCTTTCCACGACGACGATTCTTGCCTCCCTGTTTCCGACTGTCAGCCCAAGTTCGTGGGGTCGCAGAGTGTGGCGATGAGGGCGCGTACCTTTCCCTTATTCTTAGGCATATTGACTGATTTCTTTCGTTATGTGCGGGGGTGTTGTTTTATTTCTGGGTTCTTGGTCGTGTTAGTGGGTGGGTTTGAAGGTGTTTGCGAAAGAAAGTGTTGGACTTTAATGTATTTATCAGGCGGGCTGTTAGGTGCCTTTCTTGGTGGGGTTGAGATTTGGGCTGGTTGGTGCGTCACATGCTTGGTACGCTAAAATGCATCTATGCATTAAATCGCGTATTTTTATCGTTATGGCTCCAGCACTCTCATATCATTAAGCACGAACAATCGCAACGGTCTCGATGACTGGAATGCGGCCAATAAATCAATCGCCGCAATGAGATGCTAGGCTAACTCCTACCTTCCTCTTTGTTATTCAGCGACGTTCCTTCCTGCCGCCGCCTACCTCTCAACTTCCCATGGCGACCCCAACGCGCGATATTCTCACCCATGTGTTTCTGAACCCCAAAACCATAAAGGGTGTGACGGCTTTCAAGATCAGAGTGCACCCAAAACACTGCTATCCTACCTCAAGCGGTCGATTCTTGCCCGACGTACAACGAACCATTGGGCAAGTATGGGCCGACAGGGACAAATACACGAATAGAAAGGATCCTTTTTGGTGGACCTGTCTCTGCAAGAAGGAAACATGGGCAATGAAGAGAACTATAAGGAGTTGGTTGGCTAGGAGGGTGAGAAACGCGATGGTGGAATCATTGAAGGCTCAAGGGCTTTCTGCCAATGGGACGAGGCTGGATCCAAGTGCTGGGAAAGACCTCGTAGGATCCGCTCAGCTTGTGCCAAACGAGCCACTACTGAAGATGCCGTATGAAGAATTACAGAAGGAGACAGATGCTGTCGTTAAGTTCTTGGTCAAAGAATTCTCTAAAGCTAACGGCGGAATGTCTAAGGGTAGCCAGCATAAGTTTTTGAAGCCTAAACCAAAGCCCAAAACACAAGACCCGCAAATTATCAGAACGATTAGAATATAACGAGAACTTGGCTGTAAATCAATTCTCCTCTCCGCACATTCATTGCTTTCGATCAGACTTGACGAAGTTTTTGTCGTGTTCCTCCTTTATTTGTGAGACTTTTAAATCGCAGCCTTGTAGCTTCCTCCAATCAAAAGGCCGAGCCGAGCGTCGCAATTCGAGGCCCATCCGCAAGCTCCAAGTTGTCGCAACGTATCTCTGCCAAAGCCAGAGGAACCAAACCTCACAAAATCGAAAATGCTGATCTCATTGACAGTCGGCAAGGTCGATGCAGGTGTTGCAGTCCTGCTCACCCACGACAAAAGACTTGTATGCTTAACCTTTCACTGCTATCCCTCAACAACTAACAGATTTCGATAGATTGAGTTTCCTTCCATATTACTCCCACCGAACATTTCCTCCGGCAGCATCGTCGACATCACCGTTTCACGAAACTTCGCCTCTGAACAGACATCCCAAAATGCTTTCCTAAAGCTCCAAGACTCAATCTTTTCCTCCTTCGGCGAATCCGAGCCAGAGCCACCTGTCCTGCGCTGCAAAAATGCAACCCAGACCTCCGTAGTCCTCGAATGGGACCCCATCGAACTCGCGACCGCAGATTGCATATCCTTGTCCTTATTCCGCAATGGACAGAAAGCGGGAAATATTCCTAGGCCGACGAGCATGCACACGACTAAGATCAGTGGTTTGGCGGTCGATACGGAGTACACGTTTCAACTTGTACTGAGGACGAGTGCTGGGACTTTCAGTAGTGAGAAATTGGTGGTTAAGACACATAAGATGACGGATTTGAGTGGTATTACTGTTACGCCTGGTATATTGCCTGCTCAGCTGAGGGATAGCTTGACGAGGGCGATTGAGAGGATAGGGGCGAAGATATCTGATACTGTGAGAATCGATACTACGCATTTTGTTACTACGGAAGGGAGAGGTATTGCTTGGGAGAAGGCTGTTGAGATGAACATTCCGGTGGTTAGGCCAGAGTGGGTTGAAGGCTGTGAGAAGTTTGGGAAGATTGTAGGCGTTAGGCAATACTACCTAGATGCCGATCCGAGACAACGCCAAATGCCTGGGCCAGAGACGCAAGCTCAAGCCGCCCAACCCGAACCACCAAAGGAAACACCTCAAAGTCCTCCAGCGAATGGCACGAACGGCACGAATGGACACCAAGCCGTACCCCCCACTCCACCAGCAAAAGACACACCTCAAGCCGATGACGAATCCAGCAGCTCAGAAGAAGAAGAAGAGGAAGAAGAGCCCAAAACCACCCAACAAGACGAGCAAAAAGTCCGTGTCGAAGACCGAGACCAACACAAAGTCGCCCTCCGTCCCGCCGAACCCTCAAGCAAAGCCCAAGAAAAAGAAAAAGAGAAAGAAGGAAGTGCAGATAGTGCCCCGGGATCTGGAAGTCAGACACCAGGGCAGGGAAGCTTCCAAGATGTTGCTCTTTAAATAACGTGTTGTGATACGATATACCTAGATCTCCTTTGGTGGGCAGTGAGCAGTGAGCAATGGTGGTTCGTCGCATGGTGTTGGGGACTTCGAAGGTTTATTGCTTGTAACTATTTTAGCTAAAGCATCATATATAGTAGCCTTCAATTTCAAGCTGTTCCCCTGATTTTCCTTTATGTCGTCAATCTATCTCATTCGTATTACCACCCTCAAATGAGAATTCGCATTTACTTTCTCATTCCTTTGTCTAAATAATTGCATTTTAAGGCTCATATCTTAAGCTGGGCTTTAGATATGGAATGGCTTGATCGCAGCGTGGTTATCTGTCACGTTGTGCATTGCTGCCATGTGGCTTTTGACAAGGCAAACCACGTCTCAAAACGGGAAGGTACCCGCAGCTTCCCGTTAAGCTTGTCGATCTTTACCCCTGTAGATGCCATCATCGACCCTAGCCCATTCTCTTAAACTACAATCTTTCTCCAGCAAACACACCTTATCTTCTCTCACATACTAATGTTACATGGACAACGGTGACAATGGCACCGTGGTCTTTCGTCTGTCCTGCGAGTCGCGGAATCGGTCTCCAATTGACTCGTCACATCCTCTGAACTACTTCTCTTCCTGTAGTCGCTACTGCTCGAAGTAAACCACAAGAATTGAAGAAATCGATTTTGGACGAGATGAAAGATATCGAGGAGAAAAGACTCACAGTTCTAGAGCTTGATGTTACTGGTATTTTCCTTTCCCTCTATTTTCTCCTCGCGAAATTAGAAGTGATGTCACGAGGCTGACCTGTCTATAGATGAGAAAACTATCTCAGAAGCCGCAAAACAAGCAAAATCTCTCTTCCCAACAGAAATGGGCCACCTACACCTAGCCTTCACCATCCCAGGCATCCTATACCCAGAGAAATCACCCCAGCAGCTCAAGCAAGAACAATTGACACACACATTTGCCGTCAATACTATTGGACCTATGCTTGTTGCCAAGCATTTTTCGAATTTCTTGCCGAGAAAGTCGGTTGGAAAGCCGTTGGTTGAGGAAAGTGATGTTGAAGGTGAAGGAAAGAGGTGGGTTCCGGAGCAGGCGGTTTGACTGAATATGAGTGCGAGAGTGGGGAGTACGACGGATAACAAACTTGGTGGTTGGTATGGGTATAGGGCGAGTAAGGCGGGAGTTAATAGTTTGATGAGGGGCCAGGATATTTGGGCGAAGGGGAGAAGGTAAGTTATTCCTGATTGCGTTTCGTTTTGAGTCCAGTCATTTTGTCCACAGGAGAACGCTTAGTGGTAAAGCTCCAAGTTGTGAATCGAAGTAGACAGGCGAGCCGTGGGCAACATTTATGGGCTTCTTTCCTCTCGTGGTCGAAGCTTGAGAGTTATAAGTGCTGCTGACTGTTTGCACTTTTAGCGGCGATAATGCAATGTTTATGAGCTACCATCCAGGAACCGTGAGGACAGGACTAAGTAAGGAGTTCTGGAAAAAGGTCCAAGAGGAGAAGCTATTCAGCCCCGAATACGCTGTCGAAAAGATGTGCGAGGTTGTGGGAAGTGTAGGTTTAGACGGTAGAGGAAGATTTTGGGATTGGAAGGGCGAGCAGGTCTTGCCTTAATGAGTTGTATAAATACTTCTCAGAAGTGCGAAGCTTCAGAAACAGTTCTCGATCGTCTAAATTGACAGAGAGGTGGCTGGTGAAGTAGTTACATGCAAGAAGAACAGTTTGTCAAGATACAACTCCAACTGTTTTTCGGCAAGTGGTGGTTGGAATATGAAGCGGAAGGTAGGAGCAGGATCAGCTCTGATGTCTAGAACATAAGTGGGATTTACCCCTGCAGGTGCATGGGGAGCTCTCTGACCCGCGCGATCTCACAATCGTAAAAATAACGTTCTCAACCAGACCCTTTCACAACAGAACCAGCAATTGCGACGCATACAGAGTTCTCGCAGAAAGTTTCTGCTTTTGTAACAGATCCCAAAAGCCAACATTCATGTTGGGCACATGTCCTTGTGCTACAATACCGCTTATCAGGCGAATTAGGTGATACTGAAAGTACAGTATCTGCACCATGTCTCACAATTGTCACTGCAGCCTTGCAGGGCGGCTGCTGCCTTATTCTTTCCTACTTCCAGTTTGTTCATCAAGTTTCCCTCTTCCAGCCCTCGTTATATCAAAGAAACTCCTTCCTCACGACTTCTCGCGTCATCGAATCCATATGCCTTTCGAGTCACAATTATCGGGGATTCGTTTCGGACCCTTTGCATTCATCGCAGAGCACGAGGCGAGAGAGGAGTTAGGTCTTGAGTACGACTATGGAGAACAACAATAGGAGGAAGAAGAGGAGGGCCACCGAATTAGCTTCGCCGAAGTTCCAAGATTCTCTACCTTCAAGCTCAACTAGTCGCCAATCCCCAATTCTAACCCCACCTCAATCGACTTCCAGGCTCCAACAGCTCCTCGTCGAACTTCGTCGGAAGATCATACAAGGCACAGTCAACCGGACTCCCCGGCAGAGATTTATTACAAGCGAGACTTTAGAAAGAATATGGACTTGGGAAGTTCTGACGGAAGTTCTGACCCTTCTTAGCTTCGCTGATAGTCCGGAGCTTATAAGCTTGGTCGGGATCATTCGTTCGGGGCTTCTTCAAACGTTATCGATTTTAGTCCAAATCCAGTGGCAAGATTGGGCTTCATTTCGTGAAAGGTTTCTGGAGACCAGACCAGGCACACTGAGGCACGATCGCAAGGATTCAGCACTTCCTCATTGTGCGGAAACCCTCGAGCATGATACTTTCTTGGGGGCTCCGATGGATGGGCCTTCTACGAAGCTCAATATATTTACCTTCCCATAGTGATCGAAGCTGGAAAAAACAAAGTGTATTCTAGGGACAAACCATTGCCATTCATACAAGCGAAGCAAGCACATCTCGGAAGTGGAGGTTACGGAATAGTGACCAAGGAATTTATTGCCTGTCGCCAGTTCAAGTCTGAGCCATATGATTGGGAAAAGGTCGGCAATCTAAACAAGGTCACTCACCCCTCTGACTTTATTCAATAGCGGCTAAATTTTGTCACAGGACGAAGTACCTGTTGCCCGAAAGCAATTTCAAGCCAAAGGGGATTTCCGAAAAGAGTCTGAAAATCTGCGGAAAATCCATCAGACACTCTCTGGTCACTCAAGAATAGTTAAATACCTAGCTATATTCACCATTGAGGATGAGCATGACCGAAATTTTCCAAAGCAATTCAACATACTTATGGATCTTGCGGATATCGACCTCACACATTTTCTATTAGCGGAGGAGTTTCGTACAAGGTGCGGTGGAGTTGTTCAGTTGCTCAAGGAAGCGTCTGCCCTTGCAGATGCCATTGCATGGTTACACCGAAGCCATACTATTAATGATAACTTCTTTGTCTGGTGTCACGGTGACCTCAAGCCAGATAATGTTTTGGTCTACTTCAAAGACGCAGCAGATGTTGGCTTCTGGAAAATATCCGACTTTGGTATCTCGTCTCTGATAGAACGAAGGGAAGAGCAATCTAGCCGGCCCAGAACACCGGCTTTCCTGAACGTGCCTGGGGCCGCCGAGTCTGTGAGTCCAGCTGAATCACTTGCAATCATCACAGGAAGGGAGAAGGCTATCGCGCAAAGACATCCCGGACCATACTCGGCACCTGAAGTGGAGAAAGGTCATGATATTGGGCCCGAAAGCGATATCTGGTCTTTCGGTTGTATCTTGTTCCAGATTTTGCTACGTGCAGCTGGTGGCATAGAGCTGCTCATGGAGCTAGACAACAAGCGCGCGGCATACAAGAACGGGTCTACAAACGATCATTTTTGTCAGAGGACGGCCCATGCGGGTATTCACCTTCACCCAAGTGTTATCGAATGGCTCCAAAACAAAAATAACCTCTCCTGTGGTAGTTATCCGGATCGCATGATGGTAGTGGATTGTAAAAACATCATTTTGAGGGCTCTTCACCTCAATCCGAAATTAAGACCCGGGGCAAATTGGATCCACGAAGAGCTAGTCAAAGTTTCCAGTGGCAAAGGAAAGACCTCTCTGTCTGTGGACGATCTGATGCAGTCCAAGCAGCCAGGACACAGCCCGGAAGCCACAACACATGCTTGGAGTTCAGCCCAAAATCCTACCTTTCACGTTACGGAGCCTGTGCCAGATACTCCCAAGCGTGGCGTTACAAACCTCACACAGCAGCAAGAATCCATTAATCAGTCGTCCAGTGATTTCAGCGAACACTCACCTATTGGAGTTTTCAGGATGGTTGACTCCAGGCTGACAGAACAACAACCCTTGACCCCACAACCCGAAGCGTCGGTGAATCAGAAGCCTAGTGAAAGGGGCTGGCATCAGCGTCGAGACCCTGAATCGCTATCATCCGCAGATACTAGCATCTCGTCTTTAGAAGCAAGAAACTCCGAGGCCAGATCCATGCATGCTTCTCCCGAAGTATTCCCAAGTGGATATTTTCCACGTACCGGAACCAATTCTAGCTCTTCTCAACAAGTCTCTCAGGTTTGGTCAATACCTCTGGAGGTTCCCCGCCCAGCTATTCGCAACCCGGGAACAAATCCTTTCCATACCCCTGCTGACATGGTTACAACTGTTGTCTCGCCGGAAGCGGAGTTGGTAGCTTTTGTGTCTGGTACAACTGCTTTTGTTTCCACTACGTACAGTCCCTACAGCAGTACCTCGATACCAGCTCCGTCAAACTACAAGTGGAATCAAGCAGGATTTGCTGGATATTTCCTTGCACTTCGTGGCACGACCGTCACTAGTTCAAGGTCTATGAGCACAACAGTAAGTCTCCTTTCCAGATGACCAGTCTTTCGTGGGAAAACACTATTCAACAATGCAATTGACATTGAAGATTAGATATTTCGATTGTATCATCTTTCTTATGAGGGGAGCATAATCAAGCATAACAGCCTCGCGGTTCCAAGTGAACTGCCTAGCTTTGAGATGTTCTCTGTATCGCAACATGGAAACTTGATAATTGCCACTGCTACTAAGGTTTGGCTGTGTCAAACATTGTAAGCCTTCCTTGCGAGTCTTGTTATTTTATATGAGCTCTATGCTCACTACTCTAAGCAGTTGTGATCTAGTGCAACAGCTCAATGTTGATGACATGACTGGTGCTCATATCCAAAACGTTTGGTTTAGCACCGACTGTTCACATTCATTTGCCAGATTTTTGTTACCGAACGGTAAACATTATATTAGAATGTGGCGTATCAAAGATGGAGATTTGGTCGACCAAATACACTATAAAATTGTGGGTAATTGCTATGTTATTGCTCTATATTAGAACTTACAAGAGATACAGCCCGCCAGTGAGAAAGCTCCCGATACAATAAAGGACGTGGCTCGCTTTCCACGATCATGTAGGGGTATCTTGTGGAAAAAGCATAACTACATTTCCATAGTACAAAAGTTGAAACCTCCGCGATTACACCCAATGAGGCAGGTACAGGTACCTGGACTCCAAGCTATGGTGGTTACTCCAGATGAGAACGCTGTCATTTTCATCAGGGCAACCAGGGAGGCCAAGGAACTCTATCATCGAGCATCAAAGATATCTGTCAGTAGAATTTCGAAAACAGAAACATCGGAATACTATGAGCTGGAGGATCCGGAAGACTGCGATCATTTGAGCTATCGACTTGAGAAAAGCGGTACATTTAGTGTAGTCATTGAGCAGCAGACTAGCACGCCCTCACGTACGCGACTTCTGATCGCTCAGAACGGTGGAAAGTTTGAGGTCAAGGATTTAGAACTTCCAAGTTCCTAATGTGTACTTGGCCACAAGTCTTCGTCAATCGGTCCGGTCGATTCCGCCTTCTCTCGATCTCGTCTCTTCCTCTCATGGATCCTGCGTGCCATAATAATCCAGGAGCCAATTGTAAGGAGTGTTAGTGGAATCAAAATGGCAAAAAACAACCAGAATTGTTTCGAGACTTGGAACCCAGAGCCTTCAGTGGTCTGAAATGTGAAGAGATTCATACCGAGGAGAGACTGTTGACTCGATCTTAGCTTTGCCCCTGGCATGATGGGAGACAGACCCACTGTCACAAAACTTGCTGGGAGGTATATTAAAGTAACCATCGTCACGAGGCGTACCGTTGCTGAATCGTCGACGGTGTCTTTTGTTAGAGACCAGATATTGCGATTGATTTTTACAGCCGTGGCCTGGCTTTTCAGATTGAGTGCAACGACTAACTTTGAATGGTGAGTCTTTGTCTTTCGATGTAGTATGATTATAGCAGCTCACCAAATTCAGGATCTCTTGTGTCCTCCTTTCGAGCAGTGTCACACTGGCTAGATTACCATGCAAACTTGTCTCATAACTCTCCAGTTCGCCAAGAATTTCCTTGGTTTGAGCCGGAATGGAATTGTTGCTATTATTTAGACTCTTCTTATACCTTTTAAGGGAAGCCACAGTTCGAAGAGTCGATCGCAGCCGAGCAAATAGCGGCGAGACTTTATCCTGCAGGTTGTGCAGACTTTGCAGAGTATTGGTCCCTCTTCCATGGTATCCTTCTTTTGAGAAATCAATCGACATAGCAATGCTTGCCTAGGGACGGGTTAGTACTTCAATAACAAAACATTTACTCCAAAATACGAACGAAAGTTTCAATCTCGGCGCTCAAATTCTTCAAATACCACCGCCAGTCACCAATATAGGATGAAAGTGGTATCAAGTGCACAAGTTGCAGCTCAATAAGTGAGCGTTGCTTCCGGCTCCATTCTTTGATAGATTTCTCAAGCCGGGTCTGTAAGGTGGAATTTGGTCGAGGGTGCAAAAATATCCATAAACTTCCTGGTCCTGTGGGCATATGTCGGTGATAAACACCAGTCTGCCGTATCGCCCACGAGATATTGGAGGCCTTTTTGACCTCTTCTACATAACTCAGGCGATATTGCATTTCTTTCAAAGAGTTAGCACGTTGTCCTCTCACTATCTGCTAGGAGAATGTCTACCAAATGATCCATCCTCGTATTTTTTCACAGTCATACTGCCAGGACCCGCCTCGGTTTCCTTTACCCCTGTGGCAAATGATAAGAGAAGATCCAGAAATTGAGGTCCTACATTATAATGCGATAATAGAGTATGCATCGCCTCATTTGTAACTTTCAACGGTTTGATGGAATTTGGAGCACATATTGATCTAAAATCATTTTAGTGACTAATCTACAGAAGGGGAAAAGTACTCTAACATGAATCGAGTGTCCCAATCATTCTTTAAACAAGACTCTTCGACACTCTTCAAACTTGAGAGTGTTTGCTGCCGAATTCCGTTGTTTATTGTGTTAGGGGTTACTTATCGGGCAGGGGTTGTTAGCAGGTCCTTCCCCCTTGGGTTGGGATTTTAGTGGGGCTCGAAAACTTACTCTTAACGACGTCAAGAACATCTATTACCATCTTATCCGGTTTGCAAAACAGCTTTGGCCTCATATCTTGCACTCGTTGCGATATAACCTTGCCATTGTTTATCATGGCATTTCCGGCTATGGCATATTGTATCCAGTCATCGAGACTTGGCTCTTGGTCGGCAACATGTGCCTCGAACTTTTCTTCGGCCATCACTGCTACGAATGTCAAATATGTCTGCGTCGATTATAGCCTCAGTTTGGACGATCGTTCAAGACCATTGTATTTATCCGATTCTCGTGCAAGATGCCTCACGCAAGGCTAAGTCGACGAGAAGCCTTCTCGTCCCCCGCGTATGCAGGTTTTTGCAACACATCAATCCCTCTGTACCACCTAATTTGGCTGCGCAAGCATGGAGTGCCTCACCACTCCGCCTATGGCTGGCTTTCAATGGCAATTAACCGATAAGATCTCGGGCGCTACGAAATGTTTTATTTAAGAAGTGATGGCTAAGACATGAGCCTCTCCTCCGCCCGGCCACCAGATTACTGCGGCAGACTCCAAAGCATTCGTTAACCCACACGCTCGTCTTCAGTCACCGAACTATAATGCCCGTCAATATAAAACATGACCATCTTCGCCTTATCACTCACTCAAGCTCATCCTATATCACATGACAGGTCAGTAGTTGATCTGTGACTTCTGTAAAAGGTAGTGCAAACTCACCTCAGTCAATTCCCTCGGAACGGTGAAGCTGAATCTTTCGTTTTTCTCCTAAGACATTGACAGTCAGCACGCACCGGCTGCGTACGAGCTGGGATATTCGAGGGAAGTAGTGTGGTTACACACATAGACCACAATTTTCTGCTTGAACAGCCGTTCCAACAAGCGCTCTAAATTTTTGGCGCTGATATATCGCGCCAATGTGGGTTCAATAACTACTTGAGGCATCTGGATCTCAATGAAAATCCTTTGTATAGTGCCCAGTCGGGGCGCCTTTGGCAATTCTGGTGAGAAGGCTGTGAGTATTAGGTGGTGCAGCGGCGGACAAGCTCTAATTTATGGTGTGGACGATGCTACACACCCTCTCCTCTGCTATGAGGCTCTGCCCCTTCCACTTTCCTGGTGACAAGAGACAGTGCAGCCAAGTTCCACTAGGAGAAAAGCAAAGGTCCGGCTTCGTTACCTAAATGGAAGGGAGGTGCTGCTAAATAATTCCCAATGCAGTTGTGGCAGCTGCAGCTGCACACACGCAATATTCCTCTATGCATTCATTCGTTGAATTTCAGACATTGGGTGGCAACTTTAGCCATAGCGGTTATCTGCCTTCTGCTTTTTGTGCCATGGTTCTCCGGCGGTGCAAATGATCAGTGATACTATTTCCTGTTGTGTTTCTCTTTCATCACCATCATGGCGGAGAGCAGACGAAGCGATGATAACGCTGGTCCTTTTGTTTTGAACGGCAATGCGATCGGCCAACATGCGATTATTCGTCGCACGTCTAGCGGTGGCTCTAGCCAAGATATTCTTCCTCCGGGCTCAAGCCATCGCCTTGTAAAGTAAGTTCTTGTGCTTCTCGTTCTTTCGAGGCTCTACCGCTAATCTGCAAACTTCTTGTAGGAGAGAGTTATACCCAATTCATATATTTGTATTTTCGCCTTCTCGATGCCGACAGGAATTAATGCTAATTCTATTGTTGTTAGCTGATTGTTATAAGTGGCACAATTGGAATGGGTTTATTCAACAACAGTGGTGAAATTTTGAGCATTGCTGGGCCAGCCGGTAGCCTAATTGCCTATATAGTTGTCGGAGCATTCGTCATCTGTGTGATGGAAGGCATAGCAGAAATGATAGGACATTGGCCAATTGCAAACTCTCTCGTCGAGTTTGTGAAGACATTCGTGGACAAAGACCTTTCGATTGTTGTAGGGCTTGCATACTGGTAAAACTCTCTCACCTGACTAGTGGGAAAGAAGCTGATCTGACAGGTACGCATACTCAATAAGCTTTGCGACTCTGGTCATTGCGGCTTCGGACCTGGCAACATATTGGACTTGGTCGAACCCTCTTCAGTACTTCTTGTTCATTGCTGGAGTGCCCTTCCTGTTGCTTGCCATAAACTGTCTGGGTGTTTTTGTAAGCAGAATCATTATATACTTACTGGATGGTGAAAAGTACTGATAAAACTTAGTGGTATGGCAATGTCGAAGCGGTTATGGGAATTCTCAAGATTACGCTTGTGGCTGGAGCTTTTCTCACGATGTGTATCATCAATCCGAGAGGTATTATGGTCTTCACGCAATGTTTTCTCAAGACTGACATTGTCGCAGTCACCAGCGCCGACACACCTACCGGAGTTCCAGGTCACTCCTGTAAGGCCAGCAGTTCGGTATCAATTGGTTTCCGCTAACGCCTGGGCATTTAGTCATAGAAGATGGTTTCAGGAACAATCTAGCTGTAGCCTCTAATCCTGCCATTGCAGTGCTGTAAGTGATGTCCATTTCTCAACGGGGTCTCATATTAACAATCTTCAGGGTAGCGATACCTATCGTCACCTATGCTTATATAGGTGTCGAAATCGTTGCCGTCACCGCATTGGAAGCCAATAGCCCAAAGACGAATCTGAAATATCCAGCAATGCTCATCGCATGGATCACGGCGATCATATATTTTGTATGTGCTGTAAGCTTTTACGTTGACGTGAGGTCAGTCATTCTTGCTACATCGCCCAGCGTCCCTACATTACAGATTAATGAACGGAGATGCATTTCTGGTGCAACGGATGACCTAGATGCTACTCAACACTCAAATGACGAGGCTAATTTACCGGAATTTAGCTGGATGAACCCCCTTCTGCCATCGTTCCCAAACCGTTCCAAAGACGGGCCTACGGTATCCCCGGCGCCGGCAAATAGTTCTAAGACAAACTCTATTGTTATTATTGCTGCTATGAGTGCGAATATTCCAACACTTCCAGGATTCCTCAACGGCTGCTTAATACTCGCCATCCTCAGCGCTGCAAATATAGCCCTCTATGTTGCTTCACGTACACTTTTCGGACTCACCCAGGAGATCGATCCGAACTCAAGATGGTGGGGATGGGTGTCAAAATTCAGTACAACAACACACAACAGAAGAGTCCCTACTTTTGCTTTGGTAGCCTCTGTTCTTATATTTTGTTGGGTACCCTTCCTCCATCTGACGAAGAGTTATAGTTATCAATATGTATGTACATTCTACTCACTTGGTCGGCATTGCTAAATGATTGGCGTTTAGCTTAAAGAGATCATGAGTGGCATTGCCACAGTTGCCGTTGTTTTGGTCGTAAGCTATTTGGGGACGAAGCCCCTTTCATATTCTTAACTGTCTTTCGAGAGCTCTCCCAAGACTTCCTCCCAAAATCTTCTCCAGAGACATTTTTCATCAACACTTACTGACTCCCCCGTTATTTAGTGGGGATGTGAATGCTTGGCATTCATACGGTACCGAAGATGGTAAGTTCCTCTCACGAATGCGCACACTAAGCTAGACCTGACCCTTACAGGCTGAAAAAGTTTAAAGACAAAAGTCCCCTAAATGACGCTTATCGAGAGTATAATCATTGGTCTACAACCAGCAAATATCTTCCATTCACTACGATATTGAGTGGATTTCAACCAATTCCGGCATATTTAGGAGGGATGTTTTGCGTTTTGACAGTTTTTGTCTTCGCAACGTCGAGTTGGTGGAATGGCCGTCAGAACCGTGTTGACGTTATTGCAGCTTTCATTGGGGTAGGATTCCTATCATCAGCATAAAAGGCACCCAGAAGACTAACACACGTTTATAGCCAGCACTTCTCCTATTGATTTGGCTTTGCCTCAAAGTCAAAAGGTTCATGGGTCCGGACTTTGAATGGTATGTGAACCTTGGTCCGTGGGAGCAACTTCAACCTCGCCTCGATAATCTCAGAGCTGCTATTGAGACCGACCGACCACGAGGAAGGGGGATAATAACTCAAAATGGCCATAGCGGACACACAGGTATAGAGATGAACCATGTCGCTGTTGATCCTCCAACCCCCAGAGCTTACGAAACCTCGGCCTCGCCGACAGAGAGGACTGACCTGGGTGTCTCTGTGGTAGGTGCAGCCGAAACGGATGATGACTCGCGGCAGACACCAAGTCCAAGGACTCATCCCGCAATACCACGGAAACCAGTCATGGCTGGTGGTAATGGCAATGATCTCTTCGCGAGGCAGGATGCAAGGCCTAGGTTGCAAAGATATCGTGGTCATGAGGGAGATGGCGATAGAATTAACTTCGTCAACAGAGTTTGATCTGATCTGAATCGTTTAATGTATAATGCCTAAATTTAAATGTTTACAAAACCATTAAAGCGATATTGAGGTTAAAGGTGCGGAAGATAGATACTCATCAAGCAAACACTACCACCCAGAGAAATATCCTTCTCGATATCAACATCGCAACTTGTACTTTGAATTGTCTTCATCTCACCCTCCAAGTAACCCTCGGTCTCGCTTCGCGGCCACCAACATACACTTTTAATATCCCCAGATAAGCACCCTTTTGACATCAAACCCGACCATTGGTAGAGTGGCTTGAGAGACCGTGCAGTCTTTCAACTAACATCCCGATCCTTAGACGGCGTTAAATGCGGTTGATTGGTTGATTGGTTCATTCTCCGCCAGCGAAATCGTGGAAGATCTCGACCGTATTATTACCATATACGACTTGTTAATTTGGGGAAAGCATTAGCTACTAGTTCACGAGACACTTAAATGTCTGGCTGTGAGCTTGTATTGAAGCTTTTGTGGTAAAAAAAAAACTTCTTGTCGAGTTTCTTTTGAAAATTGGTTTAATAGTGGTATGAAGCGAGTTTCTGGGAGTGTGACTACTCAAGATTCAACTTCCATACTAGACATACACTTTATTAAGAGTTAAAGAGCGACCCCAGGGAAAAGGTTGCTTGACCCCCCTCCTACGGTCCTGATGAATCCGTGACCACATACTCTAAATCACCAGAATTAAACGCCCAAACCTTCACTAGATAAATCATCGACATGTTATTGACTAATCTAAGAAGGAATTTTATCCTTGTCGTAATTCTTTGGGATATTCTTTTTTTAACTACATAAGAGCCATCATAAGAAAACATACCCGGGTGTATTCTAAGTGTTCATCTACGTAAGCATTCAGGGGCTATCTCGCCAATCGACCCAAGAAATGCGGGGACTCCACAGAAGTGCAAGGATCGGCTCGCACCGGCTTCCATCGGCCTTCCCCAGCTAAGTTCCATACAATGCCGATTCACTTCTTACAACGCCCTCTCGACAATTCGAAATCATGCTTGCTCTTCAACATGACATTTGTGTGAGGACTTCCAGAAAAATAAGATTTTCACACAAATTACAATATGAAGACATCATTGACGTCAAGACGGCTGTCCGTCGTCCTCCCTAGAACAACAGGGAGATGCAGACGAGCTCGACGATGGAATTCCTCACTGTCTCAACCTTTCGGTGCTGCTGGGTAAGAAGGGATTGCCTGTTTCCGAAGAAGGGATTCTAATTGATTTGAAATAGTGTCAAATTCCCCGGCGCAGTAAACAGCAAATTCACAGATACCCTCAAATTCGAGCACCCCTCCACCTACCCCGCGATCCCCACCTACCGCTGCACAACCCCAGACGGCGACATAATTGACCCCTCTATCACCCCTCCACCCTCCTCTCTCGCCCTCTCTATGTACGAAAACATGATAGCAGTCTCCATAATGGACATTATAATGTTCGAAGCACAGAGACAAGGGCGATTGAGTTTCTATATGCCGAGTCAAGGAGAAGAAGGGACGTGTGTGGGGAGTGCGAGTGCATTAGAGAAGGAAGATGTAATATTTAGTCAGTACAGAGAGGCGGGGGTTTTCATGCAGAGGGGGTTTAAGTATGAGGATTTTATGAGTCAGCTTTTTGCGAATAAGAATGATGTTGGACGGGGGAGGAATATGCCGGTGCATTATGGGAGTAAGGAGTTGAATATTGTACGTTTATGGATTTCTAGCCTCTAACTCTGTTGAAGAAAAATGCTAATTGAAGGGCAGCATACCATTTCCTCCCCGTTAGCAACGCAAATCCCTCACGCCGCCGGCGCAGCCTACGCCCTCAAAATGCAAAAACGGCAGAACCCCTCGCTCCCAGCACGAGTAGTAGCCTGCTACTTCGGCGAAGGCGCCGCATCGGAAGGAGACTTCCACGCCGCCCTCAACATAGCAGCAACTCGTTCTTGCCCCGTAATCTTCATATGTCGAAACAACGGCTATGCAATATCCACACCTACGCTTGAGCAATACCGTGGAGACGGAATAGCCAGTCGAGGCGTAGGATATGGAATTGATACTATAAGAGTTGACGGAAATGATATCTGGGCCGTAAGAGAAGTGACAAAGAGAGCGAGAGAATTGGCATTGAAAGATGGAGGGAAACCAGTTTTGATAGAAGCAATGTCCTACCGAATATCCCACCACTCCACCTCCGACGATTCCTTCGCATACCGCGCCCGCATCGAAGTCGAGGACTGGAAACGTCGCGATAACCCCATAACACGCCTTCGCAAATATCTAGAAAAGAATAATCTCTGGAATGACGAGAAAGAAGCAGAGTGTAGAAAGAGATTGAGAAGTGAGTGCTTGAAGGCGTTTTCAGATGCGGAGAAGGAGAAGAAACCTAGTCTTATTAGTATGTTTGAGGATGTGTATGAGGAGGTTACGCCGGAGTTGAGGGGCCAGATTAAAGAACTCAAAGGGTTACTGGATAGGTACCCGGAGGAGTATGATGTTTCTGATTATGAGGGAGGAAAGGAAAGTCTGGATCTTGATATATGAGAATAGATTACGCAAATTAGCTCTGTGCGGTAGATTGGGTTGTTTTGCGAAACACTGGAGACTGGCTCTCGGCATAGAAAGAATGTAGATTTCAACCAGATATATCTTCATGGGTAACCAGTAATTTAGTCCTATCTTGGATGTTCCTTTTCAAAACATAATTTTTGATTTCATGAAGCGAAAGTCGGTAATTCGACCTAAACATCTACAGTGCCCCAAAAATGTAACAAAACTTGCGCATTTGAATTATAATGCCACCGAAGTGAATTAATTATCACGCTAAAAATTATCCGATGTCCTGCGATGTGCAATAAAACTGGTAGAACAGAGATTCAATATCATGAATTTCAAGTCCAGAATCTAGAATTCTCTGGTAGACTCTTAAAGCTCAAGAAATTGGAAATGGGGATAGTGAGCTAGAGACAAAATAAGTTTCAGTGAGTTAGTGAACGAATGTCTAAAGAGTAGGCAAACACAAAAGAATATAAGATGTCCTGAATGCATTGGATGTACGGAGTATCAGGACCTGTGCAGGGATTCTTCTTGAAGAACGTTGTTTCTAATGTCAAATGAACGAACACTTAAGACAATACACAGGCACTTCCTGGATTAAAGTTTTAGATTTCATTTACCCTGAATATTCATAGCCACAAATAAGGATAGTGGTAGTAACCTTTTACCAGTTTGGTATCAAACACACTCTATTGTAGTCTATCATGATAGCACGCATTGTCATAATACATATACATCTCTACTAGATAGCTCCCGATTCCATGACTCCACAATATGCCGCATACATTTAGACAGATCCATAAACAGGACTCCAAACTCCAGGAAATACCTAGTAAACGCCAAGAGTATGCACATCGCGGACTCCTAAATACCCTTCCCTTACCGACACACAAATTCCGTTCAGTCGTCCAATAGTTGATTATTACCTCCTCCTATTTCCACCAACAACCCCCTTAACAACCAACTTCCCACTCAAAACCTCAACCTTCCACCCCTCCCTAACCAACATCCTCCCAACAGCAGGACCAAGCCTCGACTTCCCACCCTCACTATGCACCCCCTTTCCAGTAACAATCTGATACCCAGCCCCTACTCCACCACCAGGGCCAAGTCTCGACTCCCCAAGCTCATGCCACCACTGCGTCACCTTTTCTCTACTAATCCTAACCGCATCTTTGACATTCACACCATGCAAATCTAATTCATTTCTTGAGCTCTGTCCAGCTACGAAAGCATCGGCGGCTGCGCTAGATGCTTGTTTGGCTAGAACGTTGAAGTCGCGACCTTCTTGAGCGTAATAGGCTGCTGCGCCGCCCATGAGGTGGTCGGATTTTCCTTTTCGGTAGTAGGCGGATGCTTGCGTGAATGCGGAGTTGCGGGCATTTCGGTAGGAGCTTGCCATGTTTGCCGCGGAGGCATTGTCGAGGGCGTGCGTAAAGGTTTTGTTGGATGGTGTTGTGGGCGTTGTTGGTGATGAAGTTTCCGAGAGACTGATAGGTGCGTGGCGGATATCGAGCTGAATTGGGTTCTTAACTGCTGAATGAGATGTGAGGACCTTTGCAAGATCTCGTGCGTTGTCTAGCGTAGGGTAGGTAATTTGAACCAGTGCTTCCAGGTCAGCAATGGAAATAGAAGGGAACTCTTCTCGAAGCTCATAGGCGTTAATTTGTATTATAGGATCATCATCTTCAAGCTGTATGGCTTTGTGAGCTTCAATGATTGCAGCAATTGCTGCTTTTGCAGAGCCTCCACTCTTGTGATAGATTGATCCAACCTGCTGGACTTGCATGCTCGTCCGTAGTGCGATAAATTCGACATCCTTGCGAGCTTTCTCCCATTGACTTTCTTCGGGGGCGGATCCATCATCAGGACTGGTCGTCCCGCCATTTTTGGCCCGAGTGCGGTTCTTCTTGCTTTTTCCTTTCCCTTTTCGCGGACGAGAGGGAAGCTCGCTTTCCGAAAACGCTTCAATTCCCTTATGTCGACTTCCATTTTCCTCCAAGAATGACTGGGTCATGAGCTCATCCAATGCTAAACTAGCATCTCCTTTGTATTTTCTCAAGGCCCACTGAATGTCGAACGGTTTGAGTATGGGGAATATGCTGAGGAGAACCTTCTCCTTCTCCTGGTCGTCTAGGGAATCCAATTCGCTTGTGTACGAGTTTCCTTCCCCGTCCTTGCTCGCGCACAGGCCTTCTGTAGAGGTTCCGACATCCTCGAGCTCCAGCGACAGCATCTCTTGACTCAGGGAGGTATCATCTGTCTGACTCGTCCAAGCTGGGAGACTTTGCCCACTTCCGCTTCCACTTGCGCCATCCTCGCCAGGGCCGTCGCCTGAAATGCCATTCCCTCCACTGGCACCACTGGGATCAAAGCCAGTCGCCTCTTCCTCAGAAACGTTCGATTTCAGCATGTCGAGGGTGCCGCGCGCAGCAACCAGTTGCGACGCATCGCAAAGGTTGTAGTCAGAGATAATTGCAAGAATCGTGGAGGTATCGATCGTTTTAGAGTATTCATCCTAAATCTGGCGTTAATAGAACTATTCACCAGCGCAGGAGTGGTGTAAATTTCAAACTTACAAGCAATCGCGCTTGGAGTGCTTCCGAGTCACACATTTTGCGCCGCGATGCGTCAGGTCGTGATGCCAGATTGCAGTAATTATCAGATGGGTAGTGAAGCTCTGATAGCTATCCGGCTCATGACTTTATGGATTTCCGAGGGATAAAAAGAGATCATTGTGTTTCTAATAATTTCAGTTCGGAGCGTGCGAACAGTGTATTGATCATTGTGAAGTCACTTCGTGGGGTGGCGCTAACCGCTTTAAGATTTCTGATATGAGAACGCATCCAAAAGCAGACATCGTGTGGTACCAGAGATATGGTTCCTGGAATTAGCCCTGTATCGCTTAACCAACAAGAACCTCATTTTGCAATGCAATATCAGAATACAGATCAGTCAACTTATATGGTTGGAAATAATAATGAGAGTTTGCGTAGTTTAGGTCGATTCACAACTGCAATCTACGGTCTCAGATCTCTGAAATGAAAGGGATTTTATTGTATTCCATACTATGGGGGGGAATATCTTCATCTATCTAATATTGTGCACAAAAGCTAAACCCAACCTATTGCGTTGTTCCTCCGCTGTGAATGCGCCTAAACGACCTTCCATGCAATTTGACTCAACCATCCAGCCCAGATTGGGAGAAAGAAACATGGCGGAGAAGTGCTCGTGAATACATAATGTGGTGAGGAAGCAACGCTTTCGTGAAATCAGTGTAGGAGATCAACATCTCCCAGTCCACCCATGTAGAACTCATCCTGCCTCAATGATGACATGCTTCATGACAGATGGAAAGCACCCTGGCCCTCCTTGATCGCAGTATTCATACGTCGTCGCATAACATCCAGATCAGAATAGTCAGGCAATTTAAGATAGTTGACGCAAGTCATGACACTGGGGAGATAGTCATCAGACATATAAGGAGGCTCACTGGGTTTGCAAACCACCGTGAACATAGGGGTGAGTGCTTTGAAGCCTAGTAGAAGATTAGCATTTTCGCGTTAAGCGGACTTGGGTTTGGATTTACCTCCAATTGGCAGCTTGGGGCTACCGGTAGTGAATTGAAGGAAGTCCCGACGCTCAGGAAGAGTAAGCTCGCTCATGGTCTGCAACAAGTTCTTGACACTCTTGCTGTCCATATTAAAGCCGTGGTCTGCTTTGATGGAATCCATCAAGGCTGCAAACATTAGTATCAGTACCATAAGAATTTCCCCAGTGATGAAACTTACTTTCTAATGACCAGTCCTCCTCAATTCTGCCAAATAGCATCACAAGCTCATCGGGCGTGAAAGCACTCAAAGCGGAATAGGGGAAAACTTGTGTGAAGCCAGCTCTGAAAGCATCAACCTGTCTTTGAACACCGCTGCCCAAAGTCATATCGATGACTTTTTCAAGATAGAGTTCGACATTGTCGATGGTAACCGAAATGGCAGATCCATTTGGTAATAGCTCAATTGTAGAATAACCCGGAAGTGTGAAATCGAGACCAAGATCTTCAATTTGAACACCATCGACTTGCAATGCTTCAGCCTCAGCTACCTTTTGAGCTGCGCTTAAGCTTGGATTTTCGTCGATAGCTTTCTTTGCGACGGCAAATCTCTTGATCAGCTTCAGAGACGATGCCAATTGGGCGTCGACAGTTTTCACGGCCCCCAAAGAGGGCATCACTGTCTTGGATCCATCACCGATACGGAAGAAAGTAGGGTTGAAAGATACGTCGATAATACGAGAATCGATCATCGATCTAGCCACGAACTTTCCAAGCATCTTGAACAGATGTAGAATTCGCTTGCCATTTTCATTTGATGCTTGCTCTTCGCTCATCGGAGCTGGGAATAATCCGCGGGCACCAAATGCATACTCGTCGGCTTCATTGGCATCTGTCTCACGCCAAAGCTTGAGCTTCTTCTTTGAAAACTCCTTCGAAACAGTTGAATAGAATTCCAAAGTCGGACCCAGACCAGTGCCAACTTCCTCGAAGTACTCTACCTCTAGAATGCTTTGGGATGCTCCATAGAGCTCCATAACCTTGAGAGCCGATTCGAGAATTTTGGAGCGTGAGATTCGGACCTTTTGACGCTGGAGCCGACCCAGGAACATTTGAGTTGAGCTATGAAATTCGTTAGTGATAGTAGAGAATATAGGTCCAAAATGGTTCCAGGATGATAGTGTGCCATCAGTTGAGCTTAGAGCTCGAGAGATGGGCTGCCTCCTTGGCGATGTGGCTCTTTGACAGCTTGTGAAGAGCTAGGGCAGACGGGTCGCGGGCAGAATAGTCATAGGGCTTGCAAAAGTTCTTCGAGGCAGGTCCATCCAAGAGGCAGGCCTATCTAGAGGTAGGTGCAATCTGGCTGAGGAAAGAAGGAAAAACATGTACTTACTCGCGGTGACGATCTCTTCGGGACTCATCAGCTGACTGGGCATTCTGCCATCGTGACATCGAACGAGCGTAACCGAAAGAAGTCGATTGCAGGAACAAATGTCTGGTCTCGAAGGGGAAAAGGAAAGGGTAGAGGCGGGCTAAATCTTCACTCCAGCTTGGAAGGCAATTGCTCGCCACGATCAGAGGTTCCTCTAGCTGTCTATTGAGCTTTGCAGTGAGTTTGGTATTGACAAATTGCGATAGAGGTTCCGCATTGAGTTTAAGTGTGTCCTTGTTTTCCGCCAGAACATCATCAAGATTTGCGTTCAGAGCATGCAAGATGTCCAGCAGACGAAGAATCGAAGAAGTAGCTGGATGCTTGTCCAAAGAAGCCGGGATACCAGATGCAGTAGTCTCGGTGCTGGTTTCCGACGCTTGAGTAAGTGAGCTTGGCTCTGGTGGTGGCGGTCCCGATACGCGCTTGAATTTGATGGGATGAATGGCTGACCAAACGCTTCGGCTTGAAGGCTCGTCAATTGGAGTAGAAGTGCTGTGTACGGCTCGATATATTGTGGTTTCATTGGAAATCACTTTGTCGTCGAGGCTGAACTCTATGTGCCAGTCCTGTGGTACAGCCTGGATAGCAGCTGCGTAGGACATAGGACGAGATGATGTGCTTGGGGTGGACAATGCCGGTTGTGCTGCTGAGGATTGTAGAGACGAGGCAGTTCGTGGATTGCTACCAGGGACTTGTGAAGGAGTAGCGACTCGGGTGCCATCTTCTTTGCGAGCAGTTACCTTGCCCCCTGCAGCAACCTCGAGATTGACTGCACTTGGATCGGCAGGAGAGTCTTCCTCCATATCATCGTCAAGATCACCCACTATAGCATCCAAAGCTGCGCTGTCTTCCATATCCTCATCATCAGTAAGCTGTCGCTCATCGGCACATTCTAACGCGTTTGCTAGAGTATCTTCATCGTCTAAAGGTGCAGGTGGCGGGGGTGGCTCAGTCTGTGCCTGGTGGCGTCGACTTGATCGACGAGATGCTGGTTTCTCTTGAGGTGTCTGTACATTTGACTGTCCTTCGGAAGCTGGCGTTGCTGCAGGAGCTGTCTTCGATTTGGCCTTACGAGAACTTCGAGATGCGGATGGGGTTGCAGCATTGGCGGAAGCTAAGGTGCGCTCGGCGAGACGAGCTTGGGAAGAGGGTACACCAGAGTAGGGATTTGGTATATTGCCTGCTGCGGCCAGAGCAGCTAAAGCACCTGATAACCCTTCTCTTCTGGAACCACGAGGGCGCTCTGACATGCTGATTCTTGGCCGTAGATAATCATCAAGAGCCTTGAAGGTTGCGATGGCGTGGATCGAGACCATAATATTGCGATAGGGTCGAGGTATTTCCGAATCATCGTCGGCGACCAGTTTGAGTCGGATCTGCTTTGCAAGCATGGAAGCTGCACTGCTCCTATTGCCATCAAAGGTATTTTGGTGAACGGTTACCACTTCAAAATGTTCTGAGCGACTCAAAAGATCCTGCAATTTGTGGATGAGGACACTATATGGTGTTGCAGGAGATTCCACGGAGGCTGTCATTGGTTTTTTCGAGACAGTACGGCCCATGAAGACCTCTAAGAACGCCGAACGAGCGTCATTGCTCAAGCGCTCGTCGGGATTGGTGAAAATGTCGAGCAAAACTCTGACAACCTCGGAGTTGAGAAGCTCAGCACTGGTGACACTTTCTAGGACATCCCCGTCGAAATGCGAGGCTAGGGTGTTGAAAAGCTCTGCCCCATTTCCAGGACCTTGCTGAAGATAATGTGACTCAATGTCCGATGCCAGAGTCTGAAGTCCGGTCAAAATTTTCATTGCCTTCTTTTTCATGTGCTTGCTGCTTTTTTCCGTCTCATGAACCTCCAAAAACTTTTTGGCTCGCTGGGAAATGAGTTGTTGTATGCTCACATCGGAGGCAATGTGCCGAGGTGGGCCATCGAGGGACATCGTTGAGCCGCGAGAGCTTGCAGGCGACTGACTGATATCATCAGGAATATCATCATTCTCGTTGTCTTCGTCGTTCTCATCGTCGGATGAGTCTTCTTCATCCTCATCACCAGCTTCGACTGTATGGTCCGTCTTCTCAGAAAGTTTTGCAGGAGCATCTGTTCCTACAGGCTCGACTACCTCTGCTGTTGGTACTTCGTCGCTAATAGACTTCTCGTTCGTATCGAGGCTAGCAAGCTTCGCGATTTCTGCAATCACACCTTCTCGATAGAACTGATAGCGGTAGATGTCATCCAGTCGAGTGAGCAATAGCTCTGCTGCTTGAAGTGCATAATTGACGAGGCTAGGATGATCTTGTTGGGAGAGGATTGCGGCCAAGAACGAAGCATAGGGTACAGATCTCAAAGCGTCCAATAAGATATCCTTGTCCAAATTCGAGAGCATCTTCAGTTGAGCCATGAGCACCTTCTGGCGAACACTTAGGTTGACAGTGCTTGAAAATGCATCCGTCAAGGTAGGGAAAAGGATAATGGCGAATCGCTTGACTTCGTCTTTACAACCCTCAAGCAATTCGATGCGCTTGTCGTTAGCAGACTTTTTCCTAGAGCCGGAAGATGTGCCATTCGGAGGCGCTGTTGCGTCTGCTTCAAAAGTTTCTTCGAGAGCTACACTTGACTCTCTTGGAAGTCCAGGCAATAGTTCGCAGATAACGTTCAGAGTTTCAATGACTTGCTCTCTTGGTCTGTGAATGAGAGCTTGCATGATCACAACGCTATCTAACTTCGAAGCAATGTCTTCATTTGGACCGGGTGGTGAGACGCCAGTCAAAATTTGGTATAAGGTCTCGACGACGTTCATCTTGAACAATTCGGCGGAAAGTGATGCGCTGGCCTTTGCAGTGAAAGCAAGCACCCGCAGAAATGAGGTGTGTATGTTAGGTCCAATCAGGTTGGTAGTACCTGGCAGCAATAAGCGAAGAATAGCCTTCAACAAATCGGTGCTGATAAGTTCTTCGAGCTTGCTTGGATGATATCTAAAGCTCTCCGCAACTCTTGATACGCAGAGTGAGCCTTGTTCAACTACCTTTTGATCGTTGGAGCTGAGGACATTCAGCAAAATTGGCATAACGTCCTTAATGACGGGGAAAGAGTCTTCTGGAATGTTTCGACAGCAATTGGCAGCAGTCGTGACGGCTGTTCGCTGTGTGCTTGTTGCAAAAAAGTCAAGATATGTTAGGCATGCTGTCAACCCTCCTTCGCGGACGATTGACGCGGGATACTCGACGGATATTTTTTCCAGTGTCTGTCATGGATATCAGTAAATATCAATAAGAGAATATTATGGACTTACACTCAAAGCTTGTTCTGCTAGATCGATGTAGTGGATCTCCAACAACTTGGCGCAGAGAACTGGAACAGCCCCACCGTATACCACATTGGCAGTACTTGCAGGCAATGCCTCCATCAAATTGGCTAGACATCTGCATGCTAACAGCATCATTTCTGGATTCTCCTCTCCAAAATCCGACGGTTGCATCAAAACCACAAGTTCTTTAACAAACGAATCTGGCGAGAAGTGGCCGGAAAGATTATCCTCTGTAGAAACAAGCAATATTTCGGAAAGTTCTTGAAGAGCGATCAATTGTATCGAAGGGTCGTCTTTCTGCTTGAGATTGTTCAAGATATCCCGTAATCTCGTAGAAACACCAGACATCATGCCGCTCAGTGCTCTCAAGGTGCTGGAAAGACCATGTGGTGGTCCTCCTGGCCCTCCAAAGCCTCCAAACGGGTCATCGTCATCATCGTCCCGACCCTCATATTGACGGGCAATTTCTTCATCATCATCGTCGCTACCATCATCGTCATCACCCGGTGGTGGCTTTGCATCCGGTGGATTGTTCATCGATATGTCGGCATCTTTGTTACTGCTGGATGACTTCTTCGATCGACGACTTGTAGTGGGGGTGTTCGTAGATGTATCTGAGGACATTAGTTTCGTTGATGGCCTTCCTTTCTGCCAAAACGTACCTGGTCCACCCTTCTTGCTCTTCTTTCGTGATTTCGAGGAAGTGGACGTGGGATTTGGAGGCTCGTGGGAAGGACCAGCAGAATCGCTATAGAGTGCATTAGTATTGTCAGGGCTTCCGGCCAGGGCCACTAACCCAGGACTCGACATCACCGCAGGAGTCTTTCCCTTCGGAATCTTTCTTCGATTTGTAGGTGCGGCGGTCGCAGATGGCAGAGGCAGGTCGGGCTCCGTCACTTTCTGTCGTTTTGGACGTCTGGTAGGCGGCTTCGCCGATTCGGGCTCAGGTGCAGGGCTAGCCTCTCGCTGAGGAGCTTTTCGCTTTCGAGATGGTGGTTGAGGCCGGGCAGACGATGCAGTAGCTGCAGGAGGTCCTGCGGGTGTGCCAGACGACTCTGAAGAGCTGGCTGCTTGTCTGGCAGTCGCACGAGTGATTCTGGGAGACATGAGTATTTTGCTTTGATACAGACGGCGCCTGCAAGTCCGGCACCTCTGCACAACAGGTCGAGAGTCGTGAGAGGATACGGCGGATCGAGGTTGCAAAGTAGTGGTGATGGGAAGGGTCAAATAAACAGAAGGTGAATGGATGGGGTATTGTACCGAGAAATAGAAGTTGACGTCGACAATGATCTTGCTGTTTCTGGGTCGTTATCGAAAAGTGACTCCGATCTGCGCTGCGAAGATGCCATCGGTTTACGCCATTAGCGTAGGCGGCGAATGATTGTTCAGGTCGCAGATATAAGGCTGGGTTTTAGTGAATGCGAGGGCGACGTGGTTGACATCGGAAGGTTGGAGATTCGACGAGGTGCTTCAATATGGGGAGGATATCTATCTGAGTTGGCTATGATCCTTGCCCGCGCTACAGCGCGCTTAGGTCCCGCAAGTCTGAATTTAAGTGACAGCAACCTGGGAACCGCCCCCAACAGCCTCCCCAGGCATGCTTTGCAGCGATCAGATACAGGGGATAACAACGCTCTTTGACCCTTTGCAGTGCTTGCACGTTCCCCCAAGGAGCTTCATCCCAGCGCTACCTGGAGAGCAATCCTCGAACATGTGAGTTGAGGAGTATCACCGCTTTCCGAAAAATGTTGCCAAATTTGGTGCCACAAAGTGGCAACCCCTCATGGCTAGGAGTTCCCGAAGTTTGTGGACCTTTCTGGCTTGTGCCGGCTATATTGTGCTATTATACAGGAAATAGGTATGCTGTAGCTGTTGTATTCCATTCTGCTCTTCATCTTTCTCTATAATTCATTTATATTTTTCATATTAATTACTTCTCTGGCGCTTTGTTCGCGCTCCCAGCATTTGTTCATCTTTCCTCGTTTTCAAGTTTGAGCTCTTCTCCCGTCTTCACCAAGTAACCAGCTTACAGCCAGGAGGGCTCTTTACACTAATTAAATGTTGGATAGCGATACATTGTCATGATATTCTCATATGAAATCGTTGCAGCAGATTCTTCAACGTAGCTTGCACGACTCTCATTTCCACGAAAAATTCGAAACAGTATTACAATACTAATACTCTAGGATTATATCGACATGTTTTAAGGCAGGCTACGCAAGAAGAACTTCCTCATACCTTTGCCGCTCTTGCTTGCTCAATGGAGTCATGATCATTATGTTGCTATCCAACATACCGGGAAAAGGTAGCCGTAGCCGTGAACTTGGAGAAGGTTGAGATTATTCATCACTATCGTACACCCTGGTAGGTTGCCTTGTAGAGCTTACGAGGCTTTGTAAGAATCGGCGATTTGATGTACTGGACTGCCTTTCCGCCAGCGAGGATGAATTTTGTTTACATTGAACAGCTCGTGCATCGAACAATCATATCGGCAGGACGCATAGTGTGGAGCTCCAAGTCAGAAGCCGAAGTACATAATCTGCCAAGGAGTGGGTTTCAAAAGGTCAACTAGAGATGTCCAAACACAGTCTTGCGTAGATCGACTGAATTTGACACGACGGAAACACAAAGAGAGAGAAATGCAATCCGATCGTCCGGAATTGTGATGAGCTAAGAGAAGTAGAACCCGCAAGCTTGAATTGGCCAATTGGAGAGAGGGGGCGTTTTCTCAGCAAAGTTCCTGCACGGCGTCCTGCCTGCTGCAATATGACTCAATGAGGTACAAATTGATAGGTTTAAAGAGAAGAGTCTTGTCCAACGTCAGGTTTATCCTTCCTGTGAAACAAATCTGAATCCCTCTCCAGTCACACATGCATGCGAGAACCTGCCAAACGACAATGCTCGTCCTCCTAACCTTCCAGTACCAACAAACAAACAAGCTCACAAGCCGTTGCAAAATAAAAGCGGCTAAGGTAAGTAATCAAAAAGTCCGGATTGAACTGAATATTGTCACGTCGAGGCTACTAAGTAGGTGTTAATTGAATGATTTCGACTGCGTACCTGAGATAAGAGACGTCATACCATCATAATATTTCGATTTAAGTTATTTCTTCCACATTTGCAGAGACTCCTTCAAGCTCACCTCTTCTTTGCATATTTTGACGGTGTTCAGGCCTCCGTGAGACAGAGCTACCTAGAACTAGAGCAGGCACGGTTAGTGTAGCCCTTGTCGCATTGTATCCCCCGCCCTGGAATCCTCAGTCATCCTCGTTTCCGGCTTGAATCGCCCGCGGCGGCCACCCCCACTACTTCTATGAGAAGAGGCTGGCACCTCCATCTGCTTCATCTCTCTTTCTCGCCAACTACCCTCCGGAAACTTCGTTCAACTTTAGCATTCAAAGCCCGCTACACTATACTCTTGTTCTTGAAGCGGACTCTTGCGCATCGTCTCCCGCGTGCGGGTCTTCCCATTCTTTTCCGAACATCGCACCAACCTGCGCTCGTCATCCTAAAGCCTAATCCAGCTTTCCCCAATTTCTCAACAAGCAAACCGCAACGATGACTTCGAATCTGCCTGTGCAGTCCCCTGCTGCGCAAACCCTCGCAAACTACTCATTCCCTCGACACCGATTGCGCCTCAGCCAGTCCGACTCCACTAAGACGCCTCTGGTCCTGGTCGCATGCGGCAGTTTCTCTCCAATCACCTATTTACATCTTCGAATGTTTGAGATGGCTTCAGACTTCGTGAAGTTTAACAAAACCGAGTTCGAGTTAGTGGGAGGATATCTTTCACCGGTTAGTGACCATTACAAGAAGAGTGGTCTTGCGGCATCGACTCATAGGTATGTCCACATTTCGTCTGCCCAGAATATCAACTAACATTCAAACAAGGCTACGAATGTGTGAGCTTGCTGTCGATCAGACATCGAATTGGATGATGGTGGATCCTTGGGAAGCCATACAAGCGGACTATACGCCTACAGCTCTTGTACTGGATCATTTCGAGCACGAGATCAATGAAGTATTGGGTGGGGCAGAGCGACCAGATGGCACAAGAGTTCCGGTTCGGATTGCCCTTCTTGCTGGAGCAGATTTAATACAAACAATGGTAAGACCACCGGGATAAACCCGTGACCCCCGAAGCTTGCTCTCAAGAAAGATACGGATTGCGTCTCACAACACCTGCAACATCTAGAAATTTGGACAGCCAAACTAACGTCTTGACAGTCTACACCTGGTGTATGGAGCGAGAAAGATTTAGATCATATCCTAGGAAGATTTGGTACCTTTATCGTTGAGCGCAGCGGAACAGATATTGATGATGCCTTGGCCAACCTACAACCCTGGAAAGACAATGTAAGTTGATCACGAAAAATCTATCTCGAGGATAAAACTCTATCGAAACAGACAACATATTTACCACGAATTATACTGACGTATGTTCTCAGATCTATGTCATCCAGCAACTGATTCAAAACGATGTAAGCAGCACAAAAATAAGACTATTTTTGAGGCGAGAGATGAGTGTGCAGTGTAAGCAACGCTTCCTACATCCTTTGCTAGTTTTCAAGGAGCGAAAAAAATCTCTCTCATTTGCTTTATCACTACTTTACGATTGGAAATGTATCCGCAAGAAACCTTTACGGAGTTTGTGCTGACATTGAGGAACATCACAGATCTAATTCCACCTGTTGTGATTGAGTACATTGAGGAGAATGGACTCTACGAAGAGGAAGGTACCTCTTCGATAGATAAAAAGGGTAAAGCTAAGGCACCTGGCTCGGGTCGAGCTTCGCCAGCGATCGAAAGCAGCTCGTCAAAACGGTAAATCAAGTCAACATTCTAGCAAGCCAATTTCCCGAGATCCCTACATTTATACGAATACTTGTGAAGCACAAATTCTTCACTTCGCTACCTTCGCCATAGGAGTGGCATACATGTCCTACGACCTACTCGGTTCCATAGAACCACAGTCACTACCATACCTTCACGCACATCCCTCCGCATTCGTCCCTGGAGTCACGAAATCATCTTGTTTGGATTCTATTTGCATTGGGCTGGAGGTGGATTGCATCTACGGGAGAAAATCACAGGATGGGGAATCGGAGGCCTTCATCATCTTGGTAGAAACGGCAATACAAGAGGCTCACGCCCTTGAATAATACCCATAGCCGAACTGACCTTATTTAGAGATCTATGGCATATTGTATCGTCCTTTGAAGAAAATTCCCCCAGGTTTCCGAAAGCTACAGTATTTGCAGCATGTCATTCAAAATAGAGAAATCGAGAAGCCATTGAGATCATAGTTTCGACTTCCGCCTACGTAGTACTTGTGGTAAAGCAGGTCTAGATATGTGATTTCCACCAGTAATCTTACATTTCGATAAATTATCCAGATGCCATCAACGAAGACTTTGGATTATATTGTAGAAACCCATATTAACATTGGAAAGGATAGCATCTATTCAACATGGTGAAAATTGTGTGTTACGACATGATGTTTGCGAGTCAACGCCACCTGCAGGACCCCTGTCATACCCCAAGTCCGAGCTTCTGACATCCTTCGTCATTGTCTTCCCAGGTAGCAACCACAACCATAGCATAACATCAAGACCGCTATCGCACCTCTACAAAGGGGTATCGGGCCAGGAAAACCATATGCGCTGCTTCGAACTTGCGGAAACAAAAACCGAGTGACGGGCTCATTTCGAAGGATAGCTGCGCCGCTGGATGACACTACTAACAATGGGGCGCCTCTGGCTCTCAGCAGTAATCGCAGGATCTCTGGCTGCGACTTCGACTGGTGAGGCAATAACGCCAAAGCATGAAGCGGGGAGATGTGCGATACGAGGGAATTGTGGACGGCCAAATATATTTGCGCCAGAACTGCCCTGTCCTGACAACGGTCTTGCGAAGGAACCCGAGGACGACGTGCGGAAGCAATTAGTAGACATATGTGGGCCAAAATGGAATACTGGGAAAGTATGCTGCGAATCAGAGCAGGTAAATCTAAGTTGTTCGACTACCAAAAGTACCCTGCTAATCATGTATAGCTTGATTCTCTTTCCGATAACCTCAAAAAGGCGAATGCCTTCATATCAGCCTGCCCTGCTTGCAAGGAGAACTTCTATAATCTCTTCTGCACTTTCACCTGCTCTCCGGACCAATCTCTTTTTATAAATGTTACGCAAACAGAAATAAGTGGTGATAAAGAACGGGTGACTGAGCTCGATCAGTTAGTATCTAAGGAATATGGAGCAGGCTTCTACGACAGCTGTAAGGATGTTAAATTCGGACCGACAAACGGCAACTCAATGAACTTTATTGGAGGAGGTGCGAAGAACTATACCGAATTCCTGAAATTCTTAGGGAAGAAGAATCCGCCTTTTGGTTCGCCATTTCAGATCAATTTCCCAGATCCCGAGAAATACAAAGAGCCAGGCACAGGTCCGCTAAAGAAGGAGATGATACCAAAAGCATGCAACGGTGAGGATGAAAGCTTCAGGTGTGCTTGTCTCGATTGTCCAGCTGTGTGCCCGAAGCTACCTGAAGTTACAAACTCGGGGTCATGCCATGTTGGGATATTACCGTGTTTGTCCTTTGGAGCCATCCTTGTCTATGGCGTCCTCATGGCATCACTCGCCACTGCCATATTTGGCCACATTGCTTGGGCAAAGCATAATCGACGTAAAAGTGAGCGCCTACGACTTCTACAAGATGCGGCACCTAGCGACGATGAGGACGAAGGGGATATGATCCACAATAACGCTATGTATGACCGACCCCAAAGGAACTACTGGATCAACACTGTGTGCGATAGAGCTTTCAGTCAGCTTGGATTTACGGCAGCAAGATTCCCGGCCATTACGATTGTAGTCAGCGTGATTTTGGTCGGAATACTCAGCTTGGGATGGATGAAATTTGACATTGAGACGAACCCAGCACGACTGTGGGTGAGCCCAACTTCCGCAGCTGCCGAAGAAAAGGCCTTCTTTGACAAGAATTTCGGACCATTCTATCGAACAGAACAGGTATTCTTGGTCAATGACACATATGCTATTGGTAGCGGTCCAGTTCTCAGCCACAACACCTTGACCTGGTGGATAGATGTCGAAGAGAGAATCAGCAAGCTCACAGGAAAGTCAACCGGCGTTTCATTGAACGATGTCTGCTTCAAACCTACTGGAGATGCCTGTGTCGTGCAGTCGGTATCAGCTTACTTCAAAAATGATGCCAAAAATGTTAAGCCGGCGACATGGAAGAAGGATTTGCAACACTGTGTCGATTCGGCAGTTGACTGTCTCCCTAAATTTGGTCAGCCCATTGACCCTAAACTTGTTCTTGGCGGAAATGGCGATTCGGAAGTTGCGGCAGATTCCCCAGCCATGATTATTACTTGGGTCCTAAACAATGCTGCTGAGGGGTCAGATGAAGCAGCGAGAGCAATGGACTGGGAAGAATCTTTAAAAGCAACTCTACTTGATTTGCAAGGAGAAGCTGGCATGAAAGGCTTACGACTCTCCTTCAACACTGAAATCAGCCTGGAACAAGAACTCAATAAATCGACAAACACTGACGCGAAAATCGTCGTCATAAGTTATATCGCTATGTTCTTCTACGCCTCATTGGCCCTTGGTTCGACGACACTGTCCCTACGTTCTGTCCTGCGAAATCCTGCCACGTTCCTGGTAGAGTCCAAGTTCTCCCTAGGCGTGGTAGGCATTCTAATTGTGCTCATGTCTATCTCTGCCTCAATTGGACTGTTCTCGTTTTTCCACATCAAAGCGACCCTCATCATCGCAGAAGTCATTCCGTTCATTGTCCTGGCTGTTGGCGTTGATAACATATTTCTCATTGTACATGAGTTTGAAAGAGTCAATATCAGTCACCCAGACGATATGGTAGAGCACCGAATTGCGAAGGCTTTAGGCAGAATGGGACCATCCATTTTGTTGTCCGCTATCACAGAGACAGTGGCTTTTGCGCTTGGTGCCTTCGTGGGAATGCCAGCAGTTCGAAATTTTGCGATTTACGCTGCCGGTGCAGTGTTCATTAATGCACTGTTGCAAATCACAATGTTCGTATCCGTCCTGACTCTCAATCAGAGACGCGCAGAAGATCACCGTGCAGATTGCTTCCCATGCATTCAGATCAAAAGTGCTGGCGTTCAGCTTGGTCAATCAAATGGCAACGGTTACGCTCGGTCTTATGAGGGTCAAGATGAAGGCAGTCTTCAGCAATTCATTCGCAAAACTTATGCCCCCGCTCTTCTCGGTAGAAAGATGAAAGTAGCCGTTGTTGTTATTTTCTTGGGTATTTTCACTGCTGGGGTATCACTAATACCCGAAGTCGCCCTTGGTCTGGACCAAAGAGTCGCGATTCCAGATGGGTCATATCTGATTCCTTATTTTAATGATCTGTATGACTACTTCGAGTCGGGTCCTCCTGTTTACTTCGTCACTCGCGAGCTCAACGTGACCGAGCGAGTACATCAACAGCAGCTTTGCTCCAGGTTCACGACTTGCGAACAACAATCGCTCACAAACGTTCTCGAGCAAGAGCGAAAGAGACCCGAAATTTCCTATGTTGCTTCAACCGCTGCAAGCTGGATCGATGATTACTTCCGCTGGCTGGACCCACAAGAAGAATCTTGCTGCGTTGAGAAAGGCAAGACTTGTTTTGCGGATCGAGATCCTGAATGGAACATAACGCTTCATGGCATGCCGGAAGGCGAAGAGTTCATCCACTATCTCCAGAAGTGGGTTGAGTCTCCCACAGGAGTCTCCTGCCCTCTTGGAGGACAAGCTTCATATGGAAACGCAATAGTCATTGATGCCAAAAAGAACACCATTCCAGCAAGTCATTTCCGAGCTAGCCATACACCACTTCGAAATCAATCGGCCTTTATTGATGCTTACGCATCAGCGAGAAGAATTTCCGATGGACTGAAAGAGAGCTCTGGAATCGATGTCTTCCCCTACAGTATATTCTACATCTTCTTCGACCAGTACGCCACCATCGTCCGTCTCACTGCCACCCTATTAGGATCCGCAGTAGCTATCGTTCTCGCCATCTCATCTATTCTCCTCGGTTCTGTGAAAACGGGAGCTGTTGTTACTATTACAGTCATCATGATTGTCGTTGACATTATCGGTACCATGGCGGTTTTCAACGTCTCGCTCAATGCAGTCAGTCTTGTCAACTTGATCATCTGTGTCGGCATCGGAGTTGAATTCTGCGCTCATATTGCTCGCGCATTCATGTTCCCCTCCCGTGGCGTCATGGAACGCGCAAAGAACAAGTTCCGCGGCCGTGACGCTAGGGTTTGGACTGCTCTCGTCAATGTTGGTGGATCTGTCTTCTCCGGTATCACCATCACCAAATTACTTGGTGTATTCGTTCTAGCATTTACAAGAAGCAAGATCTTCGAGATCTACTACTTTAGGATCTGGCTTGCGTTGGTGGTGTTCGCAGCCAGCCATGCACTTATTTTCTTACCTGTCGCGTTGAGTCTGTTGGGTGGTGATGGGTATATTGATCCTGAGAGTGAGGGGGGCCTAGAGGAGGATTTGGCGAGTAGACGGTATAGGGCGTTGTTGCCGGATGAGGATGATTCGGATGATGAGTATTAGAGAAGTGGGGGGATGAGGGGGATGAGGGGGGATTTGAAGTACATATGTTATATCGTAGATAGTGACAGATACATTGGGATTGGTGTTAGGTTTTTGGATGCGATGGGAGTTTTATAAATTGTACAAATAATCTTATAAATTGTTTACGTATGAGGATTCAATGACACTGTCAAATTTTTATGTTCTTTTAGTCATAAGGGTGGACCGCATATTAGCCATAAGCAATATGTTAGTATATTACGACACTGTCGCAATCGCTCCAGCGGAGCACGTTCATGTCAAAATTATACTGCGTCAAATTCAACATATCACCAATCTCACAAAAGCATAACTTTGTTGGTAATGAGTTCGATTTATTGAATTCTAACTCATAACTTATAGTTGTGGCACCTGTAAAACCCACTGGGAAAAAGGATTGCCGTGGATGTTTCCAAGTAGTTTGCAATCTCGAAGGAAGTGGAGGTTGAGAGCATGTCTCTTCCGCGACTTCGGTCAAGTGCAAGGTTTGGGTGTGGACCTTTTGGTTGCCGGTTGGTGAACGACGGCGTTTGAATCGTTTAGAGGTCTGGGCTTGTGGGTTGCAGCATCCTGGTGATTTTGATTGATTTTGGCGGCGCCGGTGAGGGTGGTTTTTGGGGTTGTTTTGGGTGACGACTCGGATTTTGGCTTTGGTGGCTGGCTGCGTTCCATATTGAAAGGGGGATGCTGCCTGGGTTGCGGACCGAAACCGTGCTTGCGGGAGTTGAAATCAGAGCAGGGCATGCTATTGAATTCGGAGTGTTGTGGACCCCTTTTATTCGCTTGTTGTGGGTGTAACCAAGTCCTTTGAAAGCCCAAAAATTGTCTGGAAGCAACAGCGTCAATTCAAGTTCCTAGCGACTTGCAGATATTCTTCAGCTTTACTTACTGTTATCCATCCGTTTCATGAACTTAATCCATTTGAATGACCTTCACTTCACAAACTTCTTCAAGGTTTTCTTGATCCGAGCGCAAAGCGAGCGGGGATCCTTGGTGACTTGTTGACTGTTCATACAGAGGAGCTCCTGGTCAACGAGCGAGTCGAATTCGTCTGGTGGGTGGGTATCGCGGAGGTAGTAGAGCTTGTTTTCGGCAGTCTCGCGGAGGAGAGTGGCGTATGAGGAGCCTGACTCGGAGCTAGCTCGGTGGGAGGCAATGGTTTGAGCGACATGGCCGATGGAATCCATTTTTGGTGGTGGGTGGTGTGTGAGTTGTTGAATTGGTGATTGTCGGGATTGATTTCGTTGTTGGTGGTGTTGTTGAATTGTAGTATCGACGAAGTGATCGTTGTGAACCGTTGAAGTTGGTAGTGGAGCAGTTGCTGAAGTAAAGCTGGAGAGAAGAGAGGGGAAGGTTGACGGGGATTCTGTGGAATTTATTTGTGGGAAAAGGTAACTAAATGGATAGCTTGCCCTCCCGCAAGTACCTACCGTCATATCTTCAGAAGGACGTAGAATCAAAGGGTGTATGTCTCAGTCACTATTCATACACGGAAATGCTAAATTAGTTGACCTCCTGACCCTGACAATGCGAGAATTGAAGTTAGAACTGTAAGCTAAAACGACGGATAGACTGAAAATAGCGGTCGGGTATGACAGGACATTTTCTTTGAAAGATATCGAAGTAGCTTTGGCTATTACTCGCTTGGTTTTCAACAATGATTTCGAGGTCTAGTTGGCTAGCAGTGGTAGGATTGTTGGAAAGAAAAAAATGGACATGTGGAACAATTTAGATCGAGATGTAGGACCCAGCATGGCTGTTCGAAGCTCCTTCTTCGTGCATATCTAGCATTCACGCAGCGGGTAGTCCCGCAAGCTTGATGTTAGAAGTTCCACCTGAGTCACTTGCTCAACTGACATGGTCATGTGGCGGACACTAGTAGCTAGGACCGTCATGATATATTGTAAAACACTCGTTTTTTCAAAAACCTCATAAATAAAACTCATATGCTGAATCAAGAGGACCTACTTCGACGTTTGGGTAAATTTAAACTTGTATTGCTATTTATGACGAAATATAGGGGAGACTGGTTTTGAGAAATTGAGAGTATCAGCATGAAGGCGCTTACAATCTAACTATTTTAGTATTCGAAAATAGGGACTGGACTTAACATAAATAATTTCTGTAGATGTGATCCGAAGCAGGCACTGAATAAAGAGTTGGAAAAGAAGCACGACATATGTTAGACCGAGAATTAAAGAAACAAAGCTTTAAAAAGGACTTGACACGAGTCACCTTTCATACATCCTAAACGTCTAGGAGATGCAAGCCGTAATGGCGAACGGAAACGGATATTTGTATGATCACATCGTCTATGTACAGGAAGGGACCAAATTCTACTTCTTTGGCTCTTCTTTCTTTTCTTCTGGTTTTGGTGTTGGAAGCTTGAAAGTATCTGGCTTCCTGTCCACACCAGGTCCAACTTGCTAAAAATGATGTCAGCTTTTTGTTCAGCAAATTCTAGGAAGAGAAAACATACCTCCCATGCAGCTGATCCACCCTCGAAGTTTCGGAATGCTTGTGTCAATTCTAATGGTTCCACAACAATTCGCTTCTTTTCTTCGTCATATCGAATCTCCGTATATCCGGTCAGAGGGAAATCCTTCCTCAATGGATGCCCATCAAATCCGTAGTCGGTCATAATTCGTCGTAGATCTGGGTGACCAATGAAGAAGACCCCAAACAGATCATAAACCTCTCTCTCATACCAATTCGCTCCGTCATACAAACTTGTTATGCTTGGAACTGGTGAAGCTTCGTCCGCATATGTCTTTACTCGAATTCTGGAGTTATGTCGTACGCTCAACATATTATATACTACTTCGAATCGCTGATCTCTTGTGGGGAAGTCGACAGCGGTTATATCAGAAACCTGTGTGAACTCGGCAGCCGTATTGTCTACGATATTTTAGTTTCCCAAGTCATATATTTAGAAGGGAGGCATACACTTGAGGAACGTGAAGACAGGGATTACACCCGCAGGTGAAATATAGATGACCAATTCGTCCTTCCACACCGAGAACTGTTGGATGTATTTTGGCAAGCACCCCATGAGCCATGATCCGTACTTGTGCATATCATCGGCCTTCGCGGCATACTTGTCGGCGGGATTAATAGGAGGAGCTCGTAGGCCTCCTGGACCTTCTGGCGCTCTCTGGGCGTGTCGCATGTTCGGCTGGTCTGGAGAGACGACGACTCGGGCAGCCTGAGTGGATGAAAAGGAGCGGATGTTTGTCTCATTGCGGCGAGCGAGAGCAGTCCTGCTTGACTTCAATGCTGAAGCCAGCGCGCGACGATTCGACGCCCTCATTGCCATGGTCGAGGAAGTGTTGTGGTGGCGCCAATTGCTGTGACGAGCAAGTACTCCTCGAGTCTCTGAGGTGAAATCAACCTTCGAAGCTCGCCTGTGCCTGTGTATGCATCATTGGATCCGATGCGTTGATGCCTGTCGCTGCCTCCAATCTCGGGCCCCGAGTTTTTGCGGGGCTTTACCTAAATGAGCCTAGTGACGGCGGCCTGTTCTTTCCATACGGTCTTCATCTTCGAACACCTCGAAAACGAACGTCTTGCCATTCAGCACCCTCATCTCCCAAGAGACCTGCACCACGTCTCTCTCCTCCCCACTATCCTGCATAGTTACCATAGACGGTCATCCGCCGCTCTTCATAATTCAGACACCTTCTCAACGACGCGCTGTCACTGCAACTCCTGCGCGCGACGCCATCGACCCTCGACATTTTAACGTCACATCTCAAGAACAGTCTTCGCGCACTGCCAAACGCCTACCATGGCACCTCAAGATAGCTTTATCGATGAAGATGATGACTCTTGGTAAGTCCTTGTGTTCTGCAGTTCCGGCACCAGTTGCAAAGCTCTTCATCGACTCGATCCTAACCTATCGTAATAGCCCCCTTTGCGTCGAAGAGTTCGATCTATCGGACAAGAATTTCCGACCATGCCCTTGCGGGTACCAGGTAAGCTTTCCTCTAAATGTTCCACCACAGATGATTATAAGCTCATACTCTTGCTACAGGTCTGCCAGTTCTGCTTCAACAATATCAAGAATAATATGAACGGTCTATGTCCTGCATGTCGAAGACCGTACGACGAGAAGACAATAGAATGGAAAGTTGTAACTCCTGAAGAGTAGGTCACTCGTTCATCTTGACTTTGATAATCCTGCTTACAATCTGTAGAATAGCACAATTCAAAGCGAACATCCAGAAGAACGCCAAGAAGAAGGCCGAACAACGACAAAAAGAGGCACAAAAACGGGAGGTGGAAAGTCTGAATCGAAAGCATCTCTCCGGCCTCCGGGTGGTCCAGAAAAACCTGGTCTACGTCGTTGGTCTCAGCCCGGGTATTCGAGAAGAAGATATCCTTCAAACGCTTCGAGGAGACAAATACTTTGGGCAGTACGGCAAGATTCTTAAAATAGTCGTTAGCAAATCCAAACAAGGCGACGTCGTGCAGAATGCACAGGGACTTGGTGTCTACGTTACTTTCGCGAAAAAGGAGGACGCCGCCCGGTGTATCGCAGCTGTCAACGGCTCGCAAAATGGCGATAGAATTCTGCGAGCTCAGCTGGGAACGACGAAATACTGCTCAGCATATCTCCGAAATGAAATATGTACCAACAAGTCATGCATGTTTCTCCACGAACCCGGCGAGAACGAGGACAGCTATTCGCGACAAGACCTATCGTCAATCAATAGTGTCAATACACAAAGACCTCTGCCTTCTATGGCATCGTCCTCGGGCTCATCATCGCGGCAAGCTGTAACGCAGGCACCCATACAGCAAGCCCAACCAGTCGCTGCTGCTACACAGCCTATGATACGAGAGTCGAGCAAAGATGGCTCTGATAGCGGTGACGGATCTGCGCTACCCTCATCTGCCAGTTGGGCAAACCGTGGTGTGCAACAGCGAAGCCGCAGAGGAAGTCATGCTACAAGTGGCGCAACATCCAGTCCGGCTGTGTCTCAAGCAATGCCTGTCACTGCTGAGGTAGTAGAAGAGCCTCCAGAGCCTGCTCAAGAACCCGAGCCTGAGGCTGCACAACCTTCTACAACCACAGAAAGCGCCGTTTCTGATGAACCCGAACCACCTTCTAAAGAGCCAATCTTGATCGATGTTCTGAAGTCGCTTAATTCTACGGCATTCTCATTTCTTCCCACCACTGTAACGGAAGATAGCAGCATGCTAGCAGCGTTTCCTCCTTTGTTCGATGATCATGGTGGAGAAAAGCGAAGAGCAAGAAAGCAACAAGAAGAGGAGGCGAGACAGATGGAACAAGAATCACAAGCAGACCAGAGATCGGTTGCTGAGCCGGAAGAAGAAGCACCTGAAAGTGGAAGTTTACAACTTGGCGGAGAACCAGAAGATCGGGATAATGGCAGGGAGATTCCTCAAGGATTTCAACGACGCCCAAGCACACAGCTACCGATTCAACGCACGAACGGCCCTGTAGGGCCTAGTATGGGGAATTTCCCACGGAATCTCAGCAATCTCAGCTCAATTAATGGACGGACCTTGACTCCACAGCAACAGCAGCAGCTCTTAATTCTCAATTCGACTCAACCGCAATCTAATTTCATGGAGCAATTCTCCCCTGGTCTCGGAAGTCAAATCGGCCAAGGCTCTGGGTTGTTTCAGCAGCAAGGTCACAACAGACAGTCGTCGAGATATACCTTTGGCAATGACAGCTCATCTACTTCATCCATTAAGCCATCAGCAAATCCGAAATTAATGGCGCAACAGTCCTCGATGATGCCTTCTGCAAATCATAGCCAGGGCAATCAATTCTATGGGTCATCTATTCAAGGGCCACCGCCTGGACTTAAGTCTACTGGTACTCCCCCAATCGGCGGAATGTTCGGGCAAAATAATGCATTTGGCGGTTCTGGATTTGGTAGTGCGAAAGACAACAACAACGACATGTTGCGAGATATGCTTCGTGGTAGGGGTGGTAATGTGGGTGGTGGTCAATCGCATGATTCAGGCAAGCGTGAGTTCATGTTTCCTTCTTTTCTTCAACAGTACCCACCTGCCTCCTCCACTCCAGCTCCTGCTTCAGGCCTCCTGGCATCGCTCTATGGTCCTCAGACTGGAGCATTCCATGACTTCGGTCAAAAGCAGAAGAAGAAGGGAAAGAAGCACAGACATGCTAACACTTCCTCCTCTGGGGGAGGTGGTTTAGTCGATCTTGCGGACCCGAGTATCTTGCAAGCAAGAATGCAACACCAGCAACAGAGCAATGCCGGAGTCGGACAGGGACTGTTCACGAGTCAGGCTCAAGGTGGGTACAATCCAATGATGTATGGTGCGGGATTCGGTCGGTGGTAGACGTGAACGAAGGGCGTTTTAAGGGCGGGCTATTGTAGATATTGATTTTCTTTGAGGGCGGCGTTGGCACAGACCCTACCCAGGCGTTGCATTCTGCTTTAGTCGCATATCTGTTTTAGCGAGCATAGGAGAGCTCCAAGATGGAAGCCTGGGATGCACCGGCGCTACTTGCGGTTGGAAAAATGAGAGGATCTCATTGAATTGCTTTTTAAATTTCATTTGCGTTTTCTTCGAGCGCATCGACGCATGGGCAGGCGTAGCACAGGTCACACCGGGAACTCCATCATCGTCTTCGTCTCGACCGCTTTCATGTACGTTAAAGTCCCCGACCCCAGGCCAGAGCTGTGGCAGGTCAATATAGCATTCTTACATATTTGTGCCCTCAGTAGCCTCATTTGGTTCGAAGACGATGATGGATGTGTGACGTGATGTTCCCTTCTAGCTGAGCCTGCGGATTTTAGAGTCGAGCCTGCTTGTTTTGCATCTTCATCACCATCATCAACACTCTTAAAGGACCAACGGCTAATAATTTCCTGCTCCAGATGATTCAGACCTTCCGTCTCTCGATGATGCGACTGCCACAATGTCTGTCGATGCCTTAGTGGCGGAAGACGATCTCATGCCTCTATTTACTGACAGCTATATCGGTGGCTCACGATCCTCAACACCTTCTATTCCTCCCGGCTTTGGCCCTCCACCTAACCCGCCACCCGGACTGCTTATCGGCATGCAACTACCACATGGCCATCCTCCCCCTCCCATGCGAGAGGAAACACCTTCCAAACCTACTTCGCGGATTGTACCAACTTCAGCACCATTTACACCATCTCGGAGTTCGTCTTTCATTCCCAGAGCTGCAACCCCACTCGCCAATGTCTCGGTTCCTGAGACAGCATCTCCAAATGCCACTCCAGAGAAACCAGTTTCTCAGGCCAAGCAAGACGTAAAAGCATTAGCGACAAATAGTGGCCTCTCCAAAGCCATTTCCTTACAGTCATCTCAGCCTCTTCAATCGGAAGATTTCCCACCGTTGGAGACCGGTGAGGCTAAGACACCCTCAGCAGCCACTCCCAGTAAGGCTCAAGCTACTACAAAAAGTTCTGTTCCAGCTTCGAGTAAGAAAGCCACGACCACGAAGGCTAGTACGTCAAGTAAGGCCACATCAAAGGCTGAGAAACGGACTGGAGTCTTGAGCATTGCAACCGATACAAAGGCTAGCAAGACCAATGCTGCTACCGAATCTGCGAACAAGCCTGCCGTTGATGCGGCATCATCTTCCGAGTATCCTCCTTTGGCTCCGGCAAGTACACCAACGGGAACATCCGTGCAGTCACCTTTGGCGCGGAATCCCAAGACCTTGAGGATACCACCAAATAAGAAGTCGGAAACACCAGCGCCTAGCGTAGCAACGCCATCGTCCACGACGTCAACCTTTGCCCCAACATTGCCTGCATCAAGACAAGCAAGTCGGGTATCAGCATCTAGACAAGAACGCCCTAGTACACCCACGAGTGAAGCAATCTCGGATAACGCATCCATCACGTCGACCTCATTTTCTCGAGCCAACTCACCTCCACCGTCGAGAATTGGCTCCGCTCCCGTGAGAAATACGACCAAGAGCCAGACTAAAAGGGCTCGAAAGAACCAAAGAGGTGACTTAGAGGTAATTGCTGCAAAACAGGAGGCAGAACCTGAGGCAGAGCCAATCCAGGCTAGAAAGAAGAAGCAGAAGAAGGATAGGAACATCCACAGCGCAGCGGGAGGCTCTACCCCAGCTGTGAGTAGACCGGCATCACCTGGGCCAGCAGATCATGCAAGAGACGATTCCAGTGCTAGAGTCAGTGCGAAGCCAGAGATGTCAGATCAGACTGCTCCAGTCGCTGAAAAATATTCGTCCACGGAAGGAACCAAACCATCAACGAATGCAAAGGGATCGGACGCGAAGTCCAAGGGTAAGGCTAAGACACAAGTAGCCCCTCAACCAGAAGTTACTCCTGTGGAAGTAGAAGAAGAGCTTCCACCTACTGAGAAACCACTTCCAACACCAGCCTCAACTTATCAAGAGCTTCTTGCAGAAGGCCAGGTTCCAGAACCAGCTCAACTTGCTCTACTAAAGAATCCCAACTCATCTTCTCGCCTTCCTGTTGTTGAGGTAGAGGCCCAAGCTGCGCACCAGAAGCTGACAATCACCCCTGAGGACCGAGCCGCTCTCATGGCTGGCTCTGCAGTTCACAAGAATGAAGGCACAAATCACCGAATCATGCTTACGGCAAATGGTGACTATGTCCGAAACCTGACGCCAGAAGAGGAGGAAAGATATTTAAGGCTCCAAGCGGACATCGCGGCTGGTGTTGGTCCTACCGCTTTTGTTTCTACTAAGCATAACGCCAACCATGGTTTCACATTGATTGGAGGACGAGCAGTACCAAATGGCCCACCATCTTACTTTCCACCGGCTCAAGGTAGCGCTACTACTCTCGATGCTGTGAGCAAGATTCAGCGTGACGAGGCTCTGAGCTACATCAATCAATATGTTCTGCCATCCCTATCAACCAATTCTCAACTCGAGAAAGCATTGAATGCGAATGCGTTGGACGCTGAGATGCTCCGCTCTGACCCAAGCTTTCCATCTTGGGGCAACGACCCCACCAGCAGTGATGGCTCAGTCAGAGGGCCAACACAGGAGGGCATCCTGGGAAATAGCTTAGAAGGCATGACCGCCCACTTTGCCGTTGGTAGAGATGGGGATAGTGGCCGACCGCTGGGTAACGTCTCACTGCTTAGCCTTACCGAATCGGAGAGCGCAATGCAGATGGCGAGGAAGGAAGCGGAATCTCTGGAGAAGAAATTGCTTGCTATGATGAAGAAGAATAGGAAGTTGTTGTTGGGTTCATCGGGCCACTAATGGTGAAAGGAGACGTGTTTGATTACGAGTGTACATTATGAGGGAAACTCCGCTGTTTTTGGCGTGGGCTGTTATGACGGAGATTTTTTGATGATGATGGTGGTGTAATCGACTCCAAGATGAGTGCTGCACCATAGCAGCTGTATCTGGTGTATATACGTTCCTTGCTACGGCGTAGGTTCAAAGAGTCACGATAGTGTAAGAAATGATCAATTATACCCAGAGCAATGAAATATTCCGAACCTACCTGATCCAAAGTCTTCGTGACTGCTATGTCTAAAACCAGATGTAACGGCCTGCATAAGATCCTCTACTCTCTGCCATTTATGCACCTCTTTCCTGTCAGCACTTTTTCCACAAGACTTGAGACGAAAGCACCCTTCCCAATTAGGAAAACGAGCAGAGTATCCCACAGCGAGATAAATTTTCGAGTCGAGAGTTTTTTCTCGTCTTTCATCTGATGTCGACGAATCTAAGAAGGATGTATTTGATCTCAACGCCATCACGGATTTCCACCTCCAAATTTTTGCAGACACTATGCTCTGGAGGTTTAGGGCTTTTAGTAAGCCAATCCCATAGCACTCAATACATGCTCCCTCTTTTTGATAAGATATACGTCATGGAGAGGAGCGGCTTGCAACAAATCCCCCGAGTATCAGAAATATCCTCAATGTAATCTAAAATTTGTCACGGGTTATTATCATAAAATAAAGGCAAGTGCCGCATGATTTGCATGAATCCCGATACTTAGAATTCTAGAGAGATAATGATGACTGCTAACGCAATTAATGAACGTTTGTTACACATCGTAGTGCTGGATAACGTTATATAAGTTCTGCTTCCCTCCCTGTTTTTCCATGGGGGGGGATATTCTTTGAGCAGACCCGACGAACTTGAATGCGTGGATAAAAGATAGTTTTATAGAAAACTGGGTTCACTGGACAAGTCAATTCATGTGCGCTATGAACTGCGAAAAAGGTGCCCGTAAGTACATCCATTCTAATCCCATGCCAAGTCGCTCCATATGCTTTGCCAAATCCCATATATACAATTCATTTATACACATCTTCGCCTTGCACAAACTATAATCAAACAGCTATGCCGCGTCTCTTCCACCCATCTCTCCCCAGCCAGGCCCACATCCACAGGCCGCAGCCAATCCACACCGATACGGCCATACCCCAGAAAGTGCCCTCATAGCACAACTTGCCATAACAGAGGATCTCCTCATCCATATCTTGGCGGACGGATGAGCGTTTCGATGCCCACTGGTATACACTGGAATACACCACTCCCCAGACCGTGGCGCCAAACGCGGGAACCATGGCTACAATGCCCCAATTCGTGCCGAAGTTCTCCACGCCCCAGATTATGGTTATGATTAAAGGAGTTAAGCTGAAGATCGCGCCGTAGCCGGAACCGATGAGCGTAGAAACGATCCAGAAGCGCTCGCCGTGGTTCTGAATGGCGCCTGAGGCTAAGACAACTTCGCCGATGGAAAGAAGAAGAGCAGAACCTATCAAGAAGGCGACTCTCGATATTGAGAATCGGCTGCTTCTTGGAGGTAGGGAAGCAAGAGAATTGGCTGCAGAACCAAAGTGATGTCCTACAGAAACTGGTGCCAGAAGATCTGTCAGAGTACCGAATAGAATTCGAGCAACTGTTGAGGTGATCGCTACAATGGAAACGTGTGTAGCAGCTGTTGTAGGAATGCGATTTGGGTCGACTGAAGGAGGATACAGCGTGCCAATGATCGTTCCTAGATTCGTGATGAAAGCCTCGCCAGGACCTGTAATCATGTTAGAGAGAGAACGAACAAATATTCGGGACGACCTACCAGAAACGAAGAAGAACCCCGCCGCAAGGCACCACATAGTCTTGTCCTTCAGAAATCTGCGGGTTTCTTCATTCAAGAGCCAAGTCTTCTTTCGCGCTTCCTCATCCTCATGTGCTTTGACATCCTGGAGTCTTCGAACTTCTGCGAGATCTTCGTCGGACAATTCATCAGTCGAGCCATAGCTCCTTTCTAATGACCTCCTGAAGAACTCGCTGTCTTCTAATATCCCACTTCTCTCCAACTCGTCGACTGCTTCATCAATAAGCTCCTCTTCGTCTACTACTTTCAGTAAGACGGACCCTAGCAATCCGACCGCCAGCAGCGAGACAGCCAAGAATACGAAGTACTTGAAAACATCTACGTCCCCCACCTTGCCGTTTGGTCTCCGTTCATACAGCACCCGGCTCCCAAGCTGGCTCTGCCACATTCCACTCAGCCCGAAGGCAGCAATTGGACATGCCAAAGCCAGACCTCTATGTTTTCCTTTCCCGAAGTTCTTGGCACATGTAGTGACTGCACTTAGATACATGCAAGTCGTTCCAAGCCCAATTATCACGAAAGCCACAACCATCACCCACAATGGCCAGCCCCTTTCTATTATATATCCCGTAACATCTTTAGCCCCGCTTCTATATGTAAATGCCGCAAGCAGATATCCGAACCCGAACAGTATCGCAGAAATAAATGATAATAAAGCAGGCCCAATCCGATCGCATAAATAACCAAGTAATGAAACTGGCAGATAGAGCGCTAGCTCTGCTGCTATCACAACGATGTTGACCTGTAGTTGTGTATATCGGAGTCGTTCTTGGAAGAGATGCCCGTAGAGGGAATAGGTAGTAATCGAGCCGGCGCATAAGCAGGAGAGGATTGCTGAGGAAAACGCAACATATCGTGTTATATCGCGCTGTCGAGATTCTTCTCTGCGACCGGCGCCTCTGATAGATGAAGAGCTTGAGGATCGAATAGAGTCGTGGTCGCGAGCGAGGAGGGGCGTTTGGGCGGTCGCCATGGTGAAGGTGGGAGGGAGCACAGCAGCTCGTGCTTCGTGAAACGGTGCGTATTTGTGTTACGGCGGCATGGAGGAAGGAGGATTATCTACAATAAGAAGTATAGAGATGGGCGAAAATATGATGGCGGCATGAGGAAGGCAGCTCCTTCCATGTCATGTCGAGCACGACATCAAGCAAGCTCCAGGTCAAGGCACAGCTGGTGCCGACCGAGGTCGGCATGACCATCAGGCTTTCTCCGAGTCATTCATGCTTCACTCTTTTTTTTGCACCACCACCCTTGGGTGAGGAGGTTTTCTGTTGCATCAAACACAAGGGCATCACAGATCTTCAGGTGGATTTTTCCAATTGTCCTCTACACTTGTGCTTGTTTGAAAATTTTGATAATCGTGTAGCGCTCTTCGTGCTGCAAGGCAACAAGCAATTTTACTCAACTCATGTCAAACCTTTTATGGAAATCTACTGGTCATTGCTACAGATCTCGTGCTCATTTTTGAGAAGAGCGTCGTTCCATTTACTTTCGGCCTTTGCGGTCCCACCAATTAATCCTCGTTGCTATATACTAAGATCGAGCACATTTCCTTATTCCTAGCTCTCATCCCTCTTGGGTAAAGAGAGTATTTATGCAATTCAGAGGAGAGGGCTTCGATCATTATAATTTGGAAGACGTGCTTTGCAATCAACTTGGGTTGCTTCTCCAAGCTCGGAGCAACAAACCGTTCCATTCATGCTCAAACCCAAACTTGGGAGTTGCCAGCCTTAGAAGGTTGCTCGTGGTCGCCCTCTACTCCTCCGTGCAGGGATAGTCTTTGCAGGAAACATCGAACATGAAGAAGGTCCGAAACAGCATCTTGATGAGCATACTTACCGTTAAAGAAGCGCAGTTCTTTCTCGAGATTCATGGGAAAAGGCGTCGTCATGCCACCTCTCTTAACAATGACAAGGACTACTCTTACCATTGGTATTTTCTACACCAACTCAACTTCTTTTATTTACTGGTTTACTGGTTGAAGTGTGTGCGTAGCACGACCGATTAAACTGTTGGAGACAGCCCTTGTTATTCTTGCAACGAACATTGAGATAATGAAAGCTCATGAATCAAGATAGTGAAGTGTATACCACGAAGCCTTTTCTCGCTTAACGAAATGGATATCTCCTATCAAGCGTTGAAAGTAAGCATATTGAAAAAAGAAAAAGTATTGTCCGAAATAGTCCTAGTCCTACAGCATGGCAAGAGAAGAATCGGATTTCATTTCTCCAAAATGTGGGACCCCAACAACAACATTCTTTTGGTGATGCTCCTGACAGAGACAACAGCTTGGCTCATTGAGTTAAAAATCCTAGTGCAGGCACATGCATTGGGTAATTGACTAATACACACAGATTCCACTTGATTCAGATTGAAATGGAATGCAACTATTGAGCAAATTGGCCACATGGCGCCACGGTACAAGCAACAAGTTCGTGAAAGCAGCCGAAAAGCATTTACGCGAATTATACACGTGAGGCAATTCAGGATGTTGGCGTTTGCAGGTCTTGTGGGAAGGTTTGTGGTATTGAGGAGCGTACTTTTACTAAAGAAGAGTGATTTCTGTGTATGGGATTAGAAATTCCACCAAATCAAATATTCTATCAAGAAGTTCTAGATGTTATGAGACTTGTTATATAAGTTAGCCAAGTAAATTGTTTGCATTCGAAAGTCCCCTTCTTACAAACTTACGAATAAGGACTAATTTAGGTTCTTGTTAGTAATGTTCTTTCGAGATAGTGTATCGGTAATGCCCCATAACATATTCATTAGATGGTTCAAAATTCAACGGTGCCTGCCAGCAGCTAGGCTTTCAATCTTTCCATGTCAAACTATGTATACCCTCAAAAATAGTCAGTACCCTTTTCCGCCCTTCTTAAAGCCCCCGAAAATTTCAAATACAAAATTTGCAAAAAGAGGTTTCTCCGTCGAGCGGAGAAACCGAGAAACCGAATTTAATCTTGTTTACTCTAACATACTCGATCATACCAGGATTCACTTTCTCCCCTTGCGGGGATCCCCTCTCGCCATTGATGCGGCAGTCTTATGACCACCACACCAAGTGAGAGTCAACCTGTCACTTTTTGCTATGTCATTTGTGCTTATTTGACTTTATATATGTGAGTTGGGATTTGGGTGGGGCACGAGGAGTAAATGGCTCGCTCGCTTGAGACTCGCATCACGGACTGCCCAAGACGTTACAGATGGGCTTCTGAAAACCTTGGAATTTATGACCTGGAGAAAATAGAGCCAACTAACAAATATCAAAATGAGTCTGCAGAGATAATTTGTTATATGCTGACTTTAATCTTCATAATTCAGTGTTTGATCTCGATTTTATTTGCTACTCGGTGACGGCATTGAAGTGGGACTTGCTCAGGTACAGCACCGCGGGACACTCGTCAGGGGTCGAGGTCGCGTCTTCCGGGATGAGCTTCCGGAATCCGCGTTCCTTCAACTTCAAATGATTGCGACACTTCACCTCGACACCTCTCACTACCATCGTCAGCTTTTATGCAAACTGCCGTGAAGGCAGACATCTTTGTGACTCTACATCGTCACTTCTTCAAATTTTCGAGGGTTTAGTCGTCCTTGTGATGACATTTTCCGTTTAACCCAAGTCCATGTCTGGATAATCTCAGCCTTCGAACCTCGTATCAAACATTTCGACCTCTGAAAGCTCATGATGGATCGCGCCAAAGAGGCAGGGCAGAGCCGCGAAGGCCTTCTGCGATCATACAAGCAAGGAGAAAGCATACCACTAAGAAAGTCGCTCGAAGAAGCCTACCGCTCTGACAGCGAGTCCGATATCGACGCCACCGAATTTCTAGACCGCGACCCCCTAAATGATCGTTCCCAGCCAGCTGTCACGGCCTATGCGCCTACAATGCAGCTTCGAGCCCTTCGAAATTCGTTTGCCCGACGCTCGAAATGCCTGCTTATTATTCTCGCGGTCCTGGTTATATTCTGGTCAATACTGGCTGGTGGGGGATTCTTCCTGTATAAGCAGAAGCCGGCAGACGGGGAATCTCCACCTTGGTACCCAACACCACCCGGAGGAACGGTTGCACAATGGAGTGAGAGTTATAAAAAGGCAGCAGAATTGGTGAAGAAGATGACACTAGCGGAGAAGGTCAATATTACAACAGGAACCGGATGGCAGATGGGACTTGCTGTTGGAAATACTGGACCAGCACTCAACGTTGGATTCCCCGGTCTCGCGTTGCAAGATGGTCCTTTGGGCTTGAGATTTGCAGACAATGCTACTGCGTTCCCTGCTGGAATTACAGTGGGCGCAACTTGGAATAAGGACCTGATGTACCGTCGGGGCAAGGCACATGGGAAAGAAGCGCGTTTGAAGGGTGTCAATGTGCTATTAGGGCCCTGCGTTGGACCTCTTGGTCGCATGCCAGCAGGAGGTCGAAATTGGGAGGGCTTTGGAACGGACCCTGTCCTACAAGGAATTGCTGCTGCTCAGACAATCAAGGGAATCCAAGAAGAAGGCGTCATTGCAACCATAAAGCATTTTATTGGAAACGAACAAGAACATTTCCGGCAGAGTTGGGAATGGGGTTTGCCAAATGCTATGTCCTCAAACATCGACGATCGTACGCTTCACGAGATGTATGGTTGGCCTTTCCAGGATTCAGTCAAGGCAGGCGTCGCTAGCGTTATGTGCAGCTATCAAATGTTGAACAACTCATATTCCTGCGGGAACTCAAAACTTCTGAATGGAATACTGAAGGACGAGCTTGGATTCCAGGGTTTCGTTCAATCAGATTGGCTTGCTCAGAGATCTGGCGTTGGAAGCGCATTAGCAGGCTTAGATATGACCATGCCTGGTGATGGTTTAACATGGGCGGCCGGAAAATCACTGTGGGGACCAGAATTGAGCAAGTCAGTCTTGAACGGATCCCTACCCGTATCAAGACTCAATGACATGGTTACCCGAGTCGTGGCAGCTTGGTATCAATTAGGTCAAGATGACAAGACCAAATTCGATGGTCAAGGACCAAACTTTTCATCTTGGACAAACGACAAAATGGGCAAAATCAACCACGGTAGCCCTAACGATCATGACGAGAAAGTTGTCAACAAATTCGTTGATGTAACAGGCACAGGTGACGATGCTCACAAGATTATTGCTCTTCAAGTCGCAACCGAGGGTACCGTTCTAGTCAAAAACGAAGGCAACGTCTTACCTCTGAGCAAAGACGGCTGGCCTGAATCCGAAAAGCACGATACAGGCATGCGGGTCGGTATATTCGGCGAAGACTCTGGTGAAGGTGAAGGTCCAAATCATTGCATGGATCGTGCCTGTAATCAGGGGACGCTGGGTTCTGGATGGGGCTCCGGAGCTGTAGAGTTCCCTTACTTGATTTCACCAATGGCAGCTCTCAAGAAAGCCTTCAACATGGAAAAGGTTTACACAACGGCCTATCCTACGAACTCGCCACCTCTGAAGAAGATGCCAGAACTCCTGGCGGACCAGGATTTCTGCATCGTCTTCGCGAACTCTGATGGTGGAGAGGGATTCGTTGCTTGGGAAGGTGTTCGTGGTGACAGGAATGATCTTTTTCTTCAGAAAGGTGGTGACAAGCTCATCGAGGAGGTTGCCACTGGCTGTGGTGGCGGCAAAGGAAGCACAATCGTTGTGATTCATTCCGTCGGTCCAGTTGTCGTTGAAAAATGGGTCAACCTACCTGGTGTCAAAGCTGTGATCATGGCCAACTTACCTGGTCAAGAAAGTGGCAACGCGATTGCGGACATCATCCTCGGAAACGTGAATCCTAGCGGCAAACTACCATATACAATTGGAAAGTCACTCGAGGATTATGGTCCGGGAGCAAAGATCTTGTATTACGCCAACGGTGTAGTGCCACAGCAGACCTTCCATGAGGGTTTGTATATCGACTACCGCCACTTTGACAAATCTAATATTAACCCAACGTACGAGTTTGGCTTCGGGCTTTCATATACCAAGTTCGAGTATTCCAACCTCGTCGTTACACCTGTCCTCGCCAAGACACCCCTTCCTTCTCCAAGGCCCAAGGGTATTGCTGCACCCGAATTTGATAACAAAATTCCTGACATTAACGAGGCACTGTTCCCTAGCAATTTCAGAAAACTCACGAAGTTCGTCTATCCATATATCGGAAAAGCTTCGGACATCAAGAAGGACAGGTACCCATATCCTGAGGGTTATGAAGTCAAGCAGCATCCTTCAGAAGCAGGTGGTGACGAGGGCGGAAATCCCGACCTCTGGAATGTGTATGCCAACGTATCAGTTGATGTCACAAACATTGGCAGCGTACATGGCAAAGAAGTGGTGCAGTTGTACCTCGGATTTGCAGATGTGGCAGGCGAAGCCAAGAACGTTGACTTCCCAGTCAACGTATTGAGAGGATTTGAGAAGGTCTATATCATGGCGAATGATACGAGAACGGTCCACTTCAACCTCACCAGAAGAGATCTCAGCTATTGGGATATTGTGAGGCAGAATTGGGTTATGCCCTCAGAAGGCACTATTACTGTTAAGGTTGGGGCAAGTTCGAGGGATCTTAGGCTCACTGGATATTACTAAGGGAAAGCGACGGAAATGAGTAAATTAGGATACGGGAGGATAAATATGGAGTCGGGAGTTAGGAAAAGAAATGGACAAACTGTTTACCGTGCATCATACGATCATTTGGGAGGGTCATTGAGATGTTTCACACTTTGTTTCAGAATCAGAAGTCTAGATGCATTTATAAGACATTAGAATTTATCATCATCTCAAGATATTTGAGATGTTTAGAAAGATTCTTATATGAAATTTGTATTTGTCCTTCAGACGCTGTCTAGTCATTGGATGTTTAGTTTAGTTACAGTATATGCAGAAATATCAGGAAATAACTGTTCAAGCAATCCACAAACTCCGCCGCTGATATAAAAATGTCCGCAACCATCCCTCCCTCCCCTCTCCCATTCCCATCTCATGTATCTTCCAAGTTCCAACGAACGGGAAAGTCGTATATACAATATCCTTCGCGTCATATTCCTCAATCCAGTCCAATTATTCAGCAATACGTAAATAAGTCCGCTCTAATTAACAAACTCTGCCCGAACCCCAAACCTCCTCCTCTATTAACCGGGTTATTGCTGACCTGGCTATCTCGGAGGTTGCTGCTGTTGTTGTGGCCACGACCCACCGCCCTGCATCTCATAAACCGGCACCGGCCCCGCCATCGTCCCCATCCCCGGCCTGGGACTCGTCGCTGGAACCTGCATCTCAATCGGCATCTGCTGCTGCTGTCCATACTGTCCCTGGCCCGGTTGCTGAGCACCCCACGGATGCTGCGGCTGCTGCTGATACTGTCCTTGCGGTAATTCCTGCAAAGGTTGACCATTTGCTCCATACTGCTGTCCGTATTGTCCACCTTGCGGTAATTCTTGTACTGGTTGACCGTTCGCGTTGTATTGCTGTCCGTAGAGCCCTGGGTTTTGGCCGAGTTCTTGGATCGGTTGGCCGTTTTGTTGCGGTAGTGGTACATTGTGGGGGCCTGCGTGTGGAATTTGAGGACTGTTTACTCGGGAGCCGCTCTGTGAGTGAAGCTCTGCTCTGTTGGCCATGATGACTTCATTGTGCGGGCTGAGTTCTGCTCGGTTTGGAGCGGGTGGTGTTTCCATCTCCACGCGGTTGGGGTCGCTGACGAAGGAGTGATTCTTTTCTTCGAGGGGAGAGACGGGGCGGTTGTCGACGACGGCTGCGGGTTTGAGGAGGACTGGTTGTGCCATAGGTGTCATGGGCGTCATTGGTGCGGGAGTCTCGGGGTACATTGGTGGTGGTCCGCCCATGTTGGCCATGTTCTGAGGAGGAGGCATCATCATTGCTTGTGCGTTGGCTTGTTGGGCCGCGCGGATCTTGCTGCTTCGGCGCCAACGGAAGATGAAGAATAGGGCTATGATGAGGAGGACAATTGCTCCGACTGCTGCGCCGATGATGGCGGTGATCGGGACTTTGGTTGTGCTGGATGAGGAAGAGCTGGAGCTTGAACCTGTGCCGGCTGAGGCTCCTGTTGCTGTGGCTCCTGCTCCTGTGGCTTTGGTTGTTGTTCTAACTCCGGTTCCTGTTGCAGTTACTGGATTTGAGTCAGTGCCGGTCCGTGTTGTACTGAGGATGCTAGTGAGCTCACCAGAAGCTGTGACGCCCAAAGGCGTGACCAGACCCTTTCCAGCACTGCAGTAGTAATCGAAGACTGCTAAAGCGCTGGTGACATCCGCAGTGGCTGTAGACGCACAATACGCCAAAACCGAGCTCTTAATACCAGAGTTAACCGCTCCCGAATTGTTGTCCTGCACGCATGCACAAGAAACCATTGCTAAGGGAGCAGTTCCGCAAAGTGATCTAGACCACGATCCCAACTCATAGCTGACACCACTCTTAGCACAAGGGGCGAGACTCGAATACTGAGGTAAATCGGTGATGTAATATGTCACCTTGCCAGGGAGATAAGAAGGACTTGGGAATGCACTTGTTCCAGCACCGAGACCGCAATATCCTGCAAACACAGCCTGAGCGGAGGAAACATCCGCGGTATGAGTAGATCCGCAGTAGGCGCTGATTTGGCTGTTGATGCTTCCGCTGGCAGCGAGAGAGTTCTGGTTCTTAGTGCAGGCACAACTTTGTAGCTGGGCGGCATCAGAAGGACATTGGTATCTAGTGAGTGATTGAACGGCATAGCTGAGACCGGATCGCGCGCAACCTGGAAGGTCGTTGAATTGATCGAGATCTGTGATGAAAGCCGTAACACCTGCTGCCGCCGCCGTTGACGTCGGTGCGGCCGTGACCGCTCCTTGGTTACAATATCCAGCAAAGACCGAGAGTGCAGAAGTGATCTAAAGATATTAAGTCAGTATATATGAATTAATATTGTGGTTTTTGTAGGTCATGGGTTGATCAATGAGGGGATTCCAATCGGGAGACATACATCCTCGCTCGCGGTCGACGCGCAAGAGTATTTGACGCTCGACGTTATACTGCCCGAAATGGCAGCAGAATTGGCATCTTTGGTACAAGCACAAGACACAAGTTCAGTGACTCCCGGCGGACATTTGCTTGCGGTGAGCCCTTGAACGACATAAGAAATCGCGCTGGCAGCGCATGGTGCAAGACCTGAAAAGGCCGGAAGATCAGTCACATAGACTGAACCTGTTGCGGCCAAGACCGAAGTGGATAGCTGGAGAGTCCAGAGAAATAACGAAAGCCTAGTCATACTGAAAATCCCGAACAGTCGAGAAGGAAAGAAGGACGAAGGTTGAAGAATTTCAAAGGCAAAAATGGATCGGCGTGTGGAAGTTCCAGCCGCAGCATCCAATGCAGGCCTCCTTCTGAATCGACCTTTCATTACGGGGAAATTTGGGGTTAAGCTCAGCAACTCTGCTGGATCTGCCCTCAGTCGCTCCCGACTACCATTGCAGTCTGAGGGAGAGTACCCAAAGGGGGAAAGGGCTGCTGGTGACAGACGGACTGAGCCCATCTCTCCATTTGAGACCCTGCGAATCCGCCACGGCAAGCTTGAAAACACCAGGGGATTGAGGAAAAGAAAACACGGGAGCGGGAGCCTATCATAACAGGAGATTCGGCATGGAGGGACGGTTCGTAGCGCGCTCAGCCCTATTTTTATCCTCATTCTCAGGCTTCCCACGAGAACCTTAATCCGATTGCACTTGCACTTCCTCAACCTCGAGACGATTGGCAGGGTTTGGAGAGATACAACGTGTGGTTGGACGAAAGGACGTGGTGCAGGTGGGACATCGTGCAGGTGCTCCGACACAGTCGAAGCGACGAGGCTGATCATCCTGCCAAAGCAGCCAAACCCCCTCGTCGCTGTTGCTGCACCCCTTCGGAGGAGCATTTCGCGACTTTTGGTCCAAATCTCCAAAACAGCACTAGTTTGGGGGCGGGAGATGTCGCTTCTTTGCTTGGCGATGTTTTTCTTCTTCGCAGCCACGTTGGCTGCGATTCGCCCCCCTTTCGGAGTCCCTGCAGAATAATTTCCCATGCCGAATCTTAACTTGACGCCACGCCCTGAAAGCCTCAACTTCAAGCCGTCTTATTTTCACAAAGGCCAAGAAATCTTGTTGGCATAAGGAGGCTGAGGCCTCCTCTTCAAGCGCTGGCGGAATCTTCAAAGCGTTTCCTCAACGATTGATGTTCATTTTTCGACTATTGACCGACGAGGCTCTGACTTCAGCTCCTTCAGCTCCTTCAGACGGGCTTCCCTCAGGGCAATCAGTGTAATGCACGTGGCATCACGTGATCCGACCACATCGAGGTCCGATCTCGCACTGGTTGCGGATTCCAAGTCATTCTTGGATTGCACCGCAAAAACAAGAAGACAGAAGCCTGTTGAGAAGTTGCATTTCAGAAAGTGCCTCGAAAATTGCCAAGAGTGGGTTTGGCGGAAGTACGTTGCCGGCCGCTCTGCCAACTTTGGTCTGCAGCCTTCAACATAATGACACCTTTGTGGAATGCTTGGCTATATTAAAGAACTGGTTTGCGTAATGTTGATGTAGAAAAAGAGTCATTTTATATGCTCTTTGGGATTGAGAATGCTTTGCTTACGCCCTTGGGCGCAACATGAGGAAGACATGGGAAAGAGCCGCAACAGAGGGGTCGTAGTGCCGGCTATCTGTTCCGACATATCGCCATATTGCCGTCCGAACCGTGGAGGCCGATCTTCACTTCGAAACTGCAGATTTAGCACCAAATTGTAGCCTTGATGCGATTCTACAAAATGCCTTCATTGCTGCTTCTTTCTTGGCAGTCTCCCGACGACACTGACTGGCAGATCCTTCACTTACTGAAACCGTTCGAACATGACAACTCGAGCATCAACCACGTGCCAAACTGAGCTCTCCGAAACGGGAGAGCCTTGGGATTCCCCCACACCACCGAATGATGAAGAGAACCCTGTGCTTGTAAAGGCTGAGGATAGAGAAAAGAATGACCCGAATCGTGTTGGCTGGGATGGAGAGGACGATACAGCGAACCCAAGAAACTGGACAAATGGATACAAAAGTTGGATAACGTTTCAGTTGGGGATGTTAGCTTTGGCTGCAAGTTTGGGGTCAAGCATAATTGCACCCGCAGAAGATGCAATAGCGGAATATGTCGGTGTAAGCACTGAAGTTGTAGTTTTATGTGTGTCTCTATATATGTGAGTAATCTTTTCCCAAGAACTTTGTGCTTGCCAAGCTGACACTATTATAAACAGTCTCGGATTCGCCTTTGGTCCACTATGCTGGGCACCAATCTCAGAAATTTGGGGAAGACGTTGGTCAATGTTGCCTGCCATGTTCTGCCTCGGACTATTTTCGATTGGTACCGCCACAAGCAAGAACGCACAATCAATCTTCATCACACGCTTCTTCGCTGGATTATTTGGATCTGCCCCAGTGAGCAATGTTGCAGCAGCACTTGGAGATATTTGGGATCCGAAAGCGAGAGGAACGGCAGTGACGTTTTACGCTGTGGCAGTCGTTGGTGGTCCAACATTAGGACCAATCATTGGATCAGCTCTGCTTGTCAATCCCCACCTTGGCTGGCGTTGGACTGAGTATATCGAGGCTATCTGGGTATTTGCCATACTTGCTCTCACCACATTTTGCCTGCCGGAGATGTATTCCCCAGTTCTTCTCAAACAGAAGGCCATCCGTCTACGCAAAGAGACTGGGAATCAAAACCTATACCATCCTCATGAGCGTGTCAAAATCTCGCCAAAGACAATCGTCACCAAGCACTTCTCTCGGCCCCTGATAATGCTCACCACTGAGCCGATGGTTACAAGTATTGCCTTCTATGCCTCATTCGTTTATGCCCTGCTATACCTGACACTCGAGGTCTTCCCTATCGTCTTCGAAGAACATCGAGGTTGGAGTCCGGTAGTGGGATCTCTACCATTCCTAGGGCTCTTCATTGGCGTTCTCTGTGCAGTCTTTATCAATCTCGCTAATCAGCCCAGATACGCACGAATTCTCGATGCCGCACATGGAAAGCCGGTTCCGGAAGCAAGACTAGCACCCATGGCCATAGGAGGCTTCCTCTTTGCAATCGGCTTGTTCTGGTTTGGATGGACCGCGACCCCTGGTGTATTCTGGATATCTCCAGTCCTAGCAACTGTCTTCATTGGTGCTGGGTTTAATGTCATATTTCAGCAATGTATCAATTTCCTGGTCGACACATATGGTTTATACGCTGCGAGTGCGGTATCTGCTAATACATTTCTGCGAAGTGTTCTCGCGGCTGGCTTTCCTCTAGCTGCGAAGCCAATGTTCCACAACCTTGGTGTCGGACCTGCGATGTCGATATTGGGTGGTGTGGCCACGATTGCAATACCTGTACCGTTTATATTCATGAAGTATGGACTCATATTACGGAAGATGTCGAAATTTGCGCCTGTAGATGAGAGTTAGATAGCACGATATACCACGATGAAGTTTTGTTTATGATTATCTGAGGGGTTGTCGTTAGATTTTGTTGCACCTCGCATCGGAAATTTCATCTCGTTTCTAAATTAGGACATCCAGGATAATAGCTTCATTTGCGACTGGCGCCGTAATTTCGAGCTTCAGCCTCAAAAATCATCTCATTTCATCATAATTTCTCAGATTTGCAGAGTTTCGTTGCACATCACCCCAGAGATTTCATCATCTTAAGTGTAGTTCAGACTCATTGGAATGACTTCTGTTGCAATTCGCATCGGAGATTTCGGAACTCTTAAGTACGAGGCTGACCCGACTTGGTCTTAAAATATCACGGAATCCATTTTAGCATTTAACACAAGAGCTCTCTCACAAATCAAGATTATTGACCAATGCTAAAGGAGGAGCATCCGGTGATCCAATATAAATCACAGTCGGATCAATGTTCTACCGTTGCCGCGAATGCAGCGCACACCAATTCCGAGACATCTAATCCCCTTGAAATCACGCTGTTGAAAGAAATGTTCTGAATATGCAGTGTTGTACCCTTCTTCAGCCCGTCCAAGTCAGACCTATTATCATGCTCACATCCTCACAGGATAGAGAGCACCTATGAGCAGCACTCAGGCTTACCAGAAAGGCGAAAATAAATGCGCTACGGATGTAACTTCTAGGCGCGTATTGGTCATTGCACTCAGTCTCATTGAACATATTCTCCAACAACTTGCCAAGTCTCCATCTATGCCCCGCACGTCGCAATGTGGCGGTGACCTTATTGCTGACTTGCTGCATATAGACCCTTTATGTCCCAACTCATCACCAATCTCACACTTTTCTCCGATCGCAACGCTCACCATGGCCACGCTGTCAAGCGAGGCGGATACTGGGCCGGGACTAGAGCTCGGGATATCTACAACTCATTGTCGATTATGCAATGATCTTTCTGCTGACCGACGTATGGAGAGTGTCCCTTTGAAGGAATGGATTGAAGGGATAACTCAATCCTCCTGCGGATTTTGCCATATCCTTGCGCAATCAATTCAGAAACTAGATCCAGATTTTCTTACAAATATCCCCGAATCCCATGGAGATCTCAAAATACAAGTTTACCCACCTCTGCAGGCACTAGGACGGAAAGTGATCAACATATCATTAATCCAGAATGGAGGGGGTACAGCTCGGGTGCATTTTGAATTATATGTTGAGGAAGGTGAGGCCTTGTTTTTCTCAAAGCCCTAATGTTTCGACTTTCTTGTCTTCTGTAACTTTGTGTTGCTTCAAGATAATAGGCTCGTTATCGTGCCTGGTGATTATAGTCGAGCCACTTACTCTTGAGAAGGAGCTCTGTCAGACCTACCTCTCATCGGATCTGGGCAACGGATATCACCAACTGCTGGAGATGAACGTATGTGGACGTTCCTACAAGATTGTTTTCGTCAATGTTCAGAGCATCACTCTATCTGCTCGGGATTACAGGACAGCGAGTGGTATCCGGATCGATTGCTTCATGTGAAGGAATCCAGGAATGGAGATGGTTGCATCTTGCAGCTCATCGAGAGCCATCAACATAAACCAGCTTCACGCTACATAGCCCTCAGTCACTGCTGGGGACCATCTGTGCCTCTTTGCACTACAACAGGTAATGCTGACCACCATCGCCGAGGAATCATATACGACCAACTTCCCCGCACATTCCAGGACTGTGTCACTGTGGCACGAAAGTTTGGAGTCCAGTATATATGGATCGACTCTCTTTGTATTATTCAGAATCAACGCTCGGATTGGGCTCATCACGCTGGCCTCATGGACAGGGTTTATGAAAATGCCGTGTTTACGGTCACAGCCGTATCTTCACCAAGTAGCTCAACGCCATTCCTTGGGCCTGATTCACCAAGTGAACGCGGCAAATTCCAGTCCCATACCATCGATATCAGCGCCCTTGCTGGGAATGATTCAACAGTCATGGCGAGAACATACGAACCACGCCTTTTATCTGGTTTTGTCAACGGTCCGCTCGAATATCGAGCCTGGGCATGGCAGGAGCGCCACCTGTCTATCCGGACAATAGACTTCACAGAGCAAGAAGTGCATTGGAAGTGTGCAGCCATGAACACATGCGAGTGTACTGGTGTCAAAGATATAAAACTTTTGAAGACACCCGAGAAAGTTCTGCCGAAGACAATAAGAGCCTGGCGCGGAACAGTTGAGAGTTATTCTGGGCGACACTTGACATATTGGACAGATCGATTGCCTGCTATGTCAGGCATGGCCTCGCGATTCAGTGTTGACCTTGGATCTGAATATGTTGCTGGGCTATGGCTTTCTGACTTCCCAAGATGTCTTGCTTGGTATCGGCGTGAGCTGAGCGATTGCCCAGTTGGAAAGCCTTGCATGTGGCGATCTATCAACAATGGTGTGCCGTCTTGGTCATGGGCTTCCATAGCCAGTCAGGTGTGGCACCTATGGACGATGGATTTTGATAACTCAGAAAGCAGATTTATAGATGGGAATATAAAAGAACTGAACGACGATGAAGTTTTAATAAGAAATTGTGTTGAGCTGGTAGCACACGACTGCCATCCTCTGGATCCCGAAAATGCTTACGGCGAAGTCAAGCCGGGAAGTTTCCTAGAAATCAAAGGCCAAGTTATCGAAGCAATAATGGAGAGCGACGTTCACGGCTGTGGACTCGTTCGCAGACAAGGTCTCAAACCTCAGCTTGTGGTTCCAGATTGCCACATCGTCGGAAAAGACAACTTAAAGTTTAAAACATCAGATATATTTCACCAACAGCGCAGGAGCTCAGCCCTCAGAAGGGCACTTCCAGAAGACAAGTTAAAAGGATCCGAAGGTCAAAGGTCAATAGGTCCGGTAACATGTCTCTTGCTCTTCACATCTGAGAAAAACAACAAAACAGTTCCTTGTATCCTCATGCTTAGCAAGGACCATTTGGGTATCTCCTCGATAAACGGCACAAAGCCTGTGTATCAACGTGTTGGAATCGGCGCTGGTAGTATAAACTACAACGGCCCCTTATACAATTACAGGAAAGATTGGGAATGTTGGGAGGGATGGGAGGATCTCGATACGTGGGAGGATTGGGAAGAGTGGTTCGCTGGTGTTGAGGAAAAGACACTACGGATAGTATGATTGTGTGGCGACGTTGCATAGGGCAATTCAAAGCTGCAAACTGCGTTTACTCGGGGCGTACCGTGAGTACCCAGTCAAACTGTCGAACCCACGGGCAAGTTGAAGCATCTCTAGGTGTACTTACTCTCCAAATGTCCCCCTACCATCACGTAAAAAGTGAAAGTAACCCCAACAATTTCTATAAAATAACACGTTTTTTCTAGCATTGCCCCATCGGCATACCTACTCGTCCCCCTCTCAATTCCCAAAGCTCTTATCCAATCTCTCCCCTCCCCTCCCCATCCCTAAGCGACAACCCAGCCACTCGTCGCCCCCCTCCCAACAAATACAAATAAATATAAACACAAATAAGCACAACCCATCATCAAACATCACCAAAGTCAATCTTCCACTGTTAGTGCAGTGAACATCATTCCTGGTGCGAAAATACAATAAACTATTTCCTTTTGTCTTTCCTCCTCTTCCATAAATATAAGAACCCCCAAAAATGTAAGTGTGTATTTCTTTTGATTTATTTCTAGCTTGAGAATATTTAGGTTTTAGTTTTGAGCGGGGAGAAGGGGGGGGGGGGGGAAGTTGGGGACTTCTCGGAATTCGAACCAACGAGCGCACGCATCAGCGCGAGATGTCCTACATACGACGCGAATACAGATCTTTGGCGCTTAGAAGATGAAAAGAAATGGAAGCCTAGCAGAAACTAGATGCAAGGTAAAGCCTGGGGAGACCTTAGATAACGATATTTATGACACTCGAGGTATATTTCTACACAATTATAATTCACCATACATGATGTGATGTGCAGTACACTTGGAAGAAACGATTTTTTCCTTTCTTTTTCGGAAAGTCAAATAACCTAAATAATTTGCCTTTTGCAACAGACTACAGCGTATAAACATAGTCTTAGGCGATCACACATTCCGCTGAACATATCTTTGAAGTGTTCAGCTCAGTGAGCTTCAAGGCGAACTTGCCACAATATCAGACGAAAGCTTGGAACAACTTTCGCCTCGGAAAATTTTCTCGTTGTGAGATATTTTTAAGATTTCCTCTATGTTTAATATTAGCTTCCTTTCAAAGGTGTTGTAATGAAAGATATGTGTCGTCTGCTAGAGGTGTCGCCGTTGCGGGCTTAAGAAAATGGCAGGATGCCAATTTGAACTTAGAATATCGAGGTACCAATTCCGTTCATTACGACTTTGAGACTGTGACCGCTCAAAAGTAAGCTCGTACCTGACTTCATATTTCATATCAACTTTATTAATTTTACCTGATTTTTCTCATGTTCCTTTGCGGCAAGCTTCTTATAGGCCGGATCAAGGTTACCCCGCTTCCGATGAACCACTCATGCGTCCTTCAACTTCCATTTATCTACTACAACACGACACAACAAATCAAGACATGCGCTGTGGGTGTACTTTGATCCAACGCGGCGTGTCAACGAGTTTTAAAGTCCATGAAGGTGCGGCGAAGGGTGCAAATGTTTACGTGAGGAGAAAGGCTGAGAGACCAAGGCCTTCTCACCAGTGGAGTCTCCACGCAAGTGTAAGTAACAGGAGCACTATCAGCAACCAAACAAATCACTTCACTCAAAAGCGATACGTTCATCTACCACCAACTCAACTCCCATCTCAAATCAATCCAATGTCTCTACCCCTCCAAACCGGCTACTTCCAAACCCTCCAAACCCTCCCAGATAACACAATCCTCATCAACGACACCCTCTACGGCTCCCACACCATCACAGAACCCATCCTCCTCACCCTCCTCCGTTGCCCCCCAGTACTCCGCCTTGCAGGAATCCACCAACACGGCATAACCGGTCTCCTCTCCCTCACCCCCAAAGTAACCCGGCTCGAACACTCCATCGGCGCCTTCCTGCTCGTGCGTTCCGTAGGCGCATCGCTTGAAGAACAAGTAGCTGCTTTGCTTCATGATATCAGCCATACGGTGTTAAGTCATGTGATTGATTGGGCGCTGTCGAGGCCGGGGGAGGAGAGTTTTCATGAAGTTCATAAAGCACGGTATGTGGAGAGTACTGAATTACCGGGATTATTGAGGGAGGGAGGAGTTCGCGAGAGGGTTCTGAATGAAGAGTTGTTTCCGTTGGTGGAGATGCCGGCGCCGCATTTGTGTGCGGATAGGTTGGATTATGCGTTGCGGGATGCGGTGGGGTTTGGGAAGTTGAGTCTTGGTGAAATTCAAGAGATTTTTAAGTCTTTGAAGGTATTTCCTGATGTTGATTCAGAGAAGAGGTTGTTGGTGTTGCAAGACAAGGAGTTAGCGCTAAAGCTTGCGAGAGCGTATTGTGCGATTGATAAGGATGTTTGGAGCAATAGGGCGAATATTGATATGTATAAGAGGACGGGGAAGTTGATTGGCGATATTGTGACACGGGGAGATGTGCACGATGATGAGTTGTGGATCTTATCAGATGAGGAGTTTTGGGAAAGGCTTCGTGGAGTGGCCGAGGCAGAGGAGTTGGCAGCAATGCAGCGTCTAGAGACAGAAGGACTTCCGACAGAAGAAAATCTGAGACTGCCGCAAGGTGCTAAGGTGCGTACAATTGACCCAGATGTCTACATCCATGGAACGGAAAAGCCACTTCCGTTGTCAACTGTAGCTCCTGAGTGGGCTGTTGAAAGAAAAGAGTATATTGCCAGCCGTCAGGCTCAGCGAGAATAGGTATTGAAATTTATAAGCTCTAAACATTGATGTTGTATCAGTCAGTCATGCCTCGTGACTATCTTCGTTCTTCGCAGATATCTTATGAAAAATTTCTTTCTTCTTCTATATTCCTTCTCATCTTCACCCCTTCACCAACCACTAGGTCCCTTCCTAACAGGATTCTCCTCCTCCCACTGACTCAAACTCATAACATTGACACTCCATACATTCCTCAGTTCATTCAATGCCGTCTCCTTAACCATCTGCGAACTCGCCTCCGTCGCATCCTCAATAATCGTAACATTGTAACCAAGCTTGGTACCATCAATAGCAGTGCCCCTTACACAAGCAGAAGTCACGAGCCCAGTAACGAGGATATTTTCTATACCATGAAGTTGGAGCTCTCGATCAAGCGTCGTAAATCTCCGATATTGATTCTATCCACAAATCAGCATCTCCAATCCCCCATCCATTTTCCCCAACGAAAAACTCACATCTCCAAAAGCCGAATAACTATCAATACTATGATTCTGCGCCTTCTTCACATACTCAACCGTCGTCTTATATCCCTCCAAATTATGCAATCTCGTCCTTACACCAACCTCGATTTCACTTCCCCAACTCTCAGGGATACAGTGGTCGGCCACTACAGACTGCTTTTCAGTGAATTTGGGTTGGTCAGTGAATGTTATGTTTATTTGTGAGCCGCGGGAGACGCCGGGGTGGGCGGAGGCGAATGAGACGTGGTCGGGTGGATGCCAATCTTTTCGGGTTTGTTAGTTGAAGTCTTGCATATTGTAGAAATAGACGATTGGGGCTGGGTGTTGGTGATCGAGGGTGAGCGAACCTTGTGATGCAACTATAAGTGGCCATTCATGGTTATCTAGCAGCGCATATAGTTTTGGCAAGATTGACGGCGCTCGCGGATTTGGGAGAGAGCCTGTGATAAAGTCGTTTTGCGTGTCGATTATTATTAGGGCAGTGCCTTTGTGGAGTTTCATAGAAAACTAGTTTGGTTAGCTGGTTTCTTTTGTGGATATAGGCAGGAGTAAAGGACATACTGGGACGGCGAGAGTGGTTGCTACAAGAGCAAGAAGGGAGAGTAGAGGGGCGAACATTTTGATTGAGTCGGATTGAGCTAGGTGTGAGATCTCAAGACTTGAAGGATACGAAATTACAAAAAGTTCAGAGCAAGGGTGGTAGATGCCATTTTATAGATCTTCATGCAGCCCAATGCTACCTGCACTGAGAGCCATCGGAAACTTTGCCGATCACGGTACAATATCTCCATTAATCAAGAACAAAAAGTGGGAGTATCAGGAGCGGCGATAAGAAAATGAGGGGTTTCTGGGAGAGAAGGCTGGCAAACTTGCGTGCTTAGAGGTGCAAGGTTAAAGAAAACTTGTTGCACCTCGCCCGAGATCCCGAAGCAATGGCACAGGACTCTGAATTGACCAGTGAAGGGCAGCCAAGCTTGGGAAGATGCGGGAACTATTGTTGAAATGGTTGGGATGAAGGAACTAGGTCCGTGCTAAGAAATGACAAGAAAGTTGAGAGTGGAAGCGGCGGATGCATCCCACCTTTACACAGTTATTGTTGGCTGAGCTACTGGCGCATCTAGATATTCTTGAGCTTCTGAAGTGCTTGGATAGTATTGCGAAAGAATCGAGCATGCTAGCATAAATCGAGCCGCTGTTGACGGAATTAGCTTTCTTAGACTCCTTCTAAAAATCACAAATGAGTACATAGAAGGCTAACAATAAAGGAAATTCTCAATACGAATCAAAAATTTAAAAAGCAAAAACCCAACACCCTCGTCTAGGACCAGGATGCCCTCATAGGGGAAAACCAGACGCACTGAGTTTTCCCAATTGGAGCTTTGTTTTTAATCAACCAAGTCGTAGCCAGAACTATAAATGCCCCCAGTTACTCGTAGTTGACCAGGCTATGAGCATCCGTCAAGTGTTAATGGATAGTGTTGAATAAACTATACAAGGATTTTTTATAACTAGCCAAAATAAGCCGAGGCTAGCGGTCTTGGTTCCTAGCTTGAGAAACCTAATAATAATATAGTCAATCACATCTCATTCGGAATGCACGAAAGAATCAAGCTACATTGATATTGCCAAATGGTTTGAAAGAAGTTCATCATTACGCTAGCAAAGCAGAACTATCTATGACTACCTAAGACTCCCAGAGCAACCTGCCATAAGCCATTGCACCATAAAACCGTAAAGATCAATTTGGGAATTGCAATCTATGCTTGAAACCATAAAATGCAGAAAAGGCAACGCTAAAGACCTTCATATGGACAATTAATCTCTGCGATTCCTTACGAAGGTGGAACACCAGTACCGCGAATAGCGTCGACTTGCTCCGAAAGATGAGCGTTGTTCTTTGGTGCAGCTAGTGGTGGACCTTCTGGAGTAACATATGCCTTCGTCATACCACCATCGACAACGAAATCTTGACCATTGATAAAGCTCGACTCATCGCTCGCCAAGAACAGAACTGCTTGAGCTTGCTCAATAGCTTCACCAAATCGACCAGATGGGAAATGAATCTCTCGTCGAAGTCTCTTTGGCTGGTCGTCTCCGAGCCAGTCTTGCAGTAGAGGAGTGTTTAGAGGTGCCGGGCAGAGAGCGTTAAAGCGGAATCCTTCTCTAGCATGAACGATGGCCAATTCTCGAGTCATGGCTAGAACGGCACCTTTGCTTGCTGTATAAGCGAGTTGAGGAGTTGCTGAACCAACCAAGGCGACGACTGAGGCGGTGTTGATGATGGAGCCACGAGTCTTGTTGTGCTTTCGCATCGAGATAACTGCGTGCTTGGAGCCGAACCATACACCCTTGACGTTGATCGCTTGCGTGAGATCCCAAATCTTCTCTGGAGTGTCAATTGCATCGGCATCATCAGCATGCATAATGCCTGCGTTGTTGAACATGATGTCAATACCACCCCAAGCATCAAGATGATCTACCAGTGCCTTGACATCTGATTCTTTTGAAACATCGCAAACCTGTAGATTCGTGAGAAGAGGGTTTAGTGGTTGCTCATTTTGGTGCTTACCTGAATCTCGACCTTGTGCGCGGAAGGAACGAGTTGCATTAATTTTGTGGAGGCTTTATCAAGGGCAGGTGCAGAAATATCGGCCATAAGGACATTGGCACCTTCCTTCGCAAAGAGAATACATGTTTCGAGACCAATTCCACTATAAAGCCCAAGTCAGCACAAACCCATGACCTCAGTAGTCTTGGCTGAAAAGCATGACTTTCGACCAAAAAGACCAGTCTGTTCAGAGACTTCTCGCAATCACCCTCGAACGTTCCTTCAGCTTCCGCAACTCTTCCAGAAGTCCTTCAGATCTTCAAGACTCAAAGAACTTCTATAGAGGCTGGTCACGTGAACTAGAGGATCTTCAAAATCAGGGAAATCCCGTATATGGTGGTACCAAAAGAGCCATCACTTGATGGCAAAAGGATCTCCATAATAGCTTAAGAACGAAATGTGAATGGAGGCTTATCACATACCCAGCGGCACCTGTGACGACAGCGTTCTTTCCGTGAAGACGTCCCATCCCAAAACTGTTGATGGTAGCAACAACACCCGTGCTACTGGAACGAGAAGTTCCGCTTGACATCTTGACGATCGCTTGCTGGGAAATTGAAGAAAGAGATCTGAGAGTTGAAATCAGTTTGATGTTGAAATTGACAGCTGGTCTGGTTGAATAGAGCGACAATCCTCCGAATCTTCGCTTAAATTCACTTTCGACAGCAGCGCCTTAAGAGCTGCAGAAGTACTCACAGGAACTTTAGACAAAGAAGATAAGAGGTTATTGCACTTTTTGAAAGATGAAAAGAACTGGAATTTCTGGAAGAGAAGAAGAGGATCTCGATGGCAAATTAATGATGACACAAAGAAAAGGTGTGTAGGGCTATGTCAGCTCTTGTGTGTGTCAATGGTCCGAGAACGGTCCCCGTTCTGCCTGACAAACAAAATGTTGGTGCTCCTTATCGCACTCGCCGTCGAAGCGCCCGACACGACTCAACAAGCAGCTCGTCCCCCTGAACTCACCGCCGCTCCAGCGCCGACCAAGCCCCGCGCATGGACAGGTCGCATCACGAGTCGTCGGGCCGCTGCAGCGAGTGGGTTGTCGGTGTTCGAGGGTTTGTGTTCCTGCGTGGCGATGTGTCAAAGAAAACGTGGTTCGGCATTATCGTCGTGCTGCGAATCTGCGACGCGCCCGTAGTCAGGTGGGGAGGTGGTTCTGGCTCCCAAAGGAGTATAGAAGTCCCGCGTGACTGCCAATGCTTCGAGGGATCGATGTTGCAAGATTCAAGCATATGGTGCGCGACGATCAGCAATTGAGGGTTGCCAGGAAGTGAGGTGAGATACAAGTGAAGCATGCGGCGACGTCGCGATATTTACTCCTGCTGTTGACCGTTACCCAGCACTTCGCCATGACGATGGGCTGCGTTTGGGCTTGAATTACAGGCTTGTAATTGGCCTGTTGAGCCTTGACCAGGGAGCTCCAGAGCCCCGGCGCAGCTTCCCTGCGTCTGAAGCTCTTATCGTCCCCCGTCTTACGAACGACAACTCGATATTGTCGCGCTGTCGCACGCGAACGAAATCTTCCACAGAGAGTCCTCGGGGTCGCAGATTCAATTAAGTGTACAGAAGTCAAATTCAACATCCGCGAAGCTACAACACGATATTTGTGGTTTCTGTCAGCCTTGCAGCTTGTGTCACCCCGCCCTTACGATAGCCTCAAGACTTCCAGATGCCTGACCAAAAGGATATTGAGGTCACTATCGAGTCGCTGCCAAAACTTCTCGAAAATGACACGAAGGTCAAGCTTGCAGGAGTCGACGTTGATGGCATTCTACGAGGCAAGCTTGTCTCTAAGAAGAAGTTCCTGGGTATTGCCAAAGATGGCTTCGGATTCTGCTCGGTCATTTTTGGCTGGGACATGCATGATCAAACATATTTCAGAGAGCTGAAGATTAGCAATGCGGAGAACGGATATCATGATATAATTGCGGTTCCGGATGTAAGCAGTTTTAGGAGAATACCATGGGAAGACAACGTACCATTTTTCTTGGTTAGCTTTTTTGACCCAGATACTGGCAAGCCTGTCAGCGTCTGCCCAAGAGGCCTTCTGAAAACTTCTCTGGAGAAGTTGCAAGCGAAAGGGTTGGGAGCAATGGCCGGAGGTATGTAATAGATAAGTCTACAGAAATTCTAATACTAATGACCCGTCTTTACAGCTGAATACGAATTCTTCCAATTCAAAGCACCTTCTGTCGATGTGAATGGCCCAGTTTCCGAAAGGAATAATTCTTCCACTGCCACTTTCCTCCGAGATAACCCAGTCAATTCCCTCCCATCTTTGACCGAAGGCATGTTTGGGTACAGTTTGACACGACCAGTACATAATCAAGATTACTATTATGGTATATTTGATGCTTGCGAACAATTCAACTGTGGAATAGAAGGCTGGCATACAGAGAGTGGACCAGGAGTTTTTGAAGCGGCCCTATCTTTTGGCGAGATACAGCAAATGGCAGACAAAGCATCACTTTTCAAGTCAGTATCTCGAATAAGAGTGGAAGTTTGATTCTAACATTTTATAGATATGTTGTGAAATCCGTTGCGACAAAATACGGCATTACTCCATGTTTTATGGCAAAACCAAGACAAGGTCTGCCAGGGAACAGTGGCCACATGCACGTTTCAATTGTAGATAAAGAAGGAAAGAACCTTTTCTTCCGCGAGCAAAAGGACACCCAAGCGGAATATGCCGATATCGAGAATCTTTCAGATATGGGACGACACTTTTTGGCCGGACTGCTGGAAGGTCTTCCAGATATTATGCCTTTGGTGGCGCCAACCGTCAATTCCTATAAACGATTAGTCGAAAATTTCTGGGCCCCAGTAACGGTATCATGGGGTTTGGAGCATCGAGCTGCATCAATCCGACTAATTGCACCACCAACGTCAAAACCTGGAGCTACTCGTTTTGAGGTCCGTGTACCTGGGGCCGACGCCAACCCGTATTTCGTTCTTTCGGCGATTTTAGCTTTGGGCTGGAGAGGTGTTGAAAAGAAACTTGAAATCAAGCAACCACCGCTTGGCAAGGGGCAAGACGTTGGTGGAAAGGCCGACCCAGGTGTAAGATTAGCAAAGAGTTTGAAGGAGGCAACAGAAAGATTCGCGAGGCCTGAGAGTATTGCAAGAGAGGTTTTTGGAGATGAATTTGTTGAGCATTATGCTGGAACTAGAGAACATGAGATTAGGCTATGGGATGAAGCTGTGACTGATTGGTACGTACCCGTTTCAATTATCGAATACAAGCTGACTTGCGAAATAGGGAGGTACGAAGGTACATGGAAACTGTTTAATCATACGTCGTTGAATCTCGTTCGCCAATTTCACTACGAAAACTAGTGCAGGGTGTGAGATTGATGAGTACGTGAAGAGATCCCTGGCTATGCGCAGCTTCGTGTACACCTTCTCGAATATTTGAAATTATTGCACACTAAATCAAGCCCTTTGAGGACTCGGGTACGGTAACTACCTAAAATTCGGCCACCTTGAAAGGCAAAAAGTGACTCTGAATCCCTTATGTAAGGCCATATGGCTAAAAGAAACGATCACAAGTGGAATAGATCTCAAAAAAATACTCGGGACGAAGTCCAGATGGAAGCCCAGATCTCCGCCCTCAAATTCGGATGAAGTGTTCGCCGGATTGCCACCAGCGCCGATCGCTCACGAACTGACGTGCTACTAGTCAACGATATAACAAGCTTAAGTTTAAGCTTGATTACAATTCCATCTGTAAGGGGTATAGTGCATCCCAATTGACATTTTTAAAGAAGAGTAGCGGGGTTCCGGAACTTATGTTTTTCTTGATTTGAATGACGAGCTCTTTCGCGAGAAGTTTTGATTCGCTTGACTATTGCGGCCTAAAGATCTTCCTCCGCCACATCGTCACAAAATCCAATTCACACTTCAAGGGTAGCTATGTATTTTTCTTAAAGTAGTCTAAGTCTGGGGAAATCAATGGGCTTCTTCCGGGTCGTGCAATTTCCACAGGCTCGGCGAGCTACTGCAAGCTCACAGCTTCTGGAGGTACTTGTGAACCATCCCATTGCTATACGGAAAAGTCTCGGCTCTTTCTCATTTCCCTGTTGTGCCAACACGAATCTATGAGTTTCCAGGTCAATCTTCGAATTTTGATGTTAGTGTTCGAATAAGGTTTCTAAAACGCATTCTTATTGATGAGAAAGGGACCCCCTCCCTTCTTCCATCAACTTGAGAAATTCAATGTGTTAGGTGCAATTCTCATTTTCATAAGTGTTTGCCCACCCCCACGAGATATCCTATACTTCTGTCCCTCAGTCACGTTTCTCATACCATTCTCTTCTCACTCACATCTCTACAATGCGTTCCTCAATTATCTTAGCCCTGATCGCAGGTTCAAGCCTAGCAGCAGCTAGTCCAATCACTAAGCGGGATACTCCCACTGCCATAGACTATAACGCTCCTCCGGGTGGAGACATAACTATCCTCAACTACGCTCTCACACTCGAGTACCTCGAACGGGAGTTCTACCGTCAAGGTCTCGCCAATTACACCCAAGCACAATTCGTCGCTGCTGGCTTCCCAGATCCCTTCTATGCCAACCTAAAGGAGATCTACTACGATGAACAGGTACTTCACTCTATCGTATACAAGTCTAAGCCAGCTGCTAATACACAACCTCAAGACACACATCTCTACCCTCACCGGCGCCCTCGGCACTGCTGCCGTCCATGAAGCAAAATACTCCTTCCCCTCCACCGACGTAAAGTCCTTCCTCGCCCTCTCTTCCGTCCTCGAAGGCGTCGGCATCTCCGCCTACCTCGGCGCCGCAGCAGAAATAGCAAACAAAACCTACCTCACCGTCGCCGGATCAATCCTAACCGTTGAATCCCGCCATTCATCATATATCCGTACTGCGCTTAAACAATCCCCTTTCCCAAAACCGTTCGATACTCCGTTGGACTTCAACCAAGTCTACTCTCTCGCCGCGCAATTCATCACCGGCTTCGCACCAGGAGATCCAGCTTTGCCATTTAAGGCTTTCCCGCCTTTGATGCTGGAGGCTACGCAATATCCATACACCGCTGGTTCGTCTCCAGTAACGTTCTCCCACGCACAAAAGAACGCCATCACAGCCAGTCTTATTACAGCCGATACTCCCGTCTACGCAGTTTTTTTCTCCGGTCTCGATACCTACTATGTCGAGGTCCGCACGACAATGGGCGATAGTGGAGATTTCAAGATCGATATGATCCCCGCTGGAGGAGATGGGATGTTGCCGCCGACGGGACAGGTGTATGTGTGTTGAGTACGGCGGATGGACAGGGGTGTAAGGTTAGTAATGAGAATACTATTAGCGGGGTGGGTGTTTTGGAGGTTAATCCTGTGGGTTGGAGGGATGGTGTTTTTAAGGAGTGAGTGCGGAAAGATGTGATGAAGTGGAGTAGGGTCATTCAAGTTAGGTTGAAACAAGAGTGGTGAGAGGATCATATGTATGATTACGATAGTAATAATGCGGTAATGATAATGTTAATGTTTCACCTACTCCCTCATGTCCGTTGATGGTCAAGACCACAAAGCTTGACTACCGCAAAAGTTGACAGCGTTCGATTGTAGCATAATCTGCCATTCCTCGACTCCCACCCCCGTATTTATCTGTTCTCTGGTGTAGGACGTTCGGCCGAAGTATCATCCATGTTCATTCACTTTTCTGCCTCACTCATTTTCACCCCTTCAGCCCATTTCAATACCCCTTGAAATATAGTTGGTTTCGTCTGAAAACCCTATCTCCGCCATATCAGGAGCTAAGTCGTACTTTAGTCAAAAACATGCATGCAACTCGCCTTGGTCGAAATATCGAATCGATATGTTCGGACGATGTATCTCTTACACCTATTAATGTAAGTCGCATGCCGCGATGAAGTTCTGGTCCCGTTTAATCCTGTGAGCGGAGGGTTGGCGTATCTAAGGAATGAGTTAATCTCACTTGGTGAGGCTAATATCCTAGATTCTCGTCGCACGTCTTCTAATGTCTTTGGGACTTATGCTGCACCATAAGTACTGTTTCGTGCTTATTCGCTTGGAATATATGCGAGCAGACACGATTTGAACACCTACCCTTCATACCACAACTGTGGTCCCACCACTGAAATCATTTGAGAGTGATGGTGTATTGCATGACGGCATCGGCGATCTCATATCCTTGCTCATCCACGTTGTATCGAAAGACTCCGTTGTATAATTGCCCCTTGAGTGCATCGGTAGCTGAATGATTCGAGTTTGTTACATGAATCCCATATCTCGCAACTTTGCCATAGACGGTCGGATGTATCTACATTTAGACCCTCGAAAACTCTACGACGTCGAAATTCGATTCTTTGGGGATCGAGCCCCCCTAGCACCAAGCCAGCCATATCATAATTTCGTAGCGTCGAGGAAGTCTTTCGTCCTTAGGCTGGAATGAGCTTGAACGTCCCGATCTTACAGGTAAGCACCATAGCTGCTCACGTATATGTACCTCTTCACTCGTATCCCATTTGATGTATTCAATATCAAGAGAAGGAAGAAAATACTTTGTTCCTTCCTTGGTATACAGAAGCACATCACCACTAGATGCTAGAAGGGCTAGAGCCAATCGACCAGGAGACTGATGGACCCGTCAACCACAGTCAAAGACTCATCCTCGGTCCTGGTCCACGCATCAAGAATCGTGAGTAGAGGTTCGTGGTTTTTCGGGGATATACTCCAAGAACTTAAACCTCAGCAGCGCCGGCTAGTGAAGCCCAGGACCAGAATGGTGCAATGTACGGGTGTGGCCTCTTCGGTATTTCCAAGTCCACAGACGCCATTCACAAGAGCTGTAATTCTAGTCGCGACCTCTAAAGACCGGCAAGGTATTCACATTGTAGTATGGTTTGAAACTCCCTTACAATGGCAGATATAGCCACGAGCTTGTCCGTAGCCTTCATCAACCCGCACGCAGAGTATATAGTAATGATGTGATTCCAAACACTAAACACCAGTTTCATGATGAAATTGATCTCGGAACAATCAATCGTATGAATTGTTCGTAATAATTCTTTAAACTCTGATCGGTGGTTTCGCCAAACTCCTGTGGCTATGAGGTTATTATAGCCGTTTGGAAACGATTCCGAGGTGGTAAATTCGTCGCACTCCCATGTCAATTGAGTGGAGCAATAATGTATTATACGGGGAGTGAGCATTCGTTCTTGGAGGACCCAAGCTCGTTTATTTAATAGTTCGTGCTCGAAATTTGTCTGAAAAGAGGCTCAAGTCAGAATGCTGTGCGAACTCTGCTAGAACCTATTCCATAAAGGTCCCCATGGCTTTGCAAGAACTATCGGGTCACCTAGACCTGAATATGATCACCATAAAGTCTGCAGGCCCTGGAAATCTCAGCAGAGAGAGGTTACCACCTATGCATTAAAGTTCTTGCTGGCCTACACCCAGACTGCAGATCTCAACCCCTTCAACCACATCTAGAAAATGAAATGAACGATAAGGCGGAGAAGAAGTATGGCATTTGGGTCACCTTTCGTGGCGGTGTCAGGGGACTTGAACTCGATTTCACTTTTCGACTTCCAGGGTTGAAGGAGTTTGGCATGGATCTGTACGCTCGATGCGTCCTGGAACCTGAACAGCGTGGGTATCCCGCTACTCTTGCAGTTAGAGTAATTTCTAACATTTCCTAGATGCAGCCTCATTTACAGCTCCGGGGCAGATACCACCCACGACCAGTTCAGACTTGAGCTTTGAGCACTTAAAGCGGTGGCTCAATCGGTGCGAAACGGAATATCGACACTGCAAACAATCTTCAGATGCTTCCACTTGGCGTCCTACCCGTTTGATCCATATTTCATCTTTGGAAGGGCCGACGTCTTTAGTCTTGCGAGAAGCTGAGGAGATCCCCTGCGGCGTCAAATATATAACGCTTAGCCAGTGTTGGGGGTCTTTCCGCTTCACCACGCTCACGAAAAGTTCTCACCAAGAGATGAGAGACCACATCAAGCCCTCTAACCTCACCAAGACGTTTTCAAATGCTGTTGAGATCACGAGGTCGCTCGGAGTGTCGTATCTCTGGATTGATTCCCTCTGCATTCTTCAGGACTCACCTGACGATTGGAGACTTGAATCTGCCGTTATGAGTGACATATATCGATACTCCTACCTCAGCATCTCGGCTGCAGCTGCTGCAGATGGCCGCTCAGGTTGCTTCACGGCTCGAGATCTCATACATGTTCAAGCATGTAAGGTCACACCAACATGGGGCAAACTGGACAGTTCATTAGATGCCCCCCCTACGTTCTTTCGTTTGTGTGTTTCGAGACTGAGGCAGAGACTGGCTCGAGGCAACTGTCGAACGTTGACAATAATAATTAATGGCCACAGATTTCACAATATTGACAACAGTGATGGACACAGGGGAGAAAGGCTGCGAAACTTGAGTTTATGGTTGTCCAGGTTAGGTGGGTGAGGCTGAGGCGAAAGTCCCGTTGGAGCTGGATGGCACTAGTCAATACCTGCTCCGTGAAACGTCTGGTTGTGAGCCTCATCTCCCCCATATAAGCTGAATCCAGGCAGAACAACAACAACGCTCCTTATCCGAACATCTCATCTCACCCGCTCCCGTTCACCGATTCTCCCACCCGACCTCCTATCCGCAACTTAGAAAAACCCGACTAATCTCCGAACCACCACCACGTATCTCGTTCCATCCTCCCCTCCAACCCCCACCCCTCACTCCACCCCTGCCAATTTCTCGCTTCCCCAAATCGATCGACATCTCGGCCCGCCACACTGCACCAATCACAGACTGCGGGGAAAGCGCTTCTACACCAAACCGGTGAAGAACGAGATGCCTCGGCGGCAGAAATGAGCGGTCAATGGATATCTCTATTACCGACGTCTGAGATGCCGACGATTGTGAGGGCGTGGAGGAGGGGAGGATTCCTAGTTTTTGATACTTCTTGTGCTTTTGGCGGTTTTGGTCGGGTCACTCGCTGTTGATTTTGGATAAGAAAATAAGCAGATTTGAAGATGGCGCTCGGTAAGTAAACACTTTATCCTACACGCTGTACTGTTTTCGGAGCATTGTTTTGATTCCAATATCTGGGTTTCTTGAAAGCTTCACCGTGTTTCGAGCTCCATGCTGTTTTGAAATACAACTCACTTTCGATTTCTCTTGCATAATTTGAGTACAAGCAGAACTGAAAGCCTGCCCCAATGAAAGTATTCGAGGCTAATAACATGATATTGGACAGTTACAGCAGCAACAATCGCAGGTACTGCCGCCACGGGCATGTACCTCAATGCAAAGCATCGAGTATATGAAGATGTAAAGGGTCTATGGAACTTGCGAAAGATCAGCAAGCTCTACGCCGAGGCTGGTACTCTCCTCCTCATTCTCAACCCTTTACCAAACTCAAACTAACATTATCCTCAGTTAAAAATAACCGCCAATCCCTCTACTACTTCTTCGAAGCCTCCGCCCTCCGCCGACAAAACGTCGAATGTCTCTGGTCTCGAGAAGGATGTTATACTTGGAATCAAACTTCTGCCCGCGCAAACCAATACGCACATTGGTATCTCGACCAAGGCGTTAAGCCCAATGACTATGTTGCGTTTTATATGATGAATAGTCCGGACTTCATATTCGCCTGGCTAGGTCTGTGGGCCATTGGTGCAGCGCCTGCAATGATAAATTATAATCTCGCTGGGAAAGCACTTCTTCATTGCCTGAAGTTGAGTGGCGCGAAATTGATATTGGTTGGGTCGGAGCCGGATTTAGCTGGGAGGATTTTGGATTCGCTGAATGGGATTGAGGGCGAATTGGGCATGAGGGTTTGTGTTATGGATGAAGTGACGAAGGGTGAGATTAGAAGCGCGAGTGAGGAGAGGATTGAGGATGCGTATCGGGAGGGTGTAAGAGGTAATTGGGCGATGGCGATGTTTTATACCAGGTACGTCTTAAACCTTTCTTCGGCTGTAGAAGGGGTTCCTGACCGGCATAGTGGAACAACAGGCATGCCCAAAGGCGTCCCCTTCAACATAGATCGAGGGTTTCAGGTTGGTGCCACAGTGAGCATTCTTATTCTTAGCTCTTTTTCCCTTTCCCTAAATTAGTCCTAACATCTTTTTAGCGAGCAATAGGAGCAGGTCTCACAACCGACGAAGATCGCTGGTACGACTGTATGCCCATGTATCACGGTACCGGGGGGGTGGTAGCAATGACACAAATGTGCTCCGGCGTAACAGTCTGCATTGGCAAGAAATTCTCCACCTCACGATTCTGGCATGATGTCCATGACTCCCGAGCAACATGGATAACATACGTCGGCGAAACAGCTCGATATCTTCTCGCTGCTCCACCTTCTCCTCTCGATAAGGATCATAATCTACGCGCTATGTATGGAAATGGTCTTCGTCCAGATGTGTGGATTAAGTTTCGAGAACGATTCAATGTTCCGGAAGTGTTGGAGTTCTTTAATTCGAGTGAAGGTGTGTTCTCGCTTGCGAATTGGTGTAAAGGTGATTACCTCGCTTCCTCCGTTGGTCATCACGGAGTTATTCTCCGGAATCGGTACAAGAATATTATTGCGCCTGTCATGATCGACCAAGAGACTGGAGCTATAGCACGAGATCCGAAAACTGGCTTCGCTCGTCGCCAACCTTATGAGGTTGGAGGGGAGATGATTGTGCAAGTGCCGGATGTTAGAGTTTTTGCGGGATATTACAACAATCCCGAGGCAACCATGAAGAAATTCGAGAGAGATGTTTTCAAGAAGGGTGATTTGTGGTATAGATCTGGTGATGCGTTACGCAGGACAAAGGACGGCCGGTGGTATTTTATGGATCGATTAGGTGACACATTTAGATGGAAGGGCGAGAATGTCAGTACAGCTGAAGTCGCGGAAGTGCTGGGTAAGTATCCTGGTGTTGTGGAGGCGAATGTATATGGTGTTTTGCTGCCGAGTCATGACGGGCGAGCTGGTTGTGCGGCAGTATATGTCGATCCAAATCATATAAAGTCCTTCGATTTTGCTGGACTGCTAAAGTAAGTATTCCCCTAGCTCTCTACAGTGTCATTTACTGACCAATTCTTCCCAAGGCATTCTCGAATCCATCTTCCTAAATACGCAGTACCACTCTTCATTCGCCTCGTCAAGGAAATGACGCCAATACACAACAACAAACAGAACAAAGTTCCTTTACGGGAAGAAGGAGTTGACCCGGAGAAGGTGAAATCTTATGACAAGATATTATGGATAGATGCAGAAGGAAAAGGACACACGTACATAGATTTCCATAGAGATCATTGGGAAGATTTGAGACTGGGAAGAGCGAGGTTGTAGGTCGTAGATAATCTCGGAACGTTCGGATTGAACTGCGATATATTTCGAAGACTGAACATAGAATTTGAATGTAGATACGAGTGCATATTGCATAAATCGATTCAATGATGACTTATAATTAAGTGCTGGAATTGGCGGAGCACTCGATGCTTACTGTATTTAACTTTGACTCAAATCTTGAATATGAATTAAATCATGCAATGCCTGAAACACTTATAGAAATAGTAAGCAATTAAGGCACACAACGGAATTGTAAGCTATTTGACTCTGCAGGTTCGCGATGGTGTAGCGCAAGTAGCACTGTTGTGACATCGTATTTTGCAATTTTTTGGTGCTTTGTTTATGTTGATTTTGGGTCCTGCTAAGCGAGTTCTTCTCGTTGCGTCACTTAAGCACAAGTGGTGGCTGAGCCCAACGGATATCCTGCGTGTACACGCCATCGTCGAACCATATAGATCTGATTCGATACCCAAACGCTTCTTTTTCCCTCTGTACTCAGCAATGGTGACATTGACAAATGAGGTGCATTAGATTTGATAATGAGAGGGTACTTCCCAGCTCCTCCGAATGCCCTTTTCGGTCCTCGAAAGAGCTACGCGTCCTGCCAAATTCTATTGGGATGAAAGTATGTGTCTGTGAGTGAAATAAACGCGACTTTCACTACCAAGTGTAGGTTGTCACCAGGAAATAAATTGATTCAACTTTGCACAACACTTTTTATCGCCTGACCTTGACTACAATAAGTAACGACGAAGCTCGCAGCACAAAATCGAAGCACGCCACCGCGACGCCGCACACGACATGGCGCCAAATCAAGCAGCTATCATGAGAGCACTTGGCTTCAAAGACTCAGGCAAGTTCAGCGCGTTCATCACGGAAGCATCCCGCATCGAAGCATGGCACAAATTCCAAGCCACCATCCGCACTCGCGAACTGGCTGCGCAACGAACAGGAGGCATCGGAACATCGATCCGTCCTCCTTGGGTCAAAGGTCCCGACGGCGAATGTCAGGATCATTACAAAATCCACAGCGCGACAGAAAAGGCGGCATATTGGGTCAACGAAGACGTGTTCGATTATTTGCAGGCCTTTCTTATAGGATGCCTGGAAAAAGGAGGCATCTGGTATGGATGGCGTTTTGAGAATGAAGAGACGGCTTTGAGGATGTGTGGAGTAGCTTTCGATGTCCTGCGGTACATTGACCGTCTTCATACAGACGGTAGTGGCTTCTGGAACCATCCAGCAACTCCATCGGCTCTGTCAACTCAGTCAAAGTTGGAGAAGGGAATATTGAAGTGCTATACCGCCACTCTGGCACCCACACCACTGTCACCTATGCGACAAACGAGAGGTCAGTTGGCAGCATTACTCGCAGCATCACCACATCGCAGTCCTAAACCGGCAAACGCGACGAATACGAATATGGAGAATGCGGGGAGCCAGGACCACCCTCTTGGATTTCGCATGGACAACAATGGCCAAATTTGGGGCTACTCCGACGAATTCCCTGGTACCATCGAACGTGTTGATTTGGTTCGTCATCCCAGGGACAACAAGTTGAAGCCTGTTCCCAAGAAAGAAGCGAAAGTTGTTAAGGAGGAAGTTCTAGTTCGAACATGGCAAATCATGCTCTACAGCGTGTTGTTTGGCATTTTGGTCTACGGTTTCTTGGTCTATTTCTGGAGTTGGGTCTGGTATTGTGCGAGCCTGGTCGTACGCAATATGATCTGTTTCGTGCTTGCCCTGGGAGAGAAGGTCAATATGGTGATGAAGAGTGTCTGGACTTGGTCGGAGGACGGACTGCAGCTGGTGGTCAATGCATGTCACTCATCGGTTGACTGGATTCTTTTGATGTTATCAAGATAGATGGAAGATTAGGAAGTCTTGCCGCGGGTGTCACCGAGGTATTATTCAATCCGTCCTCTATACGACGTGGTACCAAGATTTTCGTCGCATGGAGTCGAGGGTCTGAGCTTTTTGGCATCAAGCCTTACTGTCGGTATCGACATATGTAGTAGAAGCGCGGATGGGATTTTTGCTATCTCTGTAGTAATGATGGGAGAAGCTTGGGTGAGGATATTGTTGAAGTGAAGTGTGTGGTTTCTCGGAGGTTGGCATCAAGATTAGATTAGATCAGATAGGCAATGAGAAGCACTATCAAAAGTGGGTCGGTCCAAGGTTGCACGAAAATAATGAGCTCTGGAAACTCAAGAAACAAGCCATCGTATTGTGTGAAAAAAATAACTAGGAGTCTCTCATTATTCAGAGTTATATGAGATCTGCTTATAAGAGAAAATAGAGTCGTTTGTCTTTAACCTTGGTTTTTTTCGATGTCGCTATCCCAACACTAGCGTAGAAATTTCATTCGGGATGACTTGCCATCGTGTCACCATCGAACTCGCACTCACTCCGTCCACGAAAACCACCCACCCTCCAAAAATAGCCACATATTCATCAACTATCCATCCGGTCTAGATTTCATATCGACGAGATACAACTTGCTTAGTTTGCGTGCCAAGACCCACCAATCCGCGCGTCGTCAACCACAGCAGTCTCACCCCCCGCCCACGGGACATCTCACAGCAAAATGCTCCTCATAAAAGCACTTCCACCGGCGGGTGGCAAAATGGCTGCTCGAAAGTTCTACCTAGCTTTTAACGCTATGGCTTCGACTCGGACTTCGGCTGTGAACAATTACTGTTCAAGATGCTTTTCCACCGCCACTTTGGAAAAGAAGTACAAAGCTGTTGTAGTTGGTGCTGGCCCAGCTGGCATTGCGGTTGTCGGCAACTTGCTTGAACAGAAGAGAGCGCCGATATTATGGATCGATGAGGAGTTTGAGGGAGGGAGATTGAATAAATATTATAGAGAGGTTCCGAGGTGAGCAATAGCCCCAAATGGGAGAAGAACACGTGATCTGATTTTGCATAGCAATACGAAAGTTAAGTTTTTCGTGGGGTACGCGGAGGGAGTTTCTGCGTTCAAAGATGTGGCGAAGGAGACACCATCACCGAATGCTTATACTGTTTTGAAGAATTTAAGGCAGGAGAAGACATGTCATATTGCCGAGGCAGCTGATTTATGCTTGATGTTGACGAATGGGCTGAATCAATCGCGAGGTGTCCATAAGCAGCAAGGCAAGCTGGCCGATGCTTCGTGGTGCGAGGTAAGTCTCCATCATGAGCCTTCCCCGAGACCGTGACTAAAATCAGACAGAATAACAATTGGACTCTCAAACTCAATGGAAAATCCTCGCCATCAGAGATCTCATCCGACCTCCTAGTTCTCTGCACCGGCTCTTCACCAACAACCGGGCCTCTACCCACTAAAGACATACAAGAAATCGGCCTCGATCCAGCTCTCAAACCGTCACTACTCACCACCCTTCTCCCCACAGACTCACCCATAACAGTAGGTGTAATAGGCGCCTCCCACAGCGCCATTCTCGTACTCAGAAACCTCTACAACCTAGCTAGCTCTACCCATCCCAAATTACGGGTAAAGTGGTTCACTCGTCATCCATTACGATATGCAGAGGAAAGAGATGGATGGATCAAGAGAGACAACACTGGACTGAAAGGAGAAGTCGCAACATGGGCGAAAGAGAACCTAGAAGATGAAAAATTACCAAGGTCAGATGTGAACAATTATCTCGAGAAAGTCATGACATCGAAGGAGAAAGAGCAAGAACAGTACAATGAGCATTTGACAAAGTGTACGCACGTCATTCAAGCTATAGGCTTCAAGCACAACGAGATTCCATCGCTAAAACGTAATGGGAAAGAGTTGGAAATTAAGTATAACAACAAAACTGGTGCTTTTGATGATGCGGATGGGAAGAAGGTGCATGGGCTCTATGGTGCCGGGATCGCATGGCCTGAGAGAGTGACGGACCCTGAGGGGACTGTGGAGTATGCTGTTGGGTTGTGGAAGTTCATGTCTTATTTGAAGAGGGTGGTGCCGAATTGGAGCTCGGCTTGAGTGGGCAGATGTTGGTGATTCGGCCATTTGCATTTGATAGAGCCATTTTGAATTAATGGTCAAATCTATGCTACATATGATGGTCATCAGATTTGGCTCCATGTCCGAGGCCGAGGCTGGCACTATTTGGAAAAGAGTACGGAAATTGAAGAGCTGTTCTCACGCTTTTCAAGATGGATACCAGGCGTTGCACATAGAGGGAACTTTTAGATTCCGGGGACTTGTTGGGTTAGAAATGTCCCTAAGTCGCCAATTAGACCATCTAGACCTCTTCAAAATGACAAAAGGCTCGCGCCACTTGGGTAGGTCTAATACATGTACAGATTTCTCTTCCCGTACATTTTATGCTGTAGCAGTAGGTGTCTGTCTGAACATCGCAGATGCAAACCAGGTAATCCACGATACCAACGACATGACCGACAACGTAAAAGGCGGCAATAATATTTTGCCAAACCTACGATTAAGGTTCTGGTTTTGCGACGCGAAATAGAAGGCTGCATCGAAGAGAACGACTCCTATCGTAAGGGCAAAAGAAGAGATGACTTGTGAGCTCTTCCTTTCCTGACTGGCCATAGCGGTGATAATTCCATCTAGTCTCTGGGCCATCTTGACGTCCGAGAACTCATTCTTTACGCGTTCCTTTCCGGCAGCTCCCATTTTTTGGCGCTCTTTGTCGGACATTTTGTACAAAACGTTGTTCATCACCTCGGTCCAGCCTTCAACATCTCCAGGTGCACGAAGCCAGCCCGTCTTTCCATCAACAACTGTTTCCAGAGGTCCACCTGTATTACAAGCCAAGACCGGAACACCGGCTAACATTGCCTCGAGTGGGACAATACCAAAATGCTCGTTTGAAGGAGTATATACCAGGAGACGTGCCGATTTCAATAGCATTTCCTTGAGTGTATTCGGGACGGAAAGCAGGAACAGAACATCGACATCGTCGGGAACGTTTAAAGCAGTGACAATAGTTTTCGTTGTAGCTGTCTTTAGACCCATGTCTTCAGCGAGCGCTACAAGCTCCTTGTGACATACCACATTTTCTTGGACGCGATTATCGTAACCACCTGCTCTTAAAGTCAGAGTGCCCTAGTATACGAGTGATTGAGCAACGAACCTGCAAGTACTAGCCGGACCTTCTTCTTCTTGGCCCCTTCAGGATTCGTATAACCAAGATTCGCGTAAGCTTCGATAGCTAGCGCAATATCTTTCTTCTTCTCAAATCTGTTGATGCTCAATATAATACCCTGATCACCAAAAGCCGCAACCGAGGCCTCCTTTTCTTCGAATGTCTTCTCTTTAACATCCACACACGGATACACGATCTGCAAATCTTTCGTCTTAACAAGATCTGGCCATACTCGTCCAACCACACTCTTTGTAAATCCAGAATTCACCACTACCGAGTCGGCGAAGCTCATACTCCACTGCTCAAGCGCATCAAATGGTATTCTGTATGCTCGTTTCCACCATGATGATCGTCCTTGTGCCAGTAATAAATCGGGGAAATGACAGTAAAATAGTATTCGTGTTTCTGGGTAGAGGTACCGCAGCCATGGTAGTCCCGCGCTCAACTGATCTACAACGAATGCATCTGGTTCTAGCAGGCTCAATTCGGAAGTGAAGTATGTCCAGAGTATGAGGTGAAATTGTCGTAAGATGGCGCATATTATGGAGAATCGGGAGAGGATCGAGGCCGGGATGTAGTTTCCGCGAACTCGCACATCAAGAGTTCCTAGGTGTAGGTTAGCATGGGACAACGTATGAGGTGAAGTAGAGAGAGTTGTGTGTACCATCGCGTGCTTCATCAAAGCAATGTTTGGGATCACAATGACTAGTAAAGATCACAACTTTGTGACCTCGATTTTGTAGCCCCACTGCCGCATCAATGATGAGCCTTTCAGCACCACCGATGCCCAAGTCAGGATGAAAGAAGAGAAGAGTCTGCGGCTTCGCAGCTACTGCTTTTGCTAGCGCTGCCATTCCGCAAGCCTAAAGAGAAATATGTTGATGCAGTAGCGACAGATATTGAGAAAGTGTGAAAGCTCCAGGTGGCAGAATCTGGTGTTGCGATTGTCCCGCAGCGGAAGCTACTGCGAGACCCTGTAAAATGTGTCGGGCCCTGTAGTGACCCCTGCAGCTCCCTCGAGCTCCACTTCTTCCAGAACTGATCGGATTGCAACTTCATCTGCTTCGACGCCTCAGACTTGTCGATACGCATCACAGCAGGAGAGTTTCTGCTTGGTCTTGGTATGCTATGATTTCCGGGCCGACAATACGGCTCTGGAAGCTTAGTAGCTCTTCCGGACAGCATTCTGGACCAGTAGTGCAGGACTCGCCGGGCCGAGGCCCAAGAATTCACTGATTGCTCTATCACTATCACATGTGAGCAGCATCAACGGCATTCTTGACATCAGCAAAGGTAAACTTCACTCATAGGCAGGTCATCAAAACTTCCTCTCTTTCGTCTCAAGTCACCACGTTGAATATGGCGACTCAAACGCTCTTCGAGCTTCCCATTCAAGCTTCACCCTCGTCAAAACCAACTGGAACCATAACATGCACTCTTCCGGCTCCAGGAGTGTATCTTCTCACATTTACTGCTCCTCCTGACAACCGCCTTGTCACTCCGTTCTGTAACACATTTATGCTCGCCTTAGATATCATCGAGTTCTCTCATCCTCCAGGTGTCGTCGTTACAACTTCCGGTGTCCCAAAATTCTACAGCAATGGCCTTGATCTAGAGAATGCAACCTCCACGCCTGGCTTCTTCGCCAACACTCTCTTTGCGTTGTTCAAGCGGTTACTGACGTAAGTCAAATTTATGCCAACCTACTTATTAATGTACTAATCCAAAGCCCAGATATCCCATGCCAACCGTTTCCCTAATAAACGGCCATGCCTTCGCAGGTGGCTTCATGGTAGCCATGTACCACGACTATCGAATATTCAACCCATCCCGCGGCTTCCTCTGCCTCAATGAACTCGATCTCGGCGTACCCCTTCGACCAGCCATGTCCTCCATATTCCGACAAAAGCTCACGCCTCAAACCTATAAGCTGCTCGTACTAGAAGCCAAACGGTTCGGTGGTAAGGAAGCATTGGAGCACGGAATCGTTGATGGACTTGGTGGTGCAGAAGAGGTCATGAACTTAGTGACAGAGAGGAAGTTGGTGGATAAGCCGAAGACGGGTGTTTACGGAGTCCTGAAGGCAGAGATGTATAGGGAGACATTAGGGTATTTGGAGGGTGCTGCGGGTGATGATGAAAGAGATGCGATTAAACACGAGAACGAGAGTGAGCGGAGAGTGGCAGGCCAGCTGAGAGTGGATGAGTGGAATAAGAGCAAAACGAAAGCTAGATTGTAGAATGGCATGGCTGAAATGAAATAGGAAATGAAAATAATTGCGATCACTCGGTACTGTCAACTCATATAATGCTGAAAGTCGTATGAGAATTGGATAGCGGGAGCTGTGGAAGGGAGGAATTGGGATCATATCTGGCAAGCATAAGCCTCTACATCGCAAGTCAGAGCCCTCCCAAGGCAAATAGAGAACAACTGATACAGCTAATTCAGTTCATTCAAGCTTCTCCGAAAACACTCTTTTTCAAGACACAATCTGAAATTCCTCATTCTCCATCTACTCATTGTTTACTTTGTTATTCGCGTGGCTTGGCAATTACAATGTCACCTTGCAATGGCTTGAATAGCTTCACGCCTTATCTGGAAGAAGCCGTACCAGTGAGACACCAATTCAATAATGTCTAAGAGAATCTTTCCCTACACTGGGAAGATTTTTGCGAGAGCAAGTACTCTTGGCTCTATACGTGGACCTCAAGTGATTGATCGGGAGTGCTGTCGTTGTGATCAACGAAGATGAAGCGAATACATCTCACAGCCCTGGCCATTTTTGGCGTTTGGGTAGTGGCAGTTGGAGGACAGAATTTTGATGGCCAGCTTGCTTGTGTGGTATGCTCTTTTAATCCATGGCAAGAGAGGAAAACTCACTGACAGTTAATGGATAAAATGCGTCCCTCCAGCCATACTGGCTGCTGGTTGTCAACTCAGCGATGTCGCATGTCAATGCGGCGTGGCCATGACAAGCATTTCGAATATCGTTCTGCCTTGCCTCTCGTCGACTTGCTCGTCGAAAGATATAGGTCTTGCTGCTGGGATTGGACTTCGGTTGTGTGCTCAGTACAATTCGAATGCGAACAATTCCTTGAGCAATGCTACAAGTTCGGTCGCGTCTTCAATCAAGCCGTCAACTGTGACAGGTGCCGCTTTGACTTCCTTAAGAACAGCTGTGATTGTATCGATGAGCGGAGCTGCGGTCACCAGCACTAGTGTTCCATCTTCTCTAGCACAAACAGCTTCGTCCAAGGTTCTATCTGCGGGCGCAAACGCTGGAATTACTGTTGGAGTACTTTCCACTGTGACCATAGTTCTTGTTGTTGGCCTCCTCCTTCGAAGACGCAGAGCTTTACGCGACGAATCGCCCTCATCAAGCAAAGGTTCATGGGACATAGCTCCCCTTCTTGCAATACACGAGCTACAAATAACAGCCAACACGCATGAAATCGAAGGAAACGAAAGGTATCTTCAGAACATAGAAATGAACACAATGGATACAAGACTTCGAGCTTAGCAACGGCGGTTGAGTTTTCAGCCGAGGAGAAAGCAGAGCAAAGGAGAGATGAGATGGCTGAAGAGGAGGATCCTATGATTCAATATGAGTCGCGGCGAGGACGAAGAAGGGAACGTTCATTTGATGTTCCTTTTGGAATATTTGCTGGGCTGGCAGAACTCAGAAAGCCGGAGTCAGAAGGACAGGTTCAGTTGTCAGATAATGAGCAGCCGACTGAGGATAGCAATTCAGGGACTTCGGCTTGCCGGAGTCCAACTTCTCCCAGCTCAATACCTTCTCCCACTATCAATTCGCCAACTTTATCGGAATTTGAGGAAAAGTCTGTGGGGCCTGAGGCCGATCTCGAAATTGGAAGCGTTGAGGGTGAAGATCGACAAGATTCGGTTTAAGAAGATAGATTGTCTAAAATGCAAGAACTAGAGGAACTGGAAACTGTGGTTAAAAGGGAGATCATGGAGGAGCAGAGGATGGAGATGGGGAAGGGAGGTGGTTGAGGTGTTTGCGTCTAGAAAAATCAGTTTTGTTTACTGGCACTTCCCGTGAACGGTTTCCACTGAAAGCTGAGATAGTACCAAAACTTTTGAATTGATTTGCGCGAAAAAGTTGTTTGCCATCCCACTCTGAGTCATCATTCATACCGCAAACACTATAATACACAAGTAACACCGTATGTATCCATGCCACAGACCGGTCCGAATCCCCAACGCCATGCATCCCGCCATATAAACATCGCTCGTACCTCATACAAAGGCGCCAAAACACACCACAGCACACGAACGCCGATTAGGAAAATGCTTTTAAGCGAAACTATCCTCAGCATGCCATCTTTCTTCCTCCGGTGTTGGCTCTGGTTGTGGCTCCAGGTCCTGCGGGCGCTCAACTTGGCCGGCGCTTGGTTCCTCGTTAACACCATCGCCATTTCCATCTGCGACTGACTTCTCCTCAACTTCGGTGCCATTTGCAGTGGGCACATCTTTCTGACGGGCAAAAACCCCAGCCTCGACCAGTGAATCCCAAACATCATCCCTAGATGAGAGTATCGATTTGTCGACATCCAAACCATCCAGACTCTTCAGACGGCCACAGCCAGTAAGAACAAGTATCTCGTACAGACGCCTCAGCATTTTCGTTCCTTTATCCAGGCGGCTACAGTACTTGGCGTCTTTGGTTTTGTCGGCTTTTGCCATTGTAAAAGGCTCCTGAGCCACTGGATCATCCCCCTCTTTCACCAAAACCATAGAAGTCTCTAAGACAGGAGGATAGAACCCTAAAGTCAGAGAATTCGCCCTCAAATCTAACAGGTGAAGACTGTGAAATTGTGCTAGAATTGTTGTCGACCTTCGTAAGCTGTCCAACCGATTGCCTGCTAAATGAAGTTTCTTTAGCCGCACAATCCCAAACAGAGCTTTGATGTCGCGAAGGGCATTGTAATTTAGGTTTAGAACTCGTGTGTTCGGGACGAGCTGTCCAAAATGGTCAGGAAGCGACTCTAAACCACAATTGGCTAATTCCAAGTACTGCAGATTCAGAAAGTAGGCGCGTGGCTCGAACCTTTTGATCAGATTACCTGAAAGGAAAAGCTTTCGCACTTCAAAAGCTTCAGACAAGAATGCCATGTCAATAATTGCACCGTCTTGTTGTTCTCTCAGTGAGAGACTATCGAGATACTTCGTCTTGAGCAAATTGGTGATAGTCCCAAGACGGTTTCTGTCAAGATATAGGAGGCGTAAATCAGGGAATGGTCGCACATCGATATACTCTAAATCATTCCCGCTCAAGCGGAGATGCTTCAATGAAGGCATATCCTCTGACCGATCCATGCCGAAGGAGGATATTCTGTTATCTTCCAAATTTAGGTCTGACAGCGAGAATAGCTCACTCAAGTTCTGCACATCCCGGATGACATTGTTTTTAAGGTCGAGCTCCTTCAATCTCTGCAGCCTAGTATTTCTAAAATCCAGGGTTTCAATCAAATTGCCGCGTAGGCGTAGATTTAACAAGCCGTCGAGCTGTCCGATTCCATCGAGGCTATTGATTCTGTTGTTGTCCGCACGCAGTCCTCTCAGGTGAACCAGATACTTGAAAGCTGATAGAGACTCAAGTTCATTGTTTGAAACATCGATATACTGTAAATTCCCCAGGTGACTCCAAGCTGTCAAATCCGAAAGGTAATTGTGAGTGATTCGAAGTTGTCTGGTGGATGCCGGAATCCCATTGAGCTGACTAATTTGATTGTTCGATGCGTCCAACTCTTCGAGTTGGGAGCAGAATTCATCGAGTTTGTGGAGGTTGGTCAGTTGCTTGCCTTTCAGATCCATCTGCTTAATGTGTTCCCAGAACGGTTCGTAAGGCTCGACCTCGGTGATTTTCTCCACTAAGTCCTTTATCGCTAAGGACAAGGTCCTCTGGGCATCATCCCCATGAGCGTATCGTTGATTCTGGGCAACATAGCTCACATTCAATCCAAGTGACTCGTCATCTTGGTGCATGGTGAAGTCTGACATAGGACTGAGCGTGAGTGTTCCAATCTCGTGAGGTGGTCCAGGGGTTACTAAAACCATGCTCGATATGCGTTTAGATACCATTGGCGTTGACACAACGACACTTATATTTCTCTGCCTTGATGCGCTGCCTGAGGTAGGCAAGAGGGAGTCTTCGTCCTGCTCATCGATTCGCGATACCGGGCGGGCTGGAAAACTATGCCTTCCAAGGGAGGTTCGCCGTGATGATTTCCTGTTCATTGAGTGTGACTTATGCGAAGATGATTTACGACTGATCTCTCGTTTCGAGACAATGACGCTGTTGCCCTCGTCTGTACCATCGTCGCTATCAACATCGTTCCCTTGATTTGCAGTGTTGCCAGACTCGTTTTCGTCAGCATATGTACGTGGCTCAATGATTGATGCAATAGGTGATGAGAATGTGATCGTCACATTCCGTCGTCGCTGAGGACTTGAAGGATTAACACGTCCCTCGTTGATGGAGATCTCTCTTTCCACCTCTTCAGCGACTTCGGTATAGACCTTGGTCTTGGAATTATGGCGGCGATTTAGAGTTCCGTTTGTATGACGATGTGCTGGGAGTGAAGTCTCCTCGGCCTCAGATCCTGATTGAATATTGGTCTTTGAGGACTGATGACTTGGCAAATTTGCGGGAAGCAGGTTTGGAGGATCGAGGGCTGGTTCCAATGTTTCCTCTGCCACAGTTGCAAGATCATGCGCTGCTGACTCTCCGAAAGGCTTTGCAGGTTGACTGATTTGATGATCTTCTAAAAGTTGTGCCTGTTTTAGCTGTGCTGTAACCTTAATCTGTTGTAACTCCTGAGTCGTGTCCACGGATAAGTCAGGAATGTCCCCAAAAGGATCTTCCTCTGTCTCATCCGAAGGCAGTGAGTTATGTCCACTATGCTCAGCACTCGCACTCTTCCGCTTCACCCATCTATTCTGTTCGCGGTCAAATACCATGCCAGCCAATTGCTCTGGGATTAGATGAGAGACTGTATGAGGAGCGATCACGCGACGTGAGTCAGAGCCTCTTGAGGATCCGGTAGGTATCGATCGAGATGAGGCAGTAGATCCTTGTGATGGAAACTCAGCTTCTTGGTTGTCCGCATCAACACTCTGATGCGAAGAGGAGGACGAATGCTTCCGCTTCCGCTGAAGGTCAGGATTCTCAGAGATGCGAATGTTGGGAGGTTCACTCTCAATGAAAGTTCCAAGTGCTTGATGATTCGAAGCTCGGTTGATCGTCTCATCTGTTAAGCGATCTATCTCCCGTGCAGAATTTGTTGCCTCCTGAGCCATTGCAAGGGATCTTATTGATGAAGCGATGATCCCATCGAAATCGCTCATCTCCTGGAATTTGCGCAAGTGATTTAGTAACTCTGGATCTTCTTGCATTACTGGCGGTCGTGACACTGGTTTCCCTTCCCGACTTGGCGGTCTTGAAAATGGCTCTTGAGTAGACTCTTGGTATGAGTCCTCGAACATTTCTCCATCTGCGTTTCCATCACCAGATACATTCCGATCGTTCTCAGACTCGGACTCCTCAACACTGGTGAGTCCACTTCGTGGTCTCCCATTGCCACGTATCCCTGCCATTATCTTTTTTGCTTCGTCCAAGAAGTCCTGAGTCGTCACGGAGCCTTTGCGGCTGCCATCTAGCAGATGTTGACTCGCACCAAGAGCCAATGGAAGTTTTGGTGAATCCGTTGCATCTAATTCTGCCTGAATTTGAGCAATCTTCTGTTCCTGCAACAACCTCGCCTTTTCAACAGATGATAGTTTTAATTCCGAAAGGGGGTGGCGTTCATGTTGCTGACTGCTTCTTTGACTTGGCGTCGGAGTTCGAGGCCGCAGTATCTGACGCATGGCGAGGACTTTGGGATTCGCTGCTTGTTGATCATCGCCTTGTCGGGCATCTTTTCGCTTCCTACCAATGATCGATTGCATATGCTGATGAGTTTCTCTCAGAGAATCCAGCTGGAGACTTTGTTCATCGGCTTCTATTCCAAGCGTGTCGTTTTTCTGCAAAGTTCGACGCCGTTTTGGAGTAGGGTCTTTGAGGGGTGACTTGGGCATACGTTTACCTTCCGAGTCGCCATAGCGTTTCCGAGGGGTTTCAAGATCATCTATTTTCTGAGAAGGCGGAGAATCCATTGAAAGTTGAGAGCTGTGATTCGAAGGTGGTATCGTTCTGCGAATGCTAACTATTCTTTTTGTTGTGCTTGTCGTATTCGTGTACCTTGTGCGACGTGTTGAGGCTCCAGTATCTTCGAGAGCAGGCGAAGGTTCCAGTTGGAATTTGAATCTAGTCTGAATAGATGGGTCGAGTATAGGCAGTGATTGATTCTCCTTGTCGTCATCACCGTACGCAACTGAGTCGCTTGAATCGTGGCCAACCTCTTCACTAAATTGGAAATCATCTAAATCACCTGCTCCGAAACTGTTTAGCTTCCTCGAGGAAGCTTTCTGATCCTTCTCCTCATGCTGTCCTTTTCTAGGACTGGATGCAGACACAAACGCATCGTTTAGTTCAGATTGTGTGCGTTCTTGTATGGAAGCAGGAGGCAATTCTTCATTCTCACGCTCATCAAAGTCTCCTTCAAATTGACTTAGACGCCGTAAGAGTTTCTGATTGGTGAAAGTGTCGTAGGTTCCAAATAGCTTGAGTGGACTGCCTGAACTTGTTTCCTGTTGCTTTCCTTTGGATTTTCCGGGGCTACGGTGGGGTGTGCGAGGAGAAGGAGAGCGCGGTGGACTTTGCGGGTCATCCTTTTCAATTGAAACGCGTGTTTTTCTGATATTGGGAAGTTGTTTTGGCGTACTAGCTTGCATGGACTCTTCAGGCAACATGATCGACTCATCAATCGCTGGGAGTGAGGAGGGGCTCAACATGCGTTTTTGGAATGAGCCTTCTCGTGAGCGGCCTCCTCTGCGAGTATTGACGAATTTACCATTGTGTGCAAAATCGTCTGTATCAGCCGTTCTGTCGGCAAGCACAATACGTGAGCTTTCTTGTACCTCTGAGGCTTGTACGGGACTGTCTTCGCGGTATTTCTCCAATCGGTTTTGCAGTTCGGCAGGTTGTATATCCATCCCATAGTCAATAACGCCATCAATAGTATTGTGCCTGGAAATGTATATTGGGCTAAGCTCCTCGTTGCGAATGTCACTTTGACCGCTGAATACACGACCCGCCGCATCGAGTGAAGCCTTTTGTTGTAGAACTGACGATTGGGCACTTGGAGTCGTGCCCTCAATGGATTGTACAATTTGGCCCTCTTGAATAGTCGATGTTCTCGGCTGAAAGCTACTGCTTCTGCTCAAGTCATTTGTCGAGAATTCGCTAAAACTCTCCTCCATCTGCTTATATTTCATACCACGAGGCTGATGTTTACTTGTGTGTTCTACCTGTTCCAACTGGTCATCACTGCGCAACTCCATTGCCGATGAAGGTCTGCGGACTATATCGTAAGGCGGTGGACTCGACGGCATTATGCTGGTATCATCTGTGAAGGTCCGGTTGTGTAATCTGGTCGAGTTCTGTGGAGGAGGTGGTCGGAAAATGTTTTCCAGGCCCGCCGGACTGAAGAGATCTTTCTGCTCTCCATATTCAATATCTCCGTTCAGAAGCCGCTTTTTCCATTCGGGTGTTTCATGAATTCCTCTCTTCGCCGATGCGTGTAGAGATTTATGTTGAATCGTGTGGTACTGTACTGATCGACTCGTAGATTCAGAAACAGATCTCGAGTGGTCTTTCCCATTGGCGTTAGGAGAGACTTCATCTCGAAGTTTGGACGGATTTCTCGACGCGCGCTGTGACAAGGGGATGTTGTTGTGATTCGGGCTTCGTTCACTCAGCACACTATTATTACTACCAGGTTCCGCTGTCCATGTATTCTTCTGAGGATTGTATTTCGGTATGCGACTGGCTGGAACGCGTGAGTTGGAGGAATCGGAGGTTGAATTTGTCAATGACGGGAGTGAAGGCGCGGGAGATCCAGAAGATCGTGGTTGCGACACCCAATCCTCTGACAGCGAGTCAAGCCAAGCCTGCTCCATTTGAATTCGTGTATTATGCGCCAGAGATCATGAAGGCTGGTCCGTAACGAGTGGACTTCGATCCGCGATAATAGGATACCTGTAGTTAATATAACAAAAATTGGTGTTCTTAGACGTGATGAGGCTCAATCGTGGAAGTCGCGTCAAGGTTGTTGTTGGTCGCCCCTGGCAACGGAAGGTGCGGCTGAAGTGGGGTTGCAAGGCTTGATGGTGCTCTCGCAAAGCAAAGTGATGCAAAGAACAGAAAAGTGCAGAGATCCGGGTCCATCAAGGTGGAGGAAGACTTTTCCAATATCAACCTTGAATCAAATTCTGATTGACCCTTTTTTCTTCCAAGTATCGTGGCTAGGGCTCTTCATATCTTTGCATCGATTTGATCAAGTCTATCTTTGCAAATCTGGGATACGACACAGAAACCAAAAGAGGATTGTTTCAGTGGTCCACAAGAAAAAGTACTAGTGATCGCTGCTGCATTTGTTGAGACCAAAAACCGTTGTGTGGCGCATTCATTTTCCGATGTTGATCAAAGCCTTTGATCTGACCAGAAACCACTTTACACGAAAAGAAAATCGCGTCGTTTAGCCAACGCACGCGTTAGCAACGTCCTTAAACCCCGCTAGCACAACTGCCACGACCCCAATGTTGTCATCGCAGGCCTCGAATATCTCGGAACGAAGGAGGCATAGCCATGGATAGACGGAGCTTTCAAGAGTTGAACGCTGAAGATCAAGCAACCTTGCATTTCTCGCCGGCTTGCGCACCCGAAGACATCATCTGCAGCGGGAGTGATACAGAAGAAAGCGACGAGAGCATAAGACAGAAACGACTTCGATATGAGGAACAGGCTCGAAGATGCATCCGTGGGCAGCTCCCAATTCTACAGTCTGCCAGCCTTAGAGGACCTCTGGATCGCGAAAGCGGCTGGATCAACCCTTGGCGATATCGTACACCAGAGAGCCCAAGCTGGTGGCAGCCGGGCTCAGAAGAAATGCTGTTCACGCGATCGAATGTAATGAAACGAGCTGCGGATCATGGACTAGGTTACTTGATGCCGGCAGAGGCTCTCGCCTGGTGTAAGAGGACCGCAGTGTTCGAAGCAGAGTCTGCCGAGCGCAGTTCACCACGGACAGGTATGGTAGAATCGAACAGCGGAAGGATGGTGGATGAGGAAAATGAGGAAGAAGAACAAGAGGCATTGGCCGCATTTTCAAACGCAGCTCAGGCAGATACTACATTAATGAGAGGAACCGGTCAAAGGCCGGACACCAGCCCGCCGGATTTTGGGCAACAATCACAAGAGTCTACAAGAGGAGTGAAACGGCCTGTTGAATGGCTCAAGGGATCTTATGTTTCGAAACGAGCTCGATGGAATGGTCCCAGTATAGCGACGCCAACACCGCTTCATAGTAATGGTCGAGATGAACAGCGACGACGAAATATGGTACCCCGTGGATCGACAATATCAAGCAGAGGTCAGCACAGCTTGGAGAGCTTCCCCCTACCAGCGCCTCATACTCCAAGACCAGTATCCCTAGAACCTTCGAAAGAGCAGGAGCCTATATCGGACGACGTCAACATACCACAACATTCGCCGCATCACGAGCAGACTATGGTGCAGCAAGAACCCACTCAAGTCTCTCACCTTCGAACTCTTTATGCTGAGGACAGTTCAACTCTAAAGTATGAGGATAGCAATACACAGATTCTCCGAGAAGATTGGGAAGGCAATACTTTGCAGCATGCCCGTCGAGATTCTCTAGATCTGTCACAAATCTCGCCGTTCGTTGTGAATTTTGGCAGTTCCAAACTGGACTTGAATCTCCAGGCAAGGACCCCAAATTATAACTCAAGGCCCTCAAGTCATTTTATTCAACTGCCCGATTTGGAAAACTCAAGTCGAGGTTTCGATGCGGTGGGCTCTTCAAATCACAGCTTGCCAAAGCTACCACACCCTTCTACCACTACATCATCACGATTTGCGCAGGCAACTCCTGCCATTATTGACGACGGCAGTTTTGTGACGGAAGTTGCACCGTCTTCTCGGAATGTCGAGGAGTTTCAATTCAAGAAGAAGCGCCGGCATCCCAAGACACCATCTCCTGTACCAGTGACCGTCAAACCAGATTCCGAGCCAGTAATTGGAATGATTTCTACAAGGAAACCCTGGAGGCGGCTTGATGGTCCTAAACCAGATCCTGCTTCAGATCTAGAACCTGTGGAAAGAATCATTCCCGAAAATCACATCAGCCCTGGATATCCTGATGCTGTATTGCGCGAAAGTACTTCTCCTCGTATGGCCATTCATCCCGATGAAAAGGACACAAAGGTTCAAAGTCCTCTCCAAGATACACCGAGTTCAGACGATGGCAAACAAGGAGGCTCGCTCCACAGCCCTGTCGCCCATATACTCACCGATCCTTCACAAACGAAAGTACCTACTCCGAACCCACAGGAAAAAGGCAAACTTGCTCCTTTTACAGCATCTAGCTTAGCATCTGCTTCCCAGAAACTACCCAGTCTTCTTGGGCAAATGCCCCCTTCCGGAACTCAAGGTATAGCTGAGCCTGCAAACTTGTTGAAGCCATGCGATTCAAGTACCCGGTCTTTTATCACGACGCCACCAAAATCAGCGAGATCGGCAAGAGGAGTTGTTGTGTTTTCAAATTCAGAAATTCAGGACGAAGAGCATCAAGAGGACGATAACGAGCAGCTCAAGGGACACGTGGATTACGAAGATGAACAGCTTCCTAGCAAAAGCGATGATATGTATTTAGCCTCCAATTCTCAACTTGTGTCTCAGCATACTTCTCGAGACCTGAAAGGGGCTTTGTTGGACTTAAGATCTCTCCAAGGAGCAGAGAGTTCAAGTAAAAGCCAGACCTCGGGAGATGGCCTTATAGAGGAGGCGGATGCGCGTGAGAAGCCTCCTTGTCCATCGGATAGCACCAATCAAGCGGTTAATGCTTTGGTCTCCCAAAGTCACCCCGAAGAAGTCACTCGAACACCATCACCTCGTTCACAAGTCGTGGAACCGGGCGCGCAAACCCCGTGGGCAAGAACACATACCCGGCCACTTCTCATAATGCCCGCCATGGCACCAGAGCTGGAGGCCGCGAATACCACCGGTGATTGGGATGTCGTAGATCACTTAGGGGAACCGGTAGATTCGCCTCGAGAACAGCCGCAAGAATGTGATCCAACAGATAGTATCGGTTGGCATCCCACCGAACGCTCTATGACACCGGACAGCAATCATATCAAGCTTCTTAAAGACCTAATGACACCACCGTCTCCAGCAAGAAGAAGTCAGACAATCAACAGTCTGCCCAGTACTCAGCTGATATTTAATGCGGCGTTAGAAAATCCTTGGACTAATAAGGGAAAGCAAGTAAGATCTGTCAACCGAAAAATAAGGAAGCGGGTGTCTTTTGAAAACCTTCCCTCGGAAAAAAGCGACGATTCGGAAGACGACGCCCCTATTCCCACGGGTACAATGCACTCACCACCTCCGCCACTCGAGATTGAGGACGATGATGATATTCTCGAGGAAGTTGTTGTCAAGGGATTTGGAAACCATTTTAGAGCTGCACGACGTGCTACAAGACTAGCTGCGAGCGGCACCAGTGATCTTTTGAATAGACGACCATTTACAAGACTGATTCTGGAGCAGGAGAACAGTATTGTCAACAGCAGTCCATCAGTGGGTGCAATGGCTGAGGCTTTTATAGCAGCCGACCGCGAAGCTTCTTTAGGACTACAGCAGAATTCTCCCACTTCCATGTCGCGCCATCTCAAGCCGAGAAGTGAATCAATGGACAATGCTGGGAGGCAGAGTCACTCAGATGGGGAGCAAATTGGTGGTAATTCCGAGGCAAGGAAGACTCGTGGCAGCTCTCTCCTTTCGGGATTTGAGATGGACGATATCCTTGGGGAAGTTGACGGGTATTTGGAGCACTGGTCGATCGACACTGAGCTGGAGAGAGCCAGACAGCAGCAATCAAAAGCCGAAAGCAATGGCGCCAAAAGGAAGAGGCTGTTCGGAATCGTATAAGAAAGAGTTGGCTGGTACAAATTACATATGGCTGTTCTGTTTTTGTTGCTAGGGCCTTGGCATCTGGGCCAGGATATGGGATATGGTGCTACGGAGTTGTTGGAGCAATATATACCCCAGCATTAGATGATAACGAAACCTGCATAACTATCCCGGTACATAGTGCTCGCTAACGAATGTCTCACCAGCTATGAGTGACTGTCTCATCCCTTCCCTCAAAAGCCCAAGTTTCCCACGTGTGAATTTCAAGAAGAATATTTGGCACACAAAGTACAACGGCTCTTTCGCCGCATTTCCGCGCAAACTACCTATCACGGCTCGTCCCTTCCTTGTTTCAAAAGGTTTCGCCCAGACGGGCCCGTGATTCCACAGATTGCCTCTTGCGCAGCCGTGGTGTGAGCTTCTTTCGAATTTGAAGCACCTCATCTTGAACCTTCCCGAGCTCATCTCAGGATTGCATTTCAACCATCCCTGGCCATTGGTAGCTGGAGAGAGAATCTTACAGGTCTGATGCAGTCGCAGCTGCAGAGGTAGAATTTCGAATAGAGAGAGCGGTCAATCGGTACAACGCAAGCAGAGACACGTTGTTGCTTGATAGGTTGATAGAGGCTATCGCATCGCCTGCGCTCACCGTGACAAGGTTTCCCAACAGTGTCCCGGGGATTGGTACAGAGGTTCCGCAAGGCCAACATGTGCGGGTCTCCTGAGGATTTGGACGGTACAAGCAACGGTACCATTCGAAACCGACCTGGCCAGCTGGCGGAATGCATCGTGGCCTCTGTAGGCGTGTCGGCTGCGCGGGAGAGTTGGAGACGGTCTGGGGAGTGGCAGGCCCGGGCGCAGGGAGAAGTGCGCTGGCAGCAGATAGAGCGTTGGGGCCAGGACGCAAATATATATGTTCGTGGAAGCATATATTAATACCACGAGAGACGTAGAGAGGCGTGCTGCACTCGGTACCTGGTGACGGGAGGAAGGGGCCGAAGACCTAGCCGTATCGGATTAATTTGGGCGTGAACCAGAAAGCCCAGGGCGTTGCTGCCGCATCTCGATAATGACGACTAGGCTCATAATCGCCGCTACCCACAATAATCTTGCGAGCGCACCCTCCGCACCCTCCACATTTTGCATTTGCGCACTGCTCTCCCATCAGCTCTTAAAAATCACTCCGCCTTCGGGTCCCAGACCCTTCGCATAGCACACTCGTCCATAGATGTTCGATCCCGCATCAACGTGATACCGCTTTTACTAAGTACCGGTCCCCAGCTCAACCCCGTCCAAACGCGGCACTCGTAATCGCATGCCGAGACTGTTCGACCGCCCGTTCACGAAATATCCCAGTCCTTAACCAGAGCCATTGAGGCCCAACACCTACGAATCAAAGTGCCACATTGCAGCAGCATTCGATAGATGACCGCCTCATGTCAAGCTCCCCTTCTGAGCCCGATCATGCCGCACCCACCGCCCCGGTGAGGGGTGAGCAGGGTTACAAGAACTCTCAGGATGGCCAGAATAACAGTCCGAGATGGAACCTTACTCTACGCACTCATTCCGCTTCTTTGTTGACACAAGCTCTAGCTTCCAAAGCAAAAGTAGACGGAGGAGCCTCCATCACTGGCCACCTATACAATTCGCCACAGTCTGCGACTCAACCAGAGATACACCACCAATCGCTCCGAGCAGAGCAACGCAATGGCTTGACCCCGGAGCAGAGCCCGCAAGCTCCCACAAGCAGGATGGCAATGGTCGCCTCACCTTCTGCGAGCGAATTAAGGTCGACGGCCAGCTTGGGAACCTCTCCAACATCGGTATCTGCTGAGTTCAACCTCCATGACTTGAACGGTGTTGGGTCCTTGCTTGCGAACCATCGACAACTATTTGGCAGAGCTCGAGGAAGAGGCACATCACTGGAGCGTACAGAAAAGGAAAAGAGGGTACAAGAGATTCCAAAAGGCACATTCTCGAACAACCCGGGAGACACTGGAATTATAGACGACGCTCGACCGTTATCGCCCACTCCTGTCGAGTCAATATCGAACCATCCACCCACAGAAGGAGTACGTGCAGAGTATAGGTCCTGGAGAGATGCTCATCCCACAGCACCCGCTGAGAAAACATGGTCGATTGGCAAACAAGGGAACACGAGCGATCATGGTGGCCAGGTAGAAAGATCAATCACGGAAGCTTTAGCAGGCTTCGAACACAACGCCCGGAGTAGAAAGGCCAGCCACAGCTTAGGATTTTTCAAGGAAGGGCTACCAGGTGAAAAGCTGAAAAGACGGGATACTAAGAGTAGAGGTCGTTCGAGGGAGGGTACCTCACGCTCCAGGCCCGTCAATGAACTTGACACTGCAAAAGCAAATGATACATACGATTTAGGGAGTAGCCAGAGTCTCAAATCATTACTAGAAGGGTGTAGTCCTTTGCAGTCTCCGAAGGACCAAGACAGGCAACTCACTCAACAGAGGCTAGATACGGGCATCAACCCAACCAAGGGGCTTGCTACCGAGAAGGGATATTTTGATGCTACACACACCATTGAGACGGTATCAGAAGAGCAAGTAAGAGCTATGCCTCCGCAATTACTGGCCGAAATCAGGAAACACCACAATTTGACGCCTGGCGCAGTAAAAGGCACATCTTTTTCAAGGAGCATACCTGTCACAGAATCGGAGCGTCCAAAGCCTCAAGATGAAAAGGAGGACCCTGTAGACAACACTCATGATGAAGACAATTCCAATGGAGATGGTTCGGAACTGACGCAGGTCAAAAGCGCGGATGAGGAAGACGATTCTGGGGAAGAGCAAATTTCGTCCGCTCTCTTTGTTCCTCATCAGACTCCCCACGAATCTCCCGAGAGAGCATTGCATGATGTGGAACGATCACGAAGGCCTAGATTGGATAACCCAAAAGATTTGGAACCATCGCAGCAGTGGTTAGAGGAGCATGAAGTACCCACGGAGGAAGTTGATGATAAGTATCTTAGCCAAGAAGTCAAAGAACGGCCACATCCGCCTTTTGGTGGAGTTAAACAGAAAAGCCCTATACCTGAAAAAGAACCTTCATCATTGGGTGCACAAGACGTGTCCGACTTTGAAACTGATACTCATGATGATGGCGACAACACTACCACAGGCGATGAATCTGGTTTTACTGATGATCCAGATGCGACACCAACTGGATCGCTCAAAACAAGTCTGACAGCGCCCAACGGTCGCAAACCGCAATCTCATGATTCCAGACCGAAGCCAAAACAGCCTTTGGAGGCGATTGAACTAATTCCTTACCGGCATCAGGTCGGTGGTCATACTACCATGTGGCGCTTCTCCAAACGCGCAGTCTGCAAGCAGTTGAACAATGAGGAGAATAAATTTTACGAGAGGGTTGAGCGTTACCACCCTGAATTACTAAAATTCTTGCCCAGGTAAGTACCACTAGTCCAAGACCTTGGAAATTGCTGCCAGATTGAACAATATTAATATTCCCTTCTTTTGCAGATATATTGGAGTTCTTAATGTTACTTTCGAGAAGCAGACGCGACGAAAGTCCTCGAAAAAGGATAACCTCGAAGCAACTACGGATCGACAAACAGTCTCACGAAATGGCTCAGAACAGCGAGTCAACGGAAACCCTACTCATGTTTCCAGCACTAATGGACATATGACTGGCAATCATCAACCAGAACAGACACGAGTCATCAGCCAATCACTTCAGTTATCCTCAGTGCCAATTCCGACTGTTACATTCGCAGATAACAGACACATCATTCCGTCTAGCTTCCTTCAATCCCATCCACATGTTGATTTACAGCATCGATCCAAAAGCGAGAGTGTCACTGGATCACTGCTGAGGCAAACGACACAGACTCAACCTCCTTTACCCAACAGTGAATTTACGTTTAGACCTACATTGTCAGATAAACATGCCGTAAGTTGGGGTGCGACAACCGTAAATAAAAAATTGCGGAACGAGGTTTTCGATGAAGCATTTCTACAGCAGCCTATTCCGATTCAGCGTCATCGAAGACCAGCATCACAACATCGATCCCTGCCGAACCGTCATGGACAACATCTGAGAGCTTCAAATTCCGAGTCTAGCCTCAAGACTGCCCAGAAAACTAGTATCCAGCCTGCTGAGGAATCAATTCATCGGAAAGCCTTGAAACTGGCGGCTGAGCAACGGCTACACGGGCAGAATGATCAATCTCCCACTCGGGCGATAGATTCGAGTAATGGAAAACTTGGGGAGAAAGATGAAGTTGACTTGGAATTTGATGGCAAAGCTGGCACGAGTGCACCAGAGCCAGAGATCACTCGTGAGGTCACTCGAGCTCAAGGTGTGCCAAGCAGCAAACGGCAAAGACGTTATTCAAGCGGAGGTCTCAGGCGCAAACCTTCCGAAGTAGCGGAGGGTCGTGGCAATTTGAAGTACTTCGAAGAGGCAGATGATGCTGGCTACAAAGGGGATGCAGAAGAGGATGTATTCGCAATGGACCTCGAGCCATCTGATACTTCGAAATCCCATGCAAAGCCTTCCCATCGAGACCAAGGTCAAGAGGTACACTCTTCAGCTCTAGAAAACCTCTCTTCGCTAGAAAATGGAAACTCAAATAGCCATTCAGGAGGAACAGCTCCCCGGCACCCTACTCCGGACAACTCCAACTATTTAAACGGTCCCCGGCCGGTCAACCCAAAGCAGGCACAGACACAACAGGGAACTCGTGTCGAGTTCTTTCTATTGCTAGAAGATCTAACGGCGGGCATGAAGAGACCTTGTATTATGGATCTGAAAATGGGCACGCGCCAGTATGGTGTGGAAGCGAATGAAAAGAAGCAAATGTCACAAAGGCAGAAATGCGAAGCAACAACGTCCAAAGAGTTAGGAGTTCGGGTATGTGGCCTTCAAGTCTGGGATGTCAAAACACAGAGCTACATCTTTCAGGACAAGTACTTTGGGCGAGACTTAAAAGCTGGTCGACAATTTCAGGATGCCCTCACTCGGTTCTTGTATGATGGTGTTGACTATTCGAGCGTGCTCCGACACATCCCTTCCATCATACACAAACTCTCGCAGCTAGAAGTACTCATACGTGGTCTTATCGGGTATCGATTTTATGCTGCAAGTCTTTTGATGTTTTACGATGGAGAAAGTAGTGTCGACAATGAGACAGATGATGGTATCATGAAAAAGAGCATGCATGGAAAGGGAGAAATCGATTTCAAGATTGCGGATTTTGCAAATTGCGTCACGAAGGAAGACTTTAGCGCGATGGATCGACCTTGTCCTCCCAGACATCCTGACGCACCAGATCGAGGGTTCTTGAGAGGCTTGCGAAGCCTGAAAGAATATTTTCTGCGAATCCAAGAAGAAATTATGGGCAAAGAGTACCGAAAAATGGAAGATGAGTCGACGCCTGGGCGCAGTGGCACTCTGTATGATGGTGCAGATGAAGATGACGAGGGAAGTATAAGTTATTAAAGTTTTCTTCTCCAACAGAGTAATGTTGCTGCATCAAGCAGATTTTTTCGGGGATGGATTGAGTTAATGGTAGAGGGCCACGGCTGTGCATTATTCGGCGTCAGAGTTCGCGCATACCCTGCATTAGTAGTGGCGTTTATTTGAAATTTGGAATTGGGATTCTGGTAGATAAATACATTTCTACGCTCTCAGGGGCAGGCAGTCTAGGTACTGCTTAATGAAAATCTTAAATTATCAGATGGCTTTATGGTGAAGTTTCTACTTGTAGTGCCAGAAGCACGCAGGTGCGATGGAGAGCAGCAAAAGGGAGGGGGGCCTGCCAAGACTTTGTTGCCAAGCTTCCCATCATGTGATATCGTGCTAAAATCGAAACGCGACCGGCATAAACGCGTCATGCAAGACCGATCCCCAACAACGGTCTTCAGGAGCCTCATATACACTGCATTAGCTTGTCTCCTCTTTGCCCGTATCAATTGCGGTCGTCCGAAAGCATCGCCTCTTGATCTAGTCAACTCAACAAATCCGTGGTGCCAGCGCATGTGACGCAAATCATCACTATGCCAGAAATCATCGACCTTGTTTCCAGTCCCGAACTGCCCAAACCTGAGGCTTCGAGGGCCAAAGTCCCTGTCCCAGCAAAAGAGCTGACTTACAAACCCCCAAATCCATCTTCGAAAGTTGCGCAGGACGATTGGTTTGCCCTTTCTTCGGATGGGATTGAAAGCGTGCTACCGAGCAGAGCCCCAACAACGACAATCTCACACAAGATCACTGCCCCGATTACAAAATCCGGTGGTAACTCGAAGCCTGTACAACAGCCTGCGCAAAAGCCTTCAACGAATCTACCTCATGATGATTTCTTTTTCCTGTCGGATGACTTCGATAGCACTGTCAACTTAACCTTGGATGATCCGTTTGCCGACGATGCACCACCGTCAAAGAAGCGCAGGTTGTCATCTTCACCGCAACCTTCTCTAGTCAAGCCAAGGGATTTCAAAGGAACTATTTCGAACATAGAATCAAGGTCGAAATCCAGGACTAGTTATGTACCGCCTTTGAAGAAGACGAAGAAGACCACGACAATTCTAGAGTCCGATCCTCTCTTGTTTACTAGTTCGCCGGACCCTTTCGCGGACGCCGCTAGGAAGCGCAAAGAGAAAAGCAAGAAGACATTTGAGACTCTCGAGGAGGAAGATGAGGAAGGTGATATCTTCGCTCAGGACGCTAAGAAGGATAAAGCTAGCAAGCTGGATGATCTGACGTTCGATTCTTCTTCTTCTGACGACTTACCCAACCTTGACGCTTTACCTTCAGCTAAGCCAGGGAGTTCTCAAGCGGCTCTAGTGAAGTATAATGCCAAGAAGAAGGCTAAGAAGGCAGCTCAAGAAAAGTCCTTGGCGAAGAAAGACAAAAGTACTACTAAAGAGGCCGAGAAAGCCGAGAAGGAACGGGGGAGAGAACGAAAGCGCCAGGCTATCGAGGCCGAGAAAGAGAGAAAGCGATTGGCGAAAGAAGAGAAGTCTCGGGCTAAAGAAATGGCTACTGAACTTGCTAAAGTCAATACTCTCAAAACAGACAAGAAAGTTTCTACTCCCGAAATGGTCGTTGAGCTATCAGTCTTACTTCCTGCAACTCTTGTGGCGCAGATTCGGGAATTTTTTGGTCTACTGGAAGTGGAATGCTCTACTTTGGAAAGCACACTCCCTATGGTAAAATGGAAACGGAAAGTGATGTCAGAATACAACGAGGAATTAGGACATTGGGAGCCGAGGCCGCTACGCATTACATCCGAGAAGCATGTTATGTGTATAATCACGGCTAAAGAGTTTGTTGAAATGGCTATGGCAGACGAGAAGGACGACTTGGATGCCCATGTGTTACAGCTAAAGACGAAGTTCACGGCGTGCGAGATCATATATTTGATTGAAGGACTTGTGCCGTGGATGAAGAAAAATCGGAATGTTAAGAACAGGAAATTTACGGCTTCTGTAAGAGGTGAAACCGGAGAACCTAGTGCGAGCCAGAGAAAGAAAAAGAAGGAACCCGAGTACGTGGATGAGGACATGATCGAGGACGCTCTACTTGAACTACAGGTAGTGCATGGAGTAATCATACATCATACGATGGCAAAAATTGAGACGGCTGAGTGGGTCGTGGCTTTTACACAACACATATCCACAATACCTTACAGGTATGTGTACTTATCCGATCACTGGTTTCTAGTAGCTAATACTCATATAGAAAACAGAAAGAATCACTGGATACTGCATTTTGTATGGAATCAGGTCAAGTCAAAACAGGAGACTCGCCTGACGATACATTCACAAAGATGCTTCAAGAAATCATGCGAATTACCGCCTCCGTGGCTTATAGCATTGTCGCCGAGTATCCTTCCCTACAGGATTTAGTCAAGGGACTCGAGAGGCATGGTCCTTTAGGCCTTGAAGACCTAAAAAAGATGGCCAATAAAGACGGCGCCTTTACAGATCGGAGAATCGGGCCTTCGATTAGCAAGCGAGTCTACAATGTGTTTATGGGAAAGGATCCTGGAAGTTGGGATGTTTAGGTTTTGGATTCTGCTTGGTGGGAAAAGATATTCTTCTAGCCCAGTTCTTGTCTTAAGGAGGAAATATGATTTATGAAGGAAAAGACTTTTCAAACCTCTGAATTCAGCAACCGCGTAACCCTCACATTCAAATCCTGCTTCTCAACTCCCAGCAACTCAAAATCCCGATTCGTATGTCACCGCGCATACTGCTCAATCCCAACCCCTCCGCACTCCTAAAGTCACTTCCCCCAAGATCAGCCACCCCAAATCGTCCAGCAACCATCACATCTCTAACCTGATCAGCCTCATCCTACTGCTTTGATCTCTCCAACAGCTCTATGTAAGTCTTCTTGAGAAATTCCAACAATTCCGGTGCTGGACGAGGAAGGCTAACTGCCTTTCTACAGTCAACGACACCCTCGTTAAACCCAACATAGAAATTATGCTGTGAAACACTGTGCTCATTTTCCATATACGGAAACAACCTTACATCTTGCTTAGAACGCGGCATTAAAAGGTACATTCATATGATAACTCGTCGAAGACATGTAATTTGCTAGGATTTTTCATGCACTGGCAAAGATGTGAAATTTCAAGGAATGTTAGGATTGCTAGGAGAGATTTCTTTTCTATTATTTTTCTACTAGAAACTCTCAATATGGCCTGTCATACTGACCTTGCCATAATTGTCAACTATTCTTGCTTCTGTAATTTTGTCTTTCTCCCGATCTAAGATCAATCTGTATTTTTCGCCAGCATATAATGGACCGGTTGCTCTGTATGCAATTCTTTTCGGCAACACATCACCACCTTTAAGATCTCTCCAGAAGTTCACAATGTTTACCAGATTCAGGGGGCCGTGGACTACTAGGTCTCGATGACCCTCAACTTCTCTACACCATTCTTTGTTGTAATGGATCTTGTGAGCATTGAAAGTCAGTGCTGAAAACCGGAACAGCGTGACTGGAGTTTGGCAGAAATCACGAATGCTGTGACCATCCGGGAATGAGTTTTCTTCAGGTTTCGAAGCTGGAGTTTGAGGTTCTTTGATCTCAGGGCGGAAAATCCAATTCCTATATATAACTTAGCAGACTTGTTGAGGCAACAAAATTGCCGCAATTCTCCCAAAGGGAAATATACCTCCGATCAACAAGCGCCAGACCGTGCTCATTCTCGTATTCCTTCTCTACGCCCACCACAACCATCTCCTCACCCGCTCTAGTCTTCTTCCCCTCCGCAGACAGTAATTTCGTCGTCTCCGTGACCACTTGGCCGACCTTCAACCGCCCGGTGTCCTTTTGTATCCATTCTAATTCTCCCCCAGCCCACATCCTCCTGGTGAAAGGGCTGGGAGGATTGAACGTCGTATCGGTGCCATCGCGACCTAAGTCTTGCTCAATCTGCGACGGGGTGAAGTATGCGAGGTGGTAGCATGCTGGGAGCGGTGTGTCGTTCCCAGGTAGGGATGAGGAAAGTTCAGTGCGTGATAGCGTTGCAGAAAAGCGTTGAAGCTGGTTCGCGTCAAGCAATTGAGTTTGTTTCTGCGGAGGGAGTCTCTGCGTTTTGCTAAGCCATTGAGAGGCAATTGCGCTCGCGGACTGCGAGGAGGGTATCGAGCTATAGAAACGGCGGAGGGACGACATGACTGGCTTCTGGCGTGTGGAGACCAAGTTCTGTTCATGAAGGCATTGTTGATGCAATGGTGAGGGGTCAATTCTGACTCAACTCATCGCGGTGAAGCTAAGGCCCGGGAGCAACAGCACGTCACAGTGCAAGGCGGGAAAAGGGTTTGTGCGGTGCATGATGGTATTTCCGTGCCTCCTTCAAGGAGCGTCGTTTTTCTCCGATCTGGACGAACCGAGGTACCGAGCCCCTTGGAACGTCTCAAGTACGGGGTACCCTTGTACTTTGTTTTGGACTTCATTTCTTCCCAATGCAACTGCACAAGGAAAATTCAGAGGATCAGACGGAAAAACTCCTACTATTGATTCAAGAGAATAATGCACAATTAATGGGAAGAGTTTTGAAACTTTGAAAGGAAGTGCTTGTAAAATTGTTTGTAGAAATACCCAAAGCAGAGTAAATCCGAGCGACTTCTTAACATGACGGAAAACCTATCGTACATCCAACTTCCACCAGTACCACCACGACGACGCACCCGTGAAACAACGCCTTCTTCACCAAAACGGACAGCGATAGCAGTCACGCGTGCTGTAGAACCGAAGAGCGCTAAAAAAGAGATCCTCCGCCTGCCCCCAACTCCATCCATCACTCATTACTCATCACTCATCCCCAAAAAGCTAAGTAGCTTTTACCCCGATCCAACACTAACTCTCAGAATCGTTGCACTTCATTACATTCGTATAATTGAAAAGGTGAATTAATGAAGTGAATCATTTGCATTGTTGGCGTTCTTCAATTCATGCCATGATGACGTCGCGGGACTCTTCCATGCGCTTGATCAACTCTCTTTCCTTTGGGCTACGAGGGCTGGCATCCTGAGAAATGAGTTAGTAAAAAGTAAACAAAGATGTTTTCGGTGTCAACTTACAATGCCCAAAAGAGCAGAAATGCTTGTAGCGCTGTTCTTGTTCTCCTGAACGGGAGTTGGCAATTGCTGCATTGGCTTGGTGTTGTATTGGTATCCACCAGCGCTGGCAGTGTGGGTATCTGGGGAGATGCAAGGAGTTGGTGGTGCATTGGTGATGATGCTTCGCTTCCATGTCTCCTCGAGCAAGTAGGCGGATGCTCCTTGGCCGTACTCAGCAGCGATGACACCCCAGAAAGAGGCACGATGAGCGTCATAGATGTGACGGAGACGCTCCTTGTCGACGCTTGAGAAGTTCATTGGTTGAGAGACAACACCACAGTCAAGACGGAGAGGTGGGTTGGCAGCTGAGTCGGAAAGGGCACGACGAGGTGGGCTTGGCTTTGGGAGGATGGCAATCGGGTGGCTGAGATTGCGGGGTGGGCTGTTGGAGCCAGATCGAGGAAGAAGTGTAGAAGCTGATGGTAGCTGGACATTCTGGGGAGATTGTGGAGAGTAGGTGTAGGTTGCTGGCGAGGCAGGCTGCATAGCTGCAGACTCGCTGATTGGGGATGGCATGGATGTCTGCAACACTGGAGAGTGAACAGATGATCCAGCGCTGGAGGAAGTGACAGAGTTGGTGCGCTTGCGGCGGTTGCTTCCATGAGACAATTGGTGGTAATGAAGACGGCAAGCCAACTCAGTCTTTTTCAAGTGAGCGGCAATGTGCTTGTATGGCATTTTCTGGAGACGAGTTTGGAGAAGATAGACCTCCTGTTTTGACCTGTTAGTCAAATGCTTCGAACCGGTTGAACTATGGTTCGTACCTCATCCTCGCTCCATGCTCTGCCTCCCCCGGTCGAAGCCGGCTTTCTGTTCTTCTGGACCCCATAGTCATGTCGGTTGACGGCATCAATGGGCGAATAGTTTGATGTAGCCACATGGGCAGAGGTGTTCATCTGGTTGATTGGCGAAGACATGATAAATCGTTGATCGTTAAGAATCGAAGTGGTGTGCTAGTAGAATATACGGTTGTAAATAGGCTCTTTGATCCAGCAAGTATAAGAATCGAATTGTCAAAAGGCAGTCCGGGGCTGCTGTAGAATGTAATATTGATCGATGGTCGTTAAATGGGGGAGAATTGACGATGCTAGGAAGAAAGATGCAACAAAGTTAAACAACGTAATATACTACAGTAAAGAATGTAAGCAGCCAAGCCAGTTGGGCAATAAAAGAGAGTGATTATTAGCTGCGGGAAATGTAGTCAACGTCAAGTGTAGGAGGAGAAAAGAGAGAAGATCCGGAGGTCTGGCAGGTTCATATATGAAGCATTGCTGGACATGGGAGACATGGGATCGTCTGTTGTTGCTGGGCTTAGTGGCAGCCAAGGGCCGTGCGTATTTCCTCTGAACACCAGTCCTCATGCCGCGACACCGTGATTGGAGTGGTACGGCTGATGTTCATCAGAGTTTCTGATTATGCATGCCTTGATTTCATATCTCGATTGGGATATCACCATCATCCGTTTTCTGCATCACATTGGCGTTTCTTGGAGACCGGGGTGCTTGCCGAGCCTGTTTGACGTTTGAGGGGAAGTCAAGTCTCAGGTCTCTTGATAACTAGGTCCAAGAGAGACGGTGACGTTCGTAAAGCGGATTTGAAGGCGATTCGATACTACAACACGCATCCCTTGATCTTCTGTCCTCTTGCCAAAAGCTGCTGTGTTGTTGTGTTGATCGCTCATGTGAATACCCACTGAGCGTGGCGACTTCTCGTGTTGGCGCCGTCCCAAAAAGTGATTCTGACGATGTGTGTTTACAGTGTTGAGATGCGAAACGGTCGCTTGTCATCCCTAACCCCTGCGAAACGACACCAAGCATTCGGCTGCGAGGGGCTCTCGAGCCACCCGCCAGGGACCTTAATTGAGATCTTTCCGACTTCCTGGCAACGACTAGCAGCAAGACGCACGAAGCACAATTGGCACCAATCATCGAACATAAAATAGAGCTGGGTGGAGCCTGCATCTCAAGAGCGAGTCTGCATTTGCACAAGGCGCAAGCCTATTTGGCGGCAGTGCAGCCTCTTGTTTCGAGAGAAGCGCCTTTCCTGGCAACACAGAAACAAACTCAACAGATTTGACGATAGAATCCACACCTAAAAAAAAAAACAATAACACGGACAAGGCGACCCAGCCGAATGGGCGACTACGGCATGTCAAAAAGAAAACTAGTTCACTTCCCCTCATTTACGCTTGGTACCTCGTACCTGTAGCTGCTCATGATGACTACTTTAATGCGGTAGTGTCGATTCGTCAGAAGTCATGGTAGCGAGCCTGACACTCGATGTGTTGAGTTTGCAATCATCCATATTGCGGAGTCAAAGATCATGTCCTTGACGATAAGCTCGAAAAGTCGGGGATTGTGTCATGATTCGAGCGGCTTGAGGGTTTAGAGTGCGTTATTCTGCGCATAATTGCAGCGTAGAGGGCGATCCGAAGAACGACGACCATGTTTTGGGGCTACTGTCTCGAGCTGGCGAGCGAAGCGAATGAGCGAGCAAAGAAACATCTCGTGAAATTACCAAATGTTTAGAAGGGGCGGAAGAAGAAAACCCGAATTACGTGCAGAGGAAGCGTTCATCAGGTCTCGCTCATCCCATCGTCATTGCAAGGCATCTGACGGGCACCTTAATCAGACCGCCTGCAACCAGGTTGATCGGATGGATCATGGAAAGAAGCTGTCTTCGAGAGCCCCGTTCGAGCAGGGCTGGCACGTCGATTCTCCGGAGAGCTGCTTGAGCCGCGCCACAGCATCCAATCCCCAGGCGCACTTTCCAGCGGGGGTGTTTGAGTTGGGTGAGCTTGACACCAAGATCGTCTCGAGGGCAGTCCCCAGACAGCTCGTCACAGTCGTGCATTGAAAACCGTTCTCGGCCGCTGTCAGAAGCACAGAAGGTGGACTGAAAATTGTGCGAGTCCGGACGAAGCAGCAGGGTCTCCTCAATGCGCTTCGTTTTGACGGTTTTGTCTTCGGATGGACGCGCTATCCTCGATGTTTACTGATGCGTTTCGACTCCGCTGGCGGCGTTTGGGTGAGCCTGGTGAGGGCTTTTAGGCGTCTTGTGGGCGTCTTGTGAATCCTCCGCAATGTTCGACGCCAGCCCAGCTGATACGAGGACATTTGGAAACGAAGATTGATGTTTCGAAACGCCGCGCTGGCGAACGTCAACGGCCCTAAAACGTGCTCTCGGGCTGGCGAACATCCGGGCTGGCAGTATGCGGTAAAAGCAGCACACTGGAAGCGGATAAGTTTTGTTGACAATTGGGAGAGAATGCTATGCAGGACAGCTTCACTCTTTTGACATTTTGGGAGGTCCTCTAATTTCTCTTTCAGAGGAATCCGAGTTCAAGTGGACGTGCCAGATGAAAGCCTTGGCTGGTGAGCGCTACCATCGCTTACTTTTAACTTTATCTGAACCTCGAATACCACCAGGGCCAACCGAGTCACCGACCTTGCGTCGCACGAAGTGGATCCGAGAAGTGTTCGAAACTTTTGAGACCACGAGATGCGAAAAATACGCTGAAGAATCATGTAATTTTCCCTCAGTCAGTACAACCCGAAAATAGGGACACAAGAAAGTATCTTGAAGAAAGTACAGGCTGGCTTGGAGAAGGCATCTGTTCAATGGCATTCGTTGCTGCTTTACTTTCAGGGGCCTTTGGGCTATATCACGTGATAGTAATATTCCGCACAAATATTGATCCGTCCAGGACCTGAGAGTTTATCCGAACCTGTGGACCGGGCAGGTCTGTGCAACAAACTCCTTCCTCTTTGCGATGAACTGCCCACGGAGCATTCGAAGTCTTCTTCCTCCGCTCATGTTCCACACAGATGCATCCCGGCTGTTCTGTGATGTTGAGACAAACGGACTCGGATACCTTCCTTCCAAGAGCTACAAATTCATCTCTTCGAACCGGTTATTTACACTGTGGCGTTTGGGTCTCGGAGACGACTCTGCCGGTAACTCAAAAGTACATCAATTTGTAGGAGCAACCTCGAATGCCAGAAGACAGCCATGCACCCCTCAAACAATTACAATCGCAGTCTCTCCAGCTGCGTGACCGCTCGCAGAGGGCTACTCTCATTGAGGAGCAGGCGGGTGTCTACCAAGCCGGAGTATGCATATGTTATGCCAACATCTCAAGTCGACTCGAAGAACAAGAATGTTGGAGTAGGATCGCACACGCGACTAGTCCCAAACATGGGAAGCGGGGGCAGCTTAGTCGGTCAGATACTAAATGGTTTCTATTCTGCGGCTCTGTCGTCTCTTACCCACGCCCTTCTGCGTTGCACACGAAAACAGGTGTGGAGATGAGAGCAACCATATTTCCCATCTTCGAAAAGCCCTAGTCTCCGGGCTTCCAACACCGCTACTTACAACTACCAGGTCCTATGGTTGGGTTCGGGAATCTCATGCCCTTTGCCACCGGGATACATCAGGCTTGGCCGTTTCCCGCCTCCTCACGGTCCGAACCTGCCGATCACAATCCACGGCCATCTCACCTTGTCCGGCACTCCAACACACCAACGTAGTTGGTGCCATTCATGCGAAGAGGAGATATTTGAATATTTGAATATTTCAACAGAAGACTTTTCAGCTTGAGTCCGAAAGTACCTTTTTGTGCTTGAGGACAACTCACTCGACCTGACCTTCGTACTTTCCAATCAGTTCATCGCCTTGCACAGGTAAAGAAAATGCGAATATGCGGCGAGGAATTCCGAACCTCTGGTCATATCTTTCAGCTACATGCTTACTGTGTTTTTATAAGTATTGGAGGCGATACAAAGCACTCTGCTATAGGTTATCGAAAACCGGACAGAAAATCCGATGCGACCAATCTCAACCACAGTTGCAAAGATAACAAGCGGCCCCCCAACGAGCCTTTATTGGAAGACAAGATTCTTTTCGCTCACGGAGACAGATACGGAAGGAATACTATGGGTGAGTAGGTACCATGGAGATGGGAACAATGACGAAGATCAGCCCGACGTTACCAACCTTACGCATGAGATCTTGATGAGATCAAACGTTGCTTCATAACGCCATGTAGTTGCGCTCATTGGTGCAAACATTTTTTTGTCGGTATTAACGGGTTCCAGGTATGTTGGAAAGGGAAAGGCCAGTGGTGTTCTCCTTCCAAATGACTGATCTGAATTTGCATGTTGCAACCGATCAAAATCAACAGGAAACCGCACACAGTCGCACCGTGATATGTCGTGGAATCTGTTCTGTTTGGTGTGTCGTGCCTCTCAAACATGCCAGGGTTTCGTGTGGAAAGATCGTTTTACAGGGCTCAGGTCTGTCTTATGGCGCTTACCCCGCGCTGAATAAATTAATTATTCCACGGTCAGCGCAACCTGGTCACCTCTGGAAAGTCCAGCCCCTCCCTCTTGCATGCATCCTCCAGGCAAGCTCTAGAACTCCACAACCTTGTGCTGCACCATTTCACGCAGCACATGTATCTTCCGTGAAGAGCTTCCAGTCGCGCAGGACGGCATTTATTGCTTACCGTGACGCTACTACATAGATATCAGGACAGCAGTTTCTCGGTGCTTTCATTACCGCTCCCAGAGGCCCAACCATGCTAGATCCAACCTTCTGGCTTGCTTGAGCAGGGGTGGGAGCTACCCTACTGCGAGTCCCCCAAAGTAGATGGAGGCTGTCATGAATCTCAGTCTTAGGGCAGCGCACGTATGGAGTACAGCTCGCCAAAACTTGTACCACGATTTCCTCTGCCGCAATCACTACAATCAATGTCCACCATCAGCGCCGCAAACGAACCGCCTGTTGGAAATTCCTCGAGCCTGGATAGGCCTAATCTCCATATCAAGATTTGATACCGGCATCGCTGGGAGGGAGCTTCGGGTCGCCACACACTTCCTTCGGCCCATGTGTTGGCCCCGAGTACCTTGCTCAGACCGCCAGCCTCCAGGTCGAGGTTTGACTGTACTAGAAAGCAGTAGTTGATATTACCTTCTCTTAGTGGCTGCTGCGTAGGTAACACAAGCCTTTCTTGACGCATGCCCGGGAACGGTGATCGTTTCCTGCCACACCAGGATTTGGCCTCGCATCCTGTCCCCGCAGGGTACATAAATCACTTGGAGTAGGGAGTGATTCGCGTGAAAGCGCGGCATGCCGATTCTCGAGGTAGTGGACCCGACGGCCTTGCGAGGAGTTGGGTGCTGGGGTGAACATCTCGTACTGACACCTGTCAAGCCGCCGCTTTGAAAGGTCACTGCAAGTACCGCCCCGATCGCAGACACTTGACAGGCATTGTTGTTGTTTTCTCTTGACCCGGGGCCATGCCCGGGTCAACTGTCTTTCAATTACATCTGGTTATTGTCGCCTGCATGAGCCTCCGTACCGATGGTACACTCTACTTAATGTCCGCGTGTGGCTTTCTAGTCATCGGATCACAACTGCAATAATCATTTACTCTAAATTCCCTAGGGATTCTTCCCTTTGTATTTGTGGACTTCCGAGCTCTTGTCGTTGAGTAGTCCTCTGTCCCCGATATATCACGGGCCGCTCCTCTTCCCAACGCCGTGGTTCCCAGCAGTGCAGACGTCGTCGGCGAGATATGCAGGAGAAGCGTGTCAAGCCTGCCATCAACTTCGATTCCAAGTACATCAGTAAGTACTTCGTACCTGCACCCCAGCCTCAACGCGGCAGCCATTCACCCAATCCCAACGCGATCTTGCAGCTTGGTCGAACTTGTGCGCGCAACCTAAGCTCCTCGCATTCACCTTTGTTTCCCTTCCTTCATCATTCAATACCAACTTCCACCAGAGCACCAGAGGGATTGCCCAATGTCTAGTAAACGTGGAGAACGAGCAGACATTGCTCCAGCATCTGGAATATCTCCTGCGCACACTCGTCCACCAACAGCTGACGCAACTCTCAAGTCAGAAGTTTCTCCTTCGAGCGCATCTCGAAATAAAAGACCGCGCCCTTCGGATCCAGGCTCTTCCACTCCTGCAAGCATGTCTTCAGGTGCTGCCGCAACCGCGACTTCTTCAAATAGCACAGAAGAACCAAGTATGATTTCCCCAACCATGGGCCCACCCGCAAAGAAGAGCCGAACGAACACCCCTTGGACACCCGCTGAAGAGCAGCGCTTGAAGAACATGCGAGATGCGGGAAACAGCTGGGCGGAGATCGCTAAGGTAAGAACGAAGCAAAATGTGGTGCGGGGATGTCTTGGAAGCTGAGTTAGTGTTGCAGACGTTTCCCCAGAGGACGGAAGGAAGTGTGAAGAAGCACTGGTACAAGGTAAGCCATCATATTGTTTTAATCTATATGGCTTGACACTGACTCACTACAGGACATGCACTATGCGGAGTTTGCAGAAGACGAGGTAAGTCAACAGTTACGACATCAAGCTTCAGTAGCTGATGTACTCAATCAGAGTCAGGCACTCCTCAATGCGATCAAAGAGTACGAAACCAACAAGTGGAAGGTCATCGGTGCCAAGGTTGGCAAGCCAGCAAAGGTAAGAAAGATTTCCCCTTCCTCCGAAACAAAACATGTTTCTGACGTCGTCAAAAAGGCATGCGAGCAGTACGCGAAAGAGCACTTCCAGAACCAGCTCTCCAAATGATATGGTCCTTTCACTTGTTCGATATCGGTGAACCGTGCCTTTCGGAACGGCTCTTCCTTTCCTCGGGCCGTGCCTTGTCGAAACGAAACGAAACGGTATTATTCGATCAATCATATTCTGGTTGCGTGGTCTTAGCTTTTACATGTCTTGTCTTTTCGGACATATTGTCCTCCGGTTTATTCGAGCATCACGGCGCATGTGCGTGGACGCGGCGCAAATAGGTTATTTCGAAAGTTCTTTTCACTTCGGGTTGATGGTTGGATGGGAAATCAGGACATCAAGGGAACCAAGGGAAATTATTCTATTTCAACAGGCAAGGGATCCAACAGGCCCTTCTATTTCTGCGGAGATTCTCAAATTCACGCTGGGTTTTTTTCTGGCGCAAGCTTCATAATGGTCTAGCTTAGGGCGAGGGCGTCTTCTCTGGACGAGCTGGATATTTTACTGTCTGGTAGGGATGGGGTATTGCATTGGACTTTTTCGCCCTTTCAGTCTGCAAATCGAATCGAGCGAGCGATGATGTCTAAAAGGGAGTGATAGGATACCCAGTTGACCACAGGACGACCAGAGGCGAGATCTTGAGCTCTTGCACTGGTTTGTGGTTACAATGCAATCACCTTTTTGAATTTCGAATCTAAAAGTTCTTAAAAGTCCTTTGACGTCCAAATTTTAGTAGGTGACTCGGCAGGTTTTATCTTGATTCTAGACCTTCTCTTGGTTCCACCACCGAATGACTCGCCTCTGCTGTGTTCGGATCGCTGCATACTCGTAACTTTTAAGTTGGACGAGCCTACTCCAAGCTTTTTCGCAGCGAACCTAGTCTTGCGACCTTCCGATCACGACACAGGCACCCGGACCGGGTTCCTGGAATTTCATAGTCGGAGACAGACGGGAAGTTCACGATGTGGTGTTCCGGAAGTAGGAGGAAGGGTCCGGTTCGGGATGGGCTGGGGAGATGAAGCACGGACATTTTCCCCACGAGGTTGGAGGTGTGGGGTGCATGTAGAGCAGGGAAGAGCTTTTGTGTTTGGTGAGACATTTTGAGGTGACTTGCTTGTAGATTTTCCTTTTGTTGTGCCTTGCCCTTTGGTGATGTTGTTGGAGATGGCGGGGAGCGGTGAGTGGTGATGAGGGGAAGTCTTGGATTTTCAATGCGAATATTGTTCCGGTGAAGAAGTGCAGATGTGTGGTGACATTCGCTGATGGATTTGGAAGGAGAGTAGATGTGATCTAGAGTTTTGAGTAATAGTTGTGATTCGGTATTCGAGCATAGTTCTGCCACGGCATGTACCGCGGAGGCGGAAGAGCAGTCTCCGGATGGTAGGTAAACATAGAGTGCTAATATGGCATTAATCATATTGTCTCGATGACAGGGCTGGAGGGAAAATAGGGGAACACATGATGAGGATTTCGGAGAAAATGTGAATTGAAAATCCCACTTTACCTGCAGAATGAGACATATTTTAGAGACAGTGGAATATGCCGAAAATGCGTCTCAGACGCGGCAATCGCGAAACTCGCAGCTTCCTTTCGAGATCTGCCAGGGAGACGACATGCTTCTGTCTAATGCTTCGGAAATGGAGTAGAGAATGGTCCAAATAAAGATGCTAGTTCAACGGAGCCAAGAGGAACTGGGGAGGAAATAGGTACTCCTGGATAAGAGTGAGAAGCATCTAAAATTCTTTCCTGCGACATGCAGAAAACATGAATGTAGGCGCCCTCACAGGCCCACGAGAGAATTAAGAAGATAGCGAGCATAGATGGAAAGTTTCCTAGGTCTCCTAAATCCCCTTTCTTGATTAATTTCCAATGGAAGGGGGCTTGGGTGTATTCGGCCTTATTTCTCGAAACAGTCCAATTGTCGAATACCACTAGATTAACAATCTAATGTTTTTAAGTTTCCATATCGTTGGCCTGAAGGACAAAAAACTGGGTTTATTTTAGGGAAGCGAAAGGATTGAGCTTGGAACTGGTTAAGCTTAAAGTATCAAACTCTCCCCGCATATCGAGCCTCATATTAATCGTTTGGAACAATTACCTGGGAATTGTCGTCTGCTCCAGATAAATGCTGGAAAGATAGAAGGGTTTCTCGAGGGGTGGTCGACAGAGCCGCGTGGAATTGCGCAGATCGCTTTATTTGGCGCGATCGATGTCTCTGCAATACGAGGTGACAGGTGTCACCCCCGCATATTGTGTAATGTACCTCTGTACTGTACATGTGCTGTGCAGCATGATCTCGAGGCATCACTTCGCTGTCGTGTTCGCACGAGCCTGATTCGTTTTGTTCGTGTTGATATCCAGAATGAAGTTATCTGGAAGCCGAGATCTCGGGTTCGCTGCTTGGAAAGTAAACGGCCGCCAGAGTGTTGTTCTTGGGAAGATCTTGGTGAAGACGTTTTGCGGGATGGGGCTCGACGGCGGTAATAATAGCCCGACCACTTCGGGCCATTCAGGAGCTCGAGTCCAGGTGAAGCCTCGTGCTGATTGGGCTGCTGCCATGCCGTTCGGCCCAGTGGCGCGCTAAAGCCGAATGGAGAAACAACGCCAATGCTCTCCAGGGGCTGTACGGCGCCAGGGCGAGTCAATTCTGCTTGGTGCAGGAGACGTGCAGGAGACCCCTGCTGCCGTCTATCTCCTCATTTTGCTCCAGAACGCATCTCTTCCCACTTCAACCTCACGTTCGACGACTCGACACGACTCGACACGACTCGACACGACAATCCACGGCCTCCTTCGACAACGCCCGGTCGTTATTCTCTCGCTCGACAACAGTCACCACATTCGCTACCTCGCGCCAAACAATTATAGCTCCTTTTAATACTTCGTACTTTCCTCGCCCTTTCGCCCGTCCGCCTTTTCTTTCGATCCACAAGGAACTTACGACCTTTCAACCCTGCCCGACCAAGATCATTGCACCGTTTCCATCGCATAAATCGTCAAACAAGGCACGAACGCCAGCGCAAGGAACTCATTCGCTCTTCCATAGACCCCTCAATTCGCTGCGACCTCCTCATCGTGGCTTAGGAGTCTCTTCTTTTATTCAGCTCCGGCACTCGATCGCTCGAGTTGCCGAATTACTTCTTTCTAATATTCCTCCCAACCGCATCACAAGTATAATATAATGGTTCGCACATCGATAATCGTCACGGCTCTGGCTTCAGTGTCAACCGTCTTCGCTGCTTCAGCTGCAAACTGCAGTCTCTCACAAAAATGCCCAAGCGCAACACCGTGCTGTTCCCGTGAGCACCTTCAGACCCGACTCAACGCGATCACTTGCTAACATTTAATCCTACAGAATACGGACAGTGTGGTGTAGGTGCCTACTGCTTGGGAGGCTGTGATCCTCGATCTTCCTTCGGTCTGGACTCCTGCGTGCCTGCGCCCGTCTGCAAGAGTGCTACATACAACTTCAACAGCTTAGACCGAATCACCTCCAACACAAAATATCTCGGAGACTCATCTAAGACCGATTGGGTTATGGACGGAAATGCAGTCATCTATAACAACAATGTTCTTTTGACAATGGCCCCAGATACTGTAGGAACTCTCTTGGCAAGCTCGACATATATGTGGTATGGAAATGTAAAGGCTACCTTCAAGACCAGCAGAGGTCAGGGCGTCGTCACAGCTTTCATTCTGTTATCCGATATTAAGGACGAAGTTGATTACGAATATGTCGGTGCCGATTTGAAGACTGCTCAGACGAACTACTACTGGCAGGGTATTCCCGACTGTACGTATTCGTCCATTCTTATACAAACTCAATCTCTAACATGAAACCAGATAACCACGGTGGAAACATCACCCTGTCGGACACCTTCAACAATTACCACACCTACGAGATCGATTGGACTCCCGAAACTGTGACATGGTTGATTGATGGACAAGTTGGACGTACCCTCAAGCGTAGTGATACCTGGAACTCGACCACAAACCAATGGATGTTCCCACAGACGCCTTCGCGTGTTCAACTTTCTCTCTGGCCCGGTGGTCTTGCATCGAACGGCAAGGGAACGATTGACTGGGCTGGTGGTCTTGTCGATTGGAACTCTGCTGATATCAAGAACAACGGATACTACTATGCCACCTTCCAATCAGTATCGATCTCTTGCTACAACGCCACCACTTCTCTTGGCTCCAACTCCGGCACATCATACACCTACAACAATGCTGCTGGCACCAACGACACAGTTGTCGTCGGTAGCAAGGGAACTGTCTTGAAGTCTCTTCTTGGAACAGGGACCGATATGAATGCTGGAGACCCAGGAAGCTCTTCTGCCACTGGCTCATCTGCTAGCGCTAGTGCGACTGTCGAGACCGTTCCAGGTCGATCAGGTTCGGGCGGTGACTCCGGAGCTGATGCTCACTCAAGTGCTGCTGGAGGAAGCGGATCATCCGGAAGTGCATCAACAGCTACCTCAGGTGCCGCATCTGCAGCCACCAGCGCCAGCAACGGAAACTTCCAACAGGGTGGATCCAGCTCCACAACCAAGAGCGGCGCAGAGAAGTTGGGTGCCAGCCAAGAGAAGGTGCTTGGAGGAAGCATATTTGCTGGTATCGTGGCAGTGGTTGCCATGATGGCTTTGTAAAATTGTATTTCATTGAGTTATGTGTTTAGGGTCAAGACTCGCATTATCATTGTTGCATGCAACTTCCGCGCTCTGCTGAGGGAATTGGGATATTAATCACGTAATGGCGTTGGCCGTCCATTCCTTTGGATGATTTCATGGATGAGAGATGAGAGTGGAAAACTTCTTGTACAAACGTTTGGATGAGCTGAGGGGTCACCAGAAATTTGCTTGTGGAAATCGGTCAAAAATGAAAATTTGAACCAATTTATTGTCAATGTTGCATTCATGGGTGAAGTTATCATCTAAGAAATAATTAGACTCAAGTGATGAAGCTCTCAGGGATTTTAAGAACGGAGCCCCTCTTACATGTTGTTTGCCAAGACCCCCCCCCTCTCTAGTTCTACAGTTTATCTACTCTGAAGTGGATGACAAGCTCATGAGTCATCGGCATAGATATATAGTCATGCATGTAAGTGTCACTCGACGAGCCAAAAGCAACACATGTCTAGCCGAAGTCAAAATTAGAGGAGGATATCTGTTGGAGCTGGCAGTGCCCCACAAGTGCGGTAGATCAACAATGAGCCTAACTTGTCAAAAAAGATACACTGGAAGTGTGTTCACTTTTTGGATACTTATTTCTAGATATCAAATCCCTAGATCCATCTCACCAAATCCTCAAACCCAAAAACTCCATCCATCCATGCATACGGAACGAATATATTATTTACACCAAACTCTTCTCCCTTTCCCCTCCTTTCCCCTCTTCTTTCCAACCCAATCATCATCAAACTCAGCTCTCAAAAACCATAACCACACTCCCTCCAATGACACCCCCAAGCACAGCAACCGTCAAAAACCCAGCCGCAACCTTTTCCTTCATACTAACCGGCTTTAACACCTCCATTCCTCCCGCCATCGCGCCCGAACTTCCTTGTGGTACCCCCGCATTGGGGTCACCTTGGGAGGTACCGCCGGTGCTGTTTGTTACGGGCGCGAAGTCGAAACCTCCTCCTCCTGTGCTGTCACCACCTGAGGTTCCTCCTGAGCCGGTGTTGCCGCCGGTGGTAGGGCGCGGGACAGCAACCATAGCACTCTGAATAGCACCTAACGCAGACATTTGTTGACCAATCCCAAAATTCCCATCATTAACCGTCCGCTGCGTCCACCTAAAGCCACACTGCGTCTTCGATGCACCGCCGTTACACTGTTGTGCAGCCGCTACCGCACTACTTTGTAACAACGGTCCGATGGTTGATAAAGTGAATGAGGCCAAAGTGGTGGTTGCTGCGAGCCAAGATGAAAAGTAAGCTTTGAAGGAGAGCTGGTCGGTGTTGCAGGTGTTTACACCTTCGCAGGCTTGTTCTTCCATGATGGTTTGGTTGAAGAAGATTCCGGTGGTTTGGGTTAGCAGGCCAGAGACGCGGGATTTCCAGGTGGCGTCGCCTTTCGTCTGTGGTACGTTAGTTTAATTTCTTTTCAAGAAAAGAAAAGGGGGAGAGAAAGAGCGTACATAATTATACATGTTCGCAGCGCCGTGGAGGTAAATTCCTGCGTTGTATGACCATTGGAGTTTTACAATATCGGTGCAGTTCGTGGTGTCTGCTGCGCCATCGTAGATGTTGAACTCGTTGTCGATGAATCCGACGCTTTGTTCCCAGTCCCAAATCTTGGTCGCCCACTGCGCATACGTATCATTCCCCGTATATCTTGCCAACCTCGCCCCCAGATTGAAGAAACATCCATTAGCAATGCTGTTCTTATAATTATACCCCTTGTTAAAGGTAAAAATCTGCCACTTCAACCCACCCCCACACATCTGTGTATCCCACCTCGAAGCCATCTCATTAAACACCGCTTGAGCCAGCGCCAACCATTGCGGTTGTCCTTTCGGCGGGTTGGCGAAATTCGTTTCGGCGGCGAGCATAGCGGCCATGGCCCAGAATCCTTGGTCGTCGTTGCCTTCATTTTTCGTTTGGTTGATGGGCATGTAGTCTGCTTGGGGACCGGCTTGGAAGAGGAGTGCTTGCGAGATTACGTCGTTGTAGGAGGCGTCGCCAGTGTAGCGCCAGTAGTCGATTAGGGTCATGAACATGCCTCCTCCTTCCCACCAGAAGAATGGGTCGGGGAGGATACCGGGTGTGCCGCCCTGGTGCGTTGTTAGTTGTGAATGAGAAAGGAAGGGCGAGTCGACGTACTGTGAGGTTCCCTTTGTAGTTTACCATCATGTCGTGGGCTACTGTTGCTGCTGCGCTTCTTATTGTGTCTATTGGAACAATGTTTCGTCAGCCCAAGATTCTTAGCCGTAGTCATTCTTCCTTTCGGAAGGTATATACATACCGGCTTGATCTGGCGTGACTGTTAGAGCAACTGAGCTCTGGGCGATTGAAAGAGCGCCCCATAATAATGTCGTTGGACGCATTGTGAGATATTTATGAGAGATTTCGTTCCGTGATTACTCGTAATGACAGGTCTGCAGTCCTCAAAACTTTCGATCGTTCTCGTCGAAATATCGCACTGCGATGGGAATAGAGAATGATAATAAGAAAAGATAATTATAAAGAAGCCTTTCAAAGGTACTGAAGGAAAGTATGACGCCAGCGACAGAAGGAATGAAGAGAATGTCAAAATCTGGCAGCTCTTGGCTGACCTGGAGAAGAGAAAGAACAGAAGAATGAGGTTCTCCCCAAGTTCCCACAAGGTACGACAAATTGTCCTCAACTCGCACGTCCTTGATCTAAAAGTAAACCAGTCACAGGACGAGGCGCTGAAAGAAATGAAACAAGCCTCGATTTTACATCTCATCTTGTGAGGAATTCGCTGGTGAGGTTTAACGGCCCGGGGTGTGACGTTGGGTGTGAAACTTGAGCGGTGTCAATAAGGTTGATCTGACACGAGCCTCAGACCCCTTCTCGGTCCATGGCCTGGGATTTGGGCCGTAAGCCGATGGCTACTTGCCAATTGGGCGCTTGAGGCTGCGGGTGGGATCTGGTTGGAAAAGCTTAGCTGATGCAATGTTGCACCATCTCGTGGTGCTGGACTTCGAATGGCAGTTATTTTGGAGACTGGAGAGTTTCCGATGTTGCAATGAAATCCCGATGAGGTTGCGTTTCGAAATTGTCGCTTCACGTTGGCCTGGCAGGCACGTGACGGCTTGATCGATCGCTTCTTTTCTCAGATCTCCAATTCTGAGATTATAACCTTTTGACTATTGAGAATTTTGACAGCTATGTTGGACGGGTGGGGAATCGCTGTTGGAGGGATGTTGCAGGAAGTTGGGTCAAAGCGATTGGGGGGACCTCTCACGTGTCTGTGTGAATATCAAGCCAGCCATGCAGGAAATTTACTCATGTATTCTTTTGAAGTAATACAATTCTTTTACTAAAAGGAGCACTTGATGCATTTAATATAGGGCGGCTCACGCGAGAGGTCTTTCGCTCCGATCTGGGGCAAGCAGATATGACGCGTGAATGAGCAGAACGAGTTTCGAAGCGGATCAAGGTTTGAAATCTATTCGTCGATACAAAATATTTAGAGCGCGCAAAGTTGCAACTGCTTACTCTCGCTTACTTTAGTATCCGTAACCTATTTAATATAGTTCCTTATCATGGAATTTTCGAGCTCGACTCGAAAGAAGAAGAAACCTTGCATCAGATATTCCTTTGAGAATGTAAACAAAAACCATGGCAACGCTTGAAGCTGTCGCGCTCGAATGCTCTTGGAAAAAATACAGTCAATCTCCACTATAAAAATCGCGTCTTTTTATCACTACCCAAGTGAGATCATGCGTCTACAAATACTACTACACGGAGAATTAATCTTTGGAAATGTTCCCCTCCTCTCCAAAGCCAGCCAGCCGCAACGCAACACCAAATCTCTAGAAATTCATATCAATAAAAAACGAAATTCAGAAAGACAAAGACAAAAGACAAAAGAGAACCGAGCTCGAAAGCTCGGAGAGAAACATCGTCAATCCGCGTCGTCGCGGATCTCGTTATCTTCATTTTCGGAATGGCGACTTTAGGGGATGCTATTTGATGTTAGTATTGATATTATGATGGTTTTTGAAGTTACTTGCGAGGCGAAGAAAGCTTTTGCTCCACACAGCGCGCGCCTGATGGGTGGTAGCCCAAGGGTAACAACTCTGCGCCATCCGGCGCAGTGGAAGAAACAGATCCCTTACGGGGGATATGCACCAGTTGCATCGGTTACCCTTGGGCTATGAACAAATACTGCTTGTTTGGGTTTATAAGGGAAGGTGAGGGTTGCCTCACGTAGCAAGGAAACAAGGTGATGGTGGGGGACGAGTTTGTCTGCGAATGGTGGGTGATGGGAATGGGATGAGAAGGAGACAGGATACTTGGGGCATAACTTTCTTCACCTTACTTTGCTAAGCAAAACTAACAATTTACCAATATTGTCGCAGATTGCAGAGCACTACTTGTATCCCTCTCCATTAAAGATGAGACCTTGTCGACGCAAACCGGTCGCCCTCAGATCCTCGACTTATATACACCCTTCTCACAGCTTGCCCTTAACCTCACTAGTCTCCCTCGTTAAGGTATACTCGTAATGCCATCCCTCGCGTCCCATATCAGCCCTGACCTTATAATTGTCTTCCGCTTGCTCCAAAATTTCCATATCAACTTCGACAACGCTCATTCCCTCTTCATCTCCCAACTTCCCCAACGCACCCTTAAACGGCACCGCAACCTGACTTAGACCAGCATAACTGCCTTTCGTGATTTTACCCTTCGGGCCACCTGCGTTTGCGAAAACAATCATGCAGGTATTCTCGAAGCATCTTGAAACTAACGTGCTCTCCAAGAACAACGCTTCAGCCATCGGGTTATGCTTCAATCCCGCCTCATTACAATCAGACAAATTCCAGAAAGTAGGAATGATAATCATCTTCGCACCACCAGCGATCAGCTCTCTGAAAGCTTCCGGAAATGCAAGATCCCAGCAGATCAGCATTCCTACCTTTCCTAAAGGGGTGTCGAAGGCTTGGTGAGGCTCATGAAGCGAAGATGTCAAATGGGGACGTTCGGGATGCCAGAGGTTCTTCTTTTGGTATTGGCCGAGGATCTCGCCTGTGGAGGAAATGAAATAGGCGACGTTTCGGAGCTCGTCGCCGTGTTTTTCGACGATGGTTCCAGGGACGATGTTAATTTTTAGTTTTTTGGCAAGGGAGCGGTAGCTGTCTAGATATTTTTGGTATTCGGCGCAGAGAGGAACTTGGAAATAGCGTCAGTTTCATATTTATAATTGACGAGTGTGATTTCCATAGAAGTAGAAGCCAGGTGAAAGGAGGTGAATTTCCAACGAAGTTTGAAAGTCGCTCACTGAAATTTGGGTCGTCCGGAAGCCAATTCGTCAAATGATATTCTGGGAGTACCGCCAAATCACACGACAGTGCTGCCGCATCTCGGATGAAGCCGATTGCTTTCTCGTGATTTGATTCGACTGCTAGAGGCTACTTGTGAAGCAAACGAACAAATGAGTATTTGTGAGAGTATATTTTACAGCAGGAATTGAAATTCTCAATCAGCTTGAAAAGACATAATGAAAAGTGGAAGCAGTGCCCCCATCCGAAGCAACGAATCTCAACCTCAAATACATGGGATCATCCTAGTTTGATTGAAGAATGGATAACATCGAAAAAGGTCACACATTGATACGGATTTTCAGCATCAACGGATGACAGGATTGAACGATGACGCAGATGTAACCATCCCTATCCACCTGACCATATTGAAGTAAATATCACCCACCTTGGGACAAAGCTGGATCACAGCAATCTTGTAGACCGGCGCCATCACGGGAAATTCCTATTTTTGTGGAATTAGCAATTTTCTTGCAGAGTCGAGGAGCTCATTCTTGAAAGTGGGGTGGCCAGACTAAAGATCTTCCCATAAAATGGTAGTACAATGAGTGGCTTGCATTGGAAGCGCTACAACACTTACAAATCTCTTGGAAACCCCAGTGCTGTACGTTGGTACGCTGTTCAAACCAGTTTAAGGGTCCTTAATGGTGGGTCCGTGAGGTTGTCTGATATGGATTCGAGAAGCAGGACCCTAAATCAAAAAAACATCACGTGCCCGAGCTCTTTCCCTGCAACCCCCTGACGGAGATCCTCGGCAGACTTGGAGCTCCAGGATATTTCAGCCACGGAATCTTGTGCTTACAGGGTTCACCAAGCAGAGCCACTCATCAACCCTGATGTTGACGAAATGGAGGGGTCCTGAAACATCATAGAGGTACGATGAGGTCACCGTTTGTCTTGCTTGGGATATCCACAGAAACATTTCAACGAGATGCGAATCTGGGAAAGGTTTTATTCCAGGATAATTGCCACATTTCGGCGAAGTTGCAGATGGAGACGGATATACCGATAGGAAATGGGCAAGAATAGGCACGGGTCCCTGAGCCACCAAGGCATGTTCCGGCGGTCTCTGCACTAAAGCATATGACCCGCTCGCAAAGGGCATTGATGCTGAGCAAAATCCATTTGCCACACCTCACTTCTTCGCACACTCTCCCTTTGTGTCGACTGCTGCACACAGCTGAGACGTTTCTCAGTCGTTGGCGCCTTGCATCACTGGTCAAGGTTACGGAAAGAGCCTCCGGAGAAGACCTCCTGCAAGAAGTCCATGACCGTAGTCGATACTCGAATAGGACGTTCCTTCCCTTTCTTACGTTTCCTAGTTCACAGGTCAACTGCTTTTCTGGCAGTAGATTCCATTGCTTTCTCCCCTACCGTCCTCCGTGCTCCTGTCTCTTTCGTTCGCAGCCGAGGCCGACCTTAATGGATTCCCACCGACTTATCTCGATCTTCTGAAGTCACGCCCCAGCGCCGTCCACGTCTACCATTGTCGCAGCCAGTCTTGAATGAGCCTCTCGCCATTTGGAATGGGTGACACTGCTCAGGAGCCTGCCGACATGCGGCCTGGGTCCAAGAAGAGCGAGGGACCGAAAACACCCCTAACAGTCAAGATACCTGAACGACATTCAAGTCCTCCAGAAGGAAGCGATTGCCCTCCGAACGAACCTCAGAATTCTCCACGACTGTCGGCTTTTCCAACTCTTGAGCACAAACCTCGTTTAGGGGTTATTGAAGTCCACCAAAACTATTTTCCCGCACAAGGTCAAGATCGTGCCTCTTGCTTGAGTGCGAGCTCGGACAAACAACTTGGAAGCCCTACAGTCAACAATGACCGCGTTTTTCCGATCAGAAGTGTTGTAAAAGTCGATCCTACACAGACTCCATATATGTTGTCATCAGGAAGACATGGATCAGAGCAGCACGACTATTTCGGAGCAAATGTACCGCCAGGAGCCAGTGGAGCAGATATTGCAAGCGCTTCTCGACGACGCCAAAGTCAACCCTATCCGGAAGCAGATGCCAGGCGGACAGGTCGATCGCGGTGGCCACACGGACAAAATTTCACTGAAGGCCGAGTGCGAGGAGATCGAAAGAATTCTATGTCGACAAACCAGAGCGAGAGCGATAGATACGGAGGAGGGAGCAGGATGCAACTCTTCCACGATGCTGATTCAGAGAAGTCCAACGATATTTCCCAGCCTCCTAGTGTCAACGGAACGGCTCTATCGAATCCGCATAACTCACAAGGATCCCGGACTCCTGCTGATAATGAAACGGGTCTTATCACGGCAAGATTCAAGCATATCGTCACGGCAGAAGGCCATGCTGTAATCACAGGCAGAGATGGAGATACCCTGCAACGTTGCGAAGATGAGCCAATCCATATTCCTGGTGCCATTCAAAGCTTTGGACTTTTGATAGCCTTGGAAGAATCAGACGGAGGAGACTTCCTTGTCCGTGTTGCTAGTGAGAATTCGCATAAATTCACAGGATATACACCACAAGAGCTGTTCAGTCTGAAGAGTTTCACTGATGTCCTGAGCGAAGAACAAGCGGACAACCTGCTTGATCATGTAGATTTCATACGGGACGAGGAAGCCGATCCTGCAAGCAATGGCCCTGAAGTTTTCACGACTTCCATTCGACCACGAAAGTCTACCGGTTCTAGGAGGCCGCCAAGGCTTTGGTGTGCCATGCATATACATCCTTCTTATCCAGAATTGATCATTTGCGAATTCGAATTTGATGAAGATATGACCTACCCCTTAGTTCCCAATAACGATGACACTCCGGAACCGCCTGAAGATACGCTGCATAGTAATCCAACAGAGGAAGAATATACCGAAAGTACGCAGAATACTAGCAAGCCTCTAAGGGTGCTAAGAAGTGCACGAAAACGGAGGGGTGAAGCCGCTGCTATGGAGGTGTTCAATATCATGTCTCAGGTACAGGAGCAACTAGCATCGGCGCCAAACCTCGAAAAGTTCTTGAAGATTTTAGTGGGTGTAGTGAAGGAACTCACCGGGTTCCATCGAGTAATGATCTACCAGTTTGATACTTCGTTCAACGGCCGGGTTGTCACTGAGCTTGTGGATCCCAGAGCAACGAAAGATCTATACAAAGGTCTCAATTTTCCTGCATCAGACATACCGAGACAAGCACGCGATCTGTACAAGATCAACAAGGTACGATTACTGTATGATCGTGACCTTGAAACGGCACGACTCGTATGCCGAACTGTCGAAGACCTCGAGCGTCCTGTGGACTTGTCTTTCAGCTACCTGAGAGCAATGTCACCTATTCATATCAAATACCTGGAGAATATGGCAGTACGATCGAGCATGAGCATTTCAATCACAGCCTTCAATGAGTTGTGGGGCCTTATTGCATGTCACTCCTACGGGTCTAAAGGCATGCGAGTGTCCTTTCCCATTAGGAAAATGTGTCGACTTGTTGGGGATATGGCGTCAAGGAATATTGAAAGGCTTTCGTACGCTTCACGCCTTCAGGCACGAAAGCTGATTAACACCGTCCCAACTGAAGCGAATCCATCTGGGTACATCATTGCTTCGTCTGAAGATTTGCTTAGGTTATTTGATGTGGACTTCGGACTTCTCTCAATTCGCGGTGAAACGAAGATCATGGGGAAGCTAGAACAAACCCAAGAGGCCCTTGCTATGCTGGAGTATCTTCGAATGCGATCTATCACCTCCGTTATTACCTCCCAAGACATTCGACAAGACTTCCCCGACCTTAGATATCCACCCGGTTTCGATGTTATCGCTGGTCTCCTATTGGTGCCCCTTAGTATCGGAGGCAGCGACTTTATAGTGTTCTTCCGAAAAGGTCAAGTGAAGGAAGTAAAATGGGCTGGCAATCCTTACGAGAAGTTCATTAAAGAAGGGACGGAAGGGTATTTGGAGCCGAGGAAAAGTTTCAAGACCTGGAGCGAGACTATAGTTGGAAAGTGTCGAGAGTGGACAGAAGAACATGTGGAAATTGCCGCAGTATTGTGCTTAGTCTACGGCAAGTTCATCGAAGTATGGCGACAGAAAGAGGCCGCATTGCAGAGCAGTCAACTCACACGCCTATTACTCGCAAATTCTGCCCATGAGGTCCGAACGCCCCTCAATGCTATCATCAACTATCTAGAGATTGCTCTAGAAGGTGCACTCGATCAAGAAACCCGTGACAACCTTGCCAAATCTCATTCGGCATCAAAGTCTCTCATATATGTCATCAATGACCTTTTGGATTTGACCAAGACCGAGGAGGGCCAGGACTTGATCAAGGACGAAGTGTTCGACCTACCGGCGACCATTCGTGAAGCTACCGACTCTTTTAGTAGAGACGCTAAAAGGAAGGGCCTGGAATACGAGGTGACTGAAAATCCTGGTATTCCACAATTCGTACATGGTGATCAAAGAAGGGTGCGGCAGGCGGTTGCTAACATCATCGCGAATGCATTACAGCACACAAATAGTGGTTGGATTCACGTCGAAGTCTGGCTCCTAGAGCTCTCAGAAGGGAAAGCAACTGTGGAAATCGTTGTGCAAGACTCAGGGTGTGGTATGTCTAATGAGAAGCTTGACTCTCTCTTTAGAGACCTCGAGCAAGTCAGTTCAGATATGGACGAGCCTTTAGAAGAGTCGGAAGGCTCAACATCTTCTCCACCAACAAAAGAAGGGCGTACACTAGGGCTGGGACTCGCAATGGTTGCTAGAATCGTTCGAAATATGGATGGCCAATTGCGCCTGAAGTCAGAAGAAGGGAAGGGCTCACGCTTCGTCATCCAGCTACCCTTTGTTTTACCTGCCGACGATTCAGAGAATGCACAAGAATCACGAACGTCCGACCTTCTCCCAGCAGTCCCCACTCCTCCCGGTGCCGAGGGAGAAGTGACGCTTGTTGAGAAGCTCAGCTCCATAAGGGCAGAGGGTGTGATTCGAAAGCGAAGTACAGAGGAAATTTCGAGTTTGCATAGCTACAAGAGCGGGTCGAGCAATAAGAGCAACAAGAGCACAAAGAGTGATATTGATCGACTCATTGATGCTATATCCGGCCCGTTGGCCATTGGAGAACCAGCATCCCCTGAAAGGAGCCTACATCGATCCAACAATAAAAGTAGTGGCCATAGTCGTAAGAGCGCCAGCGGTATTGGCCTTCCTTCGACTAGTCAAGACTCAACAGGTTTCGAGAGACCAGGACAACTTAGACGATCAAAATCTTATGGCGCGCCTGAGCACTTGCGTACACCCATCAACGGACCGGCAGGATCAGAATTCGTTACGGATAACAAGACACTACTGAAAGCTATTAGAATACCGGACGAATTTATGCAGCCAGAAGAGACAACTCCTCATATTGCATCACGTGCTTTGTTTGATATTCCAGAGAAGAAGCCAAGCCCCATTCCAGAGAAGCAAAGTCCACCGAACGCAGAACATCTGAAAATTCTAGTTGCGGAAGATGATCCTGTGAATAGCAAAATCATCCAAAAACGGCTTGAGAAGAGCGGTCATGAAGTCTACCACACTGTCAACGGTGAAGAATGCGCGTCTGCCTACGGAGAGAAGTCTGCATTCTTCGATGTGGTACTCATGGATATGCAAGTAAGTTTGTTATTTCCTCCGTTGATACAGTACCCGAGATGGAGGTTTTCGTACTTTTGCGTTTGCTAATCGACACTTAGATGCCAATCGTTGACGGACTTGCATCGACTAAGATGATCCGATCATTTGAGAAGTCCCACTCGGAAATTGTTCTATCAATACGTGCTTCGATTAATGGTCGAGTGCCGATCTTTGCAGTATCTGCGTCACTCGTCGAACGTGAATGTCAGACGTATATCAATGCGGGCTTCGATGGGTGGATTCTGAAGCCAATCGACTTCAAGCGTCTCAATGTACTTCTCCTGGGAATTGTCGAAGATGATATGCGCGAGTCGTGTCTGTATAAGCCTGGGGAGTGGGAACGGGGTGGATGGTTCCATCCAAGGTAGCAGTCGGTCCTGAACGCCACGACGAAGCCTTCTGATCAAACACCAGTTCAAAATCCTCCTAAAAAATGACCAGAACCCCTTCAGCCAGATATCGACTCCCTCAACAGTAGTGAATCGGGATCTGTCATACCAAAGAATGAGGCTAGACGACCTCTCATACATGATAAACGACTTGATGTTGTCAGCGAGGGAGAACCTCCAACCTCTCAGTCTGCAATGATCATAGATCGACTAGTCAAGGAAGTTTCAGCGGAGGGCGATGCATAGAATAGAGAATGTTGTAAGTTTGTGGCTTGGGTTTGCTGTTTGATGATACACATGGGTGATCTTATGATTGGACAATACTGGGGAGCAGTGGTCGTTATGCACATATGTGAGGTATTAGAGCATGTGGGATACCCTTGGCTTGGTAATTTTTTGCTGGCACAGGAGCTTTTGCTAGCATGAAGTCCTGTGACGACGAGCTTGCGTCGGTAGGGATCCTGGTTTGAAGGGTTGGAGACGAACTTGATTTCAAGTCCTCCCAGGTCGTATGGAGTTTTAGCCCAGGCATTTGCAGCGGGTACATAACAGCTACCTTGTAAATCGTACTTTTCGCAGAAGTAGACGGGGAAATAATTAATTGGACTCTTTTGATCAGCAAATGACTTAAGAAGTTGGAATAGGAGCTTACCTATATGTTGAACTTTTTGTGATCTATAAAACCTTTTTGTATATACTCACCTGGACACAAATTATAAACAATAAGTGTCGATGCACTTCATCTATTGTGTGGCTCTTGAATCAATTTTAGTCTTTTTTTTTAATTCATGCTCATGCTACCTCTCTTTTCTATTCATACACGACCATTTTTATGCATGCTCCTCGCTACAGGAAGCATCCTGCTTCGTAGCCACCATAGCCAAATGTCTGTGGCAAATATCCCCAAAAACTCCAGGAATATGCACCTCAATGCATGCAACCACCAGACTTGAATACCACCGGTAAATGGAAAAGCTAGATAGATTTTTCGTGCCACCATATCATAGAGTTACATGACAGCAGGGTATACCTTAACACTGTTGGGAAAATTCGTCAAAATGCCTCCGAAGGAAATATTCCATATTCAGATGCACCAGATGCGATTGTATTAGTATCTTATTGGGTGAGATCTGTGCTGAGAATAGCTGTGATGTATCCTTCCCGGATCATCTTTCGTAGATTTTGATAACGTGCAGAAGAAGAATCGATTGGGGTTGTGGAGTTGCTGTTATCTGCTTGCTTTCTGCCTTCGCCAGCAGTTGCATCCATGATTCCTTCCGTGGCTGTAGCTAGATCTGCGAGACGTTGTAGATTTTGACTGGATGTGGCATCGTGTTGACCCTCTAGCGGGTTTGAAGTGCTTGCAAGAGAACGCAGCTTCTTGTTGATCAGATCACGCACGTTCGAATCACAGCTTGACGGTGCAATGCGACCCTCAAGTAGTGATTTCAGTCCCTCTTCTGCTTCCTTTCTTGTAGCATTGTAGCCACTCACTTCAATCAGAGTCAATGTTGCAAGAATCGTGGCATGATATGTCAACGGAGTAACAAGGCTCGAGTTGTTTATAAGCAACGTGCTAAGGCGAATAGCAGCCTCGAGAAGATCGTGAGGTTCCGAGTCAGGGCGTCGCAACTCGAGCAAAATGCGAGTAGACCAATAGCATAGATGGATGATAGGTGAGTTGGTAGGGGTCATGATAGATGTAGGTAGAGATTCTCGCCATCGTTCCAATTCGCCTCGAAGAAGGGTAGGTATAACTTGACTCGAGGGAATACTGAGGGTAGGAAGGTCGGTTTGAGTGATGGCGAAATGTCCTAAGACCACGGAAAGACCTAAATTGTCAGCCATTGTGAAATTCCAGGGAATTCGAAACCTACGAGCTGTATGATATAGCGACTCTCCCAGAATAGGCTGGTCATCTGGATACACAACAATACTTCCATCGGGTATCAAGAGAGGGCTTGCAGTGCTTGAGGCATGCCATCTATCCATAATCACCAGACTCCACCATAATCTTCTAGACAACTTCTCTTCTGTGTCATCATCACCTGCACTTGTGGCATTTTGCTGTCTGTATATGTGAAGCTTCATGGAATACGCTAATCCAACAGCACTGCCAAGCCAACTCGAAAGAGGCAAGCCAGCTTGGCTACGCCAGCGAAGGTTTTCCGTTGCAATAGCTAGAAGGATCACTGTCTGGAGATGTACTATGCTAGCAGATGTGCTATGGGAAGAAGAATTCTCGAACTGTGAAGCCATGACAAGCTGTGATGCCTTTTTGACGCTCGCTGGGGCAGATGCAGATGTTTGATTGCTCGATGTCGGGAAAGATCTAACTGCAGCATGGAGTGCTTCAAAGAATGCATCTTTTAAAGTACTGCTGCAGGCCGAAATCATACTATTCAAGCGACTCCTTGAAGCGAAGAGAATGGGGTAGGTGGGATGAATGACCTTAATGTAGCTAAAACGAGAAGCAATCAGTACTAGTCTTTCCCGATTTGGCTCATGACTTTCTTACCCGTCTATAATGGCATCATCCCAACCAGGACTGCGATCCGACTGTGGAAATTCACCAGTCAACATAGCTTCAAACGAATTACTTGGTCGTCGAGATGGGTCAGGGCCCTTCTTCCAATGTGGAGTAGGTGCCATGCCGTTTGGAGAGTAATCAGGCTCCCTAAACATCTGACTTGGTGTCTGCTGCGGAGAAAACGCTGGATTAGGGTTTGCAGGGTGACGAGCAAGATCTTGTGGTGCCCACGCGCTGGAGGGCCTTGGGGGTTGGAAAGCGCTGTTGAGATCGCCAGAAAGGGAAGAATATGTTCTCTTGCGAGTCATATTATCTCCTGGGTTAGGGGGAGGTGAGAACTCATCAGATGCTCTTCGTTGCATGGGGTTGTCTTGTTGAGCTCCCATGTAAGATGGAGCAGGCAGCTCGCCAGCTTGCATGGCTCCTTCGAGGTGGTTTAGTCGATCAGCAAGCTCCTTGATGTAGCTGTGAAGATATGTTAGAATCGAATTGAAAGCTTCTCAAATCGGGCAAGAAAAACCTACCCTTTGCTTGGTCCTCTCTTCATCGGTACGCGACTGAATTGACATCGCGCGCCAACGCGTCTGCAACTGGAGCACTGCTCATCACCCGGCTCACCAGTGGCATCGCACCGAATCTTCTTGCGCCGACACTCATCGCAGGCCCTAGATACCTTTGATCTCTTTCTCGGGGCATTCGATCCATCCGGCGCATTGTACTGGCCGCCCATTTGGTCCATTGGGCCATGGTTTGGCTGGAGTTGATGTCTGTGGATATCGGAGTCTTGGTCGTATTGGTGGTTTAGAGCATCTTGGTTTCTTGAGTCTTGATTCTCGGTCATGGTTCCGCCAGGTCCTGCACTCATGATTGGCGCAAGGCCATGCGACAGCTGGGCAGTAAGTTGGAGATCATCGGAGTTCGACAAGTTGGGATGCTGGTGGGAGGAGGCTTGGGGATAGAAGGGGGGAGCGTCGCTCTGCGGGAGCGCGTTCGGAGAGGGATAGTTCTGCTGCATGCTGGCACAATGCTCTTGGTAGACGTCTTTAAAGAAGCGTCATGGCAAGCATATGCACGGGCGAGCGGGGTCTGCGTGACGAGAAGCAAAGTGTCAGTGTTGATATTGAAAATACTTTATTGTTCTCGGTAGAAAGCTGTCGCAACTGGTGCACAACAACTCGCGCTCTCACGCCATGAATTGCCTGAATGAAGACTCACAGAACTCCTGGCGGCTGCAAAACCAGCCAGACGCGACCAACGTCTGCCGGCGACAGCCACGGCAGTGCGCTGCGCGCGGTGGTTACGCCTCGAGTGTAATTGAGAGGCCGGTGGGAATTTCGATGCGAATGTCGCGCGCGGAGCTGGAGCTGGAGCTGCGATTTTGAGGGTCGGATCAATGTTGATGCGTTGCGAGAAGGGTGGTCGGAGACTCGTTTGAAAGTTGGGTTGCGAGCGCGAGAAACAGAGGTGGGCACGGCGATTCGGCGCTTGGTGGTTGGGCTGCAGAGTCTAGCGAGGGCAACACTGAGAAGGACACGGGCACGGGCTCGGGCTCGGGCTCTTGAGGCCAGACGACAACTGTAATTCACTTTGCGAAGTACACAGGTCCAGCGTCCAGCGTCCACCGTACCGCCGACAGAGCCTCACATCTCGTACCTCGTTGCGATTTCCTTTATTCCCCTCTGAAAACCCCACCGTCTTTGCACGCTGGCTTCCGGAGCACATGTTCTCCACAGATCCTCCCTCGAGAAACACAGCCGCAAGACAACCCCGATCTTAGCTGGGCAGCAGACGAGAGACGAGGTGCAATATCGGCATGACTATGAGAGAGAACCGGCGGCGCAGAGCATCAGATGGCAGGCGCAGGGCCTGGCAGGCTCTTCCGGAATTTAGGGCACGAACGACCCCGCGAAACAGCGCAGGAAGTGCTGCACGCCTCTACGCTGAGAATTTCCCTGTGAGGCCCTCATCTATGACTGCACGGTGCGGCCTGTGTTGCATGAACGGGGAAATTGTGTGTCTAGGATTCGTTGCCAATCAGCTTATATGTATGAACTTGTTGGAGCTGCTGCGCTCTTTCCACTATGTTTACACTGCATTTGATCTGGGGAAGCTCGTGAGGTGCAGAGTAACTCGTAAGAAGCCTCTCCTCGGAACATTTCAACGAGATCTTCCGTGGCCAGTCGCACGAACCAACCGATTGCGAGAGAGAGGATTCGGTTGCCCTGTATCGGCCACAGAGCAGTCTCAGAAAGCAAGCAACCTTGGAATACGAAGCGTTATAACTGGTCGTTGTTGACGACCTCGGTCCTACTCTGGAGACGAGCACATCTTTGTTGCTCTTTCTCCAGATTCCATTCAGCATGGGTTTGGGCCCTGCCGCCCCATACCCATACCCATGAGCCTAAATCAACTTTCCTATCCTCACGTATCTTTTGGCCTACTCACATAATCAATTCTGCCGCCAAAAGCAGGCTGTTGTGACGGAAGCAGCGCTTCTATTTTCCATTGTTGTGCAAAGTTTGGAACGGCATCATGCGACGTAAATCTTCTTGATGAGATAAACAATCTAATGTAACCCTGGATCTGTTGCCCCGACTAACGACCGATTCCCGGTGGGACACAAACATTGTTTGGAATGAGACTTCAGATTGCGAGCTCAATAATTCAAGACGGAGGCGAAGACGGCTCTAATAGCATGTATAGGCCCTCTTAACCACTAAAGAGTTGAGGAGCAAGAAGTGTCCCACTTGGGCTCTGCAGGGGAATCATCCTTGGTAGCTATTTTTCATCCCATCAGCAGCTTCATAAAAACACACGTTTTGCAGCAATTAAGTTGCTCCAATTTATGCCACGCCATAGGGCTCACTTAGAGCTAAAATGAATACCGGTGAAGCTATCCTCGTGATTGTCACTATCAGATCTGCACATGTCACAAGGCTTCTGTCGCAGCTGCTCCTCCAGCTCCTCCAGCGGCTATCCGATGCCTGAGATGATCATAACAGACCCTGCTATGCCCTCAAGGACTAGGCCCACGGATGTATTCGCAGATGAAGATTCGGCACATCTCTTGGTGCGGATAGTTTCCGGCAGTCAGTGCGAGGGGTAAATGTTGCGGCGTCGGCCTCATCGTTGCGAGAACAATAATCCGAAACAACCTAAAAGCTAAGTTGCTTTAATGTGGAGAACAGTAACATGTTAGACGTGATGCGAATCGAATCTCACAGGCGGAAAATGACTAATCCAACAAGTACAAAACGCTAAGCTATCAACGAATGAACCCATATAATAGATTTCATCTGAAGGAACGGCAAGATATCTCGAGCCGTAGGTCATCAAAATATAGACCGAGAACCAGATATCTGAAAAAGCGGTCCCCAAAAAGGCAGAATAGCTTTGAAACAACTAAAGCGACGCCACCAAGCCCGTCTAGGCTCTGAACTTCTTCTAAACGTATATATGTAAACGTATATTGCAATATATAACAGTGAAATCTATGGACAATCTCGCAATTCTGCTCGTAAGCATACTCCATTTCCCATAATGCTGCATAAACAAAGTCATCAAGTCGTCGGCGGATACATCCTCAAGAGAATTCGTCGAAGGCCTAGTGCCTTTCCACTTGTGTTATTGAGCCCAATTGGTTTGGTCATGTATTTCCCCGCAACCGTCATTGATTGCAATACTGTTGTTCCCAAAGTTGTGCATCCAGAAAGCATCGTCTCCATCAGCCGAAAGCATTTGGAAATTGCTATCGTCAAAAGCAGTCATGCTGTGTCCCATTTTGCCATCATCGCAGAAAGTGCCGATTGGAAGGCCGTTGTTTGTGCGTGAATATCCATTGTTTGATCCACTACTCAAAAAAGTATCAATGTCGAGGGTTTCAACATTGTTGCCAGCGAGCATTTGAGCTTGGGGCAATCCAACATAAGACGAGGTGTTGCTTAGGCGGTATCCGTCGATGTCTCCACCAATATCAGAAGCGTCCAAATCAGATCCATATTTGTTGCTCATCATGGCTGGCCTAGATGTGCCGGCATCGCCCAAGGACCCAAAATCCTCAACTTCCGAGATTTCTCCTGATGTAGAGGTCGTTGTAAGCGCTGGTTGATCAATGCTGCCGAAGTCAAAGCCAGTGAAGGATGCAGCTTGGCTGTAAGATGAAGTACCAAATTCGTCGTTATTGAAGTCGAGACCATCGTAATGGGACCAATCAATCGAAGCTGCGCTAAGTCCGGCAGAAAATAGCGGTTGGTCATGATCAGGAATGCTGGAGAACCCATCAAGACCATGGTTATAGTCACCAGGGAGATTGGAGAGATCAAGTGGAGGTAGGATGCTGTTCCATTGGTCTCCGTTAACGCTTGGATGGGTAGGGCTTAAAAATGGGGACCCATGCTCAGATTTTACCATTCGCTGCTCTTGTTGTGCGCTGACCATGGAGTCTTTGATGTGAGAGTCGCTGTGCAAGGCATCTATCGTATTTGTATGTGGAAGATTGTCAACGGATCTATTGGCTAGGCCTGATGGCGATGGCCCGTGAATAGAGTGTGCCCTTGGGACGACGTAAGGAAGTCCACACTTATGAGCCATGTTGTTATGCTTGTGTCCGGGTTTGTGATGGCCATTAACAAAGGACGTCAAAGAGGTTTCCGATTGTACGGTAAGAGCTCTTGGTCGTCGTTTGTCGTGCCCTAATGCCAATGATACTGTGGGCTCATCAGAATCGGACTCGGGGACAGGATCAAGATGTTCTTTTTTCAAAGCGCAAGAGCAACGGGCGCCGTGGCTGCAACAGCAGTTGTCTGCTAGATTAATGATCAGAAACTGCTGTTGTTATACCTCGGAAATCCCAAGAAAGCTCACCCTGTGAATCACTATCATTTGTAGAACACGCTCCCTTTGCGTGTGCCTTTTCACCGCCACAATCGCAACGAACATGTGCGGACCTAGATTTGCGAAGAGTCCTGCAGTGTGTGCATTGGGAGACTGGACGACCCTATAGAGGCTGGATTAGGATTGGCAGAGAAAGTCACAAGCAAAAACCAACACACCTTCTTGTTGATGTGCTGCAGAGGTCTGTCAGCGTGCTGGCAATTGCTAACACGATGACCTCTGACACACGCCTCGCAGGCGTATTTTTCGCCCTTGATCAACATCTTTGAGAATTCCTTGGTGGTGTTGATAGGGTCGAGAGAAAATTGGCAGCCGGACGACGGTAACCCGCCGAACGGTCAACCACAAGAAAAAGGCACCGTCAAGATGTAATGGTTTTGCTGTTGGCAGTCCAAGCGGACTGCAGAGTCGAAGATTCGAGTCGCGAAATTGGTGAAAACAGGGTCGATGGGTATGAGGTACAATGGTTTGGTATATGCTAATTACTCCAATTCGAATCGAGGGTCCAACGCCGAAGAATGCGATACAGAAAGGTTGAGGGGAGAGCAGGCACGAAGCCGAGCCTTACGCCGTGATGGCGCCGGCCGTATAGCTGGACACCAGGGCCGGATGCGACCAAAATGAAGGGATTTCCCTTTTTTGTTCGCACGACGAGTAGGTGAAGTGAGAGGCCAAAGTGGGCGCTGAGGTTGATTTATGTGTGAGTACAGGAGCCGGGTGCGACGAGCACAGCAGAAAGCGCCGTGGGTGGGCCCTTCCAAGCCTTTTCACGTCTGAAGTGTGGCAAGCGACTATGGCAGCCGGATATGCCAGTCAGGGCGCACGCAAGTGAAAGGAATTCGACCACAACGCGGAAACTGTGCAGAGCATTCGGCCACGAGGGCGTCCTCGAGGGTGCGGCCGGCAGGACGAGAGGAGACCGATGGAGAGGCAGTCGGATGGGGCCGTCGCTTCCAACATGCAGCAGCGAAGTGCAGATTCAACAGTCCACAGAGGGAGGGTGGTTTGCCTGCAGGTGGCAGGTGGGAGGATCCTCGAGGCACACAGGCATTGCAACCAGAGGTCGCTGGACTCTGCAGCGCGGCCAGCTTATGTTAAAACTACAAGTATGGTGCTCGTAAAGCAGTCCGCACCCTCTGAAACTAGTGTCGATGAATGAGGACGGTTTGGGGCACTTGCAGGTTGGCCGCGGGCGAACCTCAGACAAAGACTTCAACTCCACGACGGAAACCAGCCGCAAAAGTGCCAAAAGAAAAAGAGGATCAGTACAGCTCGTCCCTAGCGCCAACACTGCCGCTCACTCCAGGTCCCCCATGGTCGCTATGCCAGTGCCGCCATGATGTCCTCAGCAGTGTACGAGTCCTGTGCTTGTGCTCGCACGCTATGGAACGAGCAGTCGTGCAACAACCAGCGCTCAGGATTTGACACAAATCTTGCTCTTGGGGCGCGGTAGTCATCGAGCTCCCAACTCCCGAGGCAGATCCCCTTTCCAAACGCGTACGGCATTCAGTAGTCTGGAGCTGGGCTCGAAAGCGCATCGTCGACTGACTGAGCCTCCATTGACGATTGTACGATGCGGGCAACGACAACGGACCAGGACGACACCGACAGCGGTGACTCCAGCGACGACCAGGCAAGACCAGCTGACTGGGATTGGACCTTGAAGCGGACGGAGAAGTCGAGGACTTCCTGCTGCAGCGAATGAGTGCATGCGCCAGGTTTGCACCGGTTTGGAGCTGTTGCATCAAACCCGATCGAAATTCGCATGGTGCACAGCGATAATGACCATGAGATGACAACACTAACAGACGATACATGGGAAGGCAAGTGGGAGATCACAGAGTCTGGAAGGTTACCCCACGAAGCACAGAAGCAGTTCCTCCGCGAAACGCCTTCCGCACCAACCCGCGCGCAGCGCTGGTAATGTTTGAAAATTCTGGAAGAAGAGGAAGGCTCACAGAACTTGATTGGGTATGCGGCTTCGATATCACCCAAATCCTTCCTGCTCTGATCATCTGGTCCTGTCTTTGACCCCAGACATCTGCTAGCCTTGCAACATCTTCGACAATTTTACGGATTCTTCCTATGCCACCCACTTCGCAGATGTCATGATCGTTGCCAGACACGACTCAGCCATTTCCCAGTCTGCTGGTGCTTGTGGGCCATGTTTGTCGTTGAACCTCCCCAATCTCTGTAGCACATCTCCCGGCAAGCCAAGTTCAGAAGATTCGTCTTCAGGTCTTGGCAGCATATATTTCACAGCCATTCCCAGGAACACTATGGATGTGGAAGTGAACACTCCCTGCCCCACGCTCGCTGACACCCCCATATTGTCAACAACTAGATGGGCATCGAAATCTGCTTCAGCGCTATCTGCGATGACCTGCATGTTAAGCCAACGCCCCACGCTTGCCCGGGCTCAATCCTGAAGGTCTCACCGCCAGAACTAGCAGTGCTGTTGCGGTATTTTTGCTGTTGGTTGACGTCACGTGCATCGTCTCAAACCGTCAATCTTCAGCAGCTTAGGAATTGCTGAATGGTACTGAACGAAGTAGCTACTGTTGTACCTTGCTTCAAACGATTATTTGTGCAGAAATTTCCTTCGGAATTTTGTTATCTTTTTCGAGCACTTGACCATCAAAACTTCCTGATGTTCAAGGATACGAAGCCGCGAAGCACCAAGGACGTCAACTCATAGCATTTCATCAGTCAATTGAACCGACCACTGTCCAATCCCTACCGGATCGGTTGTGGAATTGATTGTGCAATCCGCGTTCTCTATTTTAGCTAGTGCTATGTATATATGGTTGCACCACACCGCTGAGTGATACAACATCTACAGCAGATAGGTTATGTCGCACGTGCATTGATCTAAACAGTTTGAGATATCTTTCCATTTGGTCCCTTGTTCCTAAACCACAACATTGAGTCTACTACACCGCTCAAAATGTTCCTTGGTTCTCTATGAAGTTGTAGTGCCAGGTTCGTTCTTGTACGAAGTCTCATAATTTGGTTCATACTTGTAAATTTCAGCAAGACATGTTCTGAGAAAGACAAAGTGAGGAACCTATTTGACTTAACTAATTATGTTTTGACTGAGGCAACAATGAACACACAAAATGAGTTTTAAGAAAATACCTTTCAAACTTGCTCATCAGTCTTACTAGATTTCTTGTTAAGTATTGGTTATCTAGCTATTGCTGCTTCTGTTTGCTATCCTTCATTACATATAGTCAAATTCTTCTTAACCCAATGCCCCTCGCAATATAATTTTCCTTCCCAATTTCATCTCGAGTGCAAGCTTGCCAACAACAATTGCATCATAACATTCCTTATCATGAGGTTTACTGAGTTTTCTTCATTGTTGCCGTCTTGCCATTGCGTTGTTGGTAAACGGTGAACAAGAAAATTCCAGCTAGCACCGCACCAATCACTAGTATGTTACCTGAACCGATGTCAGTATGAACAGTTGAGAAACAATAGTCAGGCTTACTCAGGATGAATTTCAGCAGTCCGTCGAATGTTTGAGCAAGGCCGGAAATAGCCTCCCATATGGTTGATAAAAGAGTCTGGAAAACTCCGAGGATCGTGCTCAAAATGTTTTGGAACAATGCAATGACCGCTCCGAAAGCAGACGTTATGGCATTGAAAATCGAGGCTATTAAAGAGCCGATTGAGTCCACGACTGAGGGCATGATCGCAAGATTTCTGGAATGGTTGTTGAGTTCAGTATGTGAGTGGCAAATATGCTTAAGATAAATCCGTAGAAGAGATATCTTTTGATATGATGAATTTGAAGATCCGAAGAGCGGAGAACTATCACATTTGAGCACAAGGTGTGGCGTCAATATATACAGCCCCACAACTTCAAATCTGGTTGTGGCGCAAATGACTTCACTCCCTTTGTCACCAACTAAAATGCCCTGAAACTGGGAAAGTAGAACTCATATCTCAAAGGAGCTGCGATCTTCACTTCCTAAATCCTGCAGCCCTATCATCTGCCCGCAACCCCTGCCTCGTGACATTTTGATGGCATCACTGCCTAGACTTTCCTCACATTCGTGAATTTCAAGACATCAACGGCTTAATATATTTGTAACGGCCCTACGTATTTAGGAGTGAAAGATGGATGAGATGATGAAGATGTGATAGACATTTGTGAAATGCTGTGCGATGTTGCGCATCGTCAGTGGCGTTTTTGACAGCGGCCCTGTCGTGACGATCTTGGCTCGTGCTTTTCTTGGCATCTGGGCACAACGTTTGCGGATGGGAATTGCTTCATTTTGACTTCAAACTTCGACTTTGGGGTAAAAGTCAAAAGTTATTTCTTCAAAATCGACAGGGGAATTTTGACTCCCGGTCAACGTCTCTTCGGGTACATTTTATCGACCATTCCAAAGGTGGGTCTGAAAGCGACTTCATAATGGAGTGAGAAGAAAATTTCTCCACTGTTGCACTGACGAGGCACACTTTTCCACGCTTCCCGCTGTTGATAGCTTCAGACTCGTGATGCTGGCCAAGTTCGCTCTGACCAAGCACTCGTTCTCGCCCGAACTATCATCCTCAACTTTACTCCAGAGTCTCTCCTCCGAAACTAACTTATTCAAAGTTTTGCGCTAGTCAAAGTTATAATATGGGCAGACACGTATGAACAGAAAGCAAATCCAAATACAGGCTACTTTAAGGCCTAAGACATGCCGCCAAAAGCCTCGGGTCCAGGCAAGCTGCCGAAGAATTGGCCTCCGGAAATCCGTTACCTTACAGCATCGATGTACTCGCCCACAGTTGACGCCGGCAATAAAGAGGCACTTCGGACACAGAGCAAGGAGTTCATTGTTTGTGATGTACCTAGAGGGCCATGCTCTCTAGTCAAGATAACGCCAATTTCTTCTCCATCACATCCTGCAAATGGGCAGTCGGGGTTGTTCGCGGCTGCTGATCTGAAGTCAGGGACACTGGTCTTGCAATACTGTAAGGAAATTCTCTCACACTATTTCAGTTTTGTGGTTTTCCCTTATTTTCTGGGAAGTCGATTATTCGAATAGCGGTTCTTTATTTTCTGATACTCTTTCTGGATGGCGTGCTAACCATTGCCGCTTAGTGGGCGAAATCCACGTCTCTCGAGCCACCTCAACTCCAGACACTCTCTCAGAGCCCGATCCACATGCAGACTCGAACTACGATTTGAGCTTGGATCGAGAATTAAGAATTGGAATTGATGCCAACCATGCTGGAAATGAAGCAAGATTCATCAACGATTACAGAGGTATTGCTGATAGACCGAATGCTGAGTTCAAAGAAATTGTAAGCATTTGATTTGGATTTTGTGGTTGAAGTGATGGTGGCATCTAAAGTGCTGATAGGAGGTAATTGTAGTGGAACCAGAGAACGAAAGAAAGAGGAATGGCGGTATGCGTACTGCCTGAGGGCAAGAGTGGTAAGGGCAAGGGAATTAAGAAAGGACAGGAGATCTTAATTAGTTATGGGAGGGGATTCTGGGGAGCTAGGAAAGATGTGGTTGAGGAGTGAAGTGGAGAGAGTCGGTGGAAATTCCGCATGACAAATCTCGTTGATGGGCCTCGGGATTCTTAATTCTCACCATTCGTCTCACAGTAGATATAGGGATACCAACAAGAGCGCAAACGAGATGTAAATATTTTCCCTCGTTGTAAGATTGAGGAAGCATTGAGGGACTTCCGAGGATATGATAAAGGCCTTTTAAATAGGCAAATGGTTCTTGTCGAATTCCTGTCTTTATCAGTATTTTGCATTTCTGTCTATTTACCGTCTTTCGTCCAATCCCCCAGGAGGTAAGAATTCAACTTGAAATTGTGTGCTGTGAATAGACGGCTCAGAGATAGGGTAAATTGCGATTCCAATTTTGTTGCTTAGTAAAGTGCCACTTCAAAACCTAGATTTTATTGTAATTAGTATTGGTATTTTCGAGTCATGTTTCTGCAATATATGGATATAATCCTTTTCCTTTTTAGGAAGGCTCAGGTTGATCGTGAAGGTATCTGATCTTAGCTATTTGCAACTGTTTTTCCCTCTATAACCGTGGGTATGAGGGAATATCTACTCATTCCGTCTTCTATTCCTTTCAACCATCCTCTTGACAGCTTGCTCCTCGCGCACTTTCTCTTCATGGGCATAAGTACATCTCAGCAAATGCTGATCCCTAGGATCACCCAAAGGCTTATAGCAAAGAGGACATAAGTCAGTCCTTGTGTTGACAGCATCTGCTCCGCCGTTGAAATTCGGGCCGTTGACCTGACCATTTAGCGTGTGGTCGAAGACGTCGGAGACATAGTTGTCTAGACGGGTTGCTCGAAAGCTGCCCGTTGAGTTTGCCCGACTAGCAGATGAGTAGAAGTTTGTTTCGGATGGAGGTTGCGGTGTGGATGTCGGCGAGGTGAGTTTTCCACCCGAACGTCCAGAATAAAGGGCGGAGGACTGTTCGCCAGCTGCTTTAGCTCGTCGTGCTTCTCGTCTCGAGGAAGATGCTGATGTCACTGTTGCTTCTGAGTGAGCACTGTTTGACCGTGAACTATTTGATGGCTCCTGAGTGAACTGCGAGGACTCACGAAGTGGCGAGCTTGATACAGGACTGCCTCTAGAATCACTTCTCGAACGTTCAATTAGTGGTCTGCCAAGGTTACTCTGGAGTGATTGTGTAGACTTTGAAGAAGTTGAGGTTTCATTTGAGCTTTGGGGACTTGGTAGCCATTTGGCTGACCGCGTTCTGACCGCTTCAATTGATGTGCCTAGAGGAGAACCCCCTGTACTGGATTGAGGTGTCGACGTAAAGCTCGACTTGGACGATGAAGCCCACGATGCCGAGTTTATTGCTTTTCCCGTTTCGTTGATGCTCTGTAAAGAACATTTCGGTGAAGCTCGAGGAGTAATAGAACCGCTCGAGGACCAACTGAGACTTCGTTGCAATGGTCTTCCATTCTGGACACGATTGGAACTAGTCGGATAAATACTAGGCAAGCTTGGCTTATCACGAATCCACTTCCATGTCCGGGCTTCTTTTTCGGCTTCTCGGCGTTCGTGGTGTTGGGCGAAAGCTCTACTGCATTCTTCGCAAGCTGATCCATATGGGAACGTGCAACTTTCGTTCAAACATATTCTTGGCTCCGTGTATGTTGTTCGTTGGGACTCACTGATTGCGGAGTCCAGGTCGGCGTAAAGTTTCTCCATCTTGAGTGCTTGAGCGTCCTCGTCTAGGAAAAGTTGTGGAAATAGGGGTGTGAGTGATTTAGTAGATGCGTGGAAGTTTATAGCATTCGAAGGAGATTAATGGTGTTGGAGCGTATTAGTTCTTTGATTTCTTGTCTTTTTACATGCCTCCCGCTGTTCTTCTACAACAATTGCATTGTTAAGAATCTCGCTGTTATCCGGAACAGTCATCGAGAAGAAAGGAATGGTCCTTTGATAACCCAATCGAGAGTATCGTTCTGACCACACAAAGGCCATTGTCCTTCTAGGAAGCATTTTTCATATGCCTAGATCGAGATTGTTCGAAGTGATGTGTGTGAGCGGTGATTCTTGCAAAATACACTTAGGAACAGCATGTTTAAAAATAGTTTTTTATCAACGGAATATGTTCGCTGCCGTGAGAAACAGACTAAACATAGCACTGCAACTCTCGTCTCCGAATCTTCTCATCAGTAGCCGAAATACGAACGCTTGAATAGCAAACAATCGGCGACTCTTATTATCAGAGCGATGTCTTCTGTCACGATCACGAAGATAACAGCCACTCAGCAGACGTTACCACGCGCCAAGAGACAACAGCCACCAGAGATTTATATATTTCATATGTTTCCAAACTGTGGACATGTCTATGCTAAGCAAGGGGTAGCAAAAATCTGCCAATGTCATAGCTGCCACGAAATCTCAATCAAACTAGTGGAGGAGGAAGATCGTAAGTGTCCATGTTTGAAGAATATTCCATTAAGACATTCGAGTACCCCGACTTGCATTATCTTCAATAGCTATTCGAAAGCCGAAAGCGAACCATTGCCAACGATAACACAATGGCATTGAAGAAAATGTCCTGTCTGACCAAAAAGACTGTTCTAGATTACTTGACTTAAGACACTTGTCTTATTGAAGGCAATCTCGATGGCGCAAGAAGCAGGTGGCTGACAACGTAGATCCAATCATTTACGATAATTAGCATCACAACACACAGAGTCATTTCACGAAAAGAATGACATTCAAGGTTGAACTGGCAGGTGCTGTTGAGGTGCGAAGTAATGGATCGATGCACCGACTACCCACTTGGGCTGAAATGTATTGTTGTCAACAGTCGTGGTGCTGTCCGGAAGACCCTACACCGCCAGAAGGACCTGACTAACCCCAATGCGTTGCTGCTGGCACGTTCCGCAGTATAAAAGAACTTCTTCTCCACCACAATGTCTTCACTCATTACATGTTCTTGCCATGTTGCCGAACAGACCTGCCATAGCCGGTGGCAGCGATGTTAGAGCCTAGGTAATGATGCGGAGATAATCTGAAGGCTTTGGGCCGATGAATCTACAACGCGTTCCAACTCGAAGCCTGATTGGCGGCACAAACGGATACAGAATCTCTAATTCCATTATTGCTACACTCACTGATGACTCCCCCGCCGAACACTTACAACCACAGGTAACTTTTGAAGAGATAGAAAATCCAACTTACTTCTTTCCCTCTACCCGATCGCTCAATCACGAAGCCGAAAATACATCGAAAACACGACAAATTGTCAATTCGCGCATTCGATCCTCTCCCAACAACCTTCCAGACACCTCCGCTACTCCAGCATCGCGACTGCTGCCGGATATTTCATCCAAAGCTTCCCGCGTTCTCATAGAGCTTCAGGAGTCTTCCTGCGCTTTAGACGCCTTTAAAAACGCCGTGTCCCGCTGAGGCCACAGCGAGGTGTCGTTAGAGTGCAAGGAGGATCTCCCTTTTGCCACAGTTGCGACACATGAGCTATCTTCTCTGGAAATACTTCTACGATGACGAAATCGAACGATTTCGAAAACTCCTAGCGAATACTAGCCACAATGTGCAGTATACACCGAAAAGCCATGGTGGTGGGCCGGGCGCATACAATATGAGTGGTCTTGGAGGCAGTCCTGGCAGCTACTCCACGTCTCCTCGAGTCGTGAAAACCAGAAAGGTTTCCGGCCAGACAATTAATACGGGGGCGAAAGGTACGAATCAAGTTGTTCTCAACCGGGCGGACGTAAATAGCAGAGACTATGCGGGAGTGCCACTGTTATGCCGGATAGCGTCGTCAAAATCCGAAAGCGCAATGGATTTCGCTATAGCTCTACTGAACCACCCAGCTATCGACCTGTATGCTCAAGATATAGAGAGTGGTTGGACGGTCCTACATAGAGCATTATACTCGGGGAACATCACGTTGGCTCGAGCCATTCTAGAGAAAGATAGTAGGAGATCCACAGGTCCAGAACAAACCTTTCAAAGACCGGAAACATCTATTATTAAGGTTAAGGATCACGAGGGTAACAGCCCTTTCGATGTTTACAATGCTACAATAGCAAGACAAAGGCGGCATCGAGAGGATCTACCGGAATTGGATACTGACACTGAAAATGGAGAAGCTTCTGGTTTTGGATCTGAAGAAGGCCAAGTTGAGTCTGGAATCAACGGCGACGAGGTCTTTGTGTGGGGCAGTAGCAAGAATTATAATCTTGGGGTTGGTGACGAAGACGATCGCCAGTACCCCGAGAAGATTACTCTGGAACGACCTGATCATCTTCTTTTTCGATTCTTCCGTGAATATGTCGAATCGCTGAAGGACGTAGACAACGCACTGTACCGCGAGTTGTCCAGGCTCAATCCAAAATCAGTGGCTGATTTACCCACACTCATTTCGAACAAGCCAATTGTTTTTCAAGATGTGGCGCTGTCGAAGCTTCATAGCGCGGTTCTTACCACTGATCCGGAAAGCAATCTTTTCATGTCTGGGTTTGGGCCTGGAGGAAGGCTAGGTCTCGGTGACGAGGTTACTCGCTTTTCCTATGTTTGTGTCGAAGGCGGGTTGTCAGGCAAGAAAATTATTCAGATCGCTCTGGGTCACAACCACTCCTTGGCCATTACTTCAGATGGAGAGATCTTCTCATGGGGTCAAAATACGTCTGGTGTCCTCGGATATACATTACCCCAACCTTTGAAAGACCAAGATCCCATTTGCTCAACCCCACGCCAAATATTTGGTCCTTTGAAAAGAGAAGCACTCATTGGAATTGCTGCATCTGCAATTCATTCCGTTGCTCACACCTCTTCTTCGCTTTATACTTGGGGTCGCAATGAAGGTCAGCTTGGATTAATGGATTCTGATTCTCGCAGCCTAGATGTTCAACCATCACCTCGCAAAGTAGCAGCTTCCCTCTTCAAAGCACCAATTAGGATGGTTTCTGCGATCAATCGTGCTACAGTCGTTTTGCTCGAGAACCACACTGTTTGTGTATTCACAAATTATGGCTACAGATTCGTACCTTTCCCAGCCAACGAAGGATTCCGGAACTACCACTTGCAAAGTAACGCTCTTACCACCCGTTATGATTCCACGGCAGACAATATCACTAACATCACCGCCTGTGGCGACACCATTGCTGCTTTCTCCACTCAAAACTTGTATACAATAAACGTTAGCAAGGTGAATTCAAATTCAACTACAAGCACAACGAATCCTTCCAAAATTAGAGACTCGTTAACACCCCCGCAACGCGTGTGGTCCTTACGGAAGGGCCACTGGGATGGTATCAAATCAGCGTCTGTCACCGAGAATGGGTCCGTTATAGTGTGTACTCAGGCGGGGGCAGTTTGGCACCGGGTCAAACGTGCGAATGTAAAGGACGCTTTCGCAAGCGCGAGTTCGTTCCATCGCAAGGACTTCAAATTTCAGCGAGTTCCAGGCCTTACGAACGTGGCTGCTGTCCGAAGCACTGCTTTTGGTGTGTATGCCGCAATCCGTAAAGACTGCGATATTACCAAGACACAAATCGAGATTGGCCAGCCAACTTTATGGGAAGATATGCTGCCTTTATTGAGTATTGGAAACATGGAGGCATCGGAGCCTCTACAAGAGGACGACGCCCCGCGCCTTTGGGCGCCAGCACTTCCAAAGGATTTGTTGGAGCCACTTAAACGTGCCGTTCTGGTCTCTCCGGATCTTGAGGAAGACGTCAAGTAAGTCATATTGGCGAACACTATCCGCTAGGTTTACCTTTCCCTTCGATAGATAGCCCGAGAAGTGAAGCGTAAACTTCTGAGTAGAAGTAGTTGTATGGACTTTCATAGAAAGCGGCCACTAATTATTTTCTCTTAGGCTCCACTTCCAAAGATCAAATGGCGAGTACGACGCCGAGATATGCACTTCAACATCCGAGGTCTCAATTCCCGTCCATGGCTTTCTACTTCAAAGAAGTCCAATCATGAGAGAACTCCTTGACAGATTTCGCCAGGCTGGCACAGCTGACATTCCCGGATTGATACATGTTGAGAGAGAATCAAATGTCGGAAATGGTCGAACAAGAATTGTCTTTCATAGTCTTGATTTTATCACGGTCGTCAATCTAGCGATATACTTGTATACTGACACGGTCGTGGATGTCTGGCAATTCACTCGTCATTTTCCAAAAATGGCATTCCGATACCGACAAGTACGCATTGAACTTATGAAAACTGCCGCTCATCTGAAGATGGCCAAACTTGAGTCTTCTGTGCGACTTATGACTTCGCCAGATCGGCGCCTGAGTCTTGATATGGGCCTGGCTATTCTGGATCCGCGCTTCTTTGAAGATGCAGATACGATCATTGAATTGGACGGATCAGAAATGGTCGCTCATAAGGCTATTCTTTGCCAGAGATGCCCCTTCTTTGATGGCCTTTTCAATGGCCGTGCTGGGGGTCAGTGGTTAGCTGGCAGGAGAAATTCATCAGACTTCGTTAGGATCGACCTGAAACACGTGGAGCCTGAAACCTTCCAGCTCGTTCTTCGATATCTTTACACTGATGTTGGGAAGGAGCTCTTTGACGACGTAGTGGCTGCGGATATCGATGAGTTCTCGGATCTTGTGATGGACGTCATGGCCGTCAGCAACGAACTTATGCTTGACCGATTGTCCCAAATCTGCCAGGAAATCATTGGTCGATTCGGTAAGTAGCTGGTAGCGATATTTTCTTGCTTTTGAAACAAATCTCATTGACAGACAGACCCTTCTTGTGTCCATGTCTATGCTATGAAGATGGCCTCAGCTAACGATTGACTAGTAAATGCTCGTAATGCCTGTCATCTGCTGAACGCAGTCGCGCCGTGCTCTATCACCGAGTTCAAAGATTCCGCGCTTGAATACGTTTGCCTGCAGCTCGAGTATATGCTCGAAAATCATTGGATCAATGACCTCGACGATGAACTCCTTTCAGAGCTTGATGAAGTTGTTCGTGCAAATCAGCTAGCATGCTTGCCTTTCGCGAAAAGTGGAAGAGCGGAGCTTTTGTTACATGAAAGACATCCTGATTTAGCCGCTGATATTGACGAAGAAAGACAGCGTAGAAATCGTGATATGACTTTCAGAGTGAATCTAAGACTAGACGATAGTCGACTATCTTCATCATTTCGAACTCGTGTTGGAAGTCTCGAGGATGTCACAGGATCTCTTGGACAAGACAAAAGTCGGCGTAGGACTAAAAATGTTCGAAATGAACCATTCAGCCCGACGCTCAGGCCGAAGGATTCTACTGTGGACTTAATGTTCGATATGGAGGATGATGATCTCTTGGAGTCCCCGATGCCGAAAAGCATTACTCCAGCGGACAAGGTCGATATTGATAGCTCTACTGTTCCCTGGGAAGCTTCTGGCCCCAAAAATTTGGTAGCCGAGGACGAAAATTCCCCTCGAGCCATAGTATCGCCTGTTTTCGCGCCTGAGAAGACGAATTCGAACCTTGTCACACCAACTAAAAGCTGGTCTTCGCCATCGCTACCATCTAACAAGCTTGATCTTCGGGAGATTATGGCTCAAGCATCCTCAAGCCGGACTTCGAATCTTTCTATGAGTTTGTCGGCACAGAAAGCTCGAGAAGAAACACTAAATAAGACAGCATCTCCGAAGATATCGCAGAAGGAGCGGAAGAAGCAACAACAGAAAGCATTACAGGAAGCCGTTTCGCAGCCTCAAATCACTCTAGAAAAGGAAAAAGACAAAGCAGGATCGCCATGGCAAGTCGCGGCTAGTGGACCCAAAACTTCGCTGAAGGACGTACTTTCTGCACCTGCATCCTCGCCCTCGGATGCGACCCAGAAGTCCTTGGGATCTCCAATACCAGCACGACCATTGTCTGTGAGACGGACTGCGTCACCGGATACAAGATTTGCTGGTCAACAGAGGAGTCCTGGTGCTAGCAATGTGATGAAATCACAATCACCCGCTACTGAGGGCCCCTCGAGAGGCCCTTCTGGGTCAACAGCAAAGACTCGGTTGATTCCACATTCCAAATCGTACAATGCCACAACTTCCAAAGCCGAGCCATCATTGCAATTGTCTATGGCTGATATCATCGGACAACAAAGAAGGGAGCAGGAGGTTATCAAAGAAGCAGTCGCAAAACGGAGTCTTCAGGAAATTCAAGAAGAGCAAGCATTCCAAGAGTGGTGGGATCAGGAGAGCCGAAGAGCTCAAGAACAGGAAGCGGCCACCAAAGCAAAGACTCCTTCGTCTAACGGACGAGGTGGAAAGAGTAGTGGGCGCGGAAAGGGCGGACGTGGTAGAGGTGGAAAAGGCAGAGGCGACTCATCTCAGGGACGAGGCCGGGGAAGAGGCAAAGGGCAAGAAACCCCCCAGCCTTAATGGATTGTTAATTTATGTACATACTATATTATGCTTGGGTGGCGTTAAGAGAGGTTGGCAGCAATGCTCCGCATATGACAGCGAGCAGGCGTTGTGGTAATGGATTTGCGAGTTTGCTCTTCCACCTGATCGTCTACGGCTTGCTTCCATGTTTCTCGTGTGGAGTGCATATGACGTTGAACGCTATCCAATCATGATCTGAGCAGTTATAATCCGATTGAGCCTCACCCAAATAGTTGGTCTGTGAGCATCTAGGATATCTATCCGAAAAAGTGGTTGAATATGATCAGTCCTCCGAGTGAGGCATCCACTGATCGGCCAGGGCACGTCTCAGTTTTAGGTCAAAGGTGGTGGTTGTCTTCGATCCAATGTGATTCGATTCTGGTTGGGAGCAGGTCATTGGTAGATAAGTCAAGCGCAGCGCTCGTGGATAATTTAGCTGTTTTCATCTGACCTCTCTCACATCTCTCTGTTTATTCCGGTGTCCTACCGGCACCGTCCCGACGAAACCCCATTCTTTCGGCCCCGTGTGATTGGTTGCCTTGTATTAGGACAGCTTCACTCGAGATGTTGGAGAGATGGAGATACGACGGTATCATCGGCGACGGCCCTGAGCAGCGAAACCGGCACCGCATGCAAGTCGTTGCCCATGGGGTTGCTCATGAACGTCTGTACCTCAGTTCGGCGAGCCAATAGCCTGGACCTGCAGGACATCGCAGCACTGTCGGTGGCTCGAACTGTATCTCCTGAGACTCTCGGACGACGAGGTCGACGACACTGCCTGTCACATGCAGCGCCGGTCTGGAGGCGGGAGGCGACGATTCCGGGGTCCAGCAAGGAATCGACTGCAGACTGGGGTGGAATACGCCTAGGGACAGTGCGAAAGTGTGGCAGCCCTTCAACGCTGCAGTGTATGGTGTGGAACAGCCGTGGATGAGGCACACCTCAGCACCTTCAGCAGGCGAAGCTGCGCAGCGGTCTTGGCGCTCGATAGAGCTTATCGCTTTCGCTTTAGACCCGTGCGGCCTCAGGCACCCAACCCTCCAACACTTCAGTTCAACAAAGCTTCACCCCCCAAATGTACACTCGCACATGGTGCACTGCTCTTTTTCCTGCCCATCGAATTCTAAGCTGTACCCGACCCATCCCATCGTGGTCAGCGCACGTAAACCGGTGCATCTCGTAAGAGGGCGGCTTCAATCGTCATATAGCCTCGCTTCAAGCGCTTCGATCACGAGGACCTTGTGGAGCATGACTCTCACCAGCATCTGAGCTTCCATCACACAAAAACGGTCTTTACGCACGTCAACCATCGTCAATTTGCCCCCCAGGTTATTCACATCGACGAAATCCTGCAGATTCCTGGACCCCAAACAACAAAAGCAGACACAGACACCCTTGACAACATGCTATCTGCCTGAGCTGCCCTCGTAGGCCCCAGCTCTCCAGTTGCCTACCTTCCCCTGGGACGGTCCGCAATTTGCATTAGGACAACCTTCTTCCTACATCCAGAACTTTTGGCAGCATCTAAACGACGAAAAAACTACGATGGATGCCCAAATTATGAGGGATCTTGGCTCTGCTTCACTTCGCCTTTAACAATACAACTACAACAGTGAATGTGCGAATACCCACGGTTTGCACATCAGCATTGCATTTCAACATAGTGATATTTGCCAACCCAGCTTCGCTTCTTTCAACAGCCATCGAAAAAATGCATCAACATCCACGCCCTTCGCCTGTAACGGCGTCTCCGGCCTCGTCCCCGCGAACAAATCCAACCAGAACGAACAATCCGAGAGAAGAAAGTGCAGGTATGCATACAAGGACGAATTCAGATATGCCTGGATACAATGAGGGTGATGAGGGGAGTGGTGATAGCGGTTTTATAGGTTCAAATGGTCCAAGCAAAGAAGCTGTGAAGAAACTAGATCAGATAATACAGGTATGGCCCAACTCCACCACATTGGAGAGATTATCCCTAACCCTCTATCTTCGCAGAACTTTCACACCAAAGCCGCAATCGTAGTCCTTCAATCGAGAATGTCCCTGCCGGTCATATTTACGAAAGATGGATCCAAAAAAGTCAATAAATGGGTATGTTTCTCCTAGAACTTGTGGCGTAGATCATATGGCTCATACCGGGGTAATCAGTTCCAAATCGAGACAGATGATACGGCGGCTTTTCGAGATGAACTCAATTTGTGGAAGACTTGTGGGGCAATGCAAAATCGACCTCCCCCACTGATATTAGAAACGTACCTCGATACATCGGCTCTTACGAGCAGCAACAGTTTGGTAATAGTCGACGACAACGGAAAGCGATGGGATGTCCTCGAATCGTTGAACAATTCTAGCGGATCAAGCGATGGTGGGAATCGTGTACGAAAACGCAACAATGAGGTAATATTAGAGCGGTGGAGGGTTGAGCTCAAAGGGCCCCCCCCGGGCAGCAGACATTCGACTTCGCCTCGAATTTACCCACAGTCTACAAGAAGTGCATAGTCTTCTTTCGCTCGTTATACGCAACAGCCAAGTTTGTACCGGCTTGGAAGTATGTGAAGAGTCTGGCAAAAAGCGGTTCAGCAAAGGGACTGCTGCGTGTAAAATGCCGTATATTGACTGGTGATGTCCAACCCAGCCGGGGTTTTGATGCACTTACTCATCCCTTGTACGAAAATGGGGGTCCTGTAACAACGGATTATTTTCTTGGGACGACAGACACTCCTGTAGGGCAATTCTCCGCCGAGGTCACCTACCGGAATGATTGTAACTTTCGTGTTGATGATTCTGAGGCCCTACTAAGCTCGAGGTTTATGGGAGCTGATGAGCACTTTTTTCAGCCTTCTCTAGGAATCAAAGATGATTCGCGCCGCCGACCTACAAGAGCGCCAGAGGTCGGCTCTTTACCGGCTCACAAACAGTCAGTCGAAGATTCTGAGCCAATCCAAGCTTACGGCAGCCTTTCTACATTTCATGGCGACGCGCCTCCTCGTGGCTCAAGTCCAATTTCGGCACTTCGAGCTGCCAAAACTTTCGGATCAGACACGAGTTCACCCCCAGCGACCACAACACCGCGCACCAAACCAATTCAAACCTCGCGAGCTTCGTTGATGTCTTTAGAAGGAATATCCATGGCGAGAAGACCTTCTGTATCGTTCCAGCCATTTAAAGCCGGCTCCTTGTCTTCATCACCAGGTCGTGGTGCATCCCTTCAAAATCATGGTGATATGCTTCCACCTCAGTCACCGCAATCATTACCACGCACATCTGGGATTAGTGCCTTGACTCAAGCACGAAACCGTTCTTCTTTAACCGCCGGAATGCCTGCTTCATTGAGAGGTGGTCCTTTGATTTCTGACAACGCGATTGCATCTTCAGCATCGAGCTCGCCAAAACCAGCTCCCATCAGCAGATACAGTAGCAGTTTTACACATCGTCGCGGGAGATCATCGTATGGTGGCACCAGTAAAATTGTAGACGACGATCAAAATAGCAGTGGTAAACAGAGCTTGTCATCCTCTGTGCAACCTGGCTCTGGGATTCTTGCCGAAGGTGGCGGAGCCAGCTCTGGTTCTCTACACACAGATGATGATAACATATCTGAATTTTTGAAGCTTCTGGATAGCAAGAAGACTTTACAAAGCTTTGAGCCTTCCGGTGAAGTATCGACAAAGCGAACAAGTGCCCAGCTCTCCAAATTTCAGTTGATGCGCGAATCAAATAACGCCCTGACTGAGTCAATGTCATCGTCCACGATGTTGCACCGATCTTCCAGCTCGTCCAGCCGACAATTATCGAGTGTCCCGCCAATGGTTGCAGCTACCTCTATGTCAGCCTCATCGTCTCCCGGAAAGCCTGTCTCACCACATACCCCTCATACACCTGCCATACCCTCACGATTAAGTGCAAATTCTATTGCCGAGTATTCTGTACCTCGTAGACTTAGCCTTCGTCATCGAGCTACACCTGAGGCAAGAATTGAGGATGTAGCGGACGATGACCCACCAAATGAGCTTGGTACAAACGCCATTGATATACCTATGTCGCCAAGGCCTTATTATCCGCATGCCAGAAGGTCCAGCTCGGTTGCCCAGCAACACAGAGCCCTTCCAGTCGAAGAAGATCTTGGAGAACTTCCATTCGGTGTTCATCGTTCTATCAGTTTAGGGGCCGATGATCGAGAACCACCCAGTCTGAGTGCTTTGCTTGGTCTAGGCCAGGCATCAGAGGCTGTCGCTTCGCCCTCTTCTCCGTCTCCTTCTCGACTTCTTCAACCAGCACCTCATATTTCGGAATCATCATCTGCTATGTCCCGTCAAGCCTCGTCTTCACTCGAGAGGAATGATTCGGACGTCCCACAAATACCTCGTGGTCTTTCAGCTGGCTCTACCAATTCACCTTACCGCCCACGATTAGGACGAACTGGTGGACGTGGCGTTACCCCTCCCCAGACTGGTTCATATTCCAGTCTGATCGAACGAGCGAGTGCCAGTGGCACAAGTGAAAGAGCTAGCGGGCGCTACAGCTTTACAAGGACCGTTGGAGCATATGAGGCTGATGATGAGCCACTGCTTTTCGATATGAGCGAGATTGGGCGGGATCAGTCTAGGCGAAGCATTGAAGAGCCAAGAGGAGGAGGAAACGTTGGCGCCGAGCGTGGAGGTTATGACTCCAACTCGAGCAGCCGCAGAGGAAGTCGTCGGTGGTGAGTATGAGACATGGAATTTTGTAAGCTGTTGGAAGAGGAGGAGCAGAGAAATCCCGCTCCAGAGCCTGGAAATACGTTCACCATTGATGCATTATACGACCATTTATGATTTTTCACATAGCAATACACATACCCGCGCAGCACAGCGTCGACGGAGTCGGGGCTTCGCATGTTAGACATGCATTTCTGACCGCGTTGAGGTCTATGGCGCATCGTCACGATTGCTGCATTCGGGCTCGGCAGTTTACAAATTGAATAGGATGGCTGGATTTGATACCTCGGAGTTTATCAGAGGGCTGTGAATAGGCGAATACTCTTGAAAGAATTGATTAATATCATACATGCCTGTTTATATGATGTGCTTCGTGATTCCCAATGCAATACTTCAATGGTCTCCTATAGAAGGTCTGTCCCAAGTCCCACTCCTGGATCCTTTCTCTGTTAGGATTTGCATGAATGAATGGTTCCCGGGAGCAAAAATCTACTAGATCCCATAAACACCAGGACAATCCTTGAAGAAGAACTAAAGATAGAAGATTGCTTTGTCTAAATAGTTCACAGGTTCGTTGATACATAGAAAAGGAGAAGCCTCGGAGGTGACCGAAAGGGGCTTGCCGACGAGCCGTTTAGCGAGAACCGAAAGTCGGAGAAAGAGCTTCCCCGCAATGAGCGAAACAGAGCGGAGCCACGAGGACGACTTAGTAACATTCTGAGATTCCAAATCTATTCACGATGACCAGTACTTTCTCCTTTTGTCGCCACTTCGCATACCTTACTGTGTACAGAGCAGTAAATAGAAATTGGGTAGTAAAGTAATTGTTCAATACGCCGAGACACATCAATTGCGACGACATATTTCTTTGTTTACCCAAACGCATCCCACCCTCAAAGCTCGACACGATGGTGTCTGCTGTGAGGATTTCTCCTACGGTAAGTATTGCTGCTATTCGTTTGGAGTTAATCTAATTGAGATACAGCGAGCAGCGCGTGCTATGAACCTCCTCCGGACAGTCCAATACACACACCCTCCATCGTGCCCTTGCCACGGCAATCCCTCCCATCACCACCACCACAAACCCTCCTCCGGCCTTCTCGCACAAACGAAACGAAACCTACAGCGCAACTATGCCACGCCTGTTGATACATCTAGACAAAAGGAGTATGCTTTTGAGATGGCCGCGTCCTCAATTCGATTTGGACCTGGTGTGACAAAAGAGGTTGGAATGGATTTCAAGAATATGGGCGCCAAGAGAGTTTGTGTTGTGACCGATGCCAATGTACGGAATTTGAATGCGATAAAGCAAGTAGAGGAGGCCTTGGCGAGAGAGGGTGTGGAGTTTACAATCTTTGATGGATGTCGGATTGAACCTAAGGACAGCTCGTGAGGTTTCCCATGTGTCGGCCTTTATATCCACTATTTCTGACAGGAGCACACAGCATTCGAGAAGCAATTGATTTTGCCAAGCCATATCAACCAGATGCCTTTCTAGCTGTCGGCGGAGGCTCTGTTATCGACACAGCCAAATTAATGAATCTCTACACGTGCTATCCTAATGCTGAATTTCTCGATTTCGTCAATGCTCCCCTAGGAAAAGGTCTCCCAATCGACAAGCCACTAAAGCCTCTCATCGCTGTTCCAACAACAGCAGGTACCGGTTCAGAAACGACTGGAACGGCTATTTTTGACTTGGTCTCGAAACGCGCGAAGACTGGAATTGCACACCGGAATCTGAAGCCCACCCTTGGAATATGTGATCCTTTGAACACCAGAACGATGCCATCAGCCGTCCATGCAAGTTCCGGTCTGGATGTTTTGTGTCATAGTTTGGAGAGTTGGACTGCTATTCCATATTTTGAGAGAATACCTCGGCCATCCAATCCCATCAACAGACCGGCATATCAGGGCGCCAACCCGATTAGTGATATTTTCTCTTTACAGGCGTTGAGAAGCACCGTGAAGTATCTTCCAAGAGCGGTAAAGGACCCTGAAGATCATGAGGCTCAAAGTCAGATGTTGCTAGCTGCAACTTTGGCGGGTGTAGGATTTGGTAATGCTGGTGTGCATTTATGTCACGGTATGTAATCCATCTCAAATAATTGTCCCTTAAATCAATCTAACATCCTACACAGGCATGTCCTACCCAATCTCTGGCCAAAACCCAGGCTATAAACATGCGGGCTACCAAATCGACACACCCATCATTCCTCACGGCGTATCCGTTGCGGTGTCAGCACCAGCAGTATTCCGCTTTACCGGACCCTCAAATCCAGATCGCCATCTCGCAGCAGCCGAAGCCTTCGGCGTCGACATCTCAAACGTAAAGAAAGACTCCGCTGGTGAGGTGCTTGAAGAAGCGCTTAAGAAATTCCTCGCAGAGCTAGGAGATCAACCCAAGGGGTTGAAGGATTTAGGGTTCAAGACTGAGCACCTTGATGATCTGGTTGAAGGAACAATTCCTCAAGCTAGAGTGTTGATGTTGGCGCCTGGGCTGGCAGAAGAGGTGAATGAGGAGAGAGCGCAGTTGAGACAGCTGTTTGAGGATGCTATGACCCATTAGGCGGGATATACAAATTGTACATAGTATGTACTCGCTTAGTGGCAGACAATGGCTGCACTCCTTGTCCCTTATCGATACACATATGTGATTCAATCTTGTATTATGTTGAAACAGATATGATTTCCACACCACTGTGATTCTCGTACCCTACTAGCACCGTGCTCCATTTCACACCCCTTTCAGTGTCCTTTACCTACTTATGAATATCCTCTTCTTCATAGCCAATCTACATACCAACGTGTCAACGACCATCACAAAAAGTGATCTGTCACTACAATGCCACCATTTCCAGTATTCCAGAAGCGCGCCAAGAAGGCAACTCTCTTAAGCCTCCCTGAGGTTATTAAGGTCATGACAAACTTCAAAGAAGAGCAAATTTCTACTCTTTAAATCCCTTTGCAGGCAGTGCAAGTCACTCATAGCTTGAAGAATGTGTCATTAGAACGGAACGCATTCACACCATTTGCAAAAATAAGCAGCAAGACGTATCACAAAATGAAACCCATACACTAACAGTCCATAGAAATGCCATACCTCTTACCACCAGAAATCAACCCGAGCGCTCCTCCTCCGGTAAGCCATTCTATTCTCAATGCCTCGCTTATATCACAACCACTCCCTATTCCAACCGCAACGAACCACCTCGCTAGACCCACTAAGGCCTCCCCCCTCAACCTCCTTCCCTCCTCAGTTTATGTCCGCAGGACAATTCCTTCCGCCCCGCACCGCCACTGCAACCGCCACACCATCCGAAGTTGTGCCCCCTGATGAGAAGAAGGGTGTTGTCAGTGGAATCAACCGTCCGTTCGGAAAGAACAAAGAGAGAGAAGAGACGGAAGCTTTCCCCGTGTACGGTAAGTGCTGTTTATTTTCTATCTCGTCGTGAGGCATCTAACGATCTCCCTTGTCCGAAAATTTACTGACGTGAAAGACAGATGAGGAAATGGCAATGGAGCTCCTGGCAGCCGGACCCGTGCCGCTCGTGATTCCCGCCCGGGAGAAAGTGGACGAGGATGAATACGTCGTTGTGGAGAAGCCTGCCATTCCCGGAATCGTGCAATGCGCTCGGTGGAGACGACGCCGTGTGGTGGGAGGAAACCCAGAGTTGACGTGAGATGTCGGTGTGGAGCAATAGTAGAAGGCTATTGGCCCAAGTGAGAATAGGAGTGGAGAGTAAATGGAAAAGTGATTTGACAAAGGTATCATTGTGTGTATTATCATTGAAATGTGTGAATGTGGTATCCACCGATTGCTGCTAATGAACGCTAAAGTATGATACAGCTGTCAAGGAAAATAGGCTTTTCCTGCCATTGACGTAAGCCTTAGCCGTGTCCTCGAACCCAGATGCCTATTCACAGAATACATGTTCTTTCCTGGCCTTACCAATGCCTTACGAATCTATCATCCTCCGTGCTATCAAGAAGCTACGTCCCGAATTTCCCTCTATTGAAATTATTAGTAGGCCGCACTTTGTCTGTAAAAGTCCGCTGGGCCTCCTGGTGGAGCGCTAGGTCCTGATGGAGGAGGGCCTTCAGAGGATCCAGGTCGCTGATAAGCTTTATACTGTCCAGGAGGAGCACCTTGGCTTGGCAAAGTGGTTCTCGCATCATATCCTTGACCTATATTAGGATAGCCCGAGTTTGGCACAGGAGGTGGCGCATTTCCTGGCGGTGCGGGCGCCTGGTATGAGGGTTGTGACTGAGAAGGTACTTGAAGTTGCAGAGGTGGAGGAACGTAAGCGTTGTATTGTTGTTGACTTGGAGGTGGTTGTTGATTCGCAAGGCTAGCGGGGGGGAATTGATCATCTGCTGAGTAAACGGAGGCGCTATACGCCGAGTTTGGGTTTTGTTGGTTTACTGGTGAGTCATAAACAGATGTTGCGAGTTCTTGAGGATTGGAGTAAGTACTTTGTGGACGATGACCAGTTTGTGGTTGCTGAGGGGGATACTGAGATTGTGGTGGTGGGGAGCTGGTTTGGAGAGGAGCAGGTTTTTGACCTGAAGGAATTCGTGGAGTTGTGTCTCGCTGTGGGTATGGTTGATGAGCTTGTGGTTCAGGTGGAGGTTGTTGTGGTTGTTGCTGCCCAGGCACGACATAGAACGGCGCGGGACCGTTGCGATGAGGTTGCGGCGGGTAGCCTTGTGGAGAAGAGGGTTGTTGTGGATATGGTTGATCTAGAAGAATTTGAGCATCTTGTATGAAGAGGAGCTATGTAAGTGTCTAACCTTGTGGCCCTGGAGTATAATATCGCTGGGGGTCCTGTTGGGGCGGTTGTGGTTGTGGAGGGTACCCTCCGCCATATCCTTGTCCTTGACGCCCATATTGGTAAGGCTGGGCTTGTGTCATAGAAGCATCTAGCAAGTTTTCATAGTCTCTGCATGACTTTATGAATCTTTCATTCAGTTGAGTAAAATCATCTATGAAAGGTTAGTTCTATTATATGAAAATAAGGAGATTAGAAGTACCTTTTCTTTGGGAATATTTCCCAATAAGCTCGATAAGCTTAGGCCGGATAGCTAATGTTGAGTGGTACAACTTCTGATTAGATGGATTAGTATAGAAGATGGAAGAAAAACTGTAGAACATACCGTAATCTCCTCGTTGTCACGAACATTCAATTCTGAGGTTGAGGTGCTCAGCAGTGTGAGGAGCTTCTCCACGTTTTTAATTTCTGCAAAAACCTCGGCTTCCATCTGTGCCTCTCGTTGCAGCTCTTCTGGGGTTGGATCCGCCAATTTTTCCACATAGTTCAAAGGGAAAATTCCGGTTTGTCCTCGTAAAAATCCCTTCCACCAATCTTTATAAACAGATTCGAGAACGGCAATAATATCTCCTTTGCGGAATGTCAACTCGTCTGGATCCGTAGCCTGAAAGTCGAATAACGCTCGAACGCGCGAAACTGTCGCCGCAGTTGTTCCAGAGGGAACTGGAGCTTGCTGTGGAGCAGCTTGGGATTGCGATGGCCCGGCGGAAGAACTTGATGGTTGGACTGACTTTGCTTGTGCCTGTGAAGCTTTATCCTGAATAGAGAGTTTCAGGGCCATTTGTAATTCTTCTTCCTCTTTCTGACGATCCAAATCAGTAAGGCGACTCTTCGACGGCGCAGAAGGTGGATGTAAATTCGGGTTCTGGCTTTTAAGTCTCTGGTACTGGTCTCTCATAATCCCTAAATCGGGATCTTTGAACTCCTCCGCCCATTCCTGCATCCGCTCCAATATCTTAGCCTTCACCTGCTGATGTGTGTTCCGGTCGTTTGCTAATCGCAGGAGGGCATCAGTAAAAGCTCTTGAGGCAAGCTCACGGTGCATTTTGGCCTCGCAGTTCTGACTTAAGGCATTCGCAAGCTATAAAGGAAGTCAGCGAGAATGATATAACTAGTGGTGCCTAGGTATCCGACCTCAAGAGTGTAGAGTTGGACATTTGCGTTTCTATGCGCCAGCCTCTTGATCATGCTTGCTACTGCATCTTTGGCACCGTTATCTTCTGTGGCCACCTTGTCGCAAACATCCATAATGTACTCCCAGTTCTCGGAGGTGAGGTTCTCGTCGGTCGCCTTGGCTGGAAGGGCAGGAGTTAGTTGACAGCTTCATTGATGTATGCGCAACATCGCCGTAGCATGCATAGAAAGTTGACCTACCGACGACATCGTCAAAGGCGTTCTGCTGTGCGCGGAACATCTTTACTGAAGAGGCTGTAAGCCAAATCTAGAGGTTTGGAGGGGTTCGTGGTTTGGAGATGCCAGATGAGGTCAGAGTCCCGGCGGCTGTGGCGTGGTCAGATCCGGGAATGCTGCAGTTGTATTGACGAGAGTGTGATAGGATAAAGGGAACGAGAGATGTTGATGTAGAAAGAGAAGCTATCTACGATGTTCGAGAGAGTTCATGTGCTGCGGGCAGGCAAGCTCCACTGAATTACACTAGACTGGATTAAGGTCATTCGATGCGACTGCCAGGTGGGTTCGGTGGGCGAACCTTGGGCTTGAGGCGCTAACTGATGGGCATCATCCGTCGCTTGGCGGCCATCCACCAACCTGCTTGCGCGTTTCTTGCTAAGCTCTCCCTCCTTCAACTTCACTGCCACACAACAAACGCGCCTCTCAATCAGGCTGCCGCCAACGAGTTCGTAAGTCTTCACTAGGTTATTAACGCAGTGAAGAGTCCAAATCGGAGATCACAGCACAAATTCAAGTGAATATCGAACTCATTTAGTGCAGCCATGGCTGTAGTGCCGTCCTATCTGCCAGAAGAAATAGACTATGGATGTCTATCAACCTTCATTCCAATCAACGTTGCATCCATCTGCACTACCCGCCAGAGATCTATGGTACATATAAACATGCGAGCACTACCGGCATTCGCAGATGAATTACAAATAGTCCCGACCTCGGGACCATGAAAAGTCAAGACCGCCAGACGCTATGCTTCCAAAAGAGACCTACTGGGAACACCCAAACCCAGACCATTGTCCTCAATCCGCCCCTATTGTAAAAGAACCCTTAACTCCATCATATATGCATAAGAACAAGCAGATTGTCGGGCAGGTGTGCCGAATACAAGACAATCACCACATCTCTTCTTCTTCTTCCCTGTGATTCTGATTCTGGTCCTCTGAGTGGCCATAAGAGTAATATTCTTTCCCGTGACGATCATATTGTCGGTTCTGGTCACTGTAGCCATTCTCAGAGTTGTGTTGAGAAGCTCGAGACTGAGGTCGATTCGAATCATCTTCGTGGTGATCGTAGTCATAAATTTGCGAATCATCCACATAATCAACGCCATCACTTGAGTTTGGTGTACTCTGTGCTGCTGGCTCAGCATACTGCGCGATACCCTGAAAAGTGATTAGTACAGTTGCTCCGGAGTTGAGGAAGTGATGACTTACTCGATGATAATCGTACCGATATTGCTCCTCACCTTCCTGCTGCTGCTGCTGTTCTTGCTCTTTCTGACGCCGCTCTGCTTCTTGTTTCTTTTGCAAAGCAGACTGGGGTATCTGCATTTGCGGATGCATCTGCTGGACTTTGGCCAGATACGAGTACATAAAGTTGCTGAGAAGAACTTGACTATATAGTGCCCGCCGTGGGTTTGCGAGTTTGATATGAGCCATACGATAAATCGCCCTCTCTTCTAAGATTGAAAACCTTGTCCAGTTGTAGTCGATATCGGGCTTCAGTTGACGATGAGGAGGATCAGGCGATAAAGCTCTCTGGGAGCTGCTTTTCTTGCTTCCAGAGTCGCGATCACTCTTCTTCTTTCCCCCGCCGAAAAATGAGGAAAATAATCCATCTTTCTCCTTTTTATTTTCGCCTCCAGATTTACGACTACTCTCTTTCTTTCGTTCCTCGTGGAGCTTATTTTCTATATTATCCCTATCCAAGAGTAAGCTTTCTCGGCCCCGTGGAACTGCTGTTTCCATCGTTGACTGTAGGACATCCAAGCGAGCTGTGTCATGTGCCTTGTCTGGAGGTGGTTTGCCCTTATTCTTCTTGCTTTCCTTGTGGTCGTCGTCTTTCCTCTTATCCTTCTTGTCTTTCTCGTCGCTACCTTTGAACCATCCCCAACTTGGCTTTCTTGACCCGGAGCTCTCCTCGTCCTTGTCTTTCTTCGACTTCTTATCGGGTTTCTTTTCTTCGAGCGTTGGAATGAATGTTAAAGTATCTGTTCTGGCACTACTTCCAGGGAGTGGTGATGGATGCTGGGCCATATCATTCAGAGTCTGTGAGGCAGGGACCCTAGATATTAAAGGTGGCGCAGAAGAATTTTGTCTATCTAAGGTTGGCCTTCGGCTGGATTTTGCTGGTGGCTCTGGGACATTTTGCTTCTGTATTAATTGAGAGGCTGCTTGGGAAGAGGAACGTTCTGGGAATTGATGCGTCTGCTTTGGTGCTGGCGGCGCTTGTACTGGCTCTTCGGGAGGAGGCGTTTCAACAATATGTGGAACTGGGTTCTCTACTCTAGGAAACGTACTGCTTCTAGAAATTGGACCTAATTGTGGCGGCTGGTCGCTGACTGTCGCGCTAGAAGTGGAGCTTGAAGATTCTTCGTGTGACTTTCGTTGGGTGACTGGAGCTGGTTGGTTAATTTGTGGCAAATTCTGAAGCCTGCGTGCTCCCCGATTTGGACGAGAGAAGTTCTCAGTTGTAGAAGGCTCAGACTGGACTTTTGTCAGAGGGTATCCTATCGAAGGACGCCCATCAATTGGTGAAGCTTGAGGAGAATCCTCCCCATCAGTATCTCCTCGAATAGAACCAGCTCGCTTGGAAAATGGCACTCGTTCCCCTTTTCTTAAACTTCCTCGGCGATATGTCGTTCTTGTAGATCGTCTCAAACCAATGCCAGGCGCCTGTGGTAAAATTGGCATATCCTCTAGGGAAGCCTCGCCATTTTGCCGGTTCCCTGTATCAAGCGATAATTTTGCCATTGCTTTCGAGGGATCTCTAACTAGTGCATCAAGTTCTTGCAGATCTGAGATCTTGAGTTCTGGCGCTTGGTGTGCCGAAAGTGACTTCTTCCTCTCCAATTGTTCAGCGCCATCTTTATACCCAACCGCCCCGCGCCCACCATCATTGTCGATCTGTCGAGATAGCATAGATTTCTTTCTCCTCAGTCCGCCCCCGGATCCACTTCTTTCCACTCCATCAGGGGACAGCGGTGTCTGATCCCCAGATCTTCTTTTGATCGAGTTGACCCTATTCTCTAAAAATGTCTTGAATTCCATTGGCGCAAGCTCAGGATGTACTCTTGCGGGAACCCAAAACAATCTCGAAGGGTCATCTTCATCATCGTCACCCGTCGGGGCAACCGACGGCATGAGAGACACTCCCTGGAAGGAAGGTAGATCTGGATCGCTTGTATTCCCAACATCCATCGACATCCGCCGCAATGCTTGTAAATTGCTGAGCTCCTGCGCAACCGCGGCCGGATCTGATTCATAGTCGATATCATTGAGGGGAAATTGAGCATTCGCCGGGTCGTTTGCACCGCGATCTCGAAGCGATAATGAGGGTGACAGCGGCCCCTTTTCGAATGAGGCACTCCTAGGGCTTTGCATCATTGCAGGTGAGGTATGTGCCTTCTTTCCTGTGTTCCCATTCGTAGCTAACGGAGGCCGAGTTCTCGAACTTTTATTTGGGTCGAGGTATGAGGTTCCTTCTTCTTCATTCAAAGGTGAGGATATGAAGCTAAGAGGCCGTGAATCGCGCTTCGAGTAGTCATCGTCGCCATACATGTCTCCTATTGCCTCGGTGACGTGGTGATTGGTGTCACTTATCGAAAGTTGGGCCCCATGTCCACGTCTACTGGCGAAACTCCCGCCGATTTCCCCTCGAGGCCTAGTTGACGTCTGTAAGAAGACAATATAATCAGTCAGCCACTGTCCGAAAAGAGCAAGGAGAGATCAGATGTATAAAGCTGTGGAAGCTGTCGTGCTCGTGTGCAGCAGCGTCGAGGGGTCCACAGCAGATACACAATGAGTCCCGCGGCCAAGCGGGAAGCTCGCAGCGCATAGATTCTACAGACTCTCCGGAGGGTGAGGTGATAGATGCAGAAGGCTACGTACCTTCATCGGAGCGGTCGTCCAAGGAATGTTCCCCTTTCTGCTGCGTATGAACTAGCACCGGGCGCTCAAATCGATCTGTTGACGGTACTCTCATCTGGAGCTGTTTTGTAACTTTGTTGAAAGGTCTGGAACGCAAATTAAAGATAGGATGGCCTGATTAAGAGGTTGCATAGGTGAGAAATATCGTCATCGCATCGTTGAGGTCGGGGTGAATCGAATGCTGGGAATGTTCAAAGAAGAGAGTTGAAGTGGTGGTTAGGTTTTAGCGAAACTAGAGCGGTAATCCATAAATCTAGCACAAGGAAGGCTTCTGGATTCACTACAACACGCCCAGGGGTCGTAGAAACAACAAAGCAACATCAACAGGCGTCACTATTCGGAAATCTCTGGCAATATACGGATCTTGATTTGATAGAGACATCTTCTATTACTATAGCACCATCGACGCTGCCCCAATAAGCTGTACCTACGTACCGCCATCGCGGTGCGCCTGGATTCGACGTTCAGCACCCCTGTGGGGACTTTGTTTTGGGGGGCCGACAGAGGCGCGTGGTTCTACACAACAACCCCTTCATCCCTCAACACGGCACTCCGGCAGAATGGGTATTAGCATATTGCGCTTTCACTCCTGTACCGGTATGACGAGCAGGTGGCTTTGACAGCTTGCCGTTCTGTATTTGGCGTTGCAATGCAGGCCATGCCAGATCCCCCTATTCTGGTTTCGACGGGCCAAATTTCTGACCTGGCATGCCGCAAAGCACAAGCCAGCCCAAAAGAGAGTCCCGGAGACTAAAATAGCCTCTGTCCTGGTTCCAACGCTGAAAAAGGAGAAACTTCTACAACCTTAAATCCTGCCATGGCCCACCAAGCGCTTAGTGGCGCATTGGGTGCGTTTTCTCTTCCACAAGAGATTTTCCTCTCCATTCATCTGTAAGACCGAATCCGCAATATTTCGAAGTTGGGTTGGATTTCTCACAACAGAATCTGTACTCCCCTCTAGCCATGCCACATGAGAGGCAAGAACAGTTTTCCACTATCATCAAAGACAACAACTCTGCTTACAAGGATTAAAACCCTATCTTTGAGAAAGAAGCCTTTCTTCTTTAACTTCTGTAAGAGCGAGGCTATTATGAAGTCATAGTGAGAGTTCTGACCGAAAATTCACTTTTGTCTCATTTGATCTACTCCGTAAGTAAGATCTTACAAGAAGGGTTGCTGTGCTGTTCTGGTGTTTTCTTCATCGCGGGGGATAACTACCAGGTTCTTCAAAAACAAAAACCATGCAGAAAACGTTTCCTATCATCCGAATGGCTCAAAAAGAAAATGCATGATCAAGGGTCTCCACAGGATTGTTTGCATTGACAGTACGATTCAAACGTCCAAGCATAGTTTGTTTTCATTGCCAGCCAAGTTGGTGGACACTGCGCGTGGCGTTTGGCTAAGCTCAGGGCGACTTTTGGCTTTTTTACCGACACTGAAAGGAACGCGGGGAAATGTCCCTGTATGCACGATATATAATCTGGGGAAAGCAGTCATCAACATAAGGATTTCGGTTGTACCTTTCTACCCCTCTCCCAAGTGGATTGCTCATCTTGCATAAAGTTCTTCTTAGTTTGTTCCCCCCATCTTACCATGGCGATCTATTCTTCCGTACCCTGGATACACTCAGCCGGAGCGGAAAATTCTCAAAATCGGCTTATTATGTACCGAAGTATTTATTTTATTTTATTTTATACCATGGTCATGACAATGGACGTCTACATATAGTACCAATACTCGCCAAGCCTGAAAACGTGCAGAATCCTTCCATTGTTGTCTCGAACAGCCATGTTCTCCTCCAGATTGCTTGCCTTCTTATTGGCAATTATCCATTTTGTCGAGTCTGGGACGGCTCAATCATGCTGGAAGGACACCACATGTAGTGGACCAAATTCTACAGCTTTTCCAGGTCCCTGGGAATCGAATATCTACGCACCGTCTTCTCGTACTGTGTCACCGAAATCGATTCTTTCACTCCAAACTGGGAATGTCATCTCTGCTTGGCCTGGTCCTGCAAAATTTCAAGGCAACGGTACTCAACTTGTTTTCGATTTTGGCATTGAGGTTGGTGGATTGGTCACGGTCAAATATACCACAACGGCCGCCGGCACTTTGGGATTGGCATTTACGGAGGGCAAGAACTGGATAGGGGAATGGTCCGATTCTTCCAATGGTAAGTTCGTTGGTCCGGACGGATACCTGGCCGCGACATTCAATGCTTCGGGAAATGGGACATATACGATGCCTGAAAAAGTGCTTCGTGGAGGATTCAGATACCTAACACTGTTCTTGATGACGACCGCAAACGCCACTATTGATGTTACCGATATTAGTTTGAACATTGGGTTTCAGCCAACCTGGTCAAATCTTCGAGCTTATCAAGGATATTTCCACAGCAACGATGAAGAGCTCAACAAGATCTGGTACAGTGGAGCATATACCTTGCAGACGAACAGGTATGATACCTCTATGGATCTCCCACTTCAATATTGTGCATAGGCTTACAATATCGAAAAAGCGTGCCAGTAAATACAGGTCGTTGGGTACCAACGTTATCAAAAGGCTGGGCGAATAATGGCACACTTGGCCCGGGAGACACTATCATTGTGGATGGGGCCAAAAGAGACCGCGCTGTTTGGCCTGGTGATATGGGAGTAGCGGTTCCCTCAACTCATGTTAGCATTGGAGACTTAGATTCTGTGAGAAACGCACTGCAAGTGATGTACAATTATCAGGTTTGTTAATCGATTCGGTTTTGAGACTAATCTCATTATACCGAGTCATATGCTGATACATTTCAAAGAACCCGACAACAGGCGCATTTCCGGAAGCCGGGCCCCCACTTCTTCAATTGGGCAGTGATACTTACCACAGTATGTATCTTCTTTTTATGGCAAACTGTGTTGAGCGCTACTTCCGAGGAGCAAAGTCTAACTTCTCAAAGTGTGGACTATGATTGGTAGCTACAATTACGTACTTTACAGCAACGATACAGCCTGGCTTCAAACCAATTGGGCAAAGTACTTAAAAGCAATGGACTTTATCTATGACAAAGTTGGGTCTACGAGTGGTCTGCTAAATGTCACTGGGACCAGAGACGTAGGTATTGGGGGATAAATCCCTTCCCTATTCAAGGATGTCTCATGATTTTCTCCCGAAACATTCCTCATGGAGTAATTGCTAACTCCCCCGTTACCTAGTGGGCACGCTGGCAGACTGCAGGTGAAGGTAGTCAAGCAAACATGATGTAAGATAATAATAAAAAAACAATGATAACCCGACTAACGCTATCTAGTCTTTATCGGACTCTCATTACTGGGGCTGATCTAGCTATATGGGCCCGAGATAGCACAGGCCTCAATTCGACTTGGCTGCGGCGAGCTGTTGATCTTCGAAAGGCAATCAATAGTCATTGTTGGGACGAAAGTTACGGTGCATTTAAGGACAACAACACCGCAACGACGCTTCACCCGCAGGACGCAAACAGCATGGCTCTTCTATTTGGTGTAGTCGATACTCCTGCAAAGGCAGAGAGCGCTTCAACCAACTTGCTAAAGAATTGGACACCAATCGGCGCTCAAACTCCAGAATTGCCAAACAACGTATCTCCCTTTATCTCGAGTTTCGAAATCCAGGGCCATTTGACTATTGGCCAAACTGCTCGTGCTCTTGAACTGATCAAACGATGTTGGGGGTGGTATTTGAATAATCCAAACGGGACACAAAGCACTGTCATCGAAGGCTATCTCATTGATGGTTCTTTCGGCTACCGGGCAGACAGAGGTTATAGTCATGATACGAGCTATGTTTCCCATGCTCATGGTTGGAGTGCTGGCCCTACATCTGCTTTGACGACTTATATTCTTGGTCTCAGTGTGACGAGTCCTGCGGGTAAAAAGTGGAAACTCGCACCCCAGTTTGGGGATATAAAGAGTGTGGAGGGTGGATTCATGACTGGATTAGGAAAATTCCAGGCAAGTTGGAAACTGCAAAGTCGTGGCTACACCTTAAGTTATAATACGCCAAGCGGCACGACGGGACAGCTCGAATTACCTTGCTTGGAAACTGGCAGATTCCCAAGCATCAGTATTAATAAAAGGCCTGTCCCTAGAAGCATGAATGCGAGGATCGTTGGTAGTAGTATCGTGCTAGATGTTGATGGAGGAGAACATAGCATTATTGTCAATTAATTAATAATAATGATGATGCATATTTAGATAGTTCAAAATATTATTTTGTCACCTAGTATCCCACCTACACTTTTGAAGAGGTATGTAGCCACTAGACAATCGGGAATTTTCCACATGACAGGATCAACAGTTGGCACAAGGGTAACCCTGAAGGATCTAGATCTGATGCTTGTGCTGATCTTGCGAAGGAGACAGCCTGGGTGGATCGTTGATCATGCAGCATCAGAAGCAAGGAGGTCGAGAAAGGAAAATATGCTGCCCAGTTTTCAACTTTCTTGAAGGAAAAAATTGTCACGTCTGACGAATTATTGGAATACCACAACGTGGTGCAACTGGTAGTGCATGAGCTACTGCCTAAAATGGGTAGCTTAGAAGACCCCGACGGGGTTGATGCTGAAGGCTAGACAACGGAAGCTTGTGGTTGATGTGGTGGCTGTGTCGTATTGCCAGAAAACTCCAGCGAGTTTCGCGGTTGTGGAAATTCAATATTGACAGCCTCGGAACTATGACGTAGGTTGAACTATGATACAAATACTAAACCGTTGTCCCACAACCTTTTCACACCAAGTTTTGGAACTATTAGCTACTGACAGCACCTCCAAATACCAAAAGCAATAAAACTTTTCGAGACCATACCCGTCTTCGACAGCGACTTCGCAACATCACATCAAACGAAACCCCTTGTTCAGACGAAAGCGGCGCAAGCAGGGTTCCGCCAAGGATTCTCCACAGTGAGCTGAGACCTTTAAATTCTCCATCAACACCACCACAAAATATACACAACGGCATTTGCAGCACAGTTAGCTAACCAAAAATGCTCAGACAAGCTACAGGAAACATGGCCGAAAAGCACGCCGGACTTCCCGGGTCTCATCCCGTCACAATGCCAAACCGACAAGCTTCCACCTCAAGCGCGATGAGCGACGATGCTATCCCAGGAACTGATCCCAACGATGTGAGTTGACCCAATTAGCTCCGGCTTTCTCATAAATAGGTCGATATGGCCGCAGCAGATAATCCGCCTTTTGTAGGCTCAATTCAAGCTCTTTTTTCCCAGCCTTCAAGACTTGTAACACGAAGTACGATGCTAATGTGTACTTTCCCAGACCTCCTCATTATTGGCGGAACGACTACAAGCCTGGAAGCACTGCGTAGGATATCTGGAGGATTATGTTTCCGCGACCGAAAAAGTACAGAAGGCGCATGCTAAGGAGTATGAGAAGGTGTTGAAGGTGGGTTACGTCTTCCGGATCAGAGGCTGATATACTAATGCAATCAGACGATCAACAACCCATTGAAGGAAGGACACCATTTCGACCAAAGTCTTGGTGGTATTGCGGGACTATTCGAAAACATGCGACAAAATACACAAGGCCTCGCAAATACCCACTTGGAGACCGAAAAGAACATCAAGGGCTCAGTCCTCCCAATCCTAGACAGGCTTCACAAGGAAATCAAGAACAAGTCGAAGGAGCTTTCTTCTGGAGCTTCGAAAGGCGCCAAGGAGGTTGACAAGGCACGAAATACAACTCAGAAGCACATCGAGCTTCTAGGTCAACAAACAGCAAACTTCTCCTCCAGTGGGGGCAAGATGAGCTCATCGGAAGATCCATATGTCGTTCGACGAGGAGTCCTCCACAGACTGTCTCAACAAGTCATGCACGAGAACAACAACAGACATGATCTAATTTCCGTGCAAAATAACTTTGCCCAGTTCGAACAGCACATTATAGAGGTTATCCAGCAAGCTCTGATGACCTTCAACCAATTCGTAACTGGCCAAGCTCAGAAGCAGCAAGAACTTTACGCAGACATGCTTGCCACAGCACAGCGTGTACCTCCTGAGTTCGAATGGACAAACTTTACCCAAAGGAGCAGTGCTATGCTGATCGATCCCAATTCCCCTGAACGTACAGTCGAGGGAATAGCATTCCCTAATCAGGACCATAAGAGCACGAAACCTCTGATCGAGGGCACCCTTGAGAGAAAGTCCAGGAACAAGCTCAGCTTCAGTGGCTACTCGACCGGTTATTATGTGGTCACACCATCCAAATTCCTACACGAATTCAAAGACAATGATAATCTGCGAAAAGATCCAGTCCCCGAGTTGTCGATTTATCTTCCCGATGCGGTAATAGGATCTACCAATAGAGAGAAGTTCAATGTCAAAGGAAAGGACGTAAGCAAGGGCATTGGAAGCAAACTCAGCGGTTCTTCCGAAATCGCGTTCAAGGCTCATAGTCCCTCCGACGCGCAGAAATGGTATGAGGTCATCAGATCTGCTGCTGGCAATGGCCCTACGGCAGCATACAGCAGCGAGCCTACGTCCCCAGTCAGTCCTATTGAGCAGAAGCAACCCGCACCATTGCAAACTTCAGGCGTCACAGGCGGAGAGACTGTAGCTTCTCCAGTTGCGGCCATACCGTCGAGTGCTGTAGAGAAGCCCGCAGTTGGTGCAACACCAACAACCCCAGCAGCGGAGAAGATGTAAAGATCCTGAAACCTGGTTCTCGATTTTGAGTCTTTAGAGCTTCGAACAGCGTGGCGGATTGTTGTTGATAATGTGTAATGTTGGAAGGAGATGATATATGAAGAATTTTTTGAAGGCCTTTTTTCCAAGCAATGCATTCCATGCATAATGTAGGGGAAAGGAAGATCTTCGCCTACGACTTGCCGTCTTTTTCACATAATCGTTTTATAACGCTTAGCGTAGCAAATTGATAACAATGAGTATACTGTGATAAATGAGAATGTCCAGTACGGGGATTGTTTACATAAGACATCAAACCTTCGAGTCGTGTTTGTGGGGTTAAGTGGTTCTAGTTTCCTCGATGTTGAATGGGATAAGTTTGTTAAGCGGAATCTCCTCTTCGAACTAGCCTCGCAACTTACTGTCAAGAACGTCCAAGTTCAGACCAGCATTGTGGAGCCTTTCCAAGGTTCCAAAGATCGTCAAAATTGTTAGGTTGTTGAATGATAGCTCTTTCCAAACCGCAAAAAGAGTTATACCTTACACATACCAAAAGTTTGAGTTGAATTCAAAGTACAAATTGATCCAGAGAAGTTTCTCCCCTTACAAGATTCATTTTTCTTCAACAACACGTGCCGTAGATGTTGCCCCTGGAAGCATGTTTCTAGGTTGCAACCAACAGTTGGAGGTCTGCTTATGGTAGGGCTGTGCGCCGCGCCACTGTCCGGCGCCCACAGTGGAGGCTTTCTAGGACGAAAGAGCCAATCACAACTTCTGACCAAGTATCTGGGGTTTTAATTTATTCTTGGCGACTGGGCCTCCAAGAGAAAGGCGATCTCAAGGCACTTTCTACGTAAATACATCGGCGCCTCGCGATTCCCACGTATCATGTTGCCTAGTTGGAACATCATACGAAGGATTCGTGCCGCTAATGCCCCCTTCGTTGGGATTGCGTCGATGACAGGGGAATTACTATATGAAACGATGTGCCCTCTGCCTACTGTAATTTCAATTTCTCGCCCGCATTCACCTCTTTCTGTAAATTTGTCTTGAAGTTCTTTCATCTTCTGAGACACAACATACCTGAATATCATCAACTTCCATCAACCAAAATACCAATAACCCGTAACGAAAGCTAAACTCGAAACCATGGCAAACTACGTCTCACCACAATCTACTGGAGTGCCAACAGGAAATGGCACAATCTCACCTCAAATAACTGGCGTTACTCCTGCTCATGGTGAAGTTCCTCCACCAAACTACGGCGCCGGCGGTGATGGACACAACGAGAAGATGGCATACAATGCGCAACAACCTCACCCAGATATGTCACAAATGGAAGCACTTCCAGGCCAACACGTCTACCAGCAACAACCACCAGTCCAGGAGCAGCAGAAGCAACAGCAACAGCCAATGCCTCAACATGTGCAATATGCGACCGCGATACCATTAGCATCATTAACCCAAGGACCCGCACCCGTGGACTGCCCTGTTTGCCGCACTAGACAGATGACTGCGTAAGTTGTGAACCTGTGATTGAGATATTTGACTGTGCTGCGATGCGATTGATTGCCGCAGCAGAATGCCAACATCGGAGTGTTCTGCTGCGGCCTTATTGCCCTGCATATTATTTTCAAATCTCGAGGAAGAGAAGGCTAACAATGGTTCTTTTAGGATTGAATTTGTCTCTGGCGGAACTACTCATATGGCTGCCGTCGTCCTCTGCTGCTGCTTTTGCTTGGGTTGCATACCATACATGGCTTCTTGGTTCAAAGATGTAGAGCATAAGTGTGGAAATTGTGGTGCCCTCCTGGCAGTCGTAAGTATCCTCGTTCCTCAGTTCAGCGAATGAAATGCTAATTGTTTGATGTAGTACCACCGAAGTGGTAGCACAGAAGTCACCGCACACGCAACTGTATAATCGAATTTGACGTTCCGAAATGCGGGCTAGGATTCGTGAGGCGCATCGCGGGCGTAAGGAGGCGTAACGTGGGCGTCAAATGGGAGGGATCGTTTGACGATTCACAAGCAGAAGTTGATCCTACTGGGTTGCATTCGGTGGCTGAATATGGTGGCGCATCGAGACTTATTTGCTGGGTCTGATATGGGTGGAGGCTTCTCATGGTGGAAGCATTGCAGTCGATTCGTGGATACCCAGGTTGTGCTTTGATCGGATTTATACTTCACGGCGAAGAGATGTAATAATATTATCATATTCGAGCAATTTTGCATATGTATGGAAGATACAGAAATCAATTTATGACATAATACTTGTTCTTGAGCAACCATGATGAGGAAGACTTTCTCATTCGAATTGGCGTTTGAGATTTTGTACGAAAGTCTTAGACAATTGTCGTCGCGAAAGCCTAGGGACCAGATTCTTGCTACAGCATAGCGCCTCCAATGGATATAGGAAAAACCGATTGAAACTAATACCAGTGTTTTGACATTATAATAAGGCTTCTTAAGCCAAATACTGCAGACTTCCAAGTCGAATTTTATCAAAGTATACTTTGAGGTCATACCAAGCTATTCATACACCAGATATAGCATGAAGACCCAGAGAATCACCGGATTCGCTTCGGATCTAGCTTCTATGCTTCTATTCAAGGAGTCCGCTCACAAAAAGACGCAGACAGGTTTCCGAGCTTAAAGAATCGCAACGCGATTGTCGCACTGATTATGAACCCAATCGTGTGGCAGATTTCTTAGAAGACCATGTGTGTTGTCGTACAACATATATTATTACAACGTCATTTGTTAATTGAGCAGGAGCTTGAGCCATTCTTCAACAGCTACCTGTTGGTCGGAAAACTGTTTGCGTACAACGAAGGAATTGCACTGCTTCAATACATTCGACAACGATCTTTTATAAAAATATTTGCGACTCAAAATGTGAAAAAAGATTGCCCTAATATCATATTCGAACCAGGTTTGCAGGTTCTCGTTGGAATGCTGGTTGTCCCATTGGAACTCTCTGGAGCCGATTTCCTGGTATTTTTCAGAAATACCAAAGAGGGGAAATCCTATGGGCATGGAATCCGAATGAGAAATCTGTCCGCCCTGAAACGGCAGCTTATCTTGAACCTAGAAGCTCATTCCGACGATGGACTGAGCAAGTGGTTGGCACGAGCCGAGAGTGGGCTGAAGATCAAGGTTGGTAAGATTTCCAAGCTGCCTTTTTGACGACCTGCCATTTGCCTTTGCGATCCTTGCAACTGTCACAGTTATGGGGACTTAGCACATTCTGTCGTGGCAATTTTGCAACTTACAATTTTTTTATTCCTCCCTTGGATCCAAGCTGATTCTATCAACGGTCGAACCTGCTGCTGCTCTGAGTACATTATATGGGCGTTTCATCGAAGTATAGAGGCTTTTTGCCTCCATTGTTCAAAGAAACCGCATGACTCGTCTCCTCATCCGGAATGCTGGTCACGAAGGTATATCTTCCCCTCGAAATTCTTCTTGGCTTTGCACTACATTTTGGCAGTTCGTACACCACTGAATAATATTATAAACTATTTAGAGGTAGCTCTTGAGGAGCCCTTAGATGAACGTCAGCATCTCTACCTATCTTTACAAGCTTCAAAAGCTTCAAAAGCTCTAGTTTTTGTCGTTAATGATCTCTTAAGTCTCACCGAGGTTGAAGATGTCGATTTTAAGGTCCATGAAGACAATGTCAACTTGAAGAGGATGGTGGTTGAGATCATAGAAGCGCTCAAGGACGAAGCTCACCGCAGGAGCATTGATATCAACCTAAAGGGAGATGAAGACGTTCCGAATATCGTCCGAGGTGATCCTGCTGGGTTGAGACAGGTATTGTCAAACCCGTTGACCAATGCAATTGAACACGGCCCAGGCAAGCATATCGATATTGGACTGAAGCATCTCGGAACCACGGACGAAAATAGCATGATTGAGATCTCCTTCAAGGATGAGAGTAGAGGCTTGATGGAGCAAGAGCTTGATTGCATTTTCCAAGATCTGGAGCAAGTACTTGACGAAGACGAAGGACAACCCGAAGCACCTGAGGCGGAACCGAAGGGGCCGAAGCCCAAATCTATTAGTCTAAGCCTCGCTTTCACCGCGAGATTTGTGAGACTCAATTATCGCCAAGTCGGCATGTCGTCCGAGAAGAATAAGGGAACTCGAGTTTCTGTAAAGATACCTTTCCGCAAGGCTCTTCAAGTCAACCCAACAAAGAGTGCCCTCGAACTTTCACTTCCTATTCCTCTGAGTAACATCTCAAATGGCAATCCGTTATCGGCAGCTTTCGCAGCAGCTCATGTGCAAGAGCTCAGAACGCCAGGTGCCGTTGACGCCGCATTGGCATCAGCAACTTCTTCATCTCATACCCCAATATCGGAAGTCTCGACATCCATGACTTTGAGTGGTACTTTGAATACAAGTCCGTAGTTAGGTCGCTATCATTTCCCAGAAATCGGAGCACGACAGCTCAAATTCAGTGTTCGCATCGCCGAGGACAATCCATTGAATAGTCGTTTGTTAGAAACACGCTTGCCCTAGCGAGGACATCAAGTGAAAGTTACGGTTGACGATTAAGCATGTGCAGATGCTTTCCGAAGAAATTCTGACGCCTACGATGTCATTCTTATGGATTTGCAGGTATGTGTTCTATCCAACCACTTCCCTTCCATCTCATTCTAACAATGCCCAGATGCCACTCATAGACGGCGCAGGTTCGACCCGTCTTATCCGACAATTCGAAGAGGAGCACATGCTTCCCATCTCTAGGCGGACCTGCACATACGGATGCATTCCTATCATTGCCGTTTCCGCGTCATTAACCGAGCAATCGCTAGAAGACTACCTGGGCACTGGTTTTGATGGCTGGACCCTAAAACCTATTGACTTCCACCCACTCGAAGGCATTCTTGCTGCCATTCAAGATCGGCAGATCAGAGAATTACTGTTACATGGCAATGAGACGTGGGACAAGGGCAGATGGTTTAGACTGAGGACTGATAAGGTTCGCAGCGGCTCGATCGCGTCGGTACCGTCGATTGATGAGACGATCAAGCCAGGAATATTAAGTAGTTGAGGGTAATAAGTATGTATCATTCCATGAAAGCTGGTATATTTGAAATGCGAAATGGAGGATTGGATTATGACATCCAAGTCTCCTGTTAAAATGTAGAATTTATGTATGTATGGAAGGGCTTATGAAAGAACAGGCTCTTTGAAGTCTGGCATTACGATGGAAGATCAGGCGTCCGGATGGCGGGGCTTTTTGAAGAATCGGATTTGGATGGTTGAATAGGACCAACATAAGGGTATGGTTTCGGGTGGGCATCTATTTTGGAAAATCGGTCACTTTACTCTATGTAATGCTTGCTTAGCATATGCATCGTATGAACTTGGTTGGCTTCTTGTGAGCTGAAGGTCAGATCTCACGAGCAGGTCTCTGAATTGCTCTTCTCTCAAGCAAAATATTTGCCTTGATCTGAATTGTAGTCGCCTTGTCCGAACATGAAGGATTGGAACATAGATTGCAAGCTGTTCAAGTGGAAGATACGTAGCGAGTGCTCTATATCATTTATTTTCTTCTCATTCAGTTGGGATAGGATTGAGCATTACATTTCCTGTTTTTCGCATAAACTCTCATTTGCAATTCGGATGCATTCCTCTATTATATAGTATCATTATGCGAAGGAGGCTTCGAAGCATGAAGACCTTCACGAAGACGCTGTTGTTTTCGGAGACTTGCGCCACATCGAATTCTCCACTTGCTTCTCGCTCGTACCACCCTTGCAACGAGCTGCATGCAAGTCGATGGCATGCAAGCTTCAGCCGCTCAAATCGCAACACAATCCTCTTCTGCACTCCCTCTCCAACGACCACATCAAAGCTCTTCTCAATTGAAAAATGATCTGATAATCCCCCACAACGTAGTATCCACCGCAGCAAACCATAACCTACCTCGATCCATCCTTCCATCTCGCTAATCTTCCGGTCTGAGCCGACCTAATCATCTGATCCTCTACTCGGCTCCAATCTTCGGACAGGCATCGTCCATACAGTATGCGTACGGGATACGCCTCGGCAAATCACGTCACCGTGCCAATTTCCAGCATACGGAAGTAGCAGGAGAATTGTTTTGTTGCATATAGCAGGTGTGTTCATCGCCGATCGTGCGATTGAATTTGGGCAGGTAAGGAGGCACGGGTATGCGCCCGAAGAGTGGGCGACGTGGGGTGGATGTAAGCAGAGTGGATGGAGGGGTGATTGGGTAGGTTTGGGGGTTGTACATGAGGGTAAAGTTTGTTATGTAAGTTGGGGTTTAAGAAAGAATTTAAGGATGGCTGGCTGAGGAGTGCAGAAGGAGAATCGTTGTTACTACATTAAAGAGTATGTACCAAATTTTGCGCCCGCGTTATTCGTTATAGAGTATTCGAACACTTCCAACCCGACAGAGTTTTACCTGGGGACCATAGCGACCTTTACGCCTTTTCCGGTAGCCATAGTCAGGGCTAAACCCTCCTGCCAAGCCGACCCATCTCTATCCTCAATTCCCTTAAACTCTTGCAATAACCTCACGATTGTGTAGCTCGCCTCCGTCAAAGCAAACTGTTGGCCAATACAAATTCGTGGCCCGCCGTTGAAGGGAAGGTAACCCCAACCTGGACGAAGTCCCTCTTCTGCTGCCCAACGCTCAGGTCGGAAAGTTTCAGCATCTGGTCCGTAGATGTCTGTACGACGATGCATCGAGAAGACATTGTAGGCCGTAATTGTGCCTTTGGGGATCATTATTGGAGATTTGCCGTCTGGCCCACCACCGACAGGAAGGATGGTGTCGCGATTTGCAAAGCGAGCATTGGATGGCACGACAGGATATAGTCGGAGCGCTGTTGATCGTTAACTCAATTCCGATTCTGTCAAGAAAGAAAGAATAAACCTACATTCATTGAGGACATATTTGAGGTATTTCATATCCCGAAGAGTCTCGTAATCTGGTGTCTTGCCACCAAGCTCTTCAACTTCCGCTCTAAGCTTGTTCCAGATATCTGGACGGCGAGCAAGGACGTGGAAAGTATGACTCAGAAGACTAGCTGTTGTGTCTCGTCCTGCGAGGAGAATATTAAGGAGTTCATCCCTCAATTGTTTCGGGTCTCTGGTTTGGTTCAACATCTCTGTCAAGAAGACGTATCTCTTCTTCTCGCCATTTCCATCAATCAACTTTTCTGCATCACGAGGCTCCACTTTCTCCAGTGCATCGGAAATTATCTTGTCCACGAATACATGGACATCCTTGCATGCTTGCTCGAACTCTTTATCTGGGGTGAGAAATAGGAGGAATTTCCCCATACGGCTTCGTCTACCTAGCTTCCTCTGAGCGAGATCGAATTGTCTGCCAAATTTTGCAGGTTCTGAGTCTTCATCACTGATCAATGAGTGCACAGACGACCCGAAAAGGAATTCCGTAGCTGAGTCAAGTGTCAACCTGAAGAAGAGAGGTTGAAGGTCAATCGTAGAGCCATCCTTAGGGATATTTCCGATGAAATGACGGATATGCGTCTCAAACATATCAAGATCGGCAACTTGTGTTCTGGTAAAGTTGGGCCTCACCAATGCCTATAATTTTTGTCAGCGGAGAACCCTCACATTAGAACCATAATTTGAACGACTTACCCTAGAGTGTTCCCATTGAGCGCCATCTATCCCGATATTAGTTTCGACTCATCAAGAACGGACAGATGGATAATTACCTGTTGTGAATATGCCGGCTCCCAATAAAGGCCCAAAAGATTCGAGTCTTTGCCCTAAACCAAAATCTTTGAAATTCGTGGCAAGAATAGCTTTGATATTCTCTGGCTCAATGGTGTTAATGAACTTCCTTCCCAACATTAGGGCAGACCACGTATTTCCATTATCTAGAAATCTCCCTCTGCTCACTTCTAGCACGCGATGGTCTTTCGAAGCCTGTTGCTGAGCGGCATAGATATCGTATCCAAAGATGCGATCCCATTGAGGGACTGGCTTTTCTGGTTTGCACCCATGCTTTTTCATGAAATTCCTCTTGGATATGTAGCTGACGACACCTCTGATCACAAACAGCACTATGGCAAGGCCTGCGACGAAAGTCTTGATGCCCACCATTGCTCCGACTCCTTTCCCAACGCGACAACGTCAATCAAGCACAGAAAGAGGGGTTAGAAGGGAAGCGGTGTTGAGATGTAGACAAAGCAACACGACGTAAGCTAGCAGATGGGGCGGAGGCTGAGACGGTTGAGAGCTGAAGAGACACGAAAGAACACGACTCCAAATACACGATAGTGAGCAGAGAGAAATGGGATGAAGAGATGGATGCGCGGCAACTAAGTATTCAGTGTCGATGCTTGTTTTTGATTATGCGATCTGACGCCGTAACGCCGTCCGCACGCTCACTTGATGCTTGTCCTTGTTACCCCAGCCGGCTTAACCAACAATTGCCTTCTCATTACCCAAGGTGTGCCCGCCTCCGGGAGGGGAGTCTCGTAAGTTGTCAACCTCCGACTGAACAAACGACTCTGCCAATGACAAGCCGAGGCTTTGGCTCCAAACGAGGTGTTACTTGAGCTTGCTTCTGGAATAATTGGGTGGTGTACGAGACGGGCGCAGGAGCGGTGAAAGTCGCTAGGAAGCTCCGATCCCACTTCAAGCGAAAGGATGAAAGTTCGCCCGCGTTATGTAAGCAGCTAACCAGCGGAAATTGATTGTTGCACGTGGAAGAAATCACTGCCTAATGGAGTCGTCGTAAGGAGTGTCGTCGCTTGGAATTGTAATCCAAAGGCCTCGGGAGTTGGAGACTGTGCTACATCTTCCAAAACCTCGGTCTAGCAATTCCGTGTGGTAAGGTTATGTGGTCACGTGATAGGAAAGGAAGATCGCGTTATATCCAGCATCGTATTGACACTTCAAATGCAACTGCATTTGGCATTTATGGACGTATGGACGTTCTGGCCCAGAAGCGGGACTTGTAGATTGCTGACCATGTGTATGAAGGAAAACAACTTCTAAGCAGACAAACAATAGGAGAAGAGATAAATGTACAACTGTGCAATAGAGTTTGTAGACTCCTTCCTCACATGAAAATTGACTGGAAACTTATTTTTCTCCACTAATGATCCCTTGACGTATCGTTGATTGAGGACAATAGGATCGAGGAAGGAATTCAAGTCCCCACTTGGGAAAGTATTTTACTCATATTCAGAGAGAATTTAGGAACAACTTCGGACTGAATGACTGGGCAAGCGTCTGGAAACATATATGGATCTTCCATGATCAAGGTTATGCCGAAACTTTTGGAGCACCGTAACCATCGAAACCTCTCACCTCTCTTATATGAGCGGGTATACAAACCAAATCTATCATTCAAAAGAGGCTTTAGGAGAAAGACAGTATACTTGATAATCACGTGCTTCTGTTATCTGGGTGGGGTTCTTCAGAATGGCGCCGAGATCGATGTCGCCTTATGTTTCAGCTGCGGGATCTTATCCTTATCGCAAGAATTTTTCCATGCAAACGCCCATGCAATTGTCTCAAAGAAAAAGGGTCCAGACATCCAGTTCATGACGCAAGACGCCAATTCAACCTCTCCTTGAGACCGGCAGCTTCTCGGGCTGGGAGAATGATAGGGGCTTTGCAGCTCCTCAGCCACACAGAAGCCGTTCCTAGGGCAGACATTCAGCGGACCGAAAAGCCTCAGACTCCGAGCCCATCAAAATGCGCGATTTCGGAGTGCCGATCCCAAGTTCTAACGTTCGTTCCTCCAATACCCGCGCCCAGACAGAGGATTGCGGCTGTTGCACTCTATCGCTGCAATGTAAAGATTTCGTACCCCGTAGCCTGGACAATGCGTTCGGTGGAAGCCAGGAAGCATCTTTCACATGCGGCTTATGCAAGGGCATGATTGACACATGGGGAGGCCTGACCAGGACATGCCACTCTGATGTGATCCGATCTTGCCCAAGGAAGTAACCCGCTCAAAATCCACCTACGTCGCAGGCCGCTGGTCGGCGGTCACCAGCTCAGGTCCAGCGGCCACCAGACTACTATAACAGCACTTTATTGCTGTTGGGGCTGAGCGGGCTCTTTGTGCTCTGACGTGAGGGACGATGCACTCCAACAATTCCAACGCCGGTCCAGGAACAAAAACACTTTAAAAACACCATCCATTTGCCCCTTCCTGTTGGGAAACACTTGCAAAATTCTTCCAGCTCGCCGCCACATGGCATCTTCGAGGCAACCCCCACTGTGATTATCTAGCGCCTACTGCCGGAACTAGCCTGACGGGGCGATCTCGAAGGAAAGAGTGGAAACTTCCCTGGCGAGCTTATTTCCAGTGGACCTCTTGGACCTCTTGACGTCTCCTATCGCCTTGAGTAAAGTGGGACATTTCTGGGTCTGGCGGTGACGGCGACTGCTAAGAGGCAGAACCAGTCTTTTGCAGAAGAGCAAGCAAGAACGTCGGGCTCGTGTACAGAACCTGAATCAGCTATCAAGGTCTATTGCGGCTTGACTCGCGCCTCCAGTTCCAACGACAACCTTCAAAACCAAACCTTCAGCCACCATAAAGGAACTCCTTTGCTGAGTACCTTCGGGCATCATTGGCATATTTCTAAAAGTCCCTTTTCAGATGTTATAGCCAAACTACACACCATGCCTAGTTTCAATCCGTTTGGTAACGTCACCGGAAAGACAGTATCGTCATTATTCGATATTCGGTAAATATAATATGTTTATACTTGAGATGGAAGCCTAACAAATCTGCAGACTCGATAATGATGTTCTTATTCTCCGAGGAGGGGAAAGCGAGGCTTCGAGCCAAATGCTCAAGGGTGTCGTGGTGCTGTGTCTGCCGCAAGCCTTGAAAGTTGAAGATGTACATCTGCGAATGACTGGAACATTAAAAGTCGGGTGAGACTTCTACCTTGCTTCAAACAAATTTCGAATCTAATTATTTGGTGTAGCTGGAACGACCAACGCATTACACCGACAGGTGTTTCGAGTAGTCGAGTCGATAAAACGACCGAAATATTCAGTCACAGATGGGCGCCTTTTGTAGGCGGAGGTGGGCCTGGGTCCTCTTCGCGTGGCACACTCCTTCCTGCTGGAAATTATGAATGGCCTTTTGAGCTCGTTATACCAGGATCAATGGCTGAGAGTGTGGAGGGCTTGCCCGACAGCCACATTGTGTACAAGTTGAAAGCTACGGTCGCAAGAGGAAAACTAGCATATGACCTTCATGCGTGGAAGCCTGTTCGAGTGGTCCGAACGCTGGATCCAGCTGCTCTGGAATTGGCACATGCGATGACTGTTGAAAATGTGTGGCCGAATAAGATCGAGTACCAGCTCGTAATTCCTCAGAAAGCCATTATCTTTGGAACGTCAATCAACATTGAGATGAGATTCACATCTCTCCTAAAAGGCCTAAAGATAGGCAACATTAAGTGTCTGCTATTGGAGACCCAAGAATTCACACTCCCAGGTGCAACAGCACATTCCGAGAAGTTTTACAAGACTCATCGAGATGTCGATACTTGGTCGTTTGAATTGAAAGAAGAGAATTATCATGATATGCTGGATGATAATGGCCAAGATGGTTGGACTTTGAAAGAAACAATGCCCTTGCCGAAACGTCTGAGCCGATGCTTACAAGATGTCGATGTTCATGGCATCAAGATCCGACATAAAGTAAAGTTCAATATTGCTCTACACAATCCAGATGGGCATGTATCAGAAGTAAGTCATTCAGTAAAACCCATACTTCATATTTGCTGACATGTATAGCTTCGTGCGACGCTCCCTGTGACCATTTTCATATCGCCTAATATGCCTCTGACGGCAGATGGTTGTTTGGTGGATCAAACACCAATGAGTACGCAGACAACAGATATGGTGCAGCACGCTCCTCCACTGTATGGAGAGCATATACTGGATCAACTCTACGCGGATATGGACCAAACAGGTTACATGACTCCAGCACCTCAGTCCGGGATGAATACACCTTTTTACAATCAATCGAGACATGGTTCGTCGGAAAATCTTGCTTCAATGGATGGCGCTGTGCATCCAGCAGGCGCAGTTCCACCGGCTGCGTTGTCTTCTAGGCTTCAAAACCTCAACAATGGATCGCGAAACAGCAGTTTCTTGAGGCGTCACCCTGGATCACAATCAGGAGCCAATACTCCACATACACAGCCCCATCAAGATGCTCAGGACGGGTATTTTGGAAACCACAGGGATAGTTCAAACCACTCTGGACATAGCAGCAACCCACTGTCTCGACGAACAAGTGAGGAAGAAGATCACCGTGCTGCTATATCAAACATGACGAGTGGTCAACATACCCCAGAACATATCGATTTTTCGGAACTTGGGGACTTGAACAAAGTCCCTTCATATTCTACAGCTGTCAAGACGCCAGTCAGAGGGATGAGTTACAATGACGCACTTCCCGACTACAATGCTGCCGTCTCCGCACCACCAAGCCCAGAGCGTCGATTCAGCGGTCTTTCATCTAATGGAACAGAAAGTCCAGGCAGCGATGGTACAATAAACGGCAATACAAGAAATCCAATGTCTCCTTTTGGATTTACCCCTATTCACGCTCCGCCACTCGCACATACGGGAGATGTGGACGAAAGGAGAAGGTTGCATATTTTACAGAACAGAGACAGGCATTGAGCGATGGAGTTGTTGATTTTTTGAAAGAGTAGATGGGTAATGCATTTCGTACGGCGTTTTGGATCAAATTACCGCATGGCATTGCCGTAACAGAGGTGGGACTTTGGATATTTGGCGCTCTATGGATAGGGCGGTTATGGATTTGGGTTGATGTTTAACGCCGCTCTCGAATACCAACCTTCCTAGGACTAATTGAAGCATTGATTATGAAAGTGGCCATTTTGGGGACGGAGTAGTTTACAACTGAGTAGTCAAGCTACTTGTAACATGTATATTAGAGCATATGATTTTTAATGCTCAGTGCACACGCGCCTGCTCAACTAACGATCATTGTCTTTGAATCTCAATTGAATGTTGATGATAGTACATTTTATAACAATTCATACAATTATTTATGGCTTTATGCCTTCACGCCCGAGACCAGTAATACAACACTTCCCAACTGTCTTCGTACGTCCTCCTTGTCCACATCATGTGTATCCTCGACCTCTCCCCACATTCCCGTTTGCCAATCAACCTCTATACTCGCCACCTTAGCAGCTTCCTCCACACCAAACTTCTTCTCTGCCACATTATCTCTCAAATGAGCGAGTTCCGTACTCCACTCCACTAATAATCGCACAGCACCAAGTAGCCCCTTCTGAGCTAGAACTCCTCTTTCCAACCCAGCAAGTTCAAAAGCGGGAAGTCCGCTAACCCAACCACGAATAACATCTTTCGTCATTTGAGGTTGGCTTTTCGGCATAATGCTATTCGAGTCCAGAACAGGTATAATTTCAATTCCCGGCCACACCTTCTCCGTCAAAAAAGCTATTATGGGCATCGCCGTCCTCCTCTGAATACTCCTCAGACTCTCCGTCCTCTCCTTATGCGTCTCATAACCCGGTGGATCCGCCTCTGCCTCCGGTGCCCAGCACAATAACGAATCGGTATCCAAATACCTCATCAACGTCTTCACGATATTCTCCCGAATCGGCCCGCCGCCGGCTGCATCTTCGTCTGCTATATCTAAAGCGCGGGAGACGAGGGAGGTGAGAGGAATGAGATGGTGTCGGAGAGCTTGTTGTGCTGAGACGAGAAGGTCCCATTCGAGGGCTATGGCGGAGGCGAGATGGGGTTTATGGTGGGGGATTGTGAGGATTTCCTTTGTAGGGCGGCGGAGGGGGCGTTTGTCGAGGTGGACTTGTAGTCCTTCTATTCTCAAATATTAGTCTCTTTTCAAGACATCACCCCAATATGGGACGGTAACTAACCATCCAAATGCCTAACATGAACATCCTTCCAAAACCTCTTCGTCTTCGCTGATCCACCCCCTTTCCCACTAGCCACATTCCGTAAATCTTGCCCCCGCTTCAGTAGTTCAGCTTGCTTCCTCCGGCGTGCAACACGTGAGTCGACATGGTCTGCGGATGGGATTGGAGCAATGGGTGGTGGTCCGGAAGCTGTTATGGGTGCTACTGTTGCTGGATTGGGAGGTGAGGTATGGAGGGCGCGTTGGAAGAGGCATTGGGGTGTGGAAGTGCGTGGACAAGAGCGTAAGGCTCTAGAGGAGAGTGAGAAGGGCTTCATGATGGGAATATTATGGTGTTGTGCTTCGAGTGAGCCGTTAGAGAGCAATGGAAGTGTATTTGATATTTCTTGTGTTTTGGGCCGAGGCTGGACCGTGCGCTTGGGATTTATTAATTCTCCGATGTTGGCGACTTTTCTCTTCTCAAAACATCAGCAAAACATGCAAAAGTCACAACATGACTTTTTCGTTATCAGAATTGCCTATTTCCTTCAGTACCTTGAAATATATATGGAGTTGTCTTCATCTTCTCCAGAATTGTCCTCAGCGTGGACAAACCGATATGCTACAGCCTCTTATAGCCAGATTCGCTTACGAAGCTATCTTGCCTCGACGGTGCCGATACTGAGGACAAAGTGGACAGCAAGAAATGCATGGATCTCCTAAATGAACCTAATAGTTTCAAGTCTAGGTCGCCTCACAATAGAGGACGTTCACAGAAACTTATGCCTTACTTCTCTTCTCGACGAGCGTATAGATCGTCCTCTGATTGGCTGATGTCTCACTGCCCAGGTCAACAACCTCAACTATAGCTAGAGCACGGAGACAATTCACAGTCGAATAAGTATTATTGGTGGGCCTTATCCTCGTAAGGAGAAATTAGAGAGATAAATGACTGTGTTCCAAATCTATTTTGAGCAAGCAGGAAAATCGCTGGTCCCAAGCCGGAGAAGTCAAGCTACTTAACAAGCGTGCTTTTCCTCACCGAAAGACTTTGTCTGTTTACTTCCACCTCACACTCATTTCTCCGAAGATCGTATAGTCTGTCATTTCAAGATGCTTTACTCTTTCCTTTCAATTGTTATTTGGCTTCCATTTCTTGTTTCCTCACAGTTCCCACCAAAACCACAAGGAGTTACTCTACTCAAGTCAAGATTTGGAAAGAATGTGACTATCTCGTATAAAGAGGTTAGTGGTAAGGGCCTTACACTGGTCCAGCCATTTAATGACCACATAGACATTCATCTGCGAGACAACTCCAGGCGTCCATTCTTACAGCGGATATGTTCACCTTCCTCCTGATCTATCGATGTCCCGAACATACCCCATCAACATGTTCTTCTGGTACTTCGAATCTCGAATCGACCCAGAAAACGCACCACTTTCAATATGGTTAAATGGTGGACCAGGAGCATCGTCAACAGCAGATGCTCTCGGAGAAAATGGACCCTGCATCGTTCTCGAGGGCTCGAACTCCACTGAGTCGAATCCTTGGTCCTGGAACAACAAGGTCAATATGTTATACATTGATCAGCCTGTTCAAGTCGGGTTTTCCTACGATACATTGGCCAATGGGACTTACAATGCTCTTTCGATCACACTTTTGCCTGTCATTTCTGACTTCGCTTCAGGTATTCCGGAGCAGAATGAGACTCTCTTTGTTGGCACATTCCCTTCTCTTAGTTCCAGTAATGTTGCGAACTCCACCGGCAATGCGTCACCAGCTGTATGGAGCTTCCTTCAAGCATGGCTATGCGAGTAAGTCTGCCAACTTCTTATAAGCTCTAATGCTAATTTCACATATCCCAGTTTTCCCAAGTACAAAATGCGTAACAATAAACTCAGCATATGGGCAGAATCCTATGGTGGTCATTGGGGCCCAGGCCTCGCCGGCTACATCCAATCTCAAAATGACAAGATCACGAATGGCACTCTCAAGAATGCCTCGGTTATCGAAATTGACACTGTTGGCGTGCAAAATGGCGGTATCGACTTCCTCGTTACTGCAGCTTTATATCCTGAAATGGCTTACAACAATACCTACAACCTCCAGGCAATCTCAGATGCCGATTACATATCCGCAAAGCAGAACCTGACCACATGTACAGCATTAATCAAGCAATGTCAAAACCTTGCAACGACTTACGATCCAGATAATTACGGGAACGATACCATTGTGAATACTGCTTGTTCAAATGCTTATGGATATTGCTATCTGTATGTCGAGGCTGCGTATCTCAAATCTGGTCATTCTGCTTTCGATATTGGACATACGAGTCCGGACCCGACACCTTATAAGTATGAGATCGGGTACTTGAATAGGCATTGGGTCCAAGAAGCTCTTGGAGTTCCTTTGAACTTCACCTATCAGAATATGGCCGTGTACAATCGTGAGTTTAAATTTCTGCCTTTTTGAGGGGAAGGGAAGCTAACAGGTCGTCCCAGAAGTAATGGCGACCGGGGATATTGTCCGAGGTGGCTTTCTTGAAACTCTGGGCTCCCTAGTAGATCGTGGCGTTCAAGTCGTCCTCTTCTACGGAGACAGAGACTACATTGGCAACTGTTCGTTTCATCTTCTATTCCCAGACGTCCACTAACAGTTCATCAGGGCTTTCCGGCGAACAGTCCAGTCTCTCAATTCCCTCCTCCCTTTCGCAAGCCTTCGGCTCGGCCGGCTACGCAAACTTAACCAGAAACTCCACCCTCAATGGCGGCGTTGTGCGACAACACAAGCACCTTTCCTTCGCCCGCATCTTCGATGCTGCTCATGGAGTGCCTTACTACCAACCCGAAACCTCTCTGCGAATCTTCGAGCGAGCCATGTTCCACACAGATATTGCCACGGGCCAAACGAGCATATCAGCGAAAGGAAATTATTCGTCTAAGGGACCGAAAAGCAGTTTTGGAATCAAGAATATAATGCCTGAAGATCCAAAGAAGGTGTGCTATACATATATGGCGTTGACGACTTGCACAGCTGCGCAGATGGGTATGCTTGCGATGGGTAACGCAGTGGTGAAGGATTGGGTTGTTGTTGGTTATCAGGCGGGCAATGGGACGGTGGTGTATTATTGATAAGGAGTTGATAAGAAGGCTTCTTATCAGTTTTTCTTGGACCTCGTACACCTCTTTTCTTGTCTATACGTAATTAGCTTTAGATTTTCGAGAAGTAAATTTCTTCCTATCTTCTCGCTTAACCCTCAAAACATCAACACCACGGCCCCCAATCTCCAAATTTTTTCAAAAGTCAATCCACATCCCTAAAGGAAAGGTAAAACAAAACAAAAAATGCAAAAGTCCAATCACCTCAGAGAGGTAATTACCACAGGACTAACCAGACGAACTGAGTTTATTTATTGTGGATTTTCAGATAAGAAGTCGTATATCGTATCTGATACGTCGCGTCCCTGGTCACTCTGTACTCCCGATGGTTAATGCACAGCCAGTGTAGGCTCCCCGGGGATCATCGACTACAAGTGGTCATTGGGATTTGTGTTTGTCCTGTTTGTTTGGTTAGTACAATTGAATTGTGCTTATTTGAAAATATATCTCAATTTGGCGGGAATGGTAGGCGACGAGTTCGTCTGGTCTTTTTATTGGTGATATGTCGGGAAAGCTGAGGCTGAGCCGATACGCGAAGGCGGAGAGGACTATTGAACTATGCACTTCGAGCAATGGAGGATCGTGTATGTGGACTAGTCATTTCCATTTTCGACATTTACTCTGCTATGGTCGATGATGTCTATCTACTCGAGCTGCTTTTGACCATTTGAAGGCTTTTCGTCTCCTAGGAGCTTCTTCAATGCTTCAACCGTGATCTCAAGGACTTCCTGAGCTCTCGATTTCTTTAGACATTCCTTCAGCGCGTCCACGCCTCCTTCCTCCCTGACCTTCTTGATTCCCCATTCTCCAACCTTTCCAGGAGCCGTTAAAAGATTCAAGACACACACTACACCTCGATGACGAAGCTCTTCGCTGTCCTCCTTGCAGAGTCCCAATAAGAGATGAACACCTCTGTCTCGTTCCAGGATCGCGTTGACAGCGGTATCCCATTCCGTCAAGCTTGCCAAGCCACCACCTGCAGCCCTCCGAGTTTCGAAATCTTCAGAGTCTGTCAAAGCTAGAAGAATATGCATACGCTGGCTAGCTTGCTTCGAGCCGTCGGCAAATTTTGCCACCCCCTCTGGTGATTGCATAAGGTTGCAGATCAACTCTACTGTTGCTCGGGTAACCATCTTGTTATTTGATAGAAGAAGCTCTTCGATTTGAGGGAAAGCGAGACGTATGATAGGATTTCGTGCTGTATCGTCGGTAGAAGCGAGGTTAGTCAGCGCCAAAAGCGATTCGAAGACAGGAAGTAGGTCGCGTTGTTCCGTGGTCGGATCATCAGAGAGGAGAAGGATGAGAGGTCTGATAGCAGAGGTCATCGAAAGGGGATTTGATCCACCAAATATATGTAAAGGGTTTGTTGTGATAAGGATTCGAGCAAGCGCATGTGCTGTGGTCCGATGCGCTGGAACGTTGTCTGAAGGAAACACTGAATATGCATGTAGAAGAAGTTTTATTGCGCCTTGCTGAGCCATCTGACCTCGAATCTTTGGTGTTTTCGAAAGAGAGAACACAATTGAAACAACCAGACCAAGAGATGCCGTTGATCCATGCTGGCTATGTGTGACCAAAACTGGAATTACACCAGCCTCAAAGACTGCTTGACAGCGCTTCGCGACATGCTCATCGTCACTCAAGGGGTTTTGTTTGGAAGGGTCTTTGGCGGCATTTGCGTAGGCTTTCAACTGACCAATTCGTTTCTGCTCTTCCGTCAAATGTGGCGAGTAACTCGTCAAGTTGACCAAGATACTAAGGGCTCCATATGTCGCTGGTGATTTTGCAGGTGCTTCATTCAAAGCTTTGATAAGTTTTTTGAGAAATTTCGTGTCAGCGGCTAATTTCTCCTTGACATTTGGCTGCAAAGATGCATATGCCAAGCCTTCGATTGAGCTTTGTTGCGAGTCTTCCGAAGATAGCATGTTTTTGAACATGTCGGAAAGCTCTTCCATGCTTGTAGTGGCCGGCTGTATTCGTTCTTCCTGCCCTGGGGTAGGGGCCGAAGGAACAGCCTTTAGTCCTGAAGTCAGTCAGATTATTCATATTTTGATTTGAAGGGGGTAATTAGAGCGGTGAAAAGAATATTAGAGACCGACCTGGAGTTTGGCTAGAACAACCGCTGCGAGATTCCTGACAGGTTCTGAATGAATACGCTGCTGTATCGAACCATCCTCAACGACTTCATGTCTTTCTGGAGAAGAAACATCTGCATGAGTTGGTGGCACAAAATTGACAATTTCTTCAAGCCATTCCGTGCAGTACTTCTTCACAGCTTCTCGGCAAGGGGTGTTCATGCAAGCAGCATTCAACATCTCCAAAGCGGCTTGCTCAACCTTCTTACTCTTCCATTTTCTCTTCATCAAGGATCCTAGGCTAGGAACGAAACCCTCACTCAGGAAGAGTTCGGCTGTGATATCTGGAACAATTGGAAATATCGAAGCGGCGACGGAGAATGCAAGAATGAAATCGTCGTAAGTCGCCTTGCGTACTCGTGAATAGAAGAATTGGGAAAGATACTCAACACCCTTGTCGCCTGCAGCTTTCAGGTAGGCCGAAGTGGTCAATGTTGCAAAGCCTCGGACTTCTGGTGCTTGCCTCATATCGAGGTAGGCAAGGATCGTCTCCACGGAGTCGGCATCGATGAGTGAACATAATGGCCTGTGTGGCTCTTTGGACCTGGTTTCTTCTGATGCCTCGTCGTTGAGGATCTTTGTGAGAGCACTCAATTGCCTGCAGGTGTGTTCATCCTCCTGTCCCGCCTCCATTAGTCCAGCTAGGAGAAGTAACGTCTGATCCTCAAGCGAGTCATTTTTGTATTGGCCATCTTCCAGGGGCGCCGGCACGGTGGCATCAAATCCTCCTTCGGAAGGGGAAGGAGACGCCATGATGAATTCTCCCCGATTTTGAATATTTTTGGATGATGCAGAATCGAAGGGGAACCGACTCGGGCGAAGCAGGTGCTTTTGAAGTGGGCTGAAGTCACGGGAACGCGTGTGGGCGGACAGGGGTATTTTTATGGATTCGCGATTTCAACCAGGCCTCGAGAACGTCTTACAGTGTGATGAAAGTGTGCTGAGAACTCGAGATCATAGGGACGAAGGTGAATCTGCTGGTAGATATAGGGGACGCAGATTTGACTATTGGATGGCCCGATTATGAAACTGCCATTCTTTATCACTTCATAATCATTCCACCTTAAACATCATCCTAGACTGACGAGGCTAATGTGGCATATGCCTCGACCACTTCCAACATGAATGCGATCGATGGCACAGATCATTATGAAGCTGCCGTTGAAGGTTATCGATTCTCACACCTCTAGATCATTGTACACTAGCATTCTAACAGTCGTTTAGGTCCTGCGCCCTCTCTCCTCGTAATCGTCCTCGATACAAATCCCCATGCCTGGGCCCTCCTTGCGCCAACTCTGCCACTCTCGAAAGCGATCGCGAATATCCTCGTCTTCATAAACGCACATCTTGCGGTCAACAATGCGAATCAAGTAGCTGTGGTCGCAAGCCACTGCCATCGAGCAGTCTGGCTCTACCCTCGACCTCCCTCGACCTCAGAAGATGTGGAAATGACCGAGGACCGACCTCTCAACCTCGATGATGCCAACAAATATAGGCCCTTTGCTCTCATCGAAGAGAGCCTTCTATCCTCGCTCCGCGAGTTAATATCTACCACTACGGAAAGTGACGTTTCCACCACGAATACTACACAGATGGCTGGAGCTCTTACCCTGGCACTATCATACATAAACAAGGCCACGGCAACCTTCTCAGATATAGACGCAAGCTCGAAACCACCCGCCCCCGCTCTCGAAACTGCAGAGAATACAACTGGTTTACAGAGTCGGATCCTTGTTGTCTCAGTATCTGGTGATTTGGCACACCAATATATTCCCATAATGAATACCACATTTGCGGCACAACGATTACGAATACCAATCGACATATTGAAATTGGCTGGTGATACTGTGTTTTTGCAGCAGGCTTCGGATACCACGAGAGGAATATATATGCAGCTGAGAAGTCCCCAAGGATTGTTGCAATATCTAATGATGGCATTCTTGCCTGATCAAACTAGCAGGAAACATCTGGTTGCACCAACTCAAGAGGTGGTAGATTTCAGAGCTGCATGCTTTTGCCATCGAAAGGTCGTAGATGTTGGATTTGTGTGCAGCATTTGCTTGAGTAGTGAGTTCTATATGACCTTTCGCACAGTTTGACATGTGATTCTAATTTCAACAGTTTTCTGCTCTCCTCCGGAAGGTGCCATTTGCCTAACCTGCTCTACGCACCTCGCTCTCGGCGATTACGGTTCGAAACCAGCCGTTGTTCCACGCAAGAAGAAAAAGAAGCGGAGAATCAATGGAGGCGTGGACACGCCAGGTAGCAGAATCGGGACACCTGCTCCGGGCGAGTGAAAGAAACGTCACGGTGCAGAGCTACACTCCGGCGATGATAGACATGATGATAAGTTGGACCAACGAGTTTACTCTAGTACTTCAAAAATAAGCCTAGTTAAGAAGATACCATATAGATCCCAGTATAAAATGAGACAAAATTCGGACTGCCGTATTCAGGTTTGTTGCAAATCGCAGACCTCCTCCATAACTACTCGACTTTTTAAACATGAACAAAGGCCCCGAGCCCGGCAGCCGCCCGTCACCTACTAGTCTCACCAAAGCACCTTCCCGTATGTCCATTCCCCTCTCCGAAATGTTTGTTGCATATCGTAGCGCGCTACGATATGTATGAAGCTAGCATATACCAAAAATCATGTGATACCTTGATCTACGAGATTTTCTTGGCGGTTTGGAAGCAGTACTTCCGTCATCAGTCAGTCGCCTACCGAACTTAGTGCTTCTTCTGAAAAACATATCAAATCGTTCTGATGTAGAGCGGCACTCTTGAGGATTGTGTGCTTAATAAGTGTTGACGAGATAATGGCCCCTGCCATTTGCAGATGTGCTATAGGAGGAGCCAACGACATACGAGACATTTCCCAAGAAAGAGCGAAGCAGTATACATCTGGGTGTACCTTCCCCCACCACTTTCTGCACCAAATCTTAGAAACTGGTTCTTGGTCAGAAGATAGGATTAGTTAGAAGTCAAATTAAGTAAGAGACATCTTGTCGCTTTTTATTTGCGGAAATCGCATGAACAAGGGCTGGACATTTTTCTAGTCATAGAGCATGACAAGCAATTGGAGCCAACCATTTCCCGAGAAGTCCTGGCGTAGTAAAAATACCTCTCCTAAGCTCGAGCTGAATTGAGCAGAGCCTTGGATGGATCGAGGAGTCACGTTAGCCAGAACACAGGCTCGACTCAAACATTCACAGGAGGCCTTTGAAACCAGGTAAAAAGAATGACCATTCTTGTGAACAAATTTGCATACTACTAGTGACAAGTGACAGTTCCATCATCACCGCGTGATTCAGTGGACTCCAAAATTTCGAGGAAAACCATGGACTTTCATACCGTATAAACGCCCTTCCAGCCTTGCCGTCTCCAGATATCATAACCCGTATTTACAATGATGCAAAAGAACATGCCCAGCTAATTTCTCGCCCTTTTGAAAAGCAGCGAAAGAAAGTGAAAATATGCCTGCAATACGTTTCGTGTCTTCCCCAATAATGCTGCGAGCAAAATGATCGACACTCACTCCAATTCTCTCTATCACAATTTTTGTTGTTGGCCTTCTGCCCAGGCGCGGAAATGAGCATTTTTTGGTAACCAGTTTCAAGCTGGAATAGCATGATACCAATTTTGTTGGAACCATAAAAACCTAGTCTCTTCCGTCATAACGACCATTGTTCTGGTCCTCGGTTTGATGCTGGTCGTCTCCATCGTGATGCAACGTGACTGAGTTGAATTCCTCAAAAGGATCAACAATTTCGCCGCCTGGGGTGGCAAGCCCCGAATCTAGAGGAACTCCTTTGGGTAATGTCAATCCTCTACTACCGCTGATATCAACGCTCTCGCTTTCTTTTACGTTTCTGAAATTTACAGTATCGATGCCTCGGCCTTGGTGAGGAATCATTGGTGGCTTCATATGACGAATAAGCGCCCATTGTGTTGTTCGGAAGAATGGGTGTCCTTTCACATCCGACGCGCCAGCACGAGCTCCCAATCGGCGGTTCTCGTCCTTGATGAGTAATTTGCGAATAAGTGATTTACAGAGACTATCTTTTATTAGCATGTCTGTCCCCTACAAACAATCGGGCAAATTACTGACTTCGAAATTTGTGGTGATCCGGAATGCTCTGGAAATGGCACATCATCCCTCAGAATGTTTGCAAAAGTAGCATTACGGTTCTTTCCCTTGAAAGGCGTGGTACCAAACAGCATCTCATATATCAATATGCCAAGAGTCCACCAGTCGACAGCACTTGTATGTCCGCAACCCTTGATAACTTCCGGAGCTATATATTCTTCGGTACCAACAAAAGAGTTCGTTCGGAAGTTCGCTATGCAAGACTTGGTATCGATTGTCGGTAAGGAGTTCACATTGGCACCATTTCGACCGAGGATCATGGTTGGCTTTCCACCTGGGTCTGATTGTTTCGAAAGATCAAAGTCTGACAACATTATATGTCCAGATTGATGGAGGAGAATATCTAGGTAAATTAGCATCTAGAAAATGCTGATGATTGAAATACTTACTCTCTGGCTTCAGATCTCTGTAGATGAAACCCATCAGATGAAGATACTCCAATGCAGCCGTGACCTCAGCTGCATAGAACCGTGCATCATCTTCGGGTATGCATTTTCCAGGTCGAGTTTGTAAGGCCCGGAAAAATTCCCCACCACTGCAGTATTCCATACACAGGTATAAATGATCCTCGGACTGGAAGGAATGGTAGAGAGTGACGATGAAGGGATGGTTACTGGTTGCGAGGATTTCTTGTTCCGCCAGAGCTCTCTTGATCTTATTGCGCTTAATCATCTCCTTTTTGCTCAGCACTGTTATACGATTAGTCAGTTGGCAACATTCGCTATCCAGAACCACACAAACCTTTCATGGCATACAGCCTGCTGCTCTTCTTTTCCCGGACAAGATATACTTTGCCAACATCTCCCTTACCAATCAGCTTGATTTTATCGAAGCTGCTTGGCCCGACCTCGACATTTCTAACTTTGATGGAATTCGAGCTATACGTTCTTCTGAATGCCATATTTCGCGTGTTCGGGGGTTGTAAGGCTCCAAGTCCATCCTGTGCAGGGATACTGAGAGAGGCCCCATTGGCACCATTTTTCGAATCAACTAACGCCAGCATGCTCGTACTGGCATTGTGTGCCAATGGCTCCTTGCCAAGCTCCGCCGTAGCAGGTCTATCACCACTGCCTTTACTTGATGAGAAGAGTCCCTGAGCATTTGGGGCACTCGCAACTCTTCTCAGCTTTCGAGCCAATTCCTCTTTCCCAGCAATAGTAGCCTGATCGTTCGCACCTGAGACTGCATCGATCTTTAGCGTTGGGGTATCAGGAGGGCTCGGAGGGACTGAACCCTCATTGTAATGTCGCAATGCGGGAGGGCCTTGATGGGCGAAGTATGGGTTTGCGTGAGCTGTAGGACTGACGCTGTCGTCAAGTGCATGGCCTTCACTTGCAACGGTCGTTGATCGGTTGCGTCCAACGCTTGGGAAGAATTTCGATTGTCGAAAAGAGCTTTTGCTTTCTGACTTTATCGTGCCCTCGTTCTTCTCATTGCTACTGTTGATCCGAAAGAAGTTCTTGAGCTTCTGCGGGAAAGGGCTATGGCCATTGCTCTGCTTGTTCGGCATCGAGAAACCAGAGAAATGCCGCTTCTCGTTGGGAAGGGCGTTTGGGGAAGAAGCGTTCGTTAACGCAGTCATCGAGGAAGAGTTGCAGCTTTCACGAGAGCTGCTTCTCGTGGCCTCGAGTGCTTGAGGAGTGAGTAGAGTGTAGAAGTGTCGTGGTCGATGTCGTTACTGTTGGCCCGTGCCCGGAAGGTTGCTAATCACATCCAGCGAGGGATTCCGTCGGCTCTGGGCGATGCGCCCCCTGTATTACAGCAATTTGTCTGGTACCCGCGCTGTAAAGGGAGGCTTCGGCTTCTTCAGACGAACGTGGCGCAGTAGTCGACGACAATGCGCTCGAGTTTCGTGAATAATCACTACTCAGCATGAGGAATAAGATGGCTGTGGAGAAGCAGTCGGTGGGCTTTGTAATGCTTCAACTCGTGATTGTGTACGAGCAGCTGAGTTCCGATGGCACTTGGGCGAGCGTGATGCAGCTGCGAAGAGTGGGCGCTGCGAAGCTGTTCCCCCCCTGCGCCTTCCTCAGGCGTCCGGCTCCTGCTCTTTTAGTGAATGGCTAGCCTGGAAGGATGGCCTGGGCTGCTCTAGGGGGAAGAGCACTGAGCAATCTTTCTGCATCTTTACTTCTTTTGACTCTGCGACGGCCCTGGCAAAGCCTTTAAGGCTATTCTGTTGCTGAATACTTTTCTTGAATATTGAATATTGAATATTGAATCCTCATGCGCATGCACCCCTTCCCGCTTCGCCTTATCCCAAGCCACTGGCCAAAAGCCTAGAGGCCACCGATATCTCTCCACTGTTTTTTGAGGACTCGAAGTACAAGTGCTGGGAGGCCATTTCTGGAATCTGTATCCACGGTTTCCCTGTCTATCAAACTTGATCAACACATTCCTCTCCTGTGCAACTTACTCCGTACCCGGTTCCAGTACGACTAAGGAAAAATTCTTGACCAAGCATCTGGCCATAAATAGAGCAAGACAAGTGTCGGCCTGTCCCACAAGCAACATCATCCCAACAAAGGAATAGTTCTATCGAGATCTCCTTCTCCTGAACGCCACGCCGAATGGAAACATCCCACCCCACTTGCTCTACCCACAGCCGCACCTAACTTTCGTCACGAGCATGTCCTTTTAGACACCGTCCCACAGATAGCCAACATTTCGAAAGTGACTCCTTCTAGAACTTCTAGAAGGAAACTCGATTCAAGCAACGCTTGTGTTCAATCCTCTTAACGTTGAGCTTACTCGAGTCGCTCCATCCGTGTCGTATAAGCCAGCTGTTGATTCCACAGCCAAATTAAGCCAATACCTCGTCCCAGCCCATCCTCATCCAGCCAGTATCGAAACACCACACCCACTCGCTCTCGCCCGTCCATTCGGCAATTCCCCCTTTCCAACCCCTTCCCGACCATCCCGCCGCCAACGTGCTCGATAAACTCGAGCCCTCCCACCAGTCAAATCTCCATGCACAACCTCCCGTTTCCCCTGCATCCTGACCAATCCATCATCCCCATTTCCGGCGTATGATATCATCGCACATATCCCCATCAAGCAGATCGCAAAACTAAAAACTTTATAAGGCGAGCTATATGAATTATAGTTCCTCTACCCCTCAACCCCTCTGTGAGAAAGCAATGCAATTATATTTCAATATCACGCAAGACTTTCAAACTTTTTGGGGAGAATCGAAGAGGGTGCTTACTCTTGCTCGTATCCATTGCCTGAAAGGAAGAATACATGTGGCTTGCTGCAAGTGTTAATGCTCGAGACACCGGTTGGACGCCATAACACTGGCAGAAAACTGTCAGACACCTTGAAAATCGACAGCACGGAGTATGAAACGTCGCGTCTGCCCAATTTTAGCGCGAAAAGGGAACACTTCTAACAAAAAGCCCTCACCTCAGCTTTTACAAACAATCACAGACCTTTTCTTCGAGATCACGATGACAAGAAATTTATGACCAATCCGCGGATTAGAAAGCCTGAACTAGTGAATTACATGGAAGATTTATGGTATTTTCCTATCCTCAATTTGGTATGTACAGAGCGCTGTCTTCGGGTCCATGAACAACATTAGTCTTTCACCCACCATCTGACAATGTCTATCAACAGAAGCTGAAGAACTAACAGACTCTGAAGTTCTCCCTATCATCCTCATAACTACCCCGATCTGCAAAGAAAACATGATTGCGTAATGTGACAATAGCCCTGCTGACTCCAGAAATAATCCTACAAGAAAACTTTTGTAATTGGGAATGGTTGTGGTGCCAAGATCAATACCGTAATGGAAGCCATACAGAGTAGCCATACAAGTATATGATGTCTTGTGTGCAATACTCATATGATCCTAGAATGATCCCAGCCGAATGTAGTCCCAGAATGCACCATAACTAACGTTGGCTGCAGACAAAAACATGGCATGGTTGAAAAATGCGAAAAGCAACAGGTACTCAGGCGAACATCTGCATCCGAAACAAGCTTCGACCAGGAAGGTTGACGAGGGGAGCAGAAACAAATGTTGTTAGCGAAGTTTTGAGACCGTTGAATGCACATCTGCATTTACCAGTCGGAAGGTATGAAGGGACCAGAACCAGCTGTGTTAACATATGGCTCCGAAACCTTCTTTTCTTCATCAGCCTTCTGGGCCAAAAAGCGCATGTAACCTTCAGCACTATCAGGAGAGGGGTGAGCAGAGTGTTGAGATCGGTCTTGGCTAAGCCGCCGATTCTCAGAAAGGTAATTGGCTGGGGCGAATGGTGCGCTGCCACTGGCATTCTCCATGGAGAGGTCTACCTTCGAAAGGGGACGCTCGAGTTCATGCTCAATGGCTAGAACGTTCAAAATGGTCGGGGCAAGAGAGGCGGCTGCGGAACCACGATATTGAGGAAGATATCCTATAGCGGTAGTAGATGAAACAGCTCCAGACAGAACTGAACCAGTCATAGACTTGGAGGGGTGGGAAGTGCTCTTGAGCATATTCTGCAAGAACAGGGTTTGTTGTGCAGCACTGCATTAATTAGCTTGAGTTAGGGAGGCATAAAAGGATAATAGACGTACTTGCTGAAGCTGGCCACCCTCTCCTGAAAACTTCCCTCTAGATCCGCCTTTGGTGTCATCTCCTTGATCGGTGGTGTGAGATGAATCTCAACTGTCGAACTATTACTCTGCTCATCGTTTTGTACATCATCACCAACAGTGACAAGACAGCCTTCCTCGCCATTACATCCCGACTCAGCGATAGGAAGTCCCCAGGAATCTACAGTTCTCGTCTCATCGTCATCGTCGTTAGCCTCCCCAAAGGTATCCACATTCTTGGGGGTGACTGGTGGGCCATTACGTGCTTGTTGAAATCCTGTTGTCTCGTGCTTGCTCGCTGGACGAGGTGGAGATTGAGATTTGTAACCTGGAACCCCGCGTTCAAGGAATAGGTGAGAGAAGTCATCAGAAGCAGGGGCATCTGCGCCAAAGCTTGAGCGTGGAGGTGTGACAGGGCGGTAATTCTGGTCTTCGCCACGAGAATTTCGTGTTGACCACGACGTATGACTGCTTGCTTCGTGGATTCTGAGGCCTGTGCCATTGGTCGAAAGTTTGACTGGTGCTCTGTGAAGGTTTGGTTGACTGGCAGAAAGTCGAACGGGAGATTTGTAACCAGGCACGCCAGGCTCAGTGAACAAGTTCTCAAAGTCCAAGACAGGAATGGTTTGAGAGACATTCTCATCATGAATAATAACATCAGCACCGTCGTGGGCAATTTGGGCGACCTCTTTCACGGGAGAGGGTGGGTAGAAGTCCTTTCCATCGAATTTTGGCAGACCCTTTTGAATTGAACGAGGAGCGTTGCCCCAGTAAAGGTGCCGAGCACGAATCTCTTCATCCGTAAGCGGACGAGGATAAATGATATCACTTGGCTTTGCATCGCCGTTGCGAATATTCTGCGGCAGAACTCCCACGAGGTAGGGTACAGCCTGGGCTGAATACATCGGTGCCAAAGTCGAAGGGGGCAATTCTGTCTGGCCGTGGAAGGTGCTTGATCGAGGTAACATGCGACGAGTGTGGGCAACATGTGGAGGCTCTTGCATGCTATGAGCTCTAGGAAGGCTTGCGGGAGCTTCTCCTGGAGCACTGCCACGCTGAAATGTCGAATGAGTACTCCAGTTGGTAGACGCCTTCGAAAGCAAGCGAGTCTCAATCTGAGCTTGAGTCTCGAAAGGTAGCTCTTCATTAGGAGATGCCACTCTCACCAATGCCATTGACATCTGGGCAGCTTGAGGTTGGACAGCAGCAGTCTGTGCTCTAGGTTGAAAAGGGGGTGCCATCGCAGCTGCGGCTGTCAATCGAGACCTGCTATTAGATTTCCCCCGAATAGTCGATCTCGCATCATTCATCTTGTCCTTGGAGTCGTTGTTTGTCTTGCCTGGTTGCTCTGCCATATCTGTAGACGATCGTGCCAAGGAATGCTTCGAATGGGGTGCGTGACCTTGGCCACCCAAAGTAGCATGTGCATCCTTCTCATTTTTGTTTACCATCAATGAAGAGGTTCTGATCACAGCTTTGTTCTCGCTACCCGGAATTGTAGTGTTTGTCATATTTTCCTGCGCAAGTTGACCCTGTAGCATCAGCTCCATCTGTCCGATCTGGGTCAGAATGGTACTGCGATTCCCACTCAAAAATGCCTCAAGGTTCTGATTCGTGTTATTCGCAATCTGGCTATCAATTAATTGGACATGATTGTGCAAGCCTTGAATCTGGGCCCTCGTAATATCAGAAACCGGGACGACGCCGGACAGCAAAGCTGGACCGAAAGGCATCATGGCCGAACCTCCTTCAGGTGTAGGAAACGCATGAGGGAGCATAATGGGGTGCTGTTGGCTGGGAGGGAACATGAGAGGATTTGCCAAATTAGCCAACGGCATTGGAAAGTGCGGCAGCGGAGGAAATCCTCCAGGCGCATTGTTTGCGGAAATGGAATGACCAAAGTTTGGATTTCCAAGCATTGCTACTGGAATCGCGCCTGGAGGGGGCACAGGGTAAACAAGCTGACCATTGTACATGAAAGGCTTGGTCTGGTCGAATTGTGTCGGCGGAGAGATTTTGATTGGTTGAGGAACTCCTTGTGGTTGTTGCTCAGTTGTAGAGGTATCGCCTTTGATCTGCAAACTTGAGACACGATTGGCCATGTTTCGATCAAGTGGGGGAAAGCTGGCAGGTTGTGGAGGAGACATGGCTGGTAGAGAGACCGTATTGCCTGGCGCGTTGAAGTTATGAGGTGCCACGAAGGGTGCTGGAAAGAGTTGCGGAAAACCTGGTGGAGGCGGTGCGGTGTGAAGCCAATTTGCTGCTTGAGCTCCGTTAAGGTCGGAATCGGGCTTTTTTGGCTCGAAGTAATGCTTTTCGGCGTTCGACTCTTGTGGTGAATGCGCAGGTATCCCTGCAACGCGTGTATTTGGCACGATTCGACCGCCCGCGGTGACACGAACGTGGGTTGGGGAGACGACGGCTCTGTAGAATCTCTGGAAATTCTCAGACTGCTGAGCAACTGAGCTGGTTGGCGCAGAGTGAGGTTGGCTTGTATTATCGGAGCTATCTCGCCGGCGAAGGTTCCAGTGAACTGGTTGAGGTTGACGGACTGGGATCAAGGTTGTGTTAGGTCGATTACCGCCCTCAGACAGTTCGGAATTCTGCTGCTGGGTATGAAGACGATTGTCCCGCTTGTGTGTTGCGTCAATAAGACTGCTTGATGTGCAGGAAAATCTTTGAGGGTGTTTGAAGGCAGCTTCAGGTATTCTTACAATCGAAGCTGTGGGTCATCGAAAATTAGCCGAGAGATCGAATTCACTTTTCGATTGAATAGTCAACGTACCAATATCAGCGTGCTTGTTCAATTTATCAACGACAAATTTGACAATCGGAAGTGCACCCTTCAGGCGCAGAAGCTCTATTACAGAGTAACGGCATTCTCCCAAGCCATCAATGGACGATGACATGATGGTAATCGTTGGCATTTCAAATCTGATAGCCAAAGTGTGTCTCCGCTCAGCTAGGTATGTTGGTACTTGATTCAGTACAGGTTACAGGCCAAGGAAGGAGAATTGCCGCTTGATTGATTCGGAGTATCCCACTCAGGGTCGGAGCGCCCTTTCACAGAGACTATGTCTTCCACGGATTCAGTCTAAGCTTCGGGCGACGATATGCAATGGGCGAGCACCAGGACAGGACTTGACTGACTTGCTCAGAGAGCTCGGAGCGAATCGTGGGTTTCTAGATCAATGGGTTGCTTGTCAGCGTTGTTTGCCGGATGCCCCAAGAAGAGTATGCATGGACTCGACGCTGATTTTTTATCTATGTTGAGAGAGGCGCTCAATCAAAGTCCATAGCCCAACAGTGAGCAGACTGGGACAATGCTTACTTGGAGGGAGTACGCGCTTCAACCGTTGCCGCGAGTACACCGCACACGGGGACGCGTCTCTGACTTGGGAATCGCGAAAAAGAGCCTACCAAAAGCAGCCGGCGCCTCCAGAATTTTTGGAGCAGAGCGAGTGAATGTGCTGCTTGCGCACGACGAAGAGAGTCGAGAAGCAAAAGAAAGAAATGCGGGAATGTAGAAGTGCGGGAGTGGGATTTGGGGGAAGCTGAGTGGGAGGCTGAGGGCATTCGCGAGAGGCAACAACAGTCAACATTCGTTACCGGCAAGCGCGTCCGTCCGACCAGAACGGCAGGAACATACTCTCGAAGCAGGAAAGTGCGGCCCACGAATGAGCCTTCCAAACTTTGATGGTCGTCGTCGGCTTCTCCTCCTATTTTCAACACAGACTGCTCTGGGCCACCGTCGAATTCAAGCTCCATACTTCCTTCCACGCAGATAACCGCAGTACTGCAGTCAGCCACTGCTTCGCTGGTGCTTGCATCGTGACGGCTGCAATGAGAATTACTACACATTCCCCAGGCGAATTTGCGTACTAGATAGCCGAAAGGAGGAGAAGTCTCAGGGAGAAACTGGCATGGGAATATGGGCTGCTCCCATGGAACCCACCTCAAGCCTGGGCTTGGTCTTCACGAGAAAGGGTTATGCCGATTTTCTGGAGCATACAATGACGGAAGGGGTTCTTCAACCTAGATTTCGTGGGTCAGCCGTATTCTATCAGACATGTACTCGTTGAGGACAATTCCCGTTTTCAGAAGAAAGTTAATATTCAACACATACCTAGATGGCAAACACCTGTCGCCCATCTCACGAAGAGTTGTATGCAGCTCTACAGCGGAGCTCAACATGCTGCATGAGTGACCTTGCATCAACAGAGGCTACCGTTCCTCAGCTACTGCCAGCAAACTGCAAACCCGTCTTCGCAGTTTTTCATGCTGTTTATCCTTTGGCCGGCAAAAGAGGTAAGATGAAAATACGGTGGGGATTCAAACGCATATTCTGATTACGTCCTCTCCCGAGTCATCTTACACACACACTCCTACCCAAATGATACTTCAATGAGGCGTTGATGTTGTCGTGTGTTGTTCGTTTTGGCGTTTTCAGTGGCTTTCGGTCCAGAGTGGAGGTTTCCCACGTGATAACTGACTTGGCGTTTACCCCCCACATCTTGAACATGTTCCTCGGTCGCTGTCCCGTCAGCTTCGTTTGCATTACGGCACTGAGGCCCAGAAGGTCAATATTACTTCCGCGTGATGCTTCTGATTTTCGTTATTTTGCTCGGTTTCTTTAGAATCTGCATCTCTGGGAGGCTGGCAGAATTTGGGGATCTCCATATGCTGTAGGAAGAATTTTCTGTCACATTTTGAGCTTTGTACAACTCAGCCGTCCATAAATCGCCGGCGGCCATGCAATCACGACCTTTCTGATGTTCCTACAGGTTCAAATATCTAAGCTTTACCATTCTTGATGTATGTCCGCACATTGCCCCATTGCGCAGTAACACCCTTGCTCGCACTCTATCTCCACAGAAGGCATCAGGTCCCTGGTTATTGGTACGATTGATCAAGAACGAGAGTATTTGCTCAGTGGAGCTCCTACTACAGTAGCAAGTGCATTGAGCAATATAGAACTTTTAGCGCTGGTGTCACTTGTACCATATCTTGGTGCGAGAGAAGACGCCTTCACTGGATTACCCGATTCGAGTCTTCTGAGTTTATGGAGCAGACATGGCGTCCTATCACCAGTACAGGGCAGACCTGATCTGGAAGCTTTCAAATCTGGAAGGATATATTCTTCCGATGTTGATAGGAAACACAAGGTTCCCAGACCTAGGTCATCCTATGGTAGTATTACTAGATGTGCATTTCTAATGACTGAGAAGCCTCGGGTTAGTTTTAAATCCCGGTAAACCTGCTTGTTCATGTACTGTATGGTGCCTTTTCAAAGCTTACTCGATATCTGTCAGCAAGTCTAAGTGGCCTTCTAATCTATGCTTATCTGTAAGAATTGAATTTGGATATCTTTTTGGCTGTCTGTTGCTACCTTTTTAATTCGTAAGTAAATTGCAAAATTTCAAATTCAGGGTATTGCCCTCCGCCATCAATGCTTTCATTCTTCCCAACCAGCATGCTAAATGCGACGCTGTGCACAAAATCCTAACCCATTTTCCGAAAGACCGTTAATTATTAATCGATTCGTTAAGCAGTGAGCAGTTGTTCCTCCTCGGCCTTCAATCAGTCGACTCCGCAAACAATAGATTCAAAAACGTCCGCAAATCATAAGTTTAGCAGGTAGCACCATCTGCTTGAATCTCAGCCAAGAACCTTGCTGGCATACTGGTTTTGATGGTTTCCAGCCAGCCGTTGAGACCGTGGGTCGAACATGCCATACCCTCCAGCCAATTGATTTGGGAACAATTATTCGAAATTGGAGCCCTTGACAGCCCAGCCTCTGCCATCTCCTTGCAATCCAAGTGCAAGCTTGCTATGCTTTTGACTTTCAAATCCGTCTATCGCCGGAGCTGTGCTCACGATCGATGGTCCTGTCGCTGTGGGATAAACCTGACTTGGTTGATCCTTCACTGCCCATCCACTATCAGCATCGCTGGTGGCGATAATTTGCATGATAATGTATTGGAAAGCGCCGTTCTCGAGTTGTGGTACGTATATCTCGCGCGAGAGGCGAACCGAGCCTGGCAGAATAGCCGCGTCTGTATCACGGCCATCCGCCTATTATTGGATCAGAAATGTACGTTCAGGTTCAAGTGGACTGCGGAGCTTACTAGGCAATGGGCACACGGCGCGTTGTGCACCCAAACCCAATGTGGGCAATTGTGTGTAAAGAAGTACTTGCATCGGTACTTGTAGTAACCCCCGGAGCCACTCATTTTGACTACTACCCGCTGGTAGTAAAGCGTTTTGATCCACGCGGTGTTTTGCGTGGAACGGAAGGAAGAAGAAGCAAATGAGAGAGAGAGCTCAAAATAGATTCTGAATGGTAGAAGATGTTCAGTACTTAGACTAGTGATCAGATAAGTTAAGGCCGTGAACTCAAGAAAAAGAAAAGAGATCGAACGCTGGGATATATAGGCTAACCCAGACAAAATCGCCCCTGTCGAGAGACCTAGCTTCAATAAGTTATGGAGCAGACATCCTCGTCCGACAGTCTGCTAATAAAATAATCATCCGAGGGGTACCGTCGTATGCATCTCGCCTAGTGGCTCCTGGGGGCCCTGGAAGGCATCAGGGCTCGAGGGTGGCAGACTTTCTCTCCAGCGCCCTCGATGGTTGGTAGCTCGGCTTCCGGGCTTCTGTTCTCCATGCAGCACGCTGTAGGCATCATGGAAGCCAAAATACGAGTAATTGTGGTGCAAAGTCTAGATGGTCAATACAGTATCTCAACGGTGCATTCCCAAATATCACCACTATCCTACAAATTGACTGCGAAATTGCAGAGGACCGAAGACCTTGGGGTCTTATCTAGCAAAGTGCAAGGATCTGCTGAACGAGGTACTGGACTGGGATACATGTTTGGTTCTCTCCACCAGTGAGCACCGTTTGGAAATCACAGGGCATATGAACCGGCTGCGATAAGTGCTGCAGAGCTGTCGAAGATTCGGACACAACGGCATTGGGGCTTGAAGCCCTGAGAGTGGAGAGAGCGGTACAGTTACCCGCTGTCAGAACTCGACTAGTTACATACCATGGAAGGCCTTCCGAAGCCACTCAAGAGGGGTTGCTGTGCTGAAGATGTTTTGTGTTTGCGAGAAACACTGTTGCTGGCCCCTTCTGCGCACAGGACCTGGAAGCTTCGACGGCTTCCGTCCGCCGAAATGTGATCGACGATGGGGCTTGGACTCGAAGAAGGGCAAAGCTCTCAATTACCTGCAGTAGAGCTAGCAGAGCTCGAATTCAGCAGCTGTCAGCCAGGGCCCACCCCTGGCTGGTGTGAGACGCTCCTCCACAGAAAGCCCACACCTCTGTTGTCTGAAAACTTTCAGGGCTCTTTCGGGGGCAATGGCCGCCACCCTTGCCAGAATCCACGTGCTGTGGGCCTGTGGAACAACGATAGGGTGGAGAACGAAGAACGAGTCAGTGCGCAATGGACAGCATCCAAGGGTTCTGCCGGCAGCGTTCAGCCGCCGGAGCCTTTGCACGATAAATGAAAACGTACTTCATCGTTGGAACAACGTGGCCGGGCGCTCGATGTGCGTCGTCGTCGTCGATTTGAGAAATTGGGACCCCCATTGAGGATGCGAGAGCTTGACGAATTCACACAACACTGATGGAGCTAACTCCTTCGAACAAGGACACCCCCTCTTCTGCCATGCAGCCGTCAAGGCTGGCTAACGCATGGGCGTTGGACGGCAGTGCCCGCGTCGTTTCGGCTGGGCTTCATGACAAAGAAGTGTGGAGGGACAACATAACAGCCCTAGCAGCCTTCTCGGCAGAAAGTTGCTTTTTCTTCTGGAACAGCACTGAAGAGCCTCAACATAGCTCGGCTTGGGGGCGTCCGTGGGGGTAGCTGGTCCTGGACGGACGAGAGGAGGAGCTCGTAAGCTCTGATAAGTGTTGGCTTGTCGGAAATGTTAAAGTTGCCACAAACTGGCGATCAAAAGGATGACGTTTAGTCTTGAGCGCAACACCTTCTCAAGTTCACTTTCACATTCTCAAGTCATCAGTCACAGGCTGATGACGTCTATTCATTCGCCCTCGATGCCTTCTTTTGTCGAATTATAGCTCGTGCAATTAATGTGTTCGCGCTGCTTGCGATGCAGTTGTATCACAGCATTGCTGCGCATGCTGCGTTACCTCGAACCTATTCCGACTCGATTCTAAGGCAGAGCTTCGGATTTCTTCAGATGCCAACCCAAGAATGCCAACTCCAAGTACCCGGGCAAATATTTCGTGCTGATGCTGTGTGACTGCGTTCTCCCTCCGCGTAACTACCGTTCTGCCGTGTCACGATCGCTAATTGAGAAAGGGTCTGGAAGCGCTTATCTCCAAGACGGCAGTCGATTGTCGAACACGGGCCAGGAAACGGGTAATTCGTAACAATTTCACGATCGGCTCAAAGCCGAGAATGAAATCGGGGGATGGCCTCTGCCGGCCCGCTCATTGAGCTATCGGATTGCTCCCATCGTCAACAATAACGCCACCAACAATTCACTCCTCACTTCCCCTCACTCCAAACACATATGCATCAAGTATCGCATTGTCGGGATCTCGATGGGATCTAGCATTAGGAACTAATGCCCCCTAAGGCTCGTTTCTGAACACGAAGCACGAGGTCGAATCGAGTCGGGAAAAAACTTGACTTGTCGCATTTTCTCCACTTAGGATTGAACCCCTCAATTCGAGAATTCTTTCCCTGAACCTGCATCCGGAGGCCACTTCCAAATTGTAATTTAAGGTGTTCTGCCATAGGAGGGAGTCCGATAACTCCTCCACAACAGGATATTGGCGATACACGGCAGCAGATTTCTGCCAATCGGATGGCATCCTATTCGGTATTCCTGCAACCAGTGAGCTCTCTCCATTCCTTCGATTTTTCTCGATCCAAGAGGACATTTTGTTCTGTCACAATGCATGCATAGTCAATGCTTACTAAAATGTTGGAATATTTTTGTCTTCTCTCCTCGTTAACATCTGATGTCAGATGCACAAACCAGTGTCTATGTATAGGATGCAACCTCCATATGCCCGCTCGTTATAATTCGCGCTATAATTATGCCTTCTATTCTAAACGCCATGTATCACCTGTTGATCGTGCCACGATATGATTCAATTGCCCAAACAGGTGAGCTGTCTACCGCTCGCGTTTTGTCGCCTGCTTCCTCTTGATTCTATCCAACGTTCGTTGAAGTGCTGTCTTCACCTCCCCAGCTTTGAAAGTCGTAAGATCGTAATAGTTGGGTGCGATATCCTATCCAAACAGTCAGTGATCTGTATGTGAACCAGCTAAGGACTTCAATGAGAAGACTTACCAACAACCATTCCGGTTTCACAGAAGTGACTGTTCTTACGTAGTTCTTGGTTGTAAGAACAAACTCGTTATAGACGACCCAGTCGCTATCAACTCCGAGAACAGTACTTGGATGCAACAACACTTTCTGGTCATCTTTCACAGTCACGTAGTTCTTTCCGGTTCCCTCCTTTTTAGCAACTTGCATAAAGAAGCCAGCAACGAGAGCACGTCGGATATTGGTGTAATAGTTCTTGTCATTGAAATCCGTGCTAAGCAGCTCGATTTCAGACTTCTCCATTATTCGTTTCAGTTGTTGCCGGACATTATCCGCAGACTGTAAAGCTCTAAGACTCAAGAAGTGTTCGTGGCACCACTTTCTGGGATCAGCTTGTGCTTCTGGTCCTTTGAAAGCATGGTATACATTCAACATTGTCAGGTGGTCTCCGTCAGGGTGAGCAAAGAGTGCTTTCATTTCATCGGCGCGCTTTTTTGCACTAGCTGGGCGTACAAATAGTTGCGGGACGGAAAGAAGCGCTGTGAGGGAGAGTATCTCATTTGAGCAGTAGAACTCGGGAGAAGAGATGAGCATCACAGCTAAGGCTGGATCGAGTGGGAATTCAGAAGCAAGCTTTCCGAGCTCGGTAAGATCTCCATCGTCATCGAGGCAAGCAAGGTAATTCAGCTCTTCCAAGGCGCGCATGAGTGTCTCGGGTGCGGGAGGATCCATTAAATCGAAATGAACCAAGTCATCAATCCCGAGCTTCTTCAGTTCCAAGACGGTATTAGACAAGTTCGACCGCAGGATTTCGGGATGTGTTTGCTCGATTAATTCTTTCTTGAAAGCACCCTCCGTGTATAAGCGAAAGCATTTGCCCGGACGTGTGCGACCAGCACGACCAGCTCGTTGTTGAGCAGAAGCCTTCGATATGGGAGACACCAGTAATGATTCAACCCGAATTCGAGGATTGTAGACTTTTTGTTTACTAAAACCAGGATCTACCACATAAACAATGCCGTCAATTGTCAAACTCGTCTCGGCGATATTAGTGCCAACGATGACTTTTCGCCCAGGTCGGCCTCCTACCCTTGATGGCGGTGGAGCCGGTTCGAAGATGCGCTGTTGCTGCGCTGGAGGCAGTGTTCCGTAAAGAGGGTAGACCTTTAAAGGGCCAGCATCAGCCTCCCGAATCATCTCGTCCGCTTCCATAGAGATCTTCCTACAAGCATCCTCAATCTCTTCTTCACCTGTCAAAAATAAAAGTATGTCTCCTTCTGGCTCAGTAGCATGAATTTGAAGGACAGTCCGCAGGGCAGCTTCGACATAATCACGCTCGGGTTCGGGGGTATAGAAAATCTCTACAGGGTGTGTTCGTCCCGGCACGGCAAGTAAGGGTGCGTCGTTAAAGTATCGCTGAAACTTTTGGGCGTCGAGGGTAGCAGACATGATGACAATCTTGAGGTCAGGTCGTCGTAATGCAACCTCTTTAAGCAGACCCATTAATATATCCGTTGCTAGGGTACGTTCGTGAGCCTCATCAAGAATGATGCAGCTATACCTCGTCAAGTTGTGATCATGCATAGCCTCGCGTAGAAGCATACCATCGGTCATGTACTTGAGTATCGTCTTTGGACCCGTCACATCCTCGAACCGAATGCTGTATCCAACTTCCTCTCCAAGCTTGACATCCATTTCGTTTGCTACACGCTGGGCTACAGACATAGCAGCCACTCGACGTGGTTGTGTACAAGCTACCAACTTGCCGCTGAAATGTGGTAGATCGTCGAAGAGCACGAACTGTGGGATTTGGGTTGTTTTTCCAGAACCTGTCTCGCCGACGAAAACTAGGATCTGGGTCTTCTGGAACATGTCAAGGAACTCCTGTCTTTAGATCACTTAGCATATTTCTCTGAGATATGGTACCATAACCTACCTTTGTTTATGAACAGGAAGATCTTTTCTCGTCTTCCAGATGTCGAAATAGCGATCTGACAAAGGCACGTTGTTGAACGGATTGTTAGGACCTTCTTCAGCTGTGTTGGCTTGCTCAGCAGTAGTCGCATGTCTCTTGAAATTCGATAGACTCGTAACGGTTCCGCCATTACTATATCCATTTCGTTTAGAATTCCCATTCTCATAAGGATTCTCGAAGTGATGCGCCTCATAGGGATTGTTCGGATCAAATTCGCCCACAGGGTCGTTCTTTTTCTGTCGCTTGGGTTGCGACATTTCTTGCGAGTCTGGACGACGGTCAGCCATGATAAAAGCTGAGTTGAAGTGTTGTTGTCTAGCCTTTTGCGAGCTTCCAAGGCTCTGAGATTATTTCCTTAAACTTTTCTGCAAGGCGGAAGTTGATAACTTCTCCAATCAGATAAGGCTGGAATGCCCGCGCTAACCCCGATTTACTCTAGTACTTCAGCCGCCACTGGTCAGTGTCGCATCTCCCAACTACATTATTGAGCCTCGAATACCACGACAGCATCAACAAAAATGGCGAACGCAGACTCTCCAAATCCAGATACAGACCTAGTACCGGTCACAAACGATAATGAGGAACAGGATCCTGTTGCGCCAGCTCCTGAACCGAAAGTACCGACCCGCAAAGATGCATCTCTCAAAGAATTCTTGTCCAAGATGGATGATTATGCGCCAATTGTGAGTTTATTTAGCACGCAGCTTACCCTATAGCTAATAAATTGGAGATCCCCGACGCAGTCACAAATTACTATTTGACAAAAGCTGGGCTTCCACCTCCACCTCAGACTGACGAGCGCCTCGCCCGACTCCTGGCACTTGCGACCCAGAAATTCATTGCCGACATTGCTGCAGATGCATACCAATATTCTCGAATACGATCCTCAAATTCATCAAACGCAAACAATCCTATGGGGAATTTGGGTGCTGCTGCTGGCTTTCCTGTGCCTGGCCAGCCTACGGCCGCACCAGGCAGTAAAGAGCAACAGGGCAGAGGAGGACCACTGGGCATACAGCGTCCTGGTTATGGTGGTGGAGGACAAGGTGGTAGCCAAAACAGAACAGTCTTGACGATGGAAGATCTCGGCATGGCCGTTGGAGAGTATGGTGTGAACGTCAAACGGGGAGAGTTCTACCGATAGAAGGAGAACTTGGATATTTCATTTGGCTCGGCTGGATTTGTAAAGTATGGTCATCTCGGTGTATGGAGGCGTATCAGAGGGACATCATGCATACAGGCGTTTCTGAGGTTAAGGCCGTACATAACGTCTACCACATGGCAGGACACGATATCCCAAATTTCAAAGCATATTATAACTATTCATCTACTCTCAGATGGCGTCCAGCATGTTGATATAACAATCGCTTCAGTAAAGTTATGTGCAAAGACTCGAGCATGTCGTATCATTCGTTGTACAATTGTATTTTCAATCCAGGAATGCCCGCCCAACGCCGTAACCATTTGTAGTGTACATCTATTTATTCTTAGTCTGCTTGTAAGAAAAGGGCTTTCGAGTCCTTAGGAAAGTCAGCTAAAATGATCCTTCTGGAAGGAAATGGACCTACGCTGAAAATTCCCCTAGCTTGTGCCCAACCATATCTTCCGTTATCTCAACATCGTTGTATATCTTCCCATTGTGCACCTGAAACACCAACCCCACGAAATTTGGTAGAATCGTCGCCGATCGAGCTTGCGTCTTAACTGGAGGAGGCTTTTGGCCAGCAGGTACTCGTATGATTGGCAAACTAACTGGGTTAGGAACTATCATTCGTGGGCTCGGTGCAACTCTTACGGTACGATGTTCGGACCTGTGAGACATTAGTACCTGTGATGGAGACGGCCATTGGGGTTCTACATACCCTTCCATACCGATCGTGCAAGCAGCACTCGTGTGGGTAGCATTTTGGCTGTCTGTTGTAGTTGAAGTGGTGCTGTCGTTGACGAACGGCTTTCTCAAAAATCAATCTACAAGGGTAAGTCGCGCTAAGAAATCGGCGCGTCTCCCAAAGATATCTGCCTCCGCCAAACAGTACCCAGACACAAGATCGACTTTTATGAGCAACATCAACACAGCACTTTGGGAAATACGCATATGTTGACTTCAAAGTACTCGGCGACTGTTGTTTATAAAGCACGGAGCTCTGCGGTCGGCTGTAACATTGATTCAGTATATCTTTGCACGAAGACAAGATGCCCGCCCTAACATGTAAGTACACACGCAGAAATTCTTATGCGGCATAATTGCTAACCTAGAAAAGCTGCGGATACCATACGAATACTTGTTGCGACGGATAGCCATGTTGGATACGAGGAACGAGACCTGATCCGCAAGGATGACAGTTGGAGAAGCTTCGACGAAGTGATGCAACTTGCAAAATCACAAGACGTAGGCGAAATTCTATATGATATGGAGTTATCTCTAATACAAAACAGGTTGATATGGTTCTGCTCGCTGGCGACCTTTTTCACGACAATAAACCCTCCCGAAAATCCATGTATCAAGTCATGCGATCGTTGCGACAGAACTGTCTAGGTGAGAAGCCATGCGAGTTGGAATGGCTCAGCGATGCCAGCGATATCTTTGACGGAGCGTTCAACCATGTCAACTACGAAGATCCAGATATAAATGTCGCTATTCCAGTCTTCTCTATTCATGGTAACCATGATGATCCAACGGGCGATGGACATTTCTGCACACTAGATCTACTACAAGTTTCGGGTTTACTGAATTACTTTGGTCGAACTCCTGAATCCGACAAGATTGAGATCAAGCCGGTCCTTCTCCAAAAAGGCCAGACGAAATTGGCTCTTTATGGCATGAGCAACGTCAGAGATGAGCGCCTCTTCCGAACATTCAGCTCCCATAATGTCAAATTCTACAAGCCTGGAGTACAGCAAAAGGACTGGTTCAATCTGATGGCCGTTCATCAGAACCACCATGCCCACAACGAGACCGGGTATCTCCCTGAGAACTTTCTTCCCGAATTCCTTGATCTAGTGGTGTGGGGTCATGAACATGAGTGTCTTATTGATCCTCGTTTAAATCCCGAAATGATGTTCCATGTGATGCAACCCGGATCATCTGTGGCAACATCACTAGTTCCCGGTGAAGCTGTGCCAAAACATGTTGCTGTTGTGGAGATCACAGGCAAGGAATTTAAGATTGTCAAGCATAGAATCAAGAGTGTCAGACCCTTCGTTACTCGAGAGATAACTTTATCTGCCGATGCACGCTTTAGGACACTTGCCAAATTGACGGACAACAGAACCCAAATCACAAAGATACTTGAAGGAGTCGTTGAGGAAATGATTGAGGAGGCCAAATCAGAATGGCTGACCATCCAGGACGAGGATGATATCGAGCCAGACAAAATCCCACTGCCGCTGGTTAGACTGAGAGTGGAAACTTCGGCACCAAATGGCGGCAAATTTGAAGTTGAAAACCCTCAACGGTTCTCGAATAGATTTGTAGGCAAGGTTGCGAACGTCAACGACGTGATCCAATTCCATCGAAAGAAGACTGGAGTTACAAGTGTGTATAACCCTGTGTCAAAAGTTAGGACTCGTGCTGACAGATTATAGGAAGAGATAAGAATGAGGAAGACAAACCCGACGAGGCAGTCATTGCTGCGATTGCCGCTGAGAGTATCAAGGTCGAAAAGCTTGTTAAAGAGTTTTTGACTGCGCAATCGCTCAAAATCCTCCCACAAGCGCCCTTTGGAGACGCCGTGAGTCAATTCGTGGACAAGCAGGATCGCCATGCGATGGAAACATTTGTTGCCGAGAGTCTCGAGGGGCAGGTCAAGGGATTGTTACTACGAGACATCGACGATGATGAGGAAATGGTCACAACTATGGACCGATTTCGAGAGGAACAGGACAAAGCTTTTGCGGCCGGTTTACTAAAGCGTCCGGGTAAGCAGCGCAAGTTGAAACCTCGCCCGGATACCTGGGATTCTGACAGTATGAGACCTCATTTCTTTATCCCTTTTTCATATATGAGCACCTGCCTGGTCGATGTCATATTCTCAATCTGCGAATTTCTTCCATGTCCCAACCTCCTAAATTAGCAGTGCTAACATGATCAACAGTGGATGGCGAGTGGGAAGATCATCCAGGAGCATACTTGTTTGAGGATGCTGAAGAGCCAGCCGAAAAACCAGCAAAGCGTGGCAGAGCGGCCTTCATGGCCAGCGATGACGATCCCGTTGTTGCTGTAGAACCAGCTGCAAAGAAAGCTCCCGCGAAAAAGGCGCCTGCGAAGAAGGCTCCGGCAAAGCCACGTGCTTCTGCCAAACCCAAAGCTCCAGCAAAAGCACCAGCAAAGACTACGACTAGAGGACGAAAGAAGGCAGTGGAGCCAAGTGATGATGAAGATGAAGATGTGGTCATGCTAGACCAGGAGCCTCCACCAAAGTCGCAACCAAAGAGAGCTGCAGCTACGAGAGGGCGACAAACACAACTCAACTTTACGCAGACATCACAGGTCTCGCGCCCCAAGTCTTCTGCTGCGATGGAGTTGAGTGATGACGAGATATCAGACGAGGATGACGCCTTTGAACCTGCGCCAAGCTCGTCGACCAGAAGAAGATGAATTGGTGCTTACGAATTACGACAGAAGTTCATGTTCTCTAATATGATGGCATAGCATGTTGCTTATATTTTATGGCATGGCGTTTTGGAGCAGGAAAATGGGTCGCTCCTACTATAGGGTGCATTTATGATTAATTGTATATATATTATGGCTTTGCATTTGAGGCTCAGTCAAGCATCAGTGATGCAAAGAGGAATTATATATAGTAATAGCTATTGCAAATAACAAGAGATTATTTGCATGCACATTATTGGTATACCTGTCCGCTCGTGGAGGCTACATAGACTACAGCCTAGATTGAAGTGCCCCTTAAATGAAATTGATAAATCTCGTCTAATCCTAGAATACCGAAGAGGTACTCTATTATTCTCGAAGGAGGTTTTCGATTGAACCGCAAAATGCATCAAAATGTCTAAGCAAGTTGAGGGCCTGGAAGTGAATATGCCTTTCATCCCTTACCTCGAATACTACAATTCCTCACCCAACCTTCCGTAAACTCTCCTTTTCATATTCTCTCGTGAGTATATCAAACACTAATAGTAGTTGCTAGTCCAGCAGAACGTGACACAAAAAGATTACAAAAAAACCGCTCCACGCTTCTATACATCCATTAATTACTCATGTAGAATTTATAATTGGAGATGTGATCGTAGACCTTGCCACAATTCATGGTCCAAGTAAACGGTTGAGGACAACATGTCAACTTTCCCATGCGAGGTAGAAATATTCGAAGGAGCCTTAAAGAACAGCGACTCGAAGAGTTTTCTTATATTTAATTCTTCTAAAAACAAGGAGCTTGAGGCCCTACAAGGAGTAGATTTTCTGTTGTTCTACGTTCCATGTCTTTTTTCAGACGAAAACACTTACTCATTTTCCCATATAGGCAAATTTTTTCATAATCTCTCATAACTTATACGAAATTTTTAGAGTGCGATGTGCAACAGAGCTTTTCCACTTCCAACAAGGTATATCTCATAAACTTTAGAAACAATGTTATTACCAAAAACGGCAATATTTCTGTGAATGCCATGTTCAACAAAAGTTTAGGCACTTCCTAAACAAGGGTGTTTTCATCTAAAGAACTGTTACGATCTTGCGCTCACCTCAAGAACATTAATCATTATCCCAAAGAGAGTAATGTTTAGAACCTTTGTATATATCTCCCACAAATAAATAATCTGCGCCAGCCCGAAGTCCATACTCCAACCATCTAAGTGACATAAACATCCCATATGTAAGGAGAAATAGGGGTATAGGGAGAGAATAAGAAGGGTATCATCCATCGTGTATCATCACTCCATCCGTTCCAAACCAGGTCCCTACCGCCCACCAATCTACACAAATGAAATAGCCCCAAAAACGCCAAAACAGATTCTCAAAATTCCTCAGACCCTTCAAACATGCTCAACAGGCTTCACGGGATGCTCTCCAAGTCCATCCTCACTCCTCCGCGAGTAGTCGGCACCGCTGACCACCCTCCCGCTCTCAATCTCCTTATCCAAACTTCCATGTGTTCTCGTTCCTGGACTGACTGGGCTCTCGTTCAATTCCCAAGATCCAACTCTCTCGTGTCTTATGACCGTCGCTCCAGCGCCAGTCTTAAGCGTCAAATCCGTATCACTCGCCAACTTCTCCGCTCCCTTAAATCCACCGCTACCAGATCGCTTTAGAACACTAATATCACCATTGGCACTTCCCGCCCCAGAATTCTTCTTCTCCCTCTGATCAACCCGGAAGCCCAAAAGACAAAGAGCCACCGCCCCAATAATAAACAACCCAAGCACAATAGTAGCACCAATCAACCCTGCCGCCCAAGCCGGCAACCCCTTCGAGCTACTCCCACTAACCGTCACACCAGAAGAATTACTCATATTACTCTCAATAGCCTGGCAAAACAAATTCACGGAATGACAACTCGTACACCATTCACTCACGTCATCAACAGCAAACGTGCTCATCCCATTCTCAAAATCCTTCCAGCTCATCTCGACCTCTGAGTTTCCTCGGCCGAAAAGCGGATATGCGACCATGGGGTCGGTATCTGAGGTGCCATTTCGGAATAAGAAGCGGACCCAGAGATCTTGCGCGTTGGGGAATGTGACGGTGAGGTTTCGGCCTTGGCGACGGGGGACGTAGGAGAATAGTTCGAAAGACATGGAGGAGCCGTACTCGGGGAGGCCTTGGAAGGAGGAGGCGCTGGGGCCCTTGGAGAGGCCGGAGAGAGCGAAAAATGAGAGCATGGGTTGGAAGGAGCCAAAGAAGAGGGAGAGCTTGTCAGATATGCCGCCTGATGCGATATTTTTGGAGAGTTGAGTGAAGATGTGTGTTGCGAGGGTTTGGCCTGCGATGGCGTTTACGTTGCTGGTTGAGGTGGAGGAAGGGGTGTTGAAAAGCCATTGTTGGTAGGAGGCGAGGTTGCGGAGGCGAGTTAAACTTGCGGGGGAGAGAGATTCGTAAACAGTCTTGTTATGGGTGTACTGAAAGAGTGCGTACTCATACTGGTCATTTCAGATTTAGTATTTCAAGGACTTCAGATGGAAATGGGACAAAAGCGGTCTTGGAAAAGCAGAATTTCCGGATTTGCTTACCAGCGTATATGCATTCCCCAAATTGACAATGCTAGGGTCAAATGCCCAGAAAACCGAGCTTGCTAGACTTTGATAGAACTCCTCGTTCGCTGTCATCACATTTGTGAAAGACTGAGATGCCAATGTGTTCACTTGGTTGATCGAATAATTCGTACATCCGATATTTCCACCAAGCCTGAATACAATTTTGTCAGCTTGTGTCCTTCTGGTATGCAAGATTGTGGAGTAGTTTAAATTTATGTTTCAGGTGGATGGAGAGGAAGCTTACCAAATGTAGTTGAAATCAAGAGTGCTCACAGTTCCGACATTAGGATACTGATATCCCTCTAATGGAAACTGCACTAATGTCCCATTGCCCAGAATACTTTCCTCGTCCACAACTTCCGAGTTTGTGCTTCGCTGTGGATACAAGCCTTGCATAAATGCTAAGGCACTTGCAGTAATATATTCATCGCTCAAGCTTAAAACCTCCATTTGCGAATTATTGATATCATTCACGCTCAAGCCATTAATTGGCATAGCGATAGTGAGTTGTGAGCCATTGGCGGGAGCACTGATATATCGATCGCGAATGATTTGTCCAGCATTTAAAGCCTGTTGCGCACCGAGAGGAGACAAATTGTAAGGTCCGCCATGAAGAAACGGAATTCGCTCGCCATGGTAGGTATACACAACCGAGGCCCAGGTAACCTGCGTTTGACTTCCCTGAGCCATCGCTGTCGCTGCGAGGGTGACGAGGGCGGTGAGACTAACAATTGCCATAGTTGCGACTTGATTTCCACGGCAGAAAAGCAATCGACACAACGTTCTCGTCCGATGTCGAGCTAGAGGTATCTATCGGCGCAGTGCGACAAAGGATGTTGGGTGGGAGCACACAATAAAAAAGAAAGAAGAAAGGAAAGACAGAAGCAGCAAGGCAATCAATGGTATGACCTCAAGCTCCCACTCCCCTTGCCACCCGGCAAAGCTCCGTCTGTCAAAGGCCACTCTCTCCAGCCTGCCTCACGCGAGGGGAAGCTATCATCCTTACCTCTTCGCAGCTCTCACTGCATACTCACGATGAAGCTAGACCTGCTCGGTCGTAGCCGGCTGCGCGAAGTCACAGCTTGGGGGTGTGCAATTGGGCAGGAGCATCGGTTTGGCCCAATTGTTCTGAGTGTGGCCGGTGGCACAGGTGGGCGCTGGCCGCTGCAGTGAAGATTGACATGCTTCCCGCTGGTGAAGTGGTTAAGTTGGTGTGGTGCAATGAGGCATGTGGTCAGCCTTAGCAGCACTTTCTCTCGCTTGGCGGGCCGCTATCACGATAAGATGCTATCGATAGCAGAGAAGGCCTTTCCTCGTGATCAATAATAGATCTACTTGCCCAATCGAAGTACTTCTCCAAGTTGTGGCGGAGAAATACCATCCTGGGGAAGCTTTACTCGTTATCACAATCGCTGGTGAGCTTCTTTGTCGTCTTGGCTTGTTCGGACACCGTGCACTTTGCGTCATTAACATCTCCAAAGATGCAATGGCTTCAACTTCAACTCCGCAGGTTATTGGATCTCGGTTCATAAGTATGGGATTGAGGTGACCCTGTCCGAGAAATCCAGTGAAGCAAGCGGAACCATAGTTATAGGCTTGATGCTAGTCTAGGGGAACGAAAGCCTGTCCTGTCCCTCTTCCCCGCATTTCACACAGATTCCGATAAAGCCGATTCAAAATTCAGAAATATCGTATGCACCATCTCAGGAGCCGGAGCCGGAGCCGGAGCCGAAGTAAGTATCGGGAAGAAAAGAGATCACAATTGAAACGTTTATAAGAACATATATTTGGGAGATTTTTTGTGTTTGATTTGTTTTTGGTGAGCTATGCGCTAGCTAGTCATATACACATTTTCGGACCATTACCGATTCCATCCCAACCCAGAAGCACCATAAAAGCAGTTTAACCGAAGAGAGCATCACCCAGACGGATTGAAACAGACTTGGTTTGTGTGTAGTTGGCCAATGCAGCCTCTCCAAGTTCTCGTCCGATACCTGACTCCTTGTAACCACCGAATGGAATTTGGTGGTGAAGCATGTTGTATTGGTTGACCCAGACGGTACCAGCACGAAGGTTGTTGGAGACGCGAATGGCAGTGTTGAGGTTTTGTGTGTGGACGGCAGCGGCAAGACCGTATGTGCTGTTGTTGCCAGTCTTGATGATCTCCTCCTCAGTCTCGAACTTGGCGATCGAGCAGACTGGGCCGAAAATCTCCTCTTGCATAATCTTCATGTCCTCAGTGACATTGGAGAAGATGGTAGGTTGAATGAAGTATCCCTTGTCGCCGTGACGCTCGCCACCAGTGACGATGGTAGCACCGGCCTTCTTTCCCTCCTCAATGTATCCCATAATACGGTCGTATTGGAGTTGGGAAACCTGTGGGCCTTGGAATGTGTCTGCGGCAAATGGGTCACCGACCTTGTTCTGGGCGGCACGCTCCTTGAATCGCTGAACAAACTTGTCGTAGATGCCTGATTGGACGTAGACACGGGAACCAGCACAGCAGCATTGGCCGTGGTTGAAGAAAATACCGAAATTGACCCAGGAGATGGCGTTCTCAATATCGGCGTCGTTGAAAATAATGTTTGGTGACTTGCCTCCAAGCTCAAGGGTGACCTTCTTCAAGTTGGATCCGGCAGCAGCCTTCATGATTTGACGACCAACAACGGTAGAACCGGTGAAAGCAATCTTGTCAACATCCATGTGAGCAGCAAGAGCGGCACCAGCAACCTTTCCGAAACCTGCGATGATGTTGATGACTCCTGGTGGGAAACCAGCCTCCTTGACCAAGTTGGCCGCAACGAGAGCAGAGAGTGGTGTCTGCTCAGCAATCTTGATGACAACGGTGTTACCAGTGGCAACAGCGGGACCAATCTTCCATGCCCACATGAGAAGTGGGAAGTTCCATGGGATAATTTGACCGCAAACGCCAATCTGATATGCATTAGAATTGACTAATATCTCCCACATCTTTTCAACTTACTGGCTCTTGTCTGGTATATGCGAAAGTATCTGCGTTTGTGTCGATAACCTTGCCCTCGATCTTGTCGGCCCAGCCTCCGTAGTATCTCAAGCAGCCAGCAACCATGCTGACATCGACCTTTGCCATACCCATGGCCTTGCCATTGTCAAGAGCCTCAACAGCAGCCAAGAGATCGGTGTTCTTCTCAACCAAGTTGGCGAGGTTGACTAGTAGCTTGCCCCGGTTCTCTGGGGTCTCTTTTCGCCATGAACCCTCGAATGCCTTTCGCGCAGCAGCGACTGCGATATCGACATCCTTTTCTGTTGCCTCCTGAACGGAGCAGATAACTTCTTCGGTCGCGGGATTGATGGTCTCGAAGGTCTTTCCGTCAACAGACTTAACCCATTCGTTGTTAATGAACCTGTGAAGATAAGAAATCAGTTCTCGAGTCCCTCAAGGCGGAATGCGGGGTAGTGCCCGAGCGGGAAATTTTTGGGTGCTTACAGGCCAGTTGGCTGAGTGTATTTGCCAGTAGATGGCGTAGAGAGTTGAACTGAAGTCATTGTGAACGTGGTATCGAGATGCAGAGAACAAGAGGATTGTGTGTGTGGCGAGAATACGGAGAGAAGCAGAAGAGGAGCGGGGAAGTTGCATTCAAGTACTTTGTCGTTGTCGTGTTTCGACGATCAAGAAGAGGGGAACCGGTGGAATCACATTACGCACTATCTCGGCAAGACTACGACCCCGAGTGAATCCGCATCTCTTACACAAGCGCGGCGAAGGCAAGAGCTTCTTTGTTACCGTGCTAGCTGTCCTGGTGGGTGTCCCTGCAAGGAGGAAGGGGAGTTGCAGCCAATGACCTCGCACAATGCGTGCAATCGCAGGCCAACCGAGCATTCTTCGAAGAGCCAGTTCCACAGCTGTTCCACAGCACTAGCTGCGCTGGCTTGATGTGCACGGAAAATGACCAGATCGGCCGCAGTCACGTATCAAATTAGCTCTAGTCTGCTCCTATCTGCGGACGCCAGGGTGTAGCTCACGTTGCGGCGTGAAGGACCAAAGGCGCCCAGTCCAGAGCATCAGAGCTTACGGAGAAGAGGTGGAGCTGGCTGGTCCGGCAGAGCGAGCTGTCGAAGCATTTTGACTTTGCAACCCCTCCATTAGGCCTTCGAGAGGTTTTAGATCAGCGCCACCACTTCTTGCATGGTGGTAATCGCCGTCGTCGAGATTTTTCTTTTCTTTTCGTGCTGAAGCCTTGATGCCCCTCATTAACCCGAAGAGGTGTTTGAGACTCTGGAACGCTGATATCCACAACGGCCGTCAGATAATTGTGTTCAGAAATCATCATGGCCTTCCAGTGGTCGCGGGGTACCTCGGCAGTCTTTTCGGCGGCCAGGGCCCCAGTCACTGCTTCGGGGGAAAGTATAGCGATCTGCAACTCCAATAAAAATAACAGGCCTGCTGTGCTTCCCAAACACTTTCTGTGCAACGATCGTCGGCGTTAGCTAGGATGTCCACGTCTAATTGATCGGACATAGGCGTCTGCAATTGCTGATCTAAAAGGAGCAAACGGTGTGCTGGTTCAGTTTCTCATCATTCCAAAACATATTTCACACGGTGGCATTCCGCCTTCCTCCCCTTGGCAATCTTCAAACATCACCAAGCCCTCCCGACCGGACGCATTCCCCTTGTTGTCCGGCATCCTCCCATTCGCCCACCTGCGACTTCCGTTCCTCCATCAAATAGAATCCTCAACCTCGATTCTAGACGTGTAACGCCACTTCCCCACAATTGGCGTCAAGCCTCGCCTCCCCAACCATTTTCTGAACTTTTGGACTCCCCGACTTATCGCCACCCAATGGACGGTCTTGCCCCGCAGATTTGCGCTTTGGTTTCCGCATCGCCGAGAACCATGGTCTGTGAGATTGTGGGGTAGCTGAGCTAAATGGTACTTGGGGTTGCTTGCGGAAATGATTCAGACAACGAGTCAGGGTTAGGATTGAAGGACGAGGCTGCTTTTTGGGGATGGAAAAGCAGCGAGGTCTGTGGACTACAGAGTGGATACAGATGTCGTCTAGACTTGCTTGCTGAGTGATTGAACAGGTGAACATGTGATCTGGACCCATTTGCAAATTTGGAGGACTTCTGGTTATGTTGGAGAAGTAAAGAAGTGAAAGGGAGGGACTTCACGTGACTGAATCATACTTGATACTACTGACGAGGTAGGTTCTTTGAGATACAAGAAAAGAAGAATATGAGCTTTTGTTTTTCAGGTAATTATAGTAAGCAAGAGTTCTTTGATCCCAGCAGGTGGTGCTTTAAAGTATCGAGGAAATGTCCAGTATTTCTAATTTGTGTACAACTACTAGTGGCATGTTTCGAAGGGATGACGACTTTTGAAATATCGAGTACGGAGCAAACTCGGTGAGCTTCACTTCTCTTTAGGCTCTGTTTTCTTATGGGCCCAAATTGCCAAGAAGCTTCAACTACTATGTCCTTGGACATGCCTCCTCACCAAGTAGTGGAAAAGGCAAGAGGACAGGGTAACAAGTGATTTACGCTAGCCTCGCTCAAGTTTCCTCCACTTCTCTAGGTCTGTCTTTTGTCAGAGGTCCAGGCTTGGAAAAGCTGGGGGTTAGCAATTACACAAATTAAAGCTGTACAGTCTTATGAAAGTATCCACTGAGCTTGAGATACCCACAATGACTGGCTCATTTAGCCATACTGTATATTGTTCCCTAGAAGAATAGAGACTGTAAATGATAAGTCATGGAACCACAAAGAAAACACAAGTGAAAAGTCACATATTGATATAGTAGTAGCAGCGAACCCTGCCGGTACACTTAACCATGCCGAAAGAGAGGCAACTCCAAGCGTTCCCAAAATATATCCATGGCCTGATTCCCACGCTGAAAAAGAAAGTACGTCAGACTGGGAAAGGAACCTAGCGCTCCCAAACTCCTGGTCGAGCATCCCACCATGTCTTTCATTCCGCATCTTAAAGGGATGTTCCAGAGACTTGTGACTACATTAGATGGCATTTCTTTAGACCCTTTCCATGCCCCTCCCAGGGTATGGCATGTAACTTGTGCATGGACTCACAGGCCTATGGCAATGGCCATGGAGGCTCTCCTTCACCCGCCACTGGTCCTTGCTTTTTACAAACAACGTTTTGTTGCACCGAACCCGCAATATTTCCGCGAGACGCCGCAATTGGTTCGAGAGGAAAATTATTCAAATATCCACGAAGTATCCTTCGGGATTTCGTATAGAATGTCGTCATTCTAGCCCGAGAGGTCGACAGATTCAGAAATTACATTCCAGATTTCTATGTAAGCAGCCTATCTCATTTAGAATAAATAGTGCATCGAGAATGACTAGTAAGGTTTAGGGCTGTGAAAATATAGCAAGTACAACTGAACTTTGGGGTTGCCAAGACGATGGTGCCAAGTGTGAAGCCGGCATTGGGCTCATTGTTGACAGTTCCACTCATGTTTTTATATGCGAGCATTGAAAGGTGGTGGTATGTCATTGGAGTGACCAGACGAAGCGGACACAACTTGTGCACGACGAGGCTCCTCTTCGGAGATTCTGTAGATGCGGGGAGGGGTTAATATTAGATGGAAAAAGACAGCTAAGCGGAGGCTACCGAAGAGAATAATGAGATTGTCATTTAATTTGACTCGTTTAACTCCCGAGGGGCAGTCGTTCTTGAGGTCTTGCCAGTGGTGAGTCTCCTTCTTAGCGGGCATGAGGAAAGCTCATCGAACGGTGGCTCCCTATCAATAGTTGGCCCTATGATTGATGGCCTTTTAAGGAACTTTACTCACCCCGGGCTCGTGCATGTGCTAAGGTGTACAAAGGTCTCATAGAACACAACATTTCCGGCCGACGCACGCCCGAAGAGTTGTGAGCTGGGGCTGGGAGGAGCTATTCTCCTATAGTAATAGATTATGTGTGTGTAATAGTACTTAAGAATGGTACAGTAGCTAGAGATGGCTCAATTACTGATGAAGAAAATCCATGTTTCTGTCAAAGTGTCTTGGAGTACCTTGATACCCAACCCCCTTTACTAAGCGAGCCAGATCTGTTGAAGTAGTTCAAAAACGACTTAGAAAGAGGGCATAACTTTTCAGCATCTTTTGATCGAAGTATTTGGAACTCGCTTTCGACATGTTATACAAGTTGCGCTGCTTTATTCGCAACCCCTCATGAGAAAAGAGAAAAAAAGATCAGATCACTATTCGCTGCACGCAACTACATCGACCATTGATTTCCATGAAAGCCTCCAGGCATGGATAGCTGTTATCCGTTATGTGAGAATTGGTTTCTCTGCCTTCTTGAGGTTGTCATCTTGACCTGATGAACTCCTCAGATTTCAAGGGAGGAATAAACATAACGGAGAAGCAATAAGATGAAAATTCATGAACAACACATGTGTAAACAGCTGACATTTTAGACTCTTGAGACAACTTGACGCAAAATTATTTAATGGCAAGAAGACATGTAAGAACCCTCATCGACTATCGCTCACAAATAGTAAGTACTTCACATCGTAAACCTCGATATTCTTGAATGAAGAATAAATTACCGGAGAAAGTTAGGGGGAAATTGGGAAAGGAGAAAGCTGGTCCTTTTCCAGACATTTCCAGGTTCTTTCTCTACCCAGATTCACGATCAATCTTCGCGGTCGATTTTTCGTGGAGTTCCTGCTGACTTCTTTCAACAATTCAGGTGTTCGCGAAGAATGGCGCTAAAAATAATTAGGGCAGGTTTTTTTTGGTAGGGCTCCCGATTGGGGTAAGCTAATCTTATCGACAACCTTGTAGTGTCAAGAACTTCAGCAATCGGATTTTTCAGCATAGCAGCATCCTCTCAAACACCGCTTTATTCATACTCGCCCCTGAAGCATTTACTACGTCCAGAACTTTCTGGCGTATTTCGACAGCTGGAATCGCAATCATGGCGGACGCAAACGGCGGCGCTGGTCAGTCCACCTCTACGCCTCCTTCCCGCAATGTCTGCCCACGAAAAACGGGAACATCTTCGCCAGCTTCATCGCAACAATGCTAACGTGTATTATCTAAAAGATCCCTCCAATGTGCCAATCAAATACGAAACTCCTTACCATGCTGAACAGGCCAATATGTTCTCGAATCCTCCTTCCCAAAAGCGTCAGCGGTCGACATCTCAGGATGCAGCAGAGAAAAGGCAAAGAATTGAACCCGCACCTGCTATGGACGACGATTTTGCCCGAATACTTGCACAAGCAACATCTCTTGTAACACAACAGCTCCAGCAGTCGAGCGATGTTCAGATACCACAGCCAGTTCAGACTGAGCCACTCCAAAATATCCCGAACCAAATTACGAACCATCAAGAACCCACCAATGGAGCCTATCATACAAGTCGATTTATGTCTGATCCAAATCTATATATGCGAATCCTGAGCTTGCCTATCTTGGAAAGTTTGGTATGCATTGCAATCTTACTACTTGCTTGCGCTAACTTGTCCAAGTCTATCCAGATTCTGTCCACTTTGGCACAGGGTCCTTACCACGAGACACTGAAGATTGTCACAGACGCAGACTGCGAACTCGGCCAGGCATATGCCACGCTAAAGTCGCTATTTGACCAGACCAAAAAGATATATTCTCAACAAGCACCTTTCCTTTCCGCGGACCAGCTCAATATCAAAGACCCAAAGCATAGATTTACTATTCGGACTACAAATATGGCAACATTTGCTGCGAGCACATTTGGCGGTCAGGATGTTGGATTCTACGAGCTTAATGACCACTTCATTGCAACCTTTACATCTGAAAACGAGCCATTGGGAGTTGAGGCTGGTCAACTTTACGTGAACTTGAAAACGCAGATGTACTTATCTGCATCGCAACAAGAAGAACAAGACTCAACTAAAGAAGACATCTTGGAAGATCTATTTCCCCTCGACCTAGAAAGAACGCTCTCCAATCGACGTCCGGGCCAATCTCTGGCCCCTAGTGAAGTAAGCTTTATTCAGGACTGCAATGCAAGGAGAGAGTATCTCATGGCTGAGCCTAGTGACGTAGAATCTCTTGGTAAGGTCCACAGTAAAGTATTACCCTGTAAAACTAATATGTATAAACAGTTAAACTTGGAGATAAATACGCCTGGGAGGATTTCCTTCGAAGTCTCAGTGCCCATCTCAACAAAGCATATGAGCCACTCCTGGCGCCATATATGAAGCGGCATGCTCTTACTGCACCGACATCTCCGCTGCAGGGCTCCAATAGAGATTTCGTTGGTATGCAGTCAAAGGTACCTGCTCAATCAATCGAGAACGATTTTGCTGCTCAAGCAGGTCGGGCTGTGCAGAGCACATTACAGGGGCTCGGTTATGCACAAACCAACAACAATGGTAATTCAGTACTACTCATTACACTTCTATAGCTGTTGGCTAATATCCGAGAACAGCCCCTTCTCAACCCTTCCAGACATCATCTCAGATGACTTCCAACGGATACAATACTTCATCTTCGTCACAGTATAATAATAGCAATCTCCCATTTCCATCACAAAGCGCCCCGACGCAAATTTTATACGAAAAAGCCCGACAGGCTGCTGTTTCCAAAACAAATCCTGGCAAATCTGGTCGGCCAGGTGTGGCCAGTCAAAGACGACCTTGGAGCACAGTCGAAGAAAATGCTTTGATGGCTGGTCTCGATGCAGTGAGGGGCCCGCATTGGAGCCAGATCCTCAATCTATATGGACCAGAAGGAACCGTCAGCAATATCCTAAAGGACAGAAATCAGGTCCAGCTAAAGGACAAAGCTAGAAATCTTAAGTTGTTCTTTTTGAAGAGCAATATTGAGGTACCCTATTACCTTCAATCGGTTACCGGAGAGCTCAAAACACGAGCGCCAAGTCAAGCTGCACGAAGAGAGGCCGAAGAAAGGCAGAGACTTCAAGGTGATGAGGATACCGCTCATTTTGAGGGCCTCTTGACATTAGCTAGCGGCATGCAACCGAATATACAGAACAACGGGGAAACCGGCGGATCTCAACCAGGATCCCATAAATCGAACAGCCCCGAAGCATTTCAGGTCGTCGAACTTAACCAACCAACATTATATGGTTATACTCCTTCTCAGGCAAATGAGGATGAGCGTCTTCGTCAAACCCTAACGGAGGCCACAGCTGCTCTTGGTACCTCCCTCGCAAACTCGCAGAACAATGGGACTTCCCAGATTATGGGCAACAACCAATTGTCAATCTGAAACCTACAGTATTTTGTCGACTTCGGTGGTGGATTCAGCATGGTGTTTTGCATTATTCGGGCGCATTCGGGTTAACTCGGGCTGTAATACCCGTGTTGTCAAAAGCATGCGTTGGGAACATAAAGGTGATAGGTGTAATATAACATTAGGGTATATATGAGGCGTTTGCTTACAGCGCTAGTGTAGCCAGATAAGTTTGGCGGGGAAAAAGAATAACAACGGCTTTCTTTCTACAGGAACTTTCTCGTTGACAACTCGTCTATAGTCCATTCCCATAATCTCGTCGCCATCTCCGCATCTTGAGCATTCTTACTTGGTTTCGAAAGCCTGCCAAGCGGCACAAAATAACCCCCAGACATACTCGCCTTCATCTCCGCACTCGCCGCGCAAAATACAGAAGTGTACGCTCCCTGCTGAACGGGAATAAATGCCCCTACTAGGTTTAGGAACTTCACAACAAGCGGACTATTAATCCCCATATACGTCGCATTCTTCGACAAATCAGTATATATATTTCCCGGATGCACAGCCGCTGTCCAAATCTCTCCTTCCCCTTTCTTCACTCCATTCGGTCCATGGAGACGATCCAGCTCTTTCGCATGCAGGATATTGGCTAGTTTCGACTGTCCGTACCGCGACCAGATGCCTCCGGAGCCGCGTTCTTGGTTGATATCTTGAAAGTCGATACCGACTTTGGGAGCGAAGTAGCTGTGCCCTACACTTGTCACATTCACGATCCGCACATCTCCTTGCTGTGACACTTTTGCCGTCGCGAGCATTGTTGGAAGTAGAAGTTGTGTGAGGAGGAAGTGCGAGATGTAATTTGTTTGCCATTGCGACTCCCATCCATCCTTACTCATTTCCAAAGGCAGTGCCATTATACCAGCGTTGTTGATCAATCCGTGGAGGCGAGTTTCTTTGGATATGAAGGTTCTGGCTGCTGCAACGACCGAGGAGAGATCCATATGGTCGAGGATGAGGAGATGGACTTGAGCGGTTGGCACAGCCTGCTTGATGGTGTCAACGGCAGCTTGTCCTTTGGTTGAAGATCGACAGCCCATGTATATTATTGCGTTTTTTTGGACGAGGTAGAGGATTGTTTGTTGGCCGATTCCGGCGTTTCCTCCTGTTATGAGGAAGACTTTGCCGGTGAGGTCGGGGAGGGAGAATGGGTTGAAGGACGGCATGATGTATTGATGCCTGATTAAGTGTATATGGAAGATGTGATATTGATCTACTCTCTTTCAACTTGACAAAATTTGCGATTCAGTAGGGTAAAGTAAGTGACGGATAAAGGTTTGTCTGACAAGAATTGTATTTTGCTTATCAGTCTTGAGGGACATCATTTCTTATATACTTATCAAAACAGTGGGATCTCCTCCTTAGTATTAGTCTCCACATAACAATATCGTGGCTACGGAAAGGCGGGCGGCTTTTAGTGGAGCATTCAGTTCGCTTCCCCTGAAAATTAGTGAGCGGGCGCCCGCTTCGCTCCTGCAATGCGGCCGCGTGCGGGCGGGTGATCGGCGGAGCTGAGCATCGGAGATAAAAAGCTCCAGGAACCTTTTACTCACCGACGTAGTCTTACTTGATGAGTTCTTTTTCGTCCTCTCTTTCCTCCTCTTCTCTTACGAATTGCACTCCGCCCCTCGGCGGCCTAGCTATCTATGAGTGACCCATGGTCATGACAGGGAGGGGACTTCCAAGCAACAGAAAGATAAAGAAAGGCCTTTTTTAAGGATGGAATATGCCTTCTTAAGACAGGAGAACACCCAGTACTGGAAGCAATCAGGAAATCGAAAATCATCGATCGCTTAAGTCGAGTCAGAGGCACATCTCTTTGACACGACGAGATGAATATATGACAAACGCTCGTTGAGAGATATGTCGTGACGCTGATGAAAGCGGAGGACGAAGACCATGCCAAGCGTCTCGAAAGCGGAAGCTGAGGTCACGTCCAAGCGTGACACGTTCGCGTCGCGAATCCTTGCTGGAACCATTTCTGTATCTCAGATAACGATTGTGCAATCGCACGAAGATGACTTGTATCAAAGCAGCACAATACATATACACTCATCTTTCGTCTGGGGTTTGCGCCAATGCAAGCATCAATGCTAGAATCACATCCTGCGGTCTTATCGTCGTATTCAAGCGCTCGCAGCGCCTTCGGTGAGAAATGTTTGTAGAATCAAAGGCTTTCTCATCACAAAGATGTCTCCGGGTGACTCACCGCCGTTATATATGACAGCGGTGTGTTTGTTTCTCAGTAAGCTGCAGGTGTTCTCCATCTTCCATTTTCCATCTTCCATTTTCCATCATTCATACTGCGTCTTATCAACTGTTGCATTAAGCATCTCCTACTTAAAGAATGCCTTCCCCTAGTTCTGTCCTACGATTCTCAACCGCAACAAGAGACGAGATGACGACCCGCCAGGAACTGATAACCAAGGTTACGGAGTATGTCCGCAAATACATGGCGAATTACGATGCATCCCACGACTTCGAACATATCAAACGAGTTGTTGGGACGGCTTCCACAATATACAACGAAATACAAGCATCAGGCGAAAGCAAGCCTAAACTCGACCCAACGATAATAACACTTGGAGCACTTCTCCACGATATCGGTGATAGGAAATATATCAAAGAGGGCGAGGAAGAGAAGGCGAAGACGATGGTTCAAGAGAAATTGCTCGAATTTGGCGCAAGTGAGGAACTGGCTACCAAAGTACAGACGGTTTGCAATGGTGTATCCTACAGCTCGGAAAAGGAGAATCGTCCTCCTGCGATGAAGGCTCTCATCGACCAATACCCAGAATTGGCCGTAGTACAAGACGCTGATCGCCTGGATGCCATCGGTGCTGTTGGCGTTGGAAGAGCATTCACATATGGTGGCGCAAAGACAGACAGGTCCATGGAGGATACTATCAAGATTTTTGACCAAAAGCTGTTCGAAATAGAGGGTAAAATGAAGACTGGACCGGGACGAAGAATGGCCCGAGCGAGAACCGAGATATTGAGATCCTTCAAGAAGGAGTGGCGCTTGGAAGTGGCCAGCGCTGATGTTGGTTCCAAACTATTGGCTATCTCCACGTTCGAAGAAGACTGAGAAAGTATTTGGCAAGGAAGGAACGGCGTTGAGATGCGTTGACGTTTGAGCAAGAAGCAGATTGGCTTGTTCGATGGGGACTCCATAGTGCCAGCATATCGAAAAGAGTGGGAATTGCGTGGGGCCCGATATGCTATAGACCACCTTCCCCCTTATGAGGACATGTCGTGTCGAACCGAATGATATCCTTAAAGATTCATATTCCATTTGAACATGTGCTGGATTTGAAGGTGCAACGAATTATGACATAACTATGCTACTGACAGGCTATTGTGTTCAAAGCTACCAAATAATGGTTTGAAGGTGGGTGAGAGAGTATAGACCTTGGTTGGGAGGAACATAGTACGGAGGCATCACTTCTTCGTGGTTTTGTGTGAAGGGGCAGTTGTTATTTGCAGTTGTGAGTTCCCGAACCACAGTCGTCGCCTTCGCCTATAAAACCTAGCACCAATCGGGAAGATGTTGCCCCTGTGGGCAGGCACGACCCGCAAACCGATCCAAGTTCATCCTCCCTCAAAAGATGCCGAGGTATCATATGCTATATTCCTTCAAAACTCCACAACCTCATACGTACGAAATTTTTTGTTGGGACTTTCAGCTCAGTAATCATCGTTTTCTTCTGCATTTCCATGCGCTGGAAGCTCCCGAACTGTCAAGTCTCGGAGGTCAAGACGTGGGATATTGCCGTGCACCAACTTTGCCTATCCCAAAACCATCATCCGCTAATGTTGGCTAGGAGATGCAGGTACCAAGGACCTGTCTCTTGGGCCTCCGTGATGGAGCATCGATATTGTAATCTCAACAGTTTGGGAGTGATAGGGCTGTGCCGCCTGGATTGGTGACGAATTGACGGAGTTTTGAAAGCTTCCGAGTGGAGCGAAAATTGCATAAGAAATATTCGTATTCTCTTCAATTCCCTTTCCAATTTTTCTAGATGCCCATTTCTTTCCTTTGCTTTGTTCAACATTGATAGCAATTGCTTCCGACTCTTCAGCAGTCTAACAACCACAAGCTCTTGAGGTTTTCTCGTCCTTGCACATAAAGCGTCATTCCGCAATCATGCCTTCAAGAACGCTATCCACCGAAACTCCCGAGAAGGATGTTATAGTTAAACCTCTATCAAATTTCAAACGCCTCTCCAAAGTCGTTCGCCTCTACGAGCCTCTCGATAACCATGGTCCCGTACCCTCCGACTCACCAACCACCATCCTCATCTGCTCCTGGATGAACGCTGTCCCAAAACACGCAGAATACTACACCAAAAAGCACATGGAAATGCATCCCCATGCCCGAATCATCTTCGTCACCATCACCACCAAAGAATTCCTCATGCATTCAGAACCTCAGCGCCGAGCAGACATCAAAGAAGTCATAACTGCTTTACTGGCTCGGAATCAAGAAGATGAAAGGTTGCTCGTTCACACGCTGAGCAATGGTGGTGCAAGACGGTTGTATGGAATAGCTGGAGCGTATCGTGAAGCTACGGGCAAGCCATTACCAGTAAGAGCCTTCATCATGGACTCTGCCCCTGGAATCCCACAGTTCCGCCGTGACATTCGCGCCCTCTCGGTCCCGGGCAAGAAACTCCCCTGGCTCCTCTGGTTCCCCTTCATGACAGCCATCGTGGCAGTAACCACGGCTGTTTACATCACAGTAAACTGGATGCCTAAGTGGTTCTGGAGCGAGCTAGTCTGGAGACCCATGGCTGGAGTGAACAACATTGATTTTGTGCACAAGGATTGTGTAAAAGGCTTTGTGTATAGTAAGGAGGATAATGTAATTGATTGGCGGCACGTGGAGGATCATGCAGATATTGCGGAGAAGAAGGGGTATAAGGTTGTGAAGAAGAGGGTAGAGGGAGCGCATCATGTGCAGATGTTTAGGGGGAAGGGTGGAGAGGGAGATTATTGGGATTTCGTGGAGAGGATTTGGAGGATGGGGATGGAGTCTGGCGGATTGATTGAGTGAGTGAAGTGCTGTGTGGAACAACAACTTCCGAATGGTCAATGAATACGGAAACGAATAAACGAAAGATCATACTATAATAACCATTATTCTTGGATCGAAGCCTTCCTCTCTTAAACAACATTGATCTCAGAAGGAACAAGGAAGCCACAACAGATATGCTTATCTGCCGTGTAGAGGATGTCAATGCGAACGTATGGCACATAGCTTTGCTTGGTGTCAATTATTTGGTGCCTCGAGGACGTGTTGCCTAAACATCTATTTTCCCATTGCCACGAGGCCAAAAGTCTAACCACAAGTTCCAGTGAGCACCCCTTATTAACAAGTATCCATTCCCCGTCGTGGCATCGCGCAAACTGAAAGAGCGAGAGAGCATGCCCGTAGGCTTATCGTCATTTGACCAGCTAAAACGCCTTTTCCTCAACGCTGAAATTATGCCATGATCCCCAAATATCTGACGCCTGCCGCAAACTAAGCAAGCATCAAAGCCATATCTTCCGATTATTCGTAACAACATTAACCATAACTCTACAGGTTTCATTAGTTGCGCAGCATGACCAAGGTCATCCAATGCTGGCTTCTAGCCGGAAGCCATAATTGACCTCCTAATATTAATGATCTTTGAAATGTCCAATTTCTTATAATTGCCAGGCATGTGTTCACCACTTGCAATGCAAAGGACCTTCATTCGCTTGTCATAACGGAGACCAGTGAGCAGCTTTGGCGTGATCAGGAAGTATTGACTGGTGTGCTCTTTGCAAGCAATTTCAACCATTCGCTCATGCACCATGCGTTCATTTCGGGGGTCCATGCCTTGATTAATTTCATCGACGACACGGAAAGGTGCTCTTGCTAGGGCTTGCAGAGACATAAGATAGAAGATGGTAGAGACTGATCTCTCTCCTCCAGACTGTCGGTGCTGATCTAAAAGTTGAAGGGTTTCGTTTTCCCTGTTATTTTATTAGCTGACACTCTGCAGTTCTGAGCAACCGGCCTACCTGAATTTCACTCTGATCTCAATCGCCCAAAGGTCGAAGTCCTCATCCTTATGCACTCCAACTTCGCCAGCGCAGCCGATCTCCTCAAAATTGTGAGAGAAGGCTGCACTAATTTCACCAATAAGGTTGTCGAGGGCAGGCTCCCAGTCGTCTCGAATTTCCTTGATCTTGCGGCTCCATTTGTTGATCCTTCGCTCGGCTTCTGACATCTTCTCTTTCAACTTGTCGATGTCGCTCTGACGTTTCTCGAAATCTCGCAGCGCATTAGGATTATTAGCATGCACGAATTCGAGTTTCGCTTGTTCTGCACGAATTTCATCCTGAAGCGAGTCAAGAGTAACATCATCACTAATCCTGCCCCACGCATCGAGATGAGCTACATTTTCTGGGTCGGCTCGAAGTTGTTGGCATATAGCAAGTGCCGCAGACGCCTCACGCTTCGCAATCTTTGATATGTCCTCGGCTTCCTTTGCTATTCGTTGTTCGTTCTCTAACTTTTGATCGATATGCCTATGACGATCTTTGAGAGACTCAACATCGGACTTGGCCTCAATCAGCCTAATTTGAACTTCCAGAAGGTCTTCGTGGCAAGACCGGATTTTGGCGATCACATTCTTATATTCGAGAACTTGTTTAGCTTTCCTCAAGACAGTATGATCATGTTTAACCTGTAAAGTTCTGACTCGGCTTTGGTATTCAGAGCCAGCAGCCTCTTTGGTGGCTAAGTCATTCTCGGCACTCTCTGGACAATGTATCAGTACTAGTAACTTACAGTCCCTCGACCGATTGCTTACCTATCTTGGTAGGAAGGCCGTTGAATTCAGTCCAAGCCTTTTGCTGCACCGCTTTCTCTTCCTTAAGTTCTTTCTACAGCTGGGTTAGCCTTTTAAGTATTGCAACGAATGATATGGAAGCTCTCACTATTTCTGGAACTACTTCCTTTGCTTTGTCCTCAAGCTCCGCAATCTTAGCTTTCGTCGGGGTAATCCGAGTCTTCAGGTTGTTGAATTCCGACTGCAGAGAAGTGATCTTCCTCTGAATTTCGTCCTTCGCAGAATTGTCCACTGGCTGATCCACCCAGTAACGGGCCGGTCCGAAAGAGTTGGTGCTCGTAGAAACTGCTTGTGGTCCATACTCTCGTCTTCGGGATATTCTGTAGCTCTGAGACCCAGCGACAAAGGAGTTGAGACGTTCCGCTCCAAGTATTGCGTTGTATTGATCCTCGCTGATGTCCCGTAAGGTAACACCAGTTTTGTTGATATTCACAGCAGAACAGAGCATAGATAGCACAGCTTCGGGACCATCAATAAAGTCTATTGCCCAGCCGTCCATGCCAAGCTGTCGCAGTTCTTGTGTTGACATAGGACGCTCATCGAGCCCAAGGTTATCACTTCGTCTTAAGGGAAACTCTCCCTTGACACCCCTATTTCCCCAAAACTCTTCTGATAATATTTTGTGGTCGCCTGGCGTCTGTGTTGTTATTGCCAAATAATCGCCTCTCCGAAAAAGGGATTCGATTGCAGCAGCATATCTATTATCTTTCACGGAACACGAGATCAGCGGGGGTCCGTAGACGGGCTTTTCGAATTTGTCGGTGTTTTCTTGCACCCATTTCCACGCTTCGGCGGTTTCTCGAGAGAGTCTTTCCAGCATGCTTAACTGCTGGCCTTCCTGGGTGTTCAGTGAGGCGAGTTCGATTTCTGCATCAGCAACACGCTGTTTAACCGTCCTTCCCTCGTCCATGATCGTTTTCCCCTCCGTCCGCAACTCACGGAGTTCAGTATTGATGTCTCGCAGTTCCCTTTCTTTTGCGCGCTGCTTGCTGTCAGCTCCGAAAATTTGTCTTTATACATGTCACTCACAATTTTCTCGTTAAACTCGGCTGCATCGAACTCGACTGGTGCCTCTTGGGCCCTTGCCTTCAACTCTGTGATTTTTCTCCGAATCTTAGTCAACTCCGCCCTCCTTTTGTTCTCATTGTCCTTCTCTGCTTTTGCTTCAGAGTTATGGTCCTCGATATTTTGATCGAGAGTTTCAACAGCCTTTTGAAGCTCGGCAGCCTGGTGTTCAGAGTGAGCGACGGCAGCTTCTCTGTCTTTCACTACCACGGTAACTTGGTCTCTGTAATCTTCCTTATGCTTGATCAGTTGCCGAGTTGGCTCAACGCGGGCTTCTAGATCTTTCAATTTTCTCTGTGCTTCTTCCTTTTTCGCCTTATTAAATAGATGCGCCGCGCGAGTGATTTTGTATTCCACGAATGGGACTGTTTTCTGGAGCACCGAGACCTTTTCTTCGATTGCTTGTCTTTCTTGCAACCGTTCTACTTCTGCGCGAAGACCCTCCTGGCGGCTTTCCCAGGTTCTGAGCGACTCTTTATCTTGTTCGTATATGGCTTCTAAGGCCTTTTGGCTCTTGCTTAATTCTTTAAGTTTCTCATGCTGTTGCAGCATAAGCTCCGGAGCTGCTGCTCGTTGGGTTTGGAGGAGGAGTTCGACGGGGGAAAGCGCTGCGAATGCGGAGACTTTGTCTTGTGGCAGGAACTGGCAGAGATTGTCTACCTGAATATTATATCTTCGAGTGACTTCCTGAATAGCTTTGTGGGAGGTTTTCTTGCCATCCAACCACCACTCACGATGGTTTCCATCTTTGATAATTCGTAAACGTATGACATGATTCTTCGATTGGTCGGGTCGTCGTTGTAGCTCTATTTCGACAAATGCATCGTTTGTATTGTGCTTAACAAACTCTCCAAGTTGGCTGGCGCGTCCCAAATGTTGTGGTCCCCAACCCAAACCAAGACAGATAGCGCATACCAATGAACTCTTTCCTGTTCCATTTGGACCTATTACCATGTTAAGATTTGGTCCGGGAAAGAATTCGGCGTCAGTGTAAGTAACAAAGTTCGTGAGCTTGACTCGGACAATGGCTCCGGGTTGGAAGTCATTAGAATGAGCATGATTCGAGTCATTATCATCGTTATGATCGTCGTCATCCTCTCCATCGTACATGCTGTTGTGCAGCCGACGAGAAGCCGATGATGGTTGTGATCCATTTGGATAGCCGTTCGTTCGCACACGCTTGCTGGAGTCGCTGGAAGGTGTAGATCCTTGTGATCTTCTTATAGCATCCGCCTCCTCTTCATCTTCGATCTCCTCACGCCGCCTCCTGTAAGGCGTGTTTTGCGATGACATAGTGAAGGTCGTGGTGGTAGAAATTTGAAAGGTGTCTCACTTTTCGTAGTAAAGTTAACGAAGACGCGATCTTGGACGCGTTTTCGTGGATAATCACGTGGTTGACGCCAAACTTCAATTTTGTTGAAGCCTGGTAGCCTAAGGCACACAGTACTTGTGTACACGTTTCATCAGCGGCCCCCATATATGGCCCGAACGCCCCCGTAGTTTATTCTGTACAGTTGACAATCTTACTTGATTTACCCTATTGAGTTCTGTCTGCGATTCCTGTGACTGTAGTGATACTGCATACCCAACTGGCCCAGAGTGTGCCACAGTTCAACAAATTTAGCGTCATTCACTTAGATCTCAACAAAGTACACAGCGTCACTCAAGTCACAACTTACTATATGAAGGACAGGTTGTGAGTTGACATTGCATGATATGCATGGCACTTATAACAGAGAATTCTACAAAAGAAAATACGAAATCTTGCATTAGGGAAGCAAGCAAGCTACACGAATTACCATGGCATGAATCTGTCACCCCCCTACGTATCGAGTTTAATTCCAAAAGGCAGACTTCGAGAGTGAAGGCTTAGGTCTTCGTCCTTTTGGCCTCGCCAGCACCTCGACAACGTGGCCAAGAGCAACCTCTCCCCGGCGATGATGGATCCCCTGTGGGTTTCATTCTAGACTACTTGACTCTCAAGTGCCGAATGTGGTTTACATGGGTCGAAAATCCTTCAAGCAGTGTTCGAAGCACTAGATATAAGAGATGAACATCAGATTATAATCCTAACGTTCCCTGTACCACCTGGCTAACGTGTCCTAATGCCCGATTCTGGTCGGAGACCATTGGCATGGTCCACTGCTTTTCACCATATGGCACTATTAATCAGTAACGTTTGATAGAGATGGAAAACATTCCAGGAAGTCTCTTAAGTATCTATCATGTAAATGTCAGACGCTCCCCGTGATCACCTCTCATTGACAGTTGTACTACAGAAATCACACAAGTCAATTCGCGTAGCTTTGGGCCTGAGCATTTTAATAAAATAAAAACAACTCTGGATAGTTGTGGCTTGGAAACATAGAAATGATGTGATACGCTACCGTGGCATTCCTAAAGTTTCCCGAGGTCTTCTAGGACATCCGTTGCTCAAGCAAGCTCCAACAGCTCGCACATGAGGCTATCCGTACTTTGGACATGAAGGCCATCTGTAAGTCCTGTTTTACCTTTGCAGAAAGGCAGTTGCACTTGTATTCTGAATGCGTGCCTGTATTTAGACACCTTTTTATGAAGTGCTGTCGTTCATGGATTTTGCATACTTCGGTAGCGCAACTTACATTCTTCCCCTCTCGCTACAGAACAGGAATTGGTCCCATGTCAACAAAAAACATATACCCCACACGAACACATTCCTCGTCATAAGCACTGGATCGTTCAATTGTACCAACTTGCCCGTTGGCTTCCATGTCGTGCACCTGTGCCAATCTTGCTCCTTCCCATTCAGAGCGACTAGCCTGGAAGTGCTTAGGGTTTCTTCAACAGGAAGGCTTCCACGAACGCGATAAATTCACGGCCATAGCGCGCTAAGCTCCAAAATAACTCATTAAGTAGGTATGCCCTCTCTCTGTTTCCCTTGGCAGGCAGTACCTGACAATCATTCAGGTCCCTTGGTTAACGAACCGCCAGAAGAATCACGTTCGCAACGAACTAAACCTTCTTACGACGAAAGCGCATCTGCGCGCATCTGCCTCCGCGTGTCATTTTACCTATCCTCGAATCCAGAACGCGGCCATGCTGTCATAGAATCTGATGATAGTCTGGGCACATCAAGATATCCACCATGAACAATCAACTCCCCTCTCGGCCACCGACGCGTCGTCCTCCACTTGGAGAAGCAACTCGAAGAGTCAACAACACCCAGGGCAGCCAGGCTCCGTCAAAGCAGACTGGTCTCCCGCATCATGAAAGCCTCAGGGTTGACGGGCTTCTTCAAGTTCACAAGGCAATTCCTGGATCCCCCATGTCTCTTGATCATTCAACTTCGCTAGGATCAAGCATCGTCAATCCACGGTTATCGGCTATATCTAGAGACTATCCTGCTACAGACTCGAATCGGAATTCTCAAATATCTACCGCATCTACAACTGCATCTGATCCTCAAAGACGGCTCAAGAGGTACATTGGTCCTTGGAAATTAGGGAAAGATCTGGGCAAAGGTGCTACGGCTAGAGTCCGCAAAGCTCGGCACGCGTTTACAAGCCAAGAGGCAGCGATAAAGATTGTTCAAAAAGACAATGCCCAAATGTCACAAGCTGGAAGTCTTTTGGAATTGGCTGGAGCCGAATCCAGGGACTTGGAGTCTGAAGACGGGCCGAGGAGAATGCCTGTTGGAATAGAACGAGAAGTTGCAATCATGAAACTCATACAGCACCCCAATGTCATGAAACTATATGATATATGGGAAAATCGTACCGAGATGTAAGCAACAATCAATGTAAACCTTTTTGACGCGCTGACCAATTATAGATATCTAGTATTAGAGTACGTCAATAATGGAGAACTCTTCGAGCTCATTACGGCCAAGGGGAGATTAGAAGAAGAAGAAGCTATCAAGTATTTTCGACAGATTCTGAGCGCAGTTGGTTATTGTCATTCACTCAACATCTGCCATCGAGATCTCAAGCCCGAAAACATCTTGTTGACGAAGGAGGGGGATATCAAAATTGCCGATTTTGGGATGGCTGCATTACACCAAAATCCAAATCACAAGTTGAAGACATCATGCGGTAGTCCACACTACGCTGCACCAGAGCTGATTCGTGGCGCAAATTACCGAGGAGAAAAGGTTGATATTTGGAGTCTTGGGGTCATCCTATATGCTACGCTTGCTGGCCGACTACCCTTCGATGTTGAAGGTTGTGGGAAGGAATGGATTGCTCCCCTCTTAGCAAAAATCCGGAAAGGGTCTTACGAAATGGCACATCATTTCAGCGAGGATGCGGCAAACCTTATCTGGAGAATATTGCAGGTAAATCCTAGAGACAGGATAAGCCTCAGCCAAATCTGGAGACACCCTCTCATTAGAAAATACGATTACCTAGACAACCTCGGGGGCGGGTCTTACCATCAAGCACTAGACGCCAAAGATTACGGGCGTCCTGTACTCCGAAGAAGCGAGATAAGTAAAGATATTTTACGGCAATTAAGATCGATGTGGCATCAATTGACTGAACAGCAACTTCTAGACCTATTGTTATGTGAGGAGTAAGTTTCCACGAGAAGTTCTCATTGACTTTCCAGCAACGACCCAAATAAGGTTATATTAACGAGTTACTGACCTCTTTCAGGCCCAATGACCAAAAGCTATTCTATAGCCTTCTCGTCAAATATCGAAATGCACAGTTGGAAAACTATGCACCAGATCTCGAGTACCCTTCAGGTGATTACCATCATGTCAAACCACTTGCTCTTACGAAAACCTACTCTACTTGCAATTTTTCACAAGCACAAACCAAGGGTCATGGTCGTCAGGTATCCAGATTTACAATCATAAGCAATGTCGCAGAAACTGAAGGAAGCTATGATCCCTTCAAAGCTTCTCGACCTCAGCATCTAAATGTAAATACATCCACAGAACGTGCTAAAGTCGTCATACATCGCGGCCATTCTCAAGTCGATGCTCCCAGCAAAAACTCTCCTAGGATACGACTGCCTTCAAGATTCTCACTTGCAGCTTCAGAACGTAACAGATATCCGAAATTAGCGGCTCCAAGAGGTTATGCCTCCCGAAGTTCTCTTGCCAGCTCGACTAGAAGTCGGAACAGTGCAGTGAGACCAGCCATTGGGAACAGGCGTGGAGTTAGCTTTATGCACATTCGGAAGTTCTCTCTTGGCAGCCAGAACAAATCATCGCCGCTTGCACAGCACAGCATTCGGGCCAAGCGGAACAGCACATATCCAGAAGGAGTTGATGATGAAGGAGATAGTTTAAGTCCTGCTACACCTTCCGCAAGCTACGTTCGATCAAAGAAGGGGGAGAATGCGGCAATTCAGCCTGTCGTCAAGGGAACTTCCAACTCTGAGCATTCGAGCATCTTGTGGACTGACGATGTCCGTCAGCTAAGCACCAGCTTGGCCAAAGATTGCGACGAAGCTTTCAACAGAACCTCTGTGGTGGCCGCTACCAAGGGTTGCGAAGGGAGTACAGCCCGAGGAACTCAATCTGCAGTTCCTGAAAGAGGTAGCAAGAAATCTGCAACATTATCAAATGTTGTAACATATAGGAGGCTCCGAAAGACCTCGCTCGACACACGTCCATTGCCACCTCCACCAGTACGATCAAATTCTGTTAAGGTTCAGCTTCTCCAGGCCAGAAAACAGGCCGAAATTCGAAAGGCATCTGGTGGAGCGGAATCTCCGAGTTATCTTGATCGAATGGTGTCACATATTGATCGTCTAATTCAGCCATCCTCTCCAATAAAATCTACTGATGACACTCGTAGATTGTCTGTGCCAGTCGCAACGTACATACCATCCGGTCGCCGATTGCCATCGATCCACGAAGCTCGAGGAGAAGAAAGCTCACCGCGAAGAGCCTCAGATTCTCAGCATACCGTTGTGCGAAGTCGAAATGCAGAGGTAAAGGCCAGCCGCATAGCATCGGCACCAGAGGCAAGAGCGATCAGTAGAAGCTACAGAGAGGATCGCTTTACCAGGCCTAACACACAGATTAGGGACACAATTCGCGTTGTAGCCCCATCCTCACCAGGAAGTCCAGTCAAGCCACCTGCTCCACTGACCATCCGCAAAAAGGCCTCACACGTAGGACCGATCCCCTTGATGAGTGGAGGACTCAATGCTGACGCTATCGAGGCTCCCGGCCAACACCGTGGATCTCGAATAGAACTTAAACAACAATACAACGCTACGACTAATCCTGAGGTCTCAAAAGACTTGAAACAAACTGACGAAGTTAGTACTGAGGAGCATTTTGCAGATAACAGCACGGGGACTATCGTTAGGAAGAAGTCAAACTGGTTCAGACGCAACTCCAAAAGCAGTGAAGATGATTTTAGAGCACCAAGCAGTCGTAGCGATGGTGTCCAGTCCGCTCCACCGAACCACGGAACAGCTGCACCACAATTAGAAGCAGATTTGACAGCTAATGCCAAGAACAAGACATTCAGCCTTCGACGTCTGTTCAAAAAGCGGAACTCCAAGCCTGATATGACTGTTAGCCGTAAGTTCTCTAATGATCCCATGATTCTTCAAAAATCGAGAAACTAAAGTTTACAGCATATGATGTATTTGACGACAGTGCGAGCGTTCAAGATTCCGTCGTTGAAGCTCCTCGTCACTTTCACCGTGTTCGAAATTCACATCCAGAGGATCCACGAGGCCGGCAAATCGAGCCACAACAGAACTGGCTCGCGAAACTTTTCAAGGTTAAACCTACTGCAAGATTCATCTGCTTCTCAGTCTCGAAACGCAGAGCTCGGCAAGAAATCACCACTGTCTTGAGAGAGTGGAAGCGATATGGGATTAAAGATGTCCAGGTTGACAAACAGAGAAATATTGTGTTCGGAAAAGTGGGAGCTAAAAATTGTATGAATTTGCGATTTTCCTTGGTCTATTAAGCTAATTGTGTATAGTTCTTGACATGAGAGAAGTTGCTTTTGCCGGCGAAGTGATGACAGTTGTTGAGCACGGAAAGAGATCACACCTCAGTATTGCACGTTTTACACAGGAGAGGGGTGCGGCAAGTAGTTTCCAGAAAGTTGTAGAGACATTGGAAAGCGTACTGAAGTGTCGAGGAATGCTTGTTGCGGATGAGAGAAAGAAGCGAATGATGATCAAGACTATGAATGCTTTCTAGTCCTGATAGTCAGATGCGCTTCTTGTTAGTTTCTTTTCGGCAGCTATATTGGTGTCAACGGATGGCGGTTTGTCGGTCTGTTATCACGAGGAGATATTCAAGGAGCAAAGTTTCATTCGATTATGGTGTTATTCACACGGGACTCATTCAGGTGATTAGATTGCTTTAGTCCTGTTTTACAGAGATTCTGCATAGACCGGAAGTCCTGCATTTGGGTTTCGCCGTCTGGAGAGCAAGAACATAGAGGCTGTAATGGCTTTGTAGATTATGTTAGGATATGGTCTTCTGGCGCACGGAGTAAGGTTCAAGGCTTCAGTCACATCAAAGTCATGAAGAAGGCAGAAGGGGGTTTTGTTCAACCGTACAGATTATTTCAATCATAGAGCAAAAGCGAATTGAAATTTCAAAGTGGCTTCGGACTTCCGTATGATGATTGATGTCTGACTTGCCGGAGGTGTCTAAACAGTCGCATGTTCCCTTTGGCACGCCTTTTAATTATCTACACTGTGGTCATTGTCTTTTATATTCATGACAAAACACAACCTCAGTATTTCAAATCGATTTTTATTTTACATAAACACTTTTATAAGGTTGAGTTCATTAAATCCACTAAAGTAATCATTCTGGTAGCGTACGAAGCCTCAACCTTTGCCTCTATTTTGCCCAGGCTCAAATGCCTTCGTCAGACTAGTGTTCATCAAGAACTTGAGCATAGACAACTGTAGAACTCACTACACACTGATCTCACAAACACACACTGGTTTCGTAATTCGGCACTTAAGAAGCTTAATCTATAAATCAGGGATTCGTATTTAGTGAATTATCGAGAATCAAATCGAACATTATAATTTGGGAATCCAAGCCAAAATTCCCAAGAAATGAGCTTCTTCTAGCAAGCAAAGTTTTCTAGTCCCATTTCCCAGTCATGAGGACGACTACTGATATAACGGATCGACGATCCCACACCAGTAGAGGGCCCGCGAATGATAGATGTCTTGTGCTCCTGCTTCTGGATGCTTCCCCTGGAGAACAATGCGACAACCTGGTATCTCTAATCATAATTGCTTAAAGTGACAGGATCGCAAGGCTAGAAATAAAATGCAAAGTCGGCCGGTAAGAGCGAACATTGAAGACAATTTGTACGAACACTTGTCGCTCGTCAGATATCGTTGGTACCGGTGCCTGTACTAAGTGGCACTAGGACGCTTTGTATCCATCTTCTCGAGAAGCAAATAATCCATCTAATCTCACCTCGACCAAAAAACAAACACTCCTCGAAGCACTTCATCAAAATTAAGGATTTTGCCAAGTACCTAGAGAATCAATCCCACATACCAGGCTACAACTTCAAATGCAATTTACTTTCATCCGATGTCTCTTGTCATCCATCTCTCACGCGTCAGTCGCACATCCAGTACCATTCGCCTGGTAACGAAACGCAAACACACAAGCACTGCCAAACCCAACAACCACGCAGTTGGAGCCGACTCGGCAGCTGCCAAATGACCGCTCAGTCGCACCTTCCTTCCCCAGCATTCTTAGTTTAAGTTCACACAGGATCATTGGCGCGTGTAACGCCTTCCTGAAACAGTCCAGCAACGGCTACCATGGCAGTCGTTGTGTGTCAAGCCTACTCCCTGTTCTTGCCCTCTAAAATTATCAACCCTGAGGCCACGAGGAAACTAGGTCTGACCTTGACACAGCTCACAGTGCTGGACACTTGAGCAGCGAAATACAATGGCAACATGACACAGCATGTCACCTACCGAGTACCAGGACCTGAAGGGTGAGAGGTCTAGAACATGTCTGTAAGCCGTGTTCGGCAGTTTGGGGATGTGTGTGGGTGTGGCGGTCGACATGGTATGATTTGTCTGTGTCTACTTTTGGCACTTTGTTTTCGTGAGGCTTCGGGGCGGGAGATCTGCGTCCGAGGCGCTCGGGAGGCTGCTTAGGGCTTCCATCCCCTTCACCTTGGTGGCTTTCCAGCATGTTTTGCCGCGGACTTGTCGATTGAAGTCGAATTTAAGTTATCTCCGGTTTTGTTTGGGGATTTAAGCAGGTGCCAGAAACGCACATGGACCAAGTGGCCTGTGCTGTGCGCATGTTTTGGTCCGAAGATGTTGAAGATCTTCAGATCTGCGTTTGCGTTTGCGTGGTGATGTTTGGGCCGGGGTGACATGTGGGGAAAGACTGGAGTTTATGCTGGATGGCGTCAAGCATGTCATGGTCTAACAACTTTATCCCGAGTTCACTCTAAAAGCACTGCAACGTTCCGTGAGGTTTGTTTGCTGGTCACATCGACTGCAGCATTCTAGCTGCTATAAGACAACTTGCTTGCGCACTCGAGCGAGGTCGTATCAGGTGAACACTCGTGGAGCATCTCAAGTGAAGTTCGAGGATAGAATAAAGATTTTGCAGAAGAACAATTGTGAAGTTTGCACTCATTCCTTTAATTTCTTCAATCATCTCTCTTCTCTCCATCATGTTGATATGATAATACAAGTACAAAAGCAGATTAATCTGTCCTGCCACTGGACCAGACCATCGGATATCTCGTCAGCAGAAAAATGGCAAGTGCAAGAGTAATAACTCAGCAGCCTGCGGGAAGAACGAATCCAAAACACACATCACCGTGGAGAGGTATTTCCTTCCATCCAAACAGCGAAACGACCCAATACACGCTGCCCAAAAACGAGAGATAATGGATCCCTGATGGATTTTGAATTGTTCCAAATCATTCCATCAAACACCTGCTCCAACTCCGAATCCACAATGGGCGCGTTTTGCTCATCTCAATCCGTTCATTTCGCTCATTCCGTCTTCAGACACATATATGAAAAAGAAGGGGAAAAAAAAGGATTCACACCAACGCCTGGTATCTGGAGCCATCCCAAATATGTCGAGGCGATTTTTTACAGCCCGTAACGCACGCCACCTAGACCGACTCCGCCCATGCAACCGCACGCCACCTTCGTGTACTTGTGGCACGCAGTGTTTAAAGATTTCCCATATGGTTATCAGATCTCTTTCTTTGTTATCTCGGGACTGTGGCCTTCGGTCGAGTCGCTCATGACTTCGGATTTGTCCACGGGCGATTGGCTCCCACCATTAGCATTTGATGCGCTGTTGCCAGGTTTTCCACAGCCTTTCACAAGAATGTGTCTCTGTTCGTTCAGTCAGCTTTCTATCTTTACATGACAAGACAACTGCCTCCAATTACTAGAATTAGAATCGGACGTAGAACGAACCTTTAAGGCATCTTTGCGCGAAAAGCTCTTCTCGCAATGGCCACATGGGAATGGCTTCACTGCCAAGTGGATTCGCTTGTGGCGCTTGAGATCATGATTTCGGTTGAAAGACTGGGGACACTGGTCGCATTTGAAAGGGCGTTCATTTTGGACCTGCTGCTGTGGGTGGTGGTTGTACATGGGACCTCCCATGACATGTGGCGGATACTGCATGTTCATGCCTCCAACAAGTGCCATCTGATTTCCGGGATTATGCACGTTCGACATTATTGGTCCAGACATCGCAGGAAGGTTGTAGGCGTATGGTGGTCGGGAATGGTAGTTTTGTGGAGCGGAAACAGGCGAAATCCGATTCTGTGGTGCTGAAGATGTATTAGGAGATTGTTGTGTTGGTGATTGTTGGGTATATGCGGGGAAAGAGGGTTGTTGCGGGGTTGAAGAAGGTGTATAGTAGGATGTTGGTGTTGGAGGAGGGCGTCCACCATAATTATCTGGAGCATGAAGTGGTCCTTGTGGGGGTGCCTGAGAAGAAGGCTGTTGGGTATTAATTAAGGTATTGTTGCTCAATTGCTGAGGTGGAGGTGGTGGTCCCTGTTGTTGCTGCTGCTGTGGTTGCGCTTGCTGCTGGCTTAGATTTGGAAGACCGCTTTGTTGTTGGGGACCACCCGAGGATCCCATGGATGTGGGGAAAGGTGGTAGATCGTACGGTGGAGGAGGCAGTCCTTCTCCTGTCGCAGGTGAGCTAGTGCTCCGATTTGGAAAGTTCATCGAAGGCGAGTATAGCTGTCGTCCATTCATATTATACTGTTGAGGTTGAGCTGGCGCATAGGATCCAGACATTGGAGGTGCGGAGCTGTAGGTGTATTGAGGGTTCTGTGGTGTTGGCCAGTATCCCATCGGCTGGTAGGAAGGACCACCTGCACCAGAACTTCCGGAACTTCCGCTGTTGATACTCGACAAAGGACTGTTGTCATTTGGGAGAGTTGCTGGAGGGGTTAACACGCTGCTCACCGGAGGAGCGGGTTGTGTTGTTGATGGCGCATAGGCTGGATACTTGTGCATTCCGGACAAGTGATCTGGCGGCGGGAGTTGGAATTGAGGAAGGTTGGACGCCGCTGACCGCCGAGCTGTGAAGCTCTGAGCTTCCATTGTAAAATACGATGGCGAAGTCCACGTTGGCTGCTTGCGTCGAGAGTGACAAGAGAATAGGTCGAGGGTGTCGCGTAGTGTTGATGCTCAGACAAACGTGATCGAACTGGACAAAAGCGTAGTCCTATCCTAGCAGCAATTCTCTTTCAAGTTCTTTCTTCACTCCAGAGCACACTGTTGCGGACTTGTGACGACGAAAAGTCCACGATGTTTCTCTTGAGGTCAGTTGTCGGCGTCGAGGTCAAACCTGGGTAAAGAATGTGGAGCGTCGATCACCTGGATGGCGGCCGGGGAGGCGTCTGTCGATATATGTAGCTTATTGGGTCTGGGTAGGCCTGTGTCCTCGGAGAGCTTCTGGCTGGTCGGGGCTCGCAGGCGGGATGCTGGGTCGAAATGTGGGCTCCTCGAGGGAGGCCTGGGAGGGGGTGCTAGTGTATAAGGCTAAGTTTAAGCCCGACCTCCTGGCACACACCAGGACAGCAGCCTTCAGCACTTTTAGAGGCTTTTGCGCTCGCTATTGGCCCGTTCAGCTGGATACTGATGTGCTACTGGACTGTCCCGATTGGGGTGTCTGGAGGCCAGGGATCGCGCACGCTGGGATGGGATCTTGAATCGTGAATCTTGTGGGCGTGGGCGCGGGCTGATAGGCTTGCTTGCTGGGGCGTCAGCGAGGGCTGGAGAACTGGAGTATTCCGGCGCCCTGGGACTGAGCAGACTGAGTGCAGCAAGACAGCGGGAGGCTCTCGAGTGGCAGGCTCGAGGAGCGCGTGTGGGCTATGCCTGTGGTATGGGGTCCCGCGCATCGCTGTATTTTTATTTATTTTATTTTGATAATTTCATCCTCGTTGTGTTGCAACGCTTGTGCTCCATACTCGTTCGGGGCAGCCAGAGCGACCAGGCCTGGCACCAGCTGGACTCGGGATGCAGCGAGGTGAGCGCTGAGAAGCACTGAGAAGCGGCTCCCCCCAGCGCTGGAAGCAGCAATAAATTGCGGTATCAGGCGAGCCGAGGCGAGGATTCCGGGGGGTTGAAGGCCTGCACAGAAACCGATTACTTCCTGCGCACGCGTCTGCTGGGAAAGCTTCACGGCATCGTTGCAGTCGCAATACAGTCTGATATGGCCACGTTAGGCGGCGCAATTATTACTTCTTGTGTCGCGCAGATATTCACAGCGGGCTGCTGCTCCTCCCTCGAAGCACCTGGAGCACAGCAGGTCCCAGCAACGTGCGAGGTGGGAAGTGCGAGGTGTCTGCGGCTGGAGCAATACTCTGCTGTCGAGTCGCACGCGGACTCGTGGAGTGCATGTCCACTCCATCCAGGAGAATCCAGTCGCTCGAGGACCTCGCCCCGTCTCCGACATTTGGGCCTGTGGGATTGGCACTTTTTCTGCTGCGGGCATGTGGCAGGGCAGGCATGTGCTGCATGCAGCGTCCATGATGGCCCAGAGGCTTTCCTTGGCTTCAAGCCGCCGAGCTAAGAGACAGCTAGTGCAGCCAGACCGCATGGAACTGCTCATTTTCTCGCGGGATGGAAAATGCACACGCCTGGGGAGAGCCTGCAGAGGCTGCAGAAGGGGGGAACCAGCGAGCCAGCTTTACCAAGCCCAGCGGCCACCGTGACACGGACAGGGTTGCGAACTCTGATTTCGTCTAGATTCAAATTGCCAACATCACGGTCCAGCGTGGCCCTCTTTTCGACGGCTGAGGCGCGCGCGATGGCCTTGATTGGAAGCTTCGACCTCCGATTCTGGAGATATCAAGCCAGGATCTGTCTTTTGCGTGAGGTGCTGCAAAGCAGAACGTGCATGGCATCAACTAGCGTTCTTTCTTGGCCCGCGAGAAGCTTTTGACAAAAAGTCTTTGGAAATTTGATCAGGACCCCAGCTCGGGGAGCTCCACGCAGCGAATCAGGCTCGCGACAGCTTCTGTGCCTTCGGCTCAGGTCACCGCACACTCGCGCTGGGAAAACATGGCTCCCAGGGGGCGACGCCGCGTTCATTTTGCGTGGTGCGGCGAGGCAGAAACATATCAACGGGACTGGCAGAATTCACTGCAGAAGCCAATACCGCCAAAAGCGGCTAGGACACCAAAAGGGGGGTTGGCTTGAGGTTGAACACTTCATGGAAAGATATTTGGAACAGGGGTAAAGGGCGTCTCGTGGTGGCTCGCCAGCGCCGGCTTTGTGGTGAATCGATGATCCTGGCGGTTTTTAGGGGCGGTCCAGCAACACGCAAGAGGCGGGAGACTTGGGAAATCTGGGACTCTGGGACTCTGGGATGTCCGAGCAACCACAACCGCAACCACGAGACGCATGGGCCAGCAAGCCAACCAAAGGGATTCTGGGGATTGTTGATTGGCGTTCTGGTGGGGTAGCTTGAGCTCTCCTCTGTGCAATTAAGTGTTTGCCGGATACTAGACTGGTTTACTGGCTTCTCCCACAGAGTGTGCTCTCTTGTAATCACCGGACGAGTGCTGGATCTGCTGCTCTCCCTTGGGCCCATCGACGCCTGATGTTGCTGACTACAGGCCACGTTTTCTCGTCGCCGTTGCCTGTCAACAATTGCAGCCTGAGTTACCAAGACCAAGATAGCGGAGCGGCAAAGTGTTGGAGGCAGAATGGACAGTGGAAGCAAGGTGATGATGCAGGCCGTCTCCCATTGGCCCAGCGGCTGTCTCCTTGACGAGAGAAATTAACAGCCCTGGCCGCTGGGAAACCTCCATATGACAAAGTATAGGATGGGATCATTGGAAGACATTTCCTCCGCATGACGAGCCTTGTGATTTGGTTCGTTCCATAAATAACTGTTCTAGTAGATCAAATGTTCAGCTGGATGTCTTGGAATCCCTTACGCGATCGGATTTCGAAGGCTCAAACAGGGTCATTTCGACACCAAATTACGCTCGAAAAATCGGGATCGATCTTCAAGCACGCCGCAATTACGGGATACGATATCAAACAATAAGCTCTATGCTAGCACATTGTCCCGGGCAGTTTGGACAGTCAGCGAATGGTCAGAGAACCGCGCTCCGACTCTTTGCCCTGTGTTACCGACTTCATCAGCTTGCCAAGAGTATTTACCATATCGGTCTCCGGTGTCTTGGAAGTTTATTCACTGCACTCGGCCAGCAAATCGTTTATTTTCGCCAATTGTGGACTGGCCCTTGCGTGCCAGTTCAGGCATGTTCTAGACCCGGCCATTGAGTTTGTGCGATCTCGAAAATTGAAATTGCTCCATACAACGTCGAGCTTTGAGAGGAGCAGAACACTCGCACGGTTGCACCCGCATTGTCCTCGGGGATGGAGCGATGTGTGGATCGCTTCAAAAACAACATCACAAACTTGCACAAGCCCATCCCGAAGGAGAGGCTTGGAGATCACGACTACCCGGCTCGGAACAGGTTCTCAACATGTCTGTGCAGAGCGGCAGCATGGTCCCCCGGCCGTCTGCGTCGGAATGGCTGGGAAGTTCAACTGTTCTTGCCAGGAACAAAACGTACAAAAGCCTCGTGGGCAGAAACGAAACGCCTCGAGAAATTGGGCTGCGGGGTTGAGATTTGGTAGCACGACTTGGTGAACACTGAGACGGCAGTGGTAAGGCAAGTCAACTCCACGCGCGGGACCTTACTTACCACATGGAGTCCATATGAAGCATCGTTTTCCATTTGCCGAAGCCGTACTTCAGAAATCAGTCCATAGAGCAGATACTGGAGCACGATCCTGACCACGTTAAAGTAACCTCCCTTGCCTCGGTTGCGTCGCACCCTGCAGAGTTGTGGATTGATCAACCTCCTTATTTTTCAAACCTTCATCGTCAGGCATGTCGTGCTCAACCCTGCACCTGAGAATCCGCATATTTCCTTTTGCTCTTTCGACCTCTCCAACCATCTCTTCTTTCCCAGACCGCTGTTCTTATCGGTCATCGCTCAGACTAAGAATCCTGGGTACACGCTTCAAAAAACGGGAGAAACCCATGCGGGGGCCTTGTCGTGCATTTCAGCTCCGTGCAAGAGTCGAGAGATGGTCGGGCGACATAATCTTCCAGTCAGCGCGGACAAGTGGCAGGCTGCCAAAACAAGAATTATCAAAGTTAGAGCACGGCATAGAGTAGATTCGGTGAGTCGGAAGAGGGTGATCTGTTACGAGCAAGCCCATCAACGACGATTCAACATGAGGTTCTTCCGAACAAATTACCCTTTTTCGGGAGCCTGCTACATCGGGACGTTTCATCAAGCCTTCTTCCCAGCTTTTCGGAAACACTTCATCCTCGATTTGCCAAAGCAACAAATCTTCAAAGATGTTTGAAGACCAAAAGTCTGTCCGTCTATTTCCGATTTCTGGGATGATACTGGATGTCATATCTCCGCAGATTGCTACGGCTTCAGCCTTCAACTTTGGTCAAGATGACCCGAGTCCTTGCAGCTTCGTCGTTCCTCGAACGATGGTCAACTCCTTGACTTTGAAGGTGAAGAGCCGCATCTGTCGTCTTTAGCCATAAGTGAGGGGACAGCCTCGTGTCCGGCTGATATAAACGACAGAACCATTTCATAGGTCGGAATCAAGCACATTAAAATTGGCAGGTCTGGAAAAGACATGGTGGCGGTCAAACACCCCATGCTCACCATGTGCCCTTGAGCGTGGTTCTCCCAGCGTTATGCATCCACCAAAACCTTGATTCAGATAAGATTCAGCCATGGTCCATTCCGAATGAACGCTTTGGTGTCATGCAGCTATGATTCCATGGGATGATAAAAGGCGGGTGTCACAACACAACCCCATAAGATTCCAAAAATAGATTTCTCAAGTCACACTCAGCAACTTCCTCTGCCGGCCGGAAGATTGCCCGGTGTCACCAGAGTCGTTCATTTTCTTGTGATCGACTCAACGCTTTGAACGTGAAGCTCAGATGTTTCTCCAGAGCCAAACATATCTCATCAAATCCGATAGACAAATTTCTGCAAGCTGTACTTTGAAAGCTTCCTTATTGGCGACGGGTTTCTCCCACGATTTGGAGGCTGGGTGGTCATGCCAGGATTTAGCGTTGAGGAACGACAGGCTAAATTGACCGTGCGGAGAAGCAGCGGGACAGCCATGACTCAAAGTGGTGGAAAATTCCTTTAGGTAAGAGACGAAATATCGCCTACAACACGCTAAGCTCCAAGCAGGAAGTATATAAGAATATAACATCAACAGTGCCATGCTAAGAAGAAAACGATGTAATCAATCCTATCAAATGATATCTCATAGCAGAATTACTTGGAAAGTAAAAATGATTGGGAAGTAGTTGACAAGGACCTAGATCTAACAGTTCCTAGCGCTTGAAGTAGATCGAGAAGAGAAATCAAAATATGACAAGACAGTTCCTAAGCATCACAGATTTAGTTGCTATCCTGGTTGAGAGCCTCCTAAGAGAATGGGTTCCTTTCCATTCATCGGGATTGTGCTAGATTCACCGTACAAAATATCAGCGAAAGGTGACCAATGCCGCAGTTCCCATGATCTACGCTAATACATATTTTGCACTATTAATATTCGTCTCCACGCACTTGCTTGCAGGAAGAACAAATTCGGCAGTGCCAAGTAATTTTGTAGAGATTGTGAGCTCTGCAATCGTGAGCCACGCAAAGGCCTTGTAAATCACTCATAGCATGCCATCACTTGTGAAGCATCAACATGTCCTGCTATCTTGTGTACTCGTGAGTGAGGTAGCTCATCGCGCTCGATAAAGGTCTGCTGACAATGAGAAGTATTCAGTGAGGTTTCTTCGGGCAGAAGTCTGCTGTAATGGGACCAAAATCATGTTCAGATAATATGGAGCGCGTTCAGCCCTTACCGCCTTTGCTTGCCGTAAAGCAGCTGCTCTTCCCCCTTTGCCGCTAAAGCAAGCCATCGGAGCCAGCCTCATGACCTTGTGGTGGAAGACCATTTGGTGCCTTGGTTGGGGAAACTTCAGGCGAGCTATATTTGTCTTTCCACGACAAGATCAACGGGCGTGAGAAGCAGACGGCAGAGAATGCTGTGCTTTTCACATTTTGATGCAACGGTTGTGCTGTGAGAAGATGGTCTTTGTTTTAGAATGACGAATTTCGAACTGATGATTCATCATCTCTAACACGTTTGGCGAGTTGTGCTAAAAAAACACTTCCCCTATTTGACGATGATCTTGCTTTTGCGCCCTGAGTGAGGTTACACAAGAGCACAGAGTATCTTCAAGACTGCTCCAGAGAGCCTTAAACATGTACAAGACAATGCTGTATCAGGACCCCAAAACACGTCGGCAAGCCCGCAGAGAGTCAAAGATGCTCTTATTGCCATTGGCCGGCAGAAAACCCCGTAGTACTACTCGAGTCAAGAATGCTTTTTTCAAAGCTGCCAGATGGAATCACACGGGCAGACCTGGCGATAATCTGCAGCTCAAAACAAAGATGTGATGTCTTCGCCATTTCGATATCACTTGAAACCCGAACATCAAACTGAAGAAGCATAGAAAGTCGGTCAAGGGTTTTGATTCTCCTGCCGCCGACCTTATGGGTGAGTCAACTTGCAAAGATTGAAGAGGGTCTGAACGCATACCTGTTGATTAGTGAGCCCCGCAAGCTTTCTTCAGCATCAGACACAGTTTTCCTCTTTCATGGTCATCAAGGTAAGCTATGCGTCCATGTATTCCCGACAAGATATTATTAGATTCTGATCTTGTCGGAACAAACTTTTTTCCACACTCCATTATCGTCAAACTCGTCCTTCCTATTACGAATCCGGAAAGCTCAACACAACAACACAGCAGTGTAGGAATGAAGAGGAAGACGAATGTCGACAGGTGTTTTGGTACACATCCTACTTTCTTGACACCGCGAGAGACTTTTGCACCTTTTGCACAACTGCAACCGACAAGGTGGGACTTGCCGATTTTGCTTGTTTGTACAGATTCAATTCCCTTCAACCCACCGGCGTGGTCAACCTTTCCTCTCGCCACTTAATCAACGATCATGGCTCTCCCACTGTATTCCTACTTCCCAAAGTTCGTTCCCAGAGCCGCATATGAGATAAGTACACCCCTGCCAGACTCCACAAGACTACATTCTCCATCGGATTGCAAACGTTACTCGCGTCGTCTCCGTCCGCGGTGATGGGAGATCCCATACGTGTCATCGCATCATGCTCAAATATCCCGAATAGCAGGTCTAGAGTTCAGACTCATCCATACGTCGAACTTCTAATCCTCCGAAAATGCATAGAGGGGTTCGGGCCGAAGCGTGTGAATGTCTAGTGACTCTAGTGTGTATTCACCACAGTCACCACAGAAAAGATCGTCCATACCGACCGGCAGCGACCGAAAAGCTTCTCGACTTCGTCCGTCGAATGCTTAAAAGCTTTAGCCTCTCCAATCTCCAAAAAGATCTAGACGTTCTGGAACGCCGACGAATTAGGAAGGCTATTTCCATCGGATCGCATCTAGTGTTCCTAGTTCATCTGCAGAACGGATCGAATTTCTCCAGGCGAATAGAGCAGGAACTAAAAAAATGTCCTTAGACTAGCACATAGCTTTAATTCTAATGGTCTGTGCTTCGTGCTTTTAGTGTGTTCGCAGTGCAACGCTTTTCCAAACTGGTGATTTGACATGCCAGATGGCGCTCCGAGGGACGATGTAGCAAGCCTCTTGACCAAAATGGAGACTAGATAAAATGTCTCGTTCTTGTCATGCATAAGCTTATCCCCAAGTCGGCCGCCACAATATAGTGATGTTCTCGCCGTCTGACACGATGCGTTGATGCTTCATACCGTTATTTGTTTCCTAGAACAATTTAGACCTCCGCAATTCCTGAAGCACTAAGTACTCATTCAATCAAATATCCAGCCTCGACTGGTAATTCTTTCTTACTCCCACCATTGTCCCATTTTCTATCCATGAATCTCGCAGACTAAAAGTTCCTCTGCGTTTTCTCCAAAAATCTTGGCCCCAAAGTCCACAGTGTCTCAACAACAACATTGGGTCCAAATCCTCAAACTCACACAGAAATTGCACATCTTCGCCTCGGCGAAAGCTATACTCTTTGTCGAATGCAGTATCTCGTTCCTACCAGGTGCCCTCTGCCACTTCTGCTTCTGCCGAAAATACCTCTTCGATTTGCAATCGGAAACCTAAAATTTAGCTAGTAGTAGAAACGAAGTCTGAAAAACTTGCGCGCTCAACCATGATATATGAAGTTCTTCGTTATTTGAACCTGTTACCGGTTCTCATCTATGATCGTTTTCACCGAGTCTTCTGGATCATCAAACACCAACCGAAATCCAGCCAAGACATTCTGCAAGTGCAACATGTGCATCCGGATACACTGCTCTCCCAGCATCGCCTCACAACGGCATCATAAATACATTACTTTCCGCAAAAATCCCGGAATCTTAAAGACTGCCCGTAGAAATCCAAATATTTTTCTCTTGCTTGATTCTTTCAAGAGGATGCACAACTTTTTGTCCATAGGAATTTCAGGCGCTTCGACGTCTGTCTACTGGCTATCTTGCTGACTTTCTTAATGTGATTGGCGACTGTGAGAGCCTCGGGTTCTTTTAACTGTGTATGAAATTTTCAAGGAGAAATGTATAGCCATACCTTGATTTCCAATATTCAAACATCTCTACCACCCATATCGGTTTCCATATCACTTAGGCAGTGCTCGTCAAACACATTCTAATTACACAAGTAAAAGCCGCGATAAGTCCCAGTTCCTACCAACTTTTTTAATTCCCATTGATAAACCCCTCCAGCTTCGCAATCAACGTCTTCGCCAAATATTGCAAACCACAAAAGGCAATCGCACCACCCCAATCATATCAACTGTGCCAACTATATTAGGCCTGAAGCCAGATTTTAAACAGCTGTTTTTCAGGTTTTGCAAAGATATCAGCTATCTTGAAGTTTTCAACGCATTTACTAATGTTGTTGCGGATAAGACTGTGGAATACCTCCAGATCGGTAGGATTCAATGAGCGAAAGCTAAGGACATGTTCGGGAAGACAAGGCGTACCCTATCGAAAGACTATCTGTTGAGCAGAATTTGCCCATACGTTTGTTCAGCACGGCCTAGCAGTTATGGCAGGCGCGCGGCATGAGAATTGCTGGATTAAAGACAGAATGCACCCGCCGAAACAATCCCCTTTCCGTTTTCGCTAAAGGTGAGAGGCACCACAACGCGACAATGCTCACTGCTACAACTCAGAAGTGCACGCTCTTCGAGTCGGCCTCGACACAACACCCGAGAGTCATAGAGTGTCAACAATCAGTCTTCAAGCAGCAGCAGCAGCAGCAGCAGCACTCTCACCGAAACTCCTTGTGAAGCTATCGGACATTTGTTTCCTATTGTTGACAGAAGAGCAATTACGCATGAACAGGCGTATCCTTTTATCGATGTAGGTGGAGTGGCTCGTGATGTCGCATTTCAATTGCGCTGTCTGTTGCACCTGTGCTTGAGCAGCAGCTTTGAAGCCAGGAGGAATGCTCAGTGCGAGTAGGCCCATTTATGGCCCGATACGTTGTGTTGGCTACCATATGCCCTCTCGACATGAACCCGACTGGTCTGAATCGATTGCCTGAATTCTTTCCATACGACCATAAATGCGGTCAGGTTGCCTACAAGTGCAAGTGCCCTCAGCTCCTGAGCTCCTGAGCTCCTGAAGTTTCCATGGTCGCTTCGGGCGAGAGCGACCTCAGCACAATACACTGCCCTAAGAATTTGTAAGAGAGCTAAAAGTAGCTGTGAAGGGCGCCAACTACAACTTCTAAGTTAAAAGTATCAAAAAATTGACTTTCTCCGAGACAGCCACATACACTGAACCCGCTACCACTGTTATGCACCGAGTGCGAAAATCGCGTCTGGCAACTCGAAAACCACAATTTTGACTGTCTCATAATGGAGAACGAGAGTGGGAGCGTGGGACAAGAAGTTCGGCAGCCTTTCGAGAGAGACAGGAACTGAGGGGAAAACAGAAACTGAACCTCCATGGAGAAATGGGGTCCGGGTATTCCAAAATCATATTTCTTAAAGGGTTGACATTTTGAACGCTTCTTGGTGATATGCCTCTGCACGCGAGTGAACTTTTGCAGGTGGAGAGTTCAATCATAGCCGATTGTAGTCTGTAAAGGACTTCATGTTTTGATACTAGTCCGAGATCCAAGCCTCCAGGTCCGTCTTTTCATTTCCATAGCAGAAGTTGTGGCACTTCCAGTTCCGTCCCCTTTCAAGCGTTGCTAAATTATATTCGTGGCTATCAGAGCCCCTCCGTAAATACTTGCATACAAAGTGTGCACCCTACTGACTCTACAGCTAGAAGGACCAGACTTCTACATTAAGATGCAAGATTTGCTTGTTGTTCAAAAGCTATGTTTTTTTATGGTATCTCAAGATATCATCTTGAGTGAAGACGGAAAAAGAAAAAAGGGCCGAGTTGGAGCTCTCGCCAACCTCGAAGTTTAGATCTGCAATGATGTTTTGCTCTAATCTGATCGTGAGCACATATTCACAACACTTATTCACGGAAGCCCCTAAAACTCGGTTCTGTGACTGACTTCGACGTTTCTTTCCTGGTATTATTGAGAAACAAAGTTCATAGTTGAATAGAGACCACGATTGACTTTGCCACGTTACCACCTTCTCCTTCCTCATCAGCGAGACTTTCAAGAATTAAAGCCGCATAGTGACCCTTTACACAGGAACTACATATCACAAAGGTAATCTATTTACAAATGAATCTCAAACCTATCAAGCTGACGGGAGCCAACAGCTACCAACGACCATTCGCAGCAACAGTTTACTAAAATTTCGACTTCTCCTCTCGTATGCTTGTACTGCCAAGACAATTTATCAACAAGGGATTAAGTGTTTGATTTGGTAAAATTATGGAGGCATAGTAATTCGAATAGGTCTAGCTTTTGTTGCTAAGCTGATCAGGGCAGATTTTAGTATTGTAACAATTACGAAGGATTCACTCGGGACATACAAGGGGCGTGAATGGCTTGGGGCGGATTACTTTCACATTGGATTGCTTTGGTTTATTCACAGACAATTTTCAAAATCTCAAATTTCATCAAGTTTACCATTGTTTCTAATATTCCTCGCCCATAAAGCGGCTTGATTTCTTTCAACACATCCTTCTTCTAGCTCAGATTGAAGCGACTGAGATTTCCTTCGATGCCCATTGCCTGTAGCCATTTATCCTTCGAGAAAGGCATTTAAATATTTATCAAGGAATAAACTCATAAATGCCGAGAGACTTTCAAGAATGATTAGTTCTTTTGGGGTATCACTGATAATAGTGGTTGCTGTTCGTTTCGTAAACGGTGCCACCCAGCTACATCGGAAACACTTGAAAACATCAAATCCTCCAGAAAGTCAACAAGAAAATCTCTTCATTTTTACAAAGAAAAATTTGTGTCATATTGAATTACATCAAATACGGTACCAGAAGTAGCGGTCTTCAGTTATTGATGTGTTTGCAAATTCCCAAAAATTCGCTTCTAGTGTTCAAAATTCACCTCGTACGGCATTCTGATAGTACAAACGGATCAATAGCCTACCTAGGACTAAATAGCAAATTGCAAATCGCAAGTTTGTTATCCTTCTACTTATAAGGCTACTTGTTCCTTTCTACTCTTTTACCATTTTAATCACTTACTTTGTCATGTGAATAGCTATAAACAGTAATATATGTTCTTAAATACTTCCTCTTGTACACTCGAATTTTAGACGTAGGGTAAAGAAGTTGAAACATACTACTGCACCTTTCCGTGCTTGCCTTCCGCTTTTCTAAAATTCTTACGACACACTTTATCCCCCTTTTCTAACTCCTCAGAGTGTGATATAAGGAGGAATAACAATAGAAGGAAATAAAAGCCTATTCTAAGGAGCGAGACAACATAAAAGTAAGGAGCTTGTTACCATGGTAGTACTAATATATTAAGTGTCTTTGTTCCTTAATTTGCGATTTGGTCCTACGTCAGCTATTGAACCATCGGTATTAACAGCATCCCGTACCTCGAGAAAATTTGCCACAAAGTGAGCAATATGTAAAATTCAAATCATCAAAAGCGACTCGCATCCCGAAAGAGATGTTACCCAGCGCCAACCACCAGACGAACTGGTTTTTGATTTAGGGAATTTCCGACGCTAGTTTCCAGCAGCCAAACAGCACCGCCATTCTCAATCTACCTTCTCGATCGAGCGCCAGGTGTGTTTGACAAACGATTCTTGCTTATTTAAAAATATAAATAGCATGGAGATTTCACCGAAGTGCTGAGATGTTGCCGGGAATTAGGTGGGTCTGCGTGAGTGAATTCGAAGAACACTGAGCTATTCCTGCTCCCTATTCTCGCAGGCAGGGATGGTTTCAAGACTGCTTCTGTCTGATATACGCCATGTGCCAAACACTCAAAGACATGAGTGTCTCTATTTCATTCATTTCTAGATTTTCACGGGATTTAGTTGGACTTGTCCGAGTTTCTTTTGAGTATAGACCCTATAACAAATTCGACACTTCGTAGAGATGTTAGCATTGACTCCACCCCCTCTTGCTTCTTGAATGCTAAGGTTCCAAGGTTCAAATAGATAGGGATCTCGATATAGCTGTAGGAATCTCGCGGTTCCTGAAAATAAAAGCTCTGAAGATATCCTGCCCGCTCAGCTACGTCAAAAGGTAAAATGGTGCCTATTCTGGTCGCTGAATTTTATACCGGTAGTTACCGGTGAACTAAGACACAGCCCGAGCTCTGAAGAAAGGCCGCTTTGCACGACTTTGAGACCAGAGGCTTTGTCTTCTCATAATAATACATACTTGATCTGCTCACTTACGGCGCCCTCAGAATATTACACAAGAAAACAAGTTTCTATTTACGAGGAATAAATACTCTTGTTATAGAGGTGAGTTTACTAGATCAAACTTTGAAGACCACTTGGTTGTTAAACTCTCAAAAGTTAGTACATCTCTGACCCGCCGGACTTCGTTCCTCATACATTAGCCGAGACGATGACTTGTGTAGGGAGTCTGCCAACAAAAACGACGTCGGACGTTTGTGAACTCAACACAGGTTTTCGTTTCACAGCAGATGCGAGAGAGAAAAAGGACATAACGAGTATCTAGGTTCATTATTTCTCAGAGTTGCGGTACAGAACCACAGCATTGGACCAGCTAATCAAGCCATCCTTATGCAGTCTCCTCTCAATGCAAATTTTACTCTTGGTGTATGTCCAAGGAGTTCCGTCCGCCGGTTTCGCCATATTCACCAGGCCCTCGTCTCCAACGCCATTGCTATGCCATGAAATCGATCGTCTAATCATAATCTCGTCCACACGCGACAGCCCTTCGGACGCCTCATGAGAAAAATAAAGGCTAATTCATACCAAGCCCACCCATCGCGAGGCAAAGAAAAATGTCAACTGACGCTCTCAGCCATCCAGTCCGAGCACGAAATCTAGTCAACGCGGATCTTACGACCACCTTGGACAATGTTTCCGTGCTCTCCAATGCGGGACATGACGCATTTTGGCTCTTTTTCGTTTGAATGCATCGATGCGAGTGCAAAGGAATCAGTATTATGAGCAAAATGCAGGAAGTATCCATAAGGTGTCTTCTTCACAGCCATAACGCCAATCGCACCCGCTGAATTGCTTCCGCTGACGCCTGGGTGGCCCATAAAATCTGCTAGAACAAAAGATTGCATAGCTTCCTCCTCCGTTGCTTCGATGTCTGCACCGCCCTGTGCTCGTCTTGTATTGTGGTAGAGCCTCTCTGCACATTTTTGGGAAGCGAGTGTGGTTGCCATATGTTCGCCTGTGCCACTCGTCACTGCTGCCACACAGACGCTTTCCGGATCTCTCTCATCGATAGGAACAACTGCTGTACCAATTCCCACAAGGGCAGCAGGTCCCACGCGTCCTCGATGCTTCATACCAATACCGCCAGATGACGACCCAGCTGCAATGTTACCGTACATATCGATAGCGATGGCACCGACGGTGTCTGTGATTAAGTCTTCATCTTTAGTGATTGGCAGCCGCTCATGTCGTGACTCGGCAGTGCCTTCTTGGACGAAGGCTAAAGGTGAAAATAAATCGCCAATAGTTGATGGTTCGGCAGGGGACGTAGGCCCATCACTACTTCTAGGATGGAATTCGTGTGAAAAGTCAAGAGCTTCAACAGCCATTGTTGCATCAGCTCCAGCCTTGCAGATATCGGTGCTAGCTGAGTTGGGGCCAAGTAAGGAATGTGTTCGCACATGGCTATCACTGAGGTTTTTGCCATAACGGGGTCGTTTCGAAGGAGATCCGTCGGGCGAGTGACTGCGAGCGTGCACGCTAGCGGTGCTACATGGGTCGTTGCTTGGTGCGGAAGAACTCGGTGATCGACGATTTGTTGGGTAGTGATCATGTCTCTCAAGGGTTGGAGATGGTTGGGGAGAGTCTGGCTGACCTTCATTCCATGTTCCATGCAAAATAGCATTCATATGATCTCGACGTTGTTGACTTCGGACGCGTTCCTCATATTCCCGACCCACCTCTTCCTCGCCAGCCTGACTGCTGGTAGCACTTGAAGTCCCCGGGGTCATTCGACCTCTCTCTGCTCGGCGCAGGTCATCCCTCCAGCGGACATATCGATCTCGAGCATTCTTGGACACAACCATATCATGTGGTACCACAGGGATTCCATGCTCGTAGGCAAAGTCAGTTGCACCTTGCCCAACAAGCAGGTTTGGTGGGACTCGTCGAAGCGATAATGGCTTATTAGAGGCGTCTAAGATAACCCGGGCAAGGTGGATAGGATTCCTGATTTCTGATAGCAGATTAGGAGGGTGCGCACTTGAGAAGTTGAAAGATACTTACGGGCTGTAGCACCGCAGGCTCCGCTCCGGCCAAGGTGATCCACAATGGTAGCATCGCATTCAACAATGCCTTCAATGGATAGATTGCTTCCAAAGCCCGCGTTGGTGATCTCCTTGTCCTCAAGAACCTTTATAGCAGCCTCCACGGCATCAACAGCGGTACCTCCAGCTCGAAGAATTCTCATGGCCAACCTCGCAGAGCTAATTCAGTGTTAGAAAAGTAGGACCTCTAGTGACGATGGCTTCATCAGAGGGTCTCAGCTTTAGAGATGAACATACTCATTACAGGCGCCCAAATGAATATGCTCATTGGTAGTGCTGTGGTATCCTGCTCCTGCGTGAACAAAAATCGAGGATACGTAAGGGCGTCCCTGGGGGATCTGATTCTTTTTGAGTGTCTTCTCGTTGGTACCATCCATGATGCGACTGAAGCTTGCTGCACTTGAGTCTGAGGAAAGATGAGGAGGCGTTGTGCTAGAGATGTGTAGCGAATCTGACCATTGATCTGGACTGTTGACAAATGGCATGCCTAGGATGGAGGTGTGATCTGTTGACCTGCGAAAGGGATTAATTATTCCACGGCGCAGTCGTCGAAGACGCTCTTTGGCACTATGAAGTTTGGTAGAAGTATGCAAATGTTGATGATTGACAATTTCGTCCTGCATGGAAGCTGAACTTAGAACTCTCCAAGAAGTGACGCGACCGACTGCGATGACCGCGAAAGTGAATATCGCTTTCAGTGGAAAACGCGACGTACCCGCTTCGTGAGCAAAGGAAGCGAGAGACAACGAGAGAACGCGGATATAGAGTCTGTAATGGATGGTGTTTTCTCCTGAACTGGTTTCACTTCGGTCTTCGGTTCGAGGTTCGTGTTTAAAAGGGACTTCGTCGAAGGAAACACGGATTACCTGGGAGTCCCGGTGTTTTGTCGAGTATACCTTCTCGCGGTGGCCGACACGACGTGGAAGAATAGAAATTCAGACCGAGTCAAAGAGGGTTTGTGACAAATTTTTTACCAACCTAAGTGCGATAATTAGCAGACTTACTCCATCGAAGAGGTAGAATCAGCCACCTACTGATTGAACTCGATATCTGATATGAACGTTCTATCGTTTCAACACTGTCTATCGATTGGGCGAGGATATACACGAGTCTCAAAACCACCAGCGTAGAGAACTGAGGAATGCCGAGGGACGAATTCTTTCCGAAGGACGATTCTCAAATTAACATGCAAAGAGGCATGAGAGATATAACGAGTGTATCTGAGACGAAGTCTCAAGTGAAGGATGTTTTCTGGTGATATTTGGATGTGAATGTTGAGTTGGACGAAAGAGAAAAGGCAATCTGATGGTCTTAGGAGTTGCGGGAAGAATTTTTTACGCTGGGCTATTTTCTACGAGGTGTTTACATAGCTCCTGCTACACCTCGAGCCTGAGCACGTTGAGGATTTCGAGGAAGGAGCATCTTGTCCATGCCTTCCTTGTGAAGACGAGACCTCTCCCGGCTGTCCTCTTTGGTGATAAGCACGTGACCTTCAATCGGCCGCATCGGCGGGGTCAAAGGCGATAGGTCGACGAAGCACACTGCCCACTTGGTCGTCATCTTGAGGCTGCAAAGACCAGCGACGACGACAACAGAAAGCTGATCAAAGCAAAAACTGCAGAAACCGGTCGCATAGCATCTGCAAAGCAGTGGGAGTGCAGTGCGCAAGCTTTCCGTAATCATGGCTTCCCACACTCCGGCCGTTGTCATGGACAAGTACGTGCCCCAACCACCAGAGCGCAGCTCTCATGCCCGAGCTATACCCCATTCTATGTGGATTGCTAACAGGTTATTTCCAGCGGTACTGGATTCTCGAAGCTTGGTATGTTACTCGAATATCTTAACATGATCTGGCGCTGACATTGTTGCACAGGTTTCGCCGGCAATGATTCCCCATCCTTCGTATTTCCTACGGCGATTGCAACGAAAGGCCCCGCGGCTGGCACTGGAGGATCTGGCTCTGGACGTCCTGCGGTAGCCAACAAACCATCATACCTTACGGGAGGGGCGGGTCCAGGTGGCCATTTATCGATGAAGCGTGGAACAGAAGATCTTGACTTTTTTATTGGAGATGAAGCACTAGCTGCTGCCAATGGACCGGGTATGCCGAGGAAAGACGTGCTGCAGGATTGTGTTAATACTTAAAGGTTACGGAATTCATTACCCTATCCGCCATGGTCAGATTGAGAACTGGGTAAGTTATTTTCACTTGTGAGGATATATTTGGAATGTTGTTAATTTTTGCGCCTAGGATCACATGGAAAGATTTTGGTCGAATTCGATATTCAAATACCTCCGTGTCGAACCAGAAGATCATTACTTTCTCCTTACCGAACCGGTGAGTTAATCCCTTCCATAAGGTTCGAAGCTTGTTCTGATAATTTACCAAAGCCACTCAATCCTCCGGAAAATCGCGAGAATACTGCCGAAATTATGTTCGAATCTTTCAACTGCGCTGGACTCTATATTGCAGTGCAAGCTGTACTTGCTCTCGCGGCGTCGTGGACTTCTTCGAAAGTGTCAGATCGATCCTTGACCGGAACGGTCATTGACTCTGGAGATGGTGTTACACACGTAATTCCAGTCGCCGAAGGTTATGTTATTGGATCGTCAATCAAGTCGATTCCAATCGCTGGACGAGACATCACGTACTTCGTGCAATCGCTCCTTCGAGATCGTGGCGAGCCCGACTCTTCTCTCAAGACAGCCGGCGAAATTAAGGAGGAATACTGTTATGTGTGCCCCGATATCGTAAAGGAGTTTTCTAGATTTGACCGAGATCCAACGCGATTTGTCAAGCATTTGGTCACTCAACCAGGTGGACGCAAAGTTACAGTCGATGTCGGCTACGAGCGCTTCCTCGCCCCAGAAATCTTCTTCAACCCCGAAATTTACTCTTCGGACTTCCTGACACCTCTACCAACTGTTGTTGACGGAGTCATTCAATCCTCCCCGATTGATGTTCGAAGAGGATTATACAAGAATATTGTGCTATCAGGAGGTAGCACGTTATACAAAGACTTTGGACGTCGTTTACAACGCGACATCAAACACCTTGTTGATGCTAGAATTAGAGCTAGTGAAGCTCGCAGTGGAGGCGCAAAGAGTGGTGGTCTTGAAGTGCAAGTCATCTCCCATAAGAGACAACGACATGGACCATGGTTTGGTGGAAGTTTACTGGGCCAAACGCCAGAATTCCGAAGTTACTGCCATACGAAGGTAACTCAATTTCAGTAAAGTCTTGATCCATCAAGAACCAAATGCTAACAATTCTTAGGCGGAGTACGACGAGATAGGTCCCAGCATCGTCCGAAGATTCGCACTATTGGGTGGCCCTGGTGGATCATAGTTGGCGGGCACGAACATCAAAATCGTCGAAAGGGAGGGAAACATTGAAGCGAATTGAGGGCGCCTGAGCATCATAAAATGATAGATATTGGCGGGAGCAAAAGTCTTCATGCGAATATGGCACTTAGAACGAAATGCAATGACCATGAAAAGTTCCCTATACCCTGGAAAGTATGTCTCTTATTGGGCAGGCTTCGTTCTTTGGTGTCAACTGTGAATCTGCTCCAAGAAGATTATTGACAGAGTGGAATTTGCAGCGACATGTAGAAAAGTGTCGAGATCACGTATTCAGTGAATTCTATCCATTCGATAGTACTGAGAAGAGTCGCGCCAGTGACTCGAGCAACGCCAAGAAGAGCAGCAACGATGTGTGACGCTCTCCAAGAAAATAACATGAGATCCCGTATGTGGAAGGCCCTCTTCGTAGCATGCGAAAGATGATACAAAAGCCTAAGATTATGATGAGGGTCTGCTAAGCGAAGATGCCCCTTTTACTGTTTGTATGGTCCGTGCTTCAAAATAGGATAAGATGGCTTGAAGACAATTATGCAATTGGAAATAGAGGGTAGATGTCGGCCTAGATAGATCGAATGCACGTAGAAAGACAATAGTGCTACATAGCTAGTAAAAGAATAATAATTCACGAAAGAGATATTTGAAACCATTGATTTTCATAGAAAACTAGTATGGATGCTTGTCAAACTTTGTCTGCTCCTTATCACGCTCCTGGTTGAGGAAGGACGCTTTGATTATTTGGACTTTTCCAATCTGCATTTCCGCCCCGCCATTTATTGAATTTCATTCGGAACCGTTGGGCTAGACTCTATCATCGCTTTGAGCCTCCCTCTCAAAATTCATAGGAATCTGAGAACATCTAGTGACGCCATAAGACAGACTAATCAAGGTAATCTTCGCGTATCCGCCTTTCGTTTTGTAGTGCTGCATGAAGAGATCTCGTGAGGATTGTGACTCCCGGATCAAAGCCAGGCCAAGACATTTCGACCACTTCGGACTCGCCCGGTGTATTCCCGTCAATCAAGACTGGCTATACGATCTTCTGCCTTGTATTAGTACTTTAAGAACTTTTAATGGCACGGCCTTTGGAGGTTTCCATAATCTGATAGGAATGGGGAATGTAACTTGGTTCTTACCGCCACACTTGCATGAAGCATGCCATAGAATAGTAAACAGGCATGCTCTTCACAGACTTTCGCATTTGTGCTTGCGATCTAGCCTGAACCCCTTCTTTTAGGAGACAGCGAAGGCCGTGAGATCGTGTTGATCCCTCCTCTTGAAGATATTAAGCGATTTGAATCCTTGTACTTTCGAATTCCGGAACAGCTGGGTTGGCTATCTTGTTGCAGCCAGGATTTGAAGTCCATTGACTGCTCGAAACTTTGTTCTGGGTAACCTAAGTTTCAATTCTGGGCCACATTTCTGGCTTGGAAAGGGCACATAGCAGATGCACACGCCATAATAAATGATGCGAGATCTACAGACTCTCTGTATCGCGATATGCTCACTGGGATCAAGAGGTGAATCTTTTGAGCTACTTCGACAGTGCTTGAGGGTCCATTGGAGCCGGAATTTCCGTGGAAGAAACCCAGGGCTCTTTGCGTCTTCGAATGTTCAAGGAAGCCAGCCAAGCGCACATGAGCCACTGCCGTTCAAGGAGGTTTCCGTGCTTTTGTCGCTCAAGGCCAAGAGAAGCAATGCCTTCGATTCCTCCCCATCACTTCAAATTGACCACTTGCTGGTTTCGAATGCTCCTTCCCAATGCCAGAAAGCCGCTGGCTCTCCTCATGGTGTTCTCACTACAGGCTTTGAGACTGTTCTGGCCAGTCAAAGTTGCTTGAGGTGTTGTAGCGTTTGCGGTCTTGGAGGCTCGAGGATCGACATCCCCCCTCCACTCTCTGGTTCTTGTCTCTAGCAACGAGGCCCATCAATGCCACCATTTCATCCCGAAGATACTGGTAGCTGCCATTGCAGCGCGATTGTAAATTCTATGGGAGGCGACGAATTTCTTCCAATGAGAAAGGTGATTTTAGTGAAAGAAGTCAAAGTGTTGACGTTCACAATGCCCTTCAAGGTGCTCATAGATCACCAAGGTAGCCAAAGAGGTACCCAATTGACAATGTATAAAGAATCGCAATGTGCCAGACTCTCAGAGGAGTTGGCGATTCAAGTGACTTTTCCAGTGGAAAGAATCCTGAGTGAGTTAATCGACCTCGAACCCCATTTCTGCCTACTTATCGGTGGGAAAGAAGACGCGACGGGGAGACGCGACTGCCAGGGTAGCATTTCGCCGCTTTACGCTGGAAACAACTTGGCAGAGGCATCAGTCCACCATTTTTCATACCTGACATCATCTGCATTTGCTTTGTGCCTGCCTAGCCAAAACTCTTGTCTTTGATTGGATTTTGACTTTCCGTTTGATCCTTCGAGATGTTGTTTCAATGCAAGCTCTGATTCGTTGCTGCCTCAACTTGCTTCACCGTGGGCATGCGGCTTATTCTCAACATTTACAAGGAGTTCTCTCCGATCACCCGAATCCACTTCTGTTTGAGGTTGTTTTTGTTTTTCGTTTTTAGTAATTTCCTCCAGGATTGGGCAATGGAAGCAACGATCCTTCAAGCCTCGATGCACCTTCCTTCCATGCACAAGTCGTTCCTGAGCTCCGTTGACCTCGGGAGCTCTCTTCGGATCAAGGGTTCGAACGCATAGCTAGCAAATGCAAGACATGAATCGTAACAGGAATTCCTACCCCGCAAGCCATAGAAGCTCCAAAGCGCTTCGAAGGAGACTTGACACAACCTAGTGGAGATTATTGGAGCTTCCCCGCGTCGAGCTTGTGTTGAAGGGTCCACGGGGGATTTCAGCTGGGCCTGAAAGGGGCACAGTTGAAGTTGCTCCTTCAACGTGCGTTGCGCTACGAGGCTGGCCTTGTGCTTGGCCCTTGTGCTATGTGTGGGACTTCTCCGTAGTAGCGGGCAGTGGCGAAGAGAAGTGGAGTTTATTTGCATCACAAACATCACTGTCGTTTGCACTCACAGGGCTCGGAAGTTGAGATGATGGACTGTGTATCCGAATTCCTATCGATGTTGATCCGACTGAAAATGTTTGCGAATATTTGCGCCGAATGAGTGCCGGACGCGGCCACTCAACACCAAAAAGTGGTGGCATCTCATCCAAAAGTTGGGAGATTTTGCAGCTCTGGATCACCAGAACGGCCCGTCTACGCCTTTGACGCCGGAACGTGGCGGTTGCCAGGCCTGTGAGGCTCGGTCTGTCGCTGGGCAGGCGATCCCCTGTCGCTTTGGAGGGGCAGCTCTGCCTTGCGATAAGATACTGGCCCGAAAACCACGCCACTTCTTAGGAAATCATGATGCCCCTCGTCCATATCTGGGGATCCAGACTTTTTTTTCCTGCCCTGCAATTGTGAAATGCATGGAAAGTAACATGGTCTGTGCCAGCTTTTGCATGTCACAGCTGCAGCTCTGTCATCGAGAAACCTAGGCCTCCCAAATTCCAATGCGAGTTCGCGCACACGTTTTGCCAGGTACAGTCGGCGTTGGAACACGCCCGAGACAGAGCTACAGCGTCCTGTGGCTTCGTTCGAAGTGTCCCCTCACTTGTGCATCAGCTTCCAGCTAACGGCGGAGCGGACGTTCAATCGTGATCACAAGACCCAAAAAATAGGGGTTGGTGGAAGCCAGTCTCAGACATGGGAACTAGGAAGGAAGATTTGGGGGACTGGGATCTTCTTTCTGGGAAAGCGGACGCTCGAGAAGTCTGGATCGGCGTGACGGACACCTCATCATCAAGTGGGGTTACATGTGCCGTATCGAAGCTTGGAGGGGTCGACCATCAATCAATGTTTTTGGGAAAGTGGCATGTTCCTCGTACATTGAATCATAAATATAAGACGACGACCTCGCTACCAGTTATCCTTTTGCTCGTCACTCAATTGATTCTACAAATACAATCCTGTCTACTTGACCATCTCTACATTCGCAAGCTCAATCAACACACTTCGTCTTTACAACAAACAAACAAATAAATCAAAATGGCACAGAACATCCCAACTGAACAATGGGCGCAGGTCGTTGAGCAAACCGGAAAGCGTAAGTTTAACTATTTGAAGCAATTGAGCTTCATTATCGAATATTTGAGATACTGATATTTTCTAGCCGTCGTCTACAAGAAGATCCCAGTCCAGAAGCCCGGTCCAGATGAGGTTCTCATCAACATCAAGTACTCCGGTGTCTGCCACACTGATCTCCACGCCGTCAACGGTGACTGGCCATTGGCCACCAAGCTCCCCTGGTCGGTGGACACGAAGGTGCTGGTGTTGTCGTAGCTCTCGGATCGCTCGTTGAGGATATTCAAATTGGCGATTATGCTGGTGTTAAGGTAAGCATTCTCATTCTTAGATATCAGGAAAAATTTGGAGTGAGCATTGGTTGACAATTGGTTATTAGTGGATCAACGGTTCTTGCTTGGCCTGCGGTTTCTGCCAACAATCAGATGAACCACTTTGCGCAAAGGCACTTCTCTCCGGTTACACTGTTGATGGTACCTTCCAACAATACTGCATCGCAAAAGCCGCACACATTGCCCGCATTCCCAAGGATTGCGACCTTGAGGCTATCGCACCAGTTCTCTGCGCCGGTATCACCGTCTACAAGGGGTTGAAGGAGTCGGGAGTCCGACCAGGACAGAGTGTCGCAATCGTCGGTGCTGGTGGTGGACTCGGATCTTTGGCCTGCCAATATGCTAAGGCTATGGGTCTTGATATCATTGCTATCGATGCAGGTGATGAAAAGAAGAAGATGACCGCCGAGCTCGGTGCTCAACACTTCGTTGATTTCAGCACCAGCAAGAACTTGGTCAGCGATGTCAAGGCTGCCACTCCAGACGGACTTGGACCACACGCCGTCATCTTGGTCGCCGTGAACGAGAAGCCATTCCAACAAGCTGCTGAGGTATGTGCCTTTTAGCGACCTCCTTTTAACGATTTAAGCGACTAACAGATATTTAGTACGTCCGGCCTCGTGGCACAGTCATCATGATTGGTCTGCCAGCCGGGGCCTATCTCCGTGCGCCAGTCTTCGAGTCCGTCATCAAGATGATCACCATCAAGGGCTCTTACGTCGGTAACAGACGTGATACAGCCGAGGCCATCGAATTCTTCCGCCGCGGTCTCATCAAGGCTCCATATAAGACTTGTGGCCTCTCAGAATTGCAAATGGTATACGACAAAATGCACGAGGGAGCGATTGCCGGACGATACGTCGTCGACACATCAAAATAGATGGAATATGTGAAACGGTTTAATAATACCAATGAGAAAATGACATCGTGGGGTCGTTGTGGGATTTTTGGGGGTAACTGGAAATAGCATTGAGCTTGGATTGTACATAGTAGGAATCAAGAAGAAATCTTCCAGATAAAACAATTCTCCGTCCCTGTACTTGCTTGCTCGCTATGTTGAAATCAACTCGAAGCAATTTAGAAGAGAAAGAGTAAGTGTTTGAAGCGTGTAGCAGGACATTTGCCCTGCCGTGATTCCCTCTACAAGGTTAAGTCAATGTATACAACCAGCACATTGGGGTTTTGTGGAGGTCCTCTGGCACCTTTGTCACCTCACATGATTTCTCTTAACTCTCCAAGATGTACCCAGGGAAACCCAGAGTCCTATAAGTTAGCCGAGCTGGCTCTTGATAAGGAACATGCTCCAAATCCGTCAACACCAATTCACGGCGTCTTTGGACCTCCACTTTGAAATTGTGCAACCAGACGGCTCATGGGCCTTCGAACAACTAGCCCGACTGAATCGCCTCTTCGCAGCCACAGAGGGTTTTGTTTGGGTACAACGGCGCAAGAAAGTGGAAATTTTGTAGATAACACATCTCCAAGAATATACTTTAGTCTTGCCGCATACTTGCGTTGCTGGCTGACATCACAAGACGCCCTCTCCCGCCCTTTTCTCAGCCAAAGGTAACCCAAGGCTTATGAAGTGACATCAACATCAGCCCATGTGCCTCAAAACAGCATTTGTTGCACATCGCAATGCCAACTTGTGTTGCACAAAGAGGAACGGTTGAAGCATAAACGGGCGAACATTCACGGAGGCAAGTCCGTTTCCGATACGTGTATACATGCAAGGGCGTGGGAGGATTCGTTGCCGAACGTATGCTGTACAACTGAAATTCTGCATTATAAGCATGATTTCTGCTATGTAATCATCGCTTCAGGGTCCACGGCTGGTCCCGCGATATTATGTTTTAACGGATGGTGTAACTGATGTCGTTGACAGAGAGAAGTTTCGATCGAGGCTTGTCGGACATTTATACCCAATCAGCGACAAATAAGCTTTGTGTCCTGGTCGAACTTCAGACTTCACCACTCTAACTTCACCACTTGTCGGACCTTATACCGTACAATAATCCATTTTACCTTGATACTGCAAAACCATCTGCAATGCTTACATTGCTCGTTTTGTTACTTTTGACATCTTATGTTTCAGTTTATTAATCTGACATTGATTAATAATTATCCTTCGGCCATATATTGAACCCCTCATAGTTGCATTTGTCACGTCATTGATAACTCCCCGAGGTAACTCAAGAAGGTTAACAATCAATCACGGCTCCCATCTGTACATTAATACTCTATATCTTCCATTGTTCCATTGCTATCGCTCCCATATCATTACATCCTATGACCACAGCTTCTCACCGACTAGATCAAACCAAAAATCATCTTCAAATATCAAAGATGGCAGCAACGAATCAATTCTTCAGCATCATCGCTGGCGTCGGCGCTGGAACAGGTAAATCTGTTCTCTCGACAGGCTATACATCACTCTATCTGACGCTCTTGGCTCCATAGGTCGTTCCGTAGCGCTCAAGTTCGCCAAAACCTACCCCGTCGTCCTCCTCGCGCGCAACCCGGCCAACTACGAATCAATCGTTCAAGAGATTACTACATCTGGCGGACAAGCAATTGGCATACCAACCGACGTCTCCTCTCCCCAATCCGTCGTCAACGCCTTCTCTGAAATACAAAAGCAATACCCAGGCAAGAAGCTCGCTGCGGCAATCTACAATGTGGGAGGAAAGTTCATCAGGAAGCCATTCTTGGAACTGACGCTCGATGACTACCTAGCTGGGTATGAGGCTAATGGAAAGGGATTCTTCCTGTTCGCACAAGCTGTGCTGCCTCTGCTTCAGGATTCAGTTGAATCGTCGCCTCATCCTCCTTCGTTGATCGTCACAGGTGCTACTGCGTCACTCCGGGGAAGCGCAAATATGTCGTCTTTTGCAAGTGGGAAGTTTGCTTTGAGAGCTACGGTGCAGAGTTTGGCTAGAGAATTTGGTCCAAAGGGAGTTCACGTTGCACATTCAATTATTGATGGTGTAATTGATATTCCAAGGACGAAGGAGTGGGCGGTTAATGGTGGGGTTCCGGATGGCAAGATTGATGCCAATGCTGTGAGTTTGAAAGTGTTGGGAAACAAAAAGAAACGCTGACTGATGCTGTTATAGATTGCTGATAGTTATTGGTACCTGCATACGCAACCACGATCTCATTTCACCCAGGAGTTGGATTGTCGGCCATACGTCGAAAAGTTTTAAAAACACAGGCAGCTTTAGACTAATGTAAAAGTCTATAAAATCTTGTCTTTGAGCAGCCATTGCAGACTCGAATATAGGTGATATAAGCTCTGGTAGATGCCAGGTTTAAATGGCATCTTCCCTTACCAGACTACCGCTGAGTAGGGATATCAAGTAGCGAGACTGAAATGATATATCTCTCACCATCAAACTCTCATTCTTCAAAGACCGAGATCTAGAGGAAAGTCTGCAGGCGAGTTGTTTTCTCTCCGCTACACGTATACCGCGAGAGCCATGTGATCCAGTAAAGGAGATTGACGCGGATAAAATATAGCGATTGTATAAATATTATATATCTTAAATTCGTTCATTGATACTGTTGAATTCACGTTAGTAGAGGGTTGGTCCTCCCAAAGTGTATGTATAGCAAAACACACAATGTCGTGCCATTTAAGCACGACTTGACTTCGGGAGGACCTCCCATGGAGCATTTCACAATGAACCAGACGTGCAAGCACGGAGGATGTGAAATGGCCATAAATGCTTTTTGTCATTCCTATGTCTAGCACATCCAGCCGACTCCAGCCAGCAACCGAGTGCGAAAAAGATTCATGCCAAACACGCCAACCCATGTGCCATCATTTATGCCTTGGACTTGAGCTTCTCCTTGATCTCCCGGCCAGTCTTGATGCGCTCCAGTATGCTCTCACGATCCTTGTCGAGCTTCAACTTTGTGATAACGACCTTCGATGGGTGGACGCCGATTGGGACTGATTGGCCAGATGACTTCTCCTTGACGACACGCTCGATGTGGACGATGTACTTGAGACGGTAGACGGAAGTGATCTTGCCCTCGCGGCCCTTGTTGGATCCTCGCACAACGAGAACCTCATCATCCTTTCTGATGGGGATGGAGCGAACCTACAGACTCATTAGCATTTGGCGGATACTATGGTAGGAGTAGCACGAACGTTGTACTTTTCGCGGAGTTCCTTGCTCAATGGAGCGCTCATGATTGTACGTCTCACGCTTGAGGGGGCATCGTAGTGAGCCTTCCGGGACTTTCTCCTGGAGGAGTGGAGGGCTGCATACAGTGTCAGTCTCAATTCCTAGGTTGTCGGCGATATAATTAAGCAGATATGTAGACGTACAGCTGTTGATCTTCGTCATCTTTGCTGAGGTTGGCGGATGGCGGATGGACGTGAAGAAATTTGTCGTGGTTGTCGTTGTCGCAAGTCGCAAAATAATTCTTGCATTGAAAGGTTGTGTGGGGTGATTACATAATACTGCGAACTTTAGCGAGAGCCTTTAGTCACGTGGTTTCATTTTTGTTCGTGCACGGGCCCTTGGCCCCCGTCCAGTCTTCAACGACCTTCCCTCAGCTACTAAGCACGGTATTCTCTACACCTAACTAACGTCGAAATCGGGCCTACCTCCCGACTAAAGCTCCTCTACGACCCAGAATGACGATCACCTTCACCACATCATCCTCCCTCCACAGCTCCGCACTCCTGTCAACCCCAGAAAACCATAGCAGCATGCAAGCTAGACTGTGCCATTGCCTATAGTCTTTTCTGATTGATACCGACGCTTCGTGGGTGAACCTTGGAGTTGCCATGCTTTCTATGTGCATTTTCCCTCTCCCATTGAAATTAGCAGGTGACTTTCCTTCGGTGTCTGTGGCGAGTTCTTACTGCGTTCGCGTTTTGACTCCTAGTCGATGTCTGGATCTCGGAATCCAAACATCTCTCGCACTTGTCTAAGTATGCCTCTCAGTCTTGACGAGATCCCTTGTCTCGTTGTCGGCCCTTTTGGATATCCCAAAAGCTGACCAAAGTTGGTGACCGAGGCTGCCGGGCCACTCAGAAGAAAGTCCAGATTAATCATCTGGTATTTCTATTCAGATACGGATGTTCGGATGTCGAATTTCTAGTCAAGTCCACAGAATTTCAGGTTTGAAATGCTCCAGTGGGCACAGATACCAAATCTTTCTGTCTTATGACTCCTTTCGTGATGATGAATGGAGGACACGAGGACGGCAAGAAAGTAGAATGGATCAACATGAACGGTATATGAATCTGGTATAGGATCGTACAGGGGCCTTTGGGCCAAACTGAGTATCGTTATATATTCCACAGAGCATCTCTAATTGTGTGAGGGCAAGTCAAATCTGTGGTATTCGATTTCACTATATCCTTCAGGATCTATGAAAATGGGACTTTCTAAATTCAAACTCCCTTTCAAGGGTAAGAATAAGGCGCCTTATAATGAGAATCAAACAGCTATCGGTGCCCATGCAGATGGACCCGTCCCCCGACTAACCATACACTCATTCATAATGGGGGTATTTGTGTCCATGGGAGGTAAGTTGTTCCGGTTGTGGGCCGTCTATGCATAGCTGAGTTGTCAGGGTTTGTCTTTGGATATGACACTGGACAAATTTCAGGTTTCTTGGGCATGGCAGATTTCCAGAGACGATTTGGGCAAAGGAATTCCGATGGCAGCGGATATCATTTTAGTAATGTTCGCTCCGGCCTTATAGTCGGACTGGTAAGCTGCGCGCTCCTTAATCAATTGGGACCAATCTTAACGATCAACAGTTATCCATCGGAACTCTCATGGGTGCTTTGATTGCTGGTCCTGTTGCAGACCGAATTGGGAGGAAATGGTCCATATCTGCTTGGTGCATAATGCTTCACATTGGCTTAATTGTTCAGATATCAGCACCGGCGCCTAAGTGGTACCAAAGTACGCAATGATTCCTTTCCATCTATCGTTCATTTCATTGACATATTTGACAGTCGTCGTTGGTCGGTGGATTGCAGGACTTGGGGTTGGCGCTTTGTCTCTCCTAGTCCCCATGTATCAAAGTGAAAGTGCCCCAAGACAAATCCGAGGTGCTTTGATCAGGTATGCAAATCGACTACATTGCGGCAGGCGTCTCTAACATTATTAGTACTTACCAGCTCTTCATCACCATTGGAATATTTGTTGCTAACTGTGTAAGTATTCCTACCTGTCCCAATTTGCGCAACCACTAATTGTGAGTCGATACCTAGATCAACTATGGAACCGAGGCACGCAACAACTCAGGCTCTTGGCGAATACCCATGGGCATCTCCTTCCTATGGGTCCTCATACTAGGCATTGGCATCATTTTCTTTCCTGAAAGCCCGCGATATGACTACCGCCATGGCCGAATTGAGGAGGCGAAACGAACTATGGTAAAGCTTTATGGAGTCTCAGAAAACCACCACGTCGTGCTGGAAGAGCTTGCCGAGATCAAGGTCAAACACGAGGAAGAACTTCTACACAAAAACCAGAAATGGTTCGAGATATTTACCGGGCCACGAATGGCATATCGAATTACTCTTGGAGTAGTCCTACAGGCATTACAGCAGCTTACTGGCGCTAATTACTTCTTCTATTACGGTACGGTCATATTCAAAAGTACTGGTATCAACAATTCGTATGTTACGCAGATGATCCTGGGTGGGGTGAATTTCGGAACCACCTTCCTTGGACTCTATGTCGTTGAACACTTTGGACGCCGAAAGTCTCTCATATTTGGCGCAGCGTGGATGTTCGTCTGCTTCATGATTTTCGCCTCTGTTGGTCACTTTGCCCTCGATCGGAATTCTCCTGAACGAACACCACATGCTGGCAAGGCCCTCATCGTGTTCGCATGTCTGTTCATCCTGGGATTTGCCACTACTTGGGGCCCAATTGTTTGGACAATTTGTGCAGAATGTAAGTGTACTCCTTTTTTCTAAACTGCTTCCCTGCTTTTTCGAAGATGCAATCGGATTTTGTAAGACCTTGAAAGAACCCAAGCTGAATTTCCGGACAGTGTATCCTTCTCGCTATCGATCGAAAGCAATGGCTATGTCAACAGCATCAAATTGGTTCTGGAACTTTCTTCTTGGGTTCTTCACACCATTCATCATTGGCGATATTGACTTTCGCTACGGATACATCTTTGCTGGATGTCTATTCCTCGCTGCTGCGACCATCTACTTCTTTGTCATCGAAGGCCAAGGGAGAACTCTCGAAGAGATTGACACAATGTACATTCTCCACGTCAGTCCGATGAAGAGCACAGAATGGGTTGCACCACCTCCGGACCAGCTCGTGACAACTGAAAAGCTTGTTAGACGTGAAGTCCCAGGCGTGGGTATTGACCTTGAGCAGAGCGCCAGCACTCAAGCACGCGCCAAAGAAACTGGTGGAGATTCCTCTGCAACTCATTCCGAGTAAATTCGTCACAGGCTTCATGGCTGAAATGTGATTGGGGATTCAAGGGGACCTTCAAAAGGATTATTCCATGTATTAAATGAGGGCTTTTCTAGGTCGAGTGGCCAAGCTCAATCATTATTCTCTGAGGGGAACCAAGGAGGACCTGTTCGTTCGTTTTTGTGTGAGTGCCACAGTGGGTGGCACGGAGACAATCGTGGGCGCTGTAGTGGAACTATTTCGCGTATAAAATGATTTACGTTTTTGGTTTTCTATTCATCGTTCTCTTCTCGTCGCCATGGTATAATCATCAGAATTCTTCATCTCGCCAAAATTTTATCGACTCTGATTGTTCTTGTGTTGTTGCGTCGTTCTAGTCAGACCCGAGGGTCGTCGGGGAGCCGAGGCTGTGGCTTAAGCCAGCCGCACGCCTCCTCTTGGCCTTAGATGACAAGTTGCCAACCTTTACACGTTGACATTTCAACTCATATCACTACCAACATAGGAGCCATTGCAGTCGTCTTCGACAAACTTGAGATCCTCATGCTCACTTCCTTTGATAACAACGGGACTTTGACTTCCTGTCCCGTCCTGGCCGGCCCATCTAGTTCTAGTCGCTAGGGACCCTTACGTCATACTCAACTACAAATCCTGGGGCTCCGCACTCCTCTCCGCACTCTCCGCACCCGATCTCCACATCTATCATCTCATTTTTCTAGCCAGTCGCGCATTTCAATTTGAGTATTGGCCTCCAAGAAAGGACCGAAGCTCCCGGGTAAGTGCTTTTGTTCTGCAAGGCAGTTATTTATCAGCCCTTTGAATCACAACGGGTTATCTCTATCAAGCTTCCCAATTGTTCATATCTGTTAAATATCACGAAGGAACCCTGATTGAGCTCGTTGACACAAGGGATGAAATAAGTGCGATGTTCCATCACAACAATGGGTTGACCGCTCTCCAATTCTACAATAGCCCGTTGAGCTTTTGTCCCAACGTGAAGCAACAACGGTTTGGAGAGCTTGTAAGACCGTAAACGCCGATCTCTAGCCTCGGCCAAGTCAGTTAGGCTTCAGTCCATTGGATGAATCTGCTAATATAAGCATTAGAGCGGGACATCCCCCGCACTTGAAGGCAATGATAATGCCGATCTTCGATCCGTTCATCTCGCCAAACTGGATGTCGGAACAAAATCGAATTGAAATAGCACCACCGTATGGCTATTTTCCCCCGGAACCTTATGAGCTAGGCCCCAAGTATCTTTCCAGTTTCTCCTCGAGAACCTAATTGGAGGGGAAAGTCTGGGGAACTGATACGGAATCAGTATGTTGGCACTAGTGGTGAGCGCAACGGTCATTGAAAAAAACATGCGTTCGTGGGGACCTCAGGGCTCGGGAAGAGATAGCACCCCCTGGTTCTCTGCGGAAATAGTGACATCAACAGTAAAGCTCTGCTGTCTCACTGTCAGAAATAGACACGCTGAAAATATCATCAGACCTCCCAAATCTGCTTCGAAAGGAGAGCGAAATTCCGAAAGAGACTTGTGTGATAGATATCAAGATTATATCTTTTGGCATACAACGGCAAGCTCAAAACGCGCAACTTAAAAGACGCCTCCACAAGAACAAGGACTGGCAATTGGTCCTTATCTCGTAGTACCTGCCTATTTTCGAGTAGAGCCACGCATGTGTTGAAGCCGACGAACACACTAGGAAGCCACTGGCTACCCCACTTCGCGTAGCCTTCCTCGTTGTGAGACTTTCCTCCGTTGTGGCCCATTTCATGGGAGCTCATAAGTGTGCTGGCCATGCAGCGCGATTTACACGCACACCCATCTGACCTTCTTTGCCAACTCTACACTCCAACAATTGCCTCATAGTCGAGAAATCCAGAACCCAGATCTTAAAGTCGGCTCGATCGAGCAATTGGAAGTATCAGACACTTCTTTCGGATCGCACAAGAACCTTTCAGTATGGCTTCCCAACACATTGAAAACACGGCTCATACGACCGGCCACACGCCGACCCGGTTGCACACCAACGACATGTGAGTCTACCTGATATGAATACTTCCAGTCTTATCAGTTAGGCATTACCACAAAAGTTGCTGTAATGATCATTCTGAATTGGCGCGATTCTCGCACTTCTCGAGAAATCTTGTTAGGAAAAGAAATGAACACTGGGTGCTAACTGATCATAGGGAAATTGGTGTGACAGATGCTGTTCAGCGACATGTTCGACGAAATGTGTATGAAACTATTTCCTTGCTCACGATATAGGTGGCTGTGTGGAAATGCTTTACCCATAGCACATACCCATCCCGTTCCTTTGTGATGGGAACTCTACTAATGCATTCGCCAGTGTTGCGCCAAAGCCGGTATCACAGAAGAAACTCAACTTCGAGCATGCGAGACCAAGATGGTTCAGAGAAATGGCAGCGGAAGCGATGGGAGTATTCTTTTATGTGTTTGTTCTCCCCACTACCACTAAGCCCGCAAGGCCGACTACCTCTAGGTAGAGCTGATAAGAAAAAAGTTATCCCGGAATTGCCTCGCAAGCATCGTTCTTCATTAATGGCACCGAACCAGCTTTTGGCTCAATATTCCAGATCGGTTGGGCATATGCGATGGGAATTGCGTTTGCCATTATTACCTGCGGCTCAACATCTGGTGGACATTTCAACCCGGCGATCACCCTCTGTTTTGCAATCTGGCAAGGTAGGCATTCACCCGAAGTTGGCTGCCTCAAACCCTTGCTAACGCATCGCAGGGTTCCCATGGTCAAAAGTGCCTAGATACATCTTTGCCCAGATTCTTGGGTCGTTCCTTGCCGGCCTGATGCTAGTTGGACAATATTATCCGCAAATGTCAGCCCTGGCAGCTGAATTTCGAGGCAAAGGTGAAAGTCCCAACTCCTTGGGCGGTCCGGGAAGCATTCTTTGCAGTTTTCCGGCCGCGACTGAGACGAATTATGGGTACCTATTCTTCATAGAATTCTTCGTTGACAGCTTTATCGGGTGAGTCAGCATGAGGAAGTTTTGGCGCAAGAGCAGGGTTGACATACCAGCAGAATAATTATTTGGGCGGTACTGGATCCAGCAAATCCATTCGTAGTTCCTGCGTCTGCACCATTCATCATTGGAATGGCTTATGCTAATATGGTAAATGAGCTCCCTCCCTTCCTACCTGTACTATTGCTGTTTGGAATTTCGACCCGCTCTTCCCTACGAGAACAAAGACTAATTCCGCTGTAGGTTTGGGGTTTTGCAAATATTACCATTTCTACCAATTTGGCTAGGGATTTGGGTACTCGTATCGTTGCCGCAATATTCTACGGCGGAGACGCCTTCAACGACTACTCGCCTATCGCAATTCTGGTCAACGTCCCTGCAACTATCTTTGCAACAGCGGTATATGAGATTCTGTTGAGAGACAGCTTCGCCATAATAGCAAAGGGTCATAACGTTCATGAGCAAGGTGAAGAAGGTCTTACACGGCACTTGACCAAGACGGGGACTCTCGAAGAAGGAATCGCGAGCAACATGGAGAGGAGAAACCAATTCAGCAGCGATGACCCGTATGGCAGTCCAAGGAAAGATGAATCCCCAGTATAAGCATAAATTGTGTCATCTGGGCGAATTCAAATGGCATATGATGTCGTGAAACAAATTGCAGATGCGCAGCAAAACAGAGGAAAAGCATAGCTTGCGCGAGAGAAAAGGAAGGCAGATAAGAGAGCTCGCAGCTGGGATCAATGAAAAAGGGATTATACGCAGAATTCAAATACTCTATAGTGATAGGATTAGAAATCAATGACCATCAGGAAAGCGGCATACCAAGATAGATATTCGGCTTCTGTAGACAAAACTCGCTCTGTTGACTGATCAAGAAATGGAGAAACCTCGAACATGGGCAGTGACCTCTTCTATACTAGAGAGCTGATGAAGGCCCTTTCGCTTTAGATACCTCTGCTTCGGATATGATGGAGTGTCTTCTTACTGCAGTCTTCTTCGCTCCTGCTTGTAACCAATAACTTCAACGTGGATTACTAGAGCATGTCGGGTGCAGCTGAAAAGTAAGGACATATAAGCTTCCTGATACGTGAAAAGTCGGTTTAGAGACTTTTGCTAGTGTGCCCAGTGTTGAAGTGTTTAACCCAGAGTATTTTTTCATGATTCACGATGTCCCTCTTGACGCCAAGATACTAAGCGAGACCAGGATTTGGAGTTCGAGAAATTCGATGTCGCGAGGGGCAGGACTTTTTGGACGTCCACGTCTGCCTGCTTCTCCCTCGTTGCACATAAGGCAGGGCATCATGGCACATATTCTTTTACCAACTCAGCAGCTTCTCTAGGCCGACATTCTGTAGCAAGCATCGTTCCTTTTCGCATTTTGGTCCCCAGAGCCATTCCTTCGAATTATTCTCTTCACAAGCAAAAATGTCTTCCTTCCAGCCAGTTGCGACAGAAGAGTTGGATTCTCCATCAGCAGTGCATGAGTTTACACCTACGTTTTATATTGGCCACCATGAGTCGAAGCGGCCGCTGCCTGTCACAGAATTTGTTCTGCGACAGGCCCAGGACGTGGGGGTATGTATTTTTCTTTGCATCTAGAACACAGCTAGAACGCAGTTGGAAGACCTTGGCTGACCTTTCCTCTAGTATGACATGCTTACAAGTCCCATCACAAGCCCTCATTTCCATTCGAGAGTTTTAACACTGGTTTCCTCGTACCTATCCGAATTGTCACAACTCGAATCCTCCGAAAAGCATTCCACGAGCAGCATCCCGCCTGCACCTATCATCCCCCCTCTCGATCCCGTCGATACTCCTCTAACACCAAGCGATACACTCTCGCAGATCATCGCATACTCCAGTCCATGGATAGACTTGTGCTCGCCAGATCCTCTCATCGCCAATATATCACGGCAGGTTTTGAACATTGAGATAGCATATGCTTCCTTTTGCGGTGTTGGGCATATCATAATACCAGGCCCCAGAAATTACTTCAGTGGATCAGATGAGAACAATGGCCTCATTCAGTATGCCCGAGCTATACAAGAAGCACTCACTATTGGCAGCTATATTCAGATGGCAATCCATATCCCTATGTATGGACAAAACGAAGTGAAGGATATGACAGGTGATCTTCAGCCGTTTGCTAGAGATATCAGTCTACGCGAAATGGCGAAATCGAATAAGGAGATTGATCTATATGAGACATGGGATGCGTGGAATTTCATTCGGGGCGTATGTAAATACAATTCAAGACTTTTAGTAGGTAAGAAACCAATACAATCCATTTTCCATGAGTCCTAGCCCTGTGAAGCATAACGCAACCTCGACGTGACCTTCAGAGATATCCCTGACTCTGAAGGTACCTCTCCCACGCATTTAAAGCAAGCCTAATTGAAGACATACAAATGCTAACTTGTGGATCCAGCTCTTGGACTTCCCCGCCAACTGCCAGTAGAGTCTCTACAATCCCGCTGGTTTGCGGAACCTTTACGAATGCTCTCTTTCACCCCTAATACGTTTTTGAAAAACAAGGGCGGCCATCCAGTGCTTAGCAAAAGTCACCAAAATCTAATCGCGAGGTATATGCGTCTCAAGAATCCACCTTGGCTTCTATTATCGGATGTTGGGCCAGTACCCGGACTGGATGATCCCACTCAGCTCACAGATATTGCTGATGGATTTCCGCCACTTAGCTTAGTAGAAGACGCATCAAGATCTGTATCTGTATCGCCCACTCCAGCTGAAGCAGCAGGATCTTCTTCCCATAAGAGCAAACCTAAAATAAAAGACCCAGCAGCACATCTCATATACATGCGATACCTACAAAGAAATCAGCCACCAAGAACAGCAATTGAGAGGTTTGGATCCGGCTATCAAGACTATCTACAAGCTCCTCTTCAGCCTCTGACCGATAATCTCGAATCTGTGACTTATGAAGTCTTTGAGAAAGATCCGGTCAAATACGACTGGTACGAGCGGGCTATCGCAGAAGCACTTTCGGACTGGGCTCAGCAAGGCAAACCAACTTCGAACCCAAACGGCGCAGTTGTGATTGCTGTTGCCGGTTCTGGAAGAGGACCTTTAGTCACCCGAGCTTTGAAAGCAAGTCAGTCAACAGGAGTAGCAGTGGAGGTTTGGGCCGTGGAAAAGAATCCCAATGCATACGTCCTCCTTCAGAGACATAACGAAGAGGACTGGGGTCGGGTTGTTAATGTTGTTAAGAGTGACATGCGTGCCTGGAAAGGTCCACTACGTAGCTCAACAGGTCCCATCGGACAAGCTATTACCACAACTACGAGCGCAGCTGCGTCGCCCTATGGAAAGGTCGATATTTTGGTATCGGAGCTTCTCGGATCCTTTGCGGACAACGAGCTTTCTCCAGAGTGTTTGGATGGCGTTCAACATGTTCTGGCACCAGAGTTTGGCATATCTATACCTAGCTCTTACACCGCTCACTTGACGCCTATATTGGCCCCACGATTACATGCCGACATATCACATCGAGCGCTGACCGATTCCACAGCTACAGAAACTCCATATGTGGTCATGTTGCATGCCATTGATTACCTCGCAACATCAGTTCCGGACCATCCCAAAATCCAAGAAGCTTGGGAGTTTGTGCATCCTCTCCCGGCATCTACACTAGCTATCGCCGAAGCTCGAAGAGGTGGTGGTGTCAGTGGAGGTGGAGGAGGAAGTATGTCCGGTGGTGATGGAGCAAATGAGCACAACACTCGTTATGCTAGACTAAAGTTTGTTTGCAAAGACAGGGGCGTGGTCAATGGTTTGGCGGGATACTTTGAAGCAGTACTTTATGATGGTGGCGGCGGTAAGGAGAAGGTAGAGCTTAGCACGAGGCCTGATACGATTGATGCGAAGAGCAAAGATATGATATCGTGGTTTCCTATATTTTTCCCTCTCAAGGTATGTTCCAAGACACCCGATTCTTGGACGACTCCTACTCACAACTGTACTAGAATCCCTTATATTTCCCAGATGACTCCGAGCTGGAGATCAGTATTTGGAGACAAACGGATGACAGAAAAGTTTGGTACGAATGGTTGGTGGAGGCTTTTGTGATGGTTGGACCACAAAAGAGGATGAGACTGGGGATGAGCGAAGTTGGAAGCAGTCGCAAAGTTGGCTGTCTCATGTGATACCTGTTTCCGTTTTGCGTATACCAGAACTGGAGGATAATGGTGTGTTATTGAAGCCACGAAATGTGTGACGATTGAAGTTGACGACCCGGCCAAGTAGTGGTATCAAAAGTCCATTTGCCATGATGCTTTAGCAAGCCTGTCTTGCTTCATAAACGCCTTGCCCTGTGACATACTTTTTGAGCCAGATATACGAAGCTGCCCGCACCAGATACCCCGAATTGCTCGCATTCTGACAAGATCCGCCCCACATTTAAAGTCTTCCCTTTGATGTCATTTCTGCCCAGATTCCCAACCTCAACCATCCATCTTCGTGTCCGCTCCATTGTTCTGGTTCGCGCCTTGGATCCATAAAACATTATTGCATCTGCGAAAGCATTAGCACAAGTTAATACGATAGCTAACCCTCCCCAGTCTCTGCTCTTTGAGAGACATGCAGCTCCTTATCGTTCGAGGTAATAAAATCACCCAACATACCTTATCAAGACCTGGCCCAGTACACTTGTCATCTGTTGATCAATCCACTCCTCCGCTCCAGACAACTGGATGTTCATATAACTGTCGATGCTTACAAGACGGCCCTTGTACTCAGTTTGGCCCCATTTAAGACGAATTATGACTTCCTCGTTGACACTAATTCCCTCAAACATCAGCATTTGGTTTCCAAATAGTGCACTTCTTCGAGGATTCGTAGAGTGGTAGGACGTACAGATTTTGCAGCATAGGCCGCGGGTTGATGGGCATGAACTGCACAATTTTGTTAGCATTGGCAGAACAGAGAGAATAGCGGGGGAGATTCTGGAAGCTCACGTTACTCATTTTGGCGACAGAGTGGAAGTTGCGAGTGAAGGCGCGTCAGGAATATTTTGTGCGCGTACCTTGAGCTTGAAATCTTGAGGCTGCGAACTAGCTCGCCGTTGATTTGGAAAGTAATTGGTGGTTGCCGCTTTTGGGCAGGGGGTGCAGTTTAGCGAATCACAAGGCTGAACATAGGTAATTCAGAGCCTTTCAAAGATGTCGAGCAATTTTGAGACACATGAATCTAAGGAGGGAAAAATTTCAAGGAAGTTCACCCATCAAATCATCAAGACAGTAATATGTTGCAGATCCTTTTTACAATTTCTAATCTCAAAAGGAAATTTTGCAATATTGGACAGATAATTTGATTCTCAGTCACCATCCATTTCGATCATGAGGAAGTCAATGGAATTTTCATATTGACAGCTGGATATTGATCAAAGAGCAGCTAATTCCTTCGGATCTCCCACTTCAAGTCCTTGATACTGACTTCCTCGCCAGCCTTCTCATCATAATCAAACCACTCATCTGTCAGATCTATTTCCGTAAACTTGCTTCCTGACTCGATACCTGTTGCCAGCCAATTTCCCTAACTGATATTAGCTAGAAGTGTTGCCCTAGAGTGGAAGGAAATTGACCTCGGGCTTGAACTCCGTAAACTCGAGTCCTCGACAATCAAATTCTAATATCTTCTGGCGGGTGGGTGGTGATGCTTGTTGATATGCAATAGGCGGTGCGGTGATTGTCGCCGAAGACTCTCTCTACATATTGTTAGCAAGAGGAAAAATCAGAGGAGCAGAGAAGCCATGCCTTGCAGAATTTACACTTCCAGACGAAGTTCGCTTCTCCTCTACTTCCACTCATTTCGTTCATTTCCTGGAGTAAGGTTAGCTGATCGTGCAGTGATGAACCTGATAGCCCAATACCACTCACAAATCGACTGATGTTCACGAAGTTTGGATGAGTCTCTCTGCAAGAACCACATTGCACCTTGAAAGTGTACCAGAAATTATTCTCTTCTGTGTCGTCAGGTCGTAACTCGGTCACACTTGAGGACGACATTAGCTATCTGAAAATAAATCATTATGGCACAAACTCGCCCTGTCAAATCTGCAGTAAGAGTAAGAGTCAACATCGTGTCGAAAGCCTGGTTGATGACCCCCCTCTTGTTTATGTTATTGAGCTGATGAGGTTGGCGGGGTCATATGGCAAAGATATGATATACTCACTAAAGCGGCACTTTGTTGATCCACCTCGAAATCATCCGATAGTTGACTTCACCTCTAATCCCATGTCTTCAACCAACAACTCACTCAATTGCAGCCCCTCGACGAGAGTATGAGTCTTTCATATACGACTGAGTCTACACGAAACCCCTCAGCATGATACGGCCATGCAAACCCTTTGGTCTCGCGTCGCGCAGGCCAAATCCTCATGTCGGTGTCGATCCTGCATTCACACCGCGGCTACAATTGCTCGTCGTGCCACCAATGCCACCAGTAAACGTCGAGTCAGAGCTGGAGATATCTTTACGGCTTGTTACTCGACCATCTTAGCGACAGCTACATTTGCAGATGCGAGGAAGAAAGAGGATAGGAGGAAAGAATGGGACCGGATCATTGCAGAAGCTAAAGCTGGGGTGCTGGGGGAGAATGCAGACGCATCACAGACATCTGAAAGCCAGGCAAGGCCAGAATTAGAGAAGTCGGACGGCCGGTTCTTAATTGGGGATGTGGCACCATGTGAAAGTGGACTGAGTTCAGGCTTGAACAACAAGCTGAAATCATTCAGGGACAGGCTCGCTGGAAATTATGTTGCGACAATACCAGCTTACTCAAAACCTTTAGTTCACAAAGGGACGCAATTCGATGCGGACGATGTTCTCTCTTGGCCAGGGATGAAGACATTAAAGGACAAGGCATTTATACCTCGGGATCCTACCCAGCAAGTTCACCTAAATAGGATGGCCGACGGGACGCGAAATCTTGTCGCTCGACTGCTCAGTAACACGGTTCTTTTCACTCATGAGGACGAACTCCGCACTCCCTTCAGCGCCGACCTGGAGGGGCAAAGGAAGGAGTTGGCGGCCAAAATAAAAGAAATGCGGGATTCTTGGAGCATGTCACCAACCTATGTCTGGGAAGATATTAAAACTGGTTACGAGATGCGAACATCGCTGCATCGATCTCTTAATTGTCTGTTCTCCAAAGTCGGCCCTGATGATGCTGAGGTGGACATCATTATCTCGAAAGTGTGCTACAATCTCCTCATAACTTCAGCACCACCAAATATCGGAACATATAATATCTTGATCCGAGAGTTTACTCGTTTGCGAAGATTTGACCTATCTGATATTGCTATTGATTCATGGCTTAACGAAACAAAACTGAGACCAAATAGGAGAACCGTCAAACTCGTTCTAGACAATTATGTTGCAGCACAAGACCCGGCGGGACTTCGAGCAATGAACAGACGTATGAGGGGACTTGATGGAAGCATGGTGATAAAGCGGATACACATGGCGAGGATGGACCGTCCTGAAACAAAAGACTGGGCTCAGCGGAACAAAGTGATTAGGAGAGGGGAGTGGATTTATCAGAAGGTTGAAAGAGACGCAGAAATATTCGACACACTGATTCGTGGTACACTCATCGTGAATCACCTCAAAACAGCCATTCGATACATCCGCGCAGCTCTTCGAGAAGGCGTAGTTGTCTACGCCGATACAATCGTCTCTGTCGTGGAAGCTTGCATGCACTTTTCCGACAATAAAGCCTCGCGCAGCCTCTTGGAGGCTCTTCTATCGATATGGGAAAGCGGTCACTGGGGCAAACTCATGGACTTCACCCCGGATCTCAGGTTTGCCCTACATCGTCTCCTCTCTATATGTGGTTACGATTCTTCTTCGGATACGCAATCGTGCCCAAGTTTATTGCCGGCTATATCGCAACCTGCTCTGAGAAACATGCTGCGATTCATGCACCTACAGTCTATAGAAGATTCTTTAAGCATCATTTCCGATCGAATACTCTGTATGGAGCTAACACTTTCACCTCATCGAGATAAGGAGACGAGCACCGCTGAAGAGGCATGGATACTACTTCAGCAAAGCCTTGAAGTTGATCGTTTACAAGCTGCAATTCGAGTAAGGTGCATTCAACAGGCTCGGTGGATTAAACTTGACAGCATGAGGCGCATGATCGCGAAAACTACCTTCAAAATTTCAGTGTTGGGCCGTGATACAAAGATTCGAGAACACTTATTTAATCAGCTGTCGACGAAGGCGACGAAACATTTCCTTGGGAAAACTGGGGGGGACTTTGCAAAGCAATCTATGTCGCAGGCAAAAGAAGTTGCTTTCCTGTCGAAATTGTTGGAACAGGACAAGATATGGGGCCGACTCCCAGCAGCGGCTGTTACCCAAATGAAAGCTCAGCAAGCTCGGAAAGCTCTCGCTGCCAAAATTGCCAGCGACACCAACAGGGAAAGAGAAGCTGTTGCACACTCGGAGTCCCTAACCAATCCGTATCTCAAGAAAGGCTGCTTGACACAGCAGAATTCCACACTAGAACTAGAAGATGGAGAATTGTGGGAATTGCTACCAAAGCGTTTGGAGGCTCCGGTTGCGGCAATAGAGTCGAACACTCAAGAAGTCAAGGGTTGGGTGGCACCTTATGCTGAGGTTCCAGCAATACAAGTACCTGTGCCAAAATTACAGCACGCAGCAGCATAGCGACAGAAACGGATCTCCTTTCGTCTTTTGCCGGTAAATAAGATCACAATGATGGGAATGTATATATGATAGAAGCATATCTCGGCGTTTCGGGGAAGAGGTCTTGGAAACACAAAGCATAAGCATTGTATTAGGTAGAACAGCAGTTGAACATCTGCAGAGTTATATATGTCGCAGAATACTGTAAAGATGTAATTCAGACACAGTTGAAAGGGAACTACCATCATACAGGGCACCCTTGACAAGAAATATTCACTTCACGTTATTTTCTCTATTGAACCCTCTATTTACCTCCCCAGTGCCGACGTACCCAAAGTCTCGCCTAGATCCGATCAGCACTTCGACTCCTCGCCGCAATCTATTGGTGTGGAGCATTAACACTCTTCTTTCTAATTACCACCACACCTCGTTTCCCGTAATGACACTAGAAGAGGTGGGGAAGAAGGCTAATCGGGGTAGAGAACTGAGGCTAGGATGGGAGTGCCTTTTTGATGCCCAACTAAAATCAAAGCAGGAACAGTTGAGCCAGAAAACTAGGCCTCAAATAGGAGAACCACTTCCCGTATTTACAACAGCAGATGCGGGGCTTGACGGATCACGTTGGAGACACAAGAATCAACTTTAGAGGAATTCTCATTTCAGATATACTCTCTATCTAGAGTTGGTAAGTCTCATCGTATTAGTCGAATCTAATCTATAGCCGTTTGATGCTCGCTCTCAATAGGCCTGCGTATGAAGAAGTGAACACAAACATAACTCATGCTATCCAAGCTTACTTGGAAGCCAACCCGTGACCCCAAACCTCTACATAACTCGTCCCGGCGTAAAAATCAAGTATGCACAAGAAGCGAAACATACTAATAAAGTACTGTATGCTGTAATGCAAAATATCAAAGAAGGGCAATGACGAAGATAGCTGTTCCCAGCAAGGCACCCAGGTTTGCTTTCATTGTTGTCGCGCTGCTCTTCTTGGTTGAAGTGGAGCTAGGAGCTGAAGTGGTGGTTGTGGCCGTACCAGAGCTTGAATTCTGTCCACTTGGGGAGTTGATAGCATCGTCCGCAAGAGGGGTAATGGCAAGACCACTCATCGCGGAGCCAGCACTATTCTTCACTACCTGTGTGACTTTGGTACTCGACACAGAAATAATCTTCCCGTTGTTCGGATTCTTGATTCCGTTGTTGATGAGATCTTGAACTCCGTCCGGAACTGCTGGAATGGTGAAATTCTTCGAGAAGGTCGAGCTAGTGATGAGCGAGGAGGAACACTTGGGGGAACAACACTAGTGTTTGTAGCCGCTGTGCCCTGGAGAAGCGTAATATTGAGCTTGTTGTATTGGCCTTGTAGAGCATCATAATCTGACATCAATTGAGCGGAGCCGTCAGAATTAATGGTTACCAAGCCGTAATTCGATGTCTCCTGGGAAAATTCGTAAACTAGACCACCAGAGAGCACTGGAGTCATTAAGGGGCCGTAAAGTACTGGGACTTCGGTGAAAACTCGTGGAGATGGTTTGTTACAGCCATATTCGGAGAAGAAGACAGGGCAGCTTGTATTAGTGAAATCGGCGGTAAGAACGTCGTAGCCAGAGGTTGTATAGGATGAATCGCCGCACCAAGAATAGCTGTTGAGCGCGAAAAGATCGCCACGTGAAGGATCGGAGGCATCACCGGTAGTGGTGCACTGCATGTAGTTCCAGGTGTCGAGCAGAATTTCCCGGACATCAGCCGCACTATAACCCACAGGAATACTTCGAGATGAGTGCTTTGCAATGTAGTTCTTGAGATCTCTTGTGACAGCCTGTGATTGTCAGATTTGCATGCCCAAAGCTGAAGACTGATGGACTTACTCTCATATATGGAGGAACTGATTTGCCAGTATCAACATCATTAATGACCTCGTTTCCGGCAAAAAAAAGCAAGGTGTTAGGATAGCCCTTGAAATTTTCAACTACCGCAAATGTTCTGTTGAGGTATCCCACATTGTAGCTATTCCATGGAGCGCTTCTATCAATACTTTCGCCCGCCAGGGGAGAATTGACGTCGATTAACATGTAAATGCCAACCTGCAAACGTTAGATTTGGCTTTTACTGATGATAGCCCAAGACATACCGAGTTGAAAATCGAAGCACATGCATCATGGTCTAGGGGGCCGCAAGTCAGTAAAATACACCTTTCAAGCTCGAAGGAAGATTTCCAAGAGGGGGAAAGACTACTCACTTATGGAGGGATCTACATTGTAGACACGAATCGCGTTCTGGAAAATTGAGTGGTCAGCGCATGTCACTTTGGAGGGTCGCGGGGAATAGTAGATTTATCCCAAGCTCTAGATTATATCAAACATGTATAAAAGGTATTCTTTTGGTCTTTGGAAAGAATGGAAAAACAACATAAGGAACCGGGTTATTCTTACGACACCTAGAGATGTTAGTTCCCGTCCGTACCAGGCTTCCGGAAGAATAGTACATACCAAGACGTTGCATCAAAGCCGCATCTCTAAGACAGACGGCCCCGTCACTCAATGGATCAACTCCTGAACCTGGATTATATCCGGATGAGCCACCAGGTTGATACGCTACACCGACGAGCTGGAAACGATTGCCAGTCTTAGGATTAATGAAGTCGGCACCCTTGATTTCGAGAGGGGTGGCAGCGAGAGCGACACTGGCGCATAGTGCGACAAATGCGCAGCGGAGCTGCGTTGGAGAACATGTCAGCTTGAGAATTCACGAAGATCCCCGTCCAAGTCCTGGACGGGTAGTCGCATGCAAGAAACATTGCGACACCGCGGGGTTTCCATACCGTGCTTGTAAACATTGGGCTTTATCGCAACCAATCCAATCGCGAAACAATTCGCAGGAATTCGTCCAAGCTTATACAGCGGCAGCAGCCGAATCGATGCGGAAGAAAACGAAGGTATGCGTAGGAACTGCTGAGAAAGCTGCAAAACGAATGTATCGCGGAGACGGGATATCAGTGAGGGGGAAGGGAGGAGAGAAAGGGAGGATGTTGACGTCGTGCCTCGAGCAGGACTTCCGGGAGATGTTTCCAATCTGAAGTGGCTGGAGCTATCGCGACTTCCAGGTTCCAGGGCCGTTCCGCAGGAAACGGCGATTCGGCGTTTCTCCTTCAGGGCAAGTGCCTGGATGCACGGCGAATCAACGGCGGCCGTTTGCTTGGCTCCCCGCGGTTCTCACCCAACCCAACGTCCCTAATATCCCTAGTGCATTTCGTATTGAGTGGTTTGTGTAAAAGACACGAACTTCACGAGGTGGCAGGAACATTTCATCTCCATCCTGTGGCGCTTGCTCGTACGTGTTCTCAAATATCAAAGAGTGGTGTACGTTTATTTATGTCCTCACTGACTCTCACTCTTAGTTCGGATGAGATGAGGCTCTCACAATCAACGAGACATGCATAGCCTGGGAATCGTCTCCTCATTCTTGAGAATGTACTGTATGGAATAGTAAAGCAAGGATAGGTTGTAGAATACCTTACGAGTTACAGTCATGCCTAATACAGCGGGGAATCGCAAATGTGGACGCAAGGTAAAACGAGGCTTATGGTTTAATGCAATCTCCATTTTGACGTGACCATCCTTCGGTAACGCCCTGTCTAGGAAGTACAAATGCTCAAACCACCAGAGACAATTACGAGTATCTATTTGTAAAGTCTTGAGACACGTATTGCGCGCCACCTAAGCTGTGTCGTCCCAACAAATGCTCAAAATCTGCATCTTCAATCATTACATCGCTCTAACCCCTGAACTCCTCCACCTTGCTGTTCGCTAGACGTCCGGGAATAAGAGCAAGAGGCACAATGCCACTGACATGCATCTCGGGGCCGTATACGTGCATGTTAAAGTTCAATTCCTGTCCGACAGCCTTGATGTTTTTCAAACCCTCCTGGTAGTTGGGACCAGCACGTCTGACCCAGATTTGAACGTTGTGCTCGTTCAATTGTGTGCTAAACTCTTTAAGAGCTCGAATGACACCCTTGAACGTCGATGCAACGTTGGTGAAGTTGGCAATACCTCCACCGATGAAGAGCACCTTACCCTCGGGGTGTATAGGTGCGCGGAGCATCAGGTCAATGACTGTTCGCGCGTAGTGGAAAGTTTGAGTTTCTGTAGGTGCTCCAGAGTATTCACCATAGTTGGCGAGCTCATCAGAGAAACCACTGCTGGCAATGGCATCAGCATAGACAACGGAAGCACCACCACCAGCAACCAAAGTCCATACTCGGCCATTGGCGTTAAGGATGGTAAGCTTGAGGGAGGCACCAGTCTTGGCATCAAGTTCAGCAATATAGGCTTCTTCCTTGCTCATCTCACGACCGAAAGGAGCCGGGAATTCCATAGGTGGGCCGGCGTCAATGTTGACCTTTCCATCAGTGGCCTTTACGGCGGCCATACCAAGAGCAGCTGGGGATCGTGCCACAGCCCACTTAACACCACATTCGAACTCAGCAGTCTGGTCAAGCTTAGCAGCCAAGTCCAAGAAGTGTACTTCAGCTGAGGTGGCATCGGCGTTGGGAATGACGACCAATGGGTTGATCTCGAGGTATGTGAATTGGCAGTCAACGTAGACAGCGTATAATCGGGAAATAAAGTCCACCAAAACATTGTGCACGCCCTTTGGAACCTTCTTCAGAAGTGTTGCCGCGATCTGGTCGTTCGAAGGATATTCTGCGAGGTCGACTGGAATCAAAAGCTTCTCGGCTTTGGCATCAACATCACCGACATCGACACCTCCCTCATGTGTAAAGAGAATCCAGTCACCCTAGTAAGAGATAGGAGTTAGCACGTGTCGCACAGCGAATAGCTTGTGATTGGAGCGAGAAGGTTTGACGGAGGAACTTTGTGCTAGGGTTTCTGACAGCGGAAAAACCCTGACAGCGGAAGAGGTAGCGCATGTGCAGACGCAGGTACAGATTCTGAAGCTCTGGATCTGATCGGGTTGATGGAAATTTGTGGGACCCTGAAATGAGCCTCTAGCTTCCGCTCACCCGCTGTACCTGAACCGAATTGTGACTCGGGTCCGGCAACCATAAAAGGTGGTAAAGCCCACATGCATAAGGAACTTTTCCATCTGAAAATGGGTTTAAATGCCTCCCCGCCACTGGAATACCACTTTGCTCTTTAAAGTTCGGAACTATCCGACCTTGGTGCGAATCCGGGGTTTTTGGCCCCCAATTTCCGCTTCTTTTCCACGCAACGCTCTGAACGCATGAAATTTTGGGAACATACCTCTCTTTGGGAGTTGATGTTGATGTAGTACTCAGTGTCCTGTGGATGCGGTACGAATGGTTCAACCAAAAATTGTCGCAGAACACCCATTACGGTCTCTACTTGTTGGGGCTTTCCGGCACGAGCAGCAATCCACGCCTTTGCCTCTGGCCACGTCTTGTTCAATGCGAGCAAGCCACTCTTGCCTCGTCTCTTGATGAGCTGATCTGGCTTTGCAACGAACTTGGCACCAGGAGCAAGGAGCCATGGATATGAGACCTCTGCTTGGTCGAGAATGGCGGAAACTTCAGCATCTTCTGGGAAGTACAGAGATGCCAGTTTTGAAGGTGGGTTGTGTGTAGCGGATTTTGGGAGAGGAGATGGCTTGATAATGGGGGCTCTTGTGAGGTGGTAGTTCAGGATAGCCTTTCCATCGGCTTCGAAAATTGATTTGGCGGCCATTGCGAGGTATGTGGAGTGAGTTTACTGTTCAAGATGCGGTCAGCACAGGTTCTAAGGAAAGCTGGTTTTATTGCTAACAAAAAAGTGGCTAATCTGACAGCTCCAACAAGCTCAGGAATGTTCTCGGAAAATGCAGAAACTTGCAATTCTCGAGCTGCCGCTACCACAGAATCTCCCGGTTCCGATGTTTCTGGACAACAATTGGAACTGAATTGTAAAAGAGGTTTGAGGGCACTTGGTGGTGAGACGAGTGCTACTTGGGGGAAGAAATTGATGCGAGAAACAGATTGTTGCGAAAGAGGAGAGCGAGAACGGGACCGAGGGACCAAACATACCTAAGGGGACCTTTATCAACGAAACAACGTCTGGGATGGGTCTTCGGTGCCAACAAGTTCCTAGGGCGAAGCAACGAGTTCTCGATATGCGAGATATCGGGTTGGATTGGAGACGAGAGGATTGGGGATATTTGCAGCAGCGATTGAGGAGCTTGTCGGTGCTTAGGGGTGACGGTGAACGAGCTGATCTTCTGGTGCTGGACCTACGGACACCGATACTTTTCTCCTCCAGGCCTGTCGTCAGGCTCCCACCACAATTTTTGCTTAGCGCAGAAAGGGCCTCAACGATTGACCAAAAATTCCCCAGCATTCGCGCCAAGTCCCAGCCAGGACGGCCACATCCCTGCAAAGCCCGACCAAGCGTCAGGACCTCCGCGTTGCTCTCTCCATTTCGGGCGCATTTCTGGCGCAGAGCTGCCGCACCGCTGCTCAACAGTGTGCCGTGCAGCCTTCGCAAACAGGCCAAAATCTCCACCAGGGACCACCGCCTTCACCCTGCCCTCACATCTCGGTGTTCAACAACAGCTGCCCCTGGCTTCACCTCTCCGTCAAATCCTCCGCCTTTCCCTCTGCAATTATTACTGCTCTTTCCCCGAGCAAATTGCCCTCAAAGCACACCCCGATCTCCCTTGCTCCTTCACGACTTGTTGCTCTGCCCTGCCAGCGAGCTGAGAAAAAAAGCTGCTGTTGATTCCCCGACCCAATATTTCTGGTTGATGTAAGTCTTTTTTCCCACCCGTAAGCTTCTTTGTCCCAGCAACACCATTCCAAACCACTGAATACATCTCGAGCCGCAAGCCCATTTTCAATTGCTAACGCGCATTTCTTGCTTCAGATACCCTCAATTTTCTCACGATGCCTTCTGCCACCACAAATGGCGTCGGTGCCAATGGCACAGCTACTCCACAAGGCCTTTCCGCCAACGACAACATCCGCCGCTTCGCAGCTCCAAGCAGACCTTTGAGCCCGCGTGCGGAACACACTCTCTTCCACAACAAGACACGATGCTTTGTGTACGGTCTCCAGCCACGAGCCGTGCAGGGTATGCTCGACTTCGACTTCATCTGCAAGCGCAAAACTCCCTCGGTTGCCGGTATCATCTACACATTCGGTGGCCAGTTCGTGAGCAAGATGTACTGGGGAACCAGTGAGACTCTTCTGCCAGTTTACCAAGATGTAAACAAGGCAATGGCCAAGCACTCCGATGTCGACACAGTTGTCAACTTTGCCTCGTCACGAAGTGTGTACAGCTCGACGATGGAATTGATGGAATACCCACAAATCAAGTCCATTGCCATTATTGCCGAAGGTGTTCCTGAGAGAGTAAGTTCAAACCTCCCTTGGTACAAGAAATGTGGTAACTAACACATTCCCAGCGTGCCCGTGAAATTCTTCACGTAGCTAAGAAGAAGGGTATCACCATCATTGGCCCTGCCACTGTTGGTGGTATTAAGCCAGGATCTTTCAAGATTGGTAACACCGGTGGTATGATGGACAACATTGTTGCCTCCAAGCTTTACCGAAAGGGTTCCGTCGGATACGTCTCGAAATCCGGTGGTATGTCCAATGAGTTGAACAACATCATCGCCAACACAACCGATGGTGTTTACGAGGGTGTGGCTATTGGTGGTGACAGATATCCTGGCACAACCTTCATTGACCATCTTCTGAGATATCAAGCTGATCCCGAGTGCAAGATCTTGCTCCTCTTGGGAGAGGTTGGAGGTGTTGAAGAATACCGAGTTATCGAGGCCGTCAAAGCTGGCACAATCACAAAGCCAATTGTGGCATGGGCTATTGGTACTTGCGCAAGCATGTTCAAGACTGAGGTCCAGTTCGGCCACGCTGGTTCTTTCGCCAACTCGCAGCTCGAGACCGCTGCAGTGAAGAACAAGTCCATGAAGGATGCTGGATTCTTCGTCCCAGAGACCTTCGAGGATATGCCATCATTGCTCGCTTCAGTCTACCAGAAGCTTGTCAAGGAGGGTACCATCAACCCACAACCTGAGCCAGTTGTGCCAAAGATCCCAATTGATTACTCATGGGCACAAGAACTTGGTCTTATCCGAAAACCCGCTGCCTTCATCTCCACCATTTCTGATGATCGTGGCCAAGAGCTTCTGTATGCTGGTATGCCAATTTCTGATGTCTTCAAAGAGGACATCGGAATTGGAGGTGTCATGTCGTTGCTCTGGTTCCGTCGTCGTCTCCCAGATTACGCCAGCAAGTTCCTTGAGATGGTACTAATGTTGACTGCCGATCATGGTCCAGCTGTGTCCGGTGCTATGAACACCATCATTACCACCAGAGCAGGAAAGGATTTGATCAGTGCTCTCGTCAGTGGTCTGTTGACCATTGGCTCAAGATTCGGTGGTGCTCTTGATGGAGCTGCCGAGGAGTTCACAAAGGCTTTCGACAAGGGTCTCTCACCACGTGACTTCGTCGACTCCATGCGCAAACAGAACAAGCTCATCCCAGGTATTGGCCATAAGGTCAAGTCCAGAAACAACCCCGATCTCCGTGTCGAGCTTGTTAAGGAATTCGTCAAGAAGCGCTTCCCAAGCTGCAAGATGCTTGACTATGCTCTTGCTGTTGAGTCTGTCACTACATCTAAGAAGGACAACTTGATCCTGAACGTTGATGGTGCCGTTGCTGTCTGCTTCGTTGACTTGATGCGCAACTGTGGTGCATTCAGCTCGGAAGAGGCTGAGGATTACCTCCAGATGGGTGTCTTAAACGGTCTGTTCGTCTTGGGTCGTAGCATTGGTTTGATTGCCCATTACCTCGATCAGAAGAGACTGCGTACTGGTCTTTACAGACATCCTTGGGATGATATCACCTACCTCCTCCCACACTTGTCATCAGGGACTGGAGCGCCTGGTGCAGAAGGTCGTGTTGAGGTTCAGATGTAAACTCTTTTTGGGCAGAAATTAATGGCGTTCGTGTTGCTGCTAAGGCATTTGGTAGACCAAAACTATGATGGCGCAGCTTATGGCTGTAAGCCTGCAATAATAATGCTGGGCTCCATGTCGTATTATGTTCAATAGCGAATAAAGCGTTAGATGAGAAATGCCTTGATTGTCAAAACTCTGTGATTTTACAAATGAAGCTCCTCAACGCCAAGTTGCTTGTGTCTTTTTAACCCAGCCAAAGCAAGCAACGCCAATCCATAGACATGAACACCATATAATCAGATCCTGTAGCCATTGCACCTTATGCCTCCTCGATCACAGACTTCGAGCTCATCAACTCGTCAACATGAGCCCGCTCAATCTTTGCATTTCCCTTCTCCTCCTCCTTCAACAAAACAGCCAGGACCTCAATAGGTGGATTCAAGCCCAGCTTATTTGCTCTGACCCAACGCTTCATGCGTGCAATACCTATGCATGGCTATTTGTCCCTGTTAGTCCGTGTCTCTGACTCAACCATCCTCCATCCAATATCTGCCAAAGTGCTTCCAGAGATAATAGAAAATGACATACCCCATACTGACTACTAATATCAAACAACCTCAGCACCTTCTCCTCCACCCCAAGCTCCTGCTGATGTACTCTCGGCGCCCTCCTCTCATTCTCCCTCTCCCTCCAATACTTTCTAATCTGCGCATCCGTGACCTTCGCCGCCCGTTCCTCTTCCTCAGTCCGCTCCTCCTTCTTGCTAACTCGTTCTACTTCCGCAGAAGCTTGTTGTGCGATTGCTGCTTCGGAGGAGACGTGGCCGACATCTTTTGTGTCGATATCTTCGGGCGTGAGGGAGGAGATTGATTGGGCGAGTTTGGATTTTTGGGAGGTGGTGGCGGTGGGAGTGGACGGTTTTGAGACTTTGGAGGAGGAGAAGGCGAGGGTCTGTTGGGAGCCTCTTGTTGCGGGGCCGCTAGAGTGACGGGTGCTGCGTTTGGGTGGCATGGTTGCGATTGTGCGATGGAGTGTATGAAGAGGTTTCACTGCGGTGGAGTGGAGTGGTGTTGGTGGGGAAGATTTGTGAAATGGGGTTGATAGAGTTCTATGACGATTTGGAGATTGGGGAACTGGGACGTCGGCAAGGCAACCACGACAAGCGAAGGGGACTTCTGCTGCGACGCTTTGTTTAAATTCATGCAAATGATCGGATATAAAACCTCGATATTGAATGCTTTTTGAAATTGACGGATGTGAGATACTCTCACAATTCGGCTTCTATTGCATTCTCAAAATCGGCATTCTGCCACCACTCTACGGTCGTCTCCAAACTTTTGGTACTTCATGGCTTGTGGTTCTGGTCTGCACCCTTGGCCGAAAGAATTTTCAGGCAATATCATTTAAAAGGCTGTAGAACTTTATAAATCATACCTCTTCTATATCATAGTTTGTCAGTTTAAAGGGTCTCGTCAATAATTGTTGAAGTGCCAGCCACACTCGCCCTGGGGGGACCCCCTTCACTCCCAGTCAAAAAAAAATACCAAAACCCCCACACCCTCGCAAAAGGATGTGATGGACCACCCTAGAATGGGGTTTCGGAATTTTATTTGTTTTCATACCGATTTCATCTCATCACCTTGCTAGTGGGTTGTCCCTGATATTTGGTTGGGGAATTTGAGTGTTTGCGGAAGCCAACGCAAGGATTATGTGCTAGTTGACTCCGCGATCTTTATTATCCTTCTCTTCATGGATAGAAGAACACATGAGCAGAGCTAGTAGGAATAGGAACAGTTCAAAAGGTTCAAGCGACTAAGCCACTTTCAGGAGCCACCAACAGTCTTCAATCCTTTTTCAATGTTTTTATTTCAAAGTGAATTTCATCATGGCTATAGATGATTCCCCGAGGTCATTTCTACATGGATATAGATGACACTCGTCTCAACAACAACAAACACTCACTGCAAATTCTTCAAAGCCTCCGCAATGATCCCCGTCATTTCCAGTACCTTCTCATCCTCCAACCGTCTTCCAACACACTGCAAAGTAACTGGCGTGCCATGATAGAACTCTGGATCATAATCAGCTTGCAGGGCTGCGTCCTTCTCATTCAATGGCTTCCAATCCGATCTCTTCTTATCCAAATCCTTGTTCGCAAAAGTTACTGGGAATGTGCAGACGGGATAATCTACTCTCATTATTAGCATGCCATCCCGTCGGAATAGGACATCGTGTGAACTTACCCAAAATATTGAACACGCCGGTAAAGTTAACACAAAATACTTCCTGCGTAAATCCCAATCTTGGGGCAGTCCATGGACTCGAAGGTAGAATAAGGCCATCCATTGGACCCTTCCCATCGCCACCAGTTTTCAACCAAGCATCTAAATACTCCTTCTGATACGCATTTCTCTTCGTAATCATCTCTCTCAACTTCGTCGGGCCTAAAGTTCCATGCTCGCCTTTCAAATAGTGCTCTTCATAATTCTTCATACTTGGAAATACCGGCTCATCATGTTCTCTCGTTAGTTCCAGGATTGCTGCAGCGCCGAGGGTATAGAATGAAGAATTCATTTCCTGCGCCATGGTAGGATGATTTAGTGGTTCCCAAATAAAGACTTCATGTCCTGCTGCTTCAAGAGCTTTCTTGGTCATTGCCAGACCGCGGACAATTGGTGGGTGAACGGAGATCTCGCCGTCGTTGTCGGGAATGATGCCGAAGCGGAGTTTGCGGCCTGGAGGAGTAATCACGTTGCCTCTCCATGGAACGGGGAGACATTTCGGGTCGAGGTCCCAGGGTGAACTCTCAGCAGAGAGAACGGCGCTGCAGTAGAGCTTCAGAGCTTCGAGTGAGCGGGACATTGGTCCGTTATTGCTGTATATGAAGTCTTGACCAGAGATTCCCGACTTTGTGCCGTACACTGGAAATCGTCCGAATCTATTCATTTGTTAGACTTTTCTAGAGTTAATAGTTTGGTAGAATAGCTCACGTAGGTTTCAGTCCATAAAGGCCATTAAAAGCAGAAGGAATTCTAATCGACCCCCCAATATCCGTACCAATCCCCAACGGACTCCCCCTCATAGCCAAAAGCACACCCTCACCTCCACTACTCCCCCCAGAACTCGTCCCACTATGGTACGCACCATTCGTCTCTCCCCAAATATTACTAATGGTTTCCATCATCATCATAGCAACCGGAACTGTGGTCTTAACATAGAAAACTGCACCAAGCTTGGCTAAAATTGAAACCAGGACAGTCTCCTGCTCAGGAGTGGTAGCTTCATTGGCATAGCAGGCCATACCGATGGATGAAGGGTGAGGAGGGGTAATCATGCAATCTTTGAGGGAGATTGGGAGGCCGTGGAGGGGGCCAATCACTTGCCCGTTCTTTTCGAGGTACTCATCTAGGAATTGAGCACGTGCAAGAGCTTCTGGGAAGAGGATCTCTGTTAGGCAATTTGTCTAGGTTGGTCGTTAGTAAACCTTCATTCTAACATTTGGTGAGAGAACAAACCAATTGTTGAGCAACAATTGAGGCTTTGCAAAATGCCTTCGTGACTTCTACAGACGTCCATAACTTATTCTTGATTTTGAATAGAATGTCCTCGGCATTGGTTTCTAAGATCTCTAACTCTCCGTGGGTGAAGTGCCCGGAAGTCTTTGGGACAGTGGTCAAATTTCGGGGGAGATTCTTGATAGATTCTTCTGGTAAGAGATATTCTTTCGGGATTGCCGCTTCTCGGCGTTTGAGAGCTTGCACTGCAACATCTTTGTAGTGTTGTCCCATGTTTGATGTTATAGTCTAAGAAGTGATGACTGCACTGTGGCGAAGGTCTAGCGAATCAGCGCTGAGGTCTCAACAATAGGCAAGAAAATGAGAGAGGAAATAGAGAAATAGTTGACAAATGTAGAGGAAGTGAAGGAGATATTAGATTTTGTTATCATGGTCGTCCATGAGTTCACAGACTTGCCCGTGGCGAGCCCGTCTAAAAGCTAAATGAAGTGTTCGCCGCTCAACGGCTATGAGAAGTGGGGGTGGGGTGATCGTTTATGGTACTTGCAGCCGAGGGACATTTTATTCGAAAAGAAAGGTCGAGATTTGATGCAATTCCCAATCATTGTTACACAATGATGGGGGCTATGTCATTTGATATGTTGCCTATACATTTGACGTCTCAGGATTGAAGCAACATGGTATCCGAAAGTGCAGCACGATTTAGATCGGGTATCATCTATGCCAGTGTATTCTTCTATCACGATTCGTAGACAATCGATCTCTTGCTCGTGAGTCCAGCCGCATCAGTGTTGGCGTTCAGTACTCCAACATTCGAGATCAAAAGATTGATTGCCGTGTCACTCCCCGAACCTGCTATTTGCTGTCCCGCTGCCTCGCAAGCATGAGTAGAAATCTTGTTGGTAACACTTCCAAAATCAGTACATCCCTGCAAAGATCCGGATTATCTGCACTCACAAAGCGATGTTTCCTGCTGATCCACGCGCGCCGCCTATATCAGCCTTACTGGCGGTGTTGTTTGCCTGAGCGGCGGAAGTACATGACGAAATAGCTGCTTTATCGGCAGCACTGAGAGTCGCTGCATTAACACCACCCGTTCCGAGCTTTGCGATTGCTGCCATAGCCGCTGCGGGAATAGTGAGTGACGATTGAGATGTTGCGCCCGCAAGGACTGTTGCGATGTTGGTTGTGCTGAGAACCGAGGCTTGAGCCGATGCAAAAATGCAAAAGAGCGCGAGAGGTGAGAATGAACGCATGGCTTCGAATGTTTGAGTCGTTGAATAGTTGAATTATGTTACACAGAAGAGAAGGGATAAAATGAATGAGTGTCGATTAAGTTGTTGAAATTCGAAGTAGTGATCGTCCAGCGTTCGAAGAAAGGAATAACAAGTGAAAACTTGATGCGCCAACGCTGATCTTATAAAACACAAGTGCTCATGATGATCAGACGATTTGCGGAGTAAGCGGTTAGAGATGCTTCTTTAGAATTAATTCCCGTTGTGATACTCGAAGGCCTTGTCATGCGGCTCAAGCGAATGGTGAGAAGTGTCAAAGGTTTTCCGAAACGAGCTGGCTCGTCTGATCTCCGTCAGGGTATGCACCAGACAGGCAACAATGACCGGGTTATTTCAGGATGTTGCCACAGTGTCATCGCGAAGGGAAATGATCCAACGAGAGTATGGTTTGCCATTGAATTTCGATCGAAGTGAGAGAAAAGTATGCTCACTCGCAATGAATAAACTACGTTCTGCAAAAGCCTTACGTACGAAAATTGAACTTAACTTTTCTTAGAGCCTCATACCTCATAGCACAGAAGTGCATCAGTCGGCAAGATCGCGGGACCTATGAGGACTTTCTTGTAAAGCATGCTCTGTTCGAGGTTATCTCGCACTCTTCACTCGAAGGATCAACAAGCGCACAAGAGCATGTCTCCGCTGAAATAAAGCCATAAACTTTTGTAAATGCAGATTTAGGCTGAATAAAAGGGATAATCGATATACCATCATCTTTAGACGTTCAACCCATGGAAGGAAGGGGTAGAACGCATATGCTCAGATGGGAATGTATTTGGGACGACGTTGAATGAAGAAAAGCATAAGAGGGATTGAAATTGATATTCGATTCCTGCTGTGAAGCTATCCGGAACTCCATAAAATGCCTAGCCGTTTCCGTGTGGCCTCCAACGCCGTTCGTAGTTTTCGCTGTCCATAAGATTCGTGTCACATCAAGCTATTTGAATGTGGTCAGCAAAGCGTAATTATGAGGGGTTCAATACTCACTATCTAGGTAGTCCGCTGCCATTAACAGCTCCAAGCACAGCTCCGGCGGTATTTCCATATCTGGTACATCTTCCTTATTCCGGTACTTGAAATTGTAATAGAAGTATTCTGCCACCTTCTCCAGGACAATGCCACTGTTAAGCATCAGATCAGTCCATGGTCATTCGAATTGAGATCTCCAGGATGAGTGCATGTGAGCCACAGCGCGACGTAAAAGCGGAATTGCAGAACTCCCTCCACTGGAATCCGTCGCCTCGCAGCATATTGAAACTTTCCCATATGCTCTGTTTGCAACACCCTCACCGGAAACCTTCCAGAACCGGCAGATTACGTCGAGATATAAGAAGTCTCAGATCAAGTGTATGTGTATCATCCAGGACCACTACCTCATTCCTAGAATATAGAAATAAAAGGGCTCTGTCCACGAAAGCTTTGATGTAATCATCGACAATAAGGAAGCGTAGGCCTTTGTTGTTCAGGACATTCGAAAATTATAGATTCGTTGGAAATGGGACCAAGTTATTCGGGACATACTTAATCTCTTCGAATATACATCTACCTGTGGTTGCTTCGGAGAATCCACCTAGGAGTATGGCATGTTAGCTAAATTGCTCCTCCGGTGAGTGAGGGAAAGTACTGACTCTTTGGATCAAGCATTCTCTTAATGGCACCAGAGATACATGCCGCCTCCCTCAATACAACGAATTCGAAGCCATCGCTCGATACCAGCGTGACGTATTTGCTCAAGGCTTTAGTCTCACCGGAGGTATCCATGATTGTGGTGGAACTCCTTGCGAGTTGGGAACGCGAAGCTCCAGGTTCACGCGAAGCTTGGGTTTGCGGCAAAGGCTGCCAAGCCTTTATGGAATTTGTGGGTAAGGTCACGTGCAATCGACTCGTTGCGAACCTTGGTAAAGAGCCCTGGCTCCAAACCAAGCGGCACAGCTTTGAGCCTCCTACTTTCAACGACATCTCTTCTCATTGAGGAGCCGCAGAAAACTTTTGCAGACCTCCTATTTGTGTTTTACCCTCACCTCAATCTGAAACCAACCTTCATTATAACATTTAATCGAGGATTTTCGGGCACCTGCGGTGTTTGTAGACCCCCCGCAGGCCGAGAAGCAGGAGGTCTAGGCATTGCTTGAGTATCGAAATATGGGCAGAAAAAATTGCTTAAAGTTTCACTCATTTAGCTTTCTGAGCGCCGGAGAGAATCTGAAAACCTGTCTTTGGTTTCGATGAACACCCGAGCATCCGATGATTCTGTGTTTCGGACTCGGAGAGTATTCATCTGCGCATCTGGGGTAATGTTGGGCCACGAGTACCTCGAAATTTCACACTACGTCACGCATTTGTCTTATTCTCGACGTGCTCCATGAGCATAAAATTCCTTCTGCTTTATTTCCGATATCTGCAGTTCATCGCAACATCTGATTGGGGCGCAGAATGGCATTGTTCTCATACCAGCATCGCCCTTGGGAACGATCACTTGAGCACATGGTCAACTTCTTATTCGGTACAGGATACGTCCCGCCATGGCTCTCCTGCTTCAAGTGCGAGCGCGTCGAAGTAATTCCGGATTCCGGATTTATGAACCCCACTTCAATCTTTCCATTGAACCACAAAGAGGAGGAGAATTCGAAATCCTTGATTGCGATTTCACATTCGCGGGTAGGGTTTCCAATGGCAGCAGCGTTATCAGGAATGTTCACTTTCCTACACTTTTTTATTGTGAGCACGATTGATGCCCATTGACATTCATCGTCAGCAATTACTTCTCCTCTTTGAAGAAAAGAATCAGATTAGATCTCTCGAGTGTGCTCTAAAACCTTTATCGAATAAAACATCAAAGCAGGGCCCCAATATCCTATGGTGGGCAGGTATGACCCACCGATGAGCCGGTCAGTCCGGAAGCTAATGTAACCCTGGCAGGCACCATCCAGACTAAAGTCAGGGAAGGGCTAGAACATTGCATTCGTACTCGGGTATCGTAATGTAAGGAGCACAATATCTGCCTCTCCTCTCCGCCGCCTTCTCATCTATCTCGAATCATTCTTTTCTCCCACTATATGGATATGTCATTCGCAATTGCCATTGCTTCCCCTCCTTAGCCCAAGGCGGCTCCCAGACATGTTGAACAGTCTTCCTGGCGTAATTGGGCGCTTCTTCCTACACATATACGGGACTCTTCTGAATAGGTATGTCAATATTTACTTTTGACTGCGCTTCAAGACGCGCGACAGACGCATAAATGTTCCAAGTCTAAGTATGAATATAGATATTCGTTTCCTGGACTCATTAGCCATGTCTTAAAAAACATGGTCTTCATCCTTATTTGGATAACGACTTTTAAAAACGGTATGCGAGTCCTCCATTGCAGGAACAGACTTTGCTGATGGATGATTTTATAGCATACCGAATAGATCCTTCCATTCGACCTCGCATACGAGTAAACTTTCTCGAACGAGCAGACCATGATATATTCGACATCAGCTTTATGGGTCTCGTTTCGCAAGCAGTCATTGCGGTTATTGGATATTCATGGATGTATACCATTACCCGGCGCATTAAATTGTCTTTGTTAGCGACGCTGCCACCAATTCTGCTTAATATCTTATATTCGGGAACGCACACTCTTTACGCGGCCTTGGATGTTTTCGTAAGTCGGACGAATTTCTGAGAGGCGCAATATACTAATTCTCTAGACATGGCTTTCCTATGGTGTCATTCACTTCATTTCTCCATTCTTTGCTGCTCTCTGGCTTTGGTTATTCGCACCACCGGGTGTCGTCTCGGTGTTTGGGTGGACGTTCGGCATACAAAATTGTTTGGGTATTATCACACATTTGAGTTTTCCTACCGCAGCGCCATGGTACGGAGATCAGTACGGGTATCCTTTGCCTCCAGGAAATTACAGCATTCCTGGGTCTGCTGCTGGATTGGTTCGAGTTGACGCAGTTCTTGGGACTCACATCTACCAGAATGCTTTCAAAGCATCACCTCTTGTTTTCGGCGCCTTTCCATCTTTACATGGGGCGTTTAGCTGCTGCTGTTTCTTCTTCATTGGAAGATACTCTCGAAAAGGCTTTTTCATCCTTGGGTTTTATGTCCTCTGGCAATGGTTTTCAACCATGTATCTCCGGCATCACTGGCGCATTGATCTGCTTGGGGGCCTTGCATACTCAGCTTTCGCGTTCTCAATGTTTTATAGGAGTTTGGGACGCATGGACAAGGCGTATACTTTTGGAGAATCGGGAGGAAATGGCTGGCAAAGACTTTTCGAGGGTACAAAACTTCAGTATGCATTTGATGGGAAGCCGGACGTAGGATATGAGGCTGTGACGGGTACTCCTGAGAGCGGATCGCCATTGTCAACGATAGTCGAATTGGACGGTAGAGAGGAGGATTTGGAAGCTGGTCGGATCTGCAGTAGCGCCTTGAGACCGCCTTGAGAGAATTGATCCCATGGATGAGTTGGCCTAACTTGAAGAGTGGAAAGTCCAAGAAACTGAGTTTTGGGTCTTCAATGATGAGTAAAACTCTCCCCAGAACGCTCCTGACAATGTATAGTCACTGGATAAAATAACGGAGTAAGTCGTAGAAAATAGCCGGCGATCAGCAATTGAAACATTTTCAACAACAACTGCCACTCGTGAGAAATTGTTGGAAACCGGCATGATCTTCCAAATCAACAAATTTCAAGCTAGAGGGTCATACTCTTCTTGTCGTCGTTCAAATATACATATATGAGGAATTTGGGAAAGTGGTTATTAACCAGCGGTTCTAGAAATGACAAACCCCTTTTCAGATATTCTACCATACTATGCGCAAGGAAATTCATCTACTTCCAATATTCATAATTTCTAGACAAGATAATGTAGTCATGTATCCAAACCTGCAAAAACCGTCACCATCTAAGAATTCTCACGTGACTCTCAACTACCTAAAAAAATCGTCCTACTTCTCACCTAATTGCCATCTTCAACAACACAACCAAAATTGATAATGTCTTATCTTAAAGGTGGGGGTCAGGCCACTCGAGGTCTAGCACGGTTAATAAAACCAAATCTGCTGTTGCAGCAAAAGGCAGCGTATCAGGCTCGGGACAAACCTTCTCAATTCGGTCAAGTTGAAGGGTTCATACATCTACATCAGAAAGCGGACTCATCAACGAGTTCAGATGAGAAATCCCAATCAGCTCAAATTGCTAGACAAGAACACCAACCCTCATCACTGGAGTCTCAAAATAAGACTGCAGATAAGAAATCTCATTCAGCTCAGACTCCAGCACAACCACCGCACCCCTACTACCCACCCATCCAACCCGGCCTTCTCCACCAAAAACGGGCCATCATCACCGGTGCCTCCAAAGGCATTGGCCGCGCCATCGCCCTCCGTTTCGCAAAGGAAGGCGCCTCATGTGTGCTTATAGGACGAGATGTGAATGCCCTGAATCTTACGAAAGGGGCGATGGAGGATGTGAGGGAAGTTGAAGAGGGAAGCATGGGACATGATGTGGTGCCTGGGGATGTTGGGAGTAGAGGGTTTTGGGAGGGGATGAATAAGATTGTAGGTCTTGATTTTAATCTCTTTCATTTTCACTAACTCTGGGTATTCGAATCGCTGTTTTGGGTTTCCTAAGCTGAAACAAGGGTTCGCAGAGCATATTTGAAATCATGGGAGGCTAATAATGATATAGAAAGGAATTGATATCTTAGTTAACGCTGCGGGAGTGACGCATCAAAGCCCATTTGTGGTAACATCTCATGCTCGGATTGACGAGGTTGTGCAGACGAATCTGATGGGGACGATGATGGCATGTCGAGTGGTGGGCAAGGGAATGATGCAAAATCGAAAGGGTAAGTTGTGAAGTGGAAATATAATGTGAAAAGTATTACTAATTTGCGCAGGGTCTATCATAAATGTATCTTCGTTACTAGGCCTGAAAGGTGGGAGAGGTAGCGCTGCATATGCTGCTAGTAAATCTGGAGTAATAGGTATGCTCAAAAGCAGTTCTTCTAGTCTCATCAATGCTAAAATTGAACAGGCTTCAGTCGAGCTTTGGCTGCAGAACTAGGCGAGAAAAATGTTCGAGTCAATGTCATAGTCCCAGGTTACATCGAAACAGATATGACGGCAGGTATGTATCTTTCATTTTGAAGAATTACCCTCTTCCTATCTTTGCGCATCTTCATGACCCTTCTTCTTATGAACATGCGTTCTAATATACAATTACAGCCATGACTCCCGAGGCGCGATCTGCTGCCTTGAACGCCATACCCCTCAAATATTTTGGGAATCCCCATGACATTGCTGACGCAGCTGTATTTTTGGCTGCGAATAATTACACAAACAATTGTGTGCTTAATATTGATGGTGGCTTGAGCGCCACTTAATCTCACATAATGGAAATTCAGGATAGATCTCTTTACCTTGAAGAGGTGTCAAGGAGTCTCCGAAGATGCAGTATTAGAGGGCAAAACGAAGTTGTCACAGAGAACAGATGCTCAATCGTCATCGATGACAATGGCATGATCTGCTGCGTCATCCAGAATTATCAGGTCATCTTTTGAGATGCCATTCGACTGGATCTTCTTCTTATCTGGGGTCTCGACATCTTCAACTTCGTCGAGCCGTCTCTTAGTGGGCACAGTGTCATTGCTTACTGCCGTGCTTTGAGATGGCTGGCTGACGGAAGTGGGCTGTGTTGTTGAAATTGAGTGACCATTTGTTCCTGGAACGGACTTCTTCCGCCGGGGAATGGGAGATGCAGGCTCATCACCTGTCTGTGTAGGCAGAAAGTTAAGTCCTCGGACAGGCTTATCATCTGGTGTTGTACTTCATAGTCCAGTTAGCAAGGCGGACGAGATCGTCTTTGCAAGCTTCACTTACGATTCTTGGACATTGAGAACAAGGTTTACTCTGGGGTTCTCATCATCCTCATCAATGATGGTAAGGAAGCTGTCGCTCTTAATGCCTGTAATATATTAGAATTGTTATGTTTGTAGAACGGGGAATACATGCCAAGTTCGCTCAGCTTTTTGGCCAAGTTGTCGGTCTCTTCGACATCATAGAGCAGAGCGTCGCCGTGATTGACGACAATTTCTTCACCATAACCTAACTCAAAGCGGAGGAAGTTTTCGACAAGGTCATTGAGTGTGGCTCGTGATATATCAACAAGAAGTTGACCCTGGGCTACACTACACACGGGGCAATCCTCTCTTGGAGGACGAAACTTGTCTGATGACAAAAGCCGCTGGGGCGCAAACGGTGAAAGGAAGATCTATGATTATTAGCTCAATGCGTGGGACTTGCCAGCAGTGGGGAGTTGCAGTAGTCAATATTTACTCACCTCTTTCGTGCTCGAATAATCGCCTTTGAGGACTTTGAAAGACTGAAGGACGCAAAGACCAGCAACAATTGCGTTCGTCGTAGCAATCGCAGGAATAATATTGCCAGCCATCTGCTTTATGTCAAATCTAGACTTTGTCTCGATTCCAAAGACTATGGATCTTAGATTTGCGCTTGCGGTGACAAAATCGAGCGTATCCTCGTCGTCCTTGTCGAATGTTATGGCAGGCTCTGCTGAGTTGCCATTCGTGGCAGATTTCATATCAGTCATTCTTTTGCTCAGGCGCTCAAGACTACGAGGATTAGCAGGTGTCACTGTTCTAAGCTCAGAGCTCAGCTCACCTGTCTTTGAAGACTATGACATTCTCGTCGAGGTTCCAAACTCTTTGGCCGTCCTTAAGTATCTTCTCTTTAGAGGTTTCGATATCCACAGCCTTCTCGATGATGCCATCATAATTTAATGGCTCGGGTGGTCTTCGAGTCTTCCACATCTCCTCCATCGATCGTAATCGGGTGATGTCATCCTTGTACACCTTGTCAAAAAGCAATTGTGGAAATGATGGCGTTCCCATAGCTTCTTTTATCTTTTTAAGTGCTTGTGATTCTTGTCGCAGTTTTTCGATCTCCTTGGCTAGATGAGTGTTAGTAAATAATCAATTCAAGAACAGCTTAAACTAAATTCAGGGCAAGTATGCTCGTACCATTTTCGGAATCCTCAGAATGGTCCATCTCGGCTGATTCATCTTCACTAGCTCCAAATATTTCGCTGCCATAAATTCAGTATTCGCATTTAGATAATCGCCCAGTGTTTCCTCACCTCAGCAGATAGCTCTTGCCCCAGACTATGCAATGTATTGGCTGACTGGGTGTGCTTCGGATGGTGCAGACAGGAAAGCTTTTCGGTGTTTCTTTCGGACTGCAATCGTAACAAGCTGTAACACCCTTCTTGATAACCTGAACCTGTCCATTGAAACCAGTGGTACCACTTTCGATGAGAGGAACGTCTGCCGCTAAACACATCTTATTCACATGTCGCCGGGCCTCCAAGTTATCCAAAGCATTGAACACGATTGTGAAATCCTTGAACCAGCTGACGTTGAACTCGGGGTCCTTGATGTTGGCCATATGAGCCTCGAGCTTGACATTCGGGTTGAACACTTGTGCGGCTTCCTTTGCTACCTAGTATTTCTCTATTAGTTGGTATACCTCCAACAGAGACGTATAACCCACCAAAGCCTTCGATTTCTTGATATGCTCATGTCTGAAGAGGAACTGTCTGTTTAGATTGCTGAGATCAATCGTGTCGAGATCAACGATATGTATTTCGCCGAAGCCAGTAAGAACGAGATTCTTCAGAAGTTCACATCCTATTCCTCCAGCGCCGACCATCAGTATTCGCGCGGCCTAAGTTTTGTTAGCTGATGCTTTAACAATAACATGCCCCTTCGTCCGTGACACCATGTCGCATTCTCCCAGTACATGACAGGCTCGGGAAAAGGGTTTGAGAACCACCAATAGGTATATTTTCTGCTGCACAGACTCTGCCATACTAAAACATTGATGCTGGTGTCTATGGCCGCCATAGAAAATCGAGTTGCGTGAAAAGCTTACCTTCACCATCGTGTTGGTCGGCGATCCCAGCGACTTGTAGTTAAACTGGTCGCGCTTCATGATTTGTACCATTGAGAGGGTATTGGCGACCTGCCAGTACAAAGTGAAGGAAGAACGAGGGGAATTGGAATTTGTTGTGGAAGTTGATCGTGGATGCGCCTCGGCGGCAGGTTTCCTGACGAGGCTCAGAACGCGACGGGAAGGAGTGTAAGCGCGATCGATAGACAACGCTCTCCTTATCGGCGTGCACGGACCTGTTTTGCCTTTTCTTTTCTCTACGGTGTTATTTTCAACTTTTGTTAGAACTAACTCTCTAAATTCGATTTCTAGGTTGAGCCTAATTTCGGGTTGATTTGTGGTTGTTGAGCAGTCATGAAGGGGACCTGACTAGAACACCCTTCACAAACTCAAAACTTTTTCTACTACCCGATCCCGTGACGGCCTTCTACATCACTCTGGACCAACGCTGTGCTGCAGGCGCTTGTTTGTGGTGATACATGCTCACTATGTCCGACGATGAGCCAGATCATGACCTCCTCGACTTTCTCCGTCAGCATTTCCAGAAGACTTCTGTTGCACCTGCAATCCCAGAGACTCATGTCCTAGAAGGCGCCGAGTATGTGTACGACAACGCTATTGATGTGGCACTCGATTCCCAGTCTACAATAGCAGCGGCTGCTATGATATATGAGCAAATGCAAAAGAAAGAGTACTCGACGAAGACATGGTCATCGCATGAGCTGCATCCTCAAACCAAGGATGAAAGCACAGTAAATTTCATATTTACGTTAGATCTCCTTAATTTTTCATTTTGGTCGGAAAGAATAGAGCAAGAGGAGCGATTTGCAGTCGAATACAAGGGTAAGAGTTATACGGGTTATAAAAGTTTGGTTGCTGCATTACAGCGTGCTCTTGATGAAGGTTCGTTGGTTGCGGCTCCTTACCGAGATCTTTGGTTGATTTCCTTATTCCCAGATATACCCATCACTTCTTCAGACTTCTGGCAAAACGAGGACGAATGCACCGAAGAAGTCTTGAGACATGTTTTCAGAAGTAAAACAGAAGAAGAGATACCTCTTTTCGAGGAACGAGTGAAGTGCCTGCGAGAAGCCGGTCAGGTCCTTTATGAGGTAGGATCCAAGAAAGAATAGCACGCAGTCTGCAGTCACTAATGCCTGACTGCAGAAGTACGAATGCAGATTTTCCAACTGCATCAAAGCAGCAAACTATTCTGCAGCTGCTCTGGTGAATCTTCTTGCGGCAGACTTCCCATGCTTCAACGATGTGGCTAAATACGAGAACCGGAAAAGTGTTCGATTTCTCAAACGGGCTCAAATATGTGTCGCGGATCTTTGGGCAGCTTTCGAGGGCGAGAGTTACGGAGAATTTGATGATATTGACAAGCTCACCATCTTCGCTGATTATCGAGTACCTCAAATTCTGAACACTTTGGGATGCTTGTGGTACAGCCCGCAATTGCAGAGCACGATCAATTCGATGAAGATGATTGAAAGCGGGCATCCATGGGAGATTCAGATGAGAGGTTAGCCTACCTTTCTTGCACCTCTTCTTCTTGCTAATTCTTGATAGGATGCACTATCTGGTGTGTGGAGCTGATCCGACGAGAGATCAAGAGGAAGCATCCTGACGCCAAGATCAACGCCGTCCTTATAGATTTCTTCCTTTACGATACAATGAAAGAAAGAGAAGCTGCTGGTCAAGAAGAGATACCCCATCATAGAACTAGAAGCATTTGGTACTGAATCACAGAGACGAGTCATTCGAAGCTTAGATAAAATCCCGATATTGTGAATGGTCTCTCGGACTTGACCGTAATATGACTCTTTCTCTTCCACACTTACAATCCAAGCAAGTACAGCAAGTTCTACACCTCTTTGGTGGAATATCCTCGCCGGAACACTCACTGTCTCACTCAGTGGAAGGGACGAGCAATGATACTTCATGAATTTTATCCAGAGAAACAGCAGATGGTTTGTTTTAGAAGAGTATCCTTCAAGTTGATTACGCCACAGAGCATTTCCCAGAGACTCATAAAATACAGCAGGTGCAGTTCGCAACGTCTGCGATGCCCGGTAGACTACATGTCTTGTACTCCTCAGCGCCTTCAACATCATCGCAGACAAGGATCCCTATTCCTCAGCACCCTTCTTTGGAATCCTCTTCCCTGTTGCTCTTTACTTCAGCAAACAACAACGCCCCTAATGCCTCATCTTTACTAATCTCAAACTCCTCTGGCATATTCTCGACCGTTATCTTTCCATCGGACTTCCCATAACCATCACTTTGACGAAGCCATTTGCACTTTTGGCAAACCCCTGCCTTCTCTATGAACTCCTTTACTTCTTCGACTGGCAACCTTCCGATGCGATTCCGAGGAGCCAACATGGGGCTGTTCGGTCGGTAGGTATTTCGTGCTGGCATTCCTGATACTTTCGATACCAGCGTTTGCACATGCTGGTAAGTAATTGATGTTTTAGTTCTCAAATTTTGGAGGGCGTTTTCTCCAGAAATTCCATGTGACAGGTTGGTGGTAAGACATAAGAAAGATTAGATGTTCATGTTTAGCACTAACTACGGTGGTAGAACTTTGTGTCATTCATGGCTTTCCAGCAACATGTTACTAATCTAGGTTGAATGTCCTTCACGAAGAACGTCTTATTGTGCACAAAAGCTGCAATATTTCTGACATGAAGACAGGATATATCACTTGGGAGAAGCAATTATAACACTTGCTCCTATTGTTGATACAGAGTCCTTTTGATTACACGGACGTTTCTCGACTTTTTCGAGGAGTAGCTTCCTAATATTTACAATCGAATATCTCCATATCTGGGTACGATTCTTCCCAATTTTCTTTCGCAAGGTACGCTAAACACCCAGCCTCGTGCTCCAAAAAGACCATCACAAAATATAATCGCCAGTCTCATCTTCCTCAGGCTCATCCTTCCCGTCCTCAGATTTACCTTTTTCATCTTCAGAACTATCCTGTTCGCCCCCGGAGCCATCAATGCTGTCCTCGAATGCGTCTTGCGCGTCCTTGGAAGCGTAGTCTGCATCCTTTGATTTATCCTGTTCGTTCTTGGTTTCGGTCTGGCCTAGTTTGATTTTGCTTTCTCGCAATAGACAACTCGGGCATGCACCCTTTCGATCCCAAAATTTCTGTTCTTGCGTCAGCGTGCCACCGCACGCTTTATGGTCACGGCAGTCAGGGCCGTGTAGTATATTCTTTGGCCGAAGTTTGAAGTGCTTCCTGTCGTTCTTGCACTCCTGAAACCTGATATCCCAGCGCATACACATGCTAGTTATTCCGATATTAGCTCTGTGCTTGAATTTGTATGTTTCGATCCGTATGTTTGAACCTCCAGTGTATTGTCAGTTTTTGGTGAAGGGAGTACCGCTGCATATAAAATTGAGCATATTATTATAGGTCGATGGACTCAGCAATAGTCCCGCATGTTATTCATGTTCTTTAAGAGCATACGTTGCAGCTATAATGTTATTTGAACCACGTCTGATTGTTTTGCAAATTCCTAAGCACCGTGCCAACGATCATCTCGGATGAGTTTCCTCCATGACTGGATTTTCTGGAATTGGGGCTTTCAATGCGAAGATTCGCGTTGAATCTTGGTTGGATAGTAACTTTCAGCAAATTTTGATTCTGAACTTTGATAATCGTTACATTACTATACATCCATTCTCATAGATCCAATAGCCAAATGCATCTCTATAACACTCATCCCAAAAAATTTCCGCCCAATCATAAGGCAGAATCCCACCAGTAGACCTGTCCAACCCATCCTCGCCAGTCTTATACTCCAATAACTAAGTGAGATCTTACTCAATACCCACAGTCTCTCGTTGTCATCTTCCATCGACCAAACGTGCGCAGTTCGTGCACACATCCTCCCCTAAAACAAGTAAAGGCAATGTGATCAAACATCTTGTTCTATTGCAGTTACGCTTACGGAGAAAGCCAGATCCCTCGATAAGATACTTGTAGTTTTCACATTTGCGATCCAAGCGCAAGCATAAGTCTTCTGTCCATTATTGGGGATCAAACTTTGGTGTTGAAGTTGTGGTCTTGTATCCGTGAGCAAGCCTTTAACCAAGCTTTGGTGGAGATAGTCTATGGATGGAACTACGATGGAATAAAGTTTGAATTAGGGCTAGCCAAGTCTAAGTTCGAGTTGACTCGAGCCCTTTTCCTAGCAACCCAAGCTTAAGTCGAGTCTAGTTAACTTAGACTTAGGTTAAGTATCTCAAGTCTAAGTTGATCTGGCTAAAAATCCAAGTTAACTTGAATTTATTTTTTAATATAGATGGTTCTTATATTATTATCACGTGTCGTACTTACTCATAAGAGATATTCTAAGTATCTTTTGTACTTAGCTGTGCGTTAAGAAGAGTAGATAGATAAGGAGTATAAAGTAAGACGCCCTTGGCTTTTATACTGTAATAATTCACGTGCGTATACTATTTATAGTATATTATCAACTCAGCAAGTCGACTTGACTCAGGCTCGAGTCGCGGTTTCACCGAATTGCCGAATTCAAGTCCAAGTTCAAGTCCGAGTTTGATTCAAATCAAACTCGCACTTGGCTAACCCTGGTTTGAATCCACAATCGTTTCTTAGTTTTGGCTCTCTTATTTGGCTTGAAATGTTGTGAAATATATGCTAAGTTGTAGAAATCAAAGTGGACGTAAACGTCTTTGAATTCATGTAATGTTTGTGAACTAGGTTCTGTCTATGTCTTTTTCTTGAATGAACGGAGAGCAAATTTGGTCAAACTAGTGTCAAGGCAAAAGATTTGTGATTCACCTTCTCTAAAGAGATACATGCTTTCGCCTGATAATAAATTCCCTAGTAGATCCTGGTGGGAAAGAGACGCTGGAGCAATTCACTGCTCTTGGGCCAAAAAAACTCGGCATCCACCCGACCATGACCCATATTTTCTTCTCGAGTATATGATTTCAATTAAGCAGGAACCGTCGTCAAACCCAGAAGGTGTGCGTCTAGTTAGGTGTTTGGGTCAAACTGTAGTGTGGTTGGGATGGGAAGAGGTTGGCATCGACACAAACCCTTGGGTAACTTCGAGTTCAAGGCTAAAAATCCGGCAATCATGGAATTCAAATCAAATCAAACTCAGTTCGTTTGATTTAACGCCTCTGGGCCGCCTTAATAGGGTGGTGTTTTTGCTACTTTGACTTTTTTGTAAATTGTAACCCGATTTAGCTAAGTCTCTAGACACAAAAACCATACTTCCTTTTCAACTCTAATGCTATTCTGTTACTTTTATTCTAGCGACGTCCTCACGGCTTAAATTTATTTTTGATACCACACGAAAATTAGGTGATGTACCGATTTCTCTATCGTTGGAATGCTCGAGAAGCATTTGCTGGGGAAATTGAAGAGACATATTGAATCCAAGATGGGCCTTTTAAAGACCACGACATCACAGAGTGAAGTGTGTGAAAGGTGAGGAAGTTTAAAAAGTGCACATCTTTAGTGAATATGCATCTGATTGTGGCGTGGCAATGACGAAGGTCCATTCAATACTGTCACAACAATGGACTTGTGCTTGTTAACAAGCGAGAACAATGGCTTAGACTCGAATACAAACACTTCTTCTACGCAACGCCACCACATTCTGACAACTCAAAAGTTTGACACCAAGTGCGAGAAACTTGAGTTATCTCCAAGGTAAATGTGATTCTTTGGGCTGCAATATTCCGTCGCAACATCAGGGTCTACTGTACGCGTCAACACTTACAGATCGGAATTCGCAACCACAACACAGGTTTAGATCCTGCTCATTGAGCATATCGATTTTGCAGGGAAAAGTATGTGCACACAAGACCACATCCTATACAGCTGTCTCCACGCCTTCAAAGGCGAAAAGCACCCCTGCGCCCACAAACAGAGCTCACCTCACTCACCATGCTGGTCCAACACCCGACGCGAGCTCTCACTTAAGCAACGCTGTCTAGATTGCCGCAAAGGCTTCTTAGCCACTAAGAACACGTCTCATTGGCCATACGTAGAGCATCAGTTTCTGGGAAAGCCTTTACCAGCGAAGTTGCTGTGGAGACGGGAGAAAGAAGAGGAGAGTTGGAGTGATGATGGGGATGAGGGGACCAAGGTTGTTGATTTTACGCTCTTTGATTTTGGCGAGTGGAGTGGTGGACGTGATAAAGAGGTATTTGCGGAGGAGAAAAAGGGGAAGTGGGAGCAAGAAACGGAGAGAATTGCATTTCGTGATGGTGCTTTCGACACAAACAACACCTCCACGAGAGCACGAAATGGATACTCCCAAGAACAACCTACTGGACTTGGACTTGGACTAGGAATTGGATTAGGCCTTGGATTTCTAGGAGACGACAACCCAAAGCAGATCCCAGTATGCGATCTTGGAAGACTTGAACAGATTCCCATACTTCCTCCACCTCCATCACCACACCCACGACTCGCCAGTCCCATTGTTAAAAGAAGATCACTGAGACAGCAGCTAGAGTTGGTGCGAGGCAAAGTCGCTAAAAGAGAAGAAGCGTTGAATTACGAGAAAGCGCTGAGTTACGAGAAGACGTTGAACTTAGAGAGAATGACTCCCAAGCGACCGAGATTTGACGACAGCGCAGGCGAGGAAAGTGACGAGGATCAAGCCTCGACACCAAAAGCCGGAAGAGTAAAATGGGCGGAGATGACACCGAGAGTTAGAGTGCCCACCCGTTTGAGTTATAGCAGCAGTTGTTGTGATGGAGAAAGCAACTCTTTGATGGAGAGACGTCAGCCTATTCTAGAGGATCTACTTGGCTCTCTTATAGATGATGTTCCTCCTTCACCAAAGACCCCGAGAAGTAGAACTCCGAGACACTTAGGTTCTTATGGTAGACTTCGAGAGGGCGATAGTAAATATTTTGGGGAGAGACGTCAGCCTATTCCCGAAGACTCGTTTGGCTCTCACACGAAGGATGTTTCTCCCTCACCAAAATTTCTCAGAAAGAGAGATTCACGTCATTTGGGATCCAAGAGTAGAGTCCGGAACGAAGAGAGCGACTACATACCAGAGAGACGTCAACCTATCCCAAAAGATCTATTTGGTCCTCTAGTGCAAGACACTCCTCTTGAGCCGCCGAAGCACACTGAATGGGAGTCTGGTCCTTTCAGATATTTGAGCAAACGAAGCCGAGAACAACGCGAGCAGAAGGCCCAGGTCCAGGAACTTTTCAACTTTGGTGGAAATACAGAGGATGATCTGGCAGACTTTGATGAGAGGTTTGGTACCGGCAGTATGGATATGGCGATACGATGATAGAACGAGCTGTATGTATCCGTTGGGATTGTGAGGAGAAGGTAGTCCCGGAAGTCTCTCCACACACTTCCTTTGGCATTGTCCTCCGGTCTACATTTTGCAGATATCCACTTTGTTTGCTGTACGATATCAGCGTGCGAATTTGTCTCGAGATGACCAATTCGAGATATTATAATTTGAGATGGTATGGCAGTCTGTAGATAGGAAATGCTGTAGCAATAGGATATATCACTTTACCAGTCTTGCGCCTACATATGTGAAGTTTCTCTTTCCATTCTCTTGTCTAAGCAAGCACCCTGAAGCCGTGCTACTGCTCGCATCTAAGTACTCCCTTTCCATGCAAGATGAACACCACTAACGCCTTCACCGACCAACCATCCTATGCTGCTTAACCTGTAGATACATGAATATTCGCCCCACGCCGTCTTCCCTATCCTTAAATGGTTCAAAGAGCAATCGCAAAGGCTCATAATTTGGTAATAAGGTCCCGTGTCCCCGAATCACTCAATCGTCGACCAAGAGGCGGTGACATGTCGCTGCTTGGCCCACCACCATCGGGCCCAGCGCTGGGAGGCGGAGGGCCTAGGCCAGGGCCTCCTCCAAATCGTCTTTGGTTTTCCTGCATTCTGAAGCGCATCAACCACCTGACATGCATACACGTAACCTGCTGTGTGCTCCTCAGCTCGGCGAGCTCGTTTTTGATCGGCAATGTTTCGTTAAAGAGTATCATAGTGTTCTTTGCCTGAAGATCTGAAACTTCGGCAGAAAGAGTGCTGAGCCTACTTTGCTGAGCTTCGAGTAATGCTAGGAGATACTCGTGCCCAGAGTCCAATGTTTCTGAGCTCGCTGTATCAGGTAGGTTGCCAAGTGAAAGATCCATAAATTCAATAGGTCTATCAGAGGCTCTTTGTCCACTTTCCAGGAATTTGATACGTCGCTCTTGGAGATGATTCGCGTCTGCAAGAGACCGTTGCTCTGTTCGTAGATCGGATATTTCTTTCTTAAGCATTTCTGCCATGGGACCGAAAATTTTGAAGGTGCACTCTTCCAAATGGCTATCGAGATCTTTCCGTTTTCCTTCGTGAGGGCAACCATACTGAGCCCATTTGCATTGCTCAACGATTTCTATGCAGCTCCTCTCATGCTCTTCTCGTCTTTGTTTGAGAATAATGATGTTGCAATACTCGCACGCTCCGAGCCTCTCGGCACAGTACTTGTCTCGATGGTCTTCCATTTGGATTTGTTGAATCGTTTCCGAACAATCAGGACAGTGAGACTGATAGTGTAGACATCCTTGATCTGAAAATCGCCTCTTGACGAATTCCGTACACTTCTTCTCAGACTGGCTGCTGGGACATCTAACCAGTGATTCCGGGCAGTATTTTTCCATGTGGTTTTCTAGCATGGACCGAGCGAAGGAAATACCACAACATGGACATTTGGCTTTTAATGAGTCTAGCTGATTAAAAACCATTTTCGGTGCCCGGAAGAGATCTTCTTGAGATAGCGGCAGCCGGTCGATCGGGCAAAGCTTGCTGTGTGATAAGGAGTCGTCGATGCATTCCCGGCAGAAGATGTGATCACAATCCGTGAGAACAGGGTTGATTAAAGGGCATCGACATATTGGACACATGAGATTTTCATCTATAGTACCATCGTAAGTGATGCCGCGAAGGTCGACCGTGTGCCGAAGGTTGAGCTCGGAAGGCCGTGACTTGATGAGTTCCCCCGAGAGATGTGCTGGGGATGAGATTCCATTTTCAGGAGGCGGGCTTGTAAAAGTGCTGCTCTCATTTTCGGCTTCAAGGTGAACAGTATATGGAACTGAGGGCTGTTCCGCTTGTGAAAGAGTCGAGGACAAGGACCCCAGCGGCATTGTGTCCGTGTCCGTGTCCTAACCTGATCCCCGAGGAAATTGGCCAGAAATTGTGATGATAAAGATGAATTGTTTGATAGAAGTGTAGATATTGCGAGGCTGAGATAATGTCGGCGCGTTCAGATGCTGATACTCGCAACTCGTAGACGTGGGTTGTGGTCGGGTATCCGGAAGAACTTTGAGCCCTAGAAGGAGGATGCGAGACTCATGCTACTGGGGAACTGATTCACTCAAGCAAGAGCCAAGGAAGACATAGAGACATAGAGACTCCAATATCAAGGACTTTGCTGATAAGGAGAGTGAGTTGAATGAGTGAGTGAGTGAAAGCTGCAGAGTACTTCGGCTGCATGAACCATGGTCGTGCCTCATCGTGTTCCGCGGCTTCTCATTGGCTGCTGCAGGAACATCGCTCGAAGGCTGGATCTCGCCGTCTGACGTTCGAATGTCAAACCAGCAACAGTCGCATTTCCGAGTTCCTTCCAGGCAGTGATTTTTGTTTTATTTCTTTCTTTCGCACATGCCAAATTCTGTGAATGATCACGACCTCAAGATACCTGTATTGTAACAACCGTTTCCCGTCAACAACTCCCTACTTCGTATTTGCGACAAGTTGCCCACATCATGGCGAATCCCAACCAGTACTTCCTCCTCGCCGACCATATAAAATTGTCCTTGCTCGAGCGACAGCGAGCAATATCACTCAACCTGGAACCTACATCGCAGGATGGACACATCTCTAGATCACTAGATTCGTTGCGGGAAGGAGTAGAAAATGTCAGGAAAGAGAGGATACGGCTGGAAGAAGCCGGAGAGACATCGTAAGCAGCGATTATGCCTTCGTGTCCAGACAATAGCTGATCAAGTTGGCAGAGCATCTCTTACACTCCAAGAAACCGAACACAATCTCCAAACCCAATACAATGACCTCGCATCCCAATTCCGCGGCACCCCGACCGAAACCACTTCCTCAACCATCTCTCACCCCAACGACCCCTCTCTCTCCGCCGATTTCTCCAGAGCCTCAGAAAGACCAAGGATAGGCTCTACTTCTTCCTTCCTCAAGAAATCACTACGAGGTTCACATAGCCCCGCAGCTGCTTCTCCCAAGTCTGTCAGATTCTCAGACGCACCATTAGTCCAAGAAGAAGACGAAGCCCGAAACGCCCTCTTCCCATATCGAGACGATCCAACGTCCGGCCCGCCCGATCAATCTCACCTCGACAACCAGCAAATACACGTCTACCACTCACAAGTGCTAGCGGAGCAAGATGAGGCATTAGACAGACTCGGAGAATCGATTGGGAGACAGCGGGAACTTAGCATCCAGATTGGAGACGAGCTGGACGAGCATGTACAAATGCTCGATGAGACGGATGGGCTTGTAGATCGACATCAAACGACTTTGAACAAGGCACGGAAGAATCTTGGGACAGTGGCAAGGAAGGCGAAGGATAATATGCAGATGACGATTATTTTGATCTTGATCATTGTGCTGGTCCTGCTCATTATCATTCTCAAATAGATTTTGAGATTATTTTACAAGCGAGAGGGGATTTTCAAATGAGGGGATGAAATAGAGGATGGGAGGCTGTATCCTAGCTGCATTTTCAGGAGTTTGGGACCATGGACAGGTGGGATTGTAACATTGGAGGCTTCATTGAAGATGGGCAGACCACACACAACACAGCGTACTTCGCATTTATTATGTCTCGATTATCTCATGCGTACAATACTTCTATTACAGAATTTTCTCCATCATTCCGCATCTTATTAGAATCCCGAATCTTGACTCGTCCCTGACCTATTGGCACTTTGGTCAGTAATTTCTCTTCAATACGTAACTCAACAACCGACGCTGAAGAAATCACCCTGGTCTCACCTACTTATGCTTCTTCTCTGCATGGCCTGCCGTCTTTTTCTGCATCTCCTCAATAGAGTCACTACCTGACTGGCGATCCGCAGCTACTGCCTCCTCGCTATCACTAGCTAACTCAGGCTTCCAATGCCCCTTGCCATCCTTTTGCTTTTGTAGCTGGTCTTTTATGTGCTTGTCGTTCTGCTCGGCTTGGTCTGGGTTGTCTGTTTAAATTGGTACGTTAGTTTACGTCTTCTTGGAACAAAGCTATGGATGGTGGAGGGAAGGCTTGAGGACGACATACGGCGATCACTTTCCTTCAAAGCTCTTGAACTCGAGATCGAGAAAGGTCTGATTGTTGCAGGACGAGCAATTGGCGTAGCTCGAATGGCAGCGCATCTTGCAGTGCGTGTTAAGAAAGACATTTTTCTTGTTGCTTTCTAGTTTCCTGTCAGTGTCTCACTCACTCAATCAACAATTCAGTCGCAAGGCCCAAACTCACAATTGATCTCTAGAATTGAAAGAAAATAGGTCCTGATGTTCAACTAAATTTCAAAACACAATTGATGTTTCTTTTCGCCAGAGCACTTGAGCGCTCTCAATCCAGGAACAATGAACCGAGGAAACATCAATACGTCATACCCCTCCTCATCCACATCCACCTGCAAACCACCCACCACTTACCAATAACCGATTCCGAAGCACAACCAATATTTGAGTCCAGGATTTCTTACCGAATAAACTTACCCGTACGGACCTTGCCCGTCCTTCCCCTTCCTCAAAGTCTCGCAGAAACATATTTCTTACCTTGGCTTCCGTCTTCGATTTGCTTAAAGGAAAGTCAAGACCCTAGTATTAGATGAATCCGACTACGTCCGAACTCACAGTCAGACTCTGACGCTTGCGTACTTATGAAACAAACTAAAGATTTTGCGAATATACCAACGGCGATAAGTGATTATAAGAAAGTCTGATACTGTCAGATTGTGTCATTCGTGAGATAGTCAACATCTGAAACTCTCGAGTGCTGTAAGATTATCTCCACTGAGTTCTCTGCTGCTTTAAACTTCTCTTTCTACATGAGAGTTTGCTTCTATAGCATTCCTGTAAGCATTCCCTATTTGGTATTAAGGATACATGTGATGGTCAAGCATACCAGACCCGAACAGCTTGGTTGGATATTGCGGTGAAATATGATGTGCAACAGGTCAGCTGCCACCTCCTTACCTGAGTTATTGCAGGATACTATTTCTGAATTACATTCCATAGACTGCGCATTCATAGTGCACACGTTCATAGCATAGCATAGCATAGCATAGCATAGCATAGCAGCTTAAGCTGAAGTCAAGTATGTTCGATGTGAAAATACATTGAATTTGACAGCTACTCATACCGAGCAAGCATTAACCGTTCGTTTCTTAAACAAGAGAGATATATCCCATTTAAATCCCTAGGTCCAAATATGTATGTCTCCCCGAGACTTTCTTTACTTATAATGAAATGAGTTTGATATCGACTCGGATCCCAAATAAACCCAAGTCCCCACCCAGTCTTTGTAGACATATATCATCAATAGCCCATCCGATATGATACGACATGGACAACGCAAATGCACCTGCCAAATCACCCGCTGAGACCTAATATGACCAACACCAATGGAAGCGCTCATCATACAAGAAGCGCAGCCTTTGTTCACACCAACACCCTTTGCCGCCCAAACCCAATATGGGCGATAAAACAAAAAAGATTGAGAGAGATCTTGCCCCATTCCCTATAATACCCGAAGAAACACCAGCAGATCCGGTCTCCAAAAGAAAATAAAATCGTCCTCTATGTAAATTGATAGTATATCGTTTTTTCGTAGACCGTGAGGAAGACGCCGCTTCTTATCCCACCCAAATGCAATGCTATCCGAAACACCGTCGCAAAAAAAATGCAATGCGCGCTCAAAATCAAACCATCAAGATGATGGAAACACCGTCTCCTACTTAAACAAGGTATGGTATCGATATCAATATGTCGCGCCGTCGCCGTCTCAAGAATATGGTGAAGGGATTATCGAGAATTTGTACAAAAGATTCGTTGAGGTTGAGGTTGAAGTTTGCCGTAGAGAGTATCGATGCCGAAGAGTGGTGCCCGCCAAGATGATGGGATGATGAGAATGCGAAAAACAATTAGTGCGAGCGATGAAAGACCAGCCCTGCTGCTCGGGTGGAACAGAAGCAGAGGTGTCTACCAACGCCGACCCATTTGTTGCATCCTAGCAGGCGACACCGATTGTGGAGGACTCGACATGCTGATGCCGGTACTTGGGTTGACGATCGGAATGGCGTTACGGATCCGAGTCGCGGCTGGCTGATGCAGCTTGAGAGACTGAGGTTGGCTTTGGTATGAAGGTATATATGGGTGCGAGTTGGAGTTGAGAGAAAATCCCGAGTCAGGCGCTACTTGATGAGATTGCGGGCTGGACTCAGGTGACCCGCTAGACAGCGACGAACGATCGGACGACGATGAATGAATTGAGACCATGTCACTCTCGGTCAAGAGGTTAGGACAGAATTCTAAATCGTCATCCAAGTCGAAGGAGCGCCCAGCCTCAAAACGTTGTCGGAAATTCGTTACCACGATAGCCTCCTCTTCTTTTCTGGCGCTGCGGAACTGCTTGTGTGAATTTTGCGACAAGCGAGGCGCCCTGCGACCTCGACCATTATGATGCGACGAGGCCGACTGGGCGTTGGCCGAGGTAGGATGTTGGTGACTGTTGTAGTGGTAAAAGGCCGACATTATGGAGCATAAACTTGTGTCGGTGAGCGATGTTGTGGTGTGAGCAAAAACGGTGGGATTGCGACCGGAGCGATGCTGTGCGATAAACAGGAGAGCTATGTATCAATGTGAAGTGTATGTTCGAGCGGAGTAGGCGGACGATTATGTTGATAAGGGTATGGCAGCTGAGGGTCGATGAATGTGATGAATAGTGTTTGTGAAGGGGCTGGAGGATGAGGTTGGTTGAAGAGGAGGGGGAGGAATCAACTTGAGTCTTGGGAAGGGAACAATTCGCCACCGGCTAGCGACAGGCTAGGACCAAAGCAGCCTTAGCCTTTCGCCTACCAGCCCTAACTCAGTAAGCTCCAACGCTGTTTTAAGGACGGCGCGAGCTTTGTGGCCGTCGGTCGTCGTTCAACTCGGAGGCTTCGAGCACACCACATTTCTGCTCTTGGACCACGATCGCTCCTCGCTGAAGTCCGCGGTGGTTTCTTTGGTTCCAGAACTCAGCCAGAACTCAATTCGCTGCAGCTTCGTAGAAGTGTCGTATGACAAACCTTCGAGTCGATCCTTTGTGCTGACTGTCTCTTTTGCGCATTATTTCATAAAATTGCATTGCGTTGCTGGTGGACGTCGGTATTCGAATGCCATGACGCTTCAGCCCAACCATGCGAATTAACCTTACTGCTCCAGTGCTGCAGGATCCAATAGACCGACATTGATGTCGAGAGCAGCGCCTACTGTTACCGTCCACCCAGCCAGGTTCTCCAGTCAAGCTCTGCACAGCAATTGCTTGAGCTCTTACAGTTCTGACTGCATCTGGCAGCGAGCCGCGCTGACCGACTCAGCATGTGTCCGATCCAAAAGGAACAATGTTTAACGCCCGGCGTTAGGCTCGCTGGATCTGGCCGCCCTGTGACCTTGTCTGACAGCGTACAAAGCAACAAACCACGCGTTTGGCTAGCGGCAGTCCTCGCTCAAGCTTTGCTGCGGCTTTACCGCTGCGCTGCCCTGAATGGCCCTGAATCACCCTGAAGCTTCTGCAGGTCTTCGACTTTGGGCATCTGGAACACAGAGGAGCTTCGGATCGGCATCGTCCTCAGGGTTTTCCCAGCGCAAGATGCGCTGCCAGGCCTCGAGGCTCGTGGGAATTCAGATGCAAGGGCTCCGCTAACCGACGACGAGTCCTGCTCCTGCTCGCCCTGGAAAGCAGCGCAGTTACAGCAGCAGCCCTCTAAACCGACGAACAACCGCCATCACCGAGCGATCGAGCAACCCCGAGAATGGCCGCCTCTTGATCTGTGCTGCTGTATCCAGTGCTGGATTTAGCTCTCTCGATCGTGCCATCCCCCATCCCCCATCTCCCATTGTGCTCAGTACGCTGCATGGTCCTGGCTGTGCTGATGCTATTTGTGCCTGTGATGCCACCGCTGATCCCCAGCTTGTGTGCTTCTTCTGGCCCTGCAGACAGCCGTCAAGCCAACTTCACCCGTCAAATCATCAAAAGCTCGCTCCTCGGCTGACCCAATAAGCAAGCCATGTCCCATCTCAAACACCAAACACCACGAGCCTCTCGCCCTCTCCGCAGCGCGGGCTGCAGCAATTCACCAATCTCCTGCTTTCCTGCATCAGCCACCGCTTGCGCAACCCATTCACAGGATGTCTTGTCGTCGCAGAACTGGCAACACAGCAGAACCATCCCCCGGAGGAGGGCGCAGCCTATCATCGCTCCCGCCATGTCTATAAATTCCACCTTTCGCATTGATGTGCACTCTCCTGCACGCACCCTCATCAGCACAGCCTTCCGTCTGGTTGTGGGGACGAGGGGAGTGTTGGGGCAACATCACATCAAATGCAAGCTTGCTCAAATCTCAATCGTCTGCGTGCCGCTGTAACCCCATCAATCAACATGCATCCTTCTTGTACTTCGCAGGCCGCTTTGAAGACTCGTGGTGGCCATTTCTGTTCCAGAACAGATCAACCACCAAGCAGCGAAACTCCGGGCAACTTTCCCAGCCCAATGTTTGAAGTGACACACCTTGGCTGCCCCACGTTGAGTCCGCTCACCGCTTCTCGACCCCACTTGTCTGCCACACTTCTTCAACCTCTCCATCGTCAATTCGACAAACCTCACTGCAAAATGGCACTTGCAAATCCATAGATTAATTGATATGCATATCCAATCCAATTGTAGTGCATGCCACGTGCTTTTCGTATCAGAAAACCGCCCTATTGCTGTCCACACTGCATTCCCAATTTATGCTATTCCTCGTGGGGGCTGGTGTTCCAACACCCAGCCAACTTCTGCACCATTCACAATTAAGGCGATTATCGGACACCGAGCTCGAGCTACGTAGTAGTAGCCCTGACGCTGCACAAATAGGGAGATACTCCGGGTTCGCCACAATGGGTGGTGTTTCCTGCACGACTTGATCTGTGTGAGACGTTGAGGTGCTACGATACCATAGGAGGATGCGTTCTGGCGCTGCTTGGAATCGGGTTTGGTGAGATTTAGGCAGAAGAGGGGAGAAATGTGTTGAAACACCTGTTGATATCAAGGCGGGTTATTGTTGCAAGCCTGTTATGTGTCAGGGAGGTATCTGATATATATGCGAAACAGATAGTGTAGGGCTGACGTCAAAGTAAACTTTGCTGGCTGTTTCCGATGTGCGTTCGAATTCTGGAATATATAATCATGAAAAGTTGAAGTACGCATTGCCTAGTATTGAACACCCGAAAAAGAAACTATATCAACGGAGAAGTTATACCTCTAATTTAAGATAGAGCATTAGAATACTATGCATCAGTTTCTCTAGTCCAATATTTGATATTCTCCGGAGGTGGTATTCTTTCACTTGGCTGTCAACATTACAGAATAGAGGGCATATTTCATCGAAGTCTTTCAATGAATCGGGTTGATACTGCAAATGCCATATGTTCTATACTTGACGAACCCTTCTTAGTGTCAACTACTGTTTTGCTCACCATAATTCAAAGGAAGCAAGACCAGAGTAGCACTGGTAGGGAAGACTGGTCTCTCTTAGATTTTCGATTGGATTTTGCAGAGAAGCCCTTGCTCCGATGAGCTTTGAACAAGAACCTGATAAGTTCGCACATTCATTTTAGAAGTTCCACAGCTATCTCAAACTTTTCTTTCTTCCAGCTTAGATACCTCCGTTTTCGATAATATATACATAGGTCAAAGCAATCTCAACAGCACAACGCGTCCCACTTAACAACAGCATTGTATGCCAGACAGCTCCTTCTCTGATACAGTCAAAGGTAGCGCATTGCATAGAGCGTTTTCCATAGACGCAATGCGTACATGATGTTGTCGTCCGATGGCCTTTGAAGCGAGTATTCTCAGCAGAATCCAGCCCAATGAAGCTTCCTCTCATTTCACATCTTGGAGTGTGAGCCAGGTGTACAGCTCTTGCATCGCCATATCATTGCCATTGCTGGTTTATCATGTATAGCGTTGGTACCCTGCACTCTCATCCCACTTCAAAGCATAAAGGTCTCCAGCGAGATCGCGTGCATCTTTGGGCCGTTCTTGAGCATCCTGCCATGGTAATTTAGAACCTTTGACTCCATCAATTCTATTTGTCCAATCCTCGCGCCTTCACAAAACGATTGATTTGTTCTCTGCATAGTTTCTCGTTGTACTGTTCATGAAACTCGTAGAATGAAATGATTTCTTGGGTACAATCGACAATCGCTTCAATGTCGATATTGCTTTCCGCGAGCCAGTTGGCGAGCCTCTGCACTTTGCTTCGCGCTCCTCCACCTTGCTTTTCATTTGGTCCGGCTTTGGTTTGACTGGCCTGACTCAACGCAGCATGAGCCGCACTTGCGATGCTTCCCGCGGAGCCACTAGCTGACTGGACCCCAGTCTGATTTGGACGTAGTACAAGTGCAAGAAGGATAGCCATAAGAGCAATGATATGAGGCGCATATAGAAGTGGAAGGTCGGTCATGTAGTGATCATTTATGATCGACCAAGCAAGAGCAGACTCCTCTTGAGTGAGAGAAAAGGTTCCTTGCAAAGAAGTCAAGCTTCTGTAAGGATGATGAACAATCATCTGAGAACTCATCTCTGATATTAAGAAGAACTCGCATTCCCCGAGCTTCGAAGTGTCGCTGCTGAAGTAGTCTATTTCCATTGTCAATCCCATCCAAGCATAAGGGTATATTCTCATTCCGTACCTGGCCACAATGTCCTCCCTTCTGACACCACAAGCCTGATATGATGGGGGCACTCTTCCATTTTGCAGGCTAGATAGACTGCGGTTGCAATAACGAGATATGGATTCGTCCGTCGAATTTCTACCTTTGTATAGAACCGGCGAATATATAACTGGGCTGTGGCCATGGCTTGTTGTCGTACACCGAGACGCTTTCCTAGTCGAGCGATTTCTGAATTGATTTAAATTAGCAACGTCCAACGGAACCTGGCACAGCTGCCGCAGAACGTACGCTGATTGAAGTATATACTCAAATGCCGAAGCTGTGGTAGAGGGTACATTTGAACGAGGGTTGGCTCCTCTCCTTCAAGATTCTCGCGCAACTCATCCAATTGAGGTTTGGTGAATTGCCAATGCCGCCGCTGAGTCGATTCCCAATAGTTGGCAGCCATTGTCGTAGTGATAAAGCGTCTCTAATATTCTGGCGTGTGTGCTGAATTAAGGCGGGCAAGAATAGGATTGCTAGGTCTTTCACCAAGGCTGTGGTTTGTTGCTGAGCATTATTTGGAGTATTCACTCGCTGGGAAAAAGAGAACAAAGCGGAGAGACAATCCAGGACTGTGAATCTCACAGCCCAAGGGTTAAACCCCAGCAGCCTAGATCAGTGATTCAAGAGCAACGAAGTCGTCCAAATTAAAGTTTTAGAAGTACAAGCACCGGTTAGGGACGGAAGAAGACTCAAGAGACCACCTGCCAAGTGACAGCCTGACTCCGATAACACTTTCTTATCGAAAAACTCGCTAAAATCGATTCTGGAATAAGCCACGACCTCCCTGTGACGAAGGCCTGCAGCGAATTGTCAACACCAGCTTCCGAAGCAATATCGTGAGGTTAACTAGCAGTGTTTACCTTGTAATTTTACTACAAGCCATGCTGGCCCTTTGCGATCGATGATAGATACCTATTCACCAAGGCGTGGAATTCTTTCTTCCAACTCCTTCGCGCACCAAAGCAAACGATGATAGGAACCAGCAAGGAAATTTAAGATGGAGATCCCGGAGAGCCAGAACTCGAGGGACGATCGGATCGAGCATCTGTGGAACAAGCTTGACCCTCAGAAGAAAGGCGAATTGGACCTCAATGGCCTGAGAAAAGGCTTATGCCGAATTGACCATCGCAAGCCATCCTTTCCGCCACCCCTCCTTTAAAGATGCTGACAGACCTTATAGCTCTGAAAAACGCGGATGATATGCTTAAAGATGTCGTTAAGGCTATGGACAAGAATGGGGATGAAGTCATTCAGTACGACGGTATGTGCTGCGAATTCTGTTCATTCCGCGATTCAAATTCTGCATTGCGCTTCCTTGCTTTTCTCTGCTCTTGGCTAACGTCTACCTCCCTCTGTAGAGTTTCGCGTCTTCGTTGAGAATACCGAAAAGGAGCTTCTCGCCCTCTTCAAGTCGATAGACCGCGATCATAACGGCAAGCTGGACAAGGGAGAGCTTCGAGCTGCGTTCAAGAGAGCAGGTCTGACGGTGCCTAATGCGAAACTCGACAAGTTCTTTGCAGAGGTGGACCATAACCACGATGTTTGTCTATATATCGCTCGTCTAGTTTCTGGTTCTAATAAATTAATTTAGGGATATATAACTTTTTCTGAGTGGAGGTAAGCATAAAACCATTTCATCATGGCGCACAAGCCGGTAGCTCCCCCGAGCTACTCTATGAGGTCTAATGTTGCCCTATGTTTTACAAGAGGCAGCGTTTATGATTCACCGACCATGGGGCAAGTATCGCCGGAAGAATCGTGGGATGGGAATTTGACGCACAAGAAACACTCACTAACACATTTCTAGAAACTTTTTATTATTTCTTCCCACAAATCCTGACACGCCAGAATTGAAGCAAATTCTATCTTACTACTCTTCTACAATCACAATTAATGCGGAGGGCGACACCTCTATCAGCGAGGAAACACTTGAAGGCTTAGGTAGAACAACATTTCTTTCAGCGCTGTTTGGACTTATTATAAAAATCGCTGAGCCGCCAAAACCTCTTCGACCTTCTCCTTTGGATTTGCAAACATCAATAGCTCCGGAATCAGCTACAGCAGATGCCACGATACTAGACGACAATATGCTCGCAAGCAAAAGACCGGCTTTTTTAGAAGCAACGCTTGATTCGGAGCTCGTCAAGACACTTTCAAAATCCGCCAGCATAAAATCTGAGCAGCAAGAGCTGACCGATGAGCTATTCGAAGATGACGACGTATATAAGAAGTCCTTATTATTTGAAATCTTGCCCGATCCTGGTTAATATTACTTTCTACTTCTTTTATGGCGCATGAAGAATTCGTGCTAAGTAGTATCTTTACAGGTTACTTTGCTGCCGGCGGCATCGCAGGAGCAATATCTCGTACCGCAACAGCGCCACTTGACCGTTTAAAAGTAGAGAATCCAGAAACCTTTAGAATGTTCTGTATCTGACATTCTTACAGGTGTACCTCATTGCAAACACTGGACCTGCAAAAGACTCAATTGATGCTGTCAAGAAAGGCGATGCTGTTGCTGCCGCAAAGACAGTTGGCAGGCCTCTTGTCAATGCAACACGAGAACTTTGGCGTGCTGGGGGTATGCGCAGCTTGTTTGCTGGTAGGTTCTTAAGAAGTCTTGGTCACACTGACGTAGTAGGCTAATACCTTTAGGAAATGGTTTGAACGTAGTTAAAGTCATGCCTGAGTCAGCCATCAAATTCGGATCATACGAGGCTGCAAAGAGAGCTCTTGCTCAGCTTGAGGGCCATGGTGATCCCACAAACATCAACCCATACTCCAAGTTCGTGGCTGGTGGCGTTGGAGGTATTGTATCACAGTAAGCCAAAAAAAAACCATCACGCACTCGCACCTGCGCTAACCTGTGAAGATTATTCGTGTACCCTATTGATACTCTCAAGTTTCGGTAAGTGATAATTTTTGAAGACGTTGAGAGTTTGCGCTTACTATTTATCAGAATGCAATGCGAGACTGTCGAAGGCGGCCTCCATGGTAATGCTCTCATCATTGCTACCGCCAAGAAAATGTACCAACAAGGAGGATTCCGGGTCGCATATCGCGGCTTGACGATGGGGCTTGTTGGCATGTTCCCTTACTCGGCTATCGATCTCGGCACTTTTGAGTTTCTCAAAGGTGCTTTGACTCGTCGTAACGCAAGATTAATGGGTTGCCATGAGGATGATGCTTTGCCTGGTTCTTTTGCCACTGGTTGCATCGGTGCATTCTCTGGCGCTTTTGGGGCTAGTCTTGTCTATCCCATCAACCTCTTAAGAACACGACTTCAAGCACAAGGAACTGTTCTCCACCCAACCACCTACACTGGCATTGTGGATGTAGCACGGAAGACGATAAAAAACGAGGGTCCCAGAGGCCTATTCAAAGGCATCACTCCCAACCTTCTCAAGGTGGTTCCAGCCGTCAGCATCACTTACGTTGTTTACGAGAACGCCAAGAAAGTTCTTCATCTCAAGTGATGAAGCTACGATTCCTCCACTTCTGAAACACACTATTTAGACACGGAGATTGTTCCTCCATGATAATTAAGGACGGCTTCTTGCAAAGGATCTTCCCGATGTATATTACTTCTAAGGGGAGTATTCTATCGTACATCATTTCAAGAAGAAGGCCGCGTTGCATAGCATGGCGTTGTATTTTATGTTACATAGGGAGTTTGGCGTCCAGGATACCCGACCTACAGCAGGTTATGGTCGCAGGGCTAGGCAGGAACAGGTAGATGCAGATATTGTCACAAGAGACAGATGGTCACAATAAATGGATAGCCAAGATATGATCAAACTTCTGAACTAAGCCAGCTGCGTCTCGTGGCATATATTATTACATTGATAATATAGGGAGTGAAAACTATGGTCTAATCTCACCCAGTTTTTGCGAATATGGAGTGTTGAGTATTCCATCAAAGTGGTTCATCCTCACATTCACAAGGTCTTCTCAAAGCCCTCCACGCCCTCAGTATAAAGTTTCTTATACCTAACCTCCCACTCCACCTCATGAAATCTATGGCTTATTCTCCAACCCAGCGTCGGCAAACCCACCACTTCATCCCGCAGCACCAGCACTGGAAGCGTGAACCGTATCTTACCGGGTACTAAACCCTTTAGCTTTTCCGAATTCTTGTGAGAATGTGATTGGATCTGAGACATGTCGGATTCTGTTACTAGTCGGAGGGTGAGGGGCGACGTGCCATTTTTGATGCGGATCCAGAAGCGGCCATCGTAGAGGATCCAGGGCGTCCATGTTGGTGAAGTTATGTTTGTGCAAGGTGGAAATGTGATCGTCAGATTGCTATTTAGACTTTTTATTTGAGCCTGTGATGGCAGCTGGCGGGAGAGCAGCCAGACTGTCTTTTGGGTGTTATTTTGTGAAATGGAGGTCCGTTGTCGTTCGGACTGGGGCTGGAATTGAACACTACCTATGTTGAAGGCAACGGGTGGAGCGGAATTTTTAGGTTCGTAGTCTAAATCTAGCGTGGGGAAGATCTGCTTGATAGCGGAGGAGAGGGTGGATATTGGGATTTGGGCGAGTGGAGTGACGAGCATCATGTAGTACTGGAGGACTTTTGTTGCTAGGAACCTCCTTTCCAATGCAGATCTTGATTTGTTGGTCGACGAATTGATGTCGAGGAAGCGAATAGAAAGAATTCCAGTTCGATTGTTGAAGTATTGGACGTTACATTTGGAAAGTAGATGCCGTGTTGCTTTCTGATAGTCAGATATTCTCTTTTCACACCTTTGCGCCAATCCCAGCAGCGCAGATTTCGTAAGTGCCGCCGGTAGTGCGTTAATTTTGTATAAATGGCGGATCGCGTTTCTCGACGTAAGAGTGGGATCCTTATTTGTGTGGTCTTCAAACCAAGTCATTTCCTCCGATCGACAAGTCGCTATCAAGTCCTCCTTGCTCACATCTAGAAGAGGCCTAAAGATTTTGATACCGCCTGTTTCAGCGTAGAGTTGATCTCTTAGTGCTGCCACTTTCACGTCGCACTTTGAACTACTTATTTTCTCATGAAGGTTTTCAAGCCCTCCACTTTCGTGAACACCATGTATTCCATAGCATTCCGGAATCGCACTCTCAGATTTCATGCCTCTCAGACCGAGCTGTCGATGGCCGTTGACCAGTCTCATAAGCACAGTTTCTGCTTGGTCGTCTTGGTGATGAGCGAGAAGCAGAGAGGTGATTCCCGAATCTCGACAAGCTCGGCCCAAGGTCTGGTATCTGTATTTTCTGGCCAGACTTTCGAAGTTTGACATATCAGTGGGAGTTTCACCATCTGGCCAGGTAATTTTGAGAATTCTAGTTGGAATATCTATCATGGATGTTAGAAAAAGTGAGCATGTGCTTAGATAACTATTATCCATTACCTCTTTCGACCAAAACTTTGGCAACTGAGCTGGCTTCGATATCACTGCCCTGTCTAACTCCATGATCTACCACGAAGGCCTGGAAATCGATTCTCGAGAACCTATTCCCTAAAATACTCTGACGAAGCGTGGCATCGGTTTTGGCTTTCTCTTTTACTTTGGAGCAGAGGACAGCCAATGCCATGGAGTCAACCCCGCCACTGATGGCGAGACCTGGATATGTAGGATTAGCTCGATTCATCTTAAAAGATCTTATTATCGATATATACTTACCAATGGTTTCCTTCCGGGGGCCATGATGACCCTTCAACAACCCTGAAAGTTTTGATATGAAAGCTGTCGAAGTAAGATGTGAAGTCTTCAGAGTAGAAGCCTGCAGCACATTCTTAGCGGCGGACATTCCATGCTCATCTCAAAAAGAGCTCTCTTGGGGAAAAGTATGGACATGTGAGGAAGTATTTAGTTTTGCCGCGATCGTGTAATCAACGCGTCTACGATAACAAAATAATTTCAAGATAGACGAGGTCCACTTCACGCCTCACCCTCTGCACGTACAATGCCTCTCCACCATAATTCACCAAGGCTTCGGCCTCTCCCTTGAAGACCGAAATCCAAAAATCTAGAACTTTCATCTAACATTCCCAAACCGCCAGGATGACATCCACCACAACCCCCACCTTCACCACCGCCCTGCTCTCTGGCGCCCTCGCCGGCGCCACAGTAGACCTCTCCCTCTACCCTCTCGACACCCTCAAAACGCGCCTACAATCCTCATCCGGCTTCCTCGCCTCCGGCGGCTTCACAGGAATCTACCGGGGCGTCGGCTCCGCAATCATAGGTTCCGCGCCCGGAGCAGCATTGTTCTTCTGCACATACGAATACTCGAAATCGTTCCTCTCAGCCAGACGGCAAGCAAAACAGATTACAGAAGGAGGGCCGGGGTTGAGAGAATGGGAGGCACCCATTGAACATATGGTTGCGGCGAGCTTGGGGGAGGTAGCTGCTTGTGCGGTTAGGGTGCCTACGGAGGTTGTGAAGCAGAGGGCGCAGGCGGGACAACATCCTTCTTCGCTTTCTGCTCTGTCTGCTATTTTGTCGCAGCATAGAAGTATTGGAATGTCAGGAGTATGGAGAGAGCTATACCGGGGCTGGTCTGTTACCATTATGCGGGAAGTTCCATTCACAGTCATCCAATTCCCACTCTGGGAGTCAATGAAGGAATATAGGCGGAGGACATCGGGGAAAGATGGTATAAGTGCGTTTGAGAGTGGATTGTTTGGAAGTGCAGCTGGGGCTATTGCTGCAGGAGTTACGACGCCGTTGGATGTTCTGAAAACGAGAATGATGCTGGCGAAGGAGAAGACGGCTATGATTCCGCTATTGAAGCAGATTTTGAAGGATAATGGACCTAGGGCCTTCTTTGCTGGGATAGCACCAAGGGTTATGTGGATTAGTATTGGCGGGGCAATATTCTTGGGATCGTATCAATGGGCATCTAATACACTGACGGAACGGCAAGCACGATATAAGGCATGATTTGTGAACGCTGAAAATGTTGAATTTCTTGGACGACCTAAATCAACGAGGAAGGTTCGATTGGATCATAGAAGACTTGAAGTGTCCAAAAATGTAAGACTAAAGGCGGGCCAGAAGAGCTCAAAGTTTGATCTCAGCTCGATCAAAATTTGTAATTAATAGACGATACATAATACATGACGATCAAAACATAGTACAACTGTGCTCCATTTATATCTCTTGGGTGTGTCATATTAAGAATGGCATGGAGAGCAGTTTTGAGATTTGTGACTTTCGTAATTACATTTGGATTCTGGAGACTATGTAAAAGGGGAATATGCACTGTTCCAATTAACTCCAAACCTGTCGAGTGCCAATCAAGGCTGGGCGGCTTGAGGCGGCTGAGCAGCTTGAGTAGATGGCGTAGATACCCCTGTGACCGACTCCGCTGTCTTCTCATAGCGGATAGACTTTCGGCCATTGCTCTTATAGTACAGCATAACATCTGCACCACCCTTCCAGACGTGGGCACGAAGAGTCGCTAAGCTCATGCTTATTGGAAGTTTCTGTATGAATATTAGTCTTTGAGGGTCCGTATAAACCTAAAAAGAAACTCACCTGATCGTAACAATAAAGCTCAAGATACTCCTCCGGCTTCAATGCATCTGGATCAGGCTTCTCTGGAGCTGCTTCGATACGTTCTGCAACGTAAGCAAGAATCTTCTTTACGCGAAGCATTCTGTTTGCATTAAGACGAGCATTGCCGTCAGGCCCAGCAATGCTGGGAAGGAGATCTTGCCAAGGCTGCAAGATGAAAGAGACCTTGACAGGTTCTTTCAGTGGAATCTTGTTCTGTGAAATTGTTAGCATTGCCCGTAGAGGAATAAGAGTGATACATACTCGCAAAAGGAGGTCGCCAAGCCACATTGGTGCTCGCTGCTCGATCAAACTCGCATCTTCGCCCACTGTAGCAACTGTGCCTCTGTAGACATCGGCACTTCCACCAGAAGTTTCTTCCTGAATGATGACCGTGGTCATCGGAGGAGGTTTTAGCACTGGAGTTTCATTTGGCAAACTTGGAGTGATGCCACTCTCCACTGGCTGATCAGGATTTTCGAGTAGTGCCTTCTCGTAGTCGTTTCTGATCATTTGGACGATTCCAAAAAAGCTATCATCCACTTCTTTCTCTTTTTCGCCATTTTCAGAAGTCTCGGAACCGTCTTCTGCTTTTTCATCTACGATGACAGGCTTTTCGGTATTCGATGACGCAGAGCGTCCAAGCTTCTTGCTTCCAAACGACATACCCATTCGAAATTTCTTGCCGAAAAGGGTGTTGGTGTCTTTCCCATTATTCTCCTTATCGGCATCAGTGGGAGACTTTGGTGGCTTTTCGTCGGTTGTTTCTCCCGGTGTGGCAACGCCTTTTGGAGGGGCATCGGCAACAATCTGTGTGCTAGAGAAATAGTCAACGGGTTTGTCGGATGTTCGACTGGTCTGTGAGGCTCTCTTGTCAAGAGTTGCCCCATCTTCTGGGACCCCTGGTAAATGAGTGGGAACAGCTGGCGTTGCAACCCCGATGCCCATTCCAGGAGTCATTGGGTACGAAGCACCATTTGCTCGAGGCGTGAGTGTGTCCGCATTGTCTGGCCAATCGCTTGAATAAGCTTGAGGCAGTTGTATAGAACTCGGGGCATTCGCACGCTGGCCGCTCTTTTTGAGGTTCTCATTAAGCTCACGGCGAAATGCCTCGTCTCTTTTAATGACTTCATCAATGAGATTTGAGAAAATGTGCCGTAATACCCATTTTCCAAGATTGACTTCCTTGATGATTAGTAATAGGTTTCTTGCCGGTAGAACATCAAATGCACTTACTTCGCTGGTCATCCCGAAAGTCAACAGGTTCGTCTAGATGCAATTCATCTGCATACATTTCCGCATCAAAGCAGTTATAAGCTTCCAGCACCACTGCCAATCTTCCTGTGCGAGTGTCTATGGAGCACCATGGAGCAACTGCTTCCATTGTGTTGACTTCTGGTTCGACATCCTCAAGATGTTTCTTTCCGAAGGATTGAAGGGGTGTGCACTTTGTGACTTGTCAGCATTTCATCTCCATGATTTACATACATACATACCCCTAATAGATCCCATAGGAGGACATCACCAGCGGTATCTAACGTCAAGGCCCGTCTTCTGTCATTTAGCAGTTTATGTTTGACTAGGCCATGCTGGCCCTCGATAGTCTCCTCTGGAAGTGCCTGTATGGGGACAATAACACCAATATCTGGATCCACAATAATTTCTGAGCCTTTTCGAACTGTACTTAATGCAGAAATAGTAGTATTTGCATCCGCTTCTCTTGCCGCTGGCGACGGGAAAGTAGCCGTGTTCGAGATTCTCAAAATCGAATGAGAGGGGATTTCTTTCTTTGAACGCGTGCTTGTTGGGACGGGCGGGGTGAGTTGCCTGGGCCGTGAAGCTGCACTTGAGGCACGGTGGCGCCTGTAAGCTTCAGGTAGCTGAATATCAGCCCCAGTATCAACGTTCGACCAGCGATTTATAGAAGAGCTGGAAGTCGCCGTCCATATGTAGTCTCCGTGAGCGATTACTTTGCTAACTCCATCGTTCTCCTGGGCAATAGCTAATGATAGACCATCATCCATCTCACCGAGTGTGCCTCTGACGTCTGTCTTGACAACTAGTCCTGACCTGTCACTACTGTAAAAGATCCCTAATTGTGAATCATCCGAATACAGCGACCAGACACTGTCGTTGTGCATTGTCAAGGTATGCATACAACGACCGGCCGTAACACTCCAAACTTTTACAGTCTGGTCCGAGCTGGCCGTCATGATCGTGTCTCCAGTTTCGTTGATGAGGATAGCCCTGACATTGTCCGTATGCCCAACGAATTTTGTAACTCTCTTTCCAGACCTCGGGTCCCACAATCGAACAATGGCATCGGGTCCACCGCTTGCCAGAATGCTTCGGCTGGCGCTCAAAGCATAAACGGAGCCCTTCTCGCTTTTGTCCTCGTCTCCAACTTCGATTTCTAAGGATTTCCCGGCTCCACTAAGATCCCATAAGCATATCCGTCTGTCAAGCCCGCCAGAAGCTACCCAGTCGACCTGTGAGTTGGGTGTAGCCAGGCACTTCACATAATCCGCGTGTTGCCCAATTGTCTGCGGCGCCTCCGAATTGCCAGATAGCGGTCGCCAAACCTTCACAGTGAGATCGGACGAGGCAGAGACCAGTGCCGTATTGTTCTGGGCAAGGACAATATCATTCACCCAATGTGTATGAGCTTGTGTCTGGGACCGGAAAGTCGTCGATCGTTTCGGCTTCGAAGAAGTTTCTGACGGAGGGTCTTCCGAAGAATCGAATGGGTTTTCTGATGGTGCTGAACCCTTCAGGTCAAGGTTGAGGTCCCAGGCGCATATTGCGCCATCTCTTCCTCCCGAGTAGCTGTACCCTGATCAGCGTTTCGAGTACTTTCCGATATACCAGAGGTAATAAATATTGCACTTCTCAGCATCGCAAACTCACAGTATCGACTGTTCACTATCAACAGCCAGACCATTCACCCCCAGGCGATGGCCTCCAGGGGAGTCCGCTAGGGGCAGGACATAGGAAACCCGCTGTTTAGCCTTCTGGGTCGAGGGCCCGGTCACCATAGCCGCTGATCACTGCGAAGCTAGAAGCATTCGTATTAGAAAGTCTTAATCGAACGGTTTCGCGAACAATCATGCAATGGCGAGCGATCGAATCAAGAGATGCCTCGAGGAGGGTTGGTGTTTGCTACTCCTGTCGTTCTTTGGCTGGAACCACATGAGCATGAACCCGGTTCACACGCTGCGGGGCTGCATGTCGTCCCTGCAGGCTGTCAGTTCAAGCATGGTAGCTTTTAAACGCCATACACGCCGGATAAATATATCTCCTTGGTTTTCTATGCAACAAATTCGATGAAGCCATGTAATTCATTTGAGTTTCTTCTAATAGAAAAGACACCATGGCGGCAATTTATACCGCAATCAAGCCAGAAACTCCACAACTATTGCCATCTCGTGGCCACGAGAATACATTGGGTATCTTCCATTTTCCTTTCTCCCAAACGCCATGAAATCGAAAGACTCTACAATCCCACTCTGTCCCACGCAAAATCCCCGTGGAATCCTCGATTTATTAATAATGCCGCTATATTTCGGCGCTGTTGAGTCATGTCGTGCTCGATGTAGCACGATGTATCGAGACCTAGGGCGACGCAGAAAGCATTCGTGCAGACGAATACACCGCAATCGAAGCCATTATGTTGTGCAGCGCAACCAGTCTGAGGTACCGTCCATTCATCCTCGATGTACTTATCTCCAAGCTGAAATCGGAGCCACTCTTGCATAGTCTGAACGAATGGTTTGGTCATGTATTGACCTCCCATACTATCAAAATATTCGATTGTCTTCGCAATCGGCCGAACGACACCAATCGTCCAATGATTTCCGCTGCATATTGGAACGAAAACTGAGTCGACCTCTAGAAGTTTATCTCCTGGCGCTTTCTTCCTTCTCATTAAACCCGTTGTTGAGCTAGGACCTTTCTTTTTCATGTTGTTCCAAAAGAAGCTATTGTGTGCAATGAACTTCGGAACAGTGGACACAGTCTCTCCCAGTGCCTTTGCTTCCTCTACGGCCGCTTTGTTGGCGGCATCCACGATCCATTCGATATAGGTATTAATTATTTCGTCATTAAGCCATTGCCTTGGGCCTAGAGTGCTGAAGTCTTTGAGGTGTAATTCCGTACCGCCAATTGACGTTGTTATAACCTCGTGATGTTTCCTATATCTGACCTCTTCCACTCTGTGCTCCCATTCCATTGACATGGGCGAAATTAAGGCTTCAATTGGTCGACGGCGTATTAAGCGTCGTTCTCTTGCTGCCTTGACCGCTTCTTGTTTCTTCTGATTTTCTCGCTCTTTGGCCGCCTTAACTCTCTTCTCCTGTGCATAGCTCGACGGGCTAAACTGCTTGCGATCTTTCTGCTCTTCATCTGAACCTTCAAGGAGCTTCTTCATGCGATCCGCCAATTCTCCGTCACTTGTGGTCTCGGCATCTCGACTGGTTCTTGGGTTGTATCTTGGGAAACTTCCTGACCTTTGTGTATGTTGCGAGGAACCCCTCGTGGGTTTGGTACTGAAGGAAGGTCTGGGCGCTCGAGATGGTCCAGCCACGATCGAGTCCCTTAAAGGCGCGTCGTCATCGTCCAGGAGCATTTCCTCATCATCGACCTTCACGGACCTCTGCTCGGTGTGATTTTTTCGACCGGTTGATGATTTCCTCATCAGTCTAGGCCTTCTTGCCTCCCATAACCTGTCCAACGCCTCCTCTGCTTCCGCTTCAGTGCGGCATCCATCTAAATTCAGTACCAATCGGGCCCCTCTACGATTATCGCTGTGAGCGGACTTCGATCTCGTTGCCCTTGTTCGTTGGCGTTTAAGAGTTTGCGCGCCATCGTCTCGTGTGTGGGAGGTCTGTACATGGTCTCGCGTCCTCACTGCAATATCATCAGAACCACACGTTTCGCACTACCAAATTGCCCTTACCTTCATCCGCATGGGACACATGTGTGTACGTCGAGCCGGTGTACCAAGATTCCACGAACCAACTTTTAACGTAGCCATAGGCTCTTGCCACATAACTTTGAATAGCACCCATTGTATCGACTGGCTGTATCTCAAGGAGCTCTTGTCTAGGCTACGAAAACAATTAGCATTGGGACACTACTGCGGGACGGCGCGTTTACTTCAGAGACAGCGAAAGAGTTCCTAGTAAGTTCTTGAGAAGCTTTCCGCTTGAGTCCGCTCATTTCGAGAAACGGAACCTAATATCACGGAAATAGAGTCGCATAAACATCGAGATGAATTGCTAGCACGTGCGAAGGCTCGTAGTGTTGTTGAAAAGAGTATGAGGTGGGGTTTGCTGTCGACGCAAAGGAATCGCGATGATGGCTTTGAGCTTCTGCTGGAGAAGGGACAATGTTTTCCCGCGCCGACGCTAATCCATTTATAGCTAGCGTTATACATTCCGGACTCCGTGAACGACTGAAGCACTTCAACTTCCAATTCACTTTTTTGATCGTGAAATCGCCAATTGTTTCTCTGAACTTGAGCTACTATTTACTACCTGACTGGGATTCTTCTTGCAATTTACCAAATACGCCCATTCTAATTAAATTTAACGGCTTATTGCCAGGCCTGTTTAGCACTAGCATATATTTTTGCTTCATCATGAAATTCAGATTATCCAATATTTCCAGAAGGGCAATGTGCCTCTATTGATAGTATGCAAACAGTCTCTCGATGATACATAGCTTGTTGCCTTTGAGGGTTCTGAAGAATACCTCTATATATAAATTGGTACAGGAAAGAGGAGTTCTCGCAATTCTAGCTTAAAGTGCGAAATCTCAGTTTACCAGAAGTAATGATACAGTGGGTCGCTCAGAAGTGTAGACATAGACAATTTATTAATGTGGAATGTCTCATCATATCTATGTCTAGACGTTTTTGCTATCTACTACGCTGCATTCGGCTTTGGGTATGATTTGAAACCCAAGTCCTGCTATAACAGAATGCCAATTCAACACTCAGAAGTAATTGCTGATCGACTCTGATCAGCAAGGGGTATGTGAAGCTCCAACCAATATCTACGCGGAAAAATCGTCCTCCCACTCCATCCCTTCCATGCTCATTATCCTTCATCGAATCATAACTCATCTATCATTGAAAAGTTTCAATCAACTTTCTAGATGCATTTCATCAGGACCTCGCTACCCTGGATAAGACTTGCGTTCTTGCCATGTATGAATTTAACGACAGCGATAACCTTGTTGCGTGTTTCAGCATCGAGTTGTTCAGCGGGTTCATCTAGGACAGATGCAAAGACGGGAATCAACTTTGGTGTCAATCCGATCACAGTAGCGTTCTCATGTTGATCTATTCAAATATCAGTAGAAATTACACATAGGAATGAGTGCTACCTACATAGACCTGTGATGCATTCGAATATTGGCTTGTTCTCCTCATAATCCTCCTTCAATGGAAGTAGGTCTACAAGAACTGGCATGATATCGTCAACAGGCACCTTGTCTTGATGTGCCATAATCATGCGGCAGACACATCCAGATGCATTGTCCAGATTTCGTGCACGCTTGGTGTGAAGAAGAGGCTCCAATTTAGTCAAGATTTGGTTGTAAGCTGGAAGATACGTCGCAGAATCGGTTGAATGGTAAACAAGAAGACCTACTGCATAGGCAGCATTCGACTTGGTTTCATCATCCTCGTCCGAAAGTCGGTGGAGTAGGAGCTTCAAAAGTGTCTGGGTATAGGGTGTTACACCTTTGCCCATGTGGGCTGTACACTCAGCGATAACGCCGATAGCGGTTGAACGCTCGTAGTTTGTCTGAGATGATGCATACTTCATGACTGGCTTCTGGAAAACCTTCCACACCTCGGTGAACTGCTCACCAAGTGCTGCAGATAATCCTATAACAACATCCAGGGCAGTGTCGATCACGAGCCAATCGTACTCAGAAGATTCTTCTTCTTCGAGTTCTTCGTGTTCTTCCTCGCCGATATCTTGTTGGCAGAAATGTGCTTTTGTGATAATTGAAGCAAGGATAGATGTAGTGCGTTCTGCAAAGTTGGGCTGCGCCAGGATTGCTGGGCCACATAATTTCAATGTTGCTGCAACGTTTCTATTAATGTCCGTAACGACAGCCCTGAAATTCTCAATGTTAGCTATAGCACGAGATCTTACCGAACTAGACAGAGAAATATTATGTGTAGATCAGAAGTAGATACGCGTTCGCAGCATTTGCAACTTGTGCATCTGAGTGAGCTGGGTATAACGTCATGTAGTTCATCATTTCCGAGCTTAGAATGCGGTGCGAAAAAAGAGACGAGTTAGATTCACTTACCGGTCGACTTCCTCTTCCCATACAGAGAGCGTGGCAGCTGCAACCACTTCTCCAAGCTTGCTGACCTCTCCTGACGGTTGAAAGTTGGGTGGCAATCCTGGAGTCCACTTCTGGCCCGTGTGGTCTTCCATCAAGGCCCAGAGACAGGCATACGCCCGCCACAAGGTACCAATAGCAGTCTTTCTAACACCTTCATAGCTGTGTTCGACCAAGCCCATGACGGTCTCAATTGCCTTTTCAAAGTAAGGTACGAAATTGTTCCGGGTATGAGAAAGGACATCACCGAGAACTTCAAGGGCGATTTCTTTCTCGAACGCGACAGCACTAATAGCCTCTAGGTCATCCCAGTCATCATCATCGCTACCCTCCATTGCATCAAGATCTTCTATTTCATCACTCGCAGTGGCAATCTTGATTTTCTTGCCCGCAACGATAACTTCTTGACCAAGAATCTCTTGAGCTTCTTCGCCAAGCTCGACTTCGAAATCCGACTCCTCTTGGCCTAGACTCTCCATAAGAGCTTTGACAACACCGTCGAGGAAAGGAGTAAATTCTTCCTCATAAACTTTTGCTAAGGTACTCCACAAAATGTAACTCGTTTCTCGTAGGCGAGGGTGTCCCAAATGCAAGCCTTCCTCGCTCGCTTGCATCAGAGGCTGAACGTATTGCTGGAAGGGTGCTGCGCCAACCGCAGCTGCCATGCTACCCATTGCGTCACATGCAGTGGCGCGAAGATCTAGTTCCTCTGTGCTGTCTTTGACCGAAACGTACTCTGACAATGCCTTCATGGTCTGCTCAAAGTAAGGTAAGAAAGCTTCCTTGGCCGAGCCTGCAATCGATCCCAATGCACCTGCAGCGCTTGCTTTGACAGTGAGATCTTCATGACTAAGGAGTCGTCCAAGCCGAGGAACGAGTTCGGGGAGGTACTGGGTCATGATTTCTTGGTCAAGGCCGTCTGTAACAGAGTCCAAGGCCCCACAGGCGGCTTTTAGGATGTCCAAGTTCTTCTTTTGCTCGGCCTCATTTGAGGATTGAGCGCTAGCAGCGTCAAGATTCTTCAACAGGGACGGGACTAAATCAGCGTGATGCTTAGACAGGTCTTCTGCGAGATCATCTGCCAATCGTGCAACGCCGTTCAATGCTGCGTGTCGAACACCGATTACCGGATCATTTAAGAGCTTCAACACCCCCGGCATCAAATTTTCGAGCTGGGTCCCAATGAAGTCTGGTGCGCCTTCAACGCACATGCCAAGAGACAGGATACCGGCTTGTCGAAAGTTTGGCTTATCGCTATTGATATATTCGGGTAAAGCTTTCAGGAGCGGGACAATAATCTGACGAGGAGGAAGACTGCTGGCAAGGAGATCCAAAAGACCAAGAGCAGATCTGTGGGGGTTAACTTCGTCGTCCTCATCGTCCTCATCAGTGATTTCGGTTGCGATCTGCATGCATTTGATGGTAAGATTCTCGCCCATATCTCTTGTGCCTTGAATTTTCATCTTGCGGTATCTCACAGCTTGCATCAGAAATGAAAGTGCCTGATTTCGGGAGTCCTCTGAAACGTTAGTATTAGCAGCAAGATCAGCCATGAAGGTAAGCAGGTCTTTGAAATGTGTGTTGATCAATGCTGTATCGCAACCAAGTATTGACTGGAAAACCTCGAAAGCCTTCATCGTGTGTTCTTCGTTATCTTCATCCACAGCGGCTTTCAGGACTGCGACCATGCCGGGAAAGCTAGCCACGAATCGAGCAAGGTTCTCCTCGTCTTCTTCTGGTTGGATCAACATCGCAACTCTGCTGAGACACATCAAAGTGTTAATTCGAACTTCGGCACTTTCTGGGTCTTTGATCGTGTTGGCGAAAAGCGCAAACAGACTTGGGATTTTGTCTTCAAACGCATCACCGGCAGCTTCGAGCAATGTGAACAGGATGTATACGCCAACTTCACGGTGAGCAGCTTTACTCGAGGTTGCTGCTTGGGCGAGAAGCCCTGGAAGAGTTCCCCATTGTCCATCTTCGAGGTCGACTTTGGCAATAGCAGCAATAACACGCGCAGATGAATGTCGTACAAGGGACTTCTCCTCATTCAAAGTCGACTCGAGAAGCTTTTCGCGAATGGCAGGTTTTTGCGCTTCTGGCTGAGCAGCCCAGTGCTTGGGAACGAGTCGCAAGGCCTCGACCGCAGCAGATTGCTGCAATTCCGGATTATCGTGGGAGGTAAGGATGTGCAAAAGCCATAACAGCGACTCTGGGTGAGGGTAGTATGTCTTTCGAAGCTCAGTGGTGGCAGCTTTAACTCGATCGGTGTCGGCTTGTAAACATTAGCAAAGCCCCAGGATGCACGCGCTCGGCGACTTCGACTTACGGATCTGTATGCTCTGTAAGAGCTCTAGAAACTTTTGTTGATCCATATCTGATCCTTTTCGTGTGCTCTAAAGCATACGACTACCAGAGTTTGGACGTTGAAGAGTAATTTTGCCTCTTCGCATCAAAACACTGAGGATGGAGGGGAAATTTTATAAAAACAAAAAGTGCTGGCCCAAGTGGAGTTCAACAGGGGTGTTCGGCTAAATTAGTGCGATTCTGGAATTCACGTGGAGGGGTCAATAAATAATTCACTGAAGCCTTCCGAGATTCTTTTTGAGACATTATTAGCTTTTACAAACCGCATTACTTTAAAAGACCAAATGATCCCTTACTCCTCCACGCGCCCCATCAAGCACAATTGTATATCCCGCTTCTGATGTAACGAAGACCACCATCATACGCTCCACCAAACGCACAAACCGACCCATTCCCAGCAGGAACAGGATAAACAGTATCCAGACCTTTAGATCCGCAAGTTGCGCTGTTATATGTTGTGAAGGTGCAATCTCTATCTGGTAATGCTACGATCTTATAGCTCCAAGCTTTGAAGCGTAAACATTGACCGGAAGTAACGGTTCCTGCCACAGGCAGTCGAGTTAGTATATATACCTTTCAGGCTACAACAACAAGGCACCATGAGTGTAAGGAATTAATCTTCAATCGCTATAGACGAGGTTTTTTGGAAGAGATTCTGAAAAAATAGCTTACCAGGAAGGGTAATGCCAGAACCCCCGCAAGTCGTGTCTGCGATATATGTGATCATCGTCGTATTGTAGGTCACATCTTGGCGAGGAGTTAATTGGAGAGGCGACCCTTCACCAAGGCTGAAGAGGGTTAGGACTGAGCCAATTAAGATTGATTTTGCGTGGAACTGCTTTCGTGGTCAGTGGGTATCAGGCATGGATAGGAGCAGAAACTTTTCTCACCATGTTGCAGGTTTGGATCTATGAATCAAGACAGAAATATCACAACAAACAAGCAAGCCATAGCTCCAATGGGTACTATTTATTCTTTCGAATACGAATTCACTGCCTAATTTTCAGTCATACCTCATCTCGTCAAACCCATAAGCATGCTAGCATCTCGCAAGAATTTATTGAACCAGGGGCTATATAGCCGGTACTGCGCCGTATTCTGATATTGTGGTGTATGTAGTATTTTCCCGAGGAACCATATCTAAAGGTCTTCGTTTTGATTCGATCACATGCAAGTGATAGTCTGTAGTCTATTATGTCAGCATGTTTGCCTTTACTTGAAGGGGTTTGTCCTTCCACTCTTGTCATCTTCGCCGCGTCACAAACCGGGAATTCACATATTATCCTCGTACAAGCCTCGTTGCCTATAAGCATTTATTTGACCTCGCCACGGTTTTCATATCTGTAAGTTATTCGAACGATTCACCACTTTTTGTGTTTACTAGCCCCAGCAAGTGCGGGTAAGCTCAAGATCATTGAGACAAGATTACTGATAACACCTCGTAAATCAAAATTGTTCTGCAGTCTGCTACTCATGCTGTACTCATTGTTATTATCCGAACTCTGACTATTTACTCTACCGATCGCTTGCTTTGTATTTCCGTAAGCAGTGGAAAGCACGAAAGAAAATAAGAAAGATGGGTGTCAAGTCTTGGTTGATATTGTTTACACTGCTGTGAGATTTAGGAGCGGAGAATCTGGAGTCGTTTGGCGCAATCTCAATGGATTCGCCACAGAAACAAACTCATCATCTCTACATTTCTTTAGAAGTGCTTTCCTTATCGTTGTGCACTACTTATATCTTGCAATGTTGCAAACTCTTCTTAAAGTGTTGTATCCTTGTCACAGCCCTGATCCTCACCGCCGCCCGCCCATCAGTTTTGGGAAGAAAGCCAAAACATACAGAAGTCAAAACTCGTTCTTACAAACTAATAGGAACTACATTTGGATTACAAAATGGCATCACCAACGGAATGGTATCGAGACAACTACCTCATCTCCACTTCACAATCACTTCTTCAACTAGCTGCTATCAACGCTGCTTTTGATAGTGACTTCATGCCTTACTGGAAAGCTCTCGACGAGACTCTTCTCCAACAAGCTTTATCCAAGTCATTGTGTTTTGGAGTCTACGAGCTACCCAATTCTACTTCTCAAATCGCAGGTTCGCACTCGAAACTCAACCTTTTGCAAATTCTCCTTCCTTCACTTATGAAATCAGACAAAGCAAGTCCTCGCCAAATCGGCCTCGCACGACTCATCACAGACGAACTCACAATCGCCTACGTAACCGACGTCTATATCCTTCCCGAGCACCAAAAGAAGGGCCTCGGTGGCTGGCTCATGGAATGTGTCAACGAAACTCTCTCATCCTGGCCGCATCTGCGCCGAACTCTCTTAGTCGCAAGCGAGTACGGAAAATTGTATGAAGATAAACTAGGCATGAAGCCACTCGAACAGGGCAAGAACGGAATTACTTTGTACAACAAGGCCGGAGGGGGTTCATATTTTGGAGACTAGTATTCATAATTCAATTATCATATCCAAATAACTCCTTTATCCATTATAGCCCAAACTCCTGTTCGTCATCATGCAAACATTGCCACGCTGGGCTGAACCATATCCCGCACTTTTAAATCTAAGGGTATCACAAAGAAAGCGCCACGAAAAACACTCCCAGCAACATTGCTCCACTCCACCACACTGATCTTCCACTCCTTGAAGACATCTCACCCAGCTTAGTAGCAGAACTCGATTGGTTCTGTTTTGAGAGCCCAGAACCACCACTGGGAGAACCGTTGGTTCCGATCGTTGGCGCTGTTACACCTCCGGTGCCTGTGGCTGTCCCAGTGAGCACGTTGGTCGTAGCTGTGAAGGTAGGCTTGACGAAGTTCTTCTTCACACCGTCGAAACTGAAACATGCTGTAGGAAGAGCAAATTTGGTTCCGAGGAGCGTAGCGGTGGTGCCAATAGTTGTGAATCCCTTAATCGCACCTTCAACTTGCACACCAAGTGCGACCCCAACAGTTCCAGTGATTGATGTAAGATTTGGGAAGATGTGAGTTTTTAATAACTCATTTGCAGTCATATTGGCGGCTGGTTGACACTTCTCGTCCACGGCTTGGTTGGTGGTCTTGATAGTCGCTGTGAGGGAAGGAAGTTCTAAAAATGCACCGGCGGTGAGCTCGCCGGCGTCGTTGAGGATGTTGATTCCAAGGTCAAATTCGCCAACGAGACCAAGGCTTAATGTGACGGAGAGTTCTGGCGAAGAAGCTGTGAGTGGAAGAGCGGTAATTGTTGAGTTCTTGCTGAAGAAGTGTTAGCTTGCTTTTAAAATGTGTATGATTTTGAAAGTGGGACTTACAATCCAGAAATGGTTGAGTTCGTGATCTGACCGATGTTCAAGAACATGGTTGAGTTGTCTGGGACCTGAATATTATGTCAGGTTGCTACTTTTCTGGGAGAAATTGTAGGGTCGGACCTTTAAGTCAAAGCCGTAATTGAAATCAACTTTTCCCTTTGCTTCGATACCAGCCTTGATAATGGGCTTGAAGAACGGACCAATGGTAGCAATGTTGGGGATCTGTGAAAGATGTTAGTCGATTATAATGGTTATTAACGTGTTGAATGCTTACAGTAAATCCAGGTATCCCAATAGTAGTGAGTGTCTTGTTGAAATCTTTCCTGGCAGTCAAGTCCATGCTGGTCTCAATACCAATATGCGCACTCATGTTTTTCGCCACAATGTTGAAAAATCCATCATCCAGGAAATCTATAGCTTGAGCGACTACGACGTCTTCAAGAATGGTTGGATTGCTGATCACAAACTGTCCTTCCGATATCATTAGGGTTCCCGAAACCGAGCAATCCTTGCAATCAACGTTGAGTGTGCCCGTAACACCTTTCAGGCTACAAGTCGTTAACTCCCAATCACTTTCTTATCGTGAAATTTCCACTTACTCCTTTGCGCCGTTGAAAATGTTCTGGGTTACTGGCCCATAGCCGATGTCAAAACTGACGCTTGTGTTTGCTGCTGGTGATGCAGTTTGGGTCTTTGATGCAGAAGTGGTGGTAGAAGAGACTGAAGTGGCCAAAGTCAATGTGGAGGAGGCACCAGCTCTTTTTCGAAGACCTTCATGGCGAAAAGATGTTGCTTCAAATGGGGTTGTGCTCATGCCAAACTTCACAGTCATGGAATCGTATGCTGCCTTCCATGGAATTGCTATGGTAGAGAATATTACTTTAGGCTTCGAAGTATCGTACTCGATTCCGGATACACTAGCATTCGTCAGCAAAGACATCTCAAAGCAAATATAATGTGGAATAGCTTACAGGTAAGGAGCTCGCTCTCCCTCCATATTACAGCCGGAGTGTGAGGAGATGATGAAAAACTTCTCCAGCTCGTCCCATCTGCCTCGTACCTCATCAAGTATCTCTCCTTGTGTGAACTCAATTGTGATAGTTGAAGCAGTGCAAGTGATGGTTTCAACACTGGTTTCGATATCCTCTAGTACAAGTGCCGGAAGCTTATACTTCATGGCCGTCTTAGCGAACCGTGAGCCTTCGTGTCCAAATAGAGCAGGGTTTCCTTAGGAAACTATGTCAGTTACGAAACTGTGTTGGGAGGGTGTGGGCTTACCGGCAGCATAGTGATGCTCGCAATCTAATTTTGGTCTGAAAAGTTCATCTCTTCGTTGTACTCCCGAGCGGACTGTTATTGCCGTCAATGAAGGTTGATTGTTGGGCAAACTCCGTTCAAGAGAACCCGAATGGTTTGGAGTGGCCACAACTTGAGTAACTAGCACAAGTGGAAGTGCGAGCAAAGAAAGCAGAGAAACCATAATGGCGAGTTAAGCACAAATGCAAGAAACTTGTAATACACGTATACTGTAAGAAACTTAAGCTCGCCGAAGAAAGTGATGCTGTGAGAATGGCAGGATAAATAAACTCGACATGTCGAACCTTATATCTAAACTCAACGCCAACATGTCTACCCCCTTGGGAGGCTCTGTAAGGCTGAGAGGCACGTACAAAGCAGGTGCTAATGGGTACAAAACACAGAAGGATTAACTGCAACATGTTGTTCGGAGGTCCCCACCCGATGCAGGAGGAAGTCTTAGACGTGAATTGCCCTTTTCGAGACTTCGTCCCGCTGCAGTAAGGCTCAGCCGAATCCTTAGCAGGGGCATTTGTGACTGCTTGCATCTGTGTGTATTATTTTGGTTTCGAACTAAATTCGAAGGCTGTGTCTCAAGGTTCCTGCAGTAAGCCCGCTGCAGGCCCAAGCTCTCGGGTTCACACTTGGGACACGCTACCAACAGCCTTACAGGCGGGGTACGGAGAGAATTCTGGTTCTGAAACAACACAGACAAAGTTCATCAGAATTTTCTGATGAATTGTAAAACTACTTAGAAATGAAAGGCAAAGAATTGTACAACTATCTCCACTTAGAAACATCCGTGGAGCATCTTCTCAGCATTTACAGCCTCTATCCGTCTTCTAAGATGGGGGCTGGATGGAAACACACATCGAACTTATGCGAACCTCCACACTTTCAGGCTGCAGAGATATGCAAAATTGGCCTCCATCATTAGGAATATATCAGTAGGATGAGCCGTGGAAAGGAAAAATCGGTGGTGTCGGCCGCGGATATGCATGCCTTTTAGAGGTTTTGATTGCTGTGCCCCGGTGCTGATTGTCGAAGGAGGCTCAGTGTTCCACAGCACTGTTTCATGCCTTGTCGTTGCACTAGTGGAGAAGGATTTAGTTGACGTCAAACTCGCGTGGAAGCCACGAACTTTCCCAAAGGCTAGAATATCAACTGTTTGAATTGATGTTGCCTGCAAGGACATGTTCTCCGTTCTTCACGACAATTCTTCGAAGGCTACATCATCTCTTGTTGCGCGACCATGGCCAAATATGCACAGCAAGTGCAAATACTTGGGTCCAATTTCTGCGAAAATCTCGTTCTGCCTTTCTAAACTCGCCGAACGAAGCCACGGTGCATTTTGGGGTCACGAATGGCCCAAGATGTGGTCTACGTTACGGGGCGAACCGTAGAATGTTGGGGAAGCGGGTATGATCCAGATCACAACGTCCCGACCAGAATGCGGCCCGGAGAATGAAGATGCCTTGCAGGAAGGCCACTAGTTCTCGATCAATAACCGCCCAGAAGCCTAGATGGATACGCTGTGCCATCACTTTCGAGTTGTCTTCGTAAGGACCAACAATGTTGGTATACTCATCAATCAGAATGATTTTCGAAGCGAGCAGCGTTAACGCTTGCCAACGGGCGCGAACGACAGAAAGAACTAAATTTATTTACCAAAATGTAGGCCTTCAAATAACTTCTTCTCCCTCTTCAAGGCTCTGCAAGAAAATGGGAAATTCGACCTGCTGTACCACAGGTCCTTGACCTATTTATACTAGATGGGGAATGCAGGAGGAAGGTGTTGGCCGCATGTCGTACAATATGTTGGATACTGTCCCCCCAAAGAAAAACTGCAGGCTAGAAACAAATGTTGGCTCTACACATAACATACCATCTCAATGTCGGAAGAAATCATCTCATATTATTGTTGCTTCCGGATCTGCACCATCTGCGGCTGCGCCATCGTCCTCGTTCTCGTCGAGATCTTCCAGTGGAAAGGTCAAAATCGCAGCAATGCCGCCAAGACCGTCCAGCCTTTTCCCGCTCTCATGATCACTGCTTAGGATTCTCGCCTCTCCTCCCATCTCTTTGACTTTATCCACGAGAGCCACCCACCGTTTTCGTGTTCCAATCTCCTGACTTCGGAAGAGAGAGTTGTTAATCAGCAAGACGCCTCCACCACCGACAGCACCTTTCTCGACGGCCTTCTCGACTTCGGATGGCCCATACCAGGCTCTTCCGTCGTCTTTTCTAAGCATCGTCATGAAATCGTCCATATATCGTGTTTCCTTTGCATACTTCGTATCCTTGAGCTTTGATAGAACTGGCTGGCTCTTGAGAATCTCATTCAAGCTGTGCAAATGCCCCGAGCTCGAATGCACCACCACAAAATTGGCTTTGTTGCTTAGTATAGCCTTATTGCCCGTTCTTGTAGCTTCCTCAACGATGTACTTTTGAAAACCAGCAGCGGTGAAGCCGGGACTTGCGATCAATAGCGGTCTAGGTGTCGTGATATCAACATGCCGTTGTAATGTCTCCAGTGTAGTCTGAAAAAACTTCTTCAAACCCTTATCATGATCCCCACTCATGCCCGACCGCTTTCTTGGGATGCTTGTCTCGACTCTTTGCTTCAGAACTGTCTGATGCTCTGTAATTAAACAGATATTTGCCAAACCTTCCTGCATCACGACCGCAGGAATCGTACCATCCTTGTCTACTCTGATCGCATCTCTTACAACATCGAGCGCAACTGAATCCCACCCTTCGGCTTTCTCTATTGTGAAATTCCTTTGTAACTCTAGGTCGAGAGTGTGGTACGCGCCATTTTTAACCCACTGGTTGTCCTCCGCGACTCTTCCGCTGACGTGAAGTTCTCCGGCTTGAGGATCAAATTCGATTCCAGTGACGCGAATTAGGAGGTTTGTGTGGACTCGTGTGGAGGTTGTGCTCCCTGTTACGGTCTCCTTCACTACCCTTCGAATGGCAGAGGCTCGAAGCAGATCGGTTGGTGCGATTAGATTGTAGGCGTGCCACTGAACAATATTATTAGCACCAGTAACAAGGAGAGCTCGAATTTCTTACCATGTCTTCGGGCTCTTCAGGCAAAAGTGTGACATTTCCAGAGCCATCGCGCTCGATGTCTTGTTTGATTAGACGCATTTCCAGAACTTGGAATGCTTCCTTTGGTGGGTGTCGGGTATGGTAAAGTTTGCGCAATGAATGATTAGGTCTGAAAAGTTCTTGAATTATTTTACTGAGTTGTGGTCTTTATGTAAGAGAATAGAAACTCGCAAATGCTGAAGTCGCCCGCGCATTGAATTTCGTGGTGTGATGATATTGGTCGAAGTGGAGAAGATTTGCCGGTCCGTACCTTAGACTGACACCTTTATGACGGAACTATTATTAAATGAACTGGGAATGGTAGAAAGGAAAGATTCGAAGAAGCTAAACTTTTTAAGCAAAGTGACGGATTTTGGTAGCGATTGTTGTTTCTCTAGCACCCGAGGGTAGCTGACGTCAGTGATTCTGTCTGTATCTTGCCGTCCTCACGGCAGGTACATATCTGAAAAAATGATCTTAGATGTCGGCATTGTAATTTACCCTAACATTTTGTGTTGTATATCGTAACAAAGATCTCTTTTAATCGGTATGCATTTAGGCTCTTCAGCAAGACTCAAATTCGTCCAGAAACACCTCTGCGATTACCAATCCACAAGGAACATGTTACATGTCAGTCGACATTCTTCTTGCGCATTGCACCATTCGCAGTATCTCAAACAATCTGAGTAGCAGAGCGTACTTGAATCTCAAAGTTGTTTTGAAACATCCCCCGATAAGTCCGTTCAGCGGAACTCAGCCGTGTATGATAGTTCCACTCTTGATGCCTACAAATATACATACAAGCTCTCCCCACTTTACTTTTATGCTTAGATTTCCTTCATAACACTTTCACTGGAAAAGCCATCCACTCATATATCTTATTCAGAAACACAATGGCACCTCTAACGATTAATTCGAAGCTGCGTATGAATTCTGGCTATGAGATTCCAATCCTAGGTTATGGAGTTCGTAATACGACACTTTTGCCGCCATTACACTGACAGCTCTCAGGTCTACCAAACGTATGGAAACCATTTTTTGTGGTGATTTTGGCGATTATGTTGATATTTTCTAGCCCAGCAGATGTATGTGAGGAAGTGTGCTCTCTGGCCCTGAAAGCAGGATATCGCCATGTACGACTTTAGTCCAACCACCTGACGGTCACGGACTGATACAAGACAGGTCGACTCAGCCGTTGCGTATCGCAACGAAGCACCAGCAGCTGCAGCAGTTCTGAAATCCGGAATACCACGTGAAGACCTGTTCTTTACCAGCAAAATTCAAAGCAAAGGTCTCAGCTACGACCATACCAAGGCTAGCGTTGAAGAATCTCTCAAGAAAACTGGGCTAGGCTATATTGATCTTATGCTTATTCATGCGCCATATGGTGGACGAGAGAATAGGAAAGGTGCCTGGAAAGCATTGTTGGAAGCTCAAGACGAAGGCAAGATTCGCAGCTTAGGGGTCAGTAATTATGGTGTCCATCACCTTGACGAAATGGAGGAGTATATTAAAGAGCTCGAAGAAGAGCGAGGCCAAGGCAAAGGAGGCAAAATCGATGTTGGCCAGTATGAATTACATCCATGGTGTCCCAGACAGGACATCGTTGAATGGTGCCAAAAGCGAGGCATCATTCTTGAAGCATATTCGCCACTTGTGCGAGCGCAGAGACTTGACGAATCAATTTTGACGCCCTTGACAAAGAAGTACGGCAAGACTGGCCCGCAGATCTTAATGAGGTGGAGCTTACAGAAGGGATTCGTGCCTCTGCCAAAGAGTGTCACCCCGAGCAGGATTGTGGAGAATGCAGATGTGTATGATTTTGAGTTTACGGATGAGGAGATGAAGACTTTGGAGACGGGGGAATACTCGCCTGTCTGCTGGGATCCTACAGTTGCTAAGATTGATCAATGATTAGGTTTTGTATCGTAAGAATGTCATTCACAAGGCGTAGGCCTGAGTATCTAACTTTTGCGAGCTATTCAGAATCATTCTCGATATTATGCAAAGTGACGCCTAATATTCTCTACTGAATGGTGTTATTGTATACGAAGGGATCCCCGATATACTCGACATGTCGATATCACTAGTCGAAAGTGGGATAGGGGAGTGAGTAGCGTTGATAGGTATACACCACACGACACCAGAAGGATAGTGGGGTTGATAAGCGGGAGGGGCAACCAAAGTATTTATACGCTCTATTACACTTCTCCCATGTATCTGCAGAATGAATTCATAAAATAGGAAACGTTCTTCAAGCGTATACTCTCACTGAACAAATCATTCAAAATGTCTTTCTTAGCTTTGGAAGGTTTGCATGTGTTTGTCACTGGTGCTGCAGGTGGCATTGGAAGTCAAGCTGTCAAGGAGTTTCTCGGTACGTAAATGATATGATTTCTTACGTTTGAGGAACATATTAGCTCTTGCTTTTTCACTTTCGATTGTCTCGTCGTCATATTATGGCGTCGTCGGATCTTTATAATGAAAACTAGAAACGCTTCAATTATCAGTATCTTCAGATCTCACTACAATTCTGCATCCTTGCAACCAGTGTTTTTAACCAGCCTGCATGTTGTTTAGCAACCGGTCATGTGTAATTTTGTCACATTTCTATGAGACACTCAGTCTCGCAGAAGCTCTAAAATGTCTTGGAGACGAAGTAGAGCGCGAACCTCTTTCAGTCATTTCCCAAAAACCGTTTAATTAATTACTCTTATAACTTCTCGCTAACATAACCACCAGAACAAGGCTGCAAAGTAACAGCCCACGACCTCCGTCCCATCACCGCCCTCTCCCCCTCACCAAACCTCTTCACCGTAACCGGCGACATATCCTCCGAGTCCTCCATACAATCATGCATCCAGCAAGCCGTTACTCATCACGGCCCCATCAACATCCTCATCGCCAACGCCGGCATAACCGACGAATCCAACTCCTACCCCATCTGGAAAATCCCCTTGGAGCTCTGGGAGAAAACTTACAATATCAACATTCGGGGCACCTTCCTAACCATCAAGCACTTCCTCCAATCCGCCGAGGATATCCAAACCTCAACTGGAAAAGAGATCGAGAACCTTGCAATCGTATTGACTGGGTCTGAAACGGGGAAGTTCGGCCAAGCAGGGCATACGGAGTATGCTTCCGGAAAAGCAGGATTGCAGTATGGGCTTGTGAGAGGCGTGAAAAATGAAATTGTGAGGCTGAATAGTAAGGCGAGGATTAATGCTGTGGCGCCAGGATGGGTTGATACGCCGTTGATCGAGGGAAGATTGGACGATCCGAAAGAGATGTGGGCGGAAGCGCAAGCTACTGTGCCTTTGAGGAAGATCGCGAAGCCGGAGGACGTTGCGAGGACGATGGCGTTTTTGGCGAGTCATAGGGCTGCGGGGCATATTTCGGGGGAGTGTTTGAGTGTTGATGGAGGGATGGAGGGGAGGGTTGTTTGGAAGATTGAGGAGGTGACGGGAAATATTCCATTCGCTACTGTTGAGACCCCAGCAGCCATTCCTCCAAGTCTCTCAACAATGTCAATCTCTCGGAAACGCAAGATCCAAATACTCCTCAGCGTTGACTTCGATGCTGTATCTGGCTTCCTAGGTACAGGCGCTGCAGAAACCAACAACATGGCCGACTACTCCTCCGGATTCTTCGCTGGACAAGTTGGGGTGCCCCGTCTCCTCAAACTCTTCAAAAAGCACAAGATCTCCTCAGATGTAACATGGTTTATACCCGGCCACTCAATGGAGACTTTCCACAAAGAGACGAAAATGATTATAGATAGTGGTGCGGAAATAGGATGTCATGGATATGCTCATGAAGGAGGAGCACAGATGAGTGAGGATCAAGAACGAGATGTTATTGCGAAGTGTGTCGAGTTGGCAACGAAGTTGACTGGGAAGAAGCCAAGTGGATGGAGGGCACCGTTGTATCAGATTAGGGAACATACTATAAAAGTGTTGGAGGAGCATGGCTTCCTTTATGGTGAGCCAAGTGCCAAATTTGAGACTTCCATAAGCTGACAGGTTTTCAGATACTTCTCTAACCCACCACGACAGCAAGCCATACTTTCTTCCCAACATCCCAAAGATAGAACGGATAGACTTCTCCTCATCAGTATCAGCTTCTTCCTGGATGAAGCCTCTGCCGGCCTCAACGCAACCAACAGACAAGACACTTGTCGAGCTCCCTTGTAACTGGTATATGGAAGATAGTAAGAAATCCTCTTCTAGTTGATCGCCCCTCTTTCTAACGCAACTCAGTGACGCCAATGCAATATCTCCCTGCTGCCCCAAACTCGCACGGATATGTGCCTGCGAACAGCATAATGGAAATGTGGAAGTCGCGCTTTAACTTCCTCTACCATGAGCATGACGACGATGAGGAATATTTGGTAGATGGGAACGGCGGCTTTATCTTCCCACTGGTCCTACATCCTGACACTTCAGGAATGGCACATGTAATTGGAATGATTGATGAGATAATTACATGGCTCAAGAGCAGAGGCAACGAGGTAGAATTTTGTAAGTATGAAGATGTTGCGAGGGAATGGAAAGCGGAGCAGAAGATATAATAAGTGGCCATCCTATTGATGAAAATACTTCAGGGTCCTAGAGTACACACTTCTGTTCAACTCAAGCTTTGAATTGAGGCCTTTGATGTGCCTACTGGTGAAGTCGCTCACCAAGTCCATATTGTGCCCTGTAAAATACGCCGCCATCCTTTTGGGTATCATAAATCTGCCAGAAACGCCGTAAATAATTAGAATAACGGGCGCCAGGCTCGTCTTTGCCCCGAATAAAATTTCTGCTTAATCGGGCGTGACCCAGATATCATAGGTCCAATCATCGCAGGCTTTATTGTACTCCCCCTTTTCATGATGAGCGTCCATAACATCCTGAAGATCTTTCGCGTATGTGAAGATTTCATCCATGCTACATTGCATTTCATTCGCCACTCTTTCGTATCGATCGGGCCCTGCTGGGCATTAGAGGTGAACATGACCATGGAATGGGGAAGACTGACCTTTCAACACTCTCATTAGGTCAATGAATTGCAACTTCTGCTCGCCTGTCCAAGGTCGAGGACCATTGTGGTTGTTTGTGCCGAAAACACTAACTCGTTCCCAGCCATCTTCCTCGAAAGGATCCGACTCTTGAGAGCGAGTTCGGCTCATTCTCATCGACCCCGCGCCATGGGCAGAGCTCGAACGATGCCTCTCTTCTCTTTCTAATCCCGCCTTTTCTTCCATTTCTTTGACATTTCGTTGTATGATTCGTCCCCAGACAGGTTCCGCGTATTGTCTCTCCAAAGCTTGACGTTGCGCTAAATGTATATGGTTGATCAAACGACGCTTTTGGCGCTCTTTTTGCTGTTCCAATTCTTTACGAAGCTTTTCTTGTTGTCTCTGTTCCATAGAATATCTTGCCTGCCTCTCACGCAGTTTCCTAATACCCAACTCGGAATGCAATGACTGCAGAAGTCTTCTGAGGTGTGGCAAGACACTTCGAGTTGGCTTCGAGGTTTGGTACGAGCGGTTGTGACTTGACTTTGGTTGGACAGGCCGATTACGTGCGGCTGTCGCCAGGTTGCAGAAAACCTTAACGATCCTAGAGAGCTCAACAAGCTCCCAGTCTTTCATTTCATTCCCCTCAAATACCTCAGCGACGAATTTGATACCCTCCAAGAACATTGGAACTATGAGGAAGTAGAAATCCAGAAGAAACTCCTGCGTGTCTCCACCAGCATTTCCTGAAATGTTTCCGTTCAGTTTCAAAGCTATGATATCTGTCGACAAGGTTTGCAAAGCAATGATCGCATTTGCAATGTTCTCATAAGCAGTGTCAATGCCTTCTTCGTCTTTCGCTCGCAGAGATTCTCGAAGTTCTTTACAGCTAGATGTCAAGGACTTCACTCTTCGGGCCAGCTTTCTTCCTGAGATCGAGGTCAAGGTCGCATGTCTTTCTACCAACACAATCTCGCCATCATTATTTGATCCATGGCCAACCGTCCGTGCTTTCTGAATCTGACGATCTAGCATAGTAAGATCTACTAGCTTGGGAGCTTTGGACGATGTAGTAACTTCTTCCACCTGGCCATATTCCCCAGGCAGTCTCCCAGGTTGCTGTCCCTCCAATTCATCTTCTGATAAATCTTCGAACTGATTGCCGGGAGGGTGGAGACGGGTACTGGAAGTTGCCTGTTCCTTGTTCGAAGGCCGATGAGCAGCTGGTGCTACTACCTTAACAGGGCTGGGGTTCATAAGTATATCAGTGATGCCGTCATCGTTACCTTGAAACCCATTGAGCCCTTCCTCATGATCTGCCGAACCATGACCCAATTCTTGCTCGTGCAGCTCGTCGGCGGGCTGTGGAGCTTCTAGTGATCTATTCTTCGGTGGCCGATCCCTTGGCTTTTTGAGAGGCGAGCTATGACTTGGACCTTCTTCGGTAGTCAAATCGGAATGCGCTGCAGTCTCTGCAGCATTCGTAGTGCTATGTGAAACTCGTTTACCGGATTTTGTTGCCCCATCCATTGTCCGTGGTCTCAACGATCGAGCATTGACCTGTCCCTTGTCCTTGATAAGCCCCCGAGTTGATTTTGAAGCTCTTTTCGATTTCGAGGCAGAACTCCTAGTAGTTGCTTGTGGCTCTTTAGGAGACGGTGTCGGAGGTGCAGATACTTCGTGTGATTCCGACCGTGTTGGCATTGGCAAAGACTGGCCATTTGCCTTCTTGCCCGGTATCAGAGGTGGCTTGGACTTGGGACCTTTACGCCGCTTTCGGGACGGTCCAGCATTTGTTTCCTCTGACTCATCAGGGGAGTCTGGTACATTGTAAATATCCCTTTCAAGTTGTTTTCTTTTCGCAGATCTTCTGCTTGGTAGTTCGACAACGGCTTTCGTGGTAGAGATATTGGAAGGACTTGTATGGTCCGCAGGCTCTTCTGCTAGCTTAGAGTTTTGAGGAGAATTCGACTTTTGAGCATCCTCCTGGTTCTGATCTTCTTCAGGCTGGCGACTAGGCCAGAGACGTTGCTTTAGACCGCTGAGCATGCTTTTCGGTGGTGGTGTTTTAACTTTGTTTCGTTTAGAAGCCGAGTTGAGTAAGTTGACAATAGAGTCCTCATCATCTACGCAATGAAATATTAGCAAGAGAAAAAGAATTGTGTTTGTGGGGAAGGTGAGGAGAGGGAAGGTTCTTGCCTTTACTTTCACCTGGTATCACCTGAGCTTTTTTGGGCGCCATTATTGAGACAAAATAAAACAAAAAGCGAAAGAGAAACTAAGCAATCATTCTGCACGCCTCAGAGGTACAAACGCGGATTCACAGAGAATCTAGCATGTGTTTAGCTTGAATTGAATTGCAAATTCTTGACAAGAAGCTCTCGAGCTATCACTGTGAATGTTGTTGCCAAAAAGGTCCGAGCGCGATTCTCCACGACAACGGAAGCTGCCCCGCCATCTGTAACTCAACCTCCCGCATCCACATCACAGCGAGCACGGTACACTATGAATTTGCCCGAACAAATCTCATTCGAGGGCCAGAATCCTCAGGCTTCGAGACGATTGCCTATTCTCGAGGCATCACGATCACATTCTTTTCAAGAGCCAGCAAAGAAGATCAATGAAGGTCATGATGTTCCTCTCTTTCTCACGTCACACGCCTATAGTGATATCGGCACCTTTATAATGCAACTCAATACGGCTATGTGTCCAAGGAAGTCCTCTACATCGTCCGATATCCAAACATGGCAGCTTGATGCTTCTTATCTCCTCTCTGAACCTGTTCAGAAGTTACAGGAGTTGCTGAAGACAATAGAAGCGATCATCGAGGAGGCTCCTCCTGATCCTGGACCAAGAAGGTTCGGTAATGTCAGTTTTAGGATATGGTATGGAATTCTTGAGTCGCGGATACGGCAATCACTTGCAGCCCACCTGCCCTCGACTGTGCTCGACTTTGGAACCGGCGGTGTCTCGGTTCTAGATGAGCTTACCCCGTACCTTCTCGGTGCTTTTGGCAGTCCTCAGAGATTAGATTATGGGACAGGGCACGAACTTTCTTTTCTTGCCTTCTTAGGATGTATCTGGAAACTAGGTGGGTTTAGAACAGAAGGATTCTATGATGGAGATGTCGAAAGAAGTCTCGTTCTGGGTGTCATTGAACCGTATGTGCCTTCGAACTTGTCCCATGCTGATGATTCACCATTACATGTACTAAGATATTTTAGATATTTACGGGTCGTTCGCCGGCTTATTCTCACGTACACCCTTGAGCCAGCTGGCTCACATGGTGTATGGGGCCTTGATGATCATTCGTTCCTGCCGTATATCTTCGGTTCTGCACAGTATTGCCCTGCTATCATAGAAGGCGACGCTGTTCCTCTAGAGGGGTCTCTTGAAGGAGCACCAAATCCTGGCGACATCGCCAAGAAGACTATTGTTGATCGGGAAAGAAAACACAACATGTACTTTTCTGCTGTTGGTTTCATCAACGATGTCAAGACTGGACCATTTTGGGAACACAGTCCTATCTTATTTGACATTTCGGGAGTTCGGACAGGCTGGGGTAAAATCAATAAGGTAACTTCTATCATTAGTCCTTGAAAATCCATGCTAAGGCTATCTTAGGGTATGATCAAGATGTATAACGCAGAAGTGCTTTCAAAGTTCCCAGTCGTTCAGCATTTCCCTTTCGGATCACTATTTAGTTGGGACCAGGACTCGAGCGCTCCCCCGCCTGCTTCCTCGGTGCACACTTCAAGTCAGCCGGCAAGTCAAACGTCTGCCATTGGCAATTCTGATGGACGGCCTTCACAGACCACACGAGCACCGTGGGCTGGTCCTTCGGCGCCGGGAAACAAGACCTCGATGACAGCCTCACGGGCACAGCAGCAATCAGCTCCGGAGAAATTACCACTTCCAATAACTAAAGCGCCTTGGGCAGCTCCGTCAGATTCAGGCGGTAATGTCACAACTTCCGTACCGTGGGCTCAGCATCAATCCGGCTCGGGACCTTCCACACATCCTGCGACAGGAGCACCTTGGGCAAACTCACCAGTCCCAGGTAATAATATTACAACTGCAGCACCATGGGCTCGGCAACAAACAGGTGCGGGACAGCATAACCTTCCTCCCACCAGAGCTCCTTGGGCGGGAAGTGGAGCACCTACTCGACCAACAGCAAGACCAGGACAGGATTCGATGAAGCCTCCAGCCTCCAAAACATCAGACTCTTAGGAGAACCGCTCAAGTCGATGATCCCTTGACGAAAGCCTCCTACGATGCCGTACTATCTAGCCCCTTGATGCTTGTATGATACCCAATTCTAGTGGAGCATGGAATATAAAAATACAGAAGAATAAACAGTATAACCCCGTCTACCAGTCACTTATTTGTGGCTTTCTAGATTATGATGTGTGAAGTCACTGAAGTGATACCTGTTAAGTGAAAAATAGTTCTCAAACTAACAGAAAAACACTGAATCACGGTAGTTTATACACTCACTTCGTGTCACTTAACCTGCATCGACAATAGCGATTCACTTGCACGCTAGACTGAATTTCGATGAATAAAATAAAATTTTCTGCGCCTCTCCTATTTCTTCGAGTCGATCTTCCGCAGCCTCACCTCTAGTGAATCCGTCTCCTCGCACCCACAAAAACAATCTCCTCATCTGCGAAAATTCGCACTTTCGCAAAGAAAGCTAAAAGAATGTCGAGGGCGCGATTCTACCTGATTCAGAGTTCAGCGTTATTCGCGCTAAGAAACATGCTAACGCCTTACTTTCTCGACACACCACCTTTTAAGACTTCACATGCTTCTCTCTCGATCAGCGCTCTTAAGATTAAATGCGACATATATAATAATAATCGTAAGGCTATAAGTATCACTTGTATATAAAAAAATATTATGTTCTAGAGGTATATTCGTAAAGTTGACATTCGGGGCGTTTTCGAGCGAGTAGTGTCTGGTCGCACAAAAGGTAGATTTTTATATGAGAGAAGAGACAAAAAAGTGTAGGATATCCGCATTTTATACTTAAAACAGTGCTACACTATATAATTAGAATATATATAGTATAGCGTATCTTTTTATTATGTGTAACACTATTTTAAGTATAAATGCGGATTTCCCGCACTTTTTGGTCTCTTCCCTCATACAAAAGTTAGACTACAACTCTACAAAAAAGCCCTTACATTAGACGAGAGAATAGATAGAAGAAAGCTTATAAGTAGGCGATTAATTCTATTTAATTCGCACGTTTATAAGCTCTCTAGTTATAGACTTATACGTGATAAAAGGAGAGGAGAGGTGTGTCGCAGGAAAGAGGTGCGTTAGCGTGTTTCTTATCGCGAATAACGCTGATCTAGGAATCAGGTATAGTGCACTGCACTGCGCTAGCGGCCGCATGGCGTGTTTCCTAATACAGCATCACCGATATTAACAACACTCAAGTATTCTTCCTGTCCCCAACACTTCCCTTCAGCAACAAAGCACCTTCTCCATCCTTTTGCTTCGCGACATCAACTTACATTCAACATGCCGGGAGTTCGTACGTATATTCCTTCCATTCTCCAGTGTTAAACGCGATTTATTCTCTAGATCATGCATTGTTATCAAGTACACGAAACTGGTGTCCGCGTTGACGGGTGTCTCACAAACACACTGTTGCGTAGACCCACGCAACGTACCAGTGCGATGCCAGAGGCTTTATTGTATCTATACTAATACATATTGTCTGCTTCAGCGCCCAACGCAATCGAATTGGTGAAGAAGAAGTTAAAGGGTTTCCTCAACCGCAAGAAGGACAAGAAGGAGGAGAAACCAGCAGAGGCAGCACCTGCGGCAGAGGCTTCGACAACCGCTCCTACCACCGAGGCCCCAACTGCTACAACTCCTGCTCCAGCAGCCGTCCCAGCAACTACTGGTAAGTACAACCTGCAGACCCCTTTGCTGCCTATTATACTTGAAGCTGATCAATCTTCCTCCCCAGCCGAGCCTGCCGCAAAGCCTGTCGAACCTACCACTGCTCCAACTGAACCTGCCGCTAAGCCTGCCGAGCCAGTCGTCGAGCCCAAGAAGGAGGAGGTCACGCCAGTAGCTAAGCCAACTGAGCCAGTAGCTGAACCTGTTGCTGCTGCCCCAGCTGTTGCAGAAGCTACCAAGCCAGTCGAGGAGCCAGTCAAGACCGAGGCCGGTAAGGATTCCACCTTTTTCTTGCGCTTTTATACACAACTCATTTATTGGTTTTGTGGGCAATCTTGCAACCCACACCGCGCCCTTTCGTGATTGAGCCCGATCTGTTACCCCGCTTCTACAGAACAAAGCGTTTGGATTTGACTTGACTGACACTTCTCAGCACCAGCTGCACCAGCGGTCCTAGCTGCTACCGAGGCCGTTCCCGAAGTCAAGAAAGAGGAGCCCGCGAAGGCTGCTTAATTCATTTCAGCATCACAGACGTGAACATTAGCGCATATCTCTTTGGATGTGCCGTTCTGTCAACGATTGCAATGGATAGCATGATGAAAGCATTGGAGGTAATAATGGAGGATGTTTGATGGATGACACAAGGATATTGAGCCCAGTTTGCCGATATTGGTGGTTGTTTTACTTCTCGGAATACCCACATTTAGTATGGATCACACATGACTGGGCGTAGTCGAGTGATTGGAAGATACCCAATACCCTGATGTAACTATTTCGAATCGATCCCCAATTTTTCAAACTATTGCGATGCCTATGGTGTTCTTACTTGATGACAAAAAATTCTTTGGATTCTACCTTGCGTTGTTGCGTGGCTACCTTGGGTGTCGCCAGCTATTTTGGTGTTCCTGACTTAACAACTTTTGAGAAAAAACAAGATTCACTTCGATTAATCTCGATTAACAAAGGGGTGCTAGATTCATCGGCAAATCATCGGATATCGGCTTAACGTTACAGGGCACAAGATGTATCCAGTGAGACCCCAATGACATTGATGTACAAACACGTCGCGGGTAAGTCGTTGAAGTTTGGTGGTTGTTTCAAGCTTCCCTTTCTGACATCTATCAGGTCATTGCAACACCCAGCTCAATGCCTGTCCACCTTCGCATACGACGCAAGTTTCGCAGCAGCGCCTATTAAAACACTGAAAACGCCTTCTTTCACCTCAGATATATCTCTATGGAGTCATGGGCACTGGACCAAACGTATGCAGCTCCGCGAACGTTGCGTTGATACGCATTGCAATGCTGCAGCCTTGTTTCCCGAGCCAATGACACTAGAGCGTATGGCCCTCTCCTGCTTGTGCAAATAAAAACACAATATCATAGTCTCTGTATAGCATGATGTTGTGGTTACATATCTAGAGACACCACTGATGAGAGCGAGCCATGCATGAAGACCTTGAAAGTGAACGATTTGTGCTGGCACACTCAACTTTGCGTTGATCCGCAGAAACCACGGTTCTGTTTCACCGCATTTACTGGAGTGTATTCAACCATCCTCAGGAATCTACGAGTTTTAAGATATTAAGACTTTGTCAAATTCACAAATAATGCCCTGGAAACCCAACAGATACTCTCTAAGAAGACTACTCTCTTGAGTAGAAAACACGAGTCTTTATTGGTGCGTGCGGTCTAGGCTTATGCGCAAGATGTGAGATGAAGCTATGTTGTTCTGGGGCTATCAGTTTCTACAGACATATCCATCATCATCCGTTCAAACAAAACAAGTTCGATAGCCAAACGCTAGTGCGCCAAGTCGATTCATACTCAAGACATGCAAAGCAGAATCCGAAGCATCACTCACCCACGTCTCTTCCTAGCACATTCCATCTTGCATTCAGCAAATTTCACATTTGTTTTTGATTCCCGTGGGCTCTCAATATCCATCCACCCTCCGTCCAGGTTCGAATTGCAAAATATGCCAAGTCACAAAAGTCCTGAGCTAGCTAGAGATCGAGTCACATCGGTCAGCCACCCTACTCCCGATTCCTTTTGAACGTGGCACCTACGAACTCTATACCTATGCACATGCCGCTCTGCAACTCCTCTCCTGACAAACACCCGGCAGCACAGTGCGGCAGACTCTTACTACAGACAAACGGAGGGGCGCTTGGATCCTCGCAACCCCGCCCACACTCGTTTATACAAGCTCCAGATTGAACGGAACAGTCGCTGGTGCAACCCATTCGTACGAGATGATTTCCGTCGTTTGTCGGTGCTGCCGTGATGGCGAGGGAGAAAGTGAAGAGACCTCGGACAACCTTCAGGGACTTCATTTTAGTGGTTAAGTAAGAAGGATTGAGGGTTCAAGTTTTGAGATTCTATAAGAGAGTGCTGTTTGGCGGTCGGTGCTGGAGGCTAGGCTCAAGATTTGATGGCCCTCCAAGTGGAATTCACGCTACAAAAGTTCTCTCTATGTTATCTTCCTCTTCGAAGTTTTGTGTGATACAGAGTTGCACCTGTAACGGCCTTCGCATAATTCGTATCGCGTAAACTGTATGGTTGGGGTTAGTCGTAATCGTACTATTGTAACACATCTCTTCGCTACTTCTTGATAGCTGGCTGGAATTGCTCAGTGTTTGGTCATGAGGTGCTCTGATAATGCTGGGAGGCACAGATGATCCCATGAACATGAGATGACGCCCTCGTAAGAGAGAGATATCGTGTAGAGTATAGTTACCAACGTAGCCTATACTGCAGCATTTTCAATCCTCTCTTTCATGCTTCCTCGGTGGCAAGGTCATATTGATAAGTACGTGGAAAGTACTGGAGTCTATACTTGAGGTATTAATGTATTGTTTGTTTGTTACATTTTGAAAATCGCCCGCTTGCTAGTGTGCCATAAAAAAAAGCCCAAGTATGTGCTCAGAATCGCTCCATCCTGAACGCCTTACCCTTCAAAACCCCGAAAAGTTAGATGATAGCAGCCCTACTTCTTCTTAATTATCAAGACCGCCAATCCAAGCGATCTATATCCCAAGACGATCGCCAGCAAGATGCCAACCCACAGCCCCGTCTTTCCCGCTTTATATCCGTATTGATCCAGCACAGCCGTGCCCTTAATCATACACATCGGTGCCAACTCGCTCTGATACATGCACTCACACTTCGACCCACAGCTATAATTCCTCTCCGCAAACTCATTAACCATCATACCCTGGAAGACATAACTCTGGTAATCAATGTAATGGAAGACATATCTCCAGAATACGTTCAGGATTTGAGGCGAGATCATGAAGCCATCAACACACATCCAGAGACCGTTGGCAAAGGCTGTGAGAGCGAGAGCAACGACGAAGTTGGGAAAGATGGAGGAGATGAGCACGACAAGGGACTCGGCCGCTACGAGATCGAGGAAGAGCCACATAATCCACATGAAGAAGGCTTGTGCGCTGGGGTTGAAGCCGGAAAGCCAATATGCTATCACGCTGAATAGGACAGCGATTAAAAAGAGGTATGGCAATCCGATGATGAAGTTGGAGAGCATGAAGACCGATGAACCATAAAGGCCATTTGCTCGTTCTTTGATGAATGTAGCACGGTCTTCGAGATAAGAGGGAACATACGCAACTGCCATGAACGACATGAATGCTCCGCCGAAGAAGATTGCGTTTGTCAGAGGTTGGATGTTGGATTGGTCGGTGCCGAGACGGAGCCAAGTTGTTCCCATCATTATGGAGAGGCCAATGTACATTGCTATACGAATTCCATATGCGACGACATCTCGGTAGGACTTTATGAACGAACGGTGGACAAGTGTCACGAGAACTATGAAGAAGCTCCTTTTGGATGGCTTGGCGACTGGGAGAGGTTCGTTGTTTCTTGATGCAATGTCGATCTGAGCGGTCAACTGTGTTGCTCTGCTTGACTTGACCCATCCTTCTTGGATCTCATCAAGCCTTGCTTCGGCTGCTGCTAAGTGGCTAGCGAAGTCGATGTTCATGAGCTCGAGAATGAACTCGGCAGGGTTCGTGTGAATTGGCATAGGGTAGCTGAGAGACTCGAAGTGCTCTCCAACATTATCAACAGGACCGAAGTAGTGTTGCTTTCCACCAGAGAGGAGCATAAGCTTGTCGAAAAGCTGGAAGGTGGATGTCGATGGCTGATGAATACTTGCAATCACGATCAGCTAGCTTGTGGTCAGCTTCGAACATGATGGTTAGGTCAAGGAGACGTACATTATTCTTTACCGCAACATTCTTAACGTACGAGATGACCTCAAAACTTGCAGCGGAGTCCAAGCCACTTGTAGGTTCATCCAAAAATAGTATTTTGGGTTCTGTAATCAACTGACTTGCTACACTGACTCTCCGCTTCTGGCCTCCACTTATACCCTTTCGAATTGGAGTACCGATGATATGGTCCGCTTGGTTCGTAAGACCAAATGATTCGAGTAAAGCATCAATTCTTCTTAGTCTTTCCGCCTTTTTCAAGGAACTATCAAGTGTTAGCCTTGAAGTTTGCGAAGCCTGGGAAAGTCATGTACTTTTTGTGAGCGAGGCGAGCGGCAAAGTGCATTGTTTCTCGAACTGTCAAGGATCCCACGAGAGCATCATCTTGCTCAACATATGAAGTCATTCTTCTAAATGTGCCCGTTGATGCTTCTATTCCATTAATAAGGGTACGACCGTCCAACTTGGCGCCTGTAGCAGCATTTCGGTGTGCGAGAACATTAAGCAGGGTTGTCTTTCCTGAACCACTTGGGCCCATCAAAGCACATATTTCGCCTTCAATCTTTAGGTAAATATTTAAAAGGTGACAGCATTAAACGTACCTGCTCGAACTATTCCATTGACATTCTCCAGAATGTTTGTGGGTTCTTTTGTTTTGCGGTCCTTCACCGTGACAGTGATTCCTTGCCATAAGTAATTCCGAACAGTATTGTTCATTAAATGGGTATCGTCGACCACCTTCTGCTCGATATCAATAGCGTATCCATCTTGCCGAGCATATTTGGTGCCCTCGATAGAGTCGGATTGAGCTTCAGAACTCATGGCGTTGGTCAAGGATCAATTTCCAATTAAGCTTCAGGAGTCGAGGAAATGGAAAAGAATTATCCTCTTGCTCAAGTTGGAGACTAGTAAGATTTGGAAAGTGTAACAATGATCCTGATCGTGAGGTTGACGAGCGACTTCCTTTATCTATTCTCTTCTGTAACTGAGGTTGAAAAAGTGCTGGGATAGAAATCGACAGCCAAGGCTTTGGAGCAAGCTGAATACGTCGGAGCAACCGACGACATTTTGCAAAACAATACATGATCCATATCTTATCAGTAATGAGCCAGTCAGAGACATACATAGTCGGCGAGCACTGTTGCAAGCAAATTAAAGCCCGCTTACTCTATATGCACTGCCGCCAATTTACGCAGAGGGCCCCCATTTGTCTCTAAAACTCCGCACCCCGCATTTTTATCCACGGATTCAGGCCCCTAGCGCAGACAAATAACCGTACCACATTCTCTTCAACTCTGGATTCTTGTATGCAGATATGCAGAGGTCAAGATACCAGGAATTTCGAAGTGGAATTGTTTGAAAGCAGACAAAGAAATCTAAAATTCGAGAATCGCAATTGAGATTTCTCAGTGAAAGTAGTCGCCGAAGTGCCCCCTCACGCCTCATGGCACTTCTGGCCAGATTGAAGGACAGCTCATATGAATTGTCGTAAGGAACAAGCAATAAACAGAGAGAATTCTGGTAGAACACCAGGTGAAGATACAATTGTACATAACAAGAATAAAGTTTCCGTTGAAGATGCGGCTCAGATTCTGTAGCTTCTCCAAGCCTCTGAAGCCTGAGCAGCTAGGCAAGGTCGCCGAGCAGTTTTTATGGCGTTTCCAAAGCCACCTGAGACTCAGTATGGACACTTGTCACGGCCTTACTCGAAACTAGGCTGCTAGTCGCCGTGCAGACAGCGAGCTAGAGGAGTGAGAGAGAGGCTACTCAGAGATGGGATGGCGAGAGGTTGTCATAAATAGAAATCGGGCTTGGGGAGGATGTGTTGTCTAGCATTCAAAGTTCCTCAAAACGTCCCGCAATCCCTAAAGGCGATTTTGCAACCACACCCCTCATTTCTTTCTAGTCACCCAGCTTAAACTTTGAAGTTTGATGGGATCCTGACATCAGCTGTGTTATCAATCCGCGCCTACTGCCATGACGATAGCAACAAGTAGTTGACTACTGCGAGGCCTTGCTCAAGCTTAGTTTGGCTTTTGCATACCATATTTGGAAACGATCCTTCCCTCCTCCAGATCGCTCTATCGCCTATTGCTCACAATTACACCAAAGAGCAAGCAAGATGGATCTCTCCCTCCACCTCGAGAATACTCATGTCCTCATCACTGGTGGTACAGGTTTCATCGGATCTGCAACTGTGATAGCTCTTCTCTCTGCAGGTGCCAGAGTCAGCAGCCTCGACATACGCCGGCCAATCACCGCTTCGACGGTCGATAACCTCCAATACCTGGACTGCGATATCTCGAATGAATCGTCTCTGGCTGAGGCTTTCTTTGCAGCCGCAGAGAAGTTCGGACCAATAGCTTGTTGCATCGCACTTGCTTCCCTCGATTTATCCGCTCTCCCACATCATGATAGCCTGGCAGATATGAGTGTTGAGCAATGGAGGAGCACACACCAGGTTAATGTGGAAGGCACATTCTTGACTGCGAGGACGTGGTTGCGACAATTGAGAGAATATAAAGATCTAAAGGGGATTGAAGCAGCAAGTGAACTAAATAATGTGGGTTTGATAATTGTCGGAAGTGAAAGCGGCCACTTTGGGGAACGAGGAAATGCCGACTATGCTTCTGGCAAAAGTGCTGTCCAATTCGGACTCGTGAGAAGCATGATGGGAGATGCAAGTCGAATTTGGCCTGGCGCAAGGTGAGTGGAGGAGAATAGCCTAGAAGGAGATATGATGGTTGATTTAGCCAGAGTTAATGCTGTTGCACCTGGCCCTGTGGATACAGAGCAATTCAGGAAAGAGTGCAAGGAGAATCCTGAACAATATTGGCTGGACTGCCAAGGAACGTAAGTTATCAAACGCAAGTGTGTTTGAGTTCTACTAATCGTCCTAAGTACGGCTCTTAAAAAGCCAATTCCTCCTGATCAAGTGGCAAAAAGCATTCTCTTCCTGGCAAGTGAGAACTGGAGCGGAAACATCACAGGCCAGGTCCTGAATGTAGATTCCGGGAAACAAGGCAAGGTGATGTGGCTAAAGGAAGAATGCTGATGTTGGGAAATCGCGCAACATGAATTATCGTACTTCTGAACTCTCGGGGAAGAAGTTTAGGAGGAATGGAGTAGTCCTTGGGGAAGGTCAAAAAGAACCTTATTTCTGTAGAGTTCTCTTGATCATTCTATATGTTTGGACAGAGTATCTTGTGATGGGCTCTCCACGATCATTGATATTGGTAGATCTATGTGATTTCCTCCAGTCATTCAATCACACCTTGACATCCCCAAGTTTCTTAACCACGTCCTCATAAAAGGCCATTGAAAGCTTTGCAGCGATTGTATCATTGGTCTCATCCTCGTTGTCCTCTATACCCAACTGCGGACCACCAGCAAGGCATTTCAATGTTGCCGTTTCATAAATCTCGCCCATATTTGCACCAATTTCATTCACTTGCCTTTCCTGAAGTAGCATGGCCTTAATTTTTGTCGTCGTTCTCATCCTCTTCATGTCAAGGTTTAGTATCTTGTCGATAGTAGCCCAGTGTGCAAGCTCCACAAGCACAACACCAAGACTATAAATATCGAAAGACTTTCTGAAGCTTTCTCGAGGACCAAAGCCTTGGCCTTGGGTGCTTGGATGTCGATACAAATTATAGGCTGGCACGTCTCCGGGAATTTCTGTCATCTCGTCTGCTCTTGCTGGTCGTGCGAAGTCAAATCCGGAGAGGTATGGCTTGCTATATTCGATCTTTTGAGATGAGCCATAAGTGTCACCTGTTGTACTTGGGAAGAACACGATGTTGTGAGAGCGGAGACCTTTGTGAAGCCAGTTGACACTGTGTAGATAAAGAAGGCAATTTGCTATTGCATGAGCAAGTCGAATCCTTTCAGTCACTCGTGGCTTTGGTCTAGTTTGAAGGAGATCGAAAAGCGATATCGGTGGTGTCTCAGGGGAGACTCCTTTGTCTTTTGGCTTCTCAAACACAAATCCAATTCGTGGCTCCACGCCATCCTCGTCGTTTTCCCCGCCACCATCAGTGTCAGGGGGTCCATTATCGAAGTACCCTAGACAATGCGGAACTCTGAACGCATCGGGCTTCGGAGTATGATGAAGAAGCGAAGCAAGCCTCTGAACTCTGTCAACAATAAGGGGTGGCGGGGAGAGTGATCCTGGAGACTGGTAGTCGTATTCTTTCCATTCGATCCAGACTCTCTGGACGCTGCCACCATTATCGTAGAGTGCCTCAGAACGCAGCTCGCTCAAATCTGGGCTCGATCCTTGTGGATTAAGTATGATCTTGGATTTATCAATTTTAGTGTTTGATTTCTCTGCATCCGGTTGACCTAGTTGAAGAATGAGAGCAGTGGCCTCATCCCAGGGTGCTTTAGTGTCTAGTGATTCATTAAACGCCTTGAATCTGGCCACTATATGTCGGGGGAGTCAGCAACTATCCGATGCAGGACATCTCCGGAGAAAGTCATGAGACATTCGCAATGGCAAAAGATTTATCCCCCATTAACTTACGTTGTGCCAGAAGCTGGAGTCCCGATGCATCAGGAGTATACTGCGGAATAGTTGGAACAGGATATGCCTGTGCTTGCATCTTGATATCCAGGGCTTTCACGAGTCTGTGAAGACTGTTGAGATCTTTATGTAGCTGAAGGACTCCCCGGTTGGTGTCCTGCGTAGTCCGATAGATTTCTGTCTGCAACTGGGCATCCAGGATATCCGTCATATTATCGTTCAAGGTTGCGAATCTCTGAAGCAAATTCTCGAAAGCATCTTTGTCAAAAGCTGCCCACTTCAGGCGTTTTCGACCTGTGCTCAATACTTGTGTTGTCTTGTTCCTCATGTCCTTCATAGCTTTGATGATAAAACTCCTCCTCGACTCAGTCAATGGCACATGGGCGCTACTCGAATCCTTCGCTGGATCGTTGATAAGCTCTTCATCCTGTTCTACTGGCTCCTGGACTACCTTGAGATACTCATTCTTGATTTGAGCTTTCTCAAATTCTTGGAACAAGCACTGAATCTGGACGAGAAGATCCAGGATCGTGGTTCGATGAATGACAAATGTGTTGGATTCACGGATTTTTTGGTCCTTTTCATTTTGGTGGTCCATCAGACCAGACGTCTCACTCCAGGCGAATAGTCGTTGCTGCTCCATCCTCAACCTTAAATTGAGATATTTCGATTCTTCAGGGAGATTTTTTGCAGTCACAATAAATTGAATTCCTATAAAGTCTGCTCAGCACTTTTTGCATTGGTCGTTCTTGTAGTGCTGCTAACCTTGGATACATCCCGAGAACACTTGTCCAGCTAAGGCTGCAACGCTCAAAGCAATGCCGGCCGCAGTTATCGGATCCATGATTGTTATATAAACTTGAACAAATACTGAACGGATCACTTTCTGCGCGCTCGCTGTTCAACTCAGCCCACGCAACTCGCTCACAGATAATATGCCCCCTGAATATTCACAATAACCATCCGTAAGTCGGTAACTAATAGCTGACAACTCCTAGTCTAGGGTAACAAGTCATGATAAGAGCTCATAAAGTTCGGTGTTCCCTGACACGATTTTGGATGACGCATCCGGTTTGGTAAGAAGAAAGATAATGGACGGCAAGCTGTCCCAGCGTGAATTACAGAAAAGAGCTATAATGTTTCCCGTTGCTTCAGAAATCTGTACTCAAAAACCCTGGTGCCGTCAAATTCATTGCGCGATACACTACCAATTGTCGTCGTGTTTCCGGGATGTAAAAGCTTGGTATGGGGGTTTTTTTCCCCCAGCTATCTACGGTGCTATATAAAGTTACTATGCTACATCGGGTAATATACATGCATTGCACGTGCCATCAGATGAGTAAGCACCGCTCTAGACCAAAAAATCAAACACTATGAAAAATCTAGGTAAAAGTTTTACAGAAAAGACAAAGTAAACGCCTAATCCCTATGCTCCCTATACATTCCCCTCTGGTTCGCTTCCGTTTCCATGGTTGTTTCCTCGTAGTAGCTCCCTCAGGAGTTTAGTTAACGCTCTGTATTTCAATACCTTTCTCCTTCCCCTTTTTCTTCCTACTCGTGCCTATCGTTCGAGCTGCGTGTAGCTTGGCACGGATGTGCCTAAATTGATCTAGTAAGCCTGCGTCTATCATAAAGTCAACCGCCCGAAGGGCGGTTAGTACTTTGTTCAACACAAGGTGAGCATCGCCTTGTGTAGTGCTTCTCAAATGTATTCCTCTAAGTCAGTCCTCTTAAGCGGGGACAATCTTCGGTGATGTGTTTCACCGTCTAGTCAGCTCTCCGGCACTCCCACCGTAGTTTTCCGCTGCCTTGATTTTGTGTAGATAGCTTTGGAGCCCGATATTCCGAGTTCTTATCTGGATAAGAACTAAACTCAGGGCCTTAGGAAGGCTATTGTAGAGTAGCAGGTTTTGCTTGCTTAGGGTTCCCCTAGCTATCTATATAGAAGTGCTGTCTTGCCACTATTCCATTCCGAATTCCGCCGTTGTGCGGTGTATTCCCGTATCGACCTTTTACATGATGATCTCAGATGTGGGAGCCACGTCTAGTCTAGCCAGCGGATCTTCGTCCACTGATATAGACGGATAATGTCTTCTCGCCTTTTTGGTTTCCATCCGGTGGCAGCTTTGGCCAGGAGCTCCGCATCCTCGATTGGACTCCGATGTGAGCTTGGATCCATCGAGTAGAAACGTTTTTGCTCCGTGCATAGAGGACTGAGACGAGGTGGATGATTTTGGCGAGTAGCATCTGTCCGCTTTGTTGCCTTGCTTCTGCGGAGGAGATGGTATGGTTATTTAGGAATATACTCGTGTTGAGTGGAAAACTGTTTTTAAAGTGATGTTTGTGAGTTCCTTCATTGTATTGGAAACACAATTTATCAGCCCAGGCAAAAGTCTCCTAGTAAGTCTATGGCTCGTTTCTATGTTCTTTGCATTGATCTGAGTGACAAGAAGTTTCAGTCTAACATGTGATCGTGGCTGGCAATGTTGCCACCACTTCTTTCAGTTTTAAGTTTGAGAACCTTCACATGAAAAACTCCACTTTTGTGTTATCATTATTTTTGATTTCTTGTCGAGCAATACAAACTTTTGAATTGCCGACACTGTCTGTCACACAACTTGGAGTGGAATCTTACGTTGAGGTGTGTGTAGCATACCTATGGTGTCCAGGGAGCAAGGCTTTTTCCTTGGCTCGCAATTTGGCTTCTTTCATCGGGGACCTCGCTACTGCGCAATCGTTGTCCAAAACATGGGTGATCGTCCCCAACGCCCACACACGGTGCCTCATCCCTCCTCACAACCGTCCAAGTAGCGGAGTACCTCATGTCTTGGTCGGCGAGCGACTCGAGCACTCGGGGCTCTGCACCCAATTCTGCCGTGTCAATGGATTCATCCTCTCCTCTAGCGACACCCATCTCCACTGCTGGCCGACCCCTCAGTTCTGACCGCCTGCCGGAACCGGGCGAAAGACAACCATCGATATCATCCTCCCTCAGCGACCAGCAGAACAAGGAACGCATAACCGTGCCGTCAGCATGCGTGGGCTGCAGATCCAAACATCTAAAGTGTGATGGCCTCAGTCCTTGCACAAGATGCTCTGCCAACAGTCTCGAGTGTGTCTATGTACGAAGCCGTAGAGGCTTCAAGGGACCTCGCAAAAATGGTGCCCAGGGCAAGAATGCCTCTGTACCTGGAGCTGCTTCATCGTGCCCAATGGTCAACCCGAATGCTACAAAAGGACCTCATGTGCCAACCGGACTAGCCACACCCCCCGAGCAGAGATTGCAAACTCTCCCTCGCGGGCTCGATTTTCCAGTTCTTGAGGTCAACCAAGAACTGGTAGCCTATGAGAGCAAGAATGGTTCTCCTGGTTTGGATACCCGAGAACGATGTATCGAGGCATTCTTCTATCACTTCTATCCGGCACACCCTTTTCTCCTACCTCGGGCCCATTTCATGGCTCTGAGGAAGCAGCAGCCACTAGACGCCTTACAAGCTGCAATGAGATATGTAGGCTCGTTTTACCTTTCACAAGCACCGACTACAGCGCTCGGCATTGAGGCTGAACGTTCAGTCTACAAAGCCGACTGTCCCCAGGATGGATTTAGAGTTCAGGCCATGCTTATCCTTACTATTGGGTTGGATGGATATACATACCAAGAAAAAGCCTTGCAGATTCTCATCGATGCTCAAGACCTCGCTTTAAAGATCGGCTTGAACAGCCGTGAGTTTGCCTATCAACATGGGAACGGTTCGGAAGTATTGGAAGAAAGTTGGCGACGAACATGGTGGGAGATGTTTATTGTTGATGGAATGATCGCTGGTGTTCACCAAAAGAGTTCATTCCGGATGAAAGATCTCCCTGCCGACGTGCTTCTGCCGTGCGAAGAAAAAGAATATGCCTCGGGGGTAAGTGCTTGCCTCCGACAGTGAGATTTATCTATTGACTATTTTAGCTCATCCCCCAAGCTCACTCCATTGGGGACTTTGACGACGAGTCCTTCGATGGGAGAGACTTTAGCTATTCATCTTTCACTTACCGCATAGCCGCGCTACGAAATCTTGGCAAAGTCCTCTCGTCACGCCAGGTTATGATGCCAGATGATGGTGCTGTTCTAAGACTTGATGCTCATCTTGTGAATTGGAGACTACACTTGCCAGAATCGAAGAAAGAGTGCATCACTAGTGATGGTCAGCTTGATGAAATGCTATTCCAAGCTCATATGATTACAGAAGCGTTAGTTGCCACTCTGTCTCAATTAATGGCTCTATCTATCTTAGAATTATGTCTAACATTGTATTGTAGAACTACTGTCCTTCTCCATCGAGAACTGTCGGAGCTCGACTCCAGCGTCGCCAAGAACGTAACGTCCTGTGCTCCACATAAACAAATCACACCAGGGGAGAACTATAACATTCATGCTGCTAAGACGGTTCAGGCCGCTCAAGATATCTCCAGGTTAATCACGCTCCCTGTCCCTCTTGTTAAGCATACACACTTCTTCACTTGTGTAGTCACACTTGGCTCCATCGTGCATCTCTCATGCTGGTCCACTCTCATGTCATTCTACCAAGACGACGACCTAAAACAGCAACTTCGACTGAATACAGGTGCACTGAAGACCTTGTGGCAAGTTTGGCCCTCTGCTGGAAAAGCATTTGGCCAAGTCAAGGGCGTGGCGCAGGAGATCTTTGCTGCGAAGAAGCACCAAGCCGAGATCGGATTCTGGTCGAACTTTACGAATGAAGAAGTCATGAGGAACATGATTGAGGATCAGACTATCATGGATGAGCTGCAGTTGCTCTGATTTTGCTGACGGATGACGATTCTTGGGAACAGGTTGGATGGAGTTGGTTTGTGTGTACGAGTACTTGGGCGAAGGCCTTTGGTACCTATCTACTTCACCCTAATTTAATGAGACTACGAATCACAATTATACAAAAAGCAAATGAAAATGCAATTCTTCTCAAGTCTCCAGAATTTCCCATCCATGGTTGAACTTCTAGAGTCACGTGAACCAAAAACCCCCACTTCAGTTTTGGGAAATCAGAACGCGACTTCCAGAACAAGACGCGTGTGAGCAACATCCAGACCCGGAATCGCTGTGCAATTTCTCAATTTTTGCAGGCTGCAAGAAGGCTTCGTAACCGGTGTGAGCAATCAAAATGGAAAATACCGACTCTACAAACGCCCTCACCACCACGCAAAATGAAGATCTCACACCCCTCGAACAAGACGTCCTTGACGAATATGAGCGCCTCGCAGAGAATATGAAGAAGGTACTTGTATCTCTCAAACTTCATCTCTCCTACACAACGAAACAAGTTCTAATTCTTTCGAAAACAGCTTGCGAGTCTCCTCGATAATATGGCCGGCAGACCGACTGCAGAAATACTAGATGGGCTGCGCCAGCTGGAACGAAAGACGAGCTTGGTATTTACGCTGCTGAAGGCTAGTGTGTATAGTATTGTGTTGCAGCAGGAGATATATTCCGGGGATCAGGGACAGGAGGGGTGAATTGGGGGAGGGGACGAGAGAATAATAAGATGAGCTTTATGAATGGGCGACACTGGACGGAGGAAGATGTCGTATCAATTGGAGGAGATTAAGGATGGGAACGTTAAGGGTCGGACGTTGGGACGCGATCAAGAAGGGAAGCACTACACGGAGTTTGGAGCACTATGATACCCAGCATATATCGAACATTGAGCAAGAGAAGAGTAAAGGTGATTCATTGCAAGACAATGCCTTGTACATGTTTCATGCTATGCTGCGCCTTTCTATGCAAACACCCATACTCATACACATGGGTCGTTTTAAGATTTTACAAGATTATACACGGCCTCCATAATACACCTTTCGCACATCCACGAGCTTCTTTCCTCTTCCTCGTGCCACCTCATCTGGTATTCTCTGGCTCATCAATGCTTCGTATGTTGCTTTCACTGTGTTCATCTTGTTCCGCGATCGAGGGACCTTTGCTGCGAGGTCTTGAATACCTGCTGCTCTGGCCATTTCAAAAATAAGGTATTGGCAGCGGACACCGAATCCTATAATATGATTAGCAAAGGCACATGCACAAGCATTGGAAATGGTTGAAGCTTACCAGGTGGTCTGCTCATAAGCTTGACCTTCACGGCAGAAACCTTAGCCTCAACCTCGCCATAAATGGTTCGTTGCTCGTAACGTGGAATAGGCCGCATGTTCTTGATAGCCTGGATCCTTGCGTTGTTCGAGGTATCCTCAGACTCCTGGCCCTTCGATTGTCCCAAACCCAATCTTCCGTTGCCATCTCCGCAGATAACAAGAACGTACTGACTAGAAACCTTCCCCAATCGAGTCTGATTTACTACACGATGCCTGACTAGTGTCTTCATCTTGAAACTGAGAATTTCGTCCAAGGTCAATCCAGTCTCTTTGCGTAGCCGATCATAAATCCCGTCAGGATCTCTTGGGTCTGTTGCTTCTTCCTCTTCTGCAGCAGTCTTATGCTTTGGCCCATCTTCGTCATCAACAGCAGTCTCAAAGTCCATTGGTACACCTGGCGCAAGCGCAGACGGCGTGACTGGTATAGGGCCATTCATTCCAATAAAATCTGGAGTCTCGTCTATTATTCTGTAGAGATCAAGTCGGTTTGGTCGTATCTTCGCACGAACCTCTGGATCCTCCAGATTGAGGTCCATAGGATTCCCAGGGAGTGGGTTCTCCCTTACGACCTTACGGTGGTACTCGTCGATCGATTCGCCCAGCTCCTTCTCGTTCATCAGTCTCGCGTTGGGGTCAACGGGCCCATCCCACATCTGCTTGTGGTCCACCACCGATCGAGTCTTGCTAAAATCATCGAGATATGGCAGACTTCCCCAGTCTGAACGAATGACTCCGCGGTTTCTAAGATCCTCGATATCGATTGCCGCTTCTCCAGCTTCAATAGCTTCGATTTGCTGAGGTGTATATCTCGAGGAAAGCTTTTCCTTCTCGTCCGGCTCGTATGGCTTAAACAACTCTTTCGCTGATCTTTGAGGCTGAGGTGTAACAAGACCCATTTCCGAAGCCTTGACACTGGGATATCTCGGTCGTCGTCTTTCGCAGAGGGTAGGGGAGGTATGGAATCTTTGGCTGCGAATCGGTAGCCGTATGGACGGCTTCGAAGGTCCGGAGAAAAGGCATCTTGCAGGCCTTGAGACACTCATCACTCCTGAATTGTAGGTGTCTTTGGAGCGCCTCTCAATGGCCCAGTGTTGCTGGTATTGCTCTGTCGCGAATGGAGCTATAACTTTTTTGAACATCAACCCATTACAAGTCAGGGATTGTGGTTACATAAGCAGAACTCTCACGTGCCATTCATTTCCATGTGTATTTCGGATTCTTGGACACCTAAAGTTGTTTCCTTCTAGGCTTCTACAATCTGATCTGATTCTACACCCTAATTTCTCGGCATTGCTACTCATCTACTCTACGAAGCAGGTGTTTACTAACCATAGCATTCGACAAGGTCGCCGACACCGAATCGCCTCCCGGCTTTTCCCCGAGCAAGAATGATTCATTGCGATTTCAGTACTGGCGAGTAAAACTTACTTCATGATGGCGAAGTATAGATTTCTCATTGTTTGGTGGATGATCTCGATTTATTTCTATTCAAGTCGCGATTATAAAAAAGGGAGAATAAACCCTTTTCATTGCATGGACCTTTTTCATGTCATCTTGGACGTCTGATGATCTGCATCGATTCTGTGTGAGCCAGTACTCCCAAAACGCTCTCTTATATTTATAAAGGCTATGTTAGAGTTTCAGCTGGCTAGTATCGATTGTTGGTTTCAGTTCATGCTGGAGCGTAGCGTGTTCTTCTCTCGACCGCTCTGGAGCTACGTTCAAGTATCATAGAAGAAGGAACGAGCGCTGAAGTCTGTGAGGGTTGAGCTTGAGCGATTCGTTCTTGTGTAGCTGCTTCCTCATTCACTGTTTGATCCTGCCTAACCTCTTTCGTTACACATCCGCTGTCAAACCAGGGGAAGGTCTGAAGTAGCTCATGTTAAGATGTCATAACTTTTTCTTCTCGTTGGGGGCACCGCTAACTGTAATCGTAACACAACACTACGATTTGTGTGCAATGTAGTCCCTTCTTTTGAACACCCTAAAGGCTTTGTGTCTAGCAGCATGCTCTTTTCAATTGTATTTCCAGTTCTTCAACTATCTTTTCCTACATTCCATCCGCACACAGAACTGCCATGAAAATATTCATCTTACTCACGCTAGCCGGTTTTCACCTCTATCACACGCTCATTAACATATGACGACGGCGACGGCGATATAAATAAAGCCTTCTCCATTTTCCCAATTCCCGCAGCGAAAGAGTCACAATGGCGATAATAGCAGCCATAAATTCTTGTATCACAGCATGTCATATTGCAGTCAGATCAGCTGGTGCCCAATACAATTCACCAAAAGAGGTTTCATCAGGTAACTCTTCGACAAATAAATCCGAAAAGGGTCCTTTTCAAACCGGGGTAGAGCTTATGCACATCAAAGACTATCGCAAAATACCTCTACCAGAACTTGCTATCAAAACTTGCGACGAAGCTTTAGTAATTTTCGATTCGAACGAAGATGGACCTTCTCACGAGGAAGCCGCCAATCGCCTAAAGGAAAATGGACGCAACATCTTGTCAACGAAACAACCTCCAAGATGGTGGCAGCTAGCTCTGAAGGCATTTCTAGATTACTTCAACATCTTACTGCTCATCATTGCAATCGTCTCAGTTGCGGTTCCTGATCCTGAATGGGCGCAGTTCGCCGTAATCATGGGTATTATTTGCTTGTCCTGTGTTGTTCGGTTATGGGAGGAATCATGGAGTGCAGCTGCTGCAGTCAAGCTTCTGGATGCTGTCTCGACGAACGTTCGGGCGATGAGACAGAAACCTGGAATTGCCTCCGCTGAGGAGATGATAGACGAGAGAGACCTGGTTCCTGGAGATATCATGTTTATTGATCAAGGCAACACGATTCCTGCGGATTGCCTTATTATCTCCGCAACAAATCTTTCCATCGGTCAATCTAGGTGAGTGGGGTCAAGACTTGTTGTATTGAGTTCCAAACAAACTAATAGTTTCTTCTAGCCTCACAGGCGAGAGTGAGCCACAAAGAAAGACCGCTTCTCTTCAGAAGAGCCAGCCGTATGAGACAATTTTAGAACTGCAGAACATTGCGTTCAAGGGGACCAATGCCATGTCTGGCAGTGGATGGGGCTTGGTACTCAAGACTGGTGATGGTGTGCATTTCCTCCTTCTTGGTTGAAATATCCAGGCTGATACAGGGTCCTCTCAGATGCCTTCATTGCGACAATAATGACAGAGCTAAACAAGAAGCAACCATTGAACGCGTTCCAGCGTGGCATTCGTAATATCAGTATAATGATGATAGTCGCCATAGCAATTTTATTCCCAATAGTAAGTTGTTTTCCCGGAACTCCTTCCTTGTGACTGTTCTGATGTTGGAAGGTACTCGTGGTCAACGGATTCGTCAAACACAATTGGATCGAAGCAGTCACATTTTCACTTAGCGTTGGTGTTGGCCTACTTCCATCCATGCTCCCTGCGATCGTCAACGCAAACCTGGCCCGCAGGGCATTCGTCCTTATAAAGAAGAATGCTATTTTGAAGTCCTTGGATTCAGTTCGTAAGTATATCGATGATGTGGGCGTACCGCATATGCTGACTTCCATCAGAGTGTCTTGGCGCAATGTCAGTATTGTGTAGCGATAAAGTTAGCCTCCGCAGTATTTCCATTGACATGTGCTGACAATTATAGACCGGCACATTGACGAAGGATGAGATAAACTTGTGTCAATATATTAACCCTCGTGGAGTAGAAGCCTCGGAGGTTTACGAATTAGCTCACACAAACGCCCGGTACCAGAGTGGCAAGAAAAACAGTATTGGCAACGCTATCCTTAAGCACAGTGCTAGCGAAAAGGTCAAAATAGTGCAAAACAGACTCGGAGAAATTCCATTCAGTTTCGAGACTCGACGGTCCAGTTGTGTCACATTGGAGGATAATGGAACATTAAAGTTATTTGCAAAGGCATTCTTAAAACGCTAAATAATATACCGAAATCAGTAGCTAATTATCAACGGGCGCTTTTGAGGAAGTTGTTGCTCGTTGCGAATCAATTCGCCTAGACGGACAAGTCGTCTACCTTGACAGAAGGAAGAAGAGAGAATTAGCATATCGAGTTAATGCCTTCAATTCTGATGGATACAGAGTTATTCTGGTCGCGACCAAAGCTCTCCCGCGCATTCCAGTAAATGTCCCAATGCCAAACAATCTTGGAGGTCTAGATCAGGGTATGACGGTGGAGGCCTCCTCACTTTCCTCGATCCTCCAAAAGACGATGCCAAAGCGTCAATAGACCGCCTACAAGAGTTGGGTATTAACGTCCGCTGCTTAACAAGAGACAATCTTGGTGTCGCTGTGAAAATCTGTCGAGACCTCGACCTCGTCAAGGACGTCGATGATCAGCACATACAAGCCATCACTGGACCAGAACTCGCCAAGTTAGAGGACACTGATGAATTCCACGAGACTGTAAAGCACTGCAAGATCTTTGCCAAGCTCACACCGGGCCAGAAAGGCCAAGTCGTTGACAGTCTCAAGAACAGACACAACAAAGTTGTTGGTATGCTTGGAGACGGGATAAATGATTGCATTGCTCTCCGAGCAGCAGACACAGGAATATCCGTTCACACAGGCCAGAACGTGGCAAAAGACTGTGCGGATATTATTCTCACCAAGAAAGGGCTTTCTATCATCGTCGACTGCATACTCACAGGACGAGTCACAATGGGCAACACGTAAGTTCCCTTTCATTCTCCCTCTCACTGTCACTAACTCTTCTCAGGATAAAATACATCAAAATGGGCTTTTGCGCCAACCTTGGAAACATAATCAGCATCCTGGTCTCCTCTGCCTGGCTCCCATTCCCACCCATGACGTCCCTCCAAATCCTCGTCTCCAACATCCTCTACGAGACCTCGCAACTCACAATGCCCTGGACAATGTCGACGCTTCCTACCTTGCCGCTCCCAAAGCCTGGTCCGTTCTCGACCTCTTGCACTTCTCACTTATCCTCGGCCCGTTGAGCAGGATGCTTGATATCGCAACCTTTGTCATAAATTGGTTCTGGTATCACTCCGAGATCCTGCAAAGCATGTTGATGTGGCGAAATTCCAGACTTATTGGTTTCTGCAGAATCTAGTTACGGCCACTTTGATTGTATATCTTTTGCGAATGGGAACATCCTCGTTGTCGTTCAAAAGTCGGCCTGCAAAGAGTGTTGTCCTTAGCACGTCGGGGATAATGGTTGTTGGGGTCGTGATGCCGTATATAAGGCCGTTAGCGGGCGCCCTGGGAATGGCGAAGCCGGATGTGACGTTTTGGGGATGGCTAGCTATGGAAATGGGATATTATGTTGTTGTGGTTGAGGCGGTGAAATGGGGTTATGTGAGATGGTTTGGGAGATGGTTGTGAGTGACATTCGTTGGCAGAGGTTCGTGATGCGATGGTGTTCAGATTAGAACTTATTTTGCTCGAAGTCAGAATTCCCCACGTTGTTCAATATATCAGACGAAAGGCGATTTGGTTTGGGAATGAAACTTTTTGTTGTATATCGAATTCTCATAAACTCTCGAATTCTGTGGCGTATTGAAGGACTTCCTCCCTAAAATAGATATCCTTTCGTCTCCTCTTCATTTAGTATAAATATGCGAAGGATGAGTGGATAGAGCCTGACTTGAGATTAGACTTCCAAATAACATTCCTCGTCACACTCTAATTTGACTGCTTGCAACTTAGATTAAAGCTGAGTTTTGCTCGTCTCTCTCTCTCTATATCAGACGACAATCGACGAATTCGGTAACACAAGAGTTTTATTGCACGTCGCAATCCCATAAACTGTCAAATCTTGTGGCATATTCAAGTCTTTCTTGCTTGAAATGGAAGTCTGACCTCGGGTTTTTACCTCACCTTCAACATTCTTTCAAAAGGGAAAGCGAAAGGATGCACCTCGTATTTTGAGTTTCCTTTGTATATTGCTGGAGGTGAAGAAGAGGCTTGCCATAAATTTGTTCAGCTATACTAATACTAGTTTCGCTTTAGAGACGTCTACGCTCAAAGTGTCAGTGAATGGGAAAATCAAAACGGCAGCCCTTTGGCTGGCATTAGCATCAGACTTCTCACTCTTGCCATCTCGTCCATTATGAAGAGCAAGTAAGCTTCACAGGAATCTAAACAAGAGGCAAGTACAAAGCAGTGATACCGAGTTCCATTTGCATGAAGTATGAACAATCTTATTTGGATCCGATAAGTCTTCTAATTGCCGTAAAAGAGCAACCGCTCTTGAATCAAATGAGTCCCCCTAACTAATGCTCATTCATGTACATGCCAAACGCCCGCTAACGCTAAACTCAAGCTATGTCATGCCATATCATAGGTAACCCTTCCGCCCAAAAACGCCTTGCGATATAAGCCAAGCTAGTATTAAAAGGAAGGTCTAAATTGGACAACACTCATTCCGGTCCTTCTATTTAACTTTCTCGCTCTGGCTCAAGTTCCTAAAAGACCCTGTGACCATCCAACCAGGCGTTAATCGGCACTTGTGCTGAAGTCGAGGTTCTTATCCCACATTGACCTCAAAAGCGCACTAACACTATCATCTTCATCTCTGGCCCCACTTAGGCCGGTGTCGTCCTGACTTCCCCCGGACTGGCCACCACCATCATAACTTCCTACTTTATTGCCATCCTTGGTCCTGCTCCGATTCTCCTTCATACTTTGACTAAGGCCGTATCGACCAGCACTGCCCGCCAACTCTGGTTTGCGGCCACTATGTTGCAGTGGTATCCTCCTATATTTCTCAGCGCCAGGTAGTTGGTTAAGGCGTTTAAGTGCGAGACCGACGGGATCCTGATGTCTCCTAACAACCAGATATTCCAAACCGGTTCTCTCAAGCTGTAGCTTAATGCGCGGGTCTTTACCATCATAGACGGCTCCAACGAGAGGTGTTCCCCCGAATCCATTATGCAGACCTGCCATGCCATTTATAGCCACACCGGGCGCCATCTGTGTAGGCTCTATATTTGAGCTTGCGCGCTGAAGCCAGAGCTTCTGCTGTGTTCGCGACTGCTGTGGAGGGTTGTACGCATGTATTGAGGTTTTCCTTGAGCGCGGGGCTAACGCGCTCTCCTCATCGTCTTCATTTGAGTCGTGCTGTGTGAGGTTGCCCATAGACTGAGCGCGCTTGACTTCTTCATGCTTTGTAGAGTCCTGCGACTTGCGACGCGGGTTGTGAAGGAAGGGAGAGTTCTCGCTGGGTGTTCCGGAACCACCTACAAAGCGTGATGATACGTCCTCCTTGCTGCCAACTTGTGGTGTATTGTTCAAGGTTGAGCCGTTCATATTCGAAGATCGGGTATGGCTTGGGCTTTCGGGAGAGTGTCCTTTCGGAGTGGCTGTCGCAAGAGACATCTTTGTGGTGGTCGTGTGATGGGAGGGTGTTCTTTGGAGGAGTCGCTCTGTTATGATCTTTGCATCCGCAGCGTGATTCCGAGCTCCATTCGAAGGCGGTGCGTCTGATCTATGTTGAGACTGAAGCGTCGGAGAGTGAGGTTGTGAGTTGTAGGCGCTCAGCTTTGCTGACGATTGACCACTGCGAGATATGGTTCCCGTTCGAGACAGGGCTGGTGACGCAGACGAGCTTGCTTCTTCCCAGGCGTCCTCCTGGTCGCCAATCTCAAAGTGAACAGATGCTGGCCTTTTGCTGTGTCCATTGGACGACTTCGGTCGTTTGGGCACGTCGGCGGACGATCGATTGCGCTTCAGGCTGACGTGCGAAGAGTTCTTCTTAAGATTCGTTGCCGATGAGTTCTTCCCGAGCTTTCTCAGATCCGTGTGCGACCCATCATTGCCATGCGCCTTAGTGAGCTTATGCAACCCTTTACTCGAAGGAACTCGTGTGTGTATCCGCCCTCCGTGGACTACGTGTTTCTGCCCCTTTGCCTTGCCATGTGGAGGACTCGTGGACGGGGAATCCGTCTGGCTATTGACCGAACTCGTGGATCGATGGCCACTCAGCGGAGGCCTCGTCTGCGATTGCGCCTGCGACTGGGTTTGCTCTGAAGGCATGCTGGGAGTGTCAGGGCAGGCAATTGATTCATCTGCGGGTGTGCGTTGCTTGCTTTTCCTTTCCGCGGCCTACGTGCGGGATGTCAATCAGGTGGGAGCTAGCGGTGATGCGTTGGCCAAGCCTCGGCCAGAGCCTCAACAAAGAGCCAAATACAAGCACAGTGATTGGATAACCCTTGGATTTCTCGAATAATGGAATCCTTCAATATTGCATTTGAATCTATAATTATTTGTCAAAACCTGGTATCCGGTATTGTTGACTTTACTGGGTTCAACCGAATTCAACCACACGTTAGGAGTGATGTTTCAAATCGTGCATGTCGATTAGGATATCACATGTCAAAGTGCACCATATATCTTGCTTGAGAATTCTTTATATTCTGTAAGACAAAGAGTCGCTTGCTGTCAGCTATTATACAGTAGCAACATCAGTTTAACGCCTGCAAATGAATTGCCCATCCAACATGCCCAAACAAAAAGACAATCCAATTTAAACCTTGATTTCGGGCCCGGCCTTGATGACATCTTCCGTGGCTTCAGACTGGTACTTCTTGAAGTTCTCAACGAAGAGACCACCAAGCTTGGTGACTTCTTCCCGGAAGCTGTCATGGCCTGCAGTCCATGCGTTTCGAGGGTTTAGCAGCTCTGATGGAACGCCAGTGCAAGACTTGGGAACTGCGAGGTTAAATGTCTCGTATGTCTCGTAGTCAACCTTAGCGAGCTCTCCAGAGTGGATAGCATCGAGGATAGCACGGGTGTATTTCAGTCTATTCAGGTTAGTACGAGGATATATATGTAAGGGACCTTTACTTACGGGCAACGCTTGCCACCGGTGGTTGCGCCAGCTCCAACCCATCCGGTGTTCAAAAGCCAGGCATTAGCCTTGTGGTGCTCAATCTTTTCAGCCAACATCTTAGCATATCGCATAGGATGAAGAGCCAAGAAAGGCTGGGCGAAGCATGAAGAGAATGTAGCTTGTGGTTCTGTAACACCATCTTCGGTGCCAGCCATCTTTGATGTATAACCAGAAATGAAATGGAACATAGTCTGGGCTGAGTTAAGCTTGGAAATGGGTGGGAGAACACCACGAGCGTCGCAGGTGAGGAGGATGATGTTGCTTGGGTGGTTTTCTGACAAGCAGGGAATCTTGGCGTTGGAGATGTATTCTATCGGGTAGGCGCATCGAGTGTTCTCTGTAAGAGTTGAATCATCATAGTCGACGAGACGAGTCTCGGGACTGAAGACGACGTTCTCAAGAACAGATCCGAACTTGATAGCACCGAAAATGTCAGGCTCTTTCTCAGCGGAAAGCCCGATGCACTTGGCATAGCAACCACCTTCGATGTTGAAAACGCCACGATCACTCCAGCAGTGCTCATCATCACCGATCAAGGCACGGTTAGGGTCGGCTGAAAGAGTGGTCTTGCCGGTACCGGAAAGACCAAAGAAGACAGTAACATCACCGTTCTTACCCTCGTTGGCCGAAGAGTGGAGAGTGAGGACGTTGTGCTTGACAGGCATCTCGTAGAATAGCACTGTGAAGACACCCTTCTTCATCTCTCCAGCGTACTCGGTACCAAGAATAACCATCTCCTTGTCGGCAAAGTTAATGGCGACTGAAGTTCCAGAGGTCATACCCTCGGTATATCTGTTGGCTGGGAAGGATCCGGCATTATAAATAGTGTAGTCTGGGTGGAAATGTTCAAGATCTTTTCGTTCAGGTCGGATAAGCATGTTGCGCATGAAAAGAGCGTGGTAGGCGCGGGCGCAGACAACCCGGACCTTGATTCGGTACTTCTCGTCCCATCCTGCGAAGCCGTCGACGACGTAGATGCGGTTTCTTGTGTTCAGGTAATCAATCGCACGTTCTCGGTTGATTCTCCAGACCTAAAATTAAAATTATTAGCATGGTGTTGCGGATGGGAGTGTCTGGTCCGGCCAGCCACGTGATGTGGGGTAGAGTGCCGAGACAAAATGACATAATAGCGCGTCAAGCCGAACCCCTCTACCAGAATGCGGGGTTTGAGGACGAGACCATTGGCCCTTCCACGCAGGAAAAAATTGTGACGTCTGGGGAAAAGTGAAAGCTAGTATGCGGAGAGAAGGGTGATATTGCGGGATATCCGGCGAGCAGGACAGCGAGCAAGATCGTGATCGTGATCGAAAAATTGCTGCAAAGGGTGGCTGCGTGGAATGTGGGTAGAAAATGCATGCCGAAGTAACATTGCCATATCTGAGAAGGAAATACAAACGAACTCGGAGCGTGAAATATCACTTACATCAGGTGTCATTGGCTTGTTAACAGGTCTGATAGAAAGTCAGTATGTTTCGCAGAAGCAAAGAGAATAGTAGCAACATACCCCCACCAGATCTCATTCTCCGAGCTTGGTTCCTTTACTATCCGCTTGTCCAACGGCGATCGTCCAGTCTTTGCACCAGAGTATGCTGTGAGGGCGCCTGTCGATGTGATGGCAGAACCGGTCTCGTAGACAAGGGCATCTTCGTAAAGGGCAGCAACACTTGGATTTGGTACCTAGGAGAGACGAGATGTTAGCATTGGAAGTAACCGTATGGGTATGAGGGGTGCCTACAATAGCTACACGGTCATAGTCGATGTGTGCCTTCTCGTGCAATTCCTCCTCGAGTTCAGTGTGTTCTTTGACCGGCCTAGTGGAATAAAAATTAGCTGGCTGTTTGGTTTGACGACGGCAGCATTGCCATAATGGCAGAGACTAGGTGATAACGTACTGAACTCCTCCTGGATGGAGGGCGGTCTTATTGACTGTATTGATGGTGACCATGTTTCTGAGTGAGGTGGAATGGTAGTTGGAGGTGCGAGAGGCAAGAATCTTGGATTTGGGACCAAGCTGGCGAGGATCTGGATAAGGGCTTGAAGACCTGTCTTCGACGGGGTCCTGTCCGTTATTTAAAGACGTGCTCATCGTGAATGCTCGGCTGTGGGTGCGGCCTTGTGTGGTATGGATAAGTGTGGAGGGTAGTGTACGAGCTTCCCAGACCGAGGAAGTGGAGGGGCTTTTAGTAGGTGACCAATTAGCGGTAGTTGCCGTCCATGGAATTCTCGCCAAATGGTGGCTTTGAGGAGGCTGTCGAAAACAGGACGGAGCCCGCGCGAGTAACATCGGGAAGATGCGGGAGAGACGCTGGTTTCATCGTGAGCGAAGGCGATAACGCTGGGACCGGTACCTTTTCCTGGTGCGCGGTGTTTGTTCGCATGAGCGGAACGTTCCAGGAGCAGCGCGCGCAGTGCGCTGGAGAGTTTGAGGCCAGCCAGAAGCCCAGCTACGACCGCGAAATGCGAGGCACGATGGAAAGCTGCGGATGGTGGAGGAGCCTAGAGCTGGAGGGTTGTCATCGCCGCCATCATCACATGTAGTCGAGACGGGGACAGGGCTGAGGAAGGGCCTGCATTGGCTGAATTCGCCCGCTCAAGCCGCCCAGACGCGCCTGCAGCCATCACACGAGCAGGCGGCTCTTTGTCTCCCCAGATTCCAGCACGCAGAGGGGTTGGCAAAGCTCGCCGAGCTTTGGTGGCGGGCCATCATGGGATGAAAAGCGCATTTGCTCTGTCAAATTTGCAGGAACTGTGCTGAGCGGTGCCAGCAGTCCAACGGTCTGCATTGCCGCGACACAGACCGCTAGTATACAGCAGCATCTTCGCGGACACCTGAAGTCTGAACCACTGCGGGTGTGGCATCAAACTTTCCTACCCGTATCTCCCCGCATCGCATCCATCGCTGACCATAGAAGCCCACGGCGTGGAGCTTGGCCAGCCCTTCTCGGGACGGCTCAGGGCGAATAATGGGGAGGCGATAGCATCAAGTGGATTTGACAATGCCGAGACTTAGGTTTGCCATGTTCACATGGTTTCTCTGGGCGCTTATTAAATACATTGAAATGCTGCGCATCTAGAGGAATCAATTGAGTCAGAACACTGCAAATTCAGAGCTATCAGATGCAGCAAAGAGCGCCAATTATGCTACAGTCCTCGTGTCATGGAAAAGTTGAGCTTGGGAGGACACCACAATAGCCTTGTGAGATCCCGATATTTGACCCCTGCTGCCGTGTCCGGAGATCAGTTTCCCCTGAAAGAAATCGGATGAAGAATCTTCCACAGCATTCACGTGATGAGAGGAAGTTGTTTAAAAGGTTGCAGTCCCGGATCTTTCCTATGTTGTAAAGGGTATCGCTGTCGAAAAGGAGACACGTCGATTTCTGTGTTGTCCCTCCTGAAACTGCCGATTTCATCTGCCAATAAGTGGGTTTCCTGGTGACATCAATTTGTAGTTTATATCTCACCCGAAGTCCAAGCACTAAATGCACAGTGCCAATTCTGGAAACTGATTTGAAAACAGCGAAGTTGATTGATCAATTCTTCCGAAGCAAGCAGCCTACATGATAAGTATTGTTACATGGCGGGCCTTCGACATCTCTCTTCATCGTGGTCTCGATGCTAGACCCAATGGACTAACATCTCGGGAGAGATATTGAATGCTTCTTTTTCACTAATTTATTTGCATTTTTGGGTTTCATTCATATTCTAGTTTTGAAAGGCTGTAATGGATTGATCGCCAGCACGCAACTTTCATACAAATTGCGAAACTACTCAGCCAAATGTGTCGATATATTACATCCCTGTCACAAAAACTTGCCGGAAAGTAACGAAATCTCGGCCCCAGGTAGCCCGAGTATACAGATACATCATCGAAGGTTCCATTCTATAGTTCTGGAAATCCCTCAGTTCTCCGAATCCTAATGATTGCAGATCTGTTTCAGATCCAGGTTACTCAACGATGAAAAACACAATGGTCTTGTGTTACGATGCAATTCTTGGATCTTGTTACAACTACCAAGCAAGACTTAGTCCAAGAAATGGCCAGGGAAATCAAGAAGCCTTGTTAACCTCCAAACAACGGATTTGTTACACAATTCGATCCACCTTTCGGCAATGGCTCGATTAGTTTTACCATAGACCAAGTTTATTGAGCAGATTCATCAGATTTCTCCATAAGGTTGTGGAGTTTCTCTTTCGTCGTTTGTACAAGTCGAACGCTCCCTTCAACGAACCTACCGCCTTATCCTTTCTATGAAACCCAAGGTCGAATTCAATCCCAGAACAAACAACAATCCCTCCAGCGCCAGCGAACATATCCTCCCCTTCCATTGCAAAGTCTTCCTACGATTCAACTGCAAATTGGACAAGATGGCCAACTACACGCAGTCGTGATTGTAGTTGGTGAAGTGCGAATCGGCATCCTGCTCACCATCCCAATACCAGCTCCCATATGGCTCTATTTGGGTCTTCCACTTGAAAGTTGCCTGCTTCAGTCTTTGTATGGGCTGAGGGAAATAATACAGAATTTGATACCCTCAGTACACCTTGAGAAAGTTGTTGGCAGCAAAAAGCATTGTCCTCCACTGGCCTACGCAAATATCATCGTACAGGTATCTTCGTCCTTCTCTTTCAATATACTAGAAGAGACTGATTAGAGAAATAGATAGAAGAACCTTCGCCACATACTTCGAAACAATGCAAAATCGAGTTCTTTATGCCTGATCGAAGACCTTCGGTATTAAAAGTAGAAAGAACATTCAATGCTTTTGCTGGTGCGGACCATAGGCCTTCAAGAAAACTTTTTCGGCTTGACTTCAGGTCTTGTTCACCACGAGTTCAATCCCGGATATTCCACAGCCTGTAAAGTGCGTCAAAGTCGATGGTCGATGTGCTGCTAAATTTGGTCGTGGTCTGAAATGTTTTCTTCCGTCACTGCTCGAGTACTCGAGAAGTACCAAAGCTGTTGAAGCATATCTTATGTAAGAATCAATATCCAGAGTATGGAAACGGCGAGTTACGACAATCGAGATGAGGGTGGGTCTGATAACTATTGAAGTTATAATAAAAAATATTTTTGGCGAGGCAGATCTCTGGACCCCTTAACCCTCCAGGGTCACCATCAGACGATTTTGGCGAGGCAGATTCATGCAACGATACTTTGAAACCTAGATTTCTTATCAATCGTCGCTCTCTGGATACGTTGCACCAGGATAGATTAAAGTACTGACTGTTTCAAGCATGTCTGGCCCATTCGGCAGTCAAGCACGCGTCATATCGTTGTTTCCAAGCACGATTCTGCCTCGTGTAATCGGCATGGACCGCATTGTGGAAAATCTTAAATTAATCGAGGCCGGATTGAGGTTGATTGGCTTCAAAACGCGGGGAACCAGTTTCGTCCCATCTTCACCAACGAAGTGCCAAGTGCCGAGTTCTTCACAACACCATTTTTAGAAGTTTCAAGTATATTTTTTGAACTCAATTGGAAGTCACGTCTGCTCATCACGTGGCCCCCATCCCTATCCCCGACAGCCCCTATTCCAAATATCCAAACATGTTCCGCGTGTTGAGCCGCAACATCGCACACCTCCTTTTTCACAAGCAAGTCCAGCGTTCGAGTCGCTCGATTCCCACGCCCAAAGCGGCTTCGTGCATGGCAAAGCAAGGCCAGCATTCGACAACGTGTTCGGGGTCAGCAAATCAGCAGACAAGCTGTCACTGCCAGGCCTGCGAACGGGTCCATCCCAATCTCAGTGGAATGCAGCCTGCATGCAGTCAGCCCTATAGTGCTTGACTCTGGTGTCGCAGGCCTTGCACCAAGGAAACTGTTTGCCTGGCATAGGCATCCGCCAATTGCCCACCCCGCTGGGAAAGTCACCAGCCAGGTCAGGCGTCCAGGAATCTCCCCTTCGTTGGCTCCATTCCCCATCGCAGTTAAGTGAAGGGTCGTGCGATCCCATTCCTGCTCCTATCTTGTCGTCCTTTGATATCCGATCCCAAACTGATAACAGCCCAAATTACCATATAAGACTTCGGCATCCGAAACCTCGAATTGAACGGCACAGCGCTTCCAAAAGCCCATCGCGAATGAGTGACGAGGTCAGCATTCATGCACCCAAATCACAAAAGATAATTCACCGACACGTATCCTCTCTGTTGGAAAACCTTCACCTCCACCTACAACATCCCACTCGTTCCGCCTTCATCACCACCTTGCTCGTTCGCAACCATGAACTCCAACTACACATTCCAACCACGAAACACTCGTGCTCCTCTCACGATAACGACTGCGTCGTCGAGCGCAAGTTCCGACAACTCGGTAGATCGTACAAGCACCCAATCAGCATCTTCACCTCGTGGCCAAGCAGCACTGCCACCGCCTTACCCGTCTCCGCAACAAACAGCATACCGCACTACTAGCTCCCCTTACCCAACGTCTTCTCACTCGAATTCTTCAACGTCGCCGTTAATGTCGAGTATGTGGTCGAGGCGTGCGACCGTTCCGCAGCCTCACCAAGAACCCCGCTCGCCGACCTACGCGAGGGTTCGCTCACCATGTTCGCCCTTGGGCAGGAACGAGACCCCAAGAACAACTAAGGCTGAGAGAAGGCATTCCTTCGAGCCGAATAAAGTCAACGTATATACCGAGTGTGGGAGACATAGTGATGAGTGGCTCTTCGGTGGACTGAGCCTCAGTGGAGCCTTCCGAAAGGTGGTTGGGAGGAAAGAAGAGAAGGAGAGATTGGAAGAAGAGAGACGAGGAAGGGAGGAATATTGAGGGTTTGGAAATTGATGACGCTCTTACGACAATATCACGACTTTGATGGATAACTTGATGGATCTGTATTGGATTCTTGGCACATATTGATGATACCCTACGAGATTGTTATAACGGAATGGAAAAGTCAGAATAATATTGGGTTCAATTTTGTATGGATTATGGAGTGAAATAGTGGGGAATGGATGTGAGGACAGAGAAACAACTGTCTTTTACTTGAGTAGCTTAATCTAAGATCGTGCAAACTATCTCATGTCTCATAAATTTCGCTGTGATTCCACTTTATATTTGTCCCTTCCCATGTTCATCAATGATAGCGTCTTTGATATTGTATACTCTCAAAAATAGCCAGAATTCTAATTCCAAATCGAGGGACCAAAGTTGGAGCCCCGGTGGCGCACACAGCTACCGTCACTTTGCAGCCAAAGACCGGGAAGTGCCACTGAGAACATATGCAACGATGCTCATTTAAAACCAGGTGCATTCAGTTTACATAAGAAGACAAGTTTCTCATATGGCAGTAGTAAAACAACATTTCGAGGACTTAACTCAATCTGTCTCGTCTGATTCCTCTACTCCCACTCCCACTCACAGCCGCAACCGCACTTGAGCACCCAGTACTATGATTTAAGTAAATACTACCATGCTGAAAATAGTCTTCATTTATTTTGAGTAAGCTGTAACGCCGTTGCAGTCGCCTTCCAAGTTTGACGAACCCAATTCGTGAATCGACATGGGACGCCCCCATTCGAATGAGGAGCCGTCAGTTTAAGAGGAAGTAAGACATATTGTGGACATTAAGTCAATGTTCTAGAGACTTCAGAGTATCTTTGAGGAAGACTTTAGAGCTTTAAACAATTAGTGAAAGTTGGGTTGTTGAAGCGTTGGTAAGATGTTGTGGACTTCTCCTCTCCCTTAACTTAACAACATGCATTTCAACATGCAATTCCTGTAAATGGGAGACTTCGGAATTTAACAGATGGTAAAGCCCTGTTGGCTTCATCTCATGTTCAGAAGGTCTCATAGTGAGATGGGGTACGCTCTAACTTTGAGGTGCGAAGATCTGAAGAGAAGGTGACGTGAAAGGCGCGTTCAACAAGCGAGCCTCGGGTCAAGGTTGAAAGCGCAAAGATTTTGGTTTTTGTATTTGTTGTATGTTTGACCTCCAAAACAGAGGACAGCATGTAGGTCACTTTTTGTGGCCAAAGTCAGTGAATCATCGCAATGTGCAGTGCAGAAACCTCCAATTTTATGCCACAAGGAAACCAAATCCCCACGAAATGAGGGAACGTACTCCATATCATGACCAAAGTGCCTCGTGACTTCCTTTCTCAGCAACTATCCCTATGGACAATAACATGTTAATTCTCCGTATCAAACTCCTGCCCATAAATACCATCAAAGAACCAGCACCGGTTAAGCAAATTCTGGGCATAGCTCGCAATATAATCGCAGTTGGGCTCCATACCATAATTGTTATCATTGCAGAGGTAAATAGCAGAGTTGTATGAGCATGAGATTCGAACGCAGTTTCCCGGGCCAAGGCCAACGTCACATTTTCGTCCTGTCTTGGCGACGCGGTTGAGGTACTTGATACCGTCTTCGATGGCGTATTTGTCGGCTCGTCCCCAATCTAAGCGAGGGCCTCCTTGTCTACCGCAGCAGTTGACCGCAGCCTGAGGTAGGTGTTAAAAGTATTCGAAGTTGAATTGTGGAAGGGAATTGAAAGACCTTGTTGAAACCACCACGCTTGAAGAGATCGAGGTCGCGGAGGTTCATCTTCGCTTCGCCAGCAGCAGAGGCTTCGGGGTAGTCCTTCTTGAATTGCTCGTAGACTTGTTAGGTGTACCGGTACCCGAGTATAGAATGCCGTGGATCGTGCCGTTGAATTAGATAACTTCAGCACCAAGAGCGTTGTCGAAGGCAGTGGTGGACGCACCTTACTACGCCACTTGGCCATAAATCGTCGTTACAGGGGAAACTTAAGGATGATTCACAAACTGAATAGGTTGTCGACTGCCTACCTCTTTCGTCTGGAGTTTTCGATGCTCTAGAATGAAAGCTACTTTTAATTAAGGCAATTATTACCTAGATCGTGAACACAGGTAAGTAGAAAGGCAGAGGCAACCAGACTTGGCGGCGATGTCACCATTTTTCTTTTTCTAGTTATATATTTTAGTCAACTTAATAGTGGCGGCCACATATGGGAATCCTTATTATTGCCGAGGTGTAGTTAAGCTTGTGTAAGGATGAACCGTTGAGACAAAGGTTTGTGGAAGTGATGCTGCTTATTGAGGACAAATAAGCGAGATCTGAGTATATGGCAAGATGATTCTGAAGTGGGTCACTTGAAAGTATTGGACAAAATAAATTATATCAAGATAATATATGCTCACACCAATGTTCTATCGGGCACTAGGGTAGTAGGGCACTATATGAATCTTGGGAGAAATTCATCGTTCATTAGCTTACGCAGTTCACACCTGATATATTTATCTATCTTCTCTCTTTACACACTTTCCAAATCACCTCAACGGCGACCCGCCCAGCCCCAAGCCCATGCCGCTACCCTTTCCAGGCGTCCACCCAGAGCTAAATGAGCCCCCGGTACCAGGGGTAAGACCAATGGGTCTTCTGACAGGCGTCGTTGGACCGCTAGGAGGCCCAATCGCCGCCCCGCTGCCCACTTGCCCAGCAGCCAACCCGTGATTCTCACCAGCCATTATCGGTGGTGTCTCGGTTCTTTCAATGAGCAGGCCGTCCTTTTTTGCAGCCGGGGGTTTGTAATTCATCTCCCTACCCTTCCTGTAAATGTCCTGTAGTATCGTCTCTAGTATTCCTGCATCTTGAAATTCAAGATATTTTTTGTATAGCTTAAGAGCTGTGCGTGCGTCTTCGATGGAGTCGTGAGTCTCGAGCTGGATATCTTCCTTCAAGAGGTACCAAGCCAAGAAAGCGAGTGAAAGTTTACGCAGACGTGCTTTGACAAAGAAGAAATCGATCGTATCGATGACCTGCACTTTGGGAACGTGGATATTGGTAACGCGGAAATCTTGTTTGAGACCATGTCCAAGGAATCTGCACCCGAGGTTAAGCAGGATCCAGAGTTTCTTGTAGGCAATCTTTAGGGGAACAAGATTATGTTTTGAAAGGCGTGGGTCGAGGTCGCCCTTGACAATCCCAGAGTAAGAGGTCAAGTAGTCGACAATTGGCTCTTTGCTAGCAATATAATCGTCGATGAAAGGTAGGCCTTCGTCTTCGCCAGACCCACGAACGACTGAGACACGAGCCAAAGCGTATACGATTGGTCTTATAGTTTCTCGCTCTCCATCGGAGTTCATTTCTATTTCCGGTTGCCTTACGGCAACGAATTCTGTATCCAAGGCAACAATTGTGCCATCTCCTGGCGCTTCTTGTGGTGTTAGGGGACGGTAAGTCTTCTCCCCTGGATTCATACTATAGAGAATCAGAGGCCTGGTATCTTCTAGGGTGGGTGCGGCTTACTTGTGATCTATATAGAGCAGAGAAGTATCCAAATTCTGCTTCCATTTGTCGTCAATTTTGTTGTTGAAAGCCTTAACCTGATAAGCAATAACAGAAGGTACTTTCCAGGACATATTAAACGTCAAAGCCTCTTCAGCCTTGATAGGCCGGACCAAAAAATCGTTGAAAAGATGCCATTGGCTCTCCGATGGAGCCGTAGGTCTAGAATGTGCCACTGCAGCCACTGTTAGTACTTGACCTCTGAGACAACAAGAGAAGCTAACCATTTACTAGTGACACAAGGTGGGACTTTTGATTCTGTCCACTGTCGATATTCGCTGCAAGACCGATCAAGGAATACACGGTAATTGGATGAATGCCGCGTTGAATGTGTAGTTTCAAATCTTCGCCTTGATAACAGAAGAAGTTCCCCTGGTCGACGATAATTCCGATCTCCTCAGGCAACCAGCCGGGTGTGGCCCAGAGCTGCTTCGCTTCAGGACTATTGATGGCAGCGTTGAGCATGAGAACGGCGGGAACGCTGTGAATTGTTTTGCGCGTTGCAAGGGATTGATATCGCTGACATCGGCTGCACCATCCTCGACTTGTGGTTTCGTGTTCTACGCTCGATTTTAGGACGTTAGAAAATGATACCTTAGGTGCTCGTGCATTCCGAACAGTAAGTTTCTAGTCTATTAGCATAGATCTATGAATGATATGCGAGTATAATATACCGGTAAAGGATAAATGAGTTCGTTCACAAAGGTAGTGCCCGGTCGTGTATGCTCACTCCGACAGTTCATGCAACGAATTGCAGTCGTAGCAGATGTTGCCAGAACCTATTGGTATTAATGCTGATCGAGAGCGGAGTGCATGAAACGTACGTGGTCGAAAGAGGAAATATGGGGAGGTATGCTCCTGTAATCTTGCGTTATTTTCTCCAGCAGGAAACGATTGAGGCCTTGTAGCATTGTAGTAAGGGAAGATCCAGGGGCATCTTCTTCAAGCAAACCCAGCGGGCCGGCTATATCGTGTTAGCCCTTGCAACTATCTGTAGATTATCTACTTTCATACCTTGGGGATGGTTGCTGAATGTTTTCAACATGTTCGTAGCCTGACAAATAGATCCTTCAGCTTTTTCAAGCATGTCAAACAGAAATCCCATCTCACACAACAAACACATTTCATTGATGCATGCAGATGCTGCATGGGCTAATGCATAATTCCGAATCAGGGGGGTGAAATGCATGACCTGCAAAAGAGGATTGGCGTAAGAATTTGCAATGTGAATTTCGAGTCCTGAGTATGGTGTCTTGTTGTAAAACCTACAGCGCATTAGTGATGTGTGAAATGTTTAAGAAGCGTGGCTGCATACCCAAAGTCGAAATCGTCCACTCCAAATTTGCTGTACTTTATCTCAACGTTCCGGTACATCACCGGGACTTCTGCCTTCAGACTCGAAAGCTCTGTGACTCCAATGGCATCCGCTACATCACTTATCCTACGCTCTGTGGACACATCATTTGCAGATTCTCTCGCTTTTTCACTGAGAAACTTCGGTGCTTGTAGACTAGCTGAGGTCTTCTCTGCTGTCCTTGTATTTTCGACTTGATTTCGTTTCGAACCTCGAGTATTTCGTCCATATCCACCCCAATCCGTGACTTTTAAAGAGGATAGCATTTGCGGATCTACCTTCGTAGGTGGTGCCCCGACTTCAAAGATCATATGACTTGGCCACGCAGACAATAGTTGTTCCCGATAGTATGGCATGCCAACGCTATTGAGAGGGCTGTGTGCTATTAGCAAAAGCTTTTTATCCAGAATGCGTCACTCACGTATCAACGTTCCAGTCTACTTGTGGTTGGGCTTCCTCTTGATCTGCAAACTCGACTGGATTACTGAGCTCTGCATACCGCACCCTGGAAGGTGACCCCCAGACGTGAGCATTGCACTCAGCATCTGCCAAGGCAATGGCTTCCCCCGAAGGAGCAATTTCAACCATAGTCAAGTAAGTCAACACGTTGGCCTGCCTCACGTTGCTGGTATTTACGTTCATCAAGTCAACTATATGCATCTGGCCTAGCTGCGAAACGACGATACTTGTCGTCGACATACGTGGATGCATTCGTACAAAGGCCGCACCAGCAGGAAATGGAATGGGGGACATGGAGGTCATATTCTTCAAGTCAAACACGTTGACTAATGGATCCAGCATATAGTTCTGCTGCTGCCTGAGAGAATAGCCGCAAGTGACAATGAAATCATGCTGGGCATCCATATCATTAATCAGTGAAGCGTGGGCATTCCAGGTTTTGATCAAAGTGAAGGATGTGGAATCCAAGATATTGATAGAACCAGTCGGTGTAGCTGCACAAATATGCCGACTCCGTTTCATGATCGTATAATGGTCGACCGTGGGAATCTGAGAGCTTAGCATAGTTCTTCCAAGCAAAGAATATCTTCTACCTGTTTCGTGATAGTTCCTTTGTCCACATCAATAACGAACATTTGGTCTTGCTTTCCAGCAACAAGGATCTCGGAATTTCCTTTCGACGTGAAGCTCATACACTTCAGGTCCTTCATCTCATCGTGACTATATAGCGGTCAGATCAGTCATCTGCCGTCGAACAGACTCGAATGTCGTACGTGATATGCCATAGCGGAGGTCCTCGCCGGATCGCCATATGCACACTTCTTGTACATAGCGCAATTACCCCTTTGTCATGAAATATAATCTGCCGTACTGGCCCATCGCCTGCTTTGAAAGAGGTATATCTGGATAATTCGGTGCTATAGAAGCTCGAGACGCGACCGAAATCATTTCCGACCCAGAGGAGTTCCTGGGACGTATCGAAGGCCATTGTCGTGATGGGCGTGGGAATGGCATTTTGCCCCGGAGGAGGGAGGAGCAGACGCCCGACCTGAAGATACAAATTCAGCAAGTTTCTTTCATCACAATCATCGTCATGGCTGTTGACAGTCGCGGTCTTCGGACATGCCCCGCTTACTTCGCAGTTGCGGTATTCTGCAGCGCCGGGCTATGATGGGGGATTAAAGATGAAACTTACTTCCTCCCAGTCGCCATCCATCTAGTCGATTGGAACTCTGCCTACCAATCCATGATTGTGCAGTGTCAAGGATGTCCAGGGCCTTTCTTCCTCACAGACAGGTCGTGGCAGAATCGCTTTGTTTAAGGCTTAGTGCAGATACAAAGGCAGGGCGGTCGAGATGCCAAGACCAGATGTTTATGAGACAAACTCCAAGGATGCTCGTCTCACCCAAGTCGCCTCCACGTCTCAACTTCTGTGGGTGTCCTCTTGGAGCTTGCAATGACATACTTTGCAGGTGTGGAGGCTTTCCTCTTCCTCACTTGACGTTTTCTCAGTTTCCTATCTTACCTTCCTTCTGTTCATATTTCATTCTCTCTGGAAGGCGTCACTATTCTATCATCATGAATTTCTACGATTCAGCTTTCATTCTCCTCATATCAGGCTGTGGACTGCTGACATGGCAGCAATACCGCGGCCAAGAAGAAAAGCCGGAGGAGAAAGCTCTTACGCAAAATGCGGTGACGCCTCGAGCAAAAGCTGAAGCCAGCCAATTTATTCGACTATTTCTTACTGTCTATTGTCTAGTGATGGGTTCGGATTGGCTGCAAGGTATTGCTAGTCCTTGCCGTAATTCCCATCCTACAAAGCTTACGTCTGTTAAGGACCATACGTATACAGTCTCTACAAAGACCAATTTGGTCTCCAAGAACGGATAGTTGGACTGCTGTTTGTGACCGGATTCCTGTCCGGGGCCATCTCCGGCTACTATGTTGGTCAATTCGCAGACAAACACGGACGAAGAACAGCATGCCTGATATTCTGCGTTACCTACTCAACCGCTTGCTTTTCGACACTCGTCCCAAGTCTTCCAGCATTATTCTTCGGTCGAGTCTTTGGCGGCCTGAGCACAAGCCTTATGTACAGCGCTTTCGAGAGCTGGATGGTAACTGAATTTCACAAAAGGCGGATAGACCATTCAGGTACAAGTTTGAGCAGCATGTTTGGGATCATGACTACAATGAATAGTATTGTTGCCATTGTGGCAGGAGTTTTGAGCGAATGGCTTGTTCAGATAACAGGGACGAGGAGAGCTCCATTCATGGCAAGCGCTTCTTTACTCACAATTGCTTTCTGGATCATCTGGGCGTACTGGGTAAGCAAGATTACTCCTTCTCAGAAATGATTTCGACAACAGCTGATGTGTCACAGTCCGAGAACTACGGCGACTCCCACACGCAATCCAACCCACCATCCCTCTCTTCACCATCTTCCCACTCCCCAGCCACCAAATCCGTCCTCCAAACAATCCTAACCGACAAACGCATCCTCACCCTCGGTCTAGCATCCTGCTTCTTCGAAGGCTCCATGTACCTCTTCGTCTTCTTCTGGACCCCCGCGCTCAAAGCCGCCCATTCCCAAGCCCTCCCATCCGCCAACCACTCCGAAAATCTCCCCTACGGAATGATCTTCGCCTGCTTCATGGCCTCTGTCATGCTCGGCTCTCTCCTCTTCAACCTCATAATCTCAAAACATCAACTTCTCGCCCCTTCCCGCCTTCTAACAATAATATTTGCCACCGCTTCGTCCTCGCTACTTGTCACTATTGTGCTTAAATCCGAGGTTCTCACTTTCTGGTCATTTTGTGTATTTGAACTATGTGTGGGGATGTACTGGCCGAGTGTGGGGTATTTGAAGGGTCGATTCGTGGAAGATGGTGTGAGGGCGAGGGTTTATGGGATGTTGAGAATTCCATTGAATGTTTTTGTGGTGGTGGCATTGAGTTTGATCAAAGAGGGAGAGGCATATCGAAACTCGGTGTTCTTGGTGTGTAGCGGTTTGCTTGTTGTTACTTCGGGCATTTTCCACTGGGTCGTTGGGGAGTAGATTGGTATGATTCTGGGGACATCATGAACTGGCTGGATGTGTAAAATTTTGAAATGGGAAAATGGTGTTCGGTTTGGGAAATAGAGGAAGCAGGTCTTTCACCTGCAAAGGAGCTCATGACACATTTGAGAGAGGTATTTGGAGAATTTCGCTAGCAAGTGCCAAGATAGAGTATATAAGATTCCGATAGTTCGAAGAGTCTAAATTCGAGAGTGCGCTCACTGATACAAAATGGTTCTAATAAATTGAGACGTCAAAAGTTGTTAAGAAGAGTATTCTTCTCTACGTCCTATGTGACTCATGCTGCGCTAAAGTCAGACCGCAAAAGCTCGAAGAACATACGAGTGGTGCCAGAAAACCATGATCCTTACATCCAACCAGTTCCAGCCCATACCCCTATGAACACCATGAAAAATGCGTAAGAAACCCCTAACAAGCCCCATATTGCCCCGCTGATGACGCCCCAAATGAAGACATGTTAACAGGTCGTAGCTTTGCAGCTAAACCTCCTCCATTGTGCCTGCTGGCTCCTCATCTTCATCGCCGAAGCTGCCAACGGATGACATATCGTCGTCGTCGTCTGATTCGGCCCCTGCCTCATCTGCGGCATCTTTGCTTGCATACTTGACCACATATTCTGTACTTCATCAGTAACCACCCCCAATGATATGGTACCATTTGTTGACCCACCCTTGACCTTTGCATCATAGCTCTTCGGTTCTCGCATGAGCAACGCTGCTGCCTCGCCGTTTAAAGGGTCGGTCGGATTTGGATATCGGAGGAGTTGTGGAAGGAAAACCTCGAAGATGTTGATCATGTCGAACATCGGAGACCATGTTTGATTAATGACATCAAGACAAACGGACCCGGACCTATTTCCTCAGTCAGTACTCTAAATACAGCTGTAGAAAAGACATACAACTCGTCGATGTTGGGGTGGAATATGCGATTCACAAAGCCAATGCTAGGCGACTTGTATGGGTATTGGTCAGGTAATTCCACATGAACCTTCCAAATCCCGCCTTGAAATGGTGCTGTTGATAGTCAACTTCTGAATAATTTGCGGCGTCTCGAACATTACTGACTTTCCTCTGGGCCCTTGAATTTAACATAGAATTCTTGCCTGTTCCTTGTTGTCAACGATTCGCTATTCGGGAAGGAGGGGTAAGTCGTACACTGAAAGACGAGAAAAGTTAGCAGTAATTCAAAGAAATGTTGGAGGGAGATCCGTACTGTTATCATTGACTAGAGTAACCTCATAGTCGCTCATAAGCCTGCCATCATGTCAGAAACGGACCCGAGTTGATCGCGCGGTATCGGCGAATCGCATACATCCTATTGAGTCAGCGGTTAGTAGGTTTTCTATTATTCTCTAACTTCGCAGATACTACTTACTTCATGACCTGCAAATAACAAAGTCCCAGTCAGCCACATCCACTCGCAGATCCCATGTTCCGGCTTCACTCACATCAGTCTCAATTCGGCGTCGAGGACTAGACATCTTGTTGGTCTTGTTCGGTTGTCGTGCAGGTGTGCACGCGCAGATAAGTTTTGCTTTCGCTCAGAGCTGTGAAAGAATGCGATGCAGTTTGTCGACAACTCTACGAGTGTTGTTGGCGTTCGAGGTTGTCGAGTGTAACAACGAATTGCACGAGTAGCTTGATGAAGTTGCAGGTGGAGAATGACGGAACGGGAGTGATCGCTGGCGATAAGAAAGCCTTTATCGCTTCAACCCCGGTCCTTGCCGTGGCTTTTGACAGTCGTACCTTCTCAAGCTTCTTAACTTTGGTATGAAATGTAATTTAGCCGTGAATCAGAATGCCGATATCGGTATCAAGGTAGGAATATGCCTTCGGAATTTGTCAATGGTAAGTTACATAGAAGGGGAAAGCAAGTTACAAAGGTTATTCACGTCGAAGGTCAGGTGCGAAAGAGCGATTCAGCACTCATGCGGGTCAGGTACACCAAGACATGCCACCGAAACGTTTTGAGCGCGTGTCACGGGAAGCTGGAAATCCACCATCGAATGAGAATCACCCTGGGCATTTTCAGACCGAAAGATCCGCGGATTGCAGGACAAAGACTTGGTCTCGTGACCTTGAATCTCGAAGTGGCTAGGCACTTCAGGGGCCTTTGAGCCTTGCAGGTTCCCGAGGCTCAGACCGGTAGCCGAATCCTCCACAACAAAAGTCAGTATGAGAACCACTGCGTGGTACTCATCACGACTTGATAAAAATCAATCTGAGCTCAGCCATGGCGAACTTCCCTTTCCTTTCATGTAAGATTCATTTGAGTCATTGTGACTACTTCCATCAAACAAACAACAACCACCAATTTCCGCAATGTCGCGATCAATTTCCATTATGAGGGGCTCTCGTGCCATCTTTTCCCAGTATATTCGACCCTCGTCAACCAACATTCGGCCTCTGCTGTTGCAATGTCAAGGCAGATACAGCTCACATTCGCCCATGGGTGCGGCCTCGAATGCCACTCTGCGAAAGAAAGTGACAATTAATTCCCTGCGAACTATGTACAAGAAGGGAGAGCCCATCACCATGCTGACGGCCCATGACTTCCCAAGTGGTCATGTCGCGGACGCTGCTGGAATGGAAATTGTGCTAGTGGGTGATAGTTTAGCCATGGTAGCAATGGGTATGGAAGACACAAGTGAAGTCTTGCTAGAAGAAATGATCCTCCACTGTCGCTCAGTCTCAAGGGCTGCAAAGACCGCCTTCCTTGTAAGGACTTGTTGATTCTTTGATTGAAAGCAAAGTACTAATATGGTCCTCTCTCAGGTCGGAGACATTCCCATGGGATCCTACGAGATTGCGCCCGAACAAGCTCTGGAATCCGCCATACGTTTCGTAAAAGAAGGACGTGTTCATGGAGTGAAGCTGGAAGGTGGGGCTGAGATGGCTTCAACAATAAAGAAGATCACAACTGCTGGAATACCTGTCCTTGGCCACGTCGGCCTTACACCACAACGCCAGAATGCCCTTGGTGGCTTCCGGGTACAAGGCAAGACTTCTACCAGCGCCGTGAAAGTCCTCGAAGACGCACTGGCTGTCCAAGACGCTGGCGCTTTCGCAATGGTACTGGAAGCAGTCCCTCAAGAAGTCGCAGCGCTTATTACACAGAAGCTGTCGGTCCCCACGATTGGTATTGGCGCTGGAAATGGCTGCTCCGGCCAAGTGTTGGTCCAAGTAGACATGACTGGCAACTTCCCACCTGGCAGATTTCTTCCGAAATTTGTAAAGAAGTACGGCGATGTCTGGAGCGAGAGCTTGAAGGCAATAGAGGCTTATAGAGATGAGACGAAAAGCCGTGCCTATCCTGCACCCGAACACACATATCCGATCCCAAAGGCGGAACTCGAGGAATTCGAGCGCATCTTGGCTTCTAAGGACTTTTGATATTAGACTTATATACCCGCTTCGATATCGGAAACCGAGATTGGAGGCTTGCATATATTTTGACTTTTTGTATATGCTCCTGGCATAGATGGCGTTTGGGGATTCATTTAGGAGGGCTCGTAGAGGTGGGCCTGGTGGCTGTCTGTAGCAAGACCTCGTAGTAATGATTCAAGATTCATAATATCGTGCAATCCTTCGCCGTAAAACCCAGTTTCTCCTTCATCCAAAAGCTGGTGTCACCGAATAATTAACGATAAGTCTCCCCTCGGAATCCTTAAAGCACTACCCCTCCATTAGCACAACTCCCTCTTATCATCTCTCACCAACGACACAACTCACCCTATGCAAATTCCCCACCACCTCATCCAACGCTGGCGCAAACGTCGAATTAACATACAAAAACACATGGTCCTTTTCCCCACTCCCCAACCTCTTCCTCACCCACGCAACCACGCTCTCGAACCTCTGGCTCGCTGCAACCTTCACAATTGTTGTCTTCAAGGGCGGCGCATTGATCGGCTTGAAGTGTATCTGCACCTTGGCTTGAGGGAAAGTGCCGGCAGCGGCGAGAGCGGAGGTTGCGTCGCGGGGGAGTTGGGTGAGGATCATGGAGGAGGCCATGGTTAAGGGGAGGTCGGGTTCGAGGGCGGGGTCTTCGGGGGGAGATCTGGGATAGAGGGGGATGCCGAGGTGGGTGTGGATGTGGATGTCATTTTGGCGGTTTGGGGTGAGGATGTGAGGTTGTAATCGAAAACCTGAGTTGTTGTGGAAGGGGAGGTTGCAGTGGACGATGTTGTGGTTCGAAAGTTGTGCGCAAGGCTGAGCTTTCGAGGTGGCACACAGCCTGGTTGTGAAAAGGTCCAACAACATTTAACAGCAACTACATCCGGGACGAACGCAAAACAGAATTGATACACAATATTGAGCGGTTTGTTTCTATTTACATCTATAGTACATTATTACTAGTCTCGTAAAGCTTCTATATCGACAACTTCCTTGACCGCCTCAGTTGTCAAGATTAGCGGTGAATCTTCCTGAACACAAACACTGTCTTCTATCCTTATTCCTATGCCCCTGAAATGTTTTGGCCACCTTTCATCATCTGGGACGTATATCCCAGGCTCCACAGTAACACAATGACCTGTCTTTAAGGTAGTTGTTCTCGAATATCCTGGACAGTCATGCACGTCCAAACCTATGTAGTGGCCAACATGATGAGGGAAAAGCTCACTGATGGCATCTCTAGACATATCGAATCCGAGTTGCTTGAGTGCCTCCGTCAAGCCATGCTCTGTAACTTTATGGATTTTATCCAGCGACATGTTAGCACTTTCCCTGCAAAGAGAAACGCTACTTCGTTGAACTCGAAGAATTGCTTCATAGAGATCTTTTTGAGGATCCGAGAACTTCCCATTTATAGGCCAAGATCTGGTGATGTCTGCAATGTATCCACCATATTCTCCACCGGCATCTACTAAGACGATCTCGCCATCTTTCAGGACATCGTTGTTTCGAACATAATGGATGCTCAAGGCGTTACGACCTCCTGCTACAACAGGTACGTAGGCAGTTGCTTCACAGCCTCCACTTTTGAAATCATAATCCAAAAAAGCTCCAAGGTCTTTCTCCTTGTTCCATTGGCGACGCATGGCATTTGTGAATGCTCTTCCCGATATCTTTCCAGCCATTCGCATGTTGGAAATCTCAGCCTCGCTTTTGATGACTCTCAAATCGTGCATCAGAGGTTTTAATGGCTTGACCTTCTTCCCCTTAATCATCTTCTGAAAATCGTTCGGCTCCGCATCTTGGTTTCTAAAAAAGCGTCCGAACCCGGAACATTTAGCAATGTCTGTATGTATTATGCTAGCACTATCAATAAGTGGTGGCAGAAGGGAATGTAAATGGTTGACATCGCCAGACTAAAACATAGTTAGCATGTGCTGTGTTTTCTTGCTAGGGTCGAACCAGGCACCTCATCTGCATTGAAAACGTCCAGAGCAGCTTGTTCCCCCGATCGGGCGCCTTCCCATTGCTCTGCACTAGCGTTCTTTGGTCGTAAGAAGAGATGAAATATATAATCTGCTCCCGAGCCAACCTTCTGAATAACTGCGACTGCTTCAGGTTCATTAAAGCCTGTCAGGTAGAGGAAGTTTGGTTCTTGATGGAACTCGTAGAATACGGCGCCGGATCGATACTTAGTATCTGAAGATGCAAGTATTGCTATGCCATCAATGGGAAGACTCGCAGCAAGTCTTGCTCTTCGATCGGCATACTCTTGAGCAGTGATCCCTGGTGTGACTGAAGTGTGAAATTAGTAAAATACTCGATACTCAATGTCACACTAACATACGTTCTCCAGCGCGCAATAGATGAGGATGGGTCTCGTGGACTGGCTGGCCAAATTGTAAATCCGCAGCAGAGACCGTAGCATAAGTCCTAAATTTCTGAGCTAGTTGGCCTTTCCAAAGCAAGCTCTTCGCAGATCCCGAAACGCATTTCTGCAGTCTGGGTGCACCCCTCGAAGTGTATGCCCTCTGCGATGCTCCTGCACATTGGCTCCTTATCGTTGCACCAGCGGGCTGAGAAGATCGAGTTATGCATGATCGAGTCGGAGCTGCGGTTGCATTGCGCAATTGGAGAAGGATTCTTGGCTGAGGCTTCATACTGGAGTATAGTTTGGCTGCGATGCCAATTGGCGCAATTGCTTCAAGTCATGATATCGACAACGGTGATGTCTCTCATGCCCAGCAAAACCAAGTATAAAGTTTATCAAAAGCTATGTTGCGCATAAAATGTCTTGGCGGCGGTTGCCAGAGCAAAACTGACAGGCGCGTTTTTGTGGGCCGGGGCCAACCTTAAACATCCTCAGAGCTTTGTTGATACAAGAGAAACCAACCTCAAGATATTCCAGGTCCCAGCCAGCATTATCCCCACCACGCTCCTTGACCTGTGCATTTGCCAGACTACACTCGACAACCAGATTCACGACCCCTTCATCTTTTCTAATGTCTTCGTAGAGTCGTTCTGCAACTGGTCGGACGTGTTCAGTCGCGTGCACCCCACTCCTTCCTCACTCTCTAGCTACCAGAGGTCCTAGATACTTTCTTATGGCAGCAGTATCTATATCACCTTTGCCACACACTCACTCCACGATGTCGAGTAGAAGAGTGCCGCTCTCAAACAACACCAATGCCGTCAATTCGCCCTACCGCGCCGCTGCCTCCAAGCAGAAACGGTCATATGCCACAATACAACGCGAAGATGCCTACGGGCAGGCCCCTCCAGCAAAGAAGCAGATGCTCGATAATCACCAAACACTACGAACTCCACCTAGACAGCAGCAGGGGCACACAACAGCGGAGGGTCGAGTTTTTACGAGAAAATCCAATTCCACACAACCATCTGCCTTTGAGCGCAAATGTGTTGCGGTGAGGGAGAAACCAGCCCAGCAAATAATTTCAAAAGCAGAGAAGACATCAGAAGAGAATTTGGAAACAATCAGGCAATGGCAGAAGCACTACCGGAAGATATTCCCAACCTTCGTCTTTTATTTTGAAAGTGTTCCAGAGGATGTGCGCATCAAGTATACGAAGCAAGTGGTTGCTCTGGGTGCAGTAAGTCCTCTTGAATAAAAATGGAGGGATAGTGGTCGCTAATACCGTTTTCAGAGAGAAGAAAAGTTCTTTTCTAACGCTGTTACTCATGTTGTAACTACTCGAACAATACCACCAGAACACGAGATCAGCTCAGCGGAAGCAGCTGCCGCATCTTCCACTACAAATGAGACCAACTCTCAAAACAGTCAGCCACAAACAATTAATCCATCCTTGCTAGACCGGTCTTCAGAGTCTGCTCATGGACAGAGCGACTCATTTGGGACGAAGGGGAAATTCACGTTTGAGGCACCGATCAACAGGAGATTGGTCGGTCATGGTCACGACGCTGAGATCAGAAGACAACAAACACGCAATGCAGATGTTCTCTACCGTGCAAGAGAGTTGGGTATGAAGATATGGGCGTTGGAAAAGCTACAGCGAATGATGACGACTATGTTTGATACGGACACGGGATATCAAACAGCTCATGGCCACAATACACGAAGTAATTCAGTTCACGGCTCTACGGCTATTCCGCGTACTACTGCAGACCTTTCTCAACTTTTGCGGAATGAAAGAATTCATGGGCCATCAGACCGGGACCCGACAGTAGCTACCAAGGAAATCACCGTATTCAAAGGCCCTTTCATCTACGTTCATGATATTGATGAGAAGCAAAAGCCAATCATGGTACGAGAATATGCCAAAGTTGCCCACAAAGAAGATGGAGATTGGCCCCAATTCCGTAGCGTGGCTAATGGCAAATGTCCATTCGTTGAGGAGGTTGACTACAGTCGACGAGAGGCAGAGCGAGAAAAGGAATTGGCGCGTCTCCATAGGCAACAAGAGAAGGAAAAGGCCATGGTTCCAAGAACAAGGGCTGCAGCTGCTGGCGAGAGTACTAGGATGCAACCACCAAAGGCCGTTGGCACCAAGCGAGTCCTGAGCGCAATGGATGACGGCCAAAACAGAAATGTTACGGTATCTACAAAGCAAAGTAATCCCTTCGCTCCTTCAAAGTCATCAATGTCCCACCGAACAGACTACGAAGCATCGTCGCGAGGAAATCAGAATGCGTTTGTCAGCCGGGCAGGAGTTGGTCGTCTATTCGGCGGAGAACCGGTTGCCTCCGGATTGCAGCAATCAACTGCAACTTCTGCTATTCGCTCTGCAATGATATCTTCTACTGCAGCCCAACCAGGTGCCAAGGCTGGGACGAGTAAGGAACTGCATGGCCTGCAAAGAAAAGTTCTCGAGAAGAACAGTGGAGGACCTGGATCATATGGCTTGGCCAGCTCACATCGCATGACAGATTTAACTGCCGCTGCAAGAGACGACATGGGCGGCCGAACCTCGAGGCGCAAAGATCAATTGGAACTCATCGAGGAGGATGGCAATCCGTCAGAGAATGAGGACCATGCTAGGAAGGCGGAAGCCGCTCGTAAAGCCAAAGCTGTTCAACAGAGAAAGCTCGAAAAGCGGGACCCAAAACCAGGATACTGTGAGAACTGTTGCGACAAGTTTGAAGACTTTGAAGAGGTATGATGCCAACAATTTGATACGAATACATATACTAACAAGCTGAACAGCACATCTTGTCTCGCAAGCACCGAAGATTTGCAGAAAAGCCTGAGAACTGGAAAGAGCTTGATGACCTGTTGTCGAAGCTTACTCGTCCCTTTCGAGAGGGGATCTATTAATGTCTTGATGAAGTCCTCGACATGATTCTGCGGTCTCGAGTAGTATCATGCAAACGAAACCACCTTATCTCGGAACCATATCCCCTTGTCGTGGGAATCTAATGTCGGCGTTACGGAATGGCTACGGCCGTGCAAATTATCTGTCTGTGTACTTTTTGGTTTTCTCTTCTTTTTTCGCTTTGCGACTATACCAAGCTTCTCGCATTTCAGCCTCGCTTGCATGCATTTGGAGCAGTAGCGGGCATTCTTGGGGCTCTGCATTTACATGGGCGTTTCCGTTCGAACCGCCAGCCTGGGTGGAGGTTGTTATTGTGCAAGGTGGCTCTTGCAAAGAGTTACTTTATCAGTATCCTTTGCTGTACGTATGTGACTTTTCACAGAAACAATTACTTGATCCGATCTACTTGCGTCTTACCATGTGTGATTCTTTCGAAATGTCCGTGCATATATTACTCTCCATGAGGTAGAGGGCTTGGATTACCCTTGAGAGAATTCCGCCAGATTGGGACATCACATGAAAATCATCAACCTCCTTTCCTTAACCTTTGTTTTTTTTTTCTTCCCGAAAGCTTATAAGCGAGTGAGAGTCTGGAGCCTCGAGGTGATCAAATACAACCTCAATGTTGAGCAATATGTACCTGTATTGAACCACGCCTCAATCCGGTTGGTGGCATCGTGGTTACCTCGCACTTGCGTCCTGCAAGCCATGGTAACGCAATCTTCCCACGCAACGCCCGGGGAATCATTACTCGCGAAAGACATGTACATGACTGAGTCCACGCGCGCATTTTGCTGTTACCGAGGTGCCGTAGCACTGGGAAGCTTGTTACCGCCGCGAAGGAGCTTTAGAGGAACAAGAGTCAGGTACAATGTCCGCGAGAGGCATGCCTGACTATTATGATTTACACGTTCGAGCCGCAATGCAGTGCGGCACTTACCGCAGCGGATTTTATTTCAGAATTTCAGAATTATTCAAGGTCTCGCGAGTCGTGCAAACCCGAGTGGATTGGGCATAGCGTTCGGGAGGCCCGACATGGGAATCTTGGGAAGAAGAGTTGTGGCGCATGGCGATGGCGAAGGACGTGCGTGTCTGAGAGCGGGACGAGAGTTTGGGGGGAGGTTTTGCTTTGGTGATTTGATCGTCTGACCGAGGTGGCGGAGGTGCGGTTTCGAATGTGGAGAAGTGGGTATTTTGTGGAAGAGGCGGTGTGGGAGATCTTGAACTCGTGAGATGTGATGTTTGGTGTTGTTTAAATTTGTTTCGTGGGCGCAAGCTGACTGTGTTGATCTTGCGATTTGCACGTTTTGAGGTGGGATAGAAGGGGAGGGAAGGGGGTTTGGGATTCTTCTAGAACGAGAAGGCCACGTCTTTGATTCCTGCCAGTTGTTGTTTCTTGGACAATCTGCAGGTACGCGCAGGGCTAGAATATTGGTTGAACGTGTTTTAGATGCCCTTGCATGATCTCCCTAGACACGTGGAATGCTTCCGAAGGAGATTTGTTTTTCGTATGGCGCAGCATGGGAAAAAGAGATGAAGGGAAGATTTGGGGGCAAAGTGGTATGGCAACTCTGGTGTTGCTATACCCTCCTGGCATGTAGTTGACGAGTCGAAGTTTGGAAGCTTCTCTCGCCAAATGAATTCAAGGTTCCAAGGTTGCAGCTCGTGGAAACTCCTCGCTAGCAGCGGCTGTATTGGGACTTTATGTGTTCCCACCGGTCAAGCAGGATTTTACCAGTGCAACCACGGAATCCTTTCGTATGCAGACGTATGCAATCGTATCCAAACCCGGGTCCAAACCGAATCATGCTTATTGCGATGGACAACCTCTCTTCCGCATCTGATCTTGGGAGAGTCTCAGCCTAAATATATCTAGATCTGACGTTGTTGAAAGAGGAGCAGGTGTGCAGACGGGGAGATGAAACAACTGGGGTTTGTCTCACGACAATTGTCTCCAGTGCTCCACAATGCTTGTCTATCGTCGAGTGAGCTCGGGATTGTTGGGCGTATATCTACTCTATTGAGTGCAGAGGGCAAGTCTTTTTGTCTCATCTCAGTAGTCTGAATAAAAGCGAGAGAACAGGCGACCGAACTTGACTGAAGATCTCGCTGCCGTAATTTATTTTATCCCTAAACGAGGGTGTGCAAGAACGGCGTGCGCTGCTCATGGCGTATTGCCTCCCACCACATGGGGTGATCACAAAAGGAAACTGCACTCGCAGTCGAATAGCAGTCTTTCCCTTATCACAGCGTCTGCTTTGGCTGGACGATGGGCGAATAGCTGGGAATGTCGGGGGTTGGGGTCGGAGATGGCCCATATTGCCATGGTTGAGCTCCAGCACGGGGCAAGGCAGGTGACATGATAGACGGCGCTGGCCTTAGCAAGGACTTGGCGGCGAGCCAGCATGGAAGTTTGTAACACCGACAGACGTCTGAAGCTGCGAGAGAGCCATGAAGCTGAGTACTTGAGTACACGACCGAGATGATGTTCTATATGCAGTCGTTGCCGTCGCGAATCCTCCAGTCTGACTGCATCTGCAACGGGGAGAGGCCATCTGGAAAGTGGTTCTCTTGTCGAACTCATGGCGTCTTCTAGTGCCCTTCTAGTTATCGAATCGGCAGACCTTCGGGGCACAACATGGCTTCCATGTGCTGGGACCCTGGGTGAAGCATGGCAAGACTCCAAGCCAGGCCTTGGTGCCGCACACTTGCTGTCCAACCAGGCGTCGCTGTGACGCCCCTGATTGATGACTCTGCAAAGAACGCTTCAGTGCACTCCACCTTGTTATCGACAGGGCCGAGGACCGTCGTGGCCCGCAACAGCCTGTCTGGCCACTCAGGAGGCTCGCTGGCTGCTCTGCTCGACAGTCTTTCCAGGGGACGACTGCGCTGAGTGGACAACCGCAAGTGTTGGCCCACCCGTACACTCCTGGCTCCAGCGTGTGCCCGCTACCCAGCGTGCTATCTTCACAACAGCGGAGCTTTATAAAGCACTATGCCTGTCCCATGGTTTCGGCTGTTCTGCTACACCAGACAACCCTCTGCACCTGTGAAGAAAAGGCTACGGTGCTGGAAGCCAAGCGCAGCGTGTCTTTCCTCGCTCATCGAACGAAGATTGAACGAGTCGGGAGCCAGCGACATCCTCCGTGGCCTGGTGTGGCTTGCATACGGCAAAAGTCTCAGATGCACTTGCCATGAGGAACATTTCTCGACAACACCCCCCTTTGAAAATACAACCTATTTTGGTCTCGGGCCCTACTAGAGCTTGTTGGTCTTGTCCAGCGCTGCAGTAGTCGACCTAAATCATTCCACTCGGAAGGGCTAGAAGCATTCCACCCTCACCAGCAAATCTGCAAACCTGCAACGAATTCGAGCAATTATTCATATCAGATCCCTATCGCCCACGCGGACGTCAGCACGGCTTTTCAATACCACTTGCCTTACGAATAAGCTGCCAGGACCATTCAACCTGTTGGTGCCTCGCTTCGAGTTAACCGGCACTTAGCTCGAACCTGCCAGTACTCCTCAACGCGAATTCACCATTGCCAGAGCATTTGCTGCATGATAAGATATTTCTATCTTAGCATGCCTGCGGGCGAATACACCATCCAAAACTCCATCAGATAGACTGCGTCGACATATACCGTGCCAATGGGGAACTCGCACGGCAAGCAAGTGTGCTTCGAGGACGAGGGTGAGTGGGGTTTTACATGTCCTTTTCAACATCAGACAAGAGGACAATTGCACAATAGCTCTTGTCTGCAGCTCTATGCCTTTACAGTTGCTAATACCTTCCGATCTATGCAGTCAACCTCAATCATTTTCGACTCCTGCGAGTGGTAGGAAAGGGTGCGTTTGGCAAGGTTCGAATCGTGGAGAGGAAGGACACAGGGTTGACATTTGCCTTGAAATATATACGAAAAGATGAAGGTAGGTGAATCCGAGCGCCCCGGATATATTTGCAGCGCATCTGCTTACCGGTTGCACTACAGTCGTTCGATCAGAAAGCGTACGAAATATACTGCGGGAGCGAAGAATGCTGCAACATTTGAACTACCAATTCATCTGTAATCTGCGGTATAGTTTTCAAGATATAGAATATATGTGGGTACACCTTCATCACACTCTCGCAACCTGGCGGCTAACTCGGTCTTAGGTATTTGGTTGTGGATTTAATGAATGGTGGTGACCTGCGATTCCATATATCGAGAAAGACCTTTACAGAAGAAGCCGTGCGATTTTGGATAGCAGAATTGGGCTGTGCCTTGAGATACATACATGGCCAAGGAATTATACATCGAGATATCAAACCGGATAATGTCTTGCTGGACTCGGAAGGCCACATCCATTTAGCAGATTTTGTAAGTCCACGATCCGCCAACTGGTCAAGATGTTCTACTAATCTCAACCAGAATGTCGCCTCTGATTTCACCGCCGGAAAGCAGCTAACAAGCAAATCTGGTACTTTAGCTTACCTTGCGCCAGAAGTCTACACAGGTCACGGTTATGGTCCAGGTGCCGATTGGTGGTCGTTAGGTGTTTTGTTTTATGAGTGCATCTATAATAAGGTACGATCTTCTTTCGTTATTGTGTGACGAGTGCCTTAACTTATGGTCACAGCGTCCGTTCGAAGGAAGCACCCACTCGACACTGGCGGCAAAAATTACCAAAGCCAGTCCCGATTTTCCTATTACCTCGCCAGCAGTAACCATGCCATGTCTTCACGCCATCAGTTCCGCGCTTGAAGAGGATCCAACAAAGCGTATGGGATCAGCTGGGTTTGAAACTTTCACCGATAATCCATTTTTCAGGCCCATCGATTTTGAGGCATTGGAGCGCAAGGAGGTTGAGCCGATCTTCGTTCCCTCTGGCGAGAAGACAAATTTCGACGCAACTTATGACCTGGAAGAGCTCCTTTTAGAGGAAGCCCCACTGGAAGCTCGGGCACGCCGACAAAAACCAAGAGAGCAGCTGAAGGATGATGCCACGGAGAAGGAGATTAGAGAGGACGAGCTTTACAAAATGATTGAAAGTCAATTCACGTCATTCGACTACACACTTGCGGCGTTTGAGAGGTTTGACTACTCGTCCCCTCTTCCCCAAGCCGGTACTAATTACGTGACCAGGTATAATGCCGATAATGACCCCAACTCGAAGGATAGCATCGCCCCAGATTCTCCACAAGCGGCAAAAGAAGGCAGCGTTCATGGCAGCCTGACTGGAAGCACGAAAAGCAGTGCTCCCAAGCCTATCGATGGCCGTCCAAGCTCACGCTTAAGGAGGAAGAATTCAAGATCAGCGCCAACGTCACCTGCAGGGTCGCCGCCAATGCCAGACAACGCTCCTCCTCTTCCTAATGGTAACAAAGCTCCTCAGCCCTCTGTTACCTCTCACCCGAAGCAAAGTGGGAAGCCCAGTGGAAAGCGACAGCCCTCAGTCAACACCTCTCAAACAGGATCATCATCGACGAGCCCGCTATCGCCCTATCAGCCTTCTTATTCTCGACCATCACGGCCAGGTGGAACGCGCAAAGAGTCTACGAGCGGTGGCATGCAAGTTGTATTTGGAGCAGAAGGGAGCTGGACAGAGCTAGCGAAGAAGGATGCTACGCTGCCACTCGACGCAAAGTTGGCGGAAGCTGATTCCCGCCCGAATGGAATGTTGGGCTTTTGGAGCAGAAAGAGAGGCCGTGGCCACAGCCCCAAGCCTCAGGAACGCGGTATATTAGGCAAGGAAGGAGCAAGAGTTGTCATAAGTAGCGGGGCACGGTGAAGCTCTTTGTCACGGCTGGAATTTTTTCATATGTGGTAGGGAAGGCTTCAGCAAGAATAGACTGGAACTTTTAACGACAAAGACTAGCGGGAGGATACCACGGATATATGGGTAGGTAAATGGCTGGTTGTACTATGGAGGAAATTGCATTTGCATTTCAGGAAAGCGGGAGTTTATTTCTTTTCTTGAGAGCGACGACCGAAACATATTCTGTCCATCCAGCGCCGTGGGAGAGGAAGGCTAGCGAATACTAAGATAATTCGAGAAGAGCGGAAAGGTCAATGTTGGAAAGCGGATGTGCATACATATGTGGGTGGCATGGTTGTTCCACAGCGGAAGCGAAAGCGAAAGTACGTTACATTACTTCGAGATACCACTGTCGCATCATACTCGGCTTTGTAGATATGATACTTTCATCAGATACTAATTCTATTATGTGGATCCTGTCTTTTGTGTTTGAGGCCAGCTGAATCTTGTTAGTCTAATTGTTATGTGCTTGTATTACGCGGCACGGGAAGCAAGCGCTGGTGAGTTGCACTGAGTATACGTCAGCGAGAATCCCTTTTTTCCTTCAGCTGAGTAGCTGTATATAGAGTTATATTAGGATACGCTGCTATCATCCTGCTGTGTATGGTTTGAAATCTAGCGATATCGGACTCGCCACATCTGAATGAGGAGAAAGGTTGCGTCGGTGAAGAGATTTATGGTGTTTTCACACCCTCAATTCTCCGCTGAGCAGTAATATATGCACATGTATATTAAAATATCCCCTCACAGAATGAGGCGTTGTCACGTATGAATGAGAGCGGGGTTGCGTTCTTGGAAGACGATAACGAGTGCAGGAGGGGAATGTAAGCCAATCTATGTCATACATTTTGGCCGTCGATTACTTTATGGCTGCCCGAGCAAGCCTATCATTTTCGGATCGTTTCCGGAAGGTGTGGACGCTTGAGGCTGGTATGAAGTGCCTGGGTACAGGAGTTTTTCCAAATATCGTTGTTGTGTTGATTGAAATAAGTTCTGTGCTAAGTACAAAAGTCCGCAACTTCAATGCCACAACTATACCTACTTTAGAATTATATTGCCAGATGTCCAACAACTCTTGGCTTCAAGTATAAGGAGTAGTTAGTCTTTGTGAGATGATGTTGCCTTTGAAGAGACTTCTAGTCTTAATTACAGCTGCAGAAATCAACTGGAAATAGAAATTGTTCATAGACTGCGGCCAACACAATGTTCATTCTAGCTTTGGATAATTCTAAGGAAAGTTTTTCCTATTGCAACGAAAATACACACTCTTTCCAGATCTCAGAAATGGAAGTTCGCCGGTTGACTCGTTCCTTCCTATCGCAACCACTTCGGCAAATTCTCGTCCCCCTCCCTCCTACTTTCCCCAACTCACCTACCTGATTTCTAGCACCATATAAAGTATATTAAGCACTTACTCTTCAACAAAACTGGCAACGTGGCAGAGTGGTTATTGCGTGAGACTAGAAATCTCATTCCTTCGGGAGCATAGGTTCAAATCCTGTCGTTGTCGAACAAAGAACTTCACTTTTTAATTTTTACCTTTATTTTTTTGTAAAACATTCCGGACCTTCAAGGCTTCGGATTTTTTGTTTGAAAAAGACTTCAGAGTTTGCGGCAAACAATTATTCTGGGAAGGTGGGTGACGGGGCGACGACTTTAAAGAGTAGGAGTTATAGTTAAACTGCATAGGTGTAGGACTTGTGCCTTTATATATGTTTTCTTTGAGTTTTGCTATCCTGAACAAAACATTTTATCCCCTACGGCTTTAAACCGATTCAGACTGCCATACAATATGAAACTGAATCTCTCTACACTTTCCTCATAGGAAATTTAGATGTTCAGTTTCTTGCTTCCTTCCATTTTGGGAAATATTTCACGAGCCAGATAGAAAGTAGAGGCAGGGGGGAAAGAGTCTACATCACCTTCCTCAAAAGGACAACGTTGAACCCGTCTAGAAACACGTTTTCTTTGTGGTTTTTTTGTTTTTTTGAATCTGTACAGTGCGTAAACATATCAACAGGTTCCCTCATTTCTTGCAGGTCACACAATAATACAAGTTTATGGCAATTCTTCTTAGTTTGTATCTTAAAATGAAAAATCTGTCTTTTCCCTTGTTAGTCCTTCTTGGGAACTGCATTTTCCATTCTAGTTATGAGTAGAATAAAGTGTACTTTTCCTGGGTGTTGGGGCTTACCCAAGTATAGAGAGGAGAGTGTCGAGTATAGTGTTGAGTATAAGTCACGGAAGCGTATTATTCCACAGTCAAGAAACATTTCAGTCTCCCATCTCTATATGGCCCGCAAGCTTCAGACCATGGTCTGAACAGCATTCATTCTATTTCCATCCTTCTCTTCCATTTGATATCCAGTATAAACCTAATGCATGAATGAAGATTACCAGGGCCATTTTCATCTACCCAGTGCAAGCATTACAAGGCAGTATCCGGCAAAGATGATTACATCTTAGAGCCAAAAAGCAAGTTAAGTTTATCGAAATCCGGGTCACAAACCACAAGTTCACAATCAAGCCACGGCGTGCAAGATCGATTCACTTCCACTCGTTTTCCAAGTTGCTGAAGTCGACAGGCTATATAAGATAAAGATATCTGCAGGGCTAGGACTATCTTTAATCACTTCCACCTTCGGCCCCAGCAAATTCCCCATAACATTCACCACTACGTGTTCTGTTTGCTGCTTTCTCCAACTTTAATTGTGATCACGATCTCTAACTTCAATGAACGACTAGAGAAGTCAAATTTCATGATGCGTAGGGAAAGCAAAGCAATGGCCAGCCAGTCTATTGATTTTACAATAAAGAGGTGAGACCATGTAACTCATCAAGCAGCTTTTGATCACGAATTAACAATTGAATAGGACGTGCAACCGCGATGCGCTCTCATCGGTCGCCCAGCGTATTGAGACTGATGCCCTTCCCAACATCCAAGCTATCTTAGCAAAGTCAGGAACACCCTCGATCAGTTCCGCGGTCAGCCATGGCGAGGAGGCTCCCCACATTTCCCATCTGGGTTACCGAGATATTGGGCTCAAACCGAGAGCAGATGATCGAACAACATTCAACATCAACTCTATGACCAAAGGCATTGTTGCCGCAGTCACCGTCCTCGAAGTAACCAAGGGAACTCTCCTTTGGTCCACGAAGGCGAAGGAGGCCATCCCGGAATTTACAAGCACGAACCCGATGGTAGAAGATGCAAGCACCGTGGTTGACATGCTTTCTCGCCGTACTGGAATCACAACTTTGACTCGCCTTGGTAGCAGAGTCAAAATGCTGTTTTGCTTGGTCGTGATCAGATCATCAAAACCTTTGCTACTCTGAAGCCGTGTCTTCCGTTCAGGACTTCATTCTTGTACAACAATTGGAGCTATGAGCTCGGCGGAGAAATTTTGGTGCGGCGAACAGGATTCACACTGAGCTAACTGCTGCACGAATATATTTTCAAGCCGTTGGGTATGTCCAGAACAAGTACTTCTTGGGACGCGGACGACAAAAACTAAGCAAAGTCGTACACTGTGTTGGACGACTTTACACCTGTTGAAATAACTCGTCCTCGGCTCGGGCAGGGAACACTGATAGAAGCTGCTGGTGGAGTCAGGAGCACCGTGGGTGACCTTTTGGTGTTATACAAAGCCTACTTGAAAGCACTCAAGGATCAGTTTGAGAAGGGAACAGATGAAACGGTTGGTTCTATTTTCAAGCATTGCCGAACTATCTTCACTAACCATGCTCGTTTTGAATGGCCGGCACTCAGAGAACAAGGATACAGAGCGGGCTGGACAAGAAGTCAGCTCCCAGGACAAATGGGCAGGATCTCATAGAATCCCTTAGTCGGCGAAGAGCCAATAGTTGGCAAGGGAGGTCCTTTGCAACTGGCGATCTATCATCATGGTAGCATGCCAGGAAGTACCTCTTGTGTTATCATGATACCGGAGACAGATACCATCATCATTGTGCTTCAGGACTCCCTCGCACCTCTCGACACAGCAGATTTCGTCGGTCAAGTTCTAGTGGAGACTGCCCTTGATGCGAAACAGGCGAATGATTATGGTTACCTAACGGATCTATTTGTTCAGAAGAGCTTCAACCATATGAACCAGCTGAAAAGCGAACTCGAACACGTTTGAAAACCAGGCACTCACCCACAAGAACTCAAGAATTATGTCGAGAAATACTAGAATCGGGTTCACAACTTCTGTATTGAAGTAACCGAACCTTCTGGGACCCTCCAGATTTGCTTTCAGAACTCTAAGCTCGAAGTCTACACACCAGAGCACTACGAGAATGATACTCTCACATGGTGAATAACATACAATGGCGCTGCCTGGTGTGGAAGATACATTACGGATTTTGGAGCTTCGTACTATGCTCTGAAATTTGAACTTCGTTCGTCGAGTTCTTCGAAGGTTTTAAAGTGGGCTTGGGATCCAAATATGCCAACGGAAGCGGATATTTTTACAGATATCGTGGGGAAAATTAAGGGTGTGGTAAACTGAGCAACTATGATCTGTTCTCAAGCGCAGCAGGTGCATCTCTGTTGGCTGAAACTTGGTCTAGATAGAAGAAAAGCTGAGGTGAAAAATACGTCAAATTTCCCATATGCTCTCGCTTATTCCCCCTTTCAAATTCGGTTAGCGAGGCCGCTTTCTCTAGCACTACTCCATCGCTCCTGCTGTTTACGAAAGTAGACAAGCTCAACTGAGATCATAGTTGTGTTGTTGTGTCGTGTTCCGGGGACGGGTCAGATTGACCAAGTATGTCCTTTCGCAAAGTCTTCCTTTTTTTGCTTACAAAAGCATGTCTCACTCACTGGCTACCCGACCGGGTGGCCTACAGATATGAGTTGGTTACCTGGCATCTGTGATAGTGCGTTAGCCATCTACGGTGATTTCTCAACGCCGATATTGTCGATTAAGACTACGTCGGATCAACAATTGTCGTTGGATTTAGGACAGGACACAAATGGTACTTCCTTCGCAAGCAGAAACCGGAAGAGGTTTGTCTATTTATGGGCTTGGATTCGAGCGAGGCGACGAAATTAGAGAGTAGTTTGAGAATAATAATACAATGAGGACAAATGACATATTTCATGGAATTAGCAGTATTCACATATTTCCTTCCCAGAAGCAATTACAATTGAAAAATCATCGATTTGTAAGTATGTAATCCTGCTACGAGTCCAGCTCGCAGCCCAATAGCCCTTCCTAGCCCATCAGCCTTTGTGGATTTCCTTCCCCATAAAGTACTCATACACTTATCACACATAGCACCCTCCCTTCAAATATCATCCCCGTAAACTATTACTTTTCTCTCGGAAAGGTAATGCCGCCCTCGCATCCATATGCCTCCTTCAAGTTAGTACTATATAGCTAAGCTTAGGAGGGCGAGCCTTACTAAACACTCATCGCAATGAGCACCGTTGACCCAAGCCCAGCCTCCATAGCTGTGAATATGTCGGCAAGGGCACGCATACTTGAAGTATCCTGGACCTGGTGTCGTTGCTGGGGCTGGTGTTGATGCTGATGCGTCGGTAGAGCTCGTTTGGGCTTCCGTTTTTATGGGGGTTTCTGTTTTTATAGGGGTTTCCGTTTTTATAGTCATAGTCATAGTGCTATTGGTATTATTGTATTTTAGGTAAGAGGTGACTTGTTGCTTCCTTTTATTCTTATTTTTTAGCCTGGTTGCTTGGTTGTTTTTTCTGTTTGGATTTGAGGACAGAAGGCTTTCTGGGTTTGTTGATGATGGGAAAAGTTTAGAAATGAGGGATGGAAGGCTAGCTTTTATAGACTTCTTGGACAGGATAAGTATGAATGGATGGAGAGGAATTGGAATTCATGTAAAAGGGGAATAACGACTCCATGTCAGGTCGTGAATCTGAACCGTTGATAGACTACCCCGTAAATTCATGAATAAGCATCCTTCACAACCCAACTGCCCAAAATCATAGTCAGTCTGTGAATCTACTCAATTCATGAATCAACTAGAAGACCCTCCGACATCAAGAGAGAGTATGAGAGCCACAGCATTAGTTCTGAATGTCTTCGAGGATAGTAAACCTATGTTTCCTCAAGCCTTGACTGGCAATGGACCATATTCATTGTTTTTCCCTGCTCCAAACACTCGAGAGAGCGACTATTTCCCTGCAATTGATGAAAGAAACCAAGAATTGTCCCGACCACAGCTATTCTCGAAGGCCAACAATCTAAATAACCTCAACCACCCACGTGCACCATCTCTCAAGATCACAAACTGAAGGGGACTCCATCTCAAGTAGAGGTTTAAGCTTGCACAGAGCCTCTAAGAGATATTGAAAAGCCGAGAACCGTCAAGTGTTTCCACCAACTGTTTCCTACCACGAGTAGGTTCTCAAGCTCATCACACTTGCAAGACACAAGAAAGTTCCAACAGCACAATCACCCTTAGAAACGATTTATTTTTTTGGTATCTCTGTATTCATTTACCCGAGTATTCTTCTTCCCCTCTTACAGCTCAAGAACTCGAATATCAGAACTTCCTCATCCAACCATTGCCCATGGAGTCGAGATCCAAGGAAAACAATACCCCACAAAGACAGTGTGACATAGCGCGATTTTGCTATCTTTTAGGAGCATTCCACTTTTCACTCTTATCAACTCAAGAAACCAGTAGGGGAAAGTAGTCAAAGGCTACAATTTTCAATAGCCTATGTCGGCTATTCCTTTAGCATCTCAATTCCGTTTTCGCTTTTCTCCACTGATTTGAGGAATATTATCGGAAAGCGGTGAATGCTAAGTGAGTGAGTCATAGATTCAATGCAGGGCTTTCGACTTTTTGTTGAGACCGTATGAGAGAACATGGCATACGACAAGCAATATGTCTACGTCTGGGAGGTAAAGCGCGGGTTTGTCAAAGGTTAGCTTACAGGTGAAAGCATTTGCTCTTATTTTGTGTTTGAAATAAGGATAATGAAAACATGTCTGCTCTATGGACCGAAAAAATCCGAGGATTATGGAGAGTAGAAGGATGCTACGCTGATAATAGACATCTCAGGAATCTTGAGACTCGACACCTCAAGATTCAAGAGTGAAATAAGCATCAAGAAAGCTAGGTTGAGTATCATGTCTACGATTCATACCAAAACAATGTAAAGAGTTGTGTTATATGTGCCAAAAACGTATGTGACCAACTCAAGTTCAAACACATATCAAAATATCATCAATGACCACCGATTCCAGATCATACCAGATCATGTCGTACACAAAACGCCATTCCATAACGTAGGCATAAAATCCATTCCGTGTCAAATATCCACTGTGTCATTTCGATCACGACGCCATATCAATGACCATAATCCTGTCCGTGGCGCTACCTATAGGCCTTTTGATATATTGCAACGCCTCCGATCCAAAAATGCCGTTCAAATACATCGATTAGCTTAAGCCTAAGCCTTCGCATCGTTTTTCTTGCTATCGACATATGACTTCATTATCTTATTGAAATCTGATTCATTTACAACGGCGCCTGTTTCAGAGCACTTTGCTTTCTTCTGGAGATCTTTGCAAAGTGTATCGAGGTCAAACTCGCCTTCCTTGACCTTGGGGCAGGCTTGAAGACGATCCCTGGGATAGTGTTAGCAATATGCTTGGGCAGATAAGCTTGAGACTTTCTTATCGGAAGCATACCAAATAGTGTTACAGGTCAAAAGCTTAGAGGTGTCCTCGCCAGGCACAACCTCTTCCTCATCCTCATCCTGCTTTTCGTCAATTTGAGAAACCAAATCCTTCTTGGCAGGGACCGGGCTAGGCTCAATGTTGTATGGGCTGTTGAAATCGGGTACAGCAAGAGCATCAGTAAAGAAACTATCTGCGAAGGCATCACCGGCAAGAATGTTATCCTGTGGCTCTCGATAATCGCCAAAGAGTTGTGGATCGAATTGGTTGTTGTTTTGTTGTGCGAACCAGTCAATACTGTTGACGTCAAAAGCGGGGGTTTCGAGATTTCCTGAATTCGTAGCAGGATCAGACATTGTACGTGGGATGGGGTTGTTGGGATTGCCGCAAGCCATGTTGAGCTTGTCACAGAAGGTGAGCTCACCTTCGCCGAGAGTATCGCAAGTGCGCTCTTCTCCAATTGTTGTTAGTGTGGGATCAGCGGGCTTGTTGTATATAGGTGACTGCATAGAGGGTTCGGGCGAAGTTCCGCAAGACGAGCTTGGTCCTTGATTGGAATTCGAGGATGCTGAAGGAGAGCTGTATGATGTGTTGTGGCCCGTACTTCCATTTCCATTGGCGGAGTCTGTACTCGACCTCGAGCCGTTTGAAGTGTTGCTGACTGCATTTCCGAAGAAATCGTATTGAGGGCTCTTCCCAACACTTTCAAGAATTGAAGGGCTGAAGAGACCGGAAAGGGCGGACATATCTCCATTATTATCAATTTGAGTAGGCGATCTTGTGAGGCTAACAGTAGAGCCATTATTACCGTTGGTCACCGGGTATTGCAAAGATTGGTTACGAGGGCTGACCGATTGTTCTTTAGGGCTTGCCGTTGTCGTTCCTGCAAAAGTTGGAGAAGATGATTGTCTAGCACCATTGAAGGTGGAAGTTGGAGATGGGCCCGGAAGGCGTCCAAATCTGGGGAACTCGAATTGGAAATTGACGTCGTTCGGGTTGTTCAAGGATGTGTTAAGGCCCTTTCCAGCAAGATATGGTGGGAGGGTGCTGTTCAGAGATGGAGTTCGTCCGAGGCCTCCGTTCAAAGATAGTCTCTTCTTGTATTCGCGAAGCTCCACCGACATTTTTTCAACTTGAGCACGAAGAATACTATTTTCGTGATTGGCAGATTCCGAGGCCTTTTGAAGATCCTCGACTTTTGTTTCTAAATCCTTGAGATGCTTTTCCTTGCGCTCCCGGAATGCCCGTTGAGCGGCACGGTTTTGAGCTTTGCGCTTCTTCGTGGGTATTAGCTTAGGCCTTGGCTGAAAGCTTTACGTAGAATACTTACAGATGTAGGTTCGGAGGTCAACGGCTTGCGACCGGGTTTCTTTGATGATTTCTCGTCGCCTTCTCTGCGCTTTCCACCTCCTTCCTCCTCATCTCCCTCGTCATCGGGATGACTTCGCTTATCATGATTCTCCGCAGCATCACCATCTGATGATGTGCCAGGCAGTTTGCCAATCATCTGTCCTTGAGAGCCATTGTCAAAGCCGTAATCGAAACTTCCATCGGGATCAAACTCGTAATCGTAATCGATGAAAGGACTGTCTTCGAAGCCGTTCAAGGTGCCCGAGCCCGGAGCTTGCACCGGCGACTCAGAAAAGGAACCTGGAGCCATTGTAAAGATGTTATTGGGCTTGGCTGAGGAAGAATCGTTGCTCGTGGGTTTGTTATTCGAATTGAGGGCAGCGAAGAGAAGTTCTTCTTGCCGGCTGGTGAGTGTAAAGGTTGGGTTGATTGTGCTTGGCTTCGCCGCAACGGTATCCATGGGTCGCCTCTGCCTCGGAGATAGGCGTATGACCGCTCTTCTCTGTTTCAATTGAGACAGCCTCTCAAAAGGGGCGGTTGACGATCTACCCAAAGAACTGCAATGCGGGCTTGAGAAGGTGGTTGTTGAAGCTGCAAAGAATTGTGACGAGTGGGGAGAAAAGTAGTGGCAGTAGGCAGCGTAGTAAGCTTATGCACCGTGCAAGCGGAGAAGAGCCCTGAAGATGTGCGGGACCGGCTTCGAACGGGCAGTTGCAGGTGAGAGAAATGTGCGGCCTCAGACAGGAAAATGAAGGAGATTCTGCGATGGACAGGTGTACTTTTGCCTGGTGCTGGTGCTGGTGCTGCCAGTCGGGGGCTCTTTCCTCCTGTTGCATGGGTGGGAGTCGAGAACAGAGCTTGAGGGGGCAGGTGCGATGTGGAGGGGTTTGATGATAAATCAGTTCACCGCGATAGCAAGGATGTCGAATGGAAGAGGGTCGAAGCCCAAAAGGCCGACTCCAACCCTTTCGATGCGCGCGCACGCCCTTTCTACACTTGGCCGCCCCTCCGTCCAGCAAAAGCTTGCCTTATGCGCGAGCCGCGTGAGAGCCAAAAAGATCCTCGTTTTGCCCGCCGTGGTTGGGGCCAATCCAGGTACCTCCTCTCTGGTGACTCAGGCCGTAGACTTTATTTGCACACTGACGACATCCTGCGTGATGCATGTCAGAGCCGTCGATTTGGACGGAGGCGCATCTGATAACGGAGTGGCAAATCTACGGCGAAGGCACGTGGAGAGAGCAGAACTCATAGGGGTACATCCCATAGGATATACGGGATAGTAAAGAAGAATAGACTGTAGTCCAGACCTCCAGGAGTGATCACCCAAAATTGCTCTTCCTCTTGGTGCTCTGCTTCAAACATCTGGAAAGCACGTGATGTATGCCTTTGATGCATTCACGGCATCCGCCGCTCGGGATCAGCCAGCACTCAGGCCGTCAATCACCCGACTCCATACGGCAAGTCAAAAAGCAGCCCTCTGGAGGGACTGATGTACGCTGAGCTATACCACGAACCATACTCTTAGCAATGGACCTTGCATACGATCACATTCAAGAGGAGGCTCTCTCGCCCGACGAGTCCCCCAAAGATCAACAGAAGCATCCTGAAACCACTCTTAACACCGATTTCCAGGAAGCATACAAAGCCATATCGTCTAGTCCTTGGGGAGCACGATTAGGAGGATTCTTTGGAAGTGTCGTTAAGCAGGTCCGCGATCAAGCACAGCTCTGCTTGAGTTATGCTGACTGTGTTGATAGGGAGAGTCGGCTTACAAAGAAGCACAATCCGAGTTATCTGCTGTGGGCGAAGAAGCCTCGAAGGGTCTCACGGATTTGAGGTCGTCGATTATTAGCCGCGCAAGAGCCGTCTCCTCAGCTCAATCTCGACCAGCACCCGAAGAGACTACGAAAGATAAGGATGGAGAGAAGGAAGTATCCACAGATGAAGCGTTGAAGGAGTCAGAGGGAGTTCTTGCTAGGCTTCGGCTTGAGGCTTCTAAACGGCTTAAGGATATACAGGAGGCAGAGGATGCAGCGGATGAGGCTCTTTTGAAGTTCGGAACAAACCTCCGGAATTTCCTAAAAGACGCGGTCACGATTGCCCCACCATCTGAAGAAGCCGGAAAGTCCAACACCGTTCTGTTTGAGAGTAAGGATGCGTCTGGGAAGAGAGTTATCCACACCACTCGATTTGATGCCCAACTTCACGTTATACATTCGTCTTTGGACAGTTTCACGAAGGATCCAGTTAGCGAGGAATTCGAGCCATGGACGAAGACTTTCGATGTAGAGAGCAAGACGGAAGACATCAGCAAGGATCTCGGGAATTTCACGGAGTTGAGAGCCTCCATGGAGAAACTTGTTCCTGACACCGTGAAATATGAGGACTTCTGGAAGCGATATTACTTTCTTAGACATAGCATTGAAACTGCTGAGGCACGGAGACGTGACTTGCTGAAGGGTAAGAACTCCTTCGTAATAGACAGTAGCCATCTACTAACCAAAATTAGGGGCAGCAGCTTCTACGGAGGAGGAAGTGGGTTGGGACGAGGATTCTGATGATGAGGCTACCAGCAAGACAACTAAGACTAAAGAGGAAGCAGGCCGACCAGCTTCAGCCGAATCATCGACCACTCTTCATCCGGCTATCCAAGCCTCAAACCAGCCTCTCTTGAAGCCAGAAGAATCGCGAAAATCTCATGATGAGAAGTCGCAGGCCGACAGTGACGGTAGCTACGATGTTGTTGGGGCTGCATCTGGCGCGCCCAGTCGAGCTCCAGGCAGTCCAAAGGAGTCTCGGAAGGGCGATGATAGTGAGGATGAAGACTGGGAGTAGTCGAGGCGAGAGATGATGCTGCGTATGTTCATAGGTGTTGAACGGCCCAATTGTTTTGGCCAATGAGTTTGTGGCGTTTCTGGTTAAGCGATTTGGTCGATGTTGAGGTTATTGAGACTCTCTGCATTCCGTGGAGAGAATAATGCAGTTTGATATCCCGGGTGCCATATTGGCCATGAACCCTACCAACCCCGCACGACATAATCTGAATTTACCTCTTCTTTTTGGTGACTTTTGTGAAGCCTTCTTCATCCACCTCTAGTACAACAGGCTCTCTGACTCTCACTAGTGGTGGCGCTTCATCCATATCAACATCCACGCCTCCATCTTCATCGTCGTCTTCCGATCCGCTTGTCTCGTCGTCTTGTTCGTTCCTTTCCTTCTTTTCAAATAGCTTGCCCAAATCCTCTCCTCGTCCTCCTTTGGCATCCCACCTCTCCTTCAACTGCATAATTTCCGCGAAGTCTCCCTTCATGCAATTCTTCCTCATTCTGACCATCTGCTCCGCGACTTCAAATCCGCTCTCGTCATCAACATTAACTTCGAATTCATCTAGCATAACCTGTAATAGGAACTCCTCAACCCATTCAGCATCCGCATCCGCGTTCTCGTTCAGTAAATCGATCGTAGTTTGTGCGAACCATTCCCGCTTGTCGCTACTATCAGCTCCACCCCAGTTGTTGGTGACGGCGAGCGAAAGGGAAGGCCAGAAGAAGAGAGAAAGGGTGATTCCGAGTTCGAATTGTGCCTGGCATTTTGCTACGAAAGGTTCTGTTAGCAATTTTTCTAGGCACAAAAATTCTTAAACTCATACCTAGAGTGGCACTAGCATCCGTGCTGCTACTTCCCCCGACTCCCATCGGTCCAGGGAGTTGCGTCGCAGAGGCCATGGTGATATTTTGGCAATGTGGGGTAATGTTGATTGAGGTGGGATATAAAATTTTGTGCATGGAAGTTATGTCGGAGCTTGTGAAAGCCGACAGGGGTGCTCGCTTGGAGCAACAGATGACGTCTCCAGATCTGGGGAAGAAGGTCGCAATTTCACTAAAGACTCCGGCGTGAGATCTGCCTTTGTAGGTAAAGCATTCTTCTACAATTGCCCAAATTCAATGCATCTCCTTAATTCTTAATTATTGTTCATAATCCTTTGAATGTCGGTTTCTTGTACCTGCTTGAAACGAGTGTTTTGAGGTTCAACTTGGCACCCTTTGTTTCCACCTCGGCATCATTGTTGCACTGGAGATTCAGGAGCCAATGTGCCAGACAAAATGGTGTTTAATACCGCAACAGTTGGGACGGCAGTAACTCCAGCTGTCCTGCAGACTTTCTTTAGCCATGTAAGTTCTTTTTCAAGTTTGTTATAAGCAATTCTAAGAGGAAACAGTACCTCAATCGCAAACCTCTTGCGCAAAAGCCTACTGCGCACATATCGTACGACGAAGGTCTTCACCTAATTCGAAAATTTCTCCTCTACGCCTCACACCACACGGTCGAAGATGTCCAACGCTTCACCTCGCAATGGGTACCTCATCCAACCTGGGTCAAAGTCGACGAAGTCAAGATTCCCGAAGAATACCTAGTGAAGTCAGCAGAAGCTATACAAGAGCAATTGGGTCACAGAGGCATCGAGAAGGTCGGCGGAAAGACATGGTGGCAATGGCGAAGACCGCAGAGTGAACTGAAAGCAGAATGGATCGAAATGAGGGCCGACTACCAAGAGAGAAAGCGAAAGAACGATCCAGGAACGAGGGTTATGCTCTATGTGCATGGTGGCGCGTACTTCTTTGGAAGTGTTGATGAGCATAGATATCAAATGCAAAGACATGCGAGAAAACTAAAAGCAAGAGTTTTCGCACGGTAAGAACGCTTGGATATTTGGCGGAGAGTATTTACTAATGTCTGGCAGTGAGTCTCGGAAATATGAAGAAATGTGATGAGATTCTGACTTATTGCAGCACGATATCGATTAGCTCCGCAGTTTCCATTTCCATGCGGTCTTCATGACTGCTTGGCTGCATATTTGTATCTTCTTACAGTCCAAGATCCATCAACCATTATCCTGGCTGGAGATTCTGCAGGTGGAGGAATGATTTTGAGGTAAGCCACGGCGAAGAGCGTCGAGGTATTGCTGAGTTAACTAAAATAGTATGATGGTCACAATGAGAGATCGAGGCATTCCCTTACCCGCAGGCGCCATCCTCCTATCACCATGGGTTGACTTGACACACTCATTTCCCAGCGTCTCTGGAGATAATCCATTAGATTACATACCGCCCCATGGTTTCCATCAACGCCCTTCAGCTTCATGGCCACCTCCAAACTCGGACGATATGTTAGCGATAGAGGAAGGAATTGTCAAGAAACTTGCTCATCAGCAGCATAATTCCTTTCCACAGGAAAACGAAGCAGATGCTGTTCAAGGCTTTCACATAGATCATCATCCAGATGCGGGAACGCAGAATGACACAGCTGCTACTGGCACATCAACAAGTGATGTGATAGGACCTGCTGCAAATACTGTTCCAGGACCTGGACATGATCTATCAATAATGATCGATGGTAATTTAGTGGAGGTCAAAGATCAGATCCAGATGTATACGACGAACCAACTGATATCTCATCCTTTGGTTTCCCCAGTACTCCAACCTTCACTTGGTGGCCTTCCACCTCTGCTCATTATGGTTGGTGGCGGCGAGATGTTGAGAGATGAACAAATATATCTAGCCCATAAGGCTGCAAATCCTGCGAAATACCCCCCTGGCGACGCCTTCTTAGACGAAGCCCCACATGACCATAACCGGAACCAGATAAATCGATGGAAACCAACCGATGTTCAGTTGCAAGTGTGGGAGGATTTATGTCATGTAGCTCCAACGCTCTCCTTCACAAGGCCAGCCAAGTATATGTATCGTTCTGTAGCACAATTTGGAGCGTGGGCTCTTGCCAGAGCGCAAAAGACTGAGATTGAGATTTTGGACGACGATGATGTTTCCGTGATCTCTCGTTCCGAGTCAGACGATGAGGAGGACGCGCCTATAGAGAAGGTAACACGTTCTTCAAGATTCTACCTGGATGTAACTGACTGAAAGCCAGAAGGACACTATTGACGCCCACCATGACGGTATTCAAGTCGGCAAAGCCGGCGATCCTCTACCAGCGTTCAAGAACCATATGATTCGGCAACGGGTTGATCGCCATGGAAGAATTTACGACCTCGAACCAGCTTCTCAGCTTCCAGGGTGCAAGCTCTCCCCAAGCGAGATTGGTGTGATCAAACAAGGGCCAGTCAAGAAATGGATGGCCGCAAAGAGAGAATGGGACACGAAATTTGCATCAGCAAAACGAAAGGTCCAGAAGAAAAGAGCCAGTGAGATAGCAAAAGGCTACCAACAATTCGGGTCCGGAGAAGTGCCGCCCCCATCCGCGTTAGCTGGCAGGAGGAAGGGTGGAGAGAGCCTCGTGGAACCCAAGAAGAGTAGAAGCATGGGTATGTCATTGTGGGCTTTGTGGGGAAGCAAGCACGACGAGACTACTATTGAGCGAGAAAAGGAACATGATAAAGAACCTGAGACTTCTGTTGCCACCTCGATGGATGGAGCAGGAGCTCGAGGCTTGCACGATAAGGAGAACAGCAGCAAGAAGAATCTGGAAAGACCTGGAGCGAGCAGCCGTAGCCGGTCTCGACGAAGAATGGTGGCGGATGAGCATCAAACAGATGTGCCAGGCGACGTGGATGAGAATACTTCCGCCGCGGAGTTGCTCGCTATCAAGAAGGCGAGACAAGGCGAAACCAGCGACAACCACCTAGAGCCAAATTTCATGGCTACCGAATCAACCATGACAGATACTCATCCAGCTATTCTCGTGCACTCTGCAACGAACGAGGATGGACCTCCAAGTGAGCACGAAGGCGATGATTTCGATCGTAAGAGACCGAAAGCCGGAGGCATCGCGTTTCCTTTCAGTCTGAAGAACCATGAAGCTAGTGCGAGTATGATCACTCTGACATCTACGGTAGGTGTTTCTTCTGCTGAGGATATGTGGATTCCGGAGGCGAAGCAGGGCGGTATCGAGGGTGTTGATGATGATGTTGGATCTGCGGGTAATGTCGAGAAGCTGAATGGTGTTGAGGGTAAGGGTAAGGGCAAGGAAGTCGATACCGAGCGAGTGCCTCTAACTGAAGGCAAGGAAAAGGTTGCTGAAATCGGGAGGTAGTGAGTGCCCAGCGCCCACCCCTGGAATCGTTCGTTACTGCAATGGAAGTTCAACCGGTGGCTCGAACGTCTGAATTTGGCAGGATAATACGTTGGTTTGGATGAGACGAAAATACCCTTTATACATAGCTGCAATAGTGGCAGTAGATCTGTTGTATTTGTAAAAATATACTCCGAAAGAAGAGAGCAAAAATAACGCAATGGATTTACCTCAAAGGATCTCAACGTGGTGTCGCCTCGACAGCATAGATTCAAACAGAATACTGCAGAAGATGGCTGCCAACGAGATCCGATATGGCAGCAGGAGTGTTAAACAAGCTTGAAGTATATGTCAGGAAATTTTATCATATGTCTCGTCGAACTTCAGACGAGAACCATCGTCGTAGGTCCGGTACCCAGGCATAGGTATTCAAGTGAACATTACCCATTCAAGAATGGTTTCGTTCGAGGCCCTTTCCTTCACTTGGAAGTTTAAGTCGTGTAGTTGAAAGAGGTGGCGTAAGTTTGAGAGTTCTTTAATGCTTATACTAAAGCTACCTGTAAATCACTTGCCTACTTGTTGTTAAATCTGAAGTCAGATTAGAAGCGCAACATCGGACGACTAAGACTTGTGAGGTCTGGTATCCGAGCAGAGAGATTGAAGGGATTCTTGCCTTGTTGGGAGTCCTTTCGTCCTATATCTACTCCGTCGACAATACGTTTTACTTGTGATGTTGTATTGATAACGGAGTTTCTGAAGTGTTGCGTATCTTAGTTCACTTATTGCGAAGTTCAAGCCGTGCCAACTCATCGCTTCTGCCATCATATGTGTTATATGGCTATTTGGTCTGCACTATCTTCATGGATCTTCCAGATCAGCACCCAATTTGATCCACTACAATGGCAACAAGCCCTTCCTCCTCACCCTAAAAACCACCCTCCTAACCCGACAGCATCTCCGGCCTCCCCAATGTCAATCCTCACTAACTCCTCCTTTCCATCCTTCCCCCTAACCCCAACAATCAGGTCCCCCAAGGACACCCCAGCATCCCCCTTCAACTGCGCCTCAACATCCGATCTCTCCAACGGCTTAACCTTTACCTCAGCCCCTCCTTCCCCACCACCTAAACTCTTCAACGGTCCAACCGCAAACCTCCCATCCACGCCCTCAACCCCCAAAACCGCCCCAAACGCCTCCCTCAACTTCTCAACCTTCTCTCCGTTCGTAAAGACAGAAAGTCCCCTGACACCATACGCGCCACACGGATGCGTCGTATTCTCCTCTCCTAATGGCACACGCAACCCTCTCTCCGTGACATCATGGCAGAAAAACGGCAACTCTCCCCGTTCATACGCACTCTCCGGAGCAACAACCGGAAAAGTAACTTCCCAATCTACCTGCACACCATCTGGACGTTTTCGTCCTCCCTTCACCGGTTTCTGATACCCCACACCCTCTAATCCCTTCTCCTTAAGTCTCTTCTGGACATGCTCCCAATTTTCTCCTGCAGAGGATGTATCCCGGGAAGTGAAGGCAAAATCGATAATTGAGTTTTCCTTTTTGGCGCCCCACCAGTGGTTCTTACGTGAATCGGGCGAGGGAGGAGGGGAGACGAAGGCGATTAGTTCGATGTAGCAGCCATCGGCGAAACAGATGAGTTTGTTTTCTGTGATGCCGTCTGCGTGCCGGCCGCCTGGGGTGAGGGTGAAGTTTTTGGTGAGCCAGGTTGGTGCTGAGGTGAGATATTTGGGGGGAACGAGGACGATTATGTGGTCGAGGGAAAGTGACATCGTGGTGAGTGGGTTGAGGTTGGGTGAGTTGGATTAGGGAAGGTGAGGGTTGTGGTGATGGTGATTTTGGGGGGTTTAATAGGATTGATGGTATTTTGGGTCGAAAGAAGAGCTTTGTCCTCTAGGAAGAGACTCCAAATCGATTTTATATTTTTGGTTGATAAGATAGCGTTGAATAGTGTTGTAGATGATCGTGAAGTGAGGTCGAAGGTGGGGTCGATTGCGTGACTCACAGAAAAGCAATCAGCTCCATATAGCTTTGGTCTGCTTCTATAAACCAAACAAACCACGAAAGTGAGTTTGAGTTTGGCTGAACAATTGATGGTGTTGGAGAAGTTGAGTTTGGTAATAGACATGGCTTGTGGGGGGCAAAGCTAGAGACCGATGAGGGAATATAGGACATTCGTCCTTGGCTTGGCAGTGGAATTTCAGCACTTAACGCATTCTGCAACTCGCAAAATCAAGTTCCATAAAAGAAACCTGACTAGTACAGGGTGTAATTTGTCCTTCGTTGGTTCCTTTGAGATAGTCTTGTGGCCATAATCGCGCACATACAACATTCCATCATTAATAAACATTAATCGTTCAGTCATCATCATCGTCGTCTTCAGCAGGGTGTTGTTCAACCCAGTTCATCAAGAGCCTTAATCTCTCTCCACTTGCTCTCAACCACACCAAATCACTTTCATCCTGTTTCGTCCTTCTATTGGCGTCCTTCTTCCGCCTGTCTCCTTTGATCTTGTTCTCTCTCGCCACAATGCCTTTCTCAATTGCTTCTTCTAGATTGGGAGTGTGGTAGCATTTGCAAGTTCTTAGGTAAAGCTTGAACAGATTCTCAATCAGGATAGAGACTCGAGCATTATCAGCGACTGAAGATGTGTTGGCGCTGAAGGGGAAGAAGCAACGTTCGAATATTTCTTGTGATAGGTCGTCACTGTCTCGTCCCGATACCGTGTGCGGCCTTGGTGCTGTATTTGGTAGGAGACGGAGAAGTAGGAGCTGACCAAGAGAAACTAATACGATAATTGGGAGTTGAGAGGAGGAGGATGGTGAGAGGAAAAGGGAGAATGCTGGGACTGGAATGGATTTTATGCTTGAGTAGAATGCATCGTAGAGATCTCTTACATCGACGAACTCGTCAGGAAGGTCCGCTGATAGTTCTGAGAGCTATGCATGGATTAGCAAGATGTCTCTCTTCAGGGAGGCAAAATTCTTACCAGCATCAATAATCGTTGCCGCAGAACTATGGTTTCTGGACCTCCCATGTAGGGATCTTGCTCTGGCAGCTCTTCCTCCTCTTCTTCATCATCATCATCGTCCCGCATTGGAGAACTTCGACCTGGAGACTCAAAATCATAGCTGATCTCATCATCATAATCGCCAAACTTGAATTCTCCAGTGTTTGCTCTCTTTCGCTTCTGACCATTGTACTTCACTTCCTTAGTTTCATTTTCGAATACTTCGGGGAACTCCTTCAGACTGTCTGTGCTTCCGTCAGCGAAGACAGACCTGACGACTCTTTTCAGTGGACTTGAACGTCCTTGTACCATGGACAAGTATTTAACGAGTATAGACCCTCGAAGTTTGGCGTATGGACATTCCCTTTTCGGATCTGTATGTTTCTCTTCATCCTGCTTCTTTCGCTCTGTATAATCTGCATCTAAAACATCCAACATATAATCCAACCACACCTTCCAATACTGCCATCTCTTTGAATGTTGAATACTGCAATTGAACGCCCATCCCACCATATGCCAGAAATCTTTCGCACATTTTCGTACCCGGCCTTTGTTGGCAATTACGCCTTGCATGCGTTCCGGCCTATCATCTGATTCGTTCCCACTCGAATCATCATCGTGATCTGCGGTATTTCGACCGCGCCGGAGATTTCGGGTTGTGATTATGGGGTCGAGAGAGAAGGCTTCGTCTAGATTCGCATTGATAGGTCCCAGGATCGCGAGGATGTTGCGCAGAAGAGTTATGGACCGGCTGCCGAGATCAAGACGTTCGTTGGGAGGTGCCTGCGTGGTATAGCGGGGGTGTATGAGGAGGCAGGAGACGAGCTCGACGTGATACGGCGATGGTGCTATCGCGGGGATGTTCTGAGAATTGGGATTGGACACGCCGGCAGTAACGAGGTCGCTCAGAAGTGTGAGAGCACTCTCGTCTGTGTTCTAATTAGTATATTCCAACGGAACCTTCGTGGGGTGTAATACATATTTGCTCGTCCAAGTAAATATGGCAGTGCTTTCGAAGTTCTTCCGTAATAGGTTTTGCCGGCCGGTACCTGGACACTGGCGATGCAGGTGCATCTATACCGGCCATTTCATGGTCGGAGGTAGGAGATCTGGGTGAGCATGGAGCCGTATGGAAAGAATTTGGGGATGATGGAGGGGAGACCATTTCGCTTGGTGAACGCGACGCGTCAAAATCTGGGGAAGTGGTTTTGACGAACCATCTGGTAGAAGGGTAATTATTTCTCAGAAAAAGTGATGGTGATTTATACAAACGATCAATTTTCTGCACACAAACTTCTCTTCGAAACACCCTTCATAAATCTATTCCCTCGCTTCTTTCATGTCACGATTTCTCACATCAACTCATGCATCGGCTCAAGATTGACCCACTCACGACCTAGATGTCCGTCATCAGAGCCTAGTTGTTCAATTTGAAAGGGTTATTGCTCTTTTACCAGGAGACTTCAATTGCAAGCTTGAGAATGCCTTACGTTTATTTCCCTAGTAGCTGTCGAAGTAGGAGGAAAGTCTTCCCAAATGGGCATTATCGCATTCAATCAGTCTACTTGTGTACCAAACCTCATCGGTAGTTTTCGTCCGAATAGCAAAGTCGACCGCTCCGCCTACTTTGGTCTACCGAGTAAAAGTATAAAATTCACTTCCCTAAAATCCCCTCTTATAGCAGAAATCGAACCGAAAACATACAACTGCTTGTATCACCTGCATTTTCTCGGAATGTTATGATATCAGACGAGAAGATCTCCAGAATAGCACAACACTTTTCGATATCTTTTCTCAGTTACGTACCAGATTTCGTGAGTTAACTTAGTCCTAAGTGTCACAATTTCAACATTTGTTCAATCATTTACTATGCTTGTAGCATCTCGTCTTCTATGCTCTTCTTGTGATAGTTTGATATATATTGACTTAAACAACGTTATTGTCTACATAATCATCATAACACAACGCAATTCATCACTTCCAACAACAACTATTGAAACAATTAAAAAGAATTAATTCAAGGGTGCTAGAACCATAGTAGACGGCGAACCAGTATGTGACATTAATTGGAAACCTCCAAAGATCACAAGTCAAAGTCCGGAAAATGCGTCAAGACTGTGCGTGGTCTTGCCACTGCTTCTTCCCCTTCTTCGTACACATAGACGCAGAAATCTTCAGTCCTCAATTTTGCATGTCAGGTCAAACCATGCAGTAGCTTGATAGACGTGACATCGGGCGATAGAAGGCACAGTTGTTTAGCAAAGACCAAGAAGTCCATAGTCGCCCTCAGTCTAGCCAGATGTCACCATTTTGTCTCACACGGACGCGAGTTTTGGCGATCCGTTGAAAGCGCACACACCTGCAGACAGATAGTGTGGTGGGGCAAGTATTCAATATATTCAGCCAAAGTGCACTGTTCTGGAGATGTATGTCCAAGCTGCACTGACACCAATGCGACTCTCTGCAATAGGAAGTAGGAAATTGCAACCCGAATACCACTAAGCAAGCAAAGGAATAATCTGGCGATCGGAAACCGAAAAGTCAATTCATGGCGAATGGCAACATATGCTCGAAGGAAGGATACGTGAGCACTTACTCACTCCTAAATGGAACGCGTCGCGTCTAAACTGCTATGGAAATAATGTTGCGCCAGAAAGTCCCCTAAGCTTCCATGGTCGCTGACACTCGCAGACCAATGCAGTTTCTCCTGCCCAGAACGGGCGCTTCGGACTGCTTTGAAACCTCCGACATCGCTAAATATATACCGCCTCTGATCTGGAGCAGGCTTATCAAGTCATCATGGCACGATACGACACTTCTTACTCAAGAAAGGTCTTGCTTAGCAGGTGACCCGGGTCGGGCATTGAGTCACGACTTGCTGAGCCCGGCGGCAACGTGAAACCTGTCCTGACCGAATTGTCTTGTGAATATGGGCAGATTTCTTTAGCGCTTCAAAATGCCCATCGGTGTTGGACGCATACCAAAGGATGATTCGCATGAAAAGGATTGGAGGCTGAAGAGTTGGTCGGGCTTTTCGTCTTCGTCCGAAAGTATCATTAATGTCCTTCGGACTTCGGATCAGCTTCGGCAGTAGCCTGGCAGCCGGCCGTAAGCCACATGAAGTCATTGCTGCAAGACCGCGTTTGTGCCGCATTCAACACACAACGGTGAGACATCTCGTCTTTTCTGGACGAACGAAGAACAAGCCTCAAAGGCAACAAAGCACCCAAAATAGGAGGCAACTGACCAAAAGAAACAGGTGACTGTCTTAATTCAGCTTGCGTATTCGGCCACAGTGAGGGGTAACCCGAAGCGTACGATGTGTTCGCCTTCCATTGTTCGCTTGACCTTCCGTTGAGATCATCACAGTGAGTTGTGTCTCATGCACCACGTCGAGGAAAATCCCTAGAAGAGATGAAAAGGCATGACAAGTCAAAGAAGATAGACTTTTCCAGAAACTCAGCGATCGCTGTCTTCGGGGTGCAATCCCTCCCGATCGGCCCTGCACGCATCTAGGCCCATCCTCGCGCTGTGCTTTGCTCCCTCTGCCGATTTTCCACGTTCTTTTGGTGTTTGCTTCCTGTCAAGTTTGATCCCCAGGCTGCTAAACAGAAAGGGGCAGGATTTGCAGAGGGTGCACGTCGCGGATGAGGTGTCTGGGGGCGAGAAAACAAGGATAGACGGCCTCGGCACGACAGGACCCTTGCTGGAGCTTTTATCTGCGGAAAGGGTCCTCGCTTCCAATAATTCGTGGCGCTGTCAATTGGACAAGGCGCTTCGTCATGAAGCAAGGGTCCCACTTCCTTTGCCCTGGCTGTGTTTTGCGGCACCCCCTTGAGAGTTCATTAGGTCAGAGTTACTCCATATTTGATATATTCGTGCCCCTTCCCTCCTAGACGCGCCGTCAAGACTTTCTCTTTGTTGTGACTTCCAAATACTTGCAAGCGGAAACTGCCTTTAGCATTGAGCAATACATAAAGCTCTCAAACCCTATATCGAGTTACAATCCTCAACACGTCCGGAACCAACTAATCAATAATTCATCACACCAACATACGCAATGTCGTCGCCATTGTCGTTGACACCGTCAACCTCTCCAACGCGCCCTCGTCGCCCTTCAAGGTTTATTGAAGGCTCCGCAGTTACCCGTCCAGAAATATTGCAACGGACTCCAACTTCCAATGAACTCTTCTTCACAATTCTCTCTGAAATGGACGCCATAGAAGGTCGCAAACGTGGTCACTCGCATCGCAATTCTAGCTCATCGGTAGCCTCATTTGCTTCATCTTCTGGATCACCATCAACCTCGTCGGCACTGCCCAAGGAGAAGGAGGGACGAAGGAGTATCAATTTTGGGAGACGAAGTTTGGAGATGAGACCTCGCGAGGAAGTCGGGTATGCTCAGGGCGAGACGGAGGCGGAGAAGCTGGCGAAAAAGTTCAAGGGTCGACTAAGAGCCTGGACTAGTGGAAAGGAGAGGGCTGTGAAGCCTTATCCAGGAACGTGAAGACGACTCGAAGCATCAGGATACGATAATTTTGAAAATTTCTTTCGCTATCATTGCGCAAAAGAAGAGTAGTCGGAACGACAAAGCTGCATCCGCGCAAACAGCCGAGTGGTTGAGAGACCCGGGAGACCCGAGAGCGAACGGCGCCAAGGATGGAATGGGAGAAGAACAGAGACTAGGAAGAGGGTGTCTGAAGAAAACATAAGAATGTGTTAGGGCGAGTGTGTAATAGTGTTGGAAAACCAGAAGCGCCGAAAGTCTGAGGAAAGATACCCAGATAGAATGGGAGAAATCGAACAATTTGATTATCCTTTCACTCGATCACCAAATGGCAACTCTTATGAGTGTTGAAATTCGTATGTACGAGAAGCAATTGTGACGCCGTGACACACCAAGAAGAACATGCACTGTTAGGAGACATCTCCGAGCGTAAAGACCACTGTAGCGTTTGAAGACCACCCGAAAGAAGTCTTCAAATTGTCAAACTTCGACGCGACTAGGCAAAAAAGAAAGGCGTTGTAAAGGACGGGCGCGAGAGCAAGTCGCGAAGAGAGTTGATATGATGGAGGATAGAGTCAGCCACAGTGAAGGCGAACGCCGGCTTGTAAGCTGCCGTATTGAAATTTGCTATAAACCTTGGAAAGTGACATGTTTTTTGTTCTGTGAAAAAAGAGCTTCTAGGAAACTAGGAGATGCATTCAGGAACAGGCCAATGAGAGCGTGCAACTTAGCGGAATATCAATACTCCGTTCCGTGTTGACACAAATTCGAAGTTGCACAGTTGCACGCATAACTTTTGAGTCACCGCGGGGTAAGTTCGACTCACAATTATCGGAGTACTCGCCCCCTTGACAACCAGAACACAATATTTTGAGCATCAAGTCTTGAAAGAGAAAGTAGTTATTTTGTTTTCTGTGGGCAAAATCCCTCTTGAGGTTCTGCGGGAAGCTCGACCGCTAAAATGAGCATCGATTTTCCAAAGGAAGAGGAGGAGGTCCTCCGGCGGTGGAAGGAGATCAAGGCATTCGAAACACAGGTCAGTTCTTCAAAATAAGTGTTTGGTTAGAATACATAAATAACAAAATTGCAGGTCGAACTCTCTGAAGGTATCGCTGTACTGTCCATTGGTACCTAAATAACCAGCTAATCAACCCCCAGGACGACCCCGCTATACATTTTACGATGGCCCCCCTTTCGCGACTGGTCTGCCCCATTATGGCCATCTGCTGGCTTCGACAATCAAAGATATCATCCCCAGATACTGGTCCATGAAGGGTTATCATGTCGAAAGACGCTTTGGGTGGGATACACACGGTATTCCAATTGAGCACGAGATTGACAAAAAGCTTGGTATCTCTGGTAGGGATGCTGTCATGAAATTGGGATTGGAGAAGTACAACGCGGAATGTCGAGCTATTGTTATGCGATATTCTTCAGAATGGAGGACAACTATCGACCGATTGGGACGCTGGATTGACTTTGACAACGATTACAAGACCATGGACCCGAAATTTATGGAATCTGAGTGGTGGGTATTCAAGCAGATTTTCGACAAAGGTGCAGTATACCAGGGCTACAGGGTCATGCCATATTCAACAGCACTCACGACTGCGCTCAGTAATTTCGAGGCGAACCAGAATTACCAAGATATTACAGATCCAGCAGTGGTCGTCTCGTTTCCTCTGCTCTCAGACCCTAGCACAAGTTTGTTAGCTTGGACTACAACACCTTGGACACTTCCTTCCCATACTGGCTTAGCGGCGCACCCAAATTTCGAATATATCAAGATCCATGACGAGGTATCTGGAAAGAACTATATCCTGCTTGAGAAATTACTGGGAACATTATACAAGGATGTCAAGAAAGCGAAGTTCAAGATTCTCGAAAAGATCAAGGGTACTGATATGCTTGGTTGGAAATACGAACCGCTATTTGACTACTTTTACGAAAATTTCAAAGACCATGGATTCAAAGTCCTCAATGCTACTTATGTTACCGACGACAGTGGTGTGGGTATCGTCCACCAAGCTCCGGCGTTTGGTGAGGAGGATTACAATGTTGCTATGGAAGCTGGAATCATTAGCGAAACTCGACCTCCACCAAATCCTGTTGACGAAAAGGGATGCTTTACGGAGGAAGTACGCGACTTCGCTGGCCAGCACGTCAAGGCAGCCGACAAGGCCATCATCAAATATTTGAAAGGCACAGGAAGACTCGTCGTTGATTCCCAAATTAGGCATAGTTACCCAATGTGCTATCGATCAGACACACCCCTCATCTACAAAGCTGTGCCATCTTGGTTCATCAGAATCCCCGAGATCGTTCCTGACATGCTCAAGAACATTGAGAGCACACACTGGGTACCATCGTTCGTCAAGGAGAAGCGCTTCGCCAACTGGATCGCCAATGCTCGCGACTGGAATGTGTCCCGCAATCGATATTGGGGAACGCCACTTCCATTGTGGGTTAGTGACGATCTTGAGGAGAAGGTTTGTATAGGCAGCATCGCCGAGCTGAAGGAGCTCAGCGGCTATGAAGGAGAAATCACAGATCTTCATCGAGATAAGATTGACCACATCACCATTCCCAGCAAGATGGGCAAAGGTCAACTCAAACGTGTCGAGGAAGTATTCGATTGCTGGTTCGAGTCTGGAAGTATGCCATACGCAAGCCAACATTATCCATTCGAAAACAAAGACAAATTTGACCAATCGTTCCCGGGCGATTTCATTGCCGAAGGTCTCGATCAAACAAGAGGATGGTTCTACACACTCCTTGTGCTTGGCACTCACCTATTCGGAGTCTCACCCTTCAAGAATTGTGTTGTCAATGGCATCGTTCTTGCTGAAGATGGTAAGAAGATGTCCAAGCGACTGAAGAACTATCCAGATCCCGGAATTGTCATGAGCAAATATGGTTCGGATGCATTGCGACTCTATTTAATCAACTCTCCCGTTGTGAGAGCCGAGCCTCTTCGATTCAAAGAGGCAGGAGTCAAGGAGGTTGTCGCTAAGGTGTTATTGCCTTTGTGGAACAGCTACAAGTTCTTCGAGGGTCAAGTGGCACTTCTCAAGAAAATTGAGAATGTCGAGTATTGCTTTGATCCGAAAGCAGAAGCCACTAACACAAACGTCATGGACAAGTGGATTCTTGCTAGTTGTCAAAGCTTGCTCAGGTTTGTCAATGAAGAGATGGCAGGTGAGACTTACATGTCAGAGATTCTATGTTCAATTAGCTAAAACTTTACAGGATACCGATTGTATACGGTCGTTCCTAGACTTCTAGACCTCATCGACAACACTACAAATTGGTACATTCGTTTCAACCGGAAGCGTCTAAAGGGAGAACTTGGCATTGACGATACCCAACATGCCTTGAACACGCTCTTCGAAGTACTTTTCACCCTCGTTAGAGGCCTCGCACCATTCACACCTTTCATCACCGACATGATCTACCTACGTTTACTTCCTCACATTCCAAAAGATCTGCAAGGGGTAGACGCCAGAAGCGTCCACTTCCTGCCATTCCCCGATGTCAGAGAAGAGCTATTCAATGAAGAAATTGAACGACGCGTCGGTCGCATGCAACGTGTCATCGAACTGGCAAGAGTCTCCCGAGAACGTCGCACTGTTGGACTAAAAACCCCTCTAAAGACACTGATTGTCATTCATCCCGACCCTGTATATCTGGAAGACGTCAAATCGCTAGAAGGATATATTACTGAAGAGTTGAACATCGTGGAATTGGTTCTCTCATCTGACGAAGCCAAATATAATGTACAGTATAGCGTCAATGCGGACTGGCCAGTGCTTGGAAAGAAGTTGAAGAAAGATGTGCAAAAGGTGAAGAAGGCGTTACCAGGATTAACGAGCGATCAGGTACACCAATTCGTGCTTGACGGATCTATCCTTGTAGATGGAATCAAGCTCGAGGATGGTGATCTGGTTATCAAGCGGGGCCTTAAAGATGACGACTCGTCAAAGTATCTGGAAACAAATACCGACAATGATGTTCTGACTATTCTTGATGCCGAGATCTATCCTGAGCTAGCAGACCAAGCCTTGGCACGAGAGATCATAAATCGAGTCCAACGACTCCGGAAGAAGGCAGGACTTCAACCTACAGATGATGTCAGGATGGAGTACAAGGTCCTCAAGGATCCAGACAATGTTGGGCTTGCCAAGGCATTCAACGAGCAGTCGACCATTATCGAGAAGGCATTGCGGAGACCGCTTGATCATCACGTGGTAACAGAAGTCGATGGTCAAATCCCGGAAGAGGCAGAAGAAGGTGTTATTTTGCAGGAAGAACAGGAGATTCAGAATGCGGTGTTCTTGCTGAGGCTTTTGAAGCTATGATGACGAATGATGTTAGAGGAGTATCTGCCTTCAAAAACTGCATTCCTGTTTTCTAAAACTACTATAGAACTCCTGATGAGACATGGGTTATGTAGACGCGCTATGAGAAGCAAAATCGCGAAATTGTATTCATCATGGCTTCTTGCTCGCTGACTGTTGAATGTGAGAAATTGTATAGAATTGTAGCCTCCAGTGACTTACTACAAAGCAATTCTTCAAACGCATGAATTCCGTGATGCATTTATCTTTGTGAACCGAATTATAATCCGTCACTATGCACTTCCCATATGCCGAGCTCTAACGAAGACGTCAGTGATGATAGGGTTGGTAAAAAGTCATGGTTTCCCACCTCAGCTGAGCATTTGCCCACGGCTTTAGCAAACTTTTCAATTGGCTTCGTCCGGGTCGGCATTGTGTAGATTGCCCCTAGATTTATGGATGTAGTTGCATTGGAGTTGCGACCAGACATCGAGAATTGCGAGGGAAGCCATCCGTATTCGGCTAGCTTGATATGTAGCGTGGCCATTCCCGCCCATTTCTGCACCGCGAAGTCGCGACGCGCCAGTTTTTGAGGAACAACACTCAACTTCACTTCAAGATGTTCTTGCCAGCTTCACAACACTAACAAATTATTACTGATGCACTTTGCTATTTCGTGCTCATTATGCGACACGTGCCGTGCAATAATATCTCAATGGTATCGCCGAATGCCTTCCGCTAGATGCCGCCATCAGGAACCCCTCCACCATCCAATGAGGGACAAAGTGCCACACAAAGCGAGGAACCTTATTATAGCAATGAAGGTGCGCAAAGCTATATTGTCTAAAAACCCATTTGTTGATTGTTGAATAGATGTCGCGATCCTCAACGATATCGTCGTTCTGGCGCAAGAACTGCTGCCAAAGCTCCCTGAACGCGAACGACTCCCCACGAACGCGTTGTTCAACGCTTACTATGATATTCTGCCGCGACTTGGAATCGACGCCGATCACGATAGTCGATATGCGCGAGTCTTATTCAAGATTGGAGGATTGCGAGGCCAAGGCTCTCTTTTCGAGAAATTTGAAGAAATACTGTCCAGAATGGGGATTGAAATCGAGTTCGGAAACGACGAGGAGGACGATGAGGAAAGCCAACAGCTCGAGGACTCGGCGGCGGCGGACTTGGAGAATGCGACTGCAGGAACTACACCACCACAAGATCTCACTTCCGTTTCTAGAGGACGACCTAGGCGCAATTCCGAGAGCTCGAAGTGGAGTCTTGGAGGAGAGCATCTCCTCAAGCTTAAACAGAAGCGCAACTCCTTTTCTTCTGCACCGGAACAGGATGATCAATCCGGAACTCGTCCGGGATTCTTGGCGGAGATACAACAATCACGGCCATCTGCTCCGGATCCTGAGCATGCAAATAGGCCGCCAGACGAAGCGCTTGATCCTCGCATCGGAGCCTGGCTAAACGCTCATCACAACCTTCCCCGACGACGACGTGGAAGGTCTGTCTCAACCCATGGTAGCCTGAGAATTAGACGTCGATCGACGTCTAGAACTCCCAGACGCACAACTTTTGGCCAACCTCCACCAGTTCCCACGTCAGATGAAAACCAACCAACAAGCGATTTAACAGCTGTCACATTGGGTGACGGTACCAACGAAGAAGAAATATCGCCGTCCGTACTGCAAGGGCTTCGGATTATCCAAGACTCTGCTAGCTTGATGAATATCAAGGCAAGTTTAATACTACAGCACCATCTGAGCTTTTTAGCCAAGCGACAAATACAGCAATGGAGAGAGAAAGCCCTGCGACAAAGACAGTTCCGTTTGGCTCTTGAAAGAAAGGCTATAAATCATGATTCGAACATTGTGTATCGGCTGGTGCTTGCTCTTTGGCAGACGAAATGGATAGAGATACGTCAAGCCAGACATACAGAGCAGTTCTTTGCTCATCTCGAGTTTCGCGCAACCCGTGCTAGAGATCTTTATCTCATGCTAAAAGTCCTACAGCATTGGTCCGACCATACCCGGGAACAGATTGATAGGACTAATGCCGCTCGAAGACACATTCTTAGAACTCGATATTTCAACGCTTGGGCCGAAATCACCGCGGTCAATGAGTTCAAAGTACGAAGACATGTGTTGAAGAAGTTCTTTGGAGCTTGGAGACAACGCCAGGCCATTAAAGCTAATGACAACGCCACAGCAATTCAGAAATACGAGGGCAATTTGGTGAAAAAGTCTTATAAGAAATGGATTCGTAGGCTTTGGGAAGCAAAAGCTAGAGCGTGGTGGGCCGAAGGTATGAAACGTCGAATCCTTTTTCGCTGGATTGTCGTCTACCACAACAGCTGGGAAGATCATCGAGTTGCTGAAGAGGAAAGACGCGATGAGGCTGTTTGGAAAGCATGGCGAGCGTGGAGGAGCTTGACCGAAGGGCGAATTCGTCAGCGAGAGGAAGCGGAGAGATTTGATCGGGCCAGGCTCTGTCGTAACACTATCCGAAAGTGGCGGCGAGAGACGCAAGTGATCCCTGCTAAAATTATGGTACAAAGCGATGTCAAGTATAGAATTGTCCGCGAAACCTTTGGAATTTGGCTTCATCGTGCACGACAAGAGGTTCGAGCCTCAGACGTCGATCGCGGAAGGATTCTTCGGGAAGCAGTGGTGACCTGGCGCCACAAAGTTCGGCAACAAATAACTGAGAGAGAGGTAGACCGACGAATCGCGAGACAAACCATCTATAAATGGTTTATTGCCCAAAGATCGACTACTTTCAGGCGACAAAGGAAAGAAAAACTGCTTCGTAGGATATTAGAAGGCTGGATTCAGAAAGCAGAAAATTGTAGGAGAGAGCGATGGCAACAAGAGGATATCGCTCAGGCATATGCCACGCAGAAGCTTCAAAACTCTGTCCTGGCTAATTGGTACAGACAAATGCAAATCCACAAGGAGCAAGAAATTTCGGCTATTGGCTTCAGTACGACACCACTCCTAGAAGGAGTGCTGTCCAAATGGTCCGACCGCATCACGCAGTTGCAACAGCTCGAGCAACGATCTAAAGATGCTGAGTTCTATTTCCTGACCTCGAAGACACTAAAACAATGGAAAGCTTCTACAGAGGCTGCGAAGCGCGACAAGCGAAAGACTGCATATGCCAAAGTTCGGCGGACGATGAAAATGAACCTGGCAAGAGGCGTTCTTCGCAATTGGCGTCAGAAGGCCGATCAAATACTCGATTTGCAAGACCAAGCCAAGGAAGTACGCCAAAATAAGATCACCGTCTTAGGCATGAATATATTCGATAAATGGCGTGGGCGATCCGAAGAGCTGGCAGAGATGGAAGCATTATCACGTGAGACCGTTTTGAAGAAGCAGTTCGCGATTTGGACAAGTCGTTCAAGTGCTTATCAGGCTTTAAAAACTGAGGCTATTCTGACCTATGAAGAGAACCGGCAAAATCGAGCTTTGAAGAAATGGAGCCTCGCATTATTGCAGCTTCGTGCTCAGACGAATTACGCTTATGACATACGTGAGAAGAATGCAAAGAGAACTTTCCGGAAGATGTTAACCTACTGGCGCCAAAAAGCTGCACAGAAACGACCACCGAGAATCGTCGAGCCAGAAGAGAATGATGAGAATGACCAGCTAGGGATTACATCTAGGGCTGAAGCGTGGTCCGATTTTGGTGACGGGCTGGAGGGTGACGACTGGGCAAAAGGATTGGATGATATTACCACATCGACCCCTATCCCAGGATATCTAAGCACACCATCTAAGCGAAGCGAGAGAGTGATGGCTGTTGCTGCAAGATTTTCGACCACACCTAAAGCACCCTTATCTACGCCATTTGAGCGACAGCTTCGAGCGCAATATTCTGGGGGACAGCTGCACTCATTTCGAAAAGGGCTTGGAAAAAGCACAATGAGCATGGGAGGGTTTGCAGACATTGAAGAGAAGCCTCATGAATAATGAATAGCATTGGTGGATTATATCTCATGGAGTTTGAAGTGGAGATAGGAAGGTCTCCCGAATCGAGTACCGGATGTTTGGCGTCTTTGTGATAGGGATGGCATTGGATACCCATGTACTGGCGTACATGCACAAGGAGGCGTTTCTGGTTCAGCGAATAGACGGGAGTGTTAAAGTCCAGATCGTGGGACAGCTTATCGTTCATCTGTGTTACCTTTCTTCTTGACAAGAGTTAATGATAAGCCGTAGATTGAAATATGACTGTAAGTTCTAATGCTGGAAGTTCAATTCTTTTGTGACTTGCAATTGCCTCAGTAAATCAGATGGTGAATGTCTCAAATTTGCTGGTCTCGTGATTCACGTCACGTCGCATCCGCGTACTCACTTGGCAGCCAAGCTTCATAGCTTCCGATTGTAGCCATCCAACGCCACACAGTTGCCAGAACACAAAAAGATTCCATACACCTTGCCCGCCATCGAGGAAGCAAAACACAGTCCGGCATTCATTCTGTCGCCTAAATCACACCTTTATAAATTGAACCTGCAATGCGCCGAAATCAATAGTATGCGAGCAGTGCTCCCAGGAAAGCCACGGGCCAAGCTCCAAGCTGTCTGTACGGGCTGCTGGGATAGTAGACGTCTTATAGTAAGTACGAGGTCAAATCCACATTTGGCAAACTCGGAAAACGTGTTCTGACCGTGGGAAAGGCATATGTAACTGGCAATGCACTCGTTGTGCTTACTGGGCCGAACACCATCCTACAGACGATATACGATGACGACGAGGCAGAGCTCGAGGCCATCGCGATCGATGAGCTATCTGGAAAGATAGCGACATGTACGGGGCCGAATATTCGTGTATACAAGCCTTATGGGCAAGGAGAGGACGCTCTGAAGGTAGAGTGGCATGATTCCATGCTTGGGCGAGCTCGTGGTTGACAAAGTGTATAGTGGGCGCTGCAACACAGCTTTTCGATCGATGAACCAGCTGGAGGATCTGCGACAACGTTATCATGGGGTGTAGCTGAGGAACTTCTAATTGGAGGGGCGTCTTTGACATTATATTCCACATTGGATACTCCAGCCATAATATGGAAGAAAGAGCTTGCAAATGAAGCCAAATTCGCCCATTTCTCCTACGACTCCGCATACATCGCCTCTACTGGGAAATATGATCGCCTAGTCAAGATATGGAGGAGGTTATCCTTTGGTTCGGACGATACGCGATTCGATTTCAGCTACCTACCGCATCCTGCAACGGTTACGAGCATGCATTGGCGACGACCTTTTCACGCGGACCAAACAATCGACAATGTGCTATACACCATCTGCGCGGATAATGTGCTACGAATATGGGCGGCTACGGATCCTCACGGTTTACAATTACTGCAGCTATGGGCGCAGATCGATTTAAAGGAATCCATACAGCCACGAAGTCTGGCACAGGCAGCAGCTTCAAATGTCCGATTCGCTTTTATAATTGATAGTCGGGATTTCACACATGCCACAGAGCATGCCGTTCAGTCTCGCGCAGCTAAGGGTGACAAGGAAGATCATGCTCTTTCTCATCTCATCGAAGTTGCCAATAGGAGCCCGGAGATATGCGTAGTGTTGGACGGCTTAGGAAATATGTCTGCATGGGGACTAGAGAACGTAGGATGTAAAGCACGGCAAACCACAAATATATTCAACGTTGCACATGTGGATGGGTTGGAAGTTGGGTTACCAAGTGACCTTTCGGACGGCTCCAAATATGTTCAGTTCTACAACTACTGCAATAATGATGGCGGGGGTTTAAATCTTCTAATACACCATTTCGATGGTAAAATTGAAGTATTCGAGAGCAATGTGGCGGATTTATTCGACCCATCACCAAGATCAGATCGCTTTGTTTCAAAAGCGACATGGACAGGACATGCCTCCACAGTCAGGAAAATCATCAGAAATGTCAGTGGTCGTGCTGTTGTCTCGAGGACGGACGGAAACGAAGGGATTTTGTGGAAGCACATGGATCTAGCGGGTGGTACCTCAGTCTTCCGCCAAAGTATAATCCAAGAGAAGGAGTATATCCACAGAATATGTGTGATGAGAAAGGGAAATTATGTCATGTATTTGCACTCGAACCGTATAGCACTCTGGGATACCCGGGCGTTCGAGGCCAAATTATTGGCGAACTGCGATTTCTCGGTGGAAGGCAAACCCCTTTGCATACTCATGCTACCGGAAATCAGTAAAGGCGGCCCAGTTGCTCATGTGGCTACAATTACGTCGAAGATGAAAGGAGTGGTGTGGGAAGTGCAATTGCCACAGAGACGGGCGAGTGCAACTGAGCTCAATGGCTACCCCGAGCCTTCTGTTCGGGAATTCTGCCAATTTGATCTTGGTGCGACCGAGGACGTGTCTTATGTGCTCCCGGTTGACCCAGCTGGATCACCGCCAGTCATTTCAGGGTTCTTAGACACGTTCGCAAGAGATATTGCCATTTCATACACTCATTCTGGAGTCCTTCGATCATGGACTGCGCGAATTGATCTTAAAGCTAGGAAAGTTGACTGGTTAGAAACCTGCTCAGTGGACACTGGTATACATGAACCAGCACTTGCTAGCGGCAGTTCTATCCGGAAAGCTGCACTTGTAAACTCAACCAGATCTGAACTAACTATTTGGGATGTACGTGGAGCACAACTTGAATACTCTCAAGATTTTGAATCTCAGGACACCATCAAGGATCTGGATTGGACTTCAACTCCTGATGACCAGTCTATCCTTGCTGTAGGCTTTCAATTCAGGGTTGTCCTTCTCGCCCAGATGCGATATGACTATCTGAATAAAGGTCCTGCATGGGCTGCAATCCGAGAGTTCAACATTCGCGACCTTACTCCCCATCCAATAGGAGATTCGACATGGCTAGGAGGTGGCAACCTCATAATTGGAGCCGGGAACCAGCTCTTTGTTTTCGACAAGGCAGTGGACAATTCTGCTCCGGTTCTTGCTAGTCTTGGTCTACCACGAAAAAACACTTCTATGGACTTATTCGATGTGGTTTCAAGACTCAATGGACCCCTGCCTGTCTATCACCCACAATTTCTCGGACAATGCACACTTGCTGGAAAGACTACTTTAGTGCAAAAAGTGCTGATTGCACTTTACAAGGTTCTGAAGTATTATGTTGAGGGTGATATTGTTGACAGTCACCTTGGAATTGACTCGGAAGAATTTTACACTCCCATCGATGTGAGTTTTCTCATCTTCTCGTAAGGGGTAATTTTTGCTAACCTAGAACAGTACATTCCATCCTCTTCTGTGGCAGCAAGCAAGATCTCAAAAGCATCTTTCGGGAACTTCAGCGATGACGAAGAAGACGTTGAGTCAGTGACTGAAGAAGTAGCCCTCGCTATACATGAAAAGCTCACTAAAATTGCAATGCCTCAGCTCTCAAGACAAGAGCAAATCCACTTGGCAGATATCGTTGAGTGTGTGGCAATTGTAGAGAAGCAACGTCGCTCCATGGACGACAACGCGGCGAGATTCATGCTCTTTTTCCGGCAGTATGCTTTACATCGTGGCCGTTCAAATGAAGTCAATTTATCTTGGAGAGAAATAAACTGGGCGTACCACAGCAACAGTCAAGATATCCTCACAGATATGGTGTCTCATCACTTTCATGGGAAGATGCTGTGGGCACACGCTCGCGAAAGTGGTATTTTCATGTGGATGACAGATGCAAATGCCCTTGTAAGTCATACACCTTGTTCTCAATTATGAAGATTCTGACCGACTCCCAGCGAGCCCAGTTCGAGAATATTGCTCGAAATGAATACACCAAAAGTGACATGAAGAATCCCGTTGATTGCAGTTTGTTCTACCTTGCGTTGAAAAAGAAAGCCGTTCTACAAGGGCTATGGCGTATGGCTGCTTGGAATCGTGAGCAGTCTGCGACTATCAAGCTTCTCACAAACAATTTCAATGATAAGAAATGGAAGACTGCTGCGTTGAAAAATGCTTATGCTTTGATGGGCAAGCACCGACATGGTAAATATGACTATCCTAGTATCTAAATTTTCCCCTAACTTTCGACTTAGAATATGCTGCTGCGTTCTTCCTCCTCGCGGATTGCCTGAAAGATGCTGTTAATGTGATCTTGAATCAACTCAAGGATTTGCAACTCGCCATCGCTGTGACAAGAGTCTACGAGGGCGAAAGAGGACCCGTTCTGAAGGAGCTGCTCCAGGACAAGGTTTTACCATTAGCGGCACAAGAGGGCAATCGCTGGCTTGCCTCTTGGGCATTCTGGATGCTTCATCGAAGAGATATGTCAGTTCGCGCACTGATCGTAAGTGAAGACTCGTTCTGTATTTTTGTTCCCAGCTAACGCGAAAAGTCACCGGTGTATACTCTTCTCGAAACTCCTCAATCTCCTAATCTTCAGTCAAAACTCTTCTTGACAGATGATCCGGCTCTCATCATTCTTTACTCCCAACTTCGGCAGATGACCTTGCAGACCCTTCGTGGTGCGTCCAAGATCACGCCAAAAGTGGAGTGGGCTTTCGTTCTTCACAATGCACGCCTGTACGATCGTATGGGATGTGATCTGCTTGCTTTAGACTTAGGTAAAATTCTTATCCGTCTTGTACTTAAAGTCACATACGCTAACTCGTCAAAGTGCGAAATTGGGAATTCTTGCTCCCAGCACCAACAATATTCAAAAATCTAGAACAACCAGATCCACGACAAATGCTTCGTAGACGCTCGTCTCTTGTCGTCGCTGACCTTCCAATGCCGAAGGTACCTTTGGATATGAAGTCCGGAGGACACAAGCCACCTCCCAGCGTATTCGAGGAGCCGGAAAGCAGTTCTTTGCTGGATAGTTTTGGATTTTAATGTGGAAGGAGAGCAATTGGGGTTGTAATCATGGTATAGCATGGCATGGCGAGGCGTTCAGGAATAATGCATTAAATACATCTAGCGGATTGCATTTGTGATAGGAAGGAGCGCGGGAGGAAGGGCATGGATATGGTAATCGGAGGGACTGTTATCTTGGATGTAGGCATATGGAACTAGCTTATCCGTGAAATGTATCAATTCCATGGGAACTCAAACAGCTGGCTTCTTCCATGCCTCCACCACATTCGCTTCCAGGCGAATTACTTTCACTTTCTACCATGCCATTGCCATTGCCAACTCGCCCCATCTCCTAAACTATACCTTCTTGACTCGTCTTCGCATCCGGGCATCCCAAAATCCCGATCCCACACCGACTCCCGACCCCCTTTCAACCAACTAACTCACACCAGCTCCATTCGTGAGGTGTTGACACGGCGCGTTCGTCTTCCCATCTAGCACGTTAGTGACGGAGCCGGTCGTTTTGCCGCTGACTCGCCAAGCTCGGTTGCAGGCCATCCACAGGGGACAGCATGTCCCGCTGCCAAACTAGACCCTTACGGCCTCGCATTCCTAACTCTAAGAAACTCTAGTCTGATAAGGAGTTACACACGCTGGCACGTCAGACAGCGGCTCGATACGACCTAATTTTCGCGATGTGCAACAGTTTTCTTTGTTTTTGTATTTCTTGGTGAGGCTGTCGCGGCTGGGAAGGGAAAATAAGAGGCTAAGAGATGTCAGCTGGAACCCCTCATTGCCCGTTTTGCCTTCACGAAGAGGGAGAGGTGTCTTGGCGGTGCCGGTTCCGTCTGAACTAAACATTGTGAGGAACAAAAGAAAGTGTTGACTCAGGAATGAAGCTATTTGAAGCGGCCGGTTTGAGCCACGTTTTGCGATGAGGAGCAAAATTTTGGGCGTTCGGAGGATATGATAGTTGTAGTTAGTGAGGCTGTGGATACGCTGTAGCCGTGTTTACTTAGCTTCATTTAGAGAAGCTTGAGTCAAGGGGGAGAGACTACGACCCTGAACTAAGTTTTGCGATGAGGAACAAAAGTTATGGGAAGATTGAAATGGAATAGTTTGGTAAGTGGGGATATATTGTTCATTATATTTGCAACTATATCTATAGATGTGGAACACCTGCACTAGCTAATGCTAGATTCACGATGCTCACTACACCTTCTCCTAATATCAGACCGCTGGCGAGGACTACAATGGGAGTCTCTTCTCGCTTTCTATAGCTCTTCCAGTAATAGTTGATAAATCCGCCTATGGCACGTGCGAGTGTGAAGGATGGGACGTTGTACATGCCTGACGATATCGTTAGTATACGTCGAGAATGGAGAAGGAGAGAGGGTGTTTGGAGACTTACCGACAGCGACAGCAATCCCACCGGGAATGTAAGGATGCCACTTCTTTCCGTTCCCCACAATCCTCACAATTGTCGTAACCGTGAATATTATAGCAGCTCCTAATGCCCACTGCAATGCCATTGGAGGCAATCCCTTACCTGTCACCAACCGTGCTGTGAAGATCCACACATAGCCTGTAGGGACCTGGAACAGATCTCCCGGAACCTCATAGACGCTCGTATAAAGTCGATAGATGAGAGCACTTACAACAGCACCAACCGCGCTTCCAATCATTTGACCCCAGAATTGTGCATTTGGTGCTGCTCCCAGTAAGTGTCCAGTCTTGAGATCTTGCATTAAATCTCCAGCTTGTAGTGCTCCAGCTTCGGAAACAGCACCGGCGATTAGATTGATGAGAACGGAATTCTTGTTTGATTGCGGGATTATGACAGCGAAGAAGAGCTGTGCCAGTTTGCTTATGCCAGAGACGGGGTTCAGGTCTGTCTCGCCCAAAGCGCGAACACCCATAATCGAGAGAATGAGAGCCATAAAGACGGCTATGACTGTCGCATAGATGGGCACGAGCTCGCCGAAGACGATACGAATAGTCGCAATGCAGAAAACGATGGACAGAGCAAGACCAATCCAGACAGTCATGTTGTTGACGAGATGCTCTGGTGGAGCATCAGGTTCAGGAAGATCTTTCACTTCTTGATTGGATAGCGACGAGTGTTGTGTGCAAGGTCCCGTCTCCTCGAGTGGGGTAGGAACATCATCCTGCCCTCTGACTGGAGCATATCCTGTCTTGGATTTTCCATTACCAAAGGGCAGGAGCCCTTTCCAGTCGCCCTTCTGAAGCTTCCTGCGAGTTTCTTGGATATAGCTTGGGCCATATTTTACCAATGGCTCAGAAGCAATATAACCAAGACTAATCACTGAATCCGCCAACATGATAGCAAGTGAAATCCAGACAATCCAACCTTTGCTTCCACTTTCCCAGTCATCCACCGGTCCAGGCGCCCATTTTCTAGCCTTAGCTAAAGGTGACAGAATTCCCCAGCCGACGATGGCTCCTATCAACATATGCGTGGTTGTCGCTGGTCCCATGATTATGCCTTGTCCAACATAGGCTAGTGAAGGATTGAGAGTCCAGAGCCAGGTATTCGCGAGCTCGAAGCCAAAAATGGGTAAATTTCGAAGAATCGGAAAGAAATAGGTAGCAAGTGTATAAGTCCCAGAAACGGCAAATGATATAACCAGGAGTCTGACTTTCGATTTCCAACTGCTTTGCCGACCTTTATCCACTTCCTCCTCATCCGCATCTCCATTTTCGGATTCCTGGTCCACTTGTTCTGCAAGTGCCCGATCCCTCGAAGCACCAGCCTCAACTGAATCGTCTTTTATTGTCTCTTTTCCATGCAAGACCCCGATCATAAGTGCCGTCGCCGTGCCTGATGGAAACTTCAACTTCTCCCGTATAATAACCTGTCTCCTCAAAGGAACCGCAAACACCACCCCGAAAAAGCACAGCCCCAACGCCCACAGTATCAGCTTCCACAGACTCAAAAATATCGGCCCTTGCTCATCTTTCTTCAGCATATAATCCAGCGCCGGCATCACACCCACGAATCCGCACCCTAAAGGCATCGTCCCCATACTCCCAGCAACGGTCTGTACGAGCACATTTTCTACGGGTGTGAAGGGTAAATCGAGGTGTTTGGAGAGCGTCTTGAAGAATGCGAAGCCGATGAGGGACGAGGGCATCGCCATGCTGGATACCCAGCCAGTTTGGAGACCGAAATACATGTTGGAGAAACATATTATTAGCCCGACTCCCAATCCCACTGCTATTCCTCGCAGGGTGAAATTCTGCCCTTCGCTCGCATGGTTGGCGATAAACTTTCGCGCATCGCTGCGTCTGCGAGCTTCCGTTGCAGGAGGAGTATTTTCGGAAGAGGAGTGGGGGTTGGATGGAGATATCGACTGGTAATCGGGACTGCTGGGGGAGCTGGTCCCTCTATCGGGAGCCATGGTTTTTGAACTTATGGGAAGAGGTTGAGGAGGGGTTGGAGGGAATGACATCTACTTGGGAAGAGTAGAGAAGCCATATTGGTGAACACAAAGATAGTGAGGCTAGAGTTCGGGTCTTATTGAGGTTGCGCTGACCAATATGTCGATTGCGCCATGCCAATGCCCAAGGGCATCGAGACGTCACTTCCAATCATGATCCCTGTTTGAGCAAGCTTGATGAGCTTGACCAGATCTTATCACGTGGAAACGACCGTTATCTCCACCTTTCGAGCCTCAGTATCAAAATCTGTAGTTCGATTTCACGGCTCGGACGGCAAAAGTATAGGAGGGTCTTGGTACGTGTTTTGAATTCGTGGGCGCCAAGAGAGGTTTATATTTCCAAATTCATGTCGGATGGGAGGATGAATAGCTTCTCGGGACCGAAGTCGATTTCCCGGAGCTTTTTCCGTGCTTCGGTCCCGTTCGTCCAGAGAACAGGTGAAACAAGGAGATGCGAAGAGTGAAAGGATATGATACGAGGAGAGGAAAAAGTGTTTGGGGTTTGGAGATGCTGACCTCAATCTGAATATTCGATTGGACATTTTATTTTTTCGAATGGTAGACAAAACATTATCTTATCTAAGTAAGTATGTATGAAATGTATCGTCTAGTCTGTATGCTGTTCTTTATGCCTGCATATAGCTAAAGCCCTGCCATAAACTCCTTCGCTCAATTAAAATCCGTCGCTCGCTAACATCTAGAAAGGTTCGTGGTTTATCAACCATCCGTTGATTAAAATTGTACATTTATGCCTTGATCTTTGGCATCTCTTTTGCCTGCGGCTTCGCAGAACCGTTCATCTAAACAACTTGGTGTTGGTCATCCTTCCCGTCGGCATTTCCTTGCTCTAAGTCTTTGGCAACATTCTTTCCTGGCTTCTGAGTCAATTGCAGCTCTTCTCTCTGTCCCTTGAGAACACCATCAAGGCTTTCACCTTTCCGGCTAGCTTCGAGTGCTTTCTCAGCCATCTCAACGTTTTCAAATGCACCATTTGCTTTCCAAGTGTGTCGCTCTCGGAGAAGCTTCACCCGGCCCTTGAGACCATGTGCACGATGCTCATCCATGAGTGCCCAGATCTGTTGAACAACAGACCAGCCATGCATTACAGTATCTGTGGACTTCTTGGCTTCCTTCTCATCTAGCTCTTTAAGATCTCGTTGACCTTCAAGAATCCGAGCCTTGCGAATGAAAGCTGTTGGTTGTCTTCCTTTAAGCAACTCCTTATGGACGCCCTTAAGAGTATACCCGATTGGACCAAAGATTGCTGCTAAATCCTTGAGAACAAAACCTGTCAATCCCATTCCAACACCTTTAACAAATCCAAATGCGCCATTGTCACGGGCTCCAGTATAAGGCTGGACCACGAGTCCGGTGACACCATCGTAAATCCCGAAAACGAATGCCTCGCCTGCAGCTTTGAGGCCTGATTTCATACCAGTGATTCTAGTAGGTCTTTTGAAGTTAGTATAAGTCCTCCGAGTCACATTTGCTTGAACTCACCTTCTCACTGTTGTGTCACCATAGAGTCGTGGTGCATTATGAAATCCTTGGGCAACGGCTAGGGAAAGATCCATCGGCATGCGGGCCAGATGTTCTGCAGTTTTCCCAACCCCATCGCCAACATCTTGAGCCATTTCTTCTGCAGTGTTGTACTCTGGGTCTGCTGACAAAATAGAAGCGTTATCAGCATCATTTGATGTGGCTGCTCCTTGGCTGGCATCCTCTTTCTGGGACTTGGGTTCGCCTGTTGCAGTGTGCTTGCCCATCTGTGAATTGCTTTTCTTCAAGTTAGACTCCTCGTCGTCGTTCTTCGCTGCACATTCTTGATCCTTCGAGTCGTTACCCAATGGTTTGTCCTCAACTTTGGGCTGCTGTTCGCTGACGATGTTGTTCGTCTGCTCTGAATTGACGCCTTTTTGGGAGCTCTCCTTATCACTACCTGAGGTGTCTTTACTAGTGCTCTGGTCCATGCTCTTTCTTGAATGGCCCTCAGATCTCCGCTTTTTCCTTTCTTCGTACATAGATCTTCTCTTTGCTGTCTTGGCAATTCTAAATGGTACACTACCAACACCAGCCGCAATACCCGTCACAGAACCCATGATAGCTGTGGCGCCTCCAGTCAATGGCTCTCCGGGTCCCTCAAAGTCGTTCCACTCGTTGTGGCGTATCAGCCGAAGCTGTTTCCAGTGAATCTTCTTTCGCTCGACAAGTAGTTCAGCGGCCAAAGCACAAAGCCTAAGGTTTGAGTTCTTGAGTGTCCATACTGCGACCCGGTCTTCTAAGATAGCACAGCGCATCGAGTTATGGCCTCTGAGAACAAGAGTTCGGTGGAAGGAAGCGACAGCATTCTTCGCCCCATCGCCTTCAGCCTCGATGTCCTTTGCAATCTTTTCAGCAGCTTCTCTTGCTTCGGTCGTCAAGCACTGCTTGATGCCTTCCGCAAGCCCGTCGGCATCAAGGTCTTTATAAGGAATAGGCTCCGCTCCAGCGCCCGCCTTCCCAATCATTGATCCCCAAAATTGCTGATCGCCAAAGAATGGTACAATCATAGTCGGCTTTCCACATTTAAGGCCAATGGCTGTAGTTCCGGCACCTCCATGATGCACGACTGCTTCGACTTTAGGGAAAAGCCAGTCGTGAGGAGTGTTTTCCAGCATGAAAATATTATCAGGTGTGTTGTTTTCATCACCCAGGCCTCCCCAGCCTTTCGAGACAAGAGCTCGTACACCAGCCTTCTCCACAGCTTCAAAGATCATCTTTGTAAACTTGTCAGGATCATCCACAACAATCGAACCGAAGCCAATGTAGACCGGAGGTGGCCCTGCATCAAGGAATTTTACGAGATCTTCGGGGGGGTTGAAAGACGAAGCAAGGTCGAGGAAGACAAAACCAGCAATGTCGATCTCCGGTCCCCAATCCTTTGGCTTCGGAATGAGTCCTGGCGACCAAAGGTACGTGTAAGGCACCTTTAGGCGATATAGTTGGCCTGGCGCCCATAACGTGGATACCGGCTCAAGTCCAAGAGTTTTGACACGGAAATTGTTGATCAAATCACCAAGGCTGCAAAATAGTTAGCATTACAAAGATGATTTCCATAGACAGAAAGAGATTTACCCTTGCCATGTCATCATTTCTACCAGAGGATATGACATGAAATTTGTATATCCAGGGTCGACGTTGGTCTTCTTGATATTGGCCAGTGGGTGAGGAAAAGCCTGTGTTGGAGTGTACGGAAATGTGAACATCAAGTGAAGCGGAATGCCTAAGCGTTCTGCGCAATGGATGTGTGCAAAGGAAGGGGGGTTCGCAATGATCGCGTCGGCGATGAAGGGTGCTTTAGCTCCCATCATCTTGAGATTACTTATGTCCTTCTCATCATCTGTGGCATTGATACACGCGCGCCAGAAACCTTCAAACATTTCTGCCATCTGATCTCGGCGTCTCCCAACTTCTCCTTTCTTCAGCGTATCCATTGTAGGAATCATGCCTGGATTCTTGACCATGAATGCCATGAGTTCCGCGGGATCACCGCCAACGGAGAAGAATTCAAGGCCTGAGTCGTTTTGAATAAAGTCCTTGAAGGCGGGATGTGTCGCTATTCTCACTCTGTGGCCGTACTCTTTCAGATTCTTGCCTAATTTGAGGAAAGGTTGGATATCGCCACGGCTACCAATAACCATCACCACGATATTTAATTTCGGTCGTGGCAGGTCGGACGTAACGGTCGTTTGGGATGACGCTCTTGAAAATGATTCTTTCTCTTGCTTGTGTGTATGCTCGCTAACATTGTGCATTTCATGTTCTCCCGTACCAAAATTCTTCATGAAAGTGGCGCCGAGAGCCTTCGCCAGATACCCACGGTTGCTGGTCTCGTTGACTGATATGTTGAGTCTTCCATCTCTTCTAGAAACCTTGCCCTTGGTCTGGAAGTCTTCATTGCCAACATTGAACCTCGAGTAATTACCCCTGCCTCCCTTCTTCTTAGGTTGGCGTTTGGCTTTCTTGTCAGACTTTTTGGGTTGTACCTCTTCGTCGTCGGATGAGGATGAGCTCGAGGAGGAATCATTATCGTCGTTGCCGGGGTTGCTCCAGATAGCCTCGTTTAGGAAAGAAACATTCGTAGCATGGCGTGCTAAAATGGGTGTGAGGATCGATTCTCTCGTCGTAGGCTTCGGTCTCTCTGTTTGCCATGTTCTTGATACAGCAGGTCTAATTCCTCCATCGACACCCCTCGGTCCATTGCTTCCAGAAGCATTCGCGACATTTCCATTCGTGGTCGCTTGCTTATCCAGGGGATCGCTACTATGTCTTGCCACCGAATTAGCCGTCATCTTCACCTCGAATAAAGTCGTAGAATTGAAATTGCAGTGGGTATCATAACATGTCGTCTTCGTAGAATAGAAAAAGAATTGAAGGAGATAACTACCGACACTCACAGCAGTAAAACGCCACACCCTATGCGTATCTAGGATGAGTTGTGACGCACCATAACCTTAGCATTCAATTTTCTATGTTGACCTATGACGTTGTGATCGGACGCGCCTAGAAAAGGACGATTTGCTCCGGCTTCTTCAGCCACCAAGTTTTAGTGCCAGGACCTTGGAAATGCACCAACTGGGATCGATCGCAGGGTTCGTGAACAGGGGATTTCAGGGCAACATCCCCTCGCTTCTCAAGGTGATACATGGAAATCAAGGAATTCCCATCTCCGCATCCAAAGAAAAGCCACAATACATGCGTCTGTCTTATCTATTCGTTGCTCTAGCAGCCAATACAAAGGCTTCCTGTGAAGGCTTCGGCACGATCCTCAATGCGAGCGGGAGTTGCCCCCCTGCTTTTCACGATCCCGCATTTCCCCAGAAACTTTCTTTAGAGTGCGGCAGCATGGAGGCGTTCATTCACCACACCTCAACGTCTTGTTGTGATAGGATGAGATAATAAGACTTGGATATCTTTGCCGATCCGAGACATTCTCCTCGCATTTCCATCGCATCAATCTGAGTATCTCAGCCATTGTGAGCTAATCTTCAACTTTTATTATCGGAACTATTTCAACCGAAAGTCTCTATGAGATCTTCTCGTTTATTTCTCATGCAATAATATTAGATCCCTCAGCTCGTGTGGGTCCTTGTCGTCGGTTGTTATAAGGTTATCCTATCACAGGCAATCTCTCAACCATAGCGGCAACAGTTACCTCCATATACGCCTCTTACCTGGGAATATATTTACAAAAATGTGTCAAAATTGTTCCGTAGTACCAACCGCTCTCTTGGAGTCTCACGCCGACACAGGTTCTCTCGTATTTTCCTCTAAGGTCTGTTTACCCGGCCACTCCTCCAAGTTCAGGACTTCAAGCTCAGGGTGGGAAAATCACGAGAGAGCCTCACACGGATACAGATACGCTCATACTCATCTGAAAGCCGCGATTCCCGCACCATCCGCAGCCACGATTGATGGCGTCGTTGCCTTGGTCGCGTGCAAAGGGGAGGTTGCCCTCGTCGTGTGGAGTGCAGACTTGACGAGGCCTAGGTGGAATGATAGTAGGTCTTGGTGACTCGATTGAGGCTGAAGCATGAGTGGATCTGGGTGATCCTCTCACTATGGTCTTCTTAGGTGGTGGTGGTATTGTTATAGAAGGCTTCATTGGGGTCGTCATCATTATGGTTGATCTTGACGTCGGTCGCCCTTTAGAGCTCGACGGCGAAACTAGTTGGGTGTAGTTGTCACTGTGGTTGACTCAGACCTAATCGGGCGTAAGTCTTTTCTTGCTTCAATTGAGTACCGAAATGTCAGTGGATTTCCTCCGGCTGCTGCAAGATTAGTGTTGAAGGAGAAGGAATAGTGTCCCACAGTGCCATACGGACTCTTGTTCTTGAAATTATCGAGAGCGGTCTGTAAATTTGCTTTCTCGACATCGGCATCAGGCAGAGCACTTATGGCAGTCTGAGTGTCTCTCATCAACTTCTCAATAAACGTCCAAGCGGCGGCAGCTCATTCGACGAGGAAGCCTTTCATCCATTTTCATACGCATCAGTAAATCTGAAATCAGGATCTTTCAACACATTTTTTTCTTTAGCGACGCGTTGGTCTGTTCCTTGAATAGGGCATGTTAGTATAATAGTATAAAGTACCAGCAACCTAGGACTTGATCACTCACAAAGCATTGTAAACTCGAAGGTTGGTTTTGTCGAACAATGGTATGACGACCGAGTCCTTACATATCGCCATTGCGATTCCCATTTGTTCAAGGATGACGATCCATTTTCTGATATTGTCAGCCATGGTTAAATCAGCTGTGACCGCAGTAGGTAGGTTTCTAGATGTCCACGCCTTATTGGTGAATTCACCTACTTTGAATATCTATTCCATAATTTAGTTACTAGTTACTAGGTAAAGGGCTTAACGCCTCAGGAGAACTTACTACCCCCTTCTTCATATTTGGGTCCTTCAACACCGCGACAAAAATCAATTTGGGTGCCTTTCGTGTCAGCGTGACTAGTCGGCACTTGATTGTACAACTTCTGCATAGTGTTGTTACACGCAACAGGGAAGATTGTGTTGAGGTTCTCGCAATCTTTGAAAACGCTAGATGAAACTGGTGGCGTTATGGTCTTGAAGAAGTCCAGCAAGAACTTGAGATCCTCTGTATAAAGTCAGCTGTTGACGAGAATTTCGTAACATTGGCGAAAAAGGGCTCACAGGCGTGGTCCATGGTGTATTGGGAAATATCAGTCACTTCGCCGCTAGCACGCCTCTTAAGCGCTACGACGCCGGCATCACACTGTCGGTCGTAATAACGCACAATGCCCTTCTTTAGAGGGAGATTAGTACGCTTATCTGATTTGCTTGATCAATGTCGAAAATATTGGTCGTTTTTGGGTAGCCTGGGAAGTCAACCGCGAATCCTTCCGGAACTACACAAGTGCCAAATGAAACTGGCGCCCCTCCTTTAGCTCTTCGTTCAAGCTGTATCCGTCCAGCAATGGAGCGTCTCTGTGGCGCTGTGAAATCCTCTTCCTCCCCACATACGTCAGGATCATCCTCTGTATGCAGGGAAACGGCTGTAAAGGCTGCTCGTAGACCAGAAGTCGAAGTGGTAATAGTCGGAGTCCTTCCGGAACCAGTACAGCCAACAATTTTCGTTGTTTTACAGGCAGTTTTGGTGATTGTTGCCATTGCGAAGCCTTCAAGGTGGGAAATTAGACAAAGTCAAGTCATCTGCAGAAAGCCTCCGGAATGGAGGGGTTGGGGTCTCACTTACTGTTGGTACCTCCAGGGAGAAAGATGTCGACAACGATACAGTCTTTGTGCAAATAGGAACTGCCGTACTTCCAGTACAGGACGGCGAGTTTGAAGTCGAAGATTTGTCTTTTAATGAGGTCTTGGGGTCTTCCTTCTCTTGTAGGTCCTTGCCAATTTCAGCCAAAGTGTCGGTCAACGCCTCAATCATGCCGATAGGTAGCACACTGCCGTCAACAGCATCGACTAGATTATTGACAACTTGCACGGCATAAGGAACAAGATTAGCAACATCTTTAAAAATATCGACAAAACTAGAGATCAAGTTCCGCTTCTATTTGTATTTGAGCACACCATATTGGCAGGAGGCTTCACATCCAGAGCGTTAGATAGCCCAATCATCTCATCTCTTGACTTTTTGAGGTCATTAAGATGTTGAGACCTCCGTTTGGCGTCCGTGATCCATTGTTGGTTGGCGTGAAGAGCGAAAAATAAACGACCAAGGAGTACTGCTTCGGAAGTCGCTGCAGCTGGTGCAATTGTTGTTGTTGGAATGCCGAACCATGAAAACAATAGCGGCGACGGGTCGGCAGAGGGACTCCAAGTGCCCCTGAAGGTAAATGGCGCTGTGGAGCTACCAGGCTTGGTGGATGACGAATAACTGGACGTAGTCGAGATAGGCAGCGTACCGGATCTTGGGTTGCCTGATGTTGAGGGCGAAGCGGTTTTGGTAATTTTGTCGGTGTGGATTGTTGTCACACTGAAAGTGTTATTTAATGTGGATGTGATTGAGGTGGATGTCGTCCTCGAATTACCAGTGGAACCAGTGGAACTGGGGAAGGCAGTGCTTGTTAGGCTAGAAGTATCATTCGCTGAATTGGAGCTTGTTATGCTTGATCTGCCTATAGTCGGGCTGGTCTTAGAGGTAAGGATGATAGAGCTAAATTTGTGTGTCGTCGTGGTGCTCCATAAACTGTTGGTAGATCTGTGCTTGCTATTTGAAATGATTGACCCAGTTCCACGAGGAACGCTAAATGAAGTGGTAGAAATTGAGATATGATCAGACGAGGAAATGCTGGAGCCTCGAAATGGAGCACCGGAGACTTTCCGTTTATCGTTGACTTGAGATGCATCGCAAATAAGAGCTCTGGAAAGTAAAATGAGAGACAAGAAATACATCATGATAGAAATCGATGAATGGATGAAACCGTAAACGACAGATTCGAAGTGACTGAACATGAAAAAGTATCACTTGACAAGAAACCCCAATAGACATATAACACGATCCAAACAATTGGCTCCCTATACCAGGAAGGCTGAAGCTTTCAGGCTCCCAAAGGATGATAAAACGCCTTGAAGACTAGGACATTCATAACACCCACTAGCTATCGATCGTAGCTACTGGCAATATGGATAAAGGGCTACACCGCAATTCCCTTTTTGGGCGATTATCTCGCCGTAAAGAGTCATTTCATAATGCGATGATTATCTCCGCCTGGGCATCAGGATCTGTTACGTCCTATTTATATCATGCGAGAGCTTGCACATTGAAGAGCAGCTGCTGACTGATGTCGCATTGTGTGAGGGCGACTGAAGAATGGAATATCGGCATGCTGTTCGAGCTTTCCACCCTACAGGAATTAGTGGCAATGTTGGGAGGTGAAGATGAATGCTGTGCAGAGTTGGAATATCAGACGGCACGAGAACCCTGAAATCTAGTTTGCGCTTCGGGCCGAAGAACACGGGCCGAGAGTCTGCCGAACCGACCTTCCTCCAGCCACAACAACAACGAACTTCAATCTGACATCTCACACTAGCCAAGACATCTTCAACACCCACAAATCTCAATTGCACTGACTTTAAAATCCTTCGTAATCTGAAGTTTTTCTTTCCAAACGACGATTCTTCACGTTTTCTTAATAGCATTCCAGATAAATGGGCCTTCCAGAAGTGTACTGCCCCGTCTGCGGATGCCCAAGCGATATAAGCTTTGACCTTTTCAACGTCGAAGAAGATATCGGTGATCCAACGGTGGCTCACTAATTACCGACTTCTTGGCAGGGTGAGAAGCCTTAACGGATACTGTAGAAAATTCACGAAACCGTATATTGCCAAAGTCTTCACCTGATTCAACATGGTGCTAAAGTTCCCACAGACCGAAAAACACATCAGATGTGGAAGGACTCTTCATTTCTGAGCATGCATGTTACATCTCCTATGAAGGCGACGTGTACCAGCTACCGGACACAGATGGCGGTGAATGGCGTGCTTACCACTACGCTATAGAACATATGGATGTTCTTTTCCCCATCCATGATGCCTGTCTTGATATAGCAGGGCGTTATATCGAAAGTCAAAATGAGAACAGGCCTGACTCAGTTCCCGGTTTGACACTTGAAAATTTCTATGATGCACTATGTGCGCAATATTCTAGAAATAGAGAGGTTGGAAGAAATCATCCTGCGGGAGGCCGATGGATGGAAGCTGGCTTAGAATGGGACCATAACTTTTATGGTGCTCGTGCTCTGCAGGGGTACAGTAATTGGGAAGGGGAGCATGGTGACGAGGTAAGTACAACTATTCAGTATTATTACATATTACTAAACAACTCCCCTGTAGTGGATCTGCGCAGACCCCATAAACGTACCGAAGGTCACGTCTTTCATCACAGGTCTACTCAAGGAGGCTCCGAAGACTGCCCCCGAGATCCCAGATATCTCCCAGCTACAAATATCACAACTAGAACCCCCCTTCTTCCCCAGCAACAACTCTCGGCTCGAACAGCTTCCAGTTGAGATCCTCCACCAAATAACAGCATTCCACTCCGCTGCCTCAATATTCTCACTCCGAAAATGCTCCAAAACCCTCGCTTCACGTCTAATTCTAGATCAGAATTTCTGGTGTCAGCAACTTCTCTCCGGATCATTAATACCCCAATTGTGGGGCGTCGACGGCGACTATCTAATTAAAGGTTTCAAGTACATTATAGACGTGAAATACGATAGAGAAAAGGATAATACGGAGTGCGACTGGAAAGCCCTTGCGACGCAATTTGCACGAATTGACAACGTCATGATGGGAAGGGAGGAAATGAAAGCTATTCCTATCGGCCTTGCGAATCGATTCAGACTGTGGAGAATAATAGAAGAAGCGATGATATCTTCGTAGAAGGATTTCATCCCAAATATGAACGCCATGCAGACACAAGTGTGGAGGGTCTATACTCATTCTAGGCACGTTCATAAAAATGCTTGCATTTGATTTTCCCTCGCCTGACCTTTCTACACCTATAATTAAGGCTAAAAGCTGCCTACACTATTTAATGCAATAATACAAAGCTGTTTCCTACCTGTCTGAAGCCCGAGCACAAAGTCCCGCGATATGGGATAAGGATAGGTTGGGTATTGAAAGACCATCCAAACTCCGTCTGACCTGAACTCAAAGCCAAATTACTTCACTCCTCAGCCCCTCATATTTGCCCGCCAATCCTCTCTCTCGGGTGTCTCATTTAGACTCCTTGCGTCATTTCTTGCGTCCCTAAGACCCCAAAGTCTCACATCTGCATTATCAGATCTTACTCCATCGATCCAGCTTCTTTCGTCATCACCATTCTCTCTGCCTCCGTAGAGACCTTGGAAGCCACGACTTGATAATCCAAGAGGAGAGTCTGATCTCCCTGCTCCTCCCCGGGAGGGAGTGAAGAATGGATTATAACCCTCCCGATCATCGGTCTCAGAATCTGCGCCGTCATGGTTGTTGATAGGCCATAGATGTCGCCTAGTCCTCCTGACAGGAGCAGTGAAAGCAGGATGAAATCGAGAACGGTGTCTTGTTTCTGGCAAGTGAGCTGGTGTCTGTGGCTGTCTGTTAGGGGACAGGGCGTCATTATATACATTATAATCTCGAGGTGTCTGAGAAAGGTTTCTGCCAGCTGGTGCCGAAAGCCTGGACCGAGTCGATGCAGACGAGGTAGATGGCGAAGGATGATCTGGCGAGGTGCCCCGATTGATGGGAGATCGTGACCTGTAATTGGAAATCAAACGTGAGAAGAAGCTATTTGGACTATTCGTTTTGTGGGTCTGCGAAATTACCACATTTATCTCAGTGGTATCGTGGAATCTTACTGGTGTTGTTGCTCCTCCCTCATTTGTCCCTAATGCTGATGGACTGGACACCAGAGTTCCCCGCCTTTGGTCGTCTTCAAAAGGGGGCTCCGTCAGTGCTGAGTTTGGAACCCGGATTGAACTTGTCTGTGTGTTTATTATATCATCGTCCGCCGGCAGAGAAACAGATTCTGAAACATTGCGTGCTACTGCTGAGAATGGTGGTGGGAGAGATAATTGTGGAGAGGACGATAATGATGCTTCATGTGGCGCTTGTAATTCATCATCTTCCTCTGACAGATCTAAATGTGGGGAAGAAAAGATGAATTCCCGTCGGTAGTCCTTTGAATCCCCATCGTCGTTCGTGGGCAGTAAAGTAGGAACACCAGGTTGTTGATTTGGCTCAGGCTGGGTGATCGAGAGTGGTCTGCCAGACGCGGTCAATGAGCTTTGCAGAGAACTACCACGTAACTCCTCATGAAGACTGACGTTATCTTCCTGTTTCTTAGTGCTATCATTCGACGATGTTGATGACACACGTTCTTGATCATAAGCTGCACTTGAGCGCTCTGAGGAGTCAAATGAGAAACTGTTCGTCTGATGTCGAAACGCCCGTGGAGAACGCCTTGGTGGACGTCGAGGTGGCTGAGAGAACAATAATCCGGGTGTATTGTGTATGGCGACTTGCGATGCAACTCGAGGAGTGAGTCCGGCTGTAAGCTGCCGCTCTGGCGATTGTGCTGCATTTTGGGACAGATAGAGAGGCGATCGTGGAAGTGGTCTGCGCACCCTTCCCGAATCAACAGTCTGAAGCTGTTGCGGTGTAGAAATATCATCTGGAGCTGTGAGGAGTTAGATGGCTTCTTCGTGAGGAGGGTGATATATCTACCAAATGGGGATGATCTTTGTGGGGTGCTGGTATTAGGAACAAGGCCGCCTTGGCTCGGACTTTCAAAGAAACCACCAAAATGGAAGCCATCGTCTTTCTCTGGCGAGGGTGGTGTATGTGCCAGACTAGTCGTATTTTCAACACTTGGAGTGTCTAACCCGGCCGTCACATATTCGAACTTGCTTTCCGGCAAGGTCAACTGAGGAGCCTCTTCTGTGTAATCGGTAAAAAAACTCAGGGGAATGATGAGTTTCTTCATTTGGTCTGTCTGATGGAGGACGTGACTCCAAACTTAGTCCTGGTCTTATCTGCAAAGCTTTCAAATGAGGGAGACGTCGTGACTCGACGTCGCTTGCCCCATCGTCCCTTGGGTCTTTTGACAACTGCCTTGATGTCTGAAAGCTGAATGTTGGGACATCGTGAGCTTCGGCAGCAATTCGAGTAAACTGTGCTTCAATCTCTCGTCGCCGCTTTTTACGCTTTTCGTACTCCTTGATATCACAACTGCCAAGGACAATAGCTGTTGGCGGTAAACGAATCATGATGGCCGAGATGAAGACCGGGTGGATGAGCACATCATGAAGTGCTCGCAACTGGGGTGAGAAGAGATAGCATCCTGCTAGGAGAGATTTCTTTGATACATTGGAGGAAGGCACGAATGTGGCCGACCATATTGGTTGTGTATAAGGAAGGCGCTGTCTAGAACACATGTGGAAAACTGTAAGAACGATGGTCACTCGACCCATGGACCTACCGAAACTCCTCGAGCTTTTCAGTGAGATGGCGAGTCCACTGGTTCTGCTACACGTGCACTTGCGAAGGACGAAGAAAACTCTCACAATAACATATTTTCTCAAAGATAGTGAAAATTTTGTAGGTTGATGTCCTTGGGAAATCATCAGAGAGGAAAGTTTTGCTCAAACGAACCTAAGAAGGAAGCCAATACCTGGAGCTCTGTTGCCAAAAGCAGTAGTATGTTAATAGTATAGTCGTGAGGAGTTCCGTCCCATGTCTTTTGGGACTGTTCGATTGTCGCAATCTGGAAGCAGCAATAAGCGACTCCCCTATTGAGGAAAATCACAACTCATCTCCTATCCCAGTTTCTGTCAGCAGGCGGGATGTGATTGTTTGCCGCCATCAGTATTCAGCATTTTACCATGGATGGCTTGCAATGTCAATAGAAAAAATTTAAAGCCGATGTTTGCAGGATTTTTGCCAGGTCTAGGTTTGTAAATGTATATAACCCCCCTCGAAGGTTTCAAACTAGGATGACTCGCTGACCAGCTCAACCATGCAGCCGGGTCCTGTGTCTCAACAAATTTCCGCCGACCTGGGAGAGTTCAAAACTGCTTGAAAATGGACATTATGTTAAGTCTTTTTCAATTGAACAATATCTGAGCTGGACCCAGAAGGGGAGAGTTGGAGTAGTGGTAGGCTTTAACCGCAAGGACATGGTTCTCACTTAGCCCTAACGAAAGCTGGAATAATGATAAAATCTAGCTGACTGAGATTTCTATGTGCTTTAAGGCCCCTTTCCCTCTTTCAGCTCAAATCTCGATCTGACCTGATTTATGCCGAGCTGCTAAACTGAGCAATGGTCTTGTCGTCTCAGCTCTCCCCTAAGAAAGATATTCGGGACTCGTTCCGAGGCTGACGGCCCGTGCGGTATCACCGCAACAGCAATAGACTCCTGTATGTCCCTGAATAATGCGGCGGTACGTAGGGAAGTAAAATGCGCGCAGTCTAGATCTTGGAGGAGCGGTGTCATGAAGTAAAGCGCTGGCGATACCCCTTTGCAAATGCTCTGAAGTGAGAAAAGACGGGTGGCGGCGACGGCGACGGCAACAGTGACGGCCTATACGGGTCCTGGCCACTCCCTCAACGTTAACGAGATGACCCCGCGTAGAGCCAATCACCGCCGAGCAGGTCGCCCAAATCTGGCCCCAGATCCCATTTGAGGAGGACAACATAATTTCTAACTTTGCACTCTCCCACCAGCCCTGTTGATCCACCTCGAGTTCAAGACCGTCCGCAAAACCTGCTGGCCTTCCCTCCCAGCTCGCAGCCCAGGGCTCGCACAGCACGATCTGGGCACATCGGCACCCGAAAGCACACTCGGCGCTGTGATATGGTCCCATCTAGGATTAGATTGCGGACTCGTGAAGGCTAACAGCGTCACGGCCACAGCCACAAGGCGTCGCAATGAACAACGACCTGAGCCTTTCTCAGTCCCTGGGAGGCTTGCGCATTGCGAACCCTGATGATGCTTCTCCCGGATTGCCCCAGGATGTGCCTATAGCTTCGAGAATCGAATCGTCCGCGGCCTTCTCTCCCTCGCGTTCAACAGAAATCGATGTCCCACCGTCACCGCAGCCAATTTCCAGAGAGGTCCGATCATCCACAGATCCCCAATCGCAATCACGACGACATTCAATCTTTAATATCCTGCGCAGGGGCGAGGCAAGCGACAACACCTCATCACCACGAACACCTCCGCAGGCTCCCGACCCGAAATACCATCGTTCGGATTCGAGCAGCAGCGAATCGTTCAAAGGGCCCAACGACCCTCTAACACGAGCTGCTGCTTCCAAAGCATACCGGCAATCCATGCCTCTCAACCACCAAGCTCAACAACAAGCTCAATACCCACCCTACCAATCGAATGCTATGCAGAACGGCAATCGAGGCTACCCTCCGCCGGGGAACGCTCGCCCGATATCAGGAGTATATTCCGCTCAAGCTCCACCGAATGCTATGCCTTCACGAGAACACGGATCCTATCGATTACGCAATGAATCATCGAGAACGTCAGTGATAGGGATGCCATCGAGGAGTGATTCGAGAGGTGCTTCAGCGGCCATGCAGGCCGGTGTACCCTCGAGGGAATCAAGTCACCGAGACAGGTCATATGGACAACATCAACTCCCTATGGGAAACGGGCCTTTGCCAGCGAGACGAAGCTCAAGAGGAATGGGAGGAGGTCACATAGACCCTCTGCCACCATCTAACGGCGCAGGTTCTAGTTACGACGCGGATGGCAATCCTTTACCAAGTAGCAGCGAGGAGTGGAAAGACAAGGGTGCTGCTGTCGGTATACGTGAAGAATACGATGCCAACGGAAAGCTAGTTCTGAAACAGGTCAAGAAGGGAGTAAGAGATTTTGCTTTTGGCCGGACTTTGGGCGAGGGGTCATACAGTACTGTTCTCCTGGCCACGGATCGACAAACATTGAAAGAATATGCGGTGAAAATTCTAGATAAGAAGCACATTATTAAAGAGAAGAAGATCAAATACGTCAATATCGAGAAAGATACACTCAACCGGCTCATCGAACACCCCGGCATTGTTCGGTTGTACTATACATTTCAAGATAGCTCATCGCTTTATTACGTCCTGGATATTGCGAGTGGTGGAGAGCTGTTGGGAGTGCTCAAGAAGATAGGATCTTTCGACGAAGAGTGTACCAGGTTTTATGGTGCACAGATCCTAGATGCGATAGAGCACATGCACAATAGAGGAGTGATCCATCGGGATCTCAAACCGGAAAATGTGCTGCTAGATGATCAGATGCATATCAAGATTACAGATTTCGGGACTGCTAAGCTTTTGCCGGACCCGAGGAAACCCAAAGAACCCTCATCAGGATATGATCCAGCAGCGAATGACGAAGAATCCACCCGAGCACGCTCATTTGTTGGTACAGCTGAGTACGTGAGCCCTGAACTCTTAACAGACAAAAACGCTTGCAAGGCTAGTGATCTATGGGCTTTTGGTTGCATTATATATCAGCTGTTAGCTGGTCGACCTCCATTCAAGGCTGGAAATGAATACCAAACCTTCCAAAAGATTGTTGGTTTGGAATACGAGTTCCCTCCCGGATTTCCTCCAGCAGCCAAAGACTTGGTTGAACGCCTCCTGGTTCTTGATCCGCAGAGACGACTCTCTATTGAACACATCAAGAACCATGAATTTTTTGATGGCATCAAGTGGGGTCGTGGTCTTTGGAGACAAAAGGCGCCTAGGTTAAAACCTTACATCCCACCAACTCAGGAGCCAACACTCATCAAGCTCAATGGCGGCTACTCAAGCGCGCCTCAACCGATTCCCACATCTCGGGGCCCTCCAGCTCCAGTATCCTCGAATGGGAATTCCCGGCCACAACCTCGAGTGATCACGGAGCTTCCTCCTCCAACTCAACTAGATATTGAATGGTCTCCTGTCCTCACAAGAAACAATGAACGAATCCTTAAGCTCGGAAATTTGAACGTGATCTCTACTCCTTTGCCTCATAGTCCGAATTCGAGGCATGGAGAAGATGGCCACGAGAAGAAGAAGCTTTCTAGATTCTTCGGAGGAAGTACAACTAAGAAACGTCAGAGACTCGTAATGGTCACATCTAGTGCACGTATCATCATGGCGGCTGCAGGAGGAGACGAAAAGAAGACAAAAACGGAAATCTCATTGCTGGCATCAGAGTGTGTATGGAGGATACAAACGGATGCCAAAGGTCAAGACGTGTGGTGTGTAGACACAGTAAGTAGTCACTACACCGTTTTTGCATCCAATACTAATTTCTTCTAGCGTGGCACACATTATACCTTCGAGGATTCCAAGTCGTCAGTCACAACAGGTGATCCCTCCAAAAGTTCCGCTCAAGAGTGGATCGAGTCAATTGAACGTGCTAAAGACATGGCACTTTCGCAAAGTATGGTCGGGTCGTACACCAGCGACAACGGCTTCGATCTCTCCTCGTCTGTCTCCAGTCCAAGCAGTACACTGCATGGAAATAGCATCTATCCAGAAGGGTTCAATGTCACAGACCGTGCTGGGCGAAACCACCTCACCAAAAGTCAAGCAAGTCTTGGAGGAGATGAGCAAAGTGAGAAATCAGCTAAACGCAATCGATTTAGCAAGCGACAGTCAAAGAATGGTCTGTCAACACCGTTTTAATTGTGCAGTCTTCCAGTCTTCTAGTGGAGAGCACTGTTGGCTAATAATGCCCGTTAAGCTTGGTTGCAAAAACAGCAGGCTTCCATGATGAAGCATGGAAAATTTTTATTTCGTTTCTTCTTCGGGTGCATTTGATAGCGAGGCGTAGGATTGGTTCACTTCTTGCATCCCGTTCGGGGCCTTTAACGAATTATCAAGACTTTCTATTCTCCCTATGCATGAATTATTTGAGCCAAGATAGGCAGGGGCGGGAATTGGGTTACTCAGTTTTAGTTATATCATGTCAATCTCCGCTGCATTGCAGAAGCTTGGTCTAGATTTATGGGGGAATTTTTTACTATGGGCGGCCATTGGTCTACATATCATAATTGTTGGCTTGCTCGAAACCTGTGTAGCTTGTTACAGGTATTTGAAGGAGGCTTGTTGCGATGTATATTAAGAGAACTAGGGGCTTAAATATTAAGTGTTTCAGGCGTTGAGATCAACTTGTCGTCCCAAAAGTGTTTGTACTTAAATCCTCTTCGGATGATATTCGAATCTCGGCGATAAGATAGCGAGCCCCTTTTATATCCGAATGCACTCAAGTGGAGTGACTTATCATACGTCACCTACGCAGTCACAGCAGTCAGCACATTGGATTTCTTTCAGACCACCACTGATCCCAATGCAGAGAGTTCTCCAGTCACGGCCTCTCTCAAACCTCACCACAAAATCCACACCGCTTAAATCGGTACTTGTTCCGCTCACACCACTCACATCAACCCACCTTTTCCGTGAGGTACAAGAAAGCTATAGCTACCCCGCCTCAAGCTCTCTTTTCAAGTTCAATTCACTTCACCATTCCAATTCCTCCTCGTAAAGACAGGTCTCAACTTCAACTCCTTTTGTTTTGTCCAAATCAATTACATCTCCCACAGCTTCATCACTTTTCACTCCTCAAATCCCAACCATGGAAGAAGAGAAACCCCAAAACCCCGTCATGCACGCGGGCAACACGGCAGTGATCACTGGTGGTGCATCTGGAATCGGTCTCGCTCTCGCACGCAAATGCGCTGGCTATGGCATGAATGTCGTTATTTGTGATAATAATGTGCAGAATTTGAAGGCTGCTACGGAGAGTGTGAAGGGGAAGGGGAAGGTGGAGGGCGTGGAGATAGATGTTAGTAAGATTGAGGATTATGAGAAATTGAAGGGGATTGTGGAGAAGGATTTCGGTGGTAGGTTCTTCAATGATTTCTGCGAGGGATGGATTTGGTTGTGTCTAGAAGGAAATAGGTGCTGATGTTTTGGTCCTGCAGGCAAGATCTCCCTCCTCGCTCTCAACGCTGGCATTGGTCTGCGTGGTTCCTGGTCAGACGCTGCATACTTCCAAAAGATAATGGTACGCGCCCAAACTCACTCCTCTCTCCCTTCTTCTCCCTTCTACAGAAGCATCACTAACCCCCCTTCCCAGTCAATCAACCTCTTCGGCGTAATAAACGGTCTCTCCACCCTCCTCCCCCTCGTAACAACCCACTCAACCGCCTCCCACCCAACCTCCATAATCATAACAGGCTCCAAACAAGGCATCACCAACCCCCCGGCAACCCCGCCTACAACGCCTCCAAATCCGCCGTCCGCACCCTAGCAGAGCACCTCTCCTACGACCTTTCCCACTCCTCCCCTACCTCGTCTGTCCACTTGCTAATCCCAGGCTGGACATTCACTGGCCTAAGTGGAAATGACCCGACGGGGGAGAAAAAAGAGAAACCGGCTGGAGCGTGGACGTCTGAACAGGTCGTTGAGTACCTTGAAGAGAAAATGGAGGAGGGGAGGTTTTATGTCGTGTGTCCGGATAATGATGTTAGTGAGGAGATGGACAAGAAGAGGATGTTGTGGGGTGCTTTGGATTTGGTTAAGGGACGGCCACCGTTGACGAGGTGGAGGGAGGATTATGAGGTAAGAAGCTCTTTCCCTATTCTTGATTGATTCTTCAGAAGCTCCTGAGACATTCTTATGAAATAATGCTGACGATGCTGTTATTTAGATGGAGGCGGAGAATTGGATGAAGCAGGATAAGATTTGGGAGGTTATGCAGAACTTTTGAGAAAGGAAAGGAAACGGCAGGCGTACACGCATTGGAGGTGTTTTGACAAGGCGATAGGATAGGTTAAAAGGGGAGCAAAATAAGCACATTGAATTCACTCACTTCACTACCATCACTTCTATCCCATATCTGTACGCATTTGGATGACTTTTCGCATTCTATTAATATTTTCGCGTTCCCAAGGTATCGAAGGTGAACCGATATATCTAGTAACCCTCTCTCACTCCATAATCTAACATAGTACGTACTCATTAAAAGCCCCCATCCAGGATCCAGGAAACTCCGCTGTTCGCCATAAGACCAATTAAACCATTCCAAGTCTATGGAATTCGTGACTTTTGCCCGACCAACATATTGACGCTCTCCCTGACATTCTCGCTTCCCCAAATACCATGTTGGCCACCTCGTCTCCACTCATCACCACTAGCATCTTCACCACCGCCCCTTGAAGCCTCACCGGCAATAATCTCCAAATCCCTCTTTTGCGAGCTCAACCATCTCGCGATGAACTCCGTTGGGTTCTTTGACAAGGCATCGAAGAATGCATGCTTAGACTTAGAATTTGAGATCTTTTGGACGAGAAGTGCAACATGGTCGTTGATGTTTGCAATTTCTAGGAGGTTTTGAGCATATGTCGGGTTCGTGAGGTAAGAGTGAAGTGCTGCGCGGAGAGGGTCGTCGACTTGGACTTGAATGTCGTAGATCGTTGGTGTAGGATTTTCATGGAAATCTTTGTCAACTCGAATGGTGTATGGGAGTTTAACTGGCGCGAGCGAAGTCATATGAGACATGATGGCTTCAGGTAGATATGGAATATGGCCCTTTTCTCGTTGGATCACCTATTAATGTTAGCAAGGAATATATTTAAAGCAAACATATACTTACAGCTCTCAGTCGATCATCACAATCGAAAGATCTTTTCTCATCGTCATCTTGAAGTCCCATTGCCTTGACGTACTCCCAGATGCCCATTACTGCTTCCGCTCGTGTTGCTATAGGTGTATCGAGAACTGCGGCAAGCGCTGGGCTCAGTTGGAATCTCTCAGGTGTTTCGTCCCGAACGAGATTTATGATGATGTTCATATTCTCGTCTCCTCCTCGCTTAAACTCCAATTGATCAAAGTCTGCAGCATTCGGAAGATTGGTAGCGTTTGGCGCAACTGCTGGCTTTTTCCACTCCACGCTCTGATCTGGAATTTCCTTCCCCTTGTTGCGATCGTATTCAACGTTCATTGACTTGAAAAAGTGCGACAGCTTGTAACGTTTTTCAGGTACGGGAGTCTTCTTTTCTTTCTCCTTTTTCTCTTTTCCGTCCTCGTCCATTGCGTCACCATTGGTAGCTTCTTCCTCGTCCTCGCTATCTTCGCTCTCATTGCCATCGTCTTCCTCGTCCAGTAATCTTCCCTCAATTTTCACCCGGTACGACGAATCCATGTTTGTGCTGAAGTCAAAGGCGTCCACATCTAGAGTATCTGCTTGCCATGGCTGATCCTCCACTGTGTTGCTAATCCAGACCCGTAATGTTCTATAACGCTACCAGGCCATCAGCGCCCCTTCCATCAACATATCCCATTACAACATACCTTGACATTTCGGTTGACTGAATCCTGTAGATCCAACCGCTTCCTCATCATAGTAGCGTCCAGCCTCCGTTCAAGCTCCCGAGTCTCTCTGTAGCGCTGCACTCCATCTCCAATGATACAATCCTCCACACCCTCCGGTATATTCTTGTCCGTGGGCTTGCGACTCCGAATCTTCGCGCGATCGCTCGCCTGGAGTTGAGCAGCCTGCTGGGCCTGCATTTGCGCCGGCGTCAATGAGTTCTGTGGATGCGCTCCAACCATCGGACCTGCGAATATCAGAGGTTAGCAATCAACATTTGGCATAGCATCAAGGACACATCAACGCGACAGACGCAGAAGCGCTGAGACTGTCTGGCGCATGCGGAACAGCCTGGACTGGGATGCACTCACCTATGCCTCGCCGCGAATTTGATTGCGGTACTGCATGAGGCGACCTTTGGGGGAAGGGACGATACTGAGGCTGCATCTTGACGGTAGATGCTCTTCGGCAGAACTAAGTTTAATCACTGTCTCTCTGTAACACAAGTTGACTTTGATGGAGTGGTTCCGTCTGCAAATAAAACCCGTCGCGTTGCTCTACGCGAAACCACAGCCAAGATCAAAAGGGCGCTTTCCCAGAGGGGTTTAGCGCACTCTTGTCCTCCAGGTGTCATAAAGGGGTCAGACAACAAAAACAACACCAGGCTTCTGTAATTTGACAATTGATAATTGGATCATAGGATGACTTCTCAGAGATTCAAAAACTCATGCATTCTTTATAATTTGCCATCTCAACGATATGTAAGCAGTACCCTGACCGATTACACTAAACGTTATCCATTCAGATCCCAATGCCCAAAACGCCCTGCTTTATGTCCCGCAATGCCTGTAATGACCGCTAATGATCGTGTCTAGTTCAACGCGATTGTGATCCAAGAAGTGCCGGTTTTTGTGTCGGCTCCACTGGGGTGGGAGGCATGTTCTTGATCTGCTTAATCAAGAATTCTCTCTCGTCAATGAATTGCTCATCTTCTGTTCTATCCTCCAAGAAGTGTTTAAGAAAGTTCAGTAGCCTTTCTCGGTTGATCAATAAGATCTTTTGGACGGCAATTGACTTATGGGGATTTGCGACGAAGACCTTGAAGACGTGAAAGCCCTCATACTGAACCATCTTTCTCTCATCTCTCAAGAGATTCATGCAGATTTTCAGATGCTCCCCTCTATCAACGTATGCCGTCATGACGGAATAATTGGCGCGATCTAGGAGAATCTCGCCGAGCAATTTGATCGATTGTCTTTTTGTGACATAGCTCTCTGATTTAACAAGTATATTATTATACTGGTCGAAAAAGAGGTCGAAGTTTGTAGACAAGTATTGGGCCACAATTTGTTTGTGTTTAGTCAAGAGTTCCTATTATAGATGTTAGGACGAAATCACCAACATCATTCCTATGAATAACATACTCTGAATGTTGTGAACGCATCCGCGCCAACCTCAAATGAACCTTGGTCAATCCATTTGAAGAATTTCCAGAACACTCCTTTCCCGCTCTGTTTCGCCTCTGGTTGTATGCCGGTCAGGCCCTTCGCGCTTGGGCCTCCTTCTATTGGATCATCGTACAGTATGATAGCAGCAGCAGCGTCGCTCTTCAGAACTTCTCGAAGCACAGTCCCCGCTGGAGTAGCACTCTCTTTGTGATCGTAACCGTTACACAGCTCCACAAAAACCTCTGGTCGGTTATTTATGACATAACTCAAGGCTATGGGCTCGCTCTTCGGTGAGGCTGTAGGCGGTCTGAATCGAAACACGTAGGAAAAGATAACTTGTGCGTCTTTTCTAGATTCGAAGGGTAGTTTGTGTAGGTTGACTGCGAGGAGGTACAACAAGTCCTCCTGGATCATGCCCGTTACGAGGGAGAAGACTTGTTCTGGGCTGCTTTCGGATTCTGGCAAGTATGTCAGACTCTACTCTCCAATTTGGTTCGCAAATAATGTAGCATACCTTGTGTTCCTTGCAATACAAATTTCATCTGCCCCAGAGTTTTGGCAAGCTCCTCAGCCTGTTTGCAGTCAGCGCCTATTTCCCCCCATTGTGGTGTCAAACGGCATGTACCTTTGCAGCTCCCCCAGGTCCATCGAGCCTTGTAATCTGATCTCTAGCCTGCTTGGGCAGATCAACGGTATTTGTCCGTGGACGACGTCCGAAAAGAAACGACATTGCGATTTGCTCTCAGCTCGGCGCTGTGTTGTTTATGGTCGCGAATCGGACGAAGAGCGTGGTATTCGACGTGTTTCCGCGGATTGAACAGTTAAATAGGACATGCGGAGGAGGATAGAGTTTGACAGGATCATGATATGGCTGATCCGTGCTCAAAGTTTCATGGTGGCGATGTAGTTACTGTCGAATGGGTTTGGCTCCTTCCCATTGTTTTCGTAACTCGTAAGAAGCTTTGGGCTCGCTGCCCAAACTCCACCCCCTTGTCGCTGCACGGCAACGCCAGACAATGCGGAATTCTGGATGCTGGCATATTCCTAAATATGCAATCCTTTTGTTCCATTGCCAGAAGATTCTTTTTTTAAAGTACAAAGTGGAGTTCCTCCTCTTTCTAATTTTAGTTTCCTCCAACCTTCACTCGATGTCTCTTCCTCCAGGAATGTCATCTCTGAGAAGAGTTCATCTTATCATATCTCCACGTGACATGATGCCTCGCTACGGTCGCCTGTTTGGCAATATTTGGGGAAAATATACACGAATTTCGAGGTTCCCCACAGTGCAACGCCAGCGCAGAAATCTCCACCCTACAAAACCAAAAATTCTGAGTTTGGCAACAAAATTACTGACAACTCAAATCTTTCCGAAAATGTCTGAGAGCGCCCCCAAAATCGAAAATGATGCGCCCCCATCATCTGGAAGTTCAGAAGCCTCTGATATCCTCGATCTGAAAGATGACGAAGGGTGGGAAGATGCAGAGCCTGATGAAGAAGAGACACAATTTATCTCATTGTTGGACGATGAAGTCTTCACGGATATCATGTCCATGTTGAACCATTGCAAAGACAAATACAATTTTGACTTTTTGGAAATTAGGAAGAAGCTTGGTCTTGACTTTTATGGAAATATCAAGCTTGTCAACTATGTTCGGTCGCGAGTTCACAACGGACAGAAGGTCGACACTAATATCTCAAGAAAGGACTTTGATGATGAGATGTTTTTGAAGCCTGTTCTGGAGGACGACGCTTTACTTTTCAGTTTGGATGAACTTCCCGAAATTGTCGAGATCCAAGATTTAGACACCCAGGACAAGGGCAAAGGAATTGACAGAAATCCTGGAGAACTTGTGGCTCGCGTATCAGAATTGGAGGAAGAGCTACGAAGAATTCAATTCCAGTTTGAAGACTACAGAACCACTGTCAAGGAGACTCTAGACAAGAAATGGGACGACAACAGTACGGCGCCTGGACCTTCCGCGACCGAGAAAGAAGAGAAGAGAGATGACGACAGCCACTACTTCAGTTCCTACTCTTACAATGGTCAGTCAATACTAAACCCCCTCTCTGAAACATTACTAACATATCTAGATATCCATGAAGTTATGTTGAAAGACTCGGTCCGTACCGACGCGTACCGCGATTTCATCTACAACAACAAAGCTCTTTTTGCTGGAAAAGTTGTCCTTGATGTTGGATGTGGCACTGGTATCCTCAGCATGTTCTGCGCCAAAGCTGGAGCAGCAAAGGTCATCGCTGTTGACAACTCCGCAATCATTGACAAGGCTCGTGAGAACATCTTCAACAACGGATTTGCAGATACAATCACCTGCCTCAGAGGAAAAGTTGAAGAAGTTTCTCTTCCAGTCGAGAAAGTAGACATCATCGTCAGTGAATGGATGGGATACTGCCTGCTTTACGAAGCCATGCTTGACAGCGTTATCTGGGCTCGGGACAAGTATCTCAAGCCAGATGGCCTTATGGTTCCCAGTCACATGAACATGTGGGTTGCACCAGTAGCAGATCCAGATTATGTTGCAGACCACATCGCCTTCTGGAGAGATGTTTACGGATTTGACATGAAAGCCATGCAAGCTGGAATCCATGACGAGGCTCAAGTTCTTGATATGCCCGCAAAAACATTGTGCGCTGATCCCTTCCCATTCTTGCAACTCAGTCTGCACACAACGACAGTCAAGGACTTGACGTTCAAGCGAAAGTGGCAGGCAAAACTGAAGCAGGATATTGATGCGTTGGATGGCTTTATCATCTGGTTCGACTCTTTCTTTATGCCATCGAGGGAGGATGCTGTGCCAGAAGACGCTAGAGCTGAGGAATGGACTAAAGCTGGAAAGAAGGGAATTGCTTTTACGACTGGACCTGGTGGAAAGTGCACGCATTGGAAGCAAGGTGTCATGCTGCTTGACAACACAAAAGAAAAGGCAGTCAGCAGAAAAGAAGGTGCAGAGGTCAGCGGAGAGTTGGAGTACACGGTACCGGAGGAGAACTCTCGCGCATTGACCGTTGGTCTGACCTGGAAGTTCGATGGAGAAGAGAAAGAGGAGAAGCAGAGCTGGAAGATGAGATGAGTCATGATAGAATTACGTTGACAAAAGAGAGGATAAATAGAACTAGAGGATGGGATGAATCACGATACACATATGTTGTTATGGCATGTTGATACCAAAGCATTACTAGCACGATAGAAGAATAAAAGTTCATTGTTTATTAACCTTTCTTCCCGAGAAAAATTTCCTTTGTTATTACTCATCATCTTCCTTCAAAATCCATTCCATTCCTTATTAATCATTTCTTACTCGCAACAGCATCTATAGCAAGCTTCTTGCCCACCTCATTCTCTTGCTTCACAAAGCTCGAGATGTAAGAAGGGACCTTCGCATTAAACGTCAGCACACATCACTTACTCACTTTTCACCATCTAGACATACCTTCGCAACTCTATTCTCACCACTAGGAATCGGTTCTCCATAAGTCAAGTAAGTAGGTATAACACCAACCCAAGTCGTCTTCCTTATCTCCTCATTCTTCAAATCGACCCTATCCTCACCCGGCTCCCCAGCCCTAATCTTCGCACTCGCATCCACGACCCTGACCTTCAAGATCTGTGTGCTAGTCATCTCCGTTTTCGTCGGCGGAACTCTAGAATTCTCCCATCGCTCCCCAATAACATTATTAGTGATCTTCACCATGGCCCACATCTTTTCCTCTGGCTCCTCAACAACGGTTGCATACCCATGCAAAATCGCCGATCTGTAATTATAGCTGTTATGATTTGGTGTCAATGAAAGGACTAAGCCATCCATATGCGTAGCAGCAACGGTCAATGGCAATCCCTCTTCCTCTCCTGGTGGAGGGGTCTTCCCGAGACGGAAGAGTCGAGAGGAAATATAGCCATGAATGTAGAGGTCTAGAGGCTCTGAAGCTGGAGCATCTTGGTTTGAAAATGAGCCCATGAAGCCGAGCATTGGGAGGACGGCTGGGAACGGATCTTCTTCATCTGGGGTTTTGAAGGAGACGTGGATTACGGGGGCGGTGTTGATGATTGAGTGGATTGTTACGTAGTCGTAGGTTCCTTCGGGAATGTTAGATTGCTTGTGCAATTGATTTTGATCCCGAGGGTTAGAACTTACCGCGATCTTTGTAGCGTTTGACAGAGTTTCGCGGGAGCTTGGGGTACTCGAGAGAATCGGGAGAATCGAAGTCGCCCATGTTGTTAGTGGCTGTTCGGGGGTTGAGGGTTGTTGGGAAGATGAGGGAAGATAGTTGATTAAAGATTGCAACATATGGGTTCAGACTATCGATAAATACTCGATATAAATGAATTTATTGTGAAGTGAAGTGAGTCATTGTCAGAATCTCAACTGAACGAGATAAACCACCAGGTCCTCGAGAAGTGGGTAAGGTAATCACGTGGATGGCGATTGGCCTCGCACCCTGTAAGGACATGCAGGTATCCTCGAGGTGTAGTCCCATCGAGGCAAGTCCTTGCAAGCGAAATGCGAGTATTCCGTACTTTCCCCAGCACCACCAATCAAACAGAGGAAATTTTCAAGCATTGCAACTTTCCTGCTTTGAGGTCATTTTTGCGGGGTCTGGCGTCTCTCCTTTTCTATTAGCCGAGAGTACCCTTGACTGGCCGATTTGACAGGTCTAGTGCAACTTAGTCTAGTTAGCTTCTGAATCTGGTGGATTTCTTTTGCTGACACTTTACAGTTTTCTCTAGTTCCTCTCAATGTCATGTTCTGCTTATTTACTTCATGTCGTATTTGATTCAAGTGCATGTCATGGCTTCTATGAAGAGTCGAAACTGTGGAGCCAAGTGACCTTAATTGAAGAAAACATTTCATCATGAGTGACAAATTCGAATTTGACGGCGAGGAATTTTTTCAATATAGTGTCTCAAGATGGGTATATCAGACACTGCGTATCAACGTCTCTAACACTGTTTGGCCCAATAGTTCAAAAGGCGATCTTGTATCCCCAGTCACAAACGCTCCATTTTACTGCCCTCCTCATCTTACGCAAGCATAACTCTTGTTCTTATATCAATCCTCTCAATCCTACTATGTCTTCATCTGGGGGAGTTATCTGTTGCATTTCCTCGTATTGTTGGATTAAGGTTTACGGTAGAATTGATAAGGGACAGCTTTATTTATCTCCGCGCGAAATAAGAATATTTACTTGCGAGATAACTCATTCGTTCTCCAATCTTACTTCCTAGGTACTTGGCGAATGTGTGGATGTGCGACATCTGGCAAGATGTTCTGTATTTCCCCTGCAAAAAGCAATAGGATGATAGGTGCCATATGTTTTGCAAATCCGAGATGTATTTCAAAGTTGATGTTCACGAAATCGTTTCTTGTCACTCCCTAAATGTCGTGTTACTGTCACGATGGGGATATCATCAAGTCGGAAAAGAGCTGAGGGCTGTGGAGAGTGAGGTGCGCTGGTAGCAGTTGCTCCTTCCCACCCTACCCAGGCCTCCTTCCCCAGCAGCAACGGTCTAGTCAAAAGCTGTGATGCTTCAAACTTCTTGCTCTCTTCAACTTTTACACCACACTCTTTCTTATGCACTAAAGCAATCTTGGGCAGAATAGCATATTTATTGGCGCATGAAACAACATTTATTTGAAAATCGAATTAGCACCCGAAACTTTTGGAAAACCTCACAAGGAAATTAGGAAGAATGCCCAAAACGAAATACGTCCCTCTCAACTTGAGCGACATTGCGGAAGAATTTCCCGAAGCACCTACACCTAGAAATGGCAATAATGACAGGAAGGGGACAGGATCGGATCCACCACGTGGTCCACGTTTCCCAAGCAATCGGGGACTTTTTAGGAACGGCATAGGACGTGGTATCAGCATAGGTCAGGGAGAACCCGTAGACAACCACGGATGCTTCATCAACGGTCAAGGAGATTCCTTGAACAATCGTAAAGGCTTCATCAGCAATTCGGAAGGTCTCGCAAATAACGGAGGAGGCTTTACAAATGATCGAGAAGGAATGAGAGACAATAGATACATGCCCCACTCTACTACCATCGGAGGAAACATACCAGCAACAGACGTCAGACAAGAGAATACAACGACTTCAAATGACAACATGACCGTCACTGTTTCGAATGCTGTGTTAGCTCCAGAGGTCGCTCCAAATCCCAGCGAGCCTGCCGAGACTTCAGATTCCAGCACGACTGCTCGAGATGAACAGGTTGCTGTCAATGAAATTGATGACCGCGAGAATGGGCTCCAGAACTTCCAGAGCAACATTAACGAACTAGATCCCGCAGTACTCAGAGGGCAACTGTCTCAAGCTCGAGATGAAATAATCAGGCTTGCCAAGGAGCTCAAGGACTATATAAGATGGAAGGATATTTGCAAAGAGCGCGAGGAAGAACTTGAATGGAGGACGAAAGAAATGGAGCATCTCCAAATTAGAGTCGTTGAGGAGAGAAACGCGAGAGAGAGCGCAGATAATTCCATCAAGACTTTGCTCAAGAACAATATCGAGGCCCAAACCTTCAACATATTGCGACTACAACGAGATGCAGCCTTAGATGCTCGCGACAAATTCATGAGAGAGTCTGAAAGATTGACTTGGAAACACGAAAACTTGATCTTGGAGACGCAAGATATCAGAGAAAGTCACAGACAGTGCATGGGGGTGAGAGCGGAGCTTGTAAGGAGATATCCAGAGGTTTCTCCGTTGTTCTACTCGCATGACCGTGATGAACATAGGGATCATGACCGTAGTCCTTCGAACAGAGCCTACAACGCCTTAATTAGGTATGGACAAACTACTTATCCAAGTAACGTCAATTATGGGGAGGTACCTTCTTCTAGACCACCACTGTGGTCACCTTGGAACAATTGATTGCGTGTACGCTGGCAAGTGGTGCAATGGCAGTCAAGTGGTTGGCGTATCTAGAACAATTTCATTCACACAATCATCGCGACAGTTCGCCAACATCAGTCTTCAACGCAATTTGTGGTGCTTGCGGCGGTCATTCCGGCTTACGCGGGTCAATATGGATTCATGGATCACACGAAGTATAGCTAAAGCAGTTATCGGGGTCTGCTTTTCAAGGGACAAAATATTTTCTCGGAAAACTGGGTTTCTCAGCATCAGCGTTGCTTTAGAGTTATACCCTGTATGGATGACAATCTCACGGTTAGTGTAGGATACAAAAGAGAAAGTAATTGGTTCTTTCAAGTAGCGTAGGGGAGACAAAATTAAACAAATTAGCGAATATCGAAGTGTTGGGTCATTGTGACTTGTATATTGAGGCGTATCAGCCACAAGACATCTGGTAAGTGTAATATACGTGCAGTACGACTTGGCCCATGCTTATCCAACGATTCGGCCTCCCCAAGCGCTCACATTCATCAAACTTCATCCTCAAGAATTGGCCTTTGCTTGTGGATCATCGTCTCTTGAGCTGGAAAGACCTTACTCAACAGGATGTGCAAGCCCCCACCGACTAGGAAGCCCCAGAAGTATCCCAGGTAGTAAAAGTTCTTAGCACCTTCGCTAACATCAACTTTCGAATTGACCTTGTCGACGGAAGTTAGTACTTCATATCAGATATTGGGAAGGGAAACAAACTCCAGAAGCAAATCCTGGCAGCAGTGGCACAAAACCCACTACAAACGCAACAGCAGCTCTCCAATTCGTTCCCCACGTGTTATACCTATAAATACCTTCCGGTTTGTACATCTCTTCAACGCTCAAGACTTGCTTGTGCACAAACCAATAATCTGCGATCAAAATTCCAGAAATTGGAGCAAGCCATATAGTATATCCATCCATGAAATTCAGAAGAGATTCGGCAGATGCAAGGATGTTCCAGGGAGTCATACACCATGCACCTAGGATAGCACAGATGTATTGTCCGCGCCGGATGTTGATGTATTTGGGGAGGAGGGCAGAGAGATCGGTGGCTACTGAGATGGAGTTTGCGGAGATGTTGACGCCGATGCTGGCGATTAGGAAAGCTGTTGCGCAGAAGAATGCTGCTGCTCTTCCGCCCTGCGTTTGGTATTAGCGGATTATATGGTAGAAAGATGGTGAAGAGACCGTACTTTTGAAGTCCACTCATTGACGATGAGAAGAGGGTCCCAAAGGAGTTCGCCGAATAGAATCTTGGAGCCGTTCGCCCCAATGATACCGAATAGCATCATCACTATGAATACAACAGGGATGATGATGAGCTGGATGTAGGGACTGTTGGGTTTCTTCGAGTAACGAGCGAAATCGTTCCTTGGAATATGTTAGTAGGAATTTTCCAAGCTTTTAGGTGATGCATACATGTTTACTCCCAATGTCGCAAAGTTGCCGACCATCGCGTAGACACCGTGCATGAAAGCCCATCCCAATTTGCCCCCTGACAATTCATTGCCTTGAGAAAAGACTGCGTTGCCACCACCTGCAAGATATATTAGTTCTAAGCTGTTGACCGTCGTGTAAGAACATACCCGTCTTGTGTACAATCCATCCAATAATTGCAAATCCAGCAATTGGAGTGACAACGCTCTTGAAAGTGAAGAACCACCTCACTTGATGAGGTGGGATATAATGGAATGGGAGACAAACCACCCAGTAGATGAAGTAGCAAATCATAAACTCAGTCGTGATATTTGCTGACTCCGGTAACTGGTTGGGAATGTTCTTGAAACGAGGCCATATCGCGTAGATCATTGACTCTGTGCATATATTGTCAGCCCGAAGCCTTTCCAAGTTAGAGATCCCACAACTTACGAATACATTCTGCACCAGTATACGTTCCGATGCCATACCAGAATACTGAGATGATGACTCTGAAGACGATAATGACATATGCGAAGAAGAAGCCGTAAGCACTCCTTGCTTGGACCGTAAAGGGAATATGAAGTCGTGCACCAATAAGACCGTTGAATGTGACGACCAATGCAGTAATAAAATTGCCAAGAACTACTGCCACGAGAGCAAGTTTCCAAGAGAGGCCGATGGCAATTAAGGAGCTTCCTATTCTCCAGTTCGAGACAGCGAACGCATCCGAGACTTGTTATGGTCAGCAGATATCTTCTTCAAGATTCCATGTATCGTTTCGCGTTTGCTCCACTGAACAGTTTACAGCGGAAGAGCAACTCACTCCAATACGTGACGACTGTTTCTATGTATTAGTGACCGATATTCATAGACTGATACTCTCCATACTTGATGGAACTTACAGTTATATGTCCTCCAGGTTTGGTATTCAGGCGCAACAGGATCCAAGTCTAAACTTGTCAATCATGATTGTGATATGGAGCAACCGGGAACTACCTTTATTTGTCCATTTGGAATTAGGTACGATCTGGCTATAGTTCACCTCAAGAGCAGCCTTGCTCTTGAACCTTCCCCAAGCGGAACTATTTGTCTCCTCATAAGTTCCAGCATCAACCTCGGAAGAGGAGAACTCGGTTTTGACCTCCGACATTTGTCTGCAGCACGGAAATGGAAAATTCAAAACAGAACAAACAAACAAATAAAACGGGGGTTTTCAAAAATGAAGCCTACTTTATGACTTTCGGAGCACCCAAGAAACATTGTTATCATCGGGATTGAGCTCCGCATCTTATCTTCGGCCCACATCGACTTGCCCCTGATGCCGTCGCAATTGGACCTTGCAATCGCAACATTCCCCAGCTTTTCTTTGGTTCAGCATCTACGCGGCGGCCGGTACCGAAGACGATGGGCTATGCATAAACCACTTGGCAAATGATATGCCCGGAGGTGAACGAAGAGTGGGATAGAAGGTTGCCATTTCTGGACCAGAGCTTCGAATCAATATTAAGCCTTTCGTGTCAGGTTTTGCCTGAGGAAGTCTTGAGATGGCTCGGTCCATATTTCAGAATGACCGAGGCTTTCATTTGAAATATGTCTATTTCCTCACAACAATGATGATAGAGAAAGGAATTGCCGTCGTCGTCGTCGATCTTCGCTTAAGTTTGATGAGACCATGTGACTCAAGTAACCTCGTTTAACCTCATTTATCACTGGTTGGCAGTGGTTTGCCCTAAAATATCCACGAAATATATCACGCCCGCAGAGCGTCGACAAGCCGGATTTGTGGCTGTATTTAGGTACCAGGATGCTGCCGGAGAATGGATTTGTTGCAATCATGCCGGGGAGTTTCTAGTACCTCTTCGCGTTTCCCTTGTCGGAAACTAAGAGCCTCCCGGAAGAGCTCAAGAGTGGGCAGATAATGAATCGAGGAGGCAACTTGAATTGTGGGTCTCATATTGTTAGTATCTACATTGTATTTCTGAAAAGCTGATACATGCGAGGCTGTAGTGGGAACTTGACAATTGTTAATAGAGTCGAAGATGAAAAGAGATCATTCACCAGAGCCTTTGAAGGCAAGGAAAAAGGATGTCGCACCTCCGTTCCATCCATCCAATGCTACAGGTTCTCATCTTACCATAACTGTGGATGAGCTCATGAATTTGCGTCTAGTTGCACTTGGAGCAGAGCCTCCTACACTAGGTGAGTAATTCCCAATCCCTTTATCACGGTTTAAAGATGTTAGAAGCTTATCAAAAGAAAGTAATACGCGGTGGATTGGTTCTGTGTCTTCATACTGGGGAAATACTGCCTCGTGATGTAGTGATTGCCGGCCGGCATATTGCAGCCATCACCCCTTGGGACCATTTTCCGATTGCAGTCGATGAAATCAGCGCACGTGGCAAATATGTCTCTCCTGGCTTCATCGACACACATATTCACGTGGAATATACCAAGCTTATTCCCGGCGAGCTTGCTCGTTTGAGTGTTCCAAGGGGGACTACTACAATCTTGGCAGATGCCAACTGCATAGCAAATGTGTTCGGGGGCCGTGGAATGGATTTCATGGGTTAGTCCCCAGCTCTAGTTTCATGAACATCATTGACATGTGGTAGGCGAGACTTCCACTCCTCTTCGAATTTTCCGTCAAGGTTTATATGTCTTCCACAAAACTTGGCGCACTCGTGTACTTACGCTCGGGTAGTCTCTCATAAAATCCCAGGAAATGGTCCGAATATCGAGCTAGGTGGAACCTCGATCGACACTACGGAGTTATGTGAAAGAGTTTCTCAATCAAATGCAGCAACATTGGGCGAAAGTAATCCTTTCTCTCTAGATTTGGCATCTGCGCAGAAACAGGCTGCTGCTTTACATGCAGGGAAGCGGGTCACTGGGCATACTGCTTTGCTTGAAAATGAACCCCTCTGGGCATATGCAGCTGGAGGTATCGGCGATGTCAGCTCTTTCTACCCTGGCATTCGAGAAGTGCTTCAGACTAACGTCGTATTTAGGACCACAATGCACACCGACCTGAAGATGTGATCGATAGACTTAGGCTTGGTATGATGCTTACAGTTATGTCTGGATCGATGAACTCAAATATTGCGAGTGTCTTCAATGATATTTCATCATACAAGGAAGGCCTGAATCACTTCTCCTTTTGTGCCGATGACAAGCTGGCTGAGGATCTCGACTCCGAAGGACACATCGATCACCATGTCAGAGAAGCAATTCGATTTGGACTTGATAAAATGAAAGCGTATCGAATGGCAACACTCAACGCAGCACAATATTATCGTATTGACCATCTAGTTGGAAGTGTAACACCAGCAAAATTCGCGGATCTACTTATCTTGGATAACCTTGAGAATGCTCGGTGAGTGTCAGCTGGAGCATAAGGGGTTGTAGCTGACCAAACAAAGTCCCTCGATAGTGATTGTCAATGGCAAGCTTGTAGCCCGCGATAACGAAGCTCTGTTTACGAACACTGATATAGTTCCCGCCTTCACTCTCAACAGTATCCATATTGACCCACATTTCCTCTCTGCTTCGGCTTTCTACGTCAAAGCACCTCCCGGAAAGGCCTCAAGCTGGATTCAAGGAATGGAAATGTATGATGGCTATTTCAAACGCGCTTTCCATGCCCTGTTGAATTCAGATTCTACAGGCTCTCTCATCTGTGATACGAATCGTGATATTTTGAAGGTTGTGGTGATTGATCGTCATCATACAACTCGCAACTGTGGTATTGGCTATGTACGAGGATTCGGGTTGCAAAGAGGCGCTATTGCATGCACGACAAATTGCGAGAACCAGAATCTTGTCGTTGTGGGGACCTCGGATGAGGAGATTGCTTCTGCAGTCAACGAGATTGTCTCTTGTGGAGGAGGTTTTGTTGCTGTCTGCAAAGGAAAATTGCTTGGGAGCGTCAAATTGGATGTAGCAGGCTGCATGTCCTCACAACCTTGGGAGATCGTAAGAGACGATTCAATCGCTTGCGATAATGCCGTTCGAAATGTGTTAGGGGGGAAACTGAAATCGCCATTTATGATTGCCAGCTTCATTGGACTAGTAGCTGTTCCGGATCTTGGTCTGACTGAACTGGGGCTCGTGGATTGCAAGACCCAAGGTTTGATGAACGTTGTGCTTACTGAGGAAGAGGCTGTTGCAAGAGAAGCTGAGATTGCCTCTGCTAGACCTGTAAAGATCTGCTGCCGGTGTCCGAGTCACGCACACGATGTCCATCGCATGATGGACAGCATGACTGCACTTGCTTAGTCTTGGATATGTACAATTGAAGAAAAGGCCACAGTCTAAGAGTACTCGGGAATTCTACGATTAGGATGCCATCTAAAACTACCACGTGTGAGCACGTACTGCTTATAATATCGAACTCCCCTTGAAGAAGGAGGAATTATAGATAAGGCGAGCGTAAGAAATTCATCAGATAGTCAGCGAACATGGAAAAAAGGAGAAGCGAGGCAAGCAGGCAAAAGCAGTCTTTCAAGTTCTTATTCCGAGGTAGTTGTCGTTGAACCCATTAAGATCCTTCACCTGTCGTCGCCTTTCGCAAATGAGCCGGGCTTATGAATCCGTGCTCGTGATTGCCAATGTTTCTCTACCTCCATGATTAGTCCCTCCAACCACATCCAAAATCATCCGCTTTCGCCCTCATCGAGCCCCTTCTTCTATCTGAAGAATAAATGAGGACCACTTCAACCAAGATGCCAGAATTCCATGCCGAAATGTTGCCAAGGGATTGGCCACAGCATTGTGGCGGTCCTGGCAATCTCACAGAAGAGACAGCAAAGCAGTAGCAACAGTTACCACCAACATAATTTGACTCCAGCTCCACAATCCCGATAGGGATGCAGTGCTAGTATTATTCGTTGTGGTCGCCACAATACTTCCTTGAGTAGGTGTTGATTTCGTCGTCAGGCTCAGGGTGCTTGTTGCATTCGTCACGCCTGTCGGTAGTAACGTATCGGGCACGCTTGTTGTATTTTTCGCTAAGAATGTACTCTGTGCAGAAGCCAGGGTGAGGGAAGGAGTTCCACTCCACGCAGTAGATTTTCCCGTTACACCTTTCGTTGTTGCGGTATAAGCCGTAGTTGGCATGACTTTCCCTGTGGAAACCCCAATAGACTACATCTGGGTCAGATCCATATGAACCACAAACAAAATTAACAGTAGAACACTTACCGTCCAACTACTCTCATGCGTATAAGATGAAGAATACGAAGAACTTTTGGCTATAAATGTGGGAGACGATGTCCAGCTGCTAAGTGTGAAGGCCGAAGAATATGTAGAGCTTCTTGCCATTGTTGTGGGATATGTAAAGATAGAGGAAGTGTCTTTGATATTGGGAATACATGACCATCCAACTGCACCGTAGACGTAGTCACAATGATGGTTGGAGGATTCGCAGCATGATTTTTCACAAGGACAATTGCTTTCCGTGCGAGGCCCAAGAGCTTTGTCCTCGAGCGACTCGTAAATTGTTGCTGATACTGCGCAAAGGAGGAAAGCCCAGATTGTGCTGAGGACAGTCAGGCGCATATTGGCTGAAAGGGCGAGTGGCGTTTGTTTTAGAGGAGGGAAATTAATGCGATTTCGAATTTTACCTTGAACAACCTGAGAGTATCAACTTTGGAGGAAGTGTAGACTTAAATAGCCAAAGACTCTGGTTGAGCAGCTGAAAACATGCAAGGCTACGCATCGTATCGAAAGATTCCTCTAATGTCATCTATGGGAACCGCACTTGCGGGGGTGGAAGCCATGTCTCATCGAGTTGATCCTCCATATCGGACATCTCTGAAAAGTCATTCTTTCATTCGAGGAGTGTTCTCGAAATTCCATCGTAGGCTATTGTTATTCTACACCTATAGAAGGCAAGTTGGGCAAAAGAATATCTAGATCGAGGCAGTCCAGGTTTCAGCGCTGCCTTTTTGGACTGCCCAGTTTTGTGGCAATTAACATGGACGACTCCGGTCATACAAGCATTTTGCGTCTGCCGTGAGATGTGGTATGAGGCTCTCGCCACAGACAGGCTTGCGGACGTCCGTAACTGAAAGAGCAATGCATAATCCCCAAATCCACTTCAAACACGTCAAAGTAGTACGAATAAAGAGAATGACTATGAAATTCGGCTCTGTCCAGTTTCGACGACTTCAAGAAAGAAGCTAGGCATACTTGCCGTCCCTCCTTCCGGGCTTGAATACCGTAAAAACCCCCTCCTACTTGAGTAGGTACGCCGCTTTTCAAATCTGCCCGAATTTTCCCACACTTTCCACGTCACCAGAAGCGCAATGCAGGAGGCTTGCAGCAGTTGCAACGACGGCTGTACGAGGCCTTGGGACAGATTGGCTGAGCTGTAGCCTCGCCATGAAGTGATATTCACAAATCTAAAGGGTCTCAAAGTAAAGTCGGTCAAGATAGTGGAGAAATGACTTTGACCTGATAAGAACAGAAACTGAGTTGTAGAAGCGCACCGAGTAAGAGTTGAGTTGAGTGCTGAAAAACACATAATTCTGCGAAATATGTTGAAGATAGGACTGAGCGAAACTACTTGAAGTCTGAAGGCGGTGAGCCGATCCAAGCCCATTTGTTGGCAGAATCTTCGATTACAAGCTCTAAGTTTCTAGCCCTCTGCCTCGCTGTCTCTCACCAAGGAAACGAAATATGCCGAAAGAAAAGAGTGTAAATCCAGCCCAAGCCCAGCGCAAGGCTGAAAAGGCAAAGGCAATCAAAAAAGGTGCGTGACCTCTCAACACCTCCATTGCTCAAACCTCTCTCTGACCTAAACAACAGGTAAAGCAGAACAGCAATCCCGACGCAATGAAAAGCTCGCACGGCGCAATCCAGAACGTCTACAGAAACAACTTGATGAATTAAAAGCGATCGAAACGAGCGGTGGAAAGCTCACAAGCCATGAGAAGAGCGTGCTAGAAGGATTAGAAAAAGACATAAAAGCTGTAAAGAGAGCGCGAGAAGCATTAGGAGATTCCGCGCCAAAATTTAGCTCTGGTCATGGTGACAGAGGCGACAGAGATGATAGAGGAGGCAGAGGAGGGTTCTCCGGGAGAGGTGGCAGGGGTGGAGGAGTTCTCGGAAAGCGGAGAAGAGACGATGAGGGTGGAAGTAGTGAGGAAGAAGAGGTGCCGGATGATGTGAAGGCTATACCTATGCCGCGCGATACGCCTCCACCCATTCCGAAAGAAATACTGGATAAATGGTATCAGAAGAGGAGAGAGCGAATGGGAATCACGCAAGGAGGAAGAGGCACGAATGCGAACAATACACCATTGGGAGATAATTCCAGGTTGGGAGACAGGTCACAAGGACAAGCTATGGAGAAGCCACCTGTTTTGGAAGCTAAGACGGTCTACGAAGCGAAACCTATAGTGAGAGATCTGAGAAAAGAAGCTGTGAGCTTTGTACCAGCTGCAGTCAGAGCGAAGCTGGACAAATCGAAAGGCGTTGGCGGCTTAGTCGAACCAGAGGAGGCAGATATACTGGAGAAGGCGGGATATATGGGAACAGTACGGAAGCCAAGTACTGATCAAGAAGCTGCGAGCTCAGAGCGTCAACCGACTTCGCGGGCTGTTATGATGGAAGAGGTCGAGGATGAAGATGGTTAAACAAGCAAAGTGCCGGAGGAAGATAGATAGACAGTAAAATGATACCCCATTTGACGATCCCCCAAGATCAGGTGATCGTCCTAACCGTCATGAAATCCTTCCTCAAAGTTGCCTAGGCAAATCTAGTCCGGCTTGGTAACGGCGCATCTACAAGAACTAGGGCAAAGCCTTGTTGGCGGTTTGGTACTTTGCTTCCGCTGTTAATTGATAAATCAAGCATTATTGGATAAATATTGTTGAATTACTCATTATCTGTACACAAGGTGTATTTTTTTTAATTTCATTGACATAACTATAGAGATTCTGCTTATAATGGCGGTTTAGAAGTCAATGTATGTTGCAAACTTGTCAATTCAGCTATTGAGGAGATTTATAGACCAGCTAATGTTCTTCTGGAAGTTACCGAGAGGGCGTCGAGATTGCCAGTGATCGAAATCCGTGCTAGTAAAGGCGTCCATCAAGATCGCCAGTTGCTTTGCCAATTCCGAGCATTAAGATACTCCTCAGTTCGTGCCTCCCAAACCCAAGCGTCTGGGCCCTCCGACGCCGGCAAACTTTCCAGAACTCCCACAACCCCAAGCAACCTTTTCATCCTTCTAACGGTATCAAGCCTAAATTGATCTGAGTTATGGGTTTTATCCTTAAGATCCGTAGTCAGCGCCTGGAATTTTATGTTGATTGAAGCTGCTACTATGTTCAGCATGCCATCTAGGCATAGATACAAGAGTCTTGTTCGTTCAACGGACTCCTCGTACGCCTGAGGAATCGGACCGCTCATATCCAATGGTACAGACATGAAGTTGTTTGACAGCCATGTTTTACAGCTCTTGAACGCTGGTGTCATTTGCCAAACGGTTTCACCGGGATTATAGTTGAAGCTTGTGATGATATGAGGATGAATATATCCAAACTGCTCCTTCTTAGACAAGGCCTTGAACCACCCTTCAGTCTATGGAGTGACAGTCACATTTAGCTTCTTGAACGGTTTTCAGACCCCTGGAAGGAGATATTTATTTAGGAGAACTGCCTGGAGCAGCGGAGGTGGTTTAGTGAGGTCATAAGATCTCATTAAAGTGCAATCCCGATATACCGTTAAATGGAGTTCGGGCAGAAGGGATAGAAGCCCGTATTTATATGGGTTTGCGGCAGAAGTATCGGCATCACCCTGACTTTGATGAAAATTATCTAATTCGGCCTTCACCATCTCCTGAAGTTCAGGATCCAGCTATGAAAAGAAATCGGGAGTCGATTCGCTTGAACCTTCCCCAGTGGGCAAATGGATTACATTTATGGGATTCATATCTCTCTTCTTTTTAAAAACTACGACTTCTTTTGGGGGAATTTTGTTTACTTTGATAAGAGTACCGATACTGCGAAATGAAAGTACTGAATTCTGTAAAGGAATCTTGCCTCCGTCTCCCGCACATTTATAAGAAATGAATGAGGTTTGTTTTCTACAAGTTCAGTGACTATTTTGTGCTATTCCTTGAACCAACGGAGTAACAACAAATTTGAACAACAAGAGTTGTGTTCAGCAGCACCTTCACAAGAACAATGACTGCATAACTACCAATCCGTCTGCCAGCGTTTACTCAGTTTTGTTCACTGATTGGGGTTGATTACTTTTCCATTCGATGATTTTCAAACTGGCATGATTCCTTCAACACATCCTTATAGAAGCAACTACATCAATTAATGTTTGCTTGCAATAATTCTAGAGACTTTGTAACGTCGGGATTAATCGCATTTGATTATTAGGGTTAGATTACTAGATTTGATAGTCTTTCTATAGTTTGTTCACAGTCTACATGTTCAATGAGACTGCTTTCTAAAATGTGATGTATTCGTGGAAACTTTTATGATTTTACGGCTACCTGGTGGACCGAGAGTCCGGCATATCCTACACACTCATACGAGTAAGCAGGGGGAGAACAAAATGGAGTATCAAATGCTACTCAAGCGGAAAGGTTGGCTACCCAATCTCATATTTCAAGGGTTGCTCTCGGAAGTAGTATCATGATAAAAGAGCAAGTCAACCTCAAAGCCGCGGGAGTTCACGTACCCAGAGATTAACTAAAATCTCCGAGCATCCAGATATCCACTGGTCGGAGCTTCCCAGAACCAAGTTTCTGGGCAGTGAAGTTCCTCGACAGTCTCAAGTCGCCCAACCATGTTGAAATGGTTGTTTAGCTTTAGTATGGCTTCGATTCTAAACTGAGTTGCTTCCCGGGTTCGTTCCTGGAGGGCACTGTTTTGAGACTGAAATCTGATGTTAATTCGCTTCAGATGGGTTGATGCAGCTGTAATATTCATCATTCCAGTGAAAGCGGACCACCCGATTATTTCATTAGCGCTACATTCCTCAGGTACCGGCGAATCCAAGTCTAAAGCTACAGACTCGAAATTATTTCTTATCTGGATCTTGTTCCTCTGAACTCTGGTATTACCATCCAGTCAAACCTTGCATCCAAGTTGTAGCCTACATTCATGTGAAGATAGCGGTACTATAGTTGTTGCTTCTGAGAGAGTGCTTTAAACCATGCTTCATTCCGCGGATTTACGGTGACATTGAGCTTTTTGTAGACTTCATGAACCTCGGGAAGGAGCGTCCTATTTCCGAGTACTGCTCGGGGTAATGACGGTGGTTGTAACGGCTCCGAGGTTCTCATCAAACTGAGACCACCAGAAAAGATCAACAACCGAACTTCAGCAGAAAGTATTGAGGGGCCATCATCCAGCGATTCAGTGGTATTGTCAGTCTGTTTTACGTCATTCAATTCTTCCTTTCCAAGTTGGTCGTTAATGCTCGTGGGATCCATGATTCTTAAGTGCTTTTAGGACTTTAAATTGTTCTTGGTGAAAATATCGACAGGGATTTGTGACAGCGAGAGTTACGCAAGAGGCCAAAGTCGCGCGTCTCATTTTTAGAGAAAACTGAATTACGTTGTTTATTTTCAGATAGCTGAGTGTTCTGTACCTTCATTTCAAAAGCCGCAGTAACAGAGGTTACGAACGGGAGAACTTGTCTGCAGTTATCAGTTAGGGGTATAGAACAATATTGAAGTGATTAAGTCTCGGCCTTCTGTGTCTTGCTTGCCATTACGGTTTTTGCAAAATTGCAAGGTCGCCATAATTAGACCAACTCACGTTGCACAATAATACATACATGAATTAAATCGAACGTGATATGTTCCGTGATCTAGTTATAATAACATTTACTACAGCATATCAAAGGGGACTCTTTGTTAGAATTGGATACTTTGATTGTTTTTGAAGTTCTTAAGTTATTAAAGTGCATACCAAAAAGCGGGTCTAGCTGTCAATCTACGGGAGCCTGACACAATACGAAAGAGATATACAATACATATTCGAGGTGTCAACCTATCGTCAGAGTTACTTACTTAAGCGAGGGTATCCGGCGACGAGCGTCTAGTTGCTGCGCCACCTCCTAGTATTTAGGAATGTCCCTTCAGATGCTTCCCAAAACCACGTCTCAGTGAAGTCCCCAGTTCGAACATGTTCCAGGCGTCCAATGACTCCAAGAGCCTTATTGGTTTTCTCTACAACCGTTGGTACGAGTTTATTACCATAGTAATCGGATGGGTCGGGACGGATGAATCTCATCTCAATACGCTTGAGACGTGTCGACCCTTGTGCGATGTAAATCATTGCAGTGAAACTTGTGTCGCTCTCGAGCTGATTTGCCATGGAAGCGGGCTTGGGAGTTGTCATGTCAATGGCCAATGACTCAAAACTATTGCGCAACTTGACTCTGCAAGCTTGGAATTTTGAGATAGTATGGAGGCTAGTATCAACCTGCTTGTAACCTTGAATGACGTGAAGATGTCGAAATCTGAGCTGTTCTTTGTGCTTCAATTGTTTAAATCACTGTTCATTGTTTGGAGTTACAGTGACATTGATCTCCTCGTAGACTTTCAAGACTTCTGGAAAGAAGGCCTTGTTTGGGGCGACTGCTTGAAGTAAAGCAGGTGCTTTTTTAACATCGTAAGATCTCATCAAGTTGCATGCATGGGGATAAATCATCACCCTGATTTCTGGGGAAATCTAGAAAGAGCTGTAGCAGTGGCAATGGCAGTTTCAGATTCAACATCGTTCTGAATTTCCATGGCCTCACTCGATTCGGCCTTCAAGGACAAATTAGAATCAATGTTCATAGGATCCATGGTGCGAGCTTAGTTTGCCGAGGAAGTATTTGAAGCTTGTTCTCCGTTTCGATCTTGGGGTTGACTCTGAGATTGATTTTGATGTTGATTTGAATGCATAGGATGATTACACAATGAGATAAGAGTAAATTACAAGGGAAATTCTGTGATTCTATGGGAAATGAAACAGCGGTGTTTTTCAACGAAGGCGATTGTTCCATGCGATTGTTCTGATGATGCCCGGGCCAACAGAGATCTCGACCAACAATGGCCCTTGTCGATGACAAGCAGAAAAATGGTCGTTTGCCAGATTATGATTGTAATATTTGTTGATTCCTTGATTTCGTTTGTGAAAAGTGGATTTCCACGGAGACAATGAGTTTGTGGTTACCTAGTACGATAGATATTGCGTGAATTCTTCTTTGTCTTCACACAGTGTTATAAAATTGTGCCAATAGTCTCAAAACTTCCGTAGATGGCATGATCAAGCGAAATTATAGCCCTGGTAATGAGGTCGACAACCTGGCATAATCCTCACTTTCCATCGCTACCCTTCCGATAGTGTCCAAGAAGTCCTCGCCCTACTTCCCATACAAAAATATCGTATTCAGCCATACAATCGTCAAACTCTTGTCTTCCCTTCACTCGATAGCGGTGGTTCATAATCTTGACGAGATTTCCCCTTTTGATGTTTAATTGCTCTATCATACTAGTCAGTCCCTCTCCTCTTTTGTCAATATTTGATAGAGTCACGGTCGGGAAGATGAGAGTGATGCGCTTTAGGCAGCTAGAAGCTCGTTCGAGAAAGAATAGCCACTGGTAAAACGGGGATGCGTACCTAGAAAGGTGATAATGCCAGGTGATGCTCTTAATATTGTTCATAAGTATTACTTTATTACTTTGCAAACGTGGGTGGTTGTAATCATTATCGTACCTAGAATGATTCATTGATATCTGATTCTAGAATGAGAGGTTCTTAGTGTGCTTACAAAAGGCAATATTGCACGAGCGTAATATGTCGGATTCCCAAGACACGAGTAAGTGGCATCTTCCTAAAGGCTTCTTCAGAAGCAGCATCGAATATGGGCAAATTGAGGTTTTCGAAGATCTTAAAAGCTTCCGCATAAAGATTTTAGTTACCTTTGAGTGCGAGAAGAAGCGGTGGCAAATTTATATTGAATCTGTCGAAGTTGGAAACTGGCTGTACAAGATTGAAAGCATGTGGACAAATCTTGATTCGGATCTCTGGAGGAAGATCTTCAAGACTGTCTGCGCGTTCGCTCTTTCTGGCGTTGGGTGTAAAAGTTGTTGCAGTCTAAGTAGCAACTCAAGAATGGTATTTTAATCAGGTTTACTTACCACTCGGGACCAATGATGAGACTAATTTGGCGCTTCGCAGAGCCTTCTGGAAGTTGTGGGTTACTTTGTCACTTTAAAAAGCTGATAGGAAGCGCACTGGACCCCTTCATCCGTTCAAGTTCGCTCATGGTAATGAGATTATTATCTGGTTGAGTTGACATGGTTTGTCAAACGTTGAGGGTGTGATTTGTTGCAAGCATGTGGAATAGCCCAAAGACCCTGGCGCGTTTCCCAAGATACCATGTATCTTTTAAGCGGTAGAGAAAAGTGCAACCGAAATGTCAAGAAAGATGAAAATGGCACGAGAGAAAACCAACGACCAAAAAAGTAAAGTGTCTTGAGTTGTGCGAACGCTAGATTAGATTCAATATTTTATTCTTAATCTTCAGCTGTAGTAGCCCCATAGCCTTGGCCCGTTGTTACAACACAACACAAGCAATCACAATCGATTTCCAAGGCAGAACAACAAGATGGGGATGTGTGTGTTCGACGACAGTGGTACTAGCTACCACCAAACCAAATGAGGCACCATTCACGACCAATCTACGATGGGACATTGACTACCGACACGTACGAGGCCCATCTTCACGAAAGGTTGGAATCCCAGTCAAAGCTAACCTCTGCTACCAAGACAAGATGCTGATAAGTCACATCGCCCGACAAGCCTCCAAGACCTACCTCCCGAACTACGACAGATGATATTCGCAGAATCATTGCTTCTCATGGAACCTGCTTATGAATCGAAAAATTCACCTTTACTGGAGGCTTGCAAGAATAGTCATGCGTTGCTTGTTGATGCGCTCGAAGTATACTCCAATATCAACGTCACTGTTGATGATGTCTATTTAAGGTAATTGTGGAAACCAGAACAAGCGGATAAGCTAGCAAAGTACCAACACCTCAGGCTTCATCAATTCACAAACACTGTGTAAATTTTTAGCTTCATTTTCTTGGCTAAGCACTAATGATACATTGACAGGTATTATAATCATGATCTCTCTCGCTATTATATATTGGGTGAGCTCGGAGCCACCATCTGGGCTCATAACCAGTTCGAAGGCATTACCTACATCATGAAGACTGGTGATCTACCAAGTAGCAATCTGTGCATTGTGTACCGTTTAGCGGAAGCCTCTCGGTGCCTTAAGAGGCTAACGATCCAACTACTTCCTTTATCCGATAGCAATTTTAGCAAAAATATTGACCCGGAAACGGCTCTTGGGGGACGGCTGCATTGGAGGGATAGGGCCATAAGGCGATATAATATGGAATGTGGTGGCCCGGCAACTTTGGAAGGTAGTATCAATGATGTGGGAGAAACCTGGCATTGGGGAAGCTGAAGGAGAGGACCTTTTGCATCTGAAAGGGGTAGATCGGTTCAATCACTAGTGCATGTGGTGAAGAGTCCCTAGAAGGAAAACATCGAACGACGTTGTGAGTAAGTACATATTGGGAGTTTTGCTACTACTTGCACTCGGCAGTAGATGGCAATTCTGGTAAATTGGGTTACGGAGTATAAGATGACCGACAGACTATTAAATTAAGGCACAAGAATCGACGAGGCTCTGCGTCCTGTGATGTTTTCACAATTAAGCTTTCCCACAACATTAAAATAAATTTAAGCGAACCTGAGCTTCGACAATGATTCCACTTCGGTTCAGCTGCCGAGCCATCTTTACCGCGTTTGGACTTCAGCCCTATCGCGAGATACGCCACTAGTAAACATGCCAATCGGGCTTTCTGAAGCCGAGACATTGCAATGACACTTTCAATGCGGAAGTGGTGTTGTGAAATGCTTAAGTTCGAGATACTTACCTTGTACGCCGACTTACGAGGTTTACAAGGTACTACCAAATAAACACCCTCAATAGATGATTCGAAATGAGACACTTTTTATTACCTCTTCTTTCAGCCTTGTTTGCACTATCAGATATTGCTTCGAGTACAACATACCTGGAATCGGAATGTATTTGCTCTCCTCCCATAAATTCGTGCTCTCAGGCCGGGCCGCGATGCCATCTCCTCTCAGGTGTATTGAACGGAACGACAAATCCCACAACACCACCCTCCTGGGTTACAGCACCAGTTATCTCTTTATTTGATAAAACATCAGCAACAGCAAAAGACGGGACTCTAACAGCGAAGAATACTGTGTGGATGGTGCCTAATCCTGGCGAAGTATGCATAATTTCCGGAAACGCTACTTGGACGAGAGGATGTACCCAATATGCTGATTCCGTCTACACTGGCTGGGCATCCTTTGGTTTCCATCCTTTTGGAACAGAAAGTGGAACGTGGTTGGCATAAATAGTTGGGCAAGCCTCGTCAACTCATGACTCTTGTTCAGATCCTCAGCTATAGATCAAGATTGAGAAGATAAACGACGTGGCTCCGTAGGATACTGTGCTGTACAACAAGCAGAATGATGTTACTGGCCAGGCTGCATTGAGGACCGATATCGACTTGTTGAGGTTTGGATATGATAGGAATTGTAGTCAGGACATCCTGGGAAACACGACGATTGTGCACTACGATTGTCCAAGTGCGGGGTATACGAGGGATACTTTGGCGTGGAAGAATGAGTTGAATGGATATAAGTGCAAAGCAACAAGTGCTAACAAGAGTGAGGCAATAGGAAAGGAGGCTGCCTCTGTTGTGATTAGTGCTATGTCGGCAGGAATATGACCCAAGAGAATATATCTTACCATAACCATCAATAATGGCTAGAGCACTTGGGGCTTTCTTAATTTCCATGGAGCACTTTCGTTTCGGGTTGTGTCATTGTAGATCACATCTCGTCAATCTAGTCTGATGTCGCCTCGATGAACGAGCAACCCCAAGACCTCGCCTATTTTAGCCAGCAAAGATAAGCAAACTCCTCAACGTCCTCGAAAATGTTATTGAAATGAGATTAAGAACATGGGGTTCATGTATAGCAGCTTCCAACTCACTATGAAGCCTTTACACCATATAATTATCGAGCCAATTCGTGTGTTTCTCGTAACCACTAGCCGAACTTTCCATTTCGCAACTTCTCCAGAGTCGCAGGTCCTAAGAGATTTACTGACCTTCTCGATGTAGAGGTATACCAGCCATCAATCGAAATTGGTAATTTCGGTACAGGCCTTTCATTGATAGACCCAGTGTTCAGATTTACGCTTAGTTCACGGCTCGTTCGTGATCACCGCCTAGTAACGAAAGCCCTCCCCTACGTCTTTACTTCTACCTCGGGTTGTGGTGAACGAGAAATGCATTTTGTAACATTCTTTCAGAGCTCTCGTGACACTCATACCACAACCGTTGTATTGTAAGCACTAAAGCAGCAAACAAACACGAATTCCAGTAAGGGTAGGCATATAGAAACCGCGTGATCGCATCGAAGGGTTGGGAACCCCCAGCCTCGCGATTGATTCTAGGCACTCGGCACGGCCCTCAACGGCCTCTTGCCCTGAGATCTGGAAATAACGTGGCCAGTATACCGACGATTCCCGTGCCCCTAGTCTTTGGAGTTCTTCATTGAAAGTCATCGAGGTGAAACAATACTACCTTGATATGCGGCATCAAAAACCATCGCATTCAACATCTGAATAATCTGATAATCCTTGAGGCACATGGGAGAATGGTTGTGTCTGTGCAGAATCGAGATGACCTTGAGACTGTGATGGCCATGGGACTTCGGCTTTTGGAATCCAAACAGTTTGAGTTCAGTGGCAGTATTTCACCACTGTGATGTGATACCGTCCTGGCTACAGCAAGCCACAACTAGGCAGAAGGCCTTGAGCAAGAGGTCAAATGCGACGGAGGTACCTCCTGGCGGCAGTGAAATGTATCTGTGTGGGCGGAACATGCCTGCGGCGGCAGGAATGTTGCAGGAACCAACAAATAAAATAATAAAAATAATATTGGAATAAATTCTGAGAGTATTGTTAATGTCTTTGATAAACAAGGATGTGAGGCTTTCATCGGTACCACTGTCTCGGGAGCTCAGCCTTGGAAAGAAGATAAATCCAATCGCACACCTTGAAAGAGAGATTGTCTCGGGGGGAGTTCCCCGGCCTCGATTGACATTGGCATTTATGGAATATACCAAGGGTTGTTCAAACATTTTCGGCATGCCAAAGGGATGAAATCTCCAAAACGGTCCGAACGCTGGGCTGAGACTACTGGAGCCGCTCGTCTGGGGAGTTGGCAAGGAACAGGTATGAAGCTCTGTTGGTGTATTTGGCTCCTAGAGTCCCTATCAGCCTCTTAAACCTGCCCAAATGTTGGTGTGCAAGACGGATCTTTCCGTGACAAGGGCCATGGACTCGATCGACCAGTAACTTGGGACCGAGCTCGTCCCACCATGAAGCCGTCTTTCGGGATCCCGTCTCATATCTCGCATGGACTGATAGCAAGCCGTGCTCCCGTCGGCTGCATCGAGACCGGGAGCGTTGACGGCAACGGCATGTTTGCGTTGGGTGGTATGGTTTGAACCGATGGGGATGCCACTGACAGGTTTTGACCCCGCCTTCGCAAGGACAATCCAAGTAAAGGAATTGTTGTGATCCTGTTTAGGAGGTGTTGGCCAGCCACCGTGAAAATAAACCCCCATCAAAATGCATAAGATACGCCTGGTTTGGGATGGTGTTTGGGTGAGCGAGCTGAGGTGGAATGTTTCCTGCACGACGTCATCACCAAGCAGGCCGGGGAAAGCTTGGGGCGTTTCCGGTTTCCGGAACCATACATAACGTCCGCATAACATTAGGGTTTTGAATAACCAAGGAGGATGAGAAATTGTTGATATAAAAATATTCAAGAAAATAAGCCACATAATATTCAAGTAATATTAGAATTGTCAAAATAATAAAAAGCTGAAGCTTCCCCTTTGGGGAAAAGGATAAAAGGAAACGGGTGACTCAGATACAAGGCTTGGAGCGGAGTCATGTTTGCAGATATCGGGAGTATCAAACGTTGTATCCTCACTGGAAGGTGCGACGGAGTGGCCAAACGGTTGACTCATCTCATCACTCAGACTCGCTCATTTTCGCCTGCGTATTGAATTCTCGTGATCGCAACTTGCGATACTTCAATGCCCAACAACCTCGGAGCTGGCGAGAATATTTATCAGTCAAGTCATTGTGACATCTCGCGCTCTCCGCATTACAAATCAGTTTTGCGTTTTGCGTTCTGCGTTTCGCGTTTTGCGCTTTGCGACCGCACTTGACCTCGCCACCCTCGTTACGTTGACCTCACCTCCTATTCGAGGCGATATCGTATTTGCAATTGCCGACAAAGACAACACATTTTCTCAAGATCAAGATCAAGACCACCATCATGACATCCAGCGGTCTATCGCCGGCTCCGCCAACAGGTCAGCAGCATTCCTCACCGCTTTCTATTCTCTCCTTGGTTTCGTGTTGTTGTATCTGCGTGCAAGGTTGAGTTGCATATCATGCCCGAGTTATGGGGGTCATCTGCTCGCTTGCTGATGCGTTGGCAGAACTGACAATCGGACGTGATTCCGCCTCACGCGCAGGAGAGAAGCCGCCGAAGACACGAACATGTCGGTTTTTTAGTCAGAAAGGTATTATTTTGATTTTCTTTTGGAATATTTTGATTCGACGACGCGAGGATGTTTGCAGATACCAACAGTGTTGTGCAGCATCGTTCGTGAATCCAGTGATTTCGGACGCCCTGGCAAGCGTGGGGTATTTGTTGACGATCAGCTCAACACTGAAGCTTATTCTCGATGGTGGCTTTTGTCAAGGGAAGGCTGTGCTACCCAACAAAGGTTATACCACGTGATATTGGAGGGTAACACAAGGAGCCTTGAGGACATGACTGTCATACGAATCTAGGAGCTGATTGAGTTGCAGGTTATTGTCGGGCGGGCAACGACTGTTCATTTCTGCACGATGAGAAACTTTTCCCCGGATCTCAAATTACCGGGGCTGATGGAGAAAATGGCGGAGAGTCATCAAACTCCAGTCATCCTCCCAAGGATGATGGCCTCGTCCAAGACCGACGTCAAGCCGTGACTAAGCCTCCTGCCTCACGTATTGTCCCAAAGCCGGTGCCACAGACACAAACCCAAAATCCAAGGGAATTTCAACTTGGACAAATCCGAAGAAGATTCTCACCCAAGGAGTCCAGGCAAGGCGATGGAGCTGCGTTGTTGAAGTTCAGCCTTGCTCCGTCTGATCCAGACTTCCCCTTTGAGATGACAGCATTAGAATGTAGCCTCACTGTGCCAACTGCATATCCACACGAAAGGCCATCATTGAAAGTTGGCAACAGAGATATCCCTCGAGGATTTGCATTAAATGTTGAGTCCGGTTTTGACGGACTTGCGGCTGACAAGCGAGACAGCACACTCTTGGAATTGATGAAAGCCCTTGATAGGAACCTTGAAACATTTCTCTCGGCGCCCAAGGCAGAAACAATAAAGTTGGTACCCAACAAAGATACGCGACATCTGTCAAATCAACCAGCGCGAGCTGTCCAACCAGCAGCTGCTCCGGTCAAACCTGATAGCATACCTCAACAGTCATCATCCACTTCTAAAGCGGCCGCTATTGCTTCAAGACCCGTTGAGAACTTCACAGCACAACAAAAGGCCGACGCGGCAAAGAAAAGAGAAAATGAAGTTCGCCAATTGGAAGCGAGAATGGGAAGACTACCCCTTTACAAAAAGTCGGGTGATGGAATTGCGTATACTCTACCAGTTGAACCTCGGCGACGAGGTGAACTCCCTACCGCTTTACAAGCAGTGAAGAGCATCCAGCTATTCGTACCTCTCCTTTATCCTTTGCACACTTGCCGAGTCCAGCTCGAAGGAGTTGAGTCAAGCGAGTCGAAGCCTGTTGAGAAGGGATTTGAGGGCAAGGCAAAAGAGATAAGGGAGACCACCTTAATGGGACATGTCAACTACCTTGCTCAGAATATGCATATTCTTGCGAAGACTGTTCTGACACCAGAAGAGCCACCAGTCTCTACGTCTGTCGAAGTATCGACACCAAAAGCTGAGCTAACACAAGCTGCTGACAAAGGCAAAGGTATTGAAGGGACGCAAGACGCGGAGCGGAGCCATATTCAGTATATCACTCGTCCACCAGAGTGGACCATGATTGACGGTGATGACTTTTCCGGCTCTGATTCTGAAGAATACACTTATGACACAGGAGATGAAGAGTCAGGACCGGAAAGCGGAGTAGAACTTAAGCTCAAAGGGGAAGCAGAAGCTGAAAAAACACCAGATTTACCAACACAAAACCAGGAAAAAGGAACCGCAATCTCATTTCCTTTCATTGAGCTTTATGGTGTAGAGGTACTAGAAGTTGTGGTCCTCAATATCTCGGTAAAGTGCGAGAGATGCAAGGATATGACTGAAATTAAGGGATTGAAAAATGCGATTACTAAGTCAGAAAGCTGCAAGAAGTGTGCTAGTCCATTGACTGTTGGCTTTCGTCGAGATTTGGTACATGCACATGCAGTCAGAGCAGGGTTTTTGGATCTTGAAGGCTGTATCGTCAATGATATGCTACCAAGGTAAGCCTTCCTTGACTGTACCCATGATCATTACTGACAGTCCATAGCACATTCCTTCCGACCTGTTCCCAATGCTCTGAAGTATATCCAACCCCGGGCATCGTGTCCGTATGTGGCGAAACCACTTCCAACATTTGCCGAGAATGCCACCAAAAGTTCACCTTCAAAATTCCCAGCGTCAAATTCCTCCGCATCTCATCCTCCCATCTCCCCCCAGCCGCTGGACCTCGTCGCAAGAAAGAAACCCTCGGTCTAACACCTGGCACCGAGCTCCCAAAACGTGGTCGCTGCCGTCACTACACCAAAAGCTATCGCTGGTTTAGATTTAGCTGTTGCCAGAAAGTGTACGCGTGTGATAAGTGCCATGACGAGAGCGAGGATCACCCAAATGAGTGGGCGAATAGGATGATTTGTGGGTGGTGTAGTCGTGAGGGAAATTATAGACCTGAGGATTGTGGATTTTGTCATGGAGTTCTAACAGGGAAGAGGGGTGGTGGAGGATTTTGGGAGGGCGGAAAGGGAACGAGAGATAGGGTTAGGATGAGTAGGAAGGATCCTAGGAAGCATAGACGTGTTGGAGGGGGAAGTACGAAGCCGAAGGCTTGAGAGATGAAAGCCGACTCATGGAGTTTTGCAGTTTTCTTGCATATGAAAAGAGGTTAATACCTTCAGTATTACCTAGTAACATATGTAGTAAAAGAATACTGGCTTTCTCCGAAATTTTATCTGTGCTGAGCAAACCTGTGATGTATGCTATAGAGTTCCTACCGCAACGGAACCCAAAGGAAGTTCAGGTGTTGTATCTTGACATGGGCTATGTACACATACACTCCTACTCCAAACGCCTTTTCACATACGTCCGTTTTCAAAATGCTCCAAACCTCAAAACAGGATTCAATATACGCCACCACAACCATCATCATATAAAGACACCTCAAATCACAAATTCGGCTTTTCTCCCATTCCTCAAACACAAAATCAAGAATCAATAACGCCCCCTCCTCTTCCGGCCAAAACCCAGATCCCCACGACAACATGGGAATCTGACTTTTTATGCGAATCCACCCCTCCCCATCTTCACCTGTCAACGGCAAATCCCCACAAAGAGAACGGCTTTATAACACCGAAGACACCTCCGTGACATAAGAGGCTGGCATGCGAGGCTGTCATATGAGGCTATCATATGATGTGCTCCGAAGCGTCGTACTTTGGATCGCTGTTATGACTTAACATGTGATTTTCCTTTCTTTGTGAATCCAACAAAGAGGTTTGTACTGGGCCTCGTACTTGACTCAGTGATGAGGAACTATTGAATTTCAGAACACGTATCGAAGTACCCTCAATAAAGAAAAAAGATAGGCAGGTACACATGTGCCCAGCACGTGGATGGGTCCCTTGCTGATCCCTTTGTCCTGCCCAACAACTACCCCTTTGAACAATTTCCGCGATTCATTTATTTATTTATTTATTTCAAAACACAAGGGGAGGGGAGAATCAAGATTCGAAGAAGCCGCTGACGACATGAAGACCCTTTAGGGGTCCTCAATTGCTTTTCTGCGATGTTGATGTTTCGGTACTGTAGGGGACTGACTCGCCTCAACCCACCGGACGCACTGTATGTTTGCTTTTGGTATTGAGGTGGAGCCCAGCTTTTCGGAAGTTAAAGAAAACATGGTCGCCGAATCAGCGAACCGCAAACACCACGGGCGGATGGCTGCGCTTCCAAGATTCTCTGCGAACCTGAAGCCGGCATTCACAACGAGCCGAGTCAGGTGAACACCGAGATGCGGGGTCTGGGGAAAAGAAGGTTTGTTTGGCATGTCATGTCTGCGATCGACAACCTAAATCCTGCACACCCACTCAAGGGGAATAAAATCTAGATCTTGTCTCCCAACATTTGTGGGGAGGAACAGGGACTTGCGAGAAATCTAGATGTTGTGATCTACACTGCAAACAGCGAAAAGAAATAAATATCGATATGCAATACCTGATCAGTTGGACTACATTTGTCCACACTGTGCCGAAACCAGAGCGGTTACACCACACCCTCCTACGAAATGACAGGTATACGACCCGATCTCAAGCATGCTCCCGAAGCCGTGTGGGATGTCGCAAGGGAGGCCGAAATCGTAAGGAGCTGAGAGAGTGGCAAGAATGCGTACCGTCTACCCGGTTCTCGATCCGAGACTTGAGGGAGGGAGGTTTGAGATCGCGAGGGATAAGTGGTTGTGAGATATTGGTGGTGTGATACAATTGTGGAAAACGATAGCGAAATATTCGAAAATGAATAAATAAATTATTGAAATACTAAATGTAGTAAATGTTCGACGCAAATTAAAGGCGAGAATTGAAGCATGTGAATCTGTACTCAAAACTGGTACATGCAGAAAATGCAAGACACATAGTGAACGAACGCACTCGCGACTCGCACTCACAGCTGATGCTCTCAGCGTGTAAAACTAGTACTTCTCCAAAACACAACAACGATCAGCGCGAACCAAGCAGCAAAGTCCAGACGGTACATCACGTAAAACTCATACGAACCCATCTGTCGACATGTTAGGTTGGTTGTCAAAAGGTGGGAGGACATAGCGGTGAAGCTTCACCCACCAGCGACTTAGAATCGCAAGTATAGGTACAAATATACCTCCCACCACCAGCTGACAACCCCAAGCCACCTCATCACAAATCCTATCACATATCATATGATCAACCCCACCCAAATCACGAAAATAAGAGCGCCGGGTCGGAATCCGAGCGGATGGTTCAGTTACTTCCCCGGGTTGGAAAGGGAAAGGTAGCCGCTCGAATGAGGAAGTGAGGGGTGCGGATTGTGGATGGTGGGGCTCCGCTCAAGATTGAAGGGCGACGTATTCAACGGTCGATAGTCGGCCGGCCAGTGCTTTGCAAATAATTGCAAATCCAGTAGTGGCCTGTTTAGGGAGTTTGCGAAATGCTCTTCGTGCTCTTGAATCCTGGAGAAATAATGGAGATGCAGGGATGATTTTTAGGAAAATAGAAAACAGGAAATTCGCGCAAATTTCCGGACTGGTAGACTTATGGGAATTGGGTACGATCTGAAGAGAAGGGTTTTGGCCGTCGGGTTGATACCGGCCGAGAGTTATCTTTGCGACGGCTACGGCGACGGCGATGAATGTCCGCAACGTTGCGACAAGACTTGGGACTGAGGGCGCCGCAGGCTGTGAGAGCTATGGCGTAGAAGGTTCTCTTTTCTTTGCTTTTGCTGACAAGGAGAAATATAATCCCGATAAGGATATCACTCGCCATCGGAGTGCGACGACGAGTTCTAACCTTTCGTGGGCTCTATTTCGACCTCGTGGTCGGTCTTCGTTCCAGATATCGGTAATGCAAAATTCGAAACCTACTGTACCTTCTGGATCGGGAGCTTCCCCATTGTCACAAGAAATGCCATGCGAACTGACGATCTCCATCCCACGTGGTGAAAGGGCGTGGGGTGGACGGAGATGGGTTTGTGGGATTTGGGAACGTGGGAACTTGGAAGTTTTAAGGCTATGGTTGCTGTATTCAGACTAATGTCCCAAGGTATCGGATTGCGAATTTGAAATAGAGTTTTGGAGAAGACAAAGGAGGAAGGCGGATAGAGACGTATTCGCGGTGTCGCCGAGGAGGTGACTTCTGTGCCACTATTCCCTTGAAAGTGTCGAGAAACGTCCATGCCACCTTCCCGCGATGACAGCGGCTACTCCCTTCACTGTAACAATCTACTTATATTGATATGCAGAGTATGCGGCGCTGGCGGCACTGCTACAATAACTACACCTTATCAAGGCATTTGATAATGGAATTCATGCGCTATGCCAGTTCCCAAAACCGTAAAGCATGGATTTGGATATTCATTTTCAGGGAAATGAAGAAAACGTGGGATTTCCGGTCGTTCGACAACCTCCCACATGGTTGCCATTTGTTCGGGAGGAGGTCAATATCATGGGGTACGCTGAAGGATTCTGCCTCATGACCTTCCAGATACATCCCGGATCAGATATGAACTAAGGTTCTGAAAATCAAGCCTAGAAAGAGAACGTCTCGAATCTTGTCAAAATTCTAGGCCTTATCGCTCCGCAGTTTTCATTTTGCCTTGCGGCGCAACTGTGCGACGACAATTGTGAGCGTGACTCGTAAGATCTGGTAAGATGGGTGAAGTCTCTTCAGGGCACGCTGATGAGGCTGGATCTCTGTGAGAGAGGCGTTTGAGTGGTGGTGAGGCAAAAGAGGGATATCGGTCCTTTGAGCCGGCAGAAATGGTCATCTGCTGCTGGCAGAACTCACTTCCTCTGGCTGAGACTTTACGCAGCTCTTTATGTCGCACGATCTTCTTACGCTCACGTTCACGACAGAATTATCCTCGCCTTCTGTCCTTCCATCCAGCCGTGACAACAATCCGCAAAGTTAATTCGATTTAATTGCCCAGTTGGGAATTATTGTGTAGGCTGATCTCATGACTTGGCAAGCTCTGCTTGAGTCGCAATGTTGCTGGCGGGGTGTCCAGGCCCGGTGATGGCATTTTTCACATGACAACGGAAAAACTCTTTCCAGAAAACCAGGCAGCGAGGCCAGAAGTCACTACGCTTTTTGCTCCTCACTTCCCCTCAGTTTAACCGGACTCCCCTTTCCTCTTTAGGCAAACCGAGCGTAAGCAAAGGCGCAAGCAGACATGATTGGCTATTACTTCCCTGGCAACACTTTGTCAAGCCGGCGCCACGAGGCACAGGGATTCGCAATTCGGTCCGCAGAACTGGGACTTTGGGACGCGAATCATGTATGGAAGTTCTAGCTTGCGACGCTAGAACACCATCAAGGGTCGCCAGAGGGTGTGCCAGATGAGGGGGGCATGCAAGATGGCTTTGGGGAGTTTGAGATGGTGCCCGGCGATAGGAGAGGGTGTGCTGAAGAGGCGAGAGGGTTCTGTACCTGCATTTCGCGTGGGTTTTGAGGCTCGCTGAGGGTGTGAAGGTCTTTTATTAGCCGGCTCGAGTCGCATGGCAGGCTGGCAGCTGTTTGAATATATTACAGACGAGGATATAAATGTCGTTTTCTGCAGAATCCAGCAGAGCCTGTCAGCTAAGGATTTGCGACGCAACGCAACTCCAGTGTCATCTGCTGCAACAGAATTGATTGATAGAACGGGTATTTTGGGATTAAGCAGGACAACGGTTGTATCACAAGCACGCGTCTGTTGCAGCGAGTCGAATTGCGGCATCCAGCCAAGGCATTTGACCCAAGTCCAACCGCACCGAACGCCTCCTTCCTCGCGGGTCGCAAAGTCAGCTTCCGCGGTAGTTTGCCGTCTCGATTTGCGCACGGCGATCATGGGCTGTGGGTTCCGGCTGACCGCAAGCGGAAACTTCTTTGGGCAGTTGGAGCGAAGAAGGGCTGGAAAGCCACGCTGCAACACCACGCTGTGGCGTCTGGAGTTGACGATTCTGGAAGGATTCAAGGGGTTGCTCTTTGGTAGCGACGGGACCGCGAAGATGCAGGGGCAAGGAGAATTGATTGCCAGACTGCCAATTGATAAGGGCAGAGTAATTTCGGGAGCCATCCGTCGCTCGTGAGGTCCGAACATGCGTTCTCGAAATGGAAGTCCAGTCCTTTGGAATTCGATATGCGCATGTTTGCAGGGTGTGCTCGAGTCTTCCTCCGGGCATGAATCTGCTTTCAATTAGAAAATAATAATTGGAGGAATATTTGAATAATATTCTTCAAATCCCCAGAGAGTCGGAGGAACGACCGATCACTGCAATCCCAAAGGCCGACCCTGGCCCTCCCAATACGGTAAATATCTAATCTCCCATCGCAAAGGCCTCGAAGTCGACGGGTTTTAAGCTCGGGAAGACAAGAGCGATCGACCGAGCATGCGAAAGAGCCGTTACGACGCTGTAAATGTCCCGACCACAAAAATCAAGCCCTGAATTGTCATGAACCCCTATCACACCCGAGAAGTTTCAAAGCTGACTCGTGATGAACAGCGAAACAGAGAGAGCTCAGACTCAAAACATCGCTTGAGCACATCAAGTGCACAACGGCAAGGGCAGGCACGGCTCGCTCCCGAAAATCAGATGAGACGTCGGTACTTCTGTTTCGAGAATAAATGGAAACTACTGTACCTTTCTTGGGCCGTAAGATCGTCCGTCGGCCAACGGGAGGTTCTTTGATGATTGCTCGGGCGAGTCAAGGCGTGAGGATCCATTATTCGTGCCCAAGCAAAACCTGGTATCTAAAAGCGAATTAGTTATAACGTCAAATCCCAGAGCACGTTATCATATGTCACAATCCAAAATCTCAAAGAATAAGATGATGGCGCGGGAATGTATCTTTCGCTTCCAAAATCTGAAGGTCAGCGACTCGATGCACGACGATAAAATCAGATATGTACCGAACTTTTCATCCCAATGGTAAACTCCCAGCGCCACAATCAACGATCACGAGGCTGAACCCCAGACGCTGAGAGGCGCCGGAAGAGCGACCCGCAGCTTCCCCGTCCGGGCATTTCTTCGCGCTACGAGGCCTGGTTTGCCAGCTCGCGTTCAGCGAAACCCACATCCTTGTTTCCCTCAAGCCAAAAGGATTGTGGAGATTTCCTCTTTGGGTTCTGACGGTCTAGGGCTGGGGAGATTCAACCGGCAGTTTTACCGGCTGTGGATTTTGCGCTGAATTTGCAGTACCACTCCGCTGCCTTCAGTCTCATATCAGCGGGGTATTTGAGTTTTCATGTCGTAGATACCAGTACGACATCATGGTAGCGAAGTTATTTGAGCATCGCAGGAATCAGCCTAAGTTCTCTCTACATGAGCCTCGTGTCGTTTATGTATTCGTAATGGTTGGGATTTGGCAGGTGTTCAGCTAATGTACCCCGTAATGGTTGTCTGGAGCGCAGCTCACTAAAATGATCGCGAAATGGTACGGAGACTTGGACTCGGGTCTCGCCAAAATTCAAATAAATGATTTTACCCTCTTTCTGGGACTTTCGTACACGTGGAATCAAACAACGTAATTTGCAATCAATTACAAAACGATCCTCTGATGCCCGAAGGAGCAATAGAACCTCGGTTGCGCGATTTTGGGTTGCGAAATTTCGTCGCAGCGGATGTCCCGAGTATCGGAGAGAGTACCCGAGGGACAGAAAGAGGGGCAAATGGAAGGGCCACTGTGATGTGATGGGGATTAATGCGCATGAAGTTGATATCATGTGATTGCGCCTGCCTGTGATTAAGTGAAGCAGCTGAAGGAAGGTTCAGACTTGAGATGAACTGATCTCATGCCCTGTAACTTTCCATTGAGGGCGGAATAATTGCGCCTCCGAAACGTCACATTTCACGAAGAGACTTCCGCTATTGCGACACAATACCTCTTTCGTAAAAATGCGAGGGCCTTCAGGCTTTAAATATTGATCTCGTGCCTTGAAATGACGTTGATGAAGCCTTGGAATGGCGGTTGCGGCTCGCTGAGGGTTCCCCAATACTCATGTCCGGGTCAAAGGTCGAGGTCTAAATTCGGTAGGTGGAGATAAAGCCCTCGGTTGCCTGAACTCACTTCTTTAGTCCCCGCACAGCGAACGTGACGTATATAATGCAACTTTGACAGCTTTTGTGGCGAGTAAAGCACCAAAAAGATACGGAAACTGATAATCCTAGTTCATTAGTTCTCGGGCCTTTGTACAGTACAAACCATATTTCATCCGACACGATACGAGTTGGTTGACAGTCACCCGTCAGACACCTCGGCCCCGCACTCTTCATCTTTCTCCGCACTTTTGTTTCCCCGCCGGACCGCTGCGGTACGACTGACTGGCTCGTCACGAGCTTGAGCGATTCCGCGATGGTGACGCGAGGCGCGCACGCGGTAAATTCTCGCGATGCGCGAGGTTCAAGGTTGAAGTAAGGAGGCTAGTTGGGAAGTGCTTGTCGGCGCAAGATTCAGATTTTCTGACATTTTGAATTATTCAGGCGATTATTTTAATAGGAGGAATTAAATAATTGGATGAGAACGTGGTTAGGTGCCTGGTAAAGGATACTCAAGGGATAGCGTTCCAGCGGTTAGAGAGGCCACAGGAGGCTGTTGACAAGGGATGTGGCGAAGCAAGGCTGAGCTTGTCGGGTTTCGTTCAGATTCGTTGCGAATGGCCTCGTGATGAGATTTGTGACGAGATGGAACATGTACCAGTACAACAAATCTACATGCGCTGAGATTTGGAATCGCGGTTACGTTTGGGGGGCTGCACGACCTGGAGAGTCCTGGGGGTGGCTCTGTTGTGTTCGCTCTGATCGTCGAGGCCGAGATGAAGGGGTTGGCTCGCGATCCTGATGAAGGTGAGGCTACGATGTCATTGCAAGATGTCAGATGATGAGGATGACTACTCTGTGCATTTGGCGATCCCTAGGTACAGTAATCATACGAGAGTCAAGGCAGAATAGATTAAATAGTCTGGATGACTGAGTGATACCGTAATACCTCCAGCCAATTCGCTGTGCATTCGACCATCACGAGGAGATCCGAATTTAGGGTTCAGCTCTCAGCTCATGCAACTTGCCACAGCGTTTGCGCAGTGATATCTGAAGTATTTTTGGACCCCATCCTTGAATGGGCACCCCGAGGTTGACTCTGTTGACTGTGAGGGAAACATTGGCGCCCACGACAGTGAGGTCAGGTCACGGGTCAGATGACAGTACTTGATGCGTTGTAATACCATGAGATCAGCACCGTTTCCTTGAATCCGAACTCAATTACGGGTGCTTGAGATAGGGAGCAAACAATCGTATCCATGGTCCTGCCTAGAATGTCCCAACTGCGGTCAAGGAGGGATCTTCACGGAGCATGCGAATTTGTGGGAACAACGCATTCAAAATGTCTCGGGCAAGTGTTGCTGGTCTGGTGTGCCTTATGATATCGCGACAGGGCTGAGAACAACAACGTCGCCCTGAAGAGGTAATGAGTTCGTTGTCGTCGGCGCAATGCTCCGAAGAAACGCAAGGAAGCTTGTTGGAAGCTGTTGTCTGTGGTCATCTCCCTTCTTTAGGCGTAGTTCGTGATTCTGAATGGCTTCGACGCCGAGTATTAACTGGCGCGTGGGGATGCATAAGGTACCAACAGGATGCAGTTCACGGCAGTGTGATGTGCTTTGGTAGGCAGGCGCTCAGGTCGGTTCAATCCAGCACATCTAATTGTGATGATGTTTCATGAGCTGTCCTATCCTGAGAACAATTCCGAAAAACACTCAAGTGTTTGCGCGCATGACCTTTCGTTCCTGAAAATCGCTTTGATTTAGCCAATGAGAAAATTCAGCTGTGATGAGCATTATTTATTGACTGTTAGATCTCCAGAGTGCAAAAGGAGGATCGAGACCTGTGATCTGAGCGTTACGCGCGCGAGGTTGATTTATGGCATAAGGAGGCGATTTGTGAGTGGTGAATTGTCGGCCTATGATAAGCAGCACGCGGTCGCGCACGTTGTGAATTTGCTTTTGATGATGATTGATTTGCGTGGTGTTGCAAATCGCCCGTGTTACAGCGAAGGCGGTACGGGTCGAGCCTCTAGCTGATAGGAGAAATCGGCAGTCAAAGTCAGGTGGGACGAAAACGTGGGGTGACAGCGGGCGTGGGGGAGGGGAAGGGGAAGGGACTGGATTGGCCCCCAAAGGGGAAACATGTTGCAATAATGGTGCAATAATCGATAACAAGAATGCTTTTTTGTTTGATACTGTTTGTTTTCGCCGAATTGCAATGCTGCGAAGAGTGGTTGTTGCGAGGAATGTCGAAGATGCTGCATGCAGGTAAGGAGGTTTAGATCTTGCATTCTTTCCTGTCCGTGATCGTGGAGGGGCTTTTGGCGAGACTTTGGGCTTGCTCGACGTTGCTCACAACTCGCAAAAGTGATCTTCGGGCAGCAGTGAGGCGGCGGGACGGGGAACTTGGGGCCTGATTCCCGGCGGCGTCTGTCATTTTTCTGATAACAAGAGATGAGGGTGAAGTTGAGATCCGAGTACTGTGCCAGATTGGGATGTCGCATCGCATTACCTGGGCTGTGGAGCAGCGCAGTGGATGGGTAGGATTCTGCTTCAGCAGATCAATGTAACATCCTTGTTTCGTTCCTACTTGCTTCTTGCATGTTTGAAGTAAAAAAATCTTGAGGAGATGACCTCCGTACGCCGCAAAGATACAGAAAGTCTGAAGGCTGCGATGTCGAATACAAGAGACCACGAGGGGTGGCTCGAAGAGGAAAGCGGAAAGCCACGCTCCACTCAACTCAGGGTGGTTCAGGGTCGTGTGGGGGTGAGACCTTCCCATGAGACATGAGAAGGGTGGGATTTGGGATTTTGGGGGTGGCAAGTTCCCCTGTCTCATATGCCTGGCCTTCCAGAAGCGACTCAAAAAGAGGACGGATTTGGAAAGTACTGGGGGCCGTTGTGTTTGCTTGCGCACCCGGGATGCTGGCCAACGGATTCTGAGCATCTGACAGCTTGTGCGACGCATCTGGCAGCGAACGGTTTGAGATGACTTGAGTGCGTGGAAACCGGGGAAGCTGCCCGGTCGTTTGCACACATGCTGAAATAATTACAGGTCGGTTTTGTATGATGAATGGTACCCTGAGGCAAATTCGGGTTCCTGCTGAAGTGAACATTCAACGAATCCGTTTCCATGCGCTGTTGTTAGAACGAGGCTGGCAGGTTAAAACCGTCGGAGGCAGGTGATGTAGCCATTAGCCAGTTCTATTCCATACATCCCTCTTGTGGAGAGGAGTAAGCCAATACTCGTAATCATCTTAATTTCTTCTTTCCCCAATCCCATTGCCATGGTAATAGCGCCATCCGTGGAGTCTTCCGGGGCAAACCCGCCAATTTGGATAGGCTTCTCAGGTATAAGACATTGCTCAAAGATACAAATGTCTGAAGCGTACATAAGGCTGGGGGTATATGCTTTCCAGAAGGATTTCTGGAGTTCTTGTAAGGCCAGATAGATTGGTGATATAGAATTAGTATTATTAAACCAATACTAGAATTGTAATCGTTAATACTTGTTTTGTTGGGTTCTGCTCCTATCAAATGGAGCTTTCATCTCAACCAAAATTGGGCGCAGCGCAATCACACACCTCAACACCATTCGAATCTTGCTGAATTGGAGACAGCTCCAGTACGAAACAGCAGGGTTGGTTGGAGCATTATTGAGCCAAAGTGCGAGCAAAAAATGTCGTGAAATCACGTGGATAGCCCCACTCAAGACCCCCATTCTGTTTTAGCTCGTCGGCGACAATCAAGGCTGACGTTCAACACACTCACGTCGGAAGAGCAGACAGCGTGACATCCTCTTCACCTCGGATTTGCACTTGCCTTACCGCCTCTATCTCGGTCCTCGAAACCTTGATTTTGCTTCTGATGCCAGACCAACGACAGCTATACCCGATGGATCTTTCTTTTCCAATCAAGATTCAGGCTCGTAACCGCAAGGGATCCCGAGCCTCGGGAAACCATATTCCAGAGTTGCCAATGGTCTCCAAAATGAACGTGGCCAGAAAGCAATACAGGACCGGCTTACCGTTCCGCAAGATGTTCTTTATATCACGTACTGAGAAAAGAAAAGACGAGGCGTCTCCTTGTGACTAGGCAAAAGTGCTCGACTCCATGTCTCCGATTGTTGAACCCATCCTCGTGGTATCCGGCTCCTCGGGATCTCAGCGATTATATTTTTCCGGACTGAGACATTGTCGCCGAGCACTCAGAAAAGGCTGGAAAGTCGAGTGGTTTCTTTTCCTTCCATGTTGATGAAAGCAGGGCATTATTTTGAGGAGGTCATTCTTAAAGTCGCTTGCCAAGGGTCGGGCAGCAACGGGGCCAGTTGAGGTAATGAGGTTGGTGGTAATCTGGAATGTGCCGGATTCATTGGCGTGAAGACTAGGACCTTTTGCAGAGCCGTTGCAAGAAAGGTTCCATATCTTCGGGTTTCTGTTGATATGTTGTGGGTTCTTCGGCCGATTTAGTGGAGCTGAAGTTCGAGCCTTTGATTTACAGAGAGGGCCGACCGTTAAAATGCCTGTGGATAAGGTTCCAAGTTCCCCGCGGCTAGTCGTCGCAAGAATTTGGCCGAGTTACTCCATCGAGCAGGCTCCTACTCCTTGTGGCCTAGACACGTTCCAGCTAGGCGCTAGCAGTTTCCGACGTTCATCCTCTCGGGGCAATTTAGATTTAGATCTAGATACCTGATCTCTGGGTGAGAAGGAAGTCCCAGAGCATCACCTGCGCGTATTTTCAGTGACCTCGTCGCGACACGGCAAAGTCACCATGAGTTCCATGTTACTCGACTCGCGCTGCGATCCGGAAGAAGAATTAACAGCTCCAAACACCAGCATTGATGCCAATGGCAACTGTGCACCTCTTCGTTACTTGATTGAAATGACCAGAAAAGCGTTGCTATGATCACGGCCATATTAATGCGGGATCACAGCCCTTTCCCCGGCATGAATAAGAAGACGCTGTATCAGCGCTTTGTAGAGCACATGACACCTCTCGCTCGCCAGGTACACCGCAGCACCTCATCCCGCTGTCGGGTCGCCCGTTCCAGCAGTCGTAATGTCGACCTCCACAGGCATCTTCAGGCTCTTGTAGCAGGTCCTCGTCCTCCTGACTCCTGATCCTGAGTTGGCTGAAGAGCCGAACTTACGAAGCCGCTGCCTCGTGGCGAATCCGGGGAAGTAGCAGCATGGTCCAAGTTGGCATTGGCATTGGCCGCGTTGCAAAGAGAGTCAATTCTCCTGACTACTGCTTCCGGGTCTGAGAGTCCATGTTGAGGTTCTTGTGGTTGTGATTCAGTGAAGGTGAGCACAAGTCGTCAGTGGCCGCCAGAACCTGAGTCGTGCCCAATCCTGCACCACTGCTGAAGCGCTCCTGAGTCAAGCGCAAGCAGCCTTTTACCCCCATCTTCCAAGCCTCACTGCCCTCGCTGCCCTCGCTCTCCACCGGAGGCCCCTGGCAATTCCAGTGGAAGTTGGCTGGAGCCCTGAAAGAAGTCCCGATCACAGCGGAGAAACTCGTGGATTCATGGATTCACGCGGGAGCTGGGCCTGACGACTACTGAGGCGTGGTTCTGCTTGCGACACGGGGAGGAGGGGAAGAGGGAAGGAGCATCATGGTCAATACCGAGATAGGGATTGACGAGCGTCAATAGAATGAACACAGTATGAAAAGGAAGGCGCTGGCACTATCACTTCCGCCCGCTCGTAAAATGCCCAAAAGGCAGGCGCGTTTGAGGCTGCTGGATGAGCAGCGAGCCTTCCACTCGCGCTGGAGCAGAAAGCAGCAGGTACCGGTGCGAACATCCTGAAGTGACGGTGCGGAGGGCCCTCGGGGCCTCGACTCCTGAAGCAGACGCAGCCTTGAGAACGCCGCCGACAAGCCCTGGGGGGGGTGATGTGCTGCCGCGGTGCGTGTGTGGCCGAGCCCTTGATCCCCGTGAATCACTGAGTTTTGGCGTTGCTCAGCTGAATTGCCCGTTGCGGCTTAGGTGCATTGCCCATTCATAGCGCTAAGCCTCTAGCACCGGAAGGAGCGAAAAAGGTAGAACAAAACAAGCACACCCACTCCCACCCATGTGCGCAGGCCCAGGACTATTTGGGTTCGCACACATCCACCGCATCTGCAAACCGAGACTACTCTAGAGGAATAATACCCTTCACCTCCCAGCGCTGCATCTGGTTTCTTCCCAAACTCCCACCACTGCATATTCACCTTCACCTCGCCCATACTCACTCGCCATTACCAAGCACGCCCTCGATCCTTCCAGTATCGTCTATATCTACGGCATCCGATTAATGCACGCCGCCGCCGGGTCTCGATTACGGTAGTAGCAGATCCGATTGAAGCCGATCTAGAGACGATCAACTTCGACCGCAACACCAACACCAGCTCAACTCCAAAACTAAACTTCTCCACGAGTGCTTCGCGACAATCCGCGAGCATACCGCAGCCGTCGTGTCTCCGCAAAGATAGCAGCTCGTGCATTCGAGCCATACTGCAACCATGCCCGCTCGATTAGACGCGCCGGTCTTGACCGTTGACGTAGGACTTATTAACAAGGTCGACACACGCAATGTTGAAAACCTCTTCAGCATGTGGACAGGTGAGCAGCAGAGAGCTCTAGTGCCGCATTGCTTGTACTAACGACCACGCAGTATTCTCAAGATGTTCGGCATCATTAGAGGAGGGTCGACGCTTAGAGAACCTGAGCTGGAGATTATGGAATCGCGAGACTTTCTGCTGCGATCCAGTATCTGAGGCCAACTCGACGACTCCAGCAATCTCATGTGCAGCACGAAGTTCAGAGGGTCACTACTCACAAACAGATGTACCAAGTCTGTCTGGAAGTCTCGATTCGCTAGCAGACGAAGAAGCTCTCGAATTCGACAGCGACAACACCACCTCCTCCACCTCCGCACCCCTCGACATCCCACATTTCCAAGTACGACACGATTCTGTCAGCAGCCGAAGTCGAGGTCGTGAAAGACATATCACTCCAGACGACTTAAAAAAGATGGTCATTACCATCAAAGAAAAGAAGGATTTGGAACCACTTTCGCCTAGTAACCATTCCTACTTGGCACCATTAGTAGAGAGAACATCAACGCCACCCCAAACGACCAACATTGCCACGCCACAAATCGCCATCCCGGCAATTGAGAGCAAAGATTCAACCTCGGACTCTGCTTCTGATGAGTCAATGCAGGCCTCTTCCGACTCAACAGCAAGTGGTATGTCCGAACGAAGCACTACTAGTGTTGTTCGTGGCTTCTCCCCATCACATGTCAGCTCCTCATATAGATCCGTTCCCCTCGTCTCAGCTCCTTCCATTCCCGAAGCTGATCTCAACACCACCGTTCCCTCCAAAGGACCTCAACCAAAGAAGCACTCTATGTTCGCGCTTGGAGGATCTTCCGGTGAAGACTCTATGAGTGAGCAGACCAATTCCATAGAGAACAGTCTCCAACCCATCCGACCAAAGAAGAAGAACACCATGTTCTCATTCGGTGGCTCATCTAATGAGGAAGAGAGCTCATTACCCCAGAAGGTTATGAAAGGCGCCTTGTCGAATGGGCCCCAACGACCCCTAACCAACAAGAAGCAGACCTCATTCCAAGAGGAAGTCGCCACGCGAACCATCCAAGAGGAGCAAGGGGACGACGATGTTTTCGAAACCGACGAGGACGATGAGATCGACGAGAGCGCCATTGACGATGACGATGACTCATCAGATTGGGAGGATTCAGTCGAGGACAGTGGCAACCCAAGTATTGACGAGAAGACCTTCTTCCAACGCGTGGATTCCAGACCAAACCTAACCTCGCGGCGTTCCCTCATCACTACCATGCTTCACCAAAACGACCGAGCACATGCTCTCGCACAAGCAGCACAAACCTCGAGATCCACCCCAGCACTTCAACGGTCCCGAACCACCTCTCCCAACGGGCCCTCACTCGCAGCCTCTCCGGAGTCCGACGATGCCGCTCCTTTGATGATGAAGAAGGGATTGAAGGCCATTCCTGAGATTCCACGGAGCACGGCTCAGCCACAACCAATTATCCAAACCACACCAAACACCGTTTCACACCAAGCAGCCCTCTCACCCCGAACTACAAGACGCAAGATGATCAACGATGAGCTAACCGTCAGCCTTCGACAACATCTTGTTTGGGAACATCGACAGAAGTCGCAGACTGCCAACGCCGTCTTGCAACGCAGACATACGACCCAGGATATGGCAAACTTGAAGCAATACCCCGAGAAGGTGCACATGAACGGCAAGGACTTGGATGGCATCAACGCCAGCTGGAATCAATACTTTGGCCAGGGCTTGGGTGAATATCACTCAAAGGGTTGGTAAATCTATCAACAACATAATCCTCATATAAGACGCATAATTGTAATTCGAGATGGGTCCGAAGGTTGCGCATTGAGGTTGCACCACCATACAAACATATACGTTCTGGCATAACAGTACATTCGACATACACGGAAAGAGGTACATATACAGCCCAACACCGGCTTCACAGCCATCAGCATTCATCGTCTTGGACTTCTTGGCACAGAACCAGACGTGCGGTATATCAGGATCAGGAAAGCATTGGCATGGATAATGTCTTTCGCTTCAGCCACAGCATTTGCTTTTCAGCGATTTTCTTTCTTGTATTATTTGCGCGCTAAATAGCCCATACATTGGTGGCGTTACAGCTTCTGCCCTCGTGCGTTCTTCCTTGAAAGGAGAATTGAATCCGAGGCAGAGCTTGGAAGGGAAAAGAAGTTTTTTTGCTTTTTATTTTTTTTTACGATACCTGGCTGGCTCACGGAGACCAGTCACGAACATTGGCGTTTTTATGATACCATGGATTGGACTTTGATTTTCCCCCTGCTTTTTGGCCAGTTGGTTGAAGTGCCTTCTAGGGCTGCCCGACTGGCCTGTTGTACAAGGTGGTGCTACGATAGGAGTAGTTGCGAGCAGAGTCTTGTGAGATCTGGAGCTCGCGAGCAAGCGCATACTTGGAAGCGAAGGGGATTGGATCATGAATGGTTGGTTTGGCCTCAGCTTTGAATGCAAACTGGATGGCAAGCGGAGCAGAGCGTGCGCGAATAGCTAGCTAGTCACTCTACATAGCTGAATCAGAAGTGTGCACGAGAATAACTTTTCCCATTTCCAATGTCTTGTGAATCAATATTCTCAAACGTCCATTTTCCATATCCGCAACTCGGTCAGAGAACTCCTGCAACGACGGGGGTTGAGCAAGACGAACCACAAAAGCCCAAGGTGTCACGGGTGTGACACATGGCGGGTAAACAATCACGCTCACAACTACTCGCATGCAGCTTTTCTATCACAGGCCTGTATCACCGACCGCAGGTTTCACGGCGTCTAGGAATCTGGAACTGGGCCAGACAGATTGGAGAGTTGGGAGAATCTACAACACATACAGGTTGTGTTGGTACCTGAGTTTGATTTAGCTGGTGAGGTGTTGTATGTTATGCGAGGCAGGAGGGAAAATCAAAATCTTGATTTGTTGTACGGTGATGTTCTTGGATGACTGTGGTTGTGGATGAGCAGGTGGCGTCGGGTTGCCGAAGTGAGTAATAACTCAATTGCTCTTCCCCTTTCCTCGTAAAACAGGAAAAGATGTTGTCATTTTTACGTGAGCAGACAAAGTGCTTAGTCGAGCCTCTACCCGTATGATGCGCAGAGACGGGGTTGATGATGCGGCGAGACGCGTGCTAACTTGCACCAGCTTAGGGGGATGGAGATGATGTCAGCCTTATGGGATTGGTGCGTGGTGTTGATATACGATGCCGGATCGGGGAGCGCGATGCCGGGGCGGGTGTGCGGGGTGCGGGCAGGCTTGATATTGGAGTTTACGGGCATTGTCTATCAGTGGAATCGATTTCGGATTGATTTTCGGGTCGACATTTAGATCGGGTTGAAAGATTGGATATTTTACGATTGGGTTGATCGTTTGGCACTTTGCAGATGATCATCCCATTCAACAATGGAGTGTTACGCCGTTCGTACATCTCCAGAATTAGTCTCGGTCAATCAAGTCAGTAAGTAAAGGGTGAACAGCAGAACTGAGGCACGAGACACCGAGATAGGATGGAGATGAGGTGAGTGAGGCAACCTACGAGATGCTGGGATCTTGCGATCGTGGAGGAAGTGCGGAAACACAAAGGTAAGGCAGTCAAGCTAAACCATGAGTTCAAGCGCTGAGTGGCCTGATCATGTGCTCTGTTGTGTTTGTTTGTTTATAAACAGAAGCCAGAGTAGAGATGTGGATGGCTGTGGGTTGTGTTTCCATCCCTTTGAAGCGTCACGGTGTTGTGAAGGGGAGGAAGAGGCCCCTCATTTGTTGTACGTTTGAGGGTTGCAGGTTAAGGTTGTAGCGAGGTGGTGTGTTGTACTCCCCCCTTTTCGGCCGGATCGTGCATGTACATTTCTTATGTCCCGTCTATATCTGCTTTGTACACCTGTTAAGAGGCACGATTACCAACTTGAGCCTGGTTTGTGCTACGGATCTGGCTGGCATGAACAATTGAATGGTAGAGAATAATCCATGCACTATTATTATGGATGCGCATGTGGGAGGCCTGCGGAAACAGGAGTCTGGAGTAGGGGCAGGTACCTACGCTAGGCGCAAGTGTTTGCGTGGGAGGCGAGAGGAACGTACCCGGGAGTCGGGTTGTGATGGATTTATGTGCGTGGACGCTTGAAGGCTGGGATGGTAAGGGGAAAGCGAAGCCTGGAAAGGTACAGCACAGCGAGCCCGGCACAGCTGGATTGTATGGGGATGGTACTTGGCTGTGTGATGTCGGAGGGAAATGTGACAACGAGTGAACATGCTGTACATGGCGAGATAACCCTGGTAGGTGGGTGGTTGTGCTCCCACACTTGGGCTAGGAGATTTATAAGGAGGAGGGTGTACTTTGGGGGTTAAAGGGACTGAACGAAATGAGGAGATTGAGGGGAATGGGGGTCGTCCGTCAGGTGATGGAGTGGGTGTGATGGGTTTGGGGTAGGACTTGGAGATATGGAGGGTTGGATTTTGGTCTGGAGTCTCAGGGGAGTTGAGGGGAAACACGGTGTTGCGAATGAGATTGGATAGCGGGTAAATGATTGAGGTGGGTGCGAGTGAGAATTAATTCAAAATGTCTTACTGGAACGGTGTGGTCTTGACGCTATTGATGGGGGATGAACGTAGGTTGTAGGACAAGGCTGAAGTGATTGTGATGAGCTGAGTGGCTGTGGACCATTTTCGGTAGACCGAGTGAGGTTATCAAACCCAATGTCTGAAACTTTCGGACGGGAACAAATAATCAAATAATTGGAATATTGATTTATTATTTCTTGCTATTTCTTGATTTGCCTGCTATTTCTTGATTTGTCGTCCAAACACTTCCTGGGATGCGGCATCGAAACAAACATCCAGTGTTCCAAAGAGTCAGCTTCCCGCACACAATATTTACGTAAAGATACTTCATGCTATGTATAGGTGTTTCTCATACTTGACAAACCGCACTCATGACCCCATTTTGTCCACATATACCTTGCTGCCAACACTGCCATCGTTGAATGGCGCAGAAATGCCCGTTTTGGGCCATTAAAGAGAGCAAATTGTAAGCTTAATACTACCTTGGGACCCTGAAGAAATCCAACAATAGGGAATCCTCCGACGGCAACCACATTCGGAAGCTCGACTGCTCTTTCCCCGCCGTGCGGCGAGGTAGATTGCCAGATAAATCTCGGGAATATATGTTGGTTCTGACCTGCAGTCGCATCCGATCCGTGCCGTGCGGGAGGGAGGGCCCGTTGAGGCCTCTGTTGGTTTGAGATTGTCATCTGCCATGCCCTATAGGGTCTGTCGACAATGCCGGATAATAATATGCATCTCGCTGAAGAAAGCCACGTTTGTCGTTCGGTGACGAGATCAGATGAGAAGCCGACTGCAGTTACAAGGCACACGGAGGCGGCGAGGACTATCGGGTCCTTCAAATTAGGATTCGGGCTCATGTGGCATGAAGGGATTGTGAGACTTGATATTGGAGGGGAAGGGGGCACTTGTGGGAAGCGACGACGTGTTTCTTTGTTGGGATCAACTTTGCATGGTCTGCAACCCCCAGGTACCTCAGATAAGTCGATATTGCAGATGCTGCGCGGATGCAGGTGGATAGGCTGCGAGGTGCAGGAGTTCTCTTTGAGCTGAGGTGAGCAATTGATGTCCGCTGCACGACATGACGACGAGGGTGTGAGTCTTCCAACATACGTGGGATGGTGTCGTCCAAGATCAAGATAGATTGTAGGCTGCGGTATCGCGACGTGAATAATCCACGGTCATGAATGGACCAGATGTTGCATTATCGGTGCTTGAGCAGGTTGCTGAGATGTGTTGTGCGCTGCATAACGGCGGTGAAGTCGCGCTGGATGATTGGTGCGCAAATCCCCACGCGCGTAAAATCTACAACTGCTCGATTGCGCCAGCTCCATTCTTTCGTCCAAGAAATAATTAGAAAATAATAATCGATTATTTTTTCTTCTTTCCTTCGGACCCCGTTGCAACGCAAGGCATTGTCGCCATCTTGGTTTTCAACCTCGTCGAACCCACTTACCCCCACCGCGCAGAGATCTTCACCGTGAGCGCGCACACTCCCGCCGCTCCCTTCGGACCCCTCCTGCACATCTCAAACGCCTGGACTGCTATCGAACTCTCCTATCTCCACAAGGCTATTATCTCACGGTGGACTCGGTGGATTTCTTCACATGCTCCCGCGAGGCTGTGACACACTCCAGCTCCATCCGGCCCTTCTCTGTGGTCTTCGGACATTACCCTTTCTCCCAAGTTGCGTCCCAACAAGCTTCTTCTCCAACCAGCAATTGCATGTTCGAAAAGCGCTATGTTTACATGAACTTAGTGCAGCTGAAGGGTCACCATTCATAAGGCTGGGTCGCGTGTCTGCACGGTTTGATGAATTGTTAATTTGGGCAGCACCCACCAGCATGGAAGTCGGGGAGGGGTGGTTGGAGGGGTTGTTCTTTTAGCCTGATGGTGAAGAGAACGTCGTCGGGGAAGGCTGTGCTCGTGTCCGTGGTTGACCCTGCGATTCCACGCATCCTGGTCCCGAAGAAGTTCTTCAGTTGGAGATGGCGGTATGTGTCACTTTGGCTTTTGATTTGTCGAGATACGTTTGTTGCAGTATCAGAAACTTCACATAGAGAAGTGATGGCAGAATTTGCAACTCGCGACCACATGGAGTGTCCTTGACGGAAAAACGCGGGTACGTACCACAGGGCTGAACGGCCCGGACCTATCAGACCGCCTATACAGCATGCGACTGCCGTCACGAGACTGCCTTCCACCCTTCAGATGATCTGCAAAACCTCACCGCGACTTCGATATGAACATTCGCATGAATTACACGAAAACACCAGCCGCTCTAGGCTTCAGCATGGCAACACTCTCTGATATTCTCTTCGGTTAGAGTCTCCACGTTCGGAAATCTCTGCAATGTCGCCATCTGAGATTCTCACTCCCCCGCCTCAACGGCAGAAAAGGAAAGCGTTGTGTCTGTTCCTGAGTCAGTCAGCTGCTCTGAAAAGTTTCAGGTCCTGAAACGAACATGCAGCTCAAGGCACAAGTATTGCTGCCTGAGCTCCTGAAATATGGTCACTACGACTCTACGGTCTCTGACGGAGAACCCACAGGAATCGGTTCTATTTCGGCTGGCCAGAAGATTTCCAGAAAAGAGCCGACTTGCCCAAGTGGGTCATCCGAAAGCTTGGTTTAGGAAATAGAGTTTACCTATGACGAGCACGTCTCTCAAAGGGGTAATTGGAATATTCTGAATATCTTCTGGAATGAATTTTGTCTTTACGGCAGCTTGGCTTGCCGCTTGCTCGGCGGTTTTGTCGTTTGGCATTTGACGGCTATCTCGCATGAACACTCAAGATGAACGACTCGAGGTAAAGTTCAAGAGGCATTAGACAGGAGTGTTCGACGGCTTCGGTTTTGCTTCGAATGTGTGCGACGCGGGGAACTTCCGGTAAACTCTATGTCAGGGCATTGAGGATTCGGGCCTAAGGAGGTTCGGTGACGGAACTGAATTGTGGCATGCTGAAAATGCCATGAAGTAGAATAGAGTTCAGTATCTCGCTTGTTCTCAGCAGCGGTGGCATGGCAAAATAGAGTTCAACGTCTCGGTTGTTTTCCATCCTTCGATGCGGGGTTCAAAACGCCAAATTGGTCAAGAGGTGAAGGCATGGCATGAGTCATCGGCTTTTCTTTTCCATCGTGTCTGCGCTGCGAACTTCAAGGCAGTTCAGCTTTGCCTCCTTGATGATGATGCGGGGTTCAAACCGCCAATGTGATTGAGAATCTGATGAACAAGAGGCATGCGCCAAGAGACTTTGCTTCTATGCTTTCATTGGTAAACCCGAAGGCTTCTACTTAATGTGAATTTGAATTACTTTCAAGTTGTATTACGCGCAACTTGGTCTGTGAGTCACAGACTTCAGAAATGAGGAATATCCTGGCAAGAATACTTCCTCTCTGATGAGCCATTATATCTCTTTTGGCTCTTATTTGCCATTTCTTTCTTGAAATTAGCTTATTTGTTGTTACTGAGACAATTCAGTACTTTCAAACCGCGGTCAGCATCTACCTACGTCGTTTTTAAAGGCCTCTCTTTCCGCGAAATATGTTCTCCAGGCGACTTGCTCTTGAACGTAGAATCGAAAGTCGGTTATCCGAAGCTCTTTTCACATGTATTGATTGCAGTACTTCACTTGAATTTTCTGTTGGAGAAAATCGAGTTCCACAAATCTGCATCTGGCTGTCACGAGATGTTTCGCTTGACGTTCACATGCTCTCCTCGTGCTTTTTCCCAGTAGTAAGGCCTCGTTCAATTTTGAGAATTATTGAGGTCTTGATAGCATGTGCTCTCCTATCGAATTACGAATCACGCCAAGGGTATTCATCACATGAACTTCCTTCTTTGAGATGTCTATTCTGAGAGGTAGCTTTTAAGGTTTTTCCGAAGTCTCAAACTAATACAACACCCTCTGTGTCAACGCTTGTTCACTTTAATCAATCACAACAATTTGGGAACGGTACGGCTTTTCCCTATATACGAGCGGGTTGCAATCTTCATACATTTCCCTCTATTTTCCTCGTACTTCTTATTACCTGCAGCATACAAAATTACTCAAATATAATTTTGCATTCGTTTCCTTTGCCCACTAGCGCAACAGCGATGGTTTTCGTTCCCACTTATTTCCTGAAAAGATAAAAGAGGGTTACTTTTAAGAAGGTACTCAAATATTATATGGGTATTTGTAATTATGTTTGACATTAATATTACATCGACTGAAGCTATGCGTTTGGGGGAAGTAGGTGTACGATGAACGCCCAATTTCGCGATCTTGTATCCGTCACGGCTTGTCCTCTTTACAAAGAGCACTGGTGAGTCATGGGATAGAATCCCGAAACTGCTCTGAGAGCGGTTCGCCTTGACGAGAATACCGAGTTTAGCTTCTCCGAGCACATCGGCTCGATTTGATTGGAATGTTATCCCCGAAAAGTTGCAAGACTATATTCAAAGCACTCCCTTGCCGAATCATTCGCTCCATATTCAGTAATAGAGATATCTCAGGCCAAAAACATCCGTGTCTGACTCTTGTACGCCCACGCTATGCTCTCCATTTTGCCCATTCCCGTTGCAACTCTTTCCTCAGCTCGAGTTAGATTTCCTCGGGGTAATTTACTTGCTCCTCAACCGAAGTGATAAACACTTCAGAATTTCGAAGTTGCCCCGAATTACACACATCATGTTTAATCAGCCACAGGTTTATCTTGTTCTCTACAATCTGTACAGCACGTGTCCATTTCTCTACTTCCAAGTAGCTTGAATTGGGTGGTGTGTACCCCTTCAACATAGGTTCTAAGTCTATTGCCACTCCTCTACGAATATCAGTTGTTGATGTACCAGTATCGACTAGTGCTTTTCATCCATTTCGATAACAATGGAGCCGAGTTGCAGTTTATAACTTCTCCCAAAAGGCCCTTGAGCTCCTGAAAACTTCCTCGAGCTGATTCGCATTCCTTATTAAAAGCAAGACCTTCTTCCAACTAGAATCCAGAGCGATGCAACAACCCTTTGGCGCCATTTTTTCATGTTTGCACAGCCTCACCATCCATCATGCCCTGGGCGTAACAGTCTCCAATCAATTAGAAGCCTCTTAGCTGTATAGAGTCCTTAGGTGCCTTGCCGCCCACTGATGGAGAGATAGAAGAGGCTGACTGTCGAAGAATTAAGAGAGTGCGGGCTCCTAGAAGGAGGCAAAGTTCGTCATCAAGCTGTGGTCCAGAAGGCCGAAGACCCATGTGCCCGGTATCAGTAATGAAGAGTCGCCGCCGAAGAATTGCTGTACGTACAGCGACGTCGACATTCACACAAGACTCTTGTGATTCTGCTAAATCCGAGGCTACAATCTTTTTCACCAAGCTATCCCAAGAAAACAAGTATGGGGAGTGATTTTGGCGAGGCGCGGGAGGTTGGTGAGCCTCTTTTATCCACAGTTCTATCTGTGCTGCGATATTACCAAGATGGTCATCTGTCACACGATGACGTGTGGAGCCTCCCACAAGAGCATTAGTATAGATTATATCTGCACATAAGGTCCTCAAAAAAGAGCATCCGAATTCTTTTCTTATATCAAAGACAGGAGGCCCATGAGGCTCAAATAATTGGTAAACGTGGCTTGCCCAAGATTGAACCACCCAGACTAGGTCCTCTCTTGAAAAGCATGTGTCCTCCACTACCACAACTCTTCCCTCACGAATTCCGGGATATTCTAAAATTCCACTATGATCTCGCAACCAAACGGTATCACGCTCGGCGGCCAGGTATTTTGTAACTCCTTGGAGGCATTCTGCTTCTCCAATGCGTCCGTAAGGATTCGAGATATGCCTTTCCCAGTCTGGAGGATCCAAAATCTTGCTGTAGGCTTTCTGATCAGAACATTGCGAACCAAGCCGTTGCCCCTTTGGAGCACCAGCACACGGAATAGAACGTAGAGTTCCACTATATTCTTCTTCTTTCGGGCTCTCTGCGAAAATGGAAACACTAGCTGTGACATTATAGTGCTCTGTATCTTCACCGCGGAGGTGATCAAGATCATCATAAGTCGCACTCCAATCCGGCAGCCACGAAGGAAGATCTTGTCTGTTCTTTCGCCCGATGTCACCTATCAGTACAATAAGCGATCCGGTGGTTTCTACGATGCTCAAGACGGTGTTCCGAAAGACTGTAACCGTGTCGAGAGAATAGTCGGGTAGGATTTTGACTTGGTTTGCCGTGGGTGGACCTTGAATCAATCCAAGCAATGCATAAACTTTGTCTCGATCATCTGTTGCTTTCCGATGGCTGAACCGCCCTAACTGCGATAATAGAGATGTCTGTTCGCCGTGAAGCCATCGGCCACGCATGTCATGAATGCCTAGGACTATTCGAGAAAACGACGCCAGGACACTTGGGTACTCCTTAGGGAACGTAGTGGTTTTAGAGACGAGCTGGTTTAGCGAGTAGGATGTAGCGGCATTAACAATCATATTCCAAGGGGCGGTCATCGAGCCATAGAGCAGTGTAAGGATCTTCGGGACAACAACTTCCTGGACGACCCATATCCGGTTCCACCAGCCACTGGGCATGAGAAACCGCAGTGCTTCAAAGAGATCTCTTTGATAAAAGGAGTCCGATCGATGTCGAGATTCGTCATCGAAATGCCGCGAGATTCTCCAAGTCTCTATCATCGCCGTGGAAAATCGAAGGCCCAGAAGTCTGGAGTCTACTCTTTGCAGAACCTGCGAAGCTGTGATTTGGAACTTCTCCCAGATAGATGACTACCATTTCTGCTCGCGTATAGATATCTTTCACCAGCCTGACCTGATTACTTCTCCCATCATTGTCGTCCTGGTTAATATAGAGTGAATCTATCTAAGTATGTGACTACCACATCGGTTTGTCTGATTCGTTTGAGTGCGGATTCAAGATTCAGAGTGGCAGGGCGTTTGTTTCCGTCAGAACAATGAAACGACGGATTGCTTTAGGAGCTCCCCAAACATACGATAATGCCTTATAGCTGGGTCCATTAGCCATCGGCAACATACTTTATCCTCCCACTGGCCTGGAAGGATGTCGGCCACACGGATCTCTGCTGAGTGGAGCGAGAAATACATTTCATCAACTCCTTGCACAACTGATTTTGCAAATGAAACAGAGCAGTCCAGGCAATGGTCGTTCGGCGGTCGTTGAGCCCCCGGAGAGTCGCCTTACTTCAACGTCGTCGATGGGCTATGTAGCGAAAGCCAGCGAAGCTGGTGGCTATGCAATCTACATTCAAGGCTAGCATTGCCGGTATGGACGCATGCACCAGCATCTGCAGCAACTTCTTCAAATCATTAACATCATAGCTCCTGGCAACCCAAAGGCTCGCATACAAAGGCAGTCGCCGGCAGGCGGAGAGCAGAGGTAAGCTTGCCTTGCCATATCTGGGATGGGCGATGTGGCAGACTCTGGTGTTGCTGGGAAGAATGCTGTGAGCATCAGAGGAAAGTAAAATCTTACATCTTATGGCAGGTTTACCGGAGTGTAGTAAACATTGTATAGATTATGATAGCATGTTAATGTCATCACATTGGGAGTAAATTGACAATTGTAAATGTCTAGGTAATTTGAAGGACTAGGACTTGCGAACCCCTGAAATTAGCGAAAGAATGCCTGCAATTTTAGCGTGAGGCCGCTGAAGGATTCTCGCCACACCACGCGTCGCGACTCCCCAGCATTCACAATCCTTCATCACCTCCTTTCGTGAATGCTTTGCATTAAGCACAATCCTCAATCTCAGCGACGAGTCATCTTCGCTCCACGATGCATCTGTACACCCTTTTCGGCAGTGGCAATGCCAAGCTTTGTTTCGTGGAGAGAACCCCGCGCCTGTCGGCGCTTCACATCTTCGTGTTTCAAGTGCCACGATTGGCCAACATTCAGCGACGACCTAGTTTCGGCGCCTCTCCCCTATTCACCAATCCACCACCTCACCTGAGGAAACAACTGTTTAGCCGTTGTCTTGAGCCCATACTATAGACCTTCTCATGCTTAACCTGACCGAATGCAGATCTTCAAAGAGTCACTGGCGCCGAGTGGCTGCAACTGCTCGGAGAATCGATCACGTTCATGCAGGTACGACAAGCTTGTGGCGATTCCCCGAAGCCTCTCGTTCAATCGTTCAAGCAGGTACTGGCCAGCTGTGGGTCATCTTTGTTTGAAGTCGTTGAATGGCACTTTGTAAAAAGGCATCTCGACGGTTCTCCACCGTTTTTTCAGGAAGACATGGTCTTCGTGAAACATCACGTCAGGCTTCTTTGTGATGGAAAGGCTGATTGTGCTTTTCCGGTCTTTGAGTAGAAGACCCGTTGAAAGACTATAAGTCTTTGAATGCCTCTCGGCATTGTTCATGAACAATAGGCGAGTTAGCACAAACTCATTGTTTCTATTGAATACCATTCTCTTTCTCATTGTTCTCGTTGATTCGAGCTTCGTCAACAGCAGTCGGTCTTTGTCATTCAAGTACTATATCACTGCCCGTTAATCGAAACAGCATTCATTTCAGGAACATAATTTCCATCATCGAGCCCTGGATTCGGTTCTTTTTTCCCACACAGACTCTCAACTACAAACGAGACCCCCCATTGCAACTTCAACGCAACCTCCACAGATACACAAATATCTACAACATTTACGAATTCGGCAGGACTGAATCCTACACAAGAATATCAACATGCATTTCACAACAGCACTCGCAGCTTTGGCCCTCAGTGCCACCACCATCAGCGCTCACATGGAGCTCTCATACCCAGCACCGCTGAGAAGCAAGTTCAACCAGAACGCTTTGAAGGCTGCGCCAGGAAAGATCGACTACAGTATGACCGCACCAATCACTGCTGCTCAATTCCCGTGCAAGGGGTACCAGACTGATATGGCCGATACTGCTGGAGCCGGAGCTCCAACCACAACTTGGACTCAAGGTCAAAAGGCGAACATCACCGTGGCTGGCTCAGCTGTCCACGGAGGAGGTTCGTGCCAAGCAGCGCTCTCCTACGACACAGGAAAGACATGGAAGGTCATCCACAGCTGGATCGGCTCTTGCCCGCTGTCTGCTGGAGAGAACTTTGACTTTACCGTCCCATCGGATGCCGCAACTGGAACCGCTCTATTCGCATGGGTAAGTAATCCCCTCCTCCCTCCCAAACAAAAAATGATGAAAACTAACAAATTTCCCTTAGACCTGGCTCAACATGATCGGTAATAGAGAGTATTACATGAACTGTGCCTCCGTCAATATAGCTGCCGGAACTGGAACCAAATCAGCAGTAGCCTTGTCTGCTCGACCAGACCTCTTCGTAGCCAACCTGAATAACGGTTGTACGACTAAAGAGCAAAATGACTACATCTACCCCAACCCAGGCCCCGATGCCGACGTCACCAAGAAGACAACTAAGAGCAACACTGATTCAGGCGTCACTGGAACCTGTGCTGCAGTTGCCGGAGTCGGAGGAGGATCAAGCTCATCCGGATCCGGATCTTCAGGATCTTCCCCATCAAGCGCAGTCAACGCTCCAGCTTCATCCGCAGCACCAGTTGCCTCGTCCGCTGCACCAGCACCAACTGGCGGATCGTTCATAACATCTTCGGTTGCAAGCAAGCCAACATCAAGCGTCATCTCCATCAACCCGCTCCCCACTACCTCCGCCACCCCAGTCGCCAGCAAGCCCGTCCCCGCCCCAGAAGCACCATCAAGCACTGCTTCTTTCGCACCACAAGCTAGCACCGGAGCTAAGAAACTCTCTACCGATGGAGAATGTGGAGGTCTACAGACTTGTCATGACGGTACCACTGCATCGACTTTCGGTGCTTGCTGCTCGACTTATGGATACTGTGGCAGCACGGCGATGCACTGCGGGACTGGATGCATGAGCGCTTTTGGACAGTGCGGTGTCAATGGCACTTCAGCTGTCCGAATGCTGAGAGGAAGACGGTATGGCGCCTAAGGGCGAGAACGAGGAGGGAAAATGAGAATGAGAGAAAGAGAATCACGGGAGGTTAAAACAGGACTCGAGGGATTAGTTCTAGGTGGACTGACACGCTTCGAGGAGGACACCTTGTGATTCTTGTCCATTCCTTACAATACTTTTGAAAAGCTTCTTGTACTTTAGCGATTTTTAGACTGGTACTACCCACATAGGCAAGGCGTTCCAGGCGCCAATCTACCATAACAGAAAATAAAACATTGTCGAATTACAATTCTTTATGATTTTTGACCAATTGTGAATACAGTATGAACATGAAAAAAAAAAACTCTTTGTTAATAACATGACTGCCTTTAGCAATGGCTTGATTCAATTGGCAGATGCCAGACTGCAAGCTCACCGGGGGGTTTTGCGTGGTGTGAACTATACACACACTAATTGGGCATCTGGTTTGCTTTCTTGCTCTCAGAACTCGGGGACGAAAAGACGAAGGTCAAAAGGACGCCAAAGGAACATATTTTCGAAGTAACAGAAAGGGAGAGTTCAGGTACTGGCGAAGTCAGGAGGCTTTCATCTAGAACAAAAAGAAGAATGGCGCCTTATGATTGTCCATGAAAGACACAAAGAGCGTGATTGTTCAAGAAAAATCTAGAATCCAAGTTCTTTGATTCTCTGAGGCATTCGCGTCAACCCGCAAATGATTGTCCGCCATAATGCTCGGCTCTGCAAATCCACCTTCAGCAGAATACCTGAGCTCTTGGATTCCACCAGCCAATTGCCTTCATCGTATCCAAAAGCCGGCACATCTTGCGCGTACCATTGGTCGGACAGTGTTCCAGTCATACTTGGATGGGTTCGCAAATACTCCGTAGTCCCAGGCCATTTCGGGTATATCCATCTCTTGTTCGTAAAATCATTTTTCATAAATTCATGGCCACAGACTAATCCCTTGATGTATCGCCCGCCTCGCTGCGGCTTTGTTGTTGGTTGTTGCTTTGTCCTGCAGAGCCAGCTATTGTCTCCTCTCCAAGGACTTTACTAGCTGCCATAAATCTGGTTCCCAAATTGTATTAGCTAAGATCATATTCCACCTTGAGCCCATTATCTAGATTATTCGATAGAGCTAAACATCGATTTACTCCAAGAGGTAAAGATACAGGATGTTCTGGGAAGCCTTACAGTCCACCATGGAAGGCACCTAACCCTCGCACTGATTCTGCTTGTACGCTTGTCATTCGAAGGAGGTTCTCGAGGTCCGCGAGGTTGGCAGATAGTTGTGCTAATTGAGCATGAAGATGTGACTGTAGTAGTAGACGTCATTACGCATTCAATTTTATAGAAGATTGACGAAGACGTCGAGAGGAGATTCACGTACCAACTGTCGAGGTTTGATGCTGCTTGGCGCTGTTGAAAGGCGGGGCGCGTTGGAGGTTGGAAATCGCGAAGTCATGCTGAACTTTGGGAAGTGCCAATTCAGCCTAGTATGCAATCTTTGCTAGCTATCTGTTTCTATCCCGTGTGGAACAATGGAAGACTCTGAAAGGGAAAGGCGGACAGTTTTTCGAATTGCATGCAAACCTTCAAGTCGCGCCTGCCCCGCTTGCCAAAGTAAACAACATTAGCTTTGGGCACGGACCAACCGAGTGTACTCAAATCCAACCACATCCTGCCCTCTTCCGCACTTCTTTGCAATAACATCGTCACTCGGTATTGTCTAAAAGCCATTCATATATCGAAATGATACTCGATTCCCCGGGGTCTCGAAGATTCTGTTTGGACCGCTCTCCTCTCCCAGTCCTGACGCTATGCCTCACCTGGAACTAGGCACTTGCCGATGACACGGATCACCCTTTCTATTCTTTCAGTATATTCAAGAAATCAATGTCGATCTTCATATACGCAGGTTCATTCGGACCGAACGGCGTTATTTTTTCAATCCAAACCTCACTATATATATAACAGGAACCCAGCCTGTGCGGCTTTTCTCATCCATAAATATGGCTTCAACACCCACGGCACATACTGCTTCGCACGTCCGTTACAGATAAGCTTACGCCTGGAATGATAATCATACAACACGAACAAGACCTTTTGAAAGCAGCAATTTTCCAAGACACTGCATACCACAACGCCATGAGATTCTAGAGCCGATTGCCGGATTTGAGCCGGAGAGGACCTTTATCTGAAGGTTGGAAAGAGTTTAGAACGAGAGGAAGGTGCCTAGCGTTTTCACAATCAATCACAATATGACTTCCACAACAAGAACCACATCGATCAAGACCCTTACTAGAGAGTGCCGTTTCCCTCTTGAAGTATTTCTCACGGAACTTGGCAACATCAACCTCGTGGTGCGCCCGACCAACACATCAATTCCGCCTCTCTCGGTTAGGGTCGAGTACAAGATCCCCAGGACTCTTGTACCTTACTGGCTGCATTGGTACATTCCAGAATGGAGTGTTCATGGTGTTACCATGGGTTGCTGTGGATTGTTGTTGATCCATTTCTACTCGCTACGAATATCCTCAAAATCTCCACGCCTGTGGAGTTTTGTTCCTTTGATGAAAATGTCGTTAGACTTGCATGCTTTCGCAATTGGTACGAACTTGTCAAGTAGTGCACAATCTCGTGGATCCTAACGAGAGAACCAAGTGGTCGGGATGCTCACAATCTTTAGCCCGTTCCTCCTTATGGCGATACATTCTCCGGTACCTGTCTCCGGCATCTGATTCTTCAACCAGCTCTTGTTTTACCTCTATCGCTTGGACTCTCGGTTTCTTCGCCTCCATTCTTGCGCCATTTCGAGCGGACTTGTGGTGATGATCAAGGAGTTGACTTTCCAGTATCAATGCTCGAACTGTACGAAATTGAATTCAACTCAGCTCTATGGAAGTACCTCACTAATATTCAAGCTCAACTTTCTATCCTCACTAGATCTCAACGGATTTATTCACTACGACAGGACTACTTATTGAAGAACATCTCCTGCCGAGTCCGATACTTCGTGAAGGTGGGTAGCGATATCAAAAATTTCCAAGACATGACTGCTCAAAATGGGCGTCAGCGTCGACCTCTTTCTGTTTCAGCCTCAAGTGAGGAAGAGACAATCTGCGGTAGGGCATTCTTCATCTCTTAACGCAAGAGGCAGGTTCATATGTAGCAGTATATATAACGGGGCCTTGCAATGTTCGAAAGCCCCCAAGCAAAGTCGCCGGGAGACTTCCACAGCATCTTCGTTTCCATTTTGTGCCCATTTACATCTTGCCCGCATCAACACCTCGTTAGAAACGACATTCTAGAAGATGAAAGTCTCAAAGTGGATGTTGAGAGCAGGGGCTCTCAGCATTGCGCTAGTCTATGCCATTCCTACTGACTGTCCGCCTGCTGTTACAGTGACGGTGACCGTGGGACCTACAACAACGGTGACGGTCTCTGTTTGTCCTTCAAGTACTCTAACCACTACCTCGGTGGAGGAGTCCAGTGCCTCCCAATCCGCTGCCGCCAGCAGCTCTGAAGCAACTTCTCTCGTTCTCGAATCCTCGACAGAATCCTCTCAACCAACTGCTGCAGCAAGCTCTAGCGGCGCCCTTTCAGATGAAACATCAAGCTTTTCTGAGACCTCAACATCCCAGGAGACTACCAGCACATCCTCAGAGGCTTCAACGACCTCGGACGCGACAGCGATATTTATCGAACTTTCGACAACTTCTTCGTCTTTCGCAGCCTCTAGCTCAAGCGTTGTCCTCTCGGAATCGGAAACGTCAACCTCCCAAGCTGCTCCTACCTCCACCGATAGCTCTTCCTCGGAAAATTTTACGCTGTCAGCAGAAAGCACCTCTAGCGTTGAAAATACAGAGTCATCGACAAGTTCATCAGCACCTTCTACTACAATTAGCTCGAGTGAGCCAACAAATTTGACATTTACTTCTGCCGAGTCTCAACCCACAAGTAACGAGTCTAGTGACAGCTCAGCCGCAGCCTCATCGGCTTCATCCCGAGAACTAGAGTCTACAACCTCCTCGGCAGATCCTGAATCATCAAGCTCGTCCCAAAGCGAGTCAGTTGATCCCAGTTTGACGTCGTCGCAAGAGGCTGCTGCCAGTACGGCCTCTAGTGATGCTGTGCCCTCAGAATCCAGCTCAGAGGGTGCTGCTTCATCAACTCAATTAGAATTAGCGCAAATCACAAGCACAAGCTCGTCCATCGAACCTTCTGATGCCACTATTGCTGCTTCGACTACTCAAGAATCGGTAGCGCCCACAACCTCCGCACCGGAAAATACTGATGTTGCACAACCATCTAGTTTAGAAACAATCGCTCCATCGACGCCAGCACCACCGGAAACTACTAGCGATATCTCTACAACCGAATCCTCGAGTATTGAAAATACTGCTCCATCAACATCACAATCAGAGGCACCAAGTTCTACGACTGAAGTTACTACAAGCCCCAGCAGCACCACTTCAGCAGGTCTCACTACCAGCTTTGTTGCATCTTCTACCCTTCCGGCAACCACCTCGTCTTCTACATCTAATCCATACTCTTTCGATTGCAGCACTGGCACTCCTACGGCTTTCCACATTGTTGTCCAAGAGAGCGGAAAGCCCGTCCAATATCTCGCCGATGTTACCGTACCTGGCTTCGATGATGCTGGTGCTGACTTCTGGGGATACGAGAAACTTTCCGTGGTTACTTCGAAGAGCCAAGCTGCTGTCTTCAATACGGACAATGATCACAACCTCGTATCTCAAGTATACATTGACAGTGTTTTGACCAATGTCTACGGCGCTGTTCGACAAGGCTCATATGGTAACTCGTTCGTCCAAATGTGGCCACAGTATCATTTGGCACCAGACTTTCTCAACTATCAAGCATCTATCGATAATACTTGCGCGCTTGATTTATCGGTGTTTGGTATCAACTTCACCAAAAGTATGTATTTGCCCTGCTCTGTCCCCGAGTTTATCTTTCATCGCACGCTAATGAAAAAATAGACTGTGGGGGTTTCCTTGCATTGCTATCACCCAGAGTTGCAGTTGCACGAAGCAGCAATTGTGGAACTGTTAAGTTATGGGCCATCCCAGCCGAATATCCTTCTGAGGTTGACACTACTGAAACTCGGTCATCAACTTCAACAACATCATCCTCAATTGCGCCAAGTACAACTACCGAAATAGCTACATCTGCTTCTACAAGCGCCGTGTCCACCGCACCAGCGACTTGCATAATGTCACCATACTTTACGATTCTTGTTAACCAAACAGGGGAGCCTACCAGATATCTTTATGACCCGCACTCCATCGGCTCTGAAGCACTTTCGTTTACCGACGACCCTACGCAAAGCTTGGTATTTTCGCTTACTCGTGTTGGACAACTTACCTTCAATGTTACGGATATCTTCGGACGTAATGTGTCACTGCTCTCTGAGCAAGATATTCAGGTAAGCTAAATGAGATTTCTAAGCATATGCGCAGAACTAACAACCATGACAGAGCGCCGGGAATGAGCCTATTTTCTTCACGACGAAGGCTAGAATTGATGCCTTAAGTTACCTGCCTGTTGTTGCATCGCTGAATTCAGATTGTTCACTTGCTCTTCGATTACCATACAATGGAGCTTCTGTTCTACAGGTATGTTTACTTTATTCTTCCCAAAAATTCGAAGTCCATGATCACCGTAGAAACCATCACTAACAAATGTCCGTCCTGCAGATTTGCGAAGGCACACTTTGGCTCATGCTTTCCGACCCGACAAATCCTTACTGCTACGACGTTACACTCCATATGGCACCATACACGCCAACAAGACGATTAGGACGTCGTCAGTTGGATGCTGATTGGTCGAAACCGGCGATGACAATAACTATGCCGTCACAGGAGGCACAGACTGTGACCTCGTATACAGTGCCTACGCCCGAGGCGACTGGTGTATCGAAACAGAGAATTTAGTGCGGATTCTATTGATGATTTGGGAATTTTATGATGACTTATATAAAGAGTGATTAGGATATGATGCAGGGCAGGAAGATTCATGAATAAGCGGGACTTTTTGGTTTTTGAGTTATATTCTAGAGCATGTGAGACATTCATGTTTGTATGAGAAACCGCAGGTTCTATTAGCTAGCTATGAAAATCCAATTCGACATTTGAGCTTCAAGAGACGTCCATAGATTCCAAAGTTACCTTGATCTATATACCCTTGTGACTTCTGCTCACTGGAATTGCCCTCTTAATGTCTTGATCGCCATTCAAACTTAATGGTTCTCTCTAGCCATTTAAAGATGATGTGTCATAGTGATGGAAATTATCGAAGTCTTCAAGGAGAGTGGTTAGCCTTCCTCGAATAGCCAAAAAACACAACGGCGGCTGTATACACTAGCATTAATCTCATTTTATAAGCGGTTGCACAATCTCTGACGGAAAGCTGGAAGGTCCAAGACATCGTGACATTCATTCCTTCGTATTCCCAATATCAAGAATTTCGCCTCAAACAGCAATCGACGATTGCTCAAAGATGGGAAGGAACACCTTCCTTTTATACTTCTTGGCATATGCCTCTTTTCATTCTCTCGCAAGGTACCGTTAAGAAAATCTGAGACATGCGCCATACGAGACATTCCCTAGGTCTTGCCGTGGCAAGACTTATGTTTCTCGTTTTTTGACTAGCGTGATATAGACACACCTTTCGGGCTAGACTTAATTGTCTCAGGATGGCCCCCACGTCTGGAAAGGTAGGTTTGGCTAGCACTGGTCGACGCCACCTTCAAAGAGTGCAGTTGCTGTTATGGCACCGACAGTTTGTAAATCTGTATTAGCTGAGTCTACTCAGAAGCAGGCCTTCAATCAATCACTCCCGTCGTTCCTGCTTGGATACCTCTCACCCACGACACCCTTTTTACCTTCCGTAGATTTCACACAAAATTGTGGGTATGAGCTTGAACGATCTCCAAAAGATCGATATTCCTCCTTAGGAGTATTTCAGTGTATTTTCCAATTCAGCGAGTCTTCTATTCAATTTCCTCAATCCTAGGCTTCATCCTCCCGTCTTCCGCTAAACCAGAACCAGGTTTGATACTCAATCCTGCTAATTCGCCAATCTCACCCTGCTGCTGCATCACAGACGGAATGAAAGAATTCATTTCCCAAGCGGCCAACCCCTCAACTACATCCCTAGCATGTTGCCTCACGAGTCCATCTCCATCTGTCTCTTGTACATACCCCAGTATCCGTTTCACATCCGAAAGACTCTGTCCCACGAATCCAAAACCTAACTTCTTCCCCTCAGAACGAGCCGTATCGAGCGCTCTTACAAAATGCATAATAAGCAGAATCGCTGCGCGGCGAAGAATACCACTGGAGGGTGAAGGTTCGAGCGTGAGGATATGTATGCTTGTATCAATCGCTTTTGACACTAGAGTCGAAGACATGCCGGAGATATTTGCTTCCATTGCCTCACCAAGGATAGATAGTGCCGAAGCGCGAATACGCACGTCTTCTTCGCCACGTTTGCTTTCCCAGCCGGCGACTATCTGTGCGAGCATCTCCTCATCTTCGTTATCCTCGTCGAATAGTTGTGGGACTTCGCCATCCCATGCTTCTTCTGCTTCTGCGTGTTCCCTCTGTTTGGTCTTAAGAGCTTTCCGTCGTTGTTGTTCGTCTTTGGGACGGCGCCCGCGTCGACTAGCTATGAAGAGAATACCCTCTACTACAGAGCGAGCAGTGTCTCCATTGAATGCTGCAGGATTGTTTTGGATAATTTGTAGAAGTGCTTCACCAAGTCGCAATCGTTGATCAAGTTGATAGTCTTCGTTCGGGTCTACATAGCGCTCGATTACATCTTTCACGACTGATCTTGGATGCCGTTGCGACAACTGAATGATGGACTGGATGGCTCGGAGATAAATATATTCATCTTCATCGAGGAGAAGAGAGGAATAAAGTACCAGGAGCGCGGGAATGTCAAGTACAGAACTGTTGGTTCGCACTAAATTCGAGAGCAGCTCAAGACCTTGCACACGGACTGGCGGAGGCGAGTCGATAGTCGTAAGATAGGAGAGTGCGAGATTGTAAGACTTTCTATCCTCCACCTGTTGATCCGTAGGACCAGTCGCTGAATCTGTCTCGGGTTCTTCGATAGTCCCTCTGAATTTTAGCAAAAGCAGCAGGTTCTGTGCTGTGGTAGAGATCCCATCATAATTCATCCTGTGTATTGACTTCAGAGAAGTCTGAATCGACTCTAGGTTAGAAGAGTCTGTGCTTCCGCGAGAGCTTGGAGATGTCAGCACAATGTTTAGCAAGCTCAAGGCGATTGGAATTGCATCATTGTCTACGTCTTGTTGACTCTTTTTCAACGCAGTGAAATCAGACAGAACCTGGCGAACAAGATCAAGGACTTGAGTTGAGTCGCTCACCAGCTTATCCGGAAAAGCGTTCATCATTTTCTGCATTACCTTAGCCTCGATAATCTTTCTTTCCATTGTGTCGCTGTCTTCCTGTAAACTCATGCGAGTGAGAACCGGCATTTCTTTTCGTGTGTCTTGTGAAGACAGCCATTTAGTGCATAGACCAGTGAAAAGACTTGAAATCTCTGTCTTAAAGTCTGGGATCGGTTCAAAAAGCCCAAGAAATGAGATAAATCGTTCAGTCGCATTCTCGATTTGCGCAATGTCTAGATCTGATGCGTTTCGCTGTTCATTTTTGCATCCCATGTCTTCGACAAATAGTCCGCCAGAACAATCTGTGTTGTATTTCCAACACATCTTTTGTTGGTCAGATCTACCATTGAATGTGATATTTTGTAAGATCGTGGATAGAACATCAAAATTTGATGATTCTTTCATTGCAGTAGAGTCTTTGCTGGAAGACGATAATTGAACCAGTATTTTCAACATTTCTCTTGCTGGCTTGCAATACCTTGATTCGGTATTTTCTTTGGTTCCTGGCCACGAAGCTATTGCCCATAATGGAAGGACAATTGGTCTTAAGAGGCGCTTCGCGAGGGATGGATGGGGATGCGAGGTGAGAAGTGCTAGAAGATTTTGCAGGGCTTTCGCAAGAGCTGGCGACCGAACCAATATTTTTGGGGCGCCAAGTGTGACGATGGATTCCTCAGCAGGTGCTTCCCAAGATGTTTTTGGTGTTATGGATGGATCGATGCATCGTAGCATTGGCTCCACAAATGCTTTCCAGCCCGGTGCATCTGGACATGTTAGATTGAACACAGGTGGCAATAGAGGAATACTACTTACTTGGCGCTCCGTATTGCTTTCTCCCGAGAATACCAAATCCGATCACAAAGGCAGCAGCTCTGTCCATCTCTGGTTCCCCCTCTCCTTGAAGGAGGGCGAAGAGTTGAGGCGCAATACCAGAAAACCATTCCTCAGGCGCAAGGCCATTAGGCGGAGAAGAAAGCAGGCGTGATACGGCATTCAAAGCCTCGTGAGAAATGCCAGAACGCTTCTCATTGCCTCCATCTGCACGTCGAGAGCTTGGATGAACAGATAGAATGAATTCTATAGTATCTTGGACACCTCGAGGCCTCAAGGGAAGTAACGCTAGTATTGACATTAGCTGTGGACGAAGCCATGATTGTGTTCGGCCAGGTTGCGCCAAAAGATTCAGCGCTGGCAAAAGAGCCAAGGTTCTTGATCTGGAAATCGTTAGATAGTTTGTTCAAAGTACATCTACACTTTACATTACCCATCGACGAGGGCGGTGAACGTCTCCAAGCCATGTTGCCTCGACTCATCTGCCAGGTTAGGATCAAAGGCCAGGTTGCCATATTGTAGTATATTATCAACCAATGAGGTTTTATTTTCTTTCTCTTTTTCAGTGGCCTCCATTGTAAGCTGTTAGTCGAGAATAAACCTTTAGGGCTAGGCACGGTTCCAAAGGGAACTTCTTAAGCGGTAGTCAAGAGCGTTTGTACAACCACCGAAGACGGCAAAAAGACGGCAGTGTAAGCTTGCCTACCCATCAAGCATTCTTGTTCAATGTGTCTATATCAGAGCTTCGCTCCTTGGAGTAGTCTGGTGACAGAAAAGCCCAGAGGCTGTGGTCAGTCCCTCGATGCTGGAAGCTGGGACTGGACGTGGAATGACCATCTATTGTGCTCTTTTATGGCTCATAGGTTGTGAAGGCCATTTCTGAGGCACGAGACTTCGTCAATACGTTTCTCAATGAAGATATTTCAAACTTTTTTGCGTAGAGAACAAGAAAGAAAGAGGCAATTTTATGGGGTCCTGTCACGTGCTTTGGCGACATTCCAAATCTTGGCGGGTTTCTGAGGAACGACCTATTGTCGTGTCACCCTCTTCTTTCAACCACATCACTCCAACCACTGTCACGCGAATGTCAATTGTAACGCTCTACTCCATTATTGAGAGCTTCTTTCTCCTACATCGCTACCAGGAATAGTCTCCCCATCAGTATCGGCATCGAAATCTCCATCTGCAGAACCAAACGCGAAACGCGCCTCCTTGAGTGTCTCCAGGCACTCCTCACCACGCGACGACGCCAGCTTCTCTCGCTCTCAAGAGCACATGCAAACAAAGCACTTCGCCTTCCCTACAGTCTTCTGATCATCAATCTCCGCAAGGAAACCTTGAGGATCAGAACTTAACCCTAAGTAATTGTTGGTTCTAGCTTTGCGGTCATAGTTGTCCTTCCAAAATACTAGGTCTCCATCTGCCATGCGAGACACGCAATACCAGGAGGTTGAGCTATCTTGTGGGCGTGGAGATTGAAAGGTTGGAGGGATAGTCCAGATGTCGAAAGGCGGTAATATAGAATTCTCCTATGAGCCATTCTGGTAAGATCCTCATGTGAGGACGCTCGTCAGGGTCTTCGGCTGGACGTCATACTCTGGTTATTATGGATTGTCTTCGTCGATGCTACAATTTGGATAGGAGATGCGATGTGGGAATTATACAGGCTCTTCCTTGAGAAGGTGTCTTTGGGTCCTTCGACAAGCTATTTCGAATGATCAAACGGTCTCTATATACTCCGAATAATAAAGTGGTTGAGGTACCGGTGGAATGTGAAGACTGAGCACAATATTTCCTTTGGAAAGTCTACAAACAGACCTCCTCTGCTTATGCTTCCACAACCGCAAAGTTGTGATACTGCTCCGCTAGCACTCGTCAGAACCATTTGCTTCGGCATTTGCAGCGAGCTTTCGGCAGCGATCAAACAGAAGCAATGAGCAGAGGATAGTCCTTCAATATGCTTCGGCGTATTGAAGAAATGACATACTGTCATGCTCCGGAGTCGACGCTTCTATTTGATATTTCTTCCATGGCACTGACGGAGATGGGTCTGTTCGTTCGAAGCAGTGAAGGTGTCCCGTATTTTTCTTAATCTTCTACACCGGCTTTCGAGCTGGCGTAAGACATCGTCTCCACCCTCTTCTACACAGAAACTCACTTCGCGTGCAGTCAGCTCACAACAAGACCTTTGCCACGGCAACAGCCAAAGGCCTAGTCACACCAGTGTGATCCCAACCAGCCGCATCAACTTTCTCTCATGGGCTCGGTCCCATGGTGACGGAAGACGCCGACACACAGTCTCCCACCCCAGCGGTGTTTGACTTATTTCCTTCGGCATCCTGTCTTAATAGATAGGTGTGTTCGAGAAGTATAGCGGTTTTTGTTGATGTCTTTTGTCCGCCACTTTAGCCCTGCATTCTTCCTTATTGGAGGTTGTGCAGAGGAAACATAAAACTAATCTCAGAGGGTACTGCTATTCAAACAGAGAGAAGCTAGCTTGTTGCGTTGAAGAGTATCTGCCATTCTTGGAGGTATACGAATTCTCGTCCGGTCTCTTGCTGGTTTCGAATCAAGGCTGTTACTGAAGACTATTCAAATCTGGTACGATACGGCGATAGAATTATCAATGCATGTTTAGGGGTGCAAGATGACTGAAGCAGTGGTGAGATCCTTCCTGTCAAACAACACGACTAACACAACCTCTCACCAAAATTCGGAACGGTGGGAAATGGCAAAGCGTCCAGAGCGGGACCCATCTCGAGTTGGTGTCAAGGCTTAGTGCCTGTCTGAGCTGGGTAGCGCTGAGCTGTCTGTCTGCTTTTTTGGATTTGGATTGGGATTTCGGTGTTGGCTGGGTTGGGAAGAAGGTTCTTGGGAGAGGTGTGAAAGAGACAGACCTAATGGTGGGTAGTCTCGGGCTGCCCTATGGTCTGTTATGGTCCGGGACAGCCCCTCCGATTTTTTGGAGATAAGTCAGGCTCTTTTTTTATGCTTTGTAGAGGTGCTAATTCTATCGCAGGTTCTTATGAAGCGAACGTGACCTGTGGCGAGCACCTCGATGGCATATAAGTCTAATTGCACGACTGTCTTTTTTTTTCTAAAAAGGAAAAAGGTGTCTCATTTGGCACTACAGCCTTTGAAATGTTCGAGGGATGACAGAAGAGTATTGTACTTGCAAATATCTTGAATTTGATATCCTGTTTACCATGCTAAACTTAATGCAGATGTCTATTCCTAAACTCTATTCCCAAATGCCCATTATACATTCATCATAATACTCCAAATGCAAGTCCAAACACCATAACCAATCCCGTCAACAAAACTGCATTCCAGCTGCTCTCCACTCTGCCAGCAGCACTCTTCTTGCTCAATCCAAATGGCAAGCCTTGCGTGCTGAATGTGACATTCTGCTTGATGGTCGTGTTGACACACTGTCCGTTGACAATATCTAAGCCTTTCAAATCATCTGGGACCTTGAAGAACATGTATGTTTGGTTGTTCAATCCCTTAAACCCAGAAGTATCGTATGGGAATTTGTCCCCGGAGTCGGTAGCTGATGTATTTCGCAAGAATATACATTGTACTTGTCCTGGAAATTCTGTAGCCATAGCTGGGTAATCCTTCATGACATCTGAGTTCGATGTATCTGCCACAAGAATGAATTTCCGTTCTGGGTAGGTTTGGAAGATCTTCTCAAGGAGGAATTTTCGGATCGAGAGGGTAGCAGAAACATCAGAGAAGTTGAGGGGTCGTGTGTCAAAACTTCCTCCCGGATATGTTTTATAGATGAAATCCATGTAATTTCTTGTCACTTGCTCAGGAGTTGTGGTCAAATAGTGGAAATGGAAATTTGGTATGCTCTGACTCCAGTTGGCGTAAATGTCTGGCATGTTCATCCATGGTGTGAACGCTTTGGCGAAGGAATTGAGGAGTCCATCTGCTGGCTGGTAGATTCTAGTTACACGAAGGATGTCGTCGATATCTGAGATGATCGTGAGGCCTGTCGGAGGGACCAGGTAGGAAGTCGCATTTCCAGTAAGAGTGCCGTTTGCATAAACGTTCAGTCTCTGGAGCGTATTCGTGGCATTTCCAGCGAGCAAATAACCTCCTGGGCCAGATACATTCGCCAAAGGAAGAAATTGGTCGAAATCGCCCTCGGCTGTCGTTACTCCAGCTAGAGTTATGTTCTGCGTTCCTCCGCGTGGCGTGATTGCAGTATTACTTCCACTGCTTGTACCGTCTGAGCCTTGAGAAGCAGCAGGCTCAATGTTCATCAAAACCTTCTCGTCTGCTTGTTGAACCACGAATATTTCAGCCGTGAGATTTCGTGCTTGTGTTTGTTCTGCAGGTGGGAGTGCTTCGATTGAGGTGCCGACCAGGAAGATGTTGGCCAGTTCATTGAGTTTCGATTCGGAAATGTTGGGTTGTTTGAAGACATTTCCGCGGAAGCGCAAGTTCCAGCCTTGGTCTGTCCAGTTGGCATAATTTCTGAGAAGGAATTAGTGGTGCTTGTATAGGTTGTCAAAAACTATGCTCACGGGATGTTAAGCACTTGAGTTGGTGTTGCTGCCAAATCACTGCTACTAATCCCCAGACTACTTTGTACGGCGGTTCCAGTAGGGAAGTCCTGGAAGAAATTGGGTACGCCGCTGGCAACGTAGGATGGAAACGAGCCAAGAACACTTCCTAGATAACTTCCTAAACCTTCAATTGAGCTGATAATATCTCGTTCTTGAACTCGCGTTGGTGTTCTGTCGGTCAGTGTCGCTCGAGCTGTTATCATTGGATGAGGGACAACGACTGGATTTGCTGCTGGCGCCGCGAAGGCAACAGGCAGCAGAGCGAGAAGAACATAGTGAAGCATGATCGCGATGATTTCCCCACAGGCGGCAGAATCTAGGCGGTGGAGTGCTTAAGCTGGAGAAGCTTTCTTGGTAGCCGTTATCGCTCCGGCTCAGAGCTATCAACCCGATGGAACTGAAGCTCAAGAGTCCAGAAAAGCCTAAAAGACAAGTCGATTTGAGGGAGGTGAAGTGCAAAATATCCCACGGCCGGCGTGTCTTATTTGTTATTGCTCCCGACCATTGTTGTTGCTGTTCCAAGGCAAGTTGACCCCTGTCTTTCTCGACGTCATCATGCATGCTTCACTTTGCTTACATCTGATTCGCTTCAAGTTTTCTTCATTTCCATTTGCCATACCGCAGGACTACAGATGAAACGGCGCCATTTTGGCTGATGGCCTTCACGACGATTCCCAGGTTTGTTCGTGTTGATTATTTTTCCCCGGACGAATCGCATGGTGTGGGAATGAAACCGATGCGTTGGTTCATCTCGTTTGAAATGCAGGTACGGCGAGATTTCCACTGCGGCATTTCAATTGGTGGCCAATCGACCAGCAACTTCAATTTGGTGTTATCTATGGGCTGAAATAAGACCAAACTCTCAAGTTTACGAAACTCCACGATAGCCAGTTCGAGAAAGCGAGGGAGAAGAAAGACTGATCTCGACAACCGATAGATTTAGATATGTTGAGATGAATAAAGACACCTACTATGAGCAGGTATGCTCGCCAATTATCATTACATTGAAGCAGTTTATTAAATAATTAAGGCAATAGTATTTTAATAAAGCGAAAGAAATCACGCCCTCCAATCCTAATGCTGGCAAGCCTACCTCAACAGAAACTCTCTCACTTCCAGCTCTTCATCATAAGACCGCTTCGTCACATCCCAGTCATACAGGCAGCAGGAACCCTTCAGAACCGACGTTCCCCCTTTCCCTTTCCCAACCACAAAAGGAAATGGAAACGACATACTTCCACATGGAAAAAACACCACTGGATCTCCTGTTTTTGCCCCTGCAGGACCGAGTCCCATATTTCCCCCATCTATGGTAAAGGACCTTCTGCCAGAACATATATCTCTTATTAGTTTCCAGCTCGGCAGCCATCCTTTCCCATCCCCCCAAATTCTGCTGGAATTCTCGACTCCCGGGAATGCACTCCAATGGTGATTCCTTCCCAAGAGCATGAATAGTCTCGAGCTGGAACCCATTAAGAGTAAATTGGGCTCCGTTAAACTTCGGTCCTAGGACTTCTAGGAAGGCCTTCCTGCTAGAGCGCTTATCTGAGCTCAGCAAGATTATGGGGTCTGTGGATGTGTAGTCTGGGACCCAAGAAGGCAGGTCCGGGATGTTCTTTCGTCGTCCACAGGTATTCAATAAGTCGAGCTTCACGTCTTTTTCGAGCGCAAATCGAGTCATGGAGCAGAACTGATCGGTTACTCCGCGGCCGTAGTTGGCGGGAAATATGTTCTCTGTGTGTAACGCTAGGCTAGCAAAAACAAGATCCTGGGGATCGTGCATGCGAAAGACATGACCGTATAACGGACAGCCGCCATTCCAGCCTGCCAGGAAGAGGGAGGAACTGCTCCATGGCCAGTTTGGGTCAACAATACCCAGATCTTGAGCCATTTCGTATATGCGGGACCGTTCACCGTTGCGTTGGTATTATACAACATATACGTGCCGCCCCGTTCCGAGGGTGCGGGTAGGGAATCGCCATCCTCTGGAAGAGATTCTTAGTGTTTGCCAGCTCGGCGACGGGAATATGTATATTGCTTTCCTCCCCACAATATACCGTCATTGCCTTGCATAATGATATTTCAGGTACGCTCCACGCTCGATAGAACCATGGGCGGCGGCAGAATTTTTCATAGGCGATTTTCATGAACAGAGAGTACTAGGTTCCGCCTTCTGTTTCTTCGCTTTTGACCATAGGTCTATGGGCACCCTTCTGGAACCATCTCCCCAATGGCCAGAGAGTATCTCGTAGGAAACCCCATGGGATATGCTGGATTGTATGAGACGGCACCGAATAGGTTCATCTGGTACATGCGAAGGCTGAAGCTCGATGAGCCGAATGGAATCTGGGAATGTGAGAGCCTGGTAGTGATAGGGGCTTCCTTCGGTGTTGAGAAGAATTTCTTGAATATCGATCGGGATCGATTCGATCGATATCTCATTAGTCTTCTCCGCGACTTTACTATTGGTATGACAAAGATCCTGGGGTTCTGGAGACTCGACTTTGTGTCCTGGTTCCGACTTTTCAGACAATTCTATATGAGACTGGGCCCTCTGTCTAGATGACAGATTCCCTATCTCAACCTCCTCACCTGGCCATGGTAATTCTGGGGACCCAACAGGCTTGTTACTACTTCCCATAGCCCTCAGCACCGGAAAGGACTTCTGGCAAAACAAACTAGCCTCTAGGTGGTATATCTGCATTGCCTTCACGAGAACGTCAACCCCATTGAATGGCAAACCTGGCAACACTGGGTCCGCGCCTAATTCGATGAGCTTCAAATTGATATCTAGAGAGCCACATTGTTCAAGCGGTTTTGCTAGGATAAGTGTTTTATTCTCCGGACGATGGTCATACTCGGCGGACGGTTTGTTGATGTCAAGACCAAAATCGGTGATGAGGCATTGAACCATGTGTATTGCCGAACACACAATTTTCGACAGGTCATCACCCGTCACCAAAGGCCGATCTCTGGTGAGTGTGTGATGTTCCATTGCGACTGGATGTCATAGTTGGCTGTTGTTCAGATGAGATGTTTAGGGGAGAGAGTGATGGTATGTGGTTATGAGTTAGAGAGAAGAGAGAAGGTGGGGGACGGTGATGCCTTGGGGTAAGGGGCCTCGCGGTGGGTATAAAAACCCGGACCCGAAATTCACCTGTAGGTCAATTTCAACAATACATGCACATCAAGACTACTTTTGCCTCTTCAATCGTTGTTTTTGTCTTAACTTTCCCCCTTCCTACCTACCTTACATTATGTCAAGGGATGTTTCTGAGGTGTGCAAGAAGTCCGTGTGTTTGTTTTCGTCGCGAAGGAGCCCAATCACACAGTCGCTTAAACGAGATATCCTTGCTGAGGAACCAGGCTCCAGGCTACAGCTTCAACTTTATTCTCACTACACTTCCTCATCAATCACACAATCTCGAGAAACCAGACTGATTGCGTTCTTAGTGGTAAGAAGGAACTCAATCGTGTGTTCACACTAGTGCTCCGAAATGGCACGGACTAAGGCAACTGCCAGGAGGAATGGATGGTATCGACCATTCATCTGGCCAACCTACGATCCTGTTATTGTGGAGAACGCAGCCTCATCATGTTCAATTCCAATGGATGCTCAGCAAGTCGGGCCGTAAGTAGTCAATTGTCTGATAACCTAGTATTATCCTGACACATTTCAAAACACCTAACATCACTCGTAACAGCCTTCGAGTACGCACCAAGAAGGTCTTTGAAAACCCATCTGTTGAGTCTAATCATTACGGAAGTTTCACTCTTTTTGGAAAACTGCCATTAGAGCTTCAAACGAAAATCTGGAAAGCAGCAGCAGAAGAACCTCATATCATTGTGATCCACTCACGCCCACGCTCCCTAAAATGGACATTCTTCTCACCCACGCCACCACCCGCCATCCTCCACGTCTGCTCCGAATCCCGCAGGATAGGACTCCAAAAGTATACGCCACGCTTCCGCAACGCACGGACCTATTCTGCTTCTCCGAAAATGACATATATAAATTTCGACAATGACATTTTGTATTTCAAGAAGAACCCAAATAGGTATAAGTGCGATTGTCGAGAACAAGATATGTTTTGTTACCTTATGGGTCATCTGAAGAACGCACTTTGGAGAAGCGAGATGAATAATATTAAGAATGTGGCGGTTGATTTGGAGTTTTATAGCACGTCACCGGCTTCGCCGTATCATCATCATATGCAGCACCCGAGGGAGATCTCTGTGAAGAATTTCTTTTTGGCGGTAGAAGATGAGAAGATGGACTGTGAGAGGGAGGTGAAGATGTCTGCTTTGGATGAGGACTCTACCGCGGTGTTCAAGAAGAAGTATGGGAAGGTGTTGAGGAGGTCTCATAGGGAGGTTTATGAACCGAGAGGTGATAATGATGAGGTGATCCAGGAATGGATCCGAGAAGATACTCGAAAGGATTGGGAGAACCAAGGTGTTCAGAGAGAGAATCTGAATGTCAGTCTCGTCAGATTGTCGAATTATTAGGGATGTACAGCCGGTTGAAGAATGCTTTGGCAGGCAATTTTAAATTGTCCAGAATGATATGTATCGTATTCTGCGGCATTAGATTTTCAGGTAGTTTCCAGATTAAAGAATGATAGGCCAGGCTTTATTTAAATACTTCATCGCTTAGTATCTTCGCTCCACCTTCTACCTCTCCTCTACAAGTCAACACACAATGTTGCACCGAAGTCTGACATCCTTCCGCCGTGGATATTGGCGTGATTCGCCAACGATGCGAGAAGGACCGCTAGTTCATCTCGTACTTCTCTCTTCCCCCACAAATTCATCATTAGCTGTTCGGATGCTCTCCACGATTGCTGAAGAATCCTTTCCAACGTGAGACTTTCACCCCTCATTTGGTCTCCTTATACATTCTCAAAATCTCAGCCGCAACCTTCGCAGTCTGCTCCTCAGCAACTGGAAGATGATGCCCATAATCGAACTCAAACTTCACTGCCGTCTCCTTATCAAAATAAGACTCATACAACTCCCTCGTATCCTCCGCCCACTGATCCTCAATCCCAACCACGTGCATGGTCGGAATCGTGATCATTTTCTTCTCATCTTCCTTCAAATTCTCCGTCATCGGGGGTGTAATCCCATTAAAAAGTGCCCCAAACTTGAACTTATGCCCACCAGCAAGCTTCACATCACTGAATTGCTGCTCCCACAACAACCCCGCCGCCAATCTCGACCCCTGCGAAAATCCCAGAATTCCAACAACACTCCCCTCAACGCCCACAATTGCACTCTCAATAAGTCGCCGTGTCTCAGGCGCAATGCGATATTTGTCGTCGTTTGTTTTCATCCAGCGGAAGAAAGGGTCACAGCCGTCAAAGACGGGCATTACGCCCGGACCGGCCGTGGTGATGAAGGGGGCGTCGAGGAAGATGAAGCGGAATGAGGTTGATAATGCGCGTTGGAGGCGGACGGTTTGGACATTGAATATTGTGCTATTGGTACCGCCGCCGTGGAGGCAGAGAATTATGGGGAGGCTGGATTCGGGGCCGATCATGCCGTCGTGGATGAAGCTGGGTTGTTCGGCGAAAGCCATTTTGAATATCTTGATTTTCAGGTTAAGTTGGATGCTAGACTTGACTCTTTCATGGATTTTGATATTTCTTAATGTTGTTGAAGTTATCGTTGAGAGTTACTAAATATAGATTGAATGTCAAGGGTGAGTTCGGGAATATTTGGGCAAGATTCGGTCTCCGAAATTCAATTCCATCTTAGTTTTCTTGCTGTTGCACAAGGTGAACATAAATTGCGTCTCACTCTTCTCGACTTCTGTCATCTTTTCTGACGATGTATCTTACAGTTGACGATGAATCCCGAAAGCCCAAGAGCATAGAGATCACGAGTTGTGGGAGAAAGGCTGTATCACGTGTTATCGTTTAATTTTAGTCTCATATCGGAAACCTTTACCCAGACGTATCTCCTTCCTCCCCGCAAACATGTTTACCATTGCGGATACGGAGGACGCCGCCATAAGTAATGCAACGCCAAGCTTTGGGCGTGCGCCACTTCTTAATTAGGAAATCATGCCCCCTTTTTGTGTTTTTACCCCTCTATTCTACTTTTCTCCTCCAACACCTTCACTTTTTAGCCTATTATGGCTCCTACGAAGCCCCACGACGTTGGTCCTCGCGTGCAAGCCCTGGCTTTACTTTCTACAGGCCTCTCTATGGCTAGAGTCGCAGAAAAAACAGGCCTTAATACTTCAACTATTTCTCGAATCAACAAACGAGCTAAGGAGAGGGGCTATAGGCCAGAAACAGACTCAATTATCTACGTACGATATGTAGAAGATGCACAAAAGCCAGGAGCACCAAAAAGACTTACGAAAGAGGTCGAAGAGCAAGTGATTAAAGCTATAGACAAAAACTCAACTACTCGACAGCTCTCTACGAATGAAATCGCTACACAACTCTCTCCCCTTATTCGAGGAGGTATTTCTTCACGAAGCGTTCACCGAATCCTTAGACGAAGAGGTTATAAGCCTTGTAAACCAACTCGAAAACCAGGCCTTACGAACAAGAATAAACTTGAGAGGCTTAAGTGGTGTCTTGAGCATGAACATTGGACTCTTGAGGATTGGAAAAATGTGATTTGGTCAGATGAAACAAGCGTCACATGGGGAGGGCAGAGAGGAAGAATACGAGTGTGGAGGCTTAGTTCTGAGGCTTATAATCATCACTGCATTCGTCGTCGATGGAAGGGATTTAAGCAATTTATGTTTTGGGGTTGTTACTCGTACTACGAGAAGGGTCCTTGTTATATTTGGCATGACGAGACAGATAAGGAGAAGAAGGAGGCAAAGAGGTGGTTAGAGGAGATTAATCAACACAGGGAGGCCGCTTGTAAAGCTGAGTGGGAGGTGACTACGGCCATGAGACGTCTAAATGTTCGAAGGAATATTAGTGGGCCAAAACCAAAGTGGATATGGAATGAGAAGAATGGCAAGCTTGTGAGAAAGGCGTCAAGGGGTGGGATTGATTGGTATCGCTATTATAAGGTGATACTTGAAAAGAAACTACTCCCTTTCGCGAAGGAGTGCAAAATCAAGCGTCCAGGCACAATTGTACAAGAGGATAACGCATCACCACATGCTCATAAGCATCAAGCAGTTGTTTATCAACTTTGGGATATTATGCGCCTTATTTGGCCAGCTAATTCCCCAGACTTGAATATGATAGAGCCTTGTTGGCCATGGATGAAAAGGCAAACTACTAAACATGGTATAGCCTCTGGAGTGAAGCAAATGGAGGAGGATTGGTTAGAGTGTTGGGAAAAGCTACCACAACATAAGATTCAGGAGTGGATAGAGAGAATCCCAGAGCATATCAAGAAGATAATTAACAATTGTGAAGGAGGGAATGAGTATAAAGAAGGATTAGGAAGGAGTGAGGAGAAAAGGAAGCGCCAACGTAACTTAAATAGGGTGCGTACATAGAGAAAAGAAGTTTGTATACTCGGGCCTACTAAAAATGACAACCCCTGCAAAATTGTGGCGTAAGCCACATCAAGGCTTGGCGTTGCATTACTTATGGCGGCGTCCTCCGTATTTTACGCCATTTTCCACCTCGGTCGTGCACAAAAGGGCGAAATCGCGTCCTCGAAACGCATTGGGTGGGTATCTTCGGAACCTGTTCCACCACCCACGAGCATCGGGCTTTACCCCACAATTTCCCAGACAGCCCCGCCATGCCGACTTTTACGGACTCCCTCTCTCTCCATGCTATTGTTTGACTCAGGTCGATTCCAATAATGGGGAGGAGTAATGTCCGTCTTGACTCAATGACGTCTGAAGTAGCGCACCTGAGCTTCTTTGCATGCGCTTCACCTTGCATCGCTAGCCAGTAGCTCCCCATAGCTCTATCGTGAAGGTCCTCTTCGCGGGTGTCGTTGGCCGGCCCCAATTGGCAGAGGGGTACTTATTATGTAGGCTTTGCTTCCAATTCGTTATGTTCTGCCATACCATTTCAATTACTTTCTGAATATACAGCCCCCCTCTAACGTAGGTTTGAACTGTACAATACTTTCACAATATCCCTCGTCGAGTAATACCCTTATTGCACATCACTCGAAGCATTCCGCAAAATGGTTACCAATGGACATCTCCCAGAGAAGATCAGAGCAGCACAGTACAGCATCAAGACGAATTCATTATCCATCAACGAGATACCCCTTCCCACACCAACAAAAGACCAACTCTTGATCAAGGTCGCCTCCGCTTCATTATGCCATAGCGATCTTATGCACTTCGAGCCGAACGAAGCAGGAATTGTACTTGGCGATGGCGCACCTGTCACCATCGGGCATGAAGCAACAGGTTATATCGTCAGCGTTCCGGAGAGCTGCCAAAACCCAACATTGAAAGTGGGTGCAAAGGTTGGATTCTTATGTCCAGAAAACGTCTGCTACGAATGTGCCGGATGCCAGGTTCACAATGCGTGGTGTGAGGATGGGAAAGCTGTTATGTCTGGTTTTGGACGGGACGGGTTTTTCCAGGAATACGTGACTTCACATTGGAGGAATGCCATTGTTCTCCCAGAAGGTTTGGATTTGTATGAAGCTGCGCCTTTGTTCTGTGCTGGTGTCACAAGCTGGCAAGGAGTTACTGAGGCCGGAATAAAACCGGGGCAGTGGATGGGAATCGTTGGATGTGGTGGTCTAGGACATCTTGGTAAGTTCAAGTTTTGGAATTATGCTCGAAATCATAGCTAACAGAATGAAAGGCATACAATATGCGAAGAACTTAGGCTACAAAGTTATCGCAATTGATCTTGTGGACGCACAACTTGAAGAAGCAAAGCGCGGCGGTGCGGACTACACATTCAACCCGAAGACCGACAAAGACTACCTGGAGAAAGTCAAGGAGATTACAGGTGGGGGATGCCACGCCGCTGTTAACTACACCAATTCAGTTGCAGCTTACGATTCAACACCCGCTTTATTGCGATTTGACGGTGTCATGATGATTGTTGGAATTCCTCAAAAGGGTGTCACTGTCAATGCTCTAGAGGTGGCATTGGGCAGATTCAGAGTAAAGGGCGCAAGCAACAGCGTCCCACAGAAGATGGGACCTTGCATCGAGTTTTCTGCGAAACACAACATCAAGCCTCATGTGACGTTCTATAAGCTTGATCAGATTCAGGAGATGATCGATACTATGCATGCTGGCAAGGCTACAGGCAGATTGGCTGTCAAGTTTGATGATTAAGTAGTTATTCAACAATGATTAGATTTCATGGTTAATTATTTTCCCCCATCTGCAAGCTATCAAACTGGAGCCAGAAAGAGTCGCAGAAATGAATGACATGGGCCTGAAATTAGCTTTCATGAAGATAGATATCCCAAGCAAGTGCCATAACGACAGAGATGCAATTCCTCTTGACCGATATCTCGATTTCCAAACATAAGCAGTACTCCTGAATCCCCGGTTGGCAATCATCTTCCATGCTTGACAGGGTCCCTCGTCTCCACATCTCCAGACCCCGCCTTCGGGACGCCAAGCGGCTCCTGCACCTCCCCATGCAGACCCCTTCTCCCTGGCTAACGAGTTCCGGTCTGAACGTGCAAGGCTAGACCGCTGAAACATGGGGAAGCGAGATAGGTGAGCTCATCTTGACATCTGGGGATTGCTCTCTTGACTCGAGTTGAGCCAATTAGATAGTTCTCTCGGAACGTAGGGACGAGACGACTAGGTCAAGATGTTACTGTGCCTGGACTATACATATGCTAGGACTGATCGACCATGGAAATTACCCCAGATTCTTTTCAAAGACTTTCTATTTCCTACATGACTTGCGTTGGAAAGTTTTACATTTCCAGAAAAACTTTGATACTTTGTCAAGATGTCAGATCACCAGAAAGACATCGACGTTCGTGAACATGAACACGTCGACAGTCACACATCTCCCGCCATATCCGAGAAACACACCGTCAGCGACGATGAGGCCCTCCATGGCTTCCAAAGCGATGAATCGAGTCTCCCAAAAGGCTATTACCGTAGCCCATTCTTCGTCGGTACCATGTTCGCTACTGGGCTGGGACTCTCGGCTGGTGTAGGAGGCTTTGCTCTCGCTGCACCGGAACTAGGTGTGATAAATGCGGATATTGGACCTGATGGAAATCTCACCTGGGTATCGTTGGTGTATACACTCACGCTAGCTGTTGGGCTCTTGCTTGTTGGACGTTTGAGTGATTTGTTTGGGTGAGTACCTCCCTTTTCCCCAGAAAGAACTTCAAAATACTAACAACCCACCCAGACGACGTTGGTTCTTCATCTCCGGCGCAGCCCTCGCTCTAGTCGGCAACATCGTCGCTGCCACTGCGCAATCAATCCCCGCCCTCATCGGCGCAACCACCCTAATCGGCCTCGCCGCCAGCACCCAACTCTCCTTCTCCTTCGTCTCCAACGAGCTCGTCCCCATGAAATACCGCTTCCTCACCAATGCTTGGCTCTACATCTGGACTATCCCCATTTCCGGCCTCGGTCCCGCTATTTCAAAAGCGTTTATTTTATATACGGCTTCGGGGTGGAGATGGTGTTATTATTTGATGATTATAATAAATAGTTTAAGTGGTGCTTTATATTTTTTCTTTTATCATCCGCCGACTTTTGAGATGAAGTATAGGAGTCGGAGTAAGATGCAGGTTTTGAAGGATTTTGATTTTGTGGGGTGTTTGCTTTTTACGGCTGGACTTTTACTCTTCGTTATGGGATTGAGTTGGGGTGGGGGTCTTTATGCTTGGAAGAGTGGACATGTTATTGGGACGATTGTTTCTGGGAGCTTGTGCTTGATTGCGTTCTTTTTGTGGGAGATTTATATGCCGCTTAAGGAGCCGCTTGTGCCTATGCACTTGTTCAAGAACTTCGGATGGGTGGTGAGCTGTCTGTTGCTGGCTCTTGGTGCTAGGTAAGCTCTCCCATGCCCTCTAGGGGCTGCGAAAACTAACACAAGTGAAGTGTCTACTACGCAATGGCCATAATCTGGCCCTCCATGGTAGCAGTCCTCTACACCAACGACTCCGGCGCCTCAATGTACTCCGGCTGGCTCAACTGCATCTCCGGCACGCTCATCGTAGCCGGTCAAATCATCGGCGGCGCCCTCGCCGTTCCCATCGGCAAGACGAAAATCCAATGTATCGTCGTCCTTACCATCGGCGGTGCTCTTCTTGCAGCAATGGCATCTTGCACACCGGATACGGAAAATCAAGCAATTGTACTTATGGCTTTGGGATGTTTCTTTATTGGATGGAATGAGACAGTTTGTCTTGCTAATGCGGGTATTGAGGTTGAGGATCAGCAGGAGATTGGGACGGCGGTTGGTATGGCGGGGAGTATTCGCTCGGCTATTTCGACGATTTGCTCGAGTGTGTACGTCGCTGTCCTTACAAATCGTCTCGCTCAGACTATCCCGGCTACGGTCCCGCCCGCTGTTATTGCAGCTGGGTTGCCAGCGAGCAGTGTACCGGCATTCTTGGGTGGATTCACGACAGGGAACTTTACTGCGGTTCCTGGATTGACAACTACCATTACGACCGTGGGGGTTAGGGCGTATAAGGTTGCTAATGCGCAGGCTTATAAGACGGTATTCTTGACGAGTTTGGCGTTTTCTGGATTGGCTATTATTTTGGTAAGTTTGGCTTTTCTGGAGATTTAGATCGGAGTAGTGACTGACTGTCGGATAGAGCTTCTGGTCCCCGAATGTTGACGATAAGATGACGGGTGAGGTTGCTACTACGCTGCATCAGAAGGACCATAGGGTTGTCGGTGAGACAGAGGCGACGGGCGTGGAGAAAGTCTGAAATTTTTGAAAAGGATTCTTGTGCATGTTGTAATAAGATATAACGAAGTGCTGTCGCTGGACAGCCACGGGTTTGAGCCACTCTGAAGTCTATACTCGGCTATTCTGCAAGAAGAAAATTTCTCCGCAATGCTATTTAATACTGCTCAACAATATCTTTCCTGTTTAAAAACAACATTGTAGAGTGTCTCCTGTAGTCATATCGCTCTAGCCGCCGTAGTAATTCATAAATGTATGTCCTATTTAACGGGAGAACATCTAGCTGTGCGAGCTTAAAGTTTCACTGAACCCATTTTGAACAATTATCTCCCTATAGATCATGTTTTGGCTAGCGCTTTTCATATTGTTCCTGACGTTAGGCACGAGCTCCGCCATAGATGCGAACCACAACAATTACCAGTCACCACTATTACACATCAAGCCTGGTATTGACGAAACTCGTGGTAACAACATCACTTTGCACCCTCATCTCAAGCCCTGTCTCGCTCGGCTAGCCTGTCCCTTCGCCCCAGAAACCCTCAACCTCACGACCTTCTCCGTCACTCTTCTTCCCGGCCACTCTATGGACTCACATCATGCAGCTATCTGGCACGACATCACATCAATGGTCGACTTTCCGATGGCGTCCCGGTTTCACGATTTTGTTCTTTATGCAATCACGGGATTGACTGAGGAGCTTTTGACGATCATTCGGTCGGATCCAGGGCTCGAGCTTGTAGCTTGTACGTGGTGGATAAATGATTGGGTGGATATTAAGGAGGATTGGAAGGATAGGCTGTGAGGATGGGCTGAGGTGTGTTAATGAGGGGTTAGAAAAGGAGAGTACTTCAATGGGTATGCCTTCGGCGGGAACGATGCGACATGGTCTCGCTGGGGAATTCCCGTATATCAGCAGAGTCGAATTAGAACTCATTATTGCCAAGTAAAGTTGCGTACTGAGACACGGAAGCAACTGCGGACGTCGATGTGATTGAAGAGGCTAACGCTGATCTGGTAAAGATGAATGTATCAGAACAGACCTGGGGAAGTGGAAACCTGTCAAACAACTAGTTCAGAGAGATATCCTTTCGCAGATTGTTCGCAACTGTATGAGGCAGTTAGATTATCCTGTAATTAAACCGATCTTATCTTATCTCGTGAGTGTGATTTCAAGCGCGTAGAGAGGATGGTTTTCTGGAGAAATGGAAAGTGTTTCCTATCTAGTCGCCACTCTTTGTTAAAGTTGAAGCAGGGGAAGTTAACACCCACTCTGGAGCTGCGAAGCGGGGCAGCCAATGCATTTGTCTGCATGACGTTTAATTAAAGCCGTGCTAAAGCGGAATGTCGTGATAACTCTCTTTTGAGATACTGATATACTTCGAAAGTGGGGTGCAGGGTTAGAGGGAGACATAGATTGACTTACCACTACCGTATCAACTGTAGACCACAGCACTACTTATACTCATCTTTCAGACCAAAGCTTTCAGGGGCTCACCCGCGACTACTTCATTTTAAAATGGCACAAGTCTCCAATCCTCCCAATGCGCCCGTCATCGATGGGGCCGAAAATGCATACTACGAACCCGTAGAAATGCCACCCTTCAACCCAAAACTCCATCTGGCGTTTGAGCCACCCACAGCACGACATTCATTCACAGAACTTGGTCTATCTAAGCCTGCAAGTGCACCAGACATCTGTTTTTCCGAACCTTTCCAGCTCTTTCCCGAAGAAGGAATAAGAATGATTAGACGAGATCTGTTGAGGCCAGAAGTGCTAGATAAGCATTTTATGGCGTGGGACAGGGCGCCTGGAGTGATTTCTGGGGCTGAACAGGTATGTCCCCGTACGACTTTGCTTGGTGTTCCAATAGTGGCTAAAACTTCGAAGACAGCGACTTGGACCAAAGACTTGTGGTATCATCCAGAAGTGATCAGATGTGTGAGTGAGGCATTTGGTGTTCCTCTGAAGCCGCTCGGACGATTAGGAGAAGTCGGCTACGTCAATGTGCAACTCGGCGCAAAAGGAAAAGAAGGCGTGTACGAGCTCAAGGAAACACCATCTCCCCCCCTTAGAGCAGCAGAACCTGACCCTTCCCAATACGACGACGGGATGATCGATTCATGGCATCGCGATTCCACCCAAGTCGTTTGCGTTGTTATGTTAAGTGACACAAGCACGATGGTTGGTGGTGAGACCGCAATTCGTCTTGGGGATGGCAGAATCTTGAAGGCTAGAGGAGGAAAAGCTGGAAGTGCGGTGATGATGCAGGGAGGGAATACGGTGCATGCTGCTCTGAGGGCTACAAATGCCGCTGAGAGAATCAGCATGGTAACGAGCTATTCGTTTGTAGATCCAAACCTGGATGACTCGAGGACGAGCTTGAGGAGCATCAGTCCAAAAACTCACGACAAGCAGGTGATTGACGAGCATTTCTTGCTGCACAAATTGGCAAAATTGAAAGAAAGAGTCGAGAAAGCGATGGCAGATGTTGAGGTGAAGAAGAAAGGGGATGATAGAGAGATCAAAAGAGAAGAGGTGGAGCCGTGGGTGGAAGAACAGATTACTTTCCTCAAGCAAACATCTTGGGAGTTGTTTGAAAGGTATCCGAAGTATCTCTACAAAGATGTTCCAGAGGAGGAGATTCGGGATTACTTAAGCCCTGTAAATAGACAGTCTCCATCGTTCCTTCCTAAGTAGCTCTTACATCTGCGGGCGACAGGATACAATGCTATTGCTTCCATCCCAACCAACACTTATTGATTTAGCCGTCAACAGCTATCATCTTCACGACGCCCACCATCACCACCTCTCACTCCGCGACTCTTCCGCCCACCTGTTTTCTTCTTCTGCTCGCGCTTCTTGGAGATGTCTCGATGTTCGACCCTCACTTCCCAGCCAGGCCAATCGTCACTCGCAAGGTTCTCCACAATGGCAACGCTTCTATGGCGTCCCATTGCGCAATTGATGCCGACTCTGATTTCGATCTTGTCTGAATGTGATGACAAGCCGGAGCTTTCGGGATTTGCCGCCAAGGATCCACCCCTCTCTCGCTCCTCATCCGCATAAAACCATGGGCATTCCTCTCCCAGCGGAAAAGCGTCAGGATCTGTTTCCAAAAGATCTTCTGCTATCTTTGATACTCGTCCGGATTCAGCCTCCCGCATCGCAGCACGAATGTCGGCCGCGATCATGTCGCGTTGCACCATGAAATCCGAGTCGCGAAGAAGCCATTCCTGCAAACGCTTTGAAGTCCCGTTGTGCGCATCGCGGATATGTTTGGGTGGATTCGGCAGTGAACGAACATCGAATTTCAGATGCGGCGTGGGATTGAGCGGTGGAGAGTGGCCATGGGAGATGAGAATCAATACGGGAAGGTCTTCATCGGTGAGGGCATTCTGGCTGTATGGCGGCGGAGGAGAGGCATTGTCGTCGCCAATATCGTGAGAAGTTGCGTTCGAAGTGTCGATTTCTATTGGAGTTGTCGAAGTCATCGCAAATGTTCGACTGGGCCTGGACCGGAATGGGGTCATCTTGGCTGCGCTTCCAAGTGGAAGAAGGATTGACCGTCGTACATATGGCTGGCTTCCTGATTGGCTGAGTACCAGTTTCATCCCAAGATCTCAACTATTTCTCCAGCCGTTGAACACCTCGCTTGCACGTCGTCCGGTCCATCCAATCAGAAAGGCGTCTATACGTTCAAACCCATGTTGCCATGCAATGTGAGTTCTGGCATTGCGCGCAGCCGCAGCCAGACATTACAATAATCAGCCCGTTCGGGAGGCCTTGAAAACACGCCCGAGCTTGATATGTCTTTCATTTCGTGCTTGTACTCCTCGATCTCATTTTGTGGCAATTATTTCCTCTAAAGCCTTCAATTTTAATCAAGAGACTACATGCCTCAAAGCAGTACTTTCATCATGGAGTCTCTTTCTTCTCTTCTCTTACCTCGTGCACAGCAACGGAAATTCTGCACCGTAGACACCTGTCCCTTATCCTTCTCTGTTTACGGATATCTTCCAAACAAAGGCGCCAATATCTTCTTTCTCGTCTTGTTTGCTCTGTCCTTTGCAGCGCATACCTTCCAAGGAGTTAGATCAAAATCATGGACTTTCTTGATAGCCTTTGCGGTTGGCGCATTTGGAGAAGCTGTCGGTAAGTCAAAATCTAAATATTTCGGCGAATCAAAGGCTGATAGATTCAGGATACGTTGGACGTCTCTTGCTTCGTAAAGACCCTTTCAGCAGGCAATAGTAAGTTTACCAATCATTGATAAGGTAGAGTTAAGCTAATGATTTCCAAAAGTCTCACAATTATGCTTGTCCCGATCACTGTGGCACCTGCCTTCCTCGCCGGTGGGATCTATTTGACTCTCAAACATTTGTAAGTGCCAACTTGGAAATACTACTCGAGAAGGAAGACTATATCATTGTGGAGTATTTACCTCCATTGAAGTTTGCTGGTGGAAGTTCTAGCCGCCACCTCTTGCATTCGCAATATGAAATCCACTGTCTCTAGACTAAGTTTGGGAAGTGGTCGTGGAGCCGTATGCTAATTTGGCAATAGGATCATCGTTTACGGCGCCAAATTCTCTCGCATTGCTCCTCGTTGGTATACATGGATCTTCGTGGCGTGTGATATCTTCTCTATTTGTGTTCAATCGTAAGTTATTTGCGCTACTAAATACCCCCTAGTCGCTTCTAACAAGCCTATTCTAGACTCGGAGCCGGCATTGCATCTACTGGAACCCACCCAGAGACTGGCAATAACATCATGATGGTCGGACTCTCCTCTCAAGTCGCTACTCTCGTCATATTTGGTGTCATGGCTATCGACGTCTTCTTGCGAATTCGAAAGCACTCTGGTAGTTTCAATGCCTCAACTGCAACTCTTCGTCACTCGAAGAAATATAAGGGCCTCCTTGCTGCTATCATCACTGCGTATGTGACGATTACTCTTCGATGCATATACCGAATCGCAGAAATGGCTGGTGGATGGAGAAACAAAATCATGCAGGATGAGCCCACCTTTATTGTGCTTGATAGTTGGTATGTGTCATTTGCCCTTCACGGGTACCCTGACTAACATTACTGTAGCATGTGCTTGATTGCCTGCGTTGTACTCAATTTCTTCCACCCTGGCTTCCTGTTCCACGAATCCCAAGCTGTGATGAAAGCCGAGCCAGCAGCTGCCGCCAATGACACGGAAATGGTAGCAACTGATACCGAGAGAACATCGAAATGATCGCAATCTAGGTCGTTGGCCTCCTCCCATCATTTTGAGGAATGTTGCGATGTTCGAATTTAATGATTCTTTGTAATTTGGATAATTGATTCTCACGAAACGAAATATGTAGCAATACGACACAGGAGGGTTCCTTCTTTAGATTTACAATTATAGATGATTTTCTCAGCAAAGCGCGGGGGAGTGATTCAAGTTTGGGAACCCACTATGAAAAACTTAGCCAGTATTCTCGGTGGTGAGGGACATCTTGTCGCTGTGGATGTTTCAGAGTCATGGGAGGGGCTGTCGCTGTCCCATGCATGTTTATGTTCTTCCTATCATTGCTCTTCCCTGTTTATAGCCTTTCTGGTTTTGTGCTGTCTTCGTTTCATCGAGGCCCCGCTGCTGTTGCGCAATCCTTCTCCAAGCCGCAAGCACCAGTACGAAAGACACCTCCCATTCTGATCATATTCCTCTAGGTCAGTGTCTTTTACTCAGGCTAAGCGTATGTTTTCAAGGGGAACATAACAGCTGTAGTTCAGCTTCGTTTCGACAGTGGTTTTCCTTGACATGACCATTGTATTCTCACCCTAAAACGTTGTGACCATCTAGCAAACCTTGTCTCTATGATACGTATAGGGGAGGTTAAGTCGCCGTGGTCGCTTTGACGAAGATTCGCTTGAGAGAATGTCATATGTTACTACTGTTGTGTCGTTGAGTCATTTCTGCTTTATAAGTTTGTTCTTCTAGTGTCGTGGATAAATAAACGCAGAAATCCCGAGAGCCAGGTCGACCAACACACTGCTATTTCGTTTTCGGTTGAATGGACATATTACAGTATGAGCTAGTGAATAGTCCAGATCGAAAGACTTCTCGATATCAGCTATTAGCAATCAAACACATGTTGGAGCTCATATCATTGGCCATCTTGGTAATCACGTGGTGACGTGGAGGTGGTTCGATTTCATCCCCGCCGGCTAAATTCACCTACCCCACGTTCCAGCACTCGGAGTCTTAATATATTAACACACGTTCATAGACCCCAGTATTGTAGTCCACTTTCGGAATATCACATCGGTGTGAAGTGACAGGCAATAAGCAAAACAAACCAAACCTCTACATTGAAATTTACAGAAGCCAAACTCAACTTCCTTTCAAAACTCCAAATCCTCACGCCATTTCGGAGTGTCACTTTCCTAAATCTCAACAATAATAACCTCATCTCAAAATGGGCGACCTACCTCAGTCAGACAATCCCGATTACCTCCTGACAGAATCCCAAAAACAACACTTCCTAACCCACGGCTACCTCAAACTCTCCTCCTGCTTCACCCGCTCGCAAGCCGCATCCTTCACCTCCAACATCTGGACGCGCCTCGGCATGTCCCCCGAGGACAAATCAACCTGGGGTAACACAGAACGTCTAAACATGCCATGGCACTGTCACGTGCCTGTCGAAACGTTCGCACCGAAGGCGTGGAGTGCGATGTGTCAATTATTAGGCGGGGAAGAGAGAATCCAACAGGGGATCTTTAGGAGTTGGAGTGATGGGTTTATTGTTAATTTTGGGAGGGAGGAGTTTGAGGGGATGGGGCGGGGGGAGATGGATGGGCGTGATTTGAGGGAGTTGAGGGGGTGGCATAATGATGGGGATTTTTTTGTGCATTTTTGTAAGTTTGGATTTCTTGTAGGAAAGAACGACTCTTTACTTCTGAATTGTTTTGTTATTTTGCTGCCTTCTTCGGGTAGTGGGATCTGGAAAAATGTTGGCGCTTTGGCGAAGATGAAAGTGCAGCCCAGGTGCTAACTTCCTTCAGTGGACAGCCCAGAACAAGCACTGCTTGTAATAGCAATCTGGAGTGACATCGAGACTCATGGTGGCGGAACTGCACTTGCGTGTGACGGAACCAAACCTATTGCAAAATACATGGTATGGCCCAAAACTCTAGATCCCATTTTCAGCACACACACAACTAACACTTTCCATAGTACGATCACCCCGAAGGCGTCACACCATGGATGCGCTCCCTCAACGACCCCACACACAACAATTACGAAGGCCCCGACTTTTGGAACACCCTCGCCTCAGACACCACCCTTATTTCCTCCTCATCCTTCGTCGAAGCGACCGGCCGCATCGGAGACGTCTACCTCATGCACCCCTTCATGCTGCATTCCGCATCCATGAACTACCTCCGCATCCCACGCATAATCACCAATCCTCCTGTCTCCTTAAAAGAACCATTTAAACTCTGGAGGGAAGACGGAAATTATAGTCTTGTGGAGCAGAAGACGCTGAATGATCTTGGGAGACCGGAAGGGATAAAGGAGTGGAGCATTACGAGTGAGAGGCGGGCGTGGATTAGTAATCGGCTCAGGAGGCAGGAAGACATGAGGGAGGTGGAGAGGAAGAGAGCGGAGGAGGAAGGGGTTAAGTTGGGTGCTGTGTAGTTTACTGCCTTAAATATCAAAAACAGCCTCAAATATAAATCTTCGAATCCTAGTATTCCCTCCCCCTATAACTCCTCAAAGTCCTCACTATTCCACTTGTCCGAACTATACATTCACTTCCACCACCCGACTAGCCTTCGGCTTCCTCCTCTTATTTATAATGAAAGCATAAATACTCTTCCTCTAGTTTTAATTCGCCATCAATTTCACTCGCTCGCACTAATCCCACTTTAAGAGCAAAGGCCCGAAACCATAGAATTTTTGAGTAATTCTCCAGCTTTCTTCGAAGTTGAGCTCGAGGGAGGTTGTTAGGACTGCATGAATCCATTGTTATCGTTGTGTTGTTGTCTAGAGCAAGTGCGGGATGGATGTTGCTGCGTTTGATTCGGGTTGTTAATTCGCAATATGTCGGTTGTTGTGTATGGTGAAGTGTCGAGCGGAGTTTTCAATGGCGGATTGTTGCAAAGCCTGCGAAGAAAGCTTCTGATTTTGGAGGATATTGTGAGATGAGAGGTCTTGTTCTAATGAGATATAGATACAGAACTTGGCGCGTATAAGAGTGTAGCGATTGAGAGCTTTTCTCTTACCTCAACGAGCGAAATAGTTTTGAGGAAGTCAATCGGAAGAGTTGGGACTTTCGCAGAATGAATAGACTTTATGGGTTGTAACATTGCGGGAGGATTCATGTGGAGAGTGTGGGGGGCGTCCCTTGGGCCTGTCAAAGTTTAGCGCTCATAATGATGGGACTTGTAAAGTTATGAGATGTACTTTGTTTTGACTCCTTTTGTCGGATCTTATCAGCATAATTCCACTTCATACAAATGACAAAGGAATAGAGATGTGAAGGAGAGTCCTCGGCGAGCAAACTTGTCAATTTGAGAGTGGGCTGAAGAACCGTAGATGAGCTCATGTAGATGGATCGTTTCGAGGAAACCCTGTGAGTATAGATAAAATGTGAAACCTCAGCTCTAGAATGTTAATCGAGCGGGAGTCGGTCACGAAGCCACTGAGTACCAAACGCTCCCACACTCAGAAAACAATTCAAGAGATCGTATAACCTTCTATCGAAAACTACCCAAGTCCACAATCTTTCTCATTTGTTCCTCAAGTCATCTAGCAACCTCCTCCCACTCCTCTCCCTCCCCAACAACTCCATTCTCATCCTCCTCCTTCCCCTCTTCCTCCTCACCCACCCCAAACACCCTATACATAATAGCAAACCAAACCCCATAGTCCCAAACATCACATAAAAAGTCCGCCAAAGGTTAAGCAATTCAATCTTCAAGCACCTCATCCATCCCATCCCGCCATTCGCTCGGCAGCCCAATATACGCCGCGCCATGGGACTCCAGAACACCAAGCACGAAGCGCCATGGCTTGAACTCTTCGTTCGCAAAAGGTGAGTAGCTGAGATGGGCATCTATGAATGCTTTTGCTGCATCTGAAAATGGGGATGGATAGCCTAGTTGGCGAGCTGAGCTAAGGAATTGGAGGAAGGAAACAGCCCAAGCATCTACCAAACTCTTCAAAACGACAACCGCAGTTAGGACACCCCACACAAACGGCAAAAGTCTCAACAATATCCGCCTCCAACCCCTTCGTCTATCCACATTGGGCTGGTTTGCGTCTCCGTCCAGAGCAGGCGTGCGGAGCCAAGAGATGCAAGCAGCGAGGAGGAGAATGTAGAGGTCGAGGTACCAGGGGAGTTTTGAAGGGTAGGCGAAGAAGGAGATGGCGATGGGTGGTGGGTTGAGCTTGCGGGGGGAGGAGAGGATGGAGGTGTCGGTGGGATCAATTTTTGGGTCAATCTGTTGGGTTATCTTGGTTATGAAAGATTGTGAGACGATCATTTTCTTGAATATTGATTTGGATTTGGGATGCGATGTGAGTTTGAGATGCCAAAGAGAAGATATTACCTGTAAGGAAAGATTGATTAAATATTTTCTAAAATTCTGTATTTTTAAATATATTTTTTTAGCCTGCTTAATGTTTTGTGGTTCTGATGTGAGTATTTTGAAATGAGGTGGCAAATTGTCCTAGCATGGCATTACTCTACCACCTTTGTGGGGTTGAGATAGTTCCTGCTCGGTACCAACATCATAATTTTGCATATTAAGCACTTCTAAAAACTGCACATCCAGGTCCAATTAGACACGGCTAGGATGTAGGAATTTAATATATAGAAAGAAAATTCCATGCCCGTCTGATGTCTTCAGCCCGAGTTTTAGAAGTTGCAATGTGCACGGTGCTTTGCACCGTCTGATATAGAATTGGGATGAATAGCGATGAGTAACAATCTTTGGAGTACATATCTACACGTACATAAAATGAATAAATCGAACACATGCTGGCCCTTGGTCACCATGTTTGCGTATAAAACGTCTGGCGTTAGTTGTATAAACTCTCGTAAAAGTTGTAAAAAATCACAAAAAGTGTAAAACTAACCACAACGCCAAGTAACACAAACAAGCCGAATTACCGCTGCGACATGCAACAAACAAATCCCATCCCCTCACCATCCAATCTTTAAAACCCCCTCGCAAAAATCAGCTTACCTCGCATCTCCCTCACCCGCACGCAATAAACACCCACCGATATGCCGGCACGAAATTCCTTGTGCGGCAACTACGACTCCCGATTGCCGTTGCGAAATGCAATAAAATCATTCAAAATGCACGGATGCGGTAAGTTCCTGGCTTTCTGTATGGTTGTATCAGCTGGCGGGCAGGGACGGGAACGCCTTCAAGGAACTTCCTTTCGCCGGATTGCCGATGCCTCAAAGGATTCCCGAAGATAACGGGGTGTTGGGGGGTTTTGTTGCTGGTCGCAACGCTAGCCGATATGCCGATGATGAACGGGGAACCGGGGACTTGGGATGTTTTATTGAGAGGGAGGATATGGTTTTTATGTTTAGGGGGCCGGATGATGTGACAAGAGTGCATTTTAGAGTCCTTGTCTCTTGGTGAGGAAAAGGCCGAAAACGGACATTTAATCGAGAATATTTCTATAACGCCGGGCCTACTTGCGCCTATAATGATAAAATAAACGACTTCTTTTTTAAGGAAACAGAGTTCCATCGGAATTCGACAACATAGTAGAAGCAACGTAATTATTTTGGTGAGAAGAAGCTGTTACGATCTGCACCTCACTCACTCACTCCCCAACATCGGCTTCGATGGCAGTATTTTGTGAGGAGACACCTCCGTAACTCGACGGAGCCCAGTTGATCTATATGCACTCCTGGGGCCCTTTTCCCCACAATGTCACCATCTGTTCAACATCGCTCTATCAGCCTGCCATACCGGTCCACACTAGTCTCCTGACGATCCCCCATAAAATCCCCAGGGACGTCTTGATCATTCCGCCTTGAAATGCAACAAACACCATGGAATGAGATTGAACCGAGGTGATCACCCATGCTATATTTTGTTGAATAGCTTCAAAGGCTTGGAAAGGCGACGGGAAGGCTGGTTGATGCTAGGAAAATGGGAGTTTGTTGCAAGTCGTGCAATGGCTCTGTACAGTACCCCTTTTGACACTTGTAATATGCAGGTAGCCGTGTGGAGATTTTGGAGATGCCTCGAATGAAGTCTTGAAACGTAAAGGAACTCTTTGATTTAGACGATGACGATGAAAGAAACTAGAAGCAATGATTTGCTACGGTTCCTGTCGCTTCGCCTGTACAACATTGTGAGACCAATGGCTCCACACGCTGTGTATGGATGACAGGAAAGCTTGATTCATCCAGAGATGCAACACCGTTTTTTGTGGAAATTTTTGTCCAGAAATAGGTGGAGACCTGCATCAGCCAGAGTTTCAGATGAGACGGTGGCTTCAGACTTGCAGAAATGCAGACACTCGTCCAAACTCAAAAGGGATCCCCAAATCGAGGTATCTTGAGGTTAGATGAATCAACGGCGACTGGCACAAGTGGCCCAAACGTACTCACAGGTATTTGATGCACTTACACCATATGCAACAGATCCATAAGTGACAAAGTCAAACAGCCAAGGCGTGTTACACAGTTCTTTGCCGCAATTTTCACGACATGCAACACATCTCCGCTGCGGCATCGTCATTGCTCCCTGCATTTAGCGCCGGGACATGACGAAAACAGCCGTCCTACCTCCTAGATATATCGCGGCCCTTCTCCTTTCAGTTGTGAAACATCGAAGCGCGGACTTTTGGGGAAAACGAAATTTATGACGAAAGTGGCTCAAAAGTACGACATGCAACAAAGCGTATAATCGTGTTCGTAAAACGGAGAGGAAGGAGGTTTGGAGTCACAAATGATGTGCAAAGCTAAATTTACCTCCAAGTGACAGGGGAGTTCAGAAGTGGACGCTAGGCTGGAGAAAGAGAAACTTGGCGACGATCTCGGAAGAAAAGAGTCGGCATTCACGATTCCGACACCGGGATGCTGGCGAACAGGATACTGCTTGTAACCTTTCAAAAGTGTTTGTTGTAATGGTTCGATTCTTGTCTACTCGATTGATGGGACTTCCATGACTCCTCGTCCGAAGAACTCGCTGATGGTCCCAAATTTATCCCCGCTTCGTGCCAGCGCATCTAAGAACATATCATGCTTATCTGCTGTTTCGTCTTGGGATCTTACAAAAGCCCTGATCGTATCATTGTCCTTCCGGCATACTGTACAATCGCCCTCGACACTTCCGTCTTCACTAACTTGAACACTAATGCACGATTGGTGAAAGCTGTGCTTACACATGAAGTGTACAGCAGGTAATGATAGTTGAGATCCGCAGAAAGAGCATCGTGTATTGTTGAAAGTTTGTGGTTTTGTGGTAAGGTTGTCGATCTCTTGTCGCTTCTCAAGAGTCTCGGTGCGATATGAAGTGATGAGCCGCCGATTAGAAGATATCTCTTTGCGCTCGCGTTCGATCGTCTGCTGAAGATAAGTTTTGATCATTCCCATTGTTGCTACAGCATTCGTGCTCAGAGTCTGAATGACTTGAAGTGGTGCCATGAGACCATCTTCGTCAATTTTCTTGAGTACGGTATCAAGCTCATCGCCAGCCTCTTCAAGGATATGAGGATCAGATGTAAAATATGCAAGCGCCGCTGGGTATAATTGGGGTTCCTCTGGGCCATATTTCCGAAGAGCTTTGATTGCTCCCCTGGTATCTTTGGCCGAGGTGTAAGATCGGAAGATGTCGAATCGTAGTCCGGCTTGTTCGCGAACAAGGATGGATCCATCCTTGAAATTTGATAGATGAGATAGCAAGAGTACGTTGGAAGTATCGATAGGGATGTCTTTGCCTTCGATGAGTTTCTTGGCTTTCGCTTCCCATTCTTCGCGATGTTCTCCTTTCTTCTCATTTGATTTATGCAGGTACATCTCAAATAGAGTGGTGTAGAGGTCGATTTTGTCCCTTTCTTTGAGCTCTTTCTCGTTTAGACACGCTTCCAAGAAGGTTATGAATTCATCGGGGTGATCAACAAATGAAGAGAACGCAGCCCTTGGTTGTGGTGTGGTATATTGTGGAGGGCCGAGCTGATCTGCATTTTCTACGATCTGATTGTCGCTGACTGTTGCCGGAATATTGCCTTGCGCGGGTGGAGAAACCACTGCCGAAGAATTCATATAAGGGAGCGGGAGGAGGTTCTGCAGATTCTGTACAGCAGACACAGCTCCTGCTGCATAGCCAGGTTGCCGAACCTCTTCTGGAATCACCACAACGTCTGTCCTGGGACGAAAGCGTCCTGTAAAATATTCTACGAAGAGTTGTGTGGCCTCCTTGGGGCAATGTTCTAGGAGAACTCTTGCGTACTTCATCAGGTTTGGATACATCTAATCGAGGTTAGCTCTGTCAGAACGTTGCTCAGCATGGCATAAATAGCTTACGGATTCGGGTTCGAGGCGCCATATGTATTGAAGCGCCTCACCATACTGCTTTGAATCCTCAATGAGGATATCCACCACCAACTCGTGCTCGCCATGTTTCGTTGCGAGGTAGGCCGCTTGTTCATAATAACCGCCTTGTCTACACATCGATATCGCGGTATCCAAATCAAACTTCAGATCACCAGGAGATTTGATAAATTTCTCAAGCTTATCAATATCTTTGAGCTTAGCATAGCAATTGAGTAGAAGGGTGGTGTGATCAGCGGTGGCCTTGTGGTGTTCATGTAATTCTTCAAGATATTCTATGAGATTGTGAATTCTTTGGGTATCAAGGAACTATAAAGGTTAGCAGGGCATATTGAAGACAGCATGTATCCTGCATACCTTTCGAATCACCTGAGACGGCTCCGTATTATCAATTGCTTTGAGATATTGCTGCATGGCTCCATCATAGTCTGCTTTCTGGTATAGGTAATCACCATACTTGCGAAATATGACATTTTGCTGCGACGCATCCATGCCGGATTTCTGTGCTAAATTGATGGCATATACAAAGAGGTTTCTCTGGTACAAGATCTCTAGTCTTTGCTGGAGTGATTTCTCGTGATATCGGAAAATCTGGTTCTGTTAGCCATTCCATTTTGAAAATGCTGAAATGACTGTCTTACCTTGCCATCTTGAGTGAGAGTGAACAAGTCTCCCCATATTGTGAACAAGGATTGAACCTGCGAAACTAGTGATTCGGAATGGGCTACAAACTTCAGATCCGTATCAAGAAGGGTGAACGTCGAAGTGTTGAATATTTCCTCCGCTTGAGCACCACCAAAGCGACGAAGAGTGCTTGATTTATTTGTGGGAGTAGTTGTCACGGGAGGTGAAACGAGAGCGACATAATCTTCGTATATAGCCACCAAGCTTTTTGGTCCATCGTAGCCGTAGCATGGACCTCTTCCGTCTATGCCATAATAATAGATAGCATCATCCCGCACCACGACTATATCACCATTCCGTTTGTCAACTGTCATGCATCCAACAGCACAGCCAGACTCCTCTACATTTCGGGCTGCTTGCCCAGCTCCTCGCCCGGATATCACAAGCTTCAATATCCGTGCTGTGGTTGCAACGTAGAGAGTTATCAGATTCGATTCCTCGCGAAGCTCAACGCCGGTTACTGGTTCCTCCGATTCGTGGACTGTTCGTTGCTTTGCGCCTCTATCATGAACCAGGTCTCCACGGACCACTGTCACTGATCCATTCGCGAAGCCAATAGCTAGTTGTGAAAGGTCATCGAGGGCTGCGAAAGCTGATATCTATTGACAAGGATTAACAGCATATCCAACAAGTGGCGTATTCAAAGGCACAATTCTACCGGAAATGGTTTTCTCCCATTTTGTATGCTGAGAGTGGACTGGCACGTCGGCAGGCCAGTTTTCTTGACAGGCTTATCCAAGGCCCACACTTTTAATACGGGTTCATTGGGCAGATCTTCCTATGAGGCATCAGACGTAGTATTCAGACATCCGCAATATTTACACACAGATATGGTGACCAATAACGAAGTCCCCTCCACCTGCTTCATGTGGGTGATCGAGCCAACATCGTACGCCTGGAAGGACCGGATGACCTTGAAAGTCGGTGAGAGTATGCGAATGACTCCATCATAGCTCCCTAGAAAGAGGCTCTCCGATCCGGAGCATACACAGCTAATTTCGTTGTTTTCGAAGAAGGACTTGCTCTCGTCTTCGGGAGGCTTAACTTGGGTGACCTCGAAGAAATCGAAGGTTTTCCACTATGTCTTCTTAGCTATGTTCAAACACAGGGGCTTCCGCACAACGCAGCTCACCGAGCTAAGAGCCATGTCAACGGATAATGCCACTCATGTTATGAGGTTGTGGAATCGCGGAAAGCGCGCTGGTTGTCCCCAAGGCTGTCGCGAAGCTCCCAGGCGATGGCGACGATTGACGGGGATCAAGCACAGCTCCCCGATCAGGCTAGCGGCTTGGCGTGCGTATGCCCCGCCTCAACTCCAAGCTTTCCACTGCCGCACCTCTCACTTCGGACTGACAGCTCGTTGTCACTACTGCCGCTCACCAATGCCAGTCTCCCAGTCTCCCAGTTTCCCAGGGATGAAAGCGGCCTCGTGGCTACGGCTATTTCCCGCACATACATGCTTCTTCCTTTATTCGTGGATGCAGCTCATGCGGCCCCATTCAGCTGGAATCCGTATGGTCCCCCTCCATCCCCTCATCCAATATGATAACGGGTGCTGTGCATGGCCCGTCTAAATCATTGGGATCTGGAAACGCCACGGCAGCCATGGCTTTCGGGAACCTGTGTGCGCGGACGATACCCGTGAAGGTGTGCCACCCAGATGGCTAAGTAGCCTACGACAGAGGGCACACAAGGAACATCTTCGGGACGGAATGCAATCAGATCGATCTGGTATAACCACACTTTCCAACATATCATATTTTCTTCTTGGGGATGTTTCGATACTCACGACGAAGTGAGGCATCTCGGTGCAAGCACATTGCGAACACTATGCTACGGTTACATCCTCGTGTTCTTCCCAAGTCATTGGCCTTGTCGAGTAGTTTCCTGCGCGTCAAATGCAAGAACGGGCAGGCCATAATTATCCCCTACCTCCACCAGTTATTTACCCCTCAACACCACTTTTTCAAGGTACGGAGGTACTTCTGTAGATAGAACCAAGGCCAAAGGGTAATCTCAGTTTGGGGGCATCATGATTGATGAATCTATTTGGCCAGTGTCTTGATAAGACGATGCACAGTCAGAGATAGATCAGCCAATGTCAGGGCGCTTTTTGGGGTGTATGACATCGCATTACTATGGCCTCACGGATTGGTTAGAAAAGCTGTGTCCACAACAATATCAACCTGTTGCTTATCGAAATTGCCGCTTCGATGCAAGCGAGTCCAAGAAGTAGGCGTTTCTGAGCAGGTTATCTCAATCCCATCTTTGTACCATCCCTCGCTGGCATCTTGTGATCAGCTCGAATGTATACCAGTTTCTCAGATATAGACAAAGAGTTTTTGGGTGGTAAGATTTGTCTAGAAACATCAGATTAATAAACTTTCAGTGAAGTTTGGCTGATCATTGCCGTTGTTCAGATGGCCTAAAGTAGATTGCATTGGCGTTTCCGGAGTCTCGGGCAGCACTTACTGTACGGAGTAATTCTTGCTTGTGTCAGCGATCTAGCTACGTAACATCCCCTCCTGTTCGTAACTTCCACCTGTCAATCTGATTTTCGGTATTTCAGACCAAAGCCCCATATTAGATGTCTACTGGTGGCTCACCCTGCTAAGACCCTGCATCTTTTCGAACACTGCGGGTATTCTTGCCCCATTTCTTGGCTCAAGGACCCCATTGCACCAATTCAATTGCCAAACCCACCTCGGAAACTAGCTCAACCCAAGCCAACTCGAAGCGAAGCCATGCTCCCGCCCCGCTAGCGGGAAACCATTATCAACGTCCGAGTCTATAAAGTAGACGTCCTTTCCTCTTTTCTTTAGCCTTCATAGTCTATCAACAACCTCGTCCTTCGCCTTCCCTTCCCACAAATCTTCTCCCACCTGTTTACATACCCAATTGTGGCACTTCTTGCCTTACTGAATCACTCTCTCAACTATCAACTTCATCATGGCTCCCTCAGCTGTCGATGTCTACCCCACTTCCCGTTTTCAGGACATGAAGGTCAAGGCCCTGGAGGTCTTGTCTTCACAGCAAACTGCCCCGGCTAAGCTTATCAAGACACCTTTACAACTTAATGGGGCTCTTGACAGGTTCGAGTCCTTCGATGTCACTCCTGCCATCGGAAAGGAGTTTCCTGCTGCTAATTTGGCTGAGTGGCTTGAGGCTCCCAACGCTGACGAGCTTATCCGTGATTTGGCCATTACTAGTAAGATACTCACCCATGTATCCTTGCTCAACAGGGCTTGTTGAAGTTTGTTCGAATTCTCAGCTGACCTCCTTGCCAGTCTCCCAACGTGGTGTTGTCTTCTTCCGTGGTCAAAACGATCTCACCAATGACCTACAAAAGAAGCTCTGCCAGAAGCTCGGAGAGCTTACCGGCAAACCCGCTGAGTCTTCAATGCACATTCACCCAATCTCAAACAAATCATTCCAATGCAACAAGGATGACGAGATCTCCGTCATTAGCAACGACCTCGCCACCAAGATTTTCTGTGACCGCAAGACCGAGCAGCACAAGAAGAAGCAATCCCTAAAGAAGGGTTGGCACTCCGACATTACCTTCGAGCCCGTCCCATCCGACTACGCTATCCTCAAGCTCACTGATCTCCCAAGCCTCGGAGGCGGTAAGATTTCATCCTAGCATATATTTTCACGTGCAACACGCTAATACTATACCCTCGAAGACACACTCTGGGCCTCCGGCTACGAAGTCTACGACCGCTTCTCACCCGCCTACCAAAAGTTCCTCGACTCCCTCACAGCAACCTACGCCCAACCCCTCTTCACCCAAGCCGCCAAAGACCACAAATTCAAGCTCTACGAAGAAGAGCGCGGCAACCCTCTCAACGTCGGCGGCGAGCTCTCGACCGAGCATCCCGTTGTCCGCACTAACCCTGTCACCGGCTGGAAGACAGTCTTCGCTGTCGGTCACCACGTTCAACACATCAATGGCTTGACTGAGCGCGAGTCGAGTCATTTGTTGGATGAGTTTTTGAGAATGATCACCGAGAACCACGATTTGCAATGTCGCTTCAAGTGGAATAATCAGAATGATCTCGGTTAGTCTTTCCCTTGTCTCACCTCCTGTCTTACCTCGCGTAATTCGCCGCGCATGCAATTCTCTTTTCTCCTTTTCATCCGAAGCTCCTCAACTGGTCAGGTTCCATCCCATCTGAACTCAACTAATAACAAACAACAGCAATCTGGGACAACCGCTCCACCTACCACGCCGCAACCTACGACTACGACGGCATGGGCCTCCGCACAGGTCAACGCTGTGTTGGTATCGGCGAGCGTCCTTACTTTGACCCAGCTTCTAAGTCTAAGCGTGAGGCTGAGGGAGAGGAGTATTTGGAGCCCGGAGAGGGGTTCACTGTCTTTTAGACAAGCCGTTCACTTATTTCCCCCAAATTTCCTAATTTCTTGTTCTCTGCGAGAAGCTTGAAGAAAGGGCAGAAATTTTGGACATAATTCGCTGGCGTTTTTATGATATTTTTTGACGATGGAATGAGCATTGCGTTTTGACATTGATGGGATGGTATTGTGACGATGGACTGGGAAGGATGGATGGACGAATGACGACTTTTGGCTATTGCCTTGGATGATTACATCTTGGTAGGCACATATTATTGGATAGTGGCAGTTTTGGCAATCTTTTGATACCCCATCACTTATTTGCTGCTTGGCTACTTCGTCGATGCAAAGAGACTGCGTTGCCTTCCTCTCCACTTTTTGATCTCTGTTGATATGCATCGTATTAACAACATTTTGTGGTAATTATGAGAGCCTTTTCGGACATTCTATTGGTTTTTTCGACACACATCTAGTGGACGTAATGCGAGAAGGCAATAGCTTGTGCCCAATAGTAATTCATTATTCTAACACTTTTCCAAATGCTCTATTTACATTCCAGCTCGTGATATCTTCTGCAAATATTACCATCACATTTCAAGAAGTGGCGTTGAAGGTAAAGGTCATGAGATAAATCATTACGACATCGTGGATATATTAGCATCGCTTTCATTAGTTCCGTCTCTTGGGCGATCCCAGGTTCGGATATGCCCTATTGGTAGGTTAGTACTGAGATAAGGCTTCGTTTGTTGATCCACTTACCAGATTTGCAACTCGTAATAATTGATTCTGGCGTGAATTCAAGCCAGCACAATGGATCTGCGTCTATCACCTTAGACTGTGAAAGATTAGTAGGCGTTTAGTGAGCAGGAGAGCTATATAAAACATACCATAACGGGCGGCAACATCGCAGTGCTAGCTCTAGGAACGACTGGATGGTCGATAACATGCTCATCATCTACCTCAGCAGAGACAACAGAATTCGATCTCAGTCTACTTGATGTTGTGTTCTGAGTTTCTTGTCTTTGCAATGGATTTAAGCGTGACGAGACACTTCCTCTTTGTCGTACAGAAGACTAGGTTCGTTAGCACTTTGTAAATGGTGATATAACTGGAGGTTTGCTTACGGCTTTGGGTCGATGGAGCATTCCAACGCTGAAATCCCATAGAAGTAGTCTGCAATCTTCGCCCACACTACCAAAACGGTAATTCTTCTCGTCACACCTCCAGGGATCGAAGCAGACAGCTGTAACCCATGACTGGTGACCTTGGCATCGAGCAACAATCGTAGCTTCAGCCACACTCCAAATTGACACTAGATCATCTTGGCCACCAGTGAGAACATACTTGCCATCTGGTGACCAGCATACGCAGATGAAACCACCATAGTAACTTGAATAGAGATCCAGAAGTCTACAAACATTAGCTGTTGCTTGAAAATTATCTGGGTGATCTTACTCTTCTTTCAGATAATCAATTATACGTAACGTGCCGTCTTCAGACACAACCGCAATATGTCTATTGTCCGGAGAGAATGCAAATGCATTGATGCGCTGATTTGACAACTTCCAGAACGAGACAGGGTTACACTTTTGGTTTTTGGAATGAACAGATTTATCGATATGAATTTTAGCCGTAATCTCTCCGCTGCCATTACTCGACTCTGAGCTACTGTTCGTATGCACGTTGTACTCCTCGGGCAAAAAGGGGGCATCATCCTTCTCTTTGTCGTAAACGACTAATGAGCCGTCCATATGAGCGGCAAGGAATAGGTTTTCTGAACCAGGTATCCAACGAATTTCGGATACTGGTGTTGGATTTATGATACCCTAGGCAATTAGTGAAAGTTTGGACATCGTGTAAAATTGTTACTTACATTCTTGTTCAGCCGGGTGTATTTCTGAGATATTGGCTCAAACCATATTATCTCACCAGTAGAGAAACCCATAATAAGATCTATATGGCTTTGGCTCTTCGTAACTTGATTAATATCATGGCAAAGGCAATGGCCCTTGGTGAAGAGGATCTTGGTTAAGTGTTCGGCCTTGGTTGTCAATTAGTTATAGTGAGATATGTGGGTACTCCTCTAATTACCTTGAGAGGCGATGATAAGTCTAGCCACTGAAAAGCACGGTTGATATTCGCAAAAGCAAAGTAGCCATCCGATGGCCGATCTTGTAAGCGTTTACTCAAGTTCTCGTGAACAATGCATCTTGATATGAAGGAAGAATTGCTTTTAGCAATGTTGTTTTTAGGCTTTCTGCGCTTTCCGATATCTTTGGTTGCCCCAGACAGCATGGCATTGCCCTCTCCGAATGCAGGCGCCGAGCCGACTGAAAGAGTTGCTCTGGCACTTCCGGTCACTGATGTATCACCGCCATCACTGCTTGGAGCACCTGCATCACCCGATGTACGGCCTTCACTTGGATGCTCTTGTATGCTCGCATGGTAGCCAGTATTTCCACTCCTGTTGGTATCGACGCGGTATAAAGGTACAGGAGGCGTCGTTCGAGAACTTAAAGAGAGCAGGGATAGCTTGGTTCCTGCAGTAGCGGGTTGAGGAGTTGTTGCAAGAGGATTCGGGTTCACGACTGGGGCCTCGGAGGGATGTGGAGGTGGTGTCGCAAGATGCAGGTCTTCTTTCAAGATATAGGTTCCTGCCATTATCTTCAGCAACTTTCCGTAGGAATCCCATGCGCCAAGTCCTACCTTCTCCAACTACCAGCTGGTACTGAGGCCCCGTTGGGTGCGACAGAATGTTATTTGTCTCGATCATGGGCGCAGCTTGGCCATTGGCAACAGCAAGATTATATGCGGCCTGAGAAGGGTATCTTGGAGGAGGTGGTAGGACACTGTATCATTCTTATCAGTAATCTGCAGGCTCGGCGACTGTCTCTGAATGGTAGGTGAGGACGTACAACATGGCGCTCCAGTAGAGGCTGCTGAGCGCAGACCAGGCTGAAAGCTAGATGAACCCCGAATGTAATATATGCTGGAAAACGATGCTGATGTGACCCGCGACAACGTCTGTGGTCAATGGATGGGATGGAGCTCTAAAGCCTGCAAGGTACAGTGTGGGGTAGAGATGCCTGTCAAAGTTGGGATGGGGTATAAAACGGATGCTTAAGAGGTCGATGACGCGCAAAGCCAGTATCTAGAATGTACGGCTTCAACTCGAGAGGCACTTTGCAGAAGCAAGGGCAATGCAACAAGACATAGGATATATTAATGGCTGAGAGCACGAAAGGGTCCCAGACAGAGGAGGCAAGGCACCATATGTGGGGAAGACTAGGCTTGTTCGAGGGTACTAACAGCGTAGGCCCGCCTAAACACAACGGGTTTTTATAGCCCGGAAGACCGAGCAAACGTGCCCATCCGCATCAATCGATCTGCAGAAAACGATTCGACCACAGCGCTGGAAACACTAAATACAACAGCTTCTAATGCCAAAGCACCACTCCCGCCCACGCTTGTGAGGATCCGACCAGGCCTGTCAAGTGCGGTATTCCTCGTACTCTTATTCCTCCTTGGGATGGACAAGCAATAACCGCATCTTGCAAGGCTGAAACGTGGTCAGCATGGCTACAGGTATCCCCTCTTTCCCTCTCTATTTCTTGAAGCCATTGCTGAAATGTCCTAGTCCGTATCTGCGTCTGCGGCGACGAAGGCACAGGAAAGTCGAGCCTTATAACGTCCTTAGTGAAGGACGTCTTCGTAACGAACAAGATCCAATCTGTCCTCCCTCAAATCACAATCCCTCCGAGCATTGGGACGCCCGAAAATGTTACTACCACGATCGTTGATACCTCGGCGCTGCCGCAAGAGCGGAATACATTACGGAAGGAGCTTCGCAAGTCGAATGTAATACTCCTGGTATACTCGGACCATTATAGCTATGAGCGAGTAGCGCTATTCTGGATGCCATACTTTCGCTCCCTTGGAGTAAATGTGCCAGTAGTTCTATGTGCAAACAAGTCAGATTTATCCACGAACGGAAATCTAGCACAGGTTGTGGAGGATGAAATGATGCCCGTGATGGCAGAATTTAAAGAGATAGATTCCTGCATAAGAACAAGTGCCCGGGAACACCATAATGTCAACGAGGTTTTCTTCCTCTGCCAGAAGGCTGTCACACATCCAATTGCACCACTGTTTGACTCGAAAGAGGGCAATCTCAAACCGGCCGCTGTGGCAGCCCTGAAGAGAGTATTCTACTTGTCTGATAAAGATCAAGACGGCTATCTGAATGATGAAGAGATGCATGACTTCCAGGCGAAATGCTTCGAAAAACCACTATCAAACGACGATCTCGAAAACATCAAACAATCTATAAGTAAAGTTTCACCAAGATCAGAAGTCGAGAAAGGGATTGATCAGAAGGGTTTCATCTATCTCAACAAGATATTTGCAGAGAAAGGCAGGCATGAGACAATCTGGATAATTTTACGGAAATACCACTACACAGATAGTTTGAGTCTGAAAGACAGCTTTCTCCATCCCAAATTCGAAATTCCAGAGTATTCCTCTGCCGAACTGAGCCCTGCTGGGTATCGATTCTTCGTGGATCTTTTCCTACTATTCGACAAGGACAATGATGGCGGACTAAACAATTCAGAACTCGATGCACTTTTTGCACCCACACCCGGTTTGCCACCGTTTTGGCTCGAAACATCATTCCCATCCTCGACTGTTCGTAACGAAGCCGGCTATATTACCCTTCAAGGGTGGCTAGCACAATGGTCAATGACCACATTCGTTTCGCCGTTGACCACTCTTGCGTACCTTGCATACCTAGGATTTGAACCTTCAAGTCCACGGGAGTCAACAACGTCTGCTCTCAAAATAACAAAACCACGAAAAAGAAGACGACGCCCTGGTCGTGTAGAGCGAAACGTGGTTCTTTGCTATGTTGTTGGCGCTCCTTCGTCGGGGAAATCATCTCTTCTAGATGCATTTCTCAATCGGCCTTTCGATTCACTCTATCGTCCGACTATAAAGCCTCGAACAGCAGTCAATAGCGTTGAGCTCCAAGGTGGAAAGCAATGCTACCTTATCTTGGAAGAGCTCGGCGAATTAGAACCTGCTATTCTAGAGAATCGAGCGAAGTTAGATGCTTGCGACCTCATTTGCTACACTTATGACTCGTCCGATCCTGACTCATTCTCTCATATCGTGGCGTTGCGAGAAAAATACCCTCACATCGATGAGCTACCCGCTATATACACAGCTTTGAAAGCCGACCTAGACAAAACAACTCAGAGATCAGAAATGCAACCAGATCAATACACTATGAGCTTGAACATGAATGCGCCGTTGCATGTCAGCGTTACCTGGAACAGCATCAGTGAGCTATTCATCTCACTAGCAGAGGCAGCAACGAACCCCAGCCTTGCGTTTCCCAAGAGTGAGGAAGAAGCGCCAGACCGCACGGGCGTGTATGTTGCTCTTGGCGCAACAGCATGTGCTGTCGTAGCAGCATTAATGATTTATCGAAGGACTACTATTGCAAATTGATTTTCTGGCTTGGGAGCGTGGTGTTCATATTGGTTGCATCTGTTGTGGTCATATATGCTTTTAATCAATGATACCCGTCTCTTCTCTACTTTTTACCTGATAGAATTAGTCTTAACCTCATCTCCCTGTTTCTAGTGCTATTTATAGTTCTATATAATAAGTCAGACACCATATACAGGCAATAATACTTCTGATAATTGAGGGCTGCTGTCAGCTTCTTGAGAGAATAGGCAAGTACATGTTCTTGGACATGCTAATCCTTCCAGAGAGTTACGCTTACTTGAGGCAGCGAGTTCTCCAGTCGATTTCGGCATGCCATGTGAGAAATCCTTAACTAATTGATGTATTCGAGATTTGTAAGTAGGGGTTCAAGAAATCATGATATTAGTCACGATACAGAAGGATTGTACAAAAAAGTTAATCAGTGGTATGTTTATCCCTATTCCTCGGGTTCATATACGAGGTTCATATCAAAACAACTTTTGTTGCCCTCTAAGTCCAAGCATAAAGGAGGTGGCAACAGACTTATTGGATTAGAACTCGCTGGCTGATCTGGTGATTCTTCCGGTAAAATGCGCCGGCAGGAGTAGTCAGCCAAAGTGGAACGTTCTTCGACTTGACGGCTGGCATGATAGAGATCTCGTTAATGCGACGATTGTTGTATCTGCGGTGAGCGAAGCTTCCAAGGCCTAAGACTTTATTTCATGGCACCCTCGCTGTTGTGCGGAGATCCCTCGTTGCCCACATCGCAACGCATAAAGCACAATGGATCCTGGAATGTCTCAATGTAACTGCACTCACTATCCCGGTCTAGATCCGAACCCAGACATATCAGGCATTGGCGTAAGTCAAATTGTAACGCTGTTCCAGATTCCCATTACTTACAATAATTTTTAAAGGTACTTAGTTCTTTTCTAGGAATAGCCTATCTCACCTTCGGATGCTGCATGGTAAAGGCAGTCAATGACCACAAAAGATCCGGCTTCGAGTTCAGTACACGTCTAGATCGATGGTCGTTCACTCTTGGAAACGCTATTTTGATATTAAGCGATGAGCAGATTGTTACTGGAATCTCAGTCATGGTTGGAGCCCTCTCGCAGCTCAGCTCGGGAATTCAAACATACCACTGGGAAACGGTCGTCAACCTGGCCTGGTTCTCGACAATTACCCACATAATCATACTCGCCGTCCTAAGAGATGAGGCTCGAGCCAACAAGCCTGTTTTAGCTTTTCGCATTGCTGGTATAGCCATCTTAATTTCTATGCTGATTTATGTGGCTTTTCCGACGGGCTTCATTGCCTCTCAGTCGAGTTTATTTCTCGACACATCAGGGTTACCTCCTCTAACGCCGCTGTTGAACTTTCCAGCGTGGTGTTTGTATGGATGGAAGTTACCGTGGATGGTAAGTCCAAGCTATGCAGAACAAGAGTTGAGCACAAAAGAATACAATTGGGCCCATACTATCTTTACCCTTTCCATTCTTCTATACACTTTCTGTTCTAGGGTCATCCTTCTCCTGAATAGCATTAGCCTCAGCCATCTGTTTCTTCGGATTCCGCATGGTCAACCTTGGGCATCGTTAGAGTCAGCACTTATGACACTCCACGACACCAAACGAGCCATGCCATTGTGGCGAACTGCTGCCACGATTCAGTACAAAGTGCTATATTCCATTTACGCACTAATGGTCATCGCTAATGACTTGTACTAGTCCATGACATGAGAGCTAGGTAGGCCTGCCTTTTGATATTTCATCGCTGACTCAGACAATGATAGCTTACTTGGTTGCTTGAGGCTCTTGGTTGGGCGATAGGAAAAGTATTCGTACCGCGATCTCAGTCAACAGAACAAACATTGACTGGGACTAGCAAGTACATCATTAGCGTGCAGAACAATTGGACTTTTGGCCAAGTCGTCCCGCTGAGACTATGATCTTGCTATTTGTCAGCTTTTTCGGTTCGTTCTAATGCCTCTCCATTTCTTCACGCACAAAAGGATATTTTAGACGCCAGAACACTCCGCTCACCTGCATAAGAGAAAGTTTATACACAAATAACGGCTACAGAAAGCTGCTGTAGTTATGGTACTACATACCCGTACTATTTGGAACATACATCATCCTCGACTTCCTCTTCGCTGGCGTCCATCATTTGAGCAGCAAGGAATATATACTTTCATTCATCAGGCAATATGCAGAAGTGATAGCAATTGAGATCGCTATACTGTGGATCTCGGCTTTAATGCTTCTAGATCGAAATCTTCAACACACGAAATTAATGCAGGGAAGAAAGAGAAGGACTGTGTGGACGTATGGATAACTGTGTCTCTTGGTGCTTGGGCCTCGCAATGCTCAATTGTATTCTTCGAGAATGAAATATTGAGCAACGGCTAGACAACAATGCAGTGGAAAGGCAGTTCTTACGAACTACGGAGTACCTCCCAATATCTCACAAGGGTAAAGCTAAAAAGTATCTCGTACCGATCTGACAAGTCTTCTTCACTCCATCTCTGGCCTTTCATGTGTTAATGGAGCTTATAATTGCCAAGGCTCTCCTAATGGCATTCCCACATAATTCGTGTAGAATATCGCCCAGAGTAAAAAGCAAGTAAGTTCAAACCGAAGACTTCACGTGCTTTTGGTTTACTTTACTAATACAACACTCGCGCTAAAGATCGGGAATATCCCTCTCCCCTTATCGCGGATTCTTGACAATCAGCCATCCCACTTTGCCTTCTTCAGCCTCATGAACACCACCTTCATAATCTGTCTCCATCGGAAATCTGCTCCGTCAAGATGAAGGTTCACCCTTATCGCCCCATGGCGATACGGAATTCCGTAGAATTGGGTAGTTATCAGAGGCCCACTTCTGAGTCGCGTCTTCCAGTCGTCGCAACATTCTGTCCACGAAATATTTCTCGAAATTCTAATTTCTTTACCTTCCTCTTCCTGTTTCACGGCCATTATTGACAAAAGTCGCGTCTCCTGTCAAAATCTACATTCAAGCTTGTTATTGCAATTTCTAGCTTAACCATCAAGTCGAGGTTTACCAGCTTCAGCAGCATTTCAATATGCAAATCGGAGTCTTCATCCCCATTGGCAACAATGGTTGGCTCATTTCTACAACATCTCCCCAATATATGCCCAGCTTCGAGTTGAACAAGCAAATCGTCCAGAAGGCTGAGAAGTATGGCTTCGATTTTGCCCTCTCCATGATCAAGTTGAGAGGATTTGGCGGAAAGACAGAGTTCTGGGACCGTAAGTCACTTCATTCTTTCGCTTACTCTAAAATTTTAAACTAAAATCTATCAGATAATCTTGAATCCTTCACACTTATGGCTGGTCTCGCGGCTGTTACTACAAAAATAAAACTCTTCGCCTCAACAGCAATTCTTACTCTCCCTCCAGCCCTCGTCGCTCGCATGGCAACCACCATCGACTCTATTGCGCCCGGCCGATTCGGTGTAAACATCGTCACTGGGTGGCAAGAAGCCGAGTACAGCCAGATGAATATCTGGCCAGGAAACGCCTACTTTGGCTATAGATACGACTATGCAACTGAATACGTCACGGTGATGAAAGATTTATGGGCTAATGGCGTGTCGAATTTCAAGGGAAAGCACTTCCAGATGACGGATTGCAAGATGTCACCAAAGCCATCTCAAGAGATCAAGATTGTGGCTGCTGGACAGAGTGGACGAGGTCTGGACTTCGCTTCTCAATACGCGGATTTCAACTTCGCTATGGGTGCTGGGATCAATACACCAAAGGCAGTTGCGCCTGCTAATGCTCGCTTGGTCGAGGCTGCGGAGAAGAGTGGACGAGACGTCGGGGCCTATACTCTCTTCATGATCATCGCAGATGAGACGGATGAACTTGCAGAGGCAAAGTGGGAGAAATATAAGGCCGGTGCTGATGTTGACGCGCTTTCCTGGATGGCAGATCAGGGCAGCAAGGACACAAAAGCTGATGCTAATGCTACCGCGAAGAGCATTAACTTGCCTGAAGGTGCTGTCAACTTCAACCAAGGATTATTCCTTGGTTCCTATGAGAAGGTTGCTAGGCTCATGGATGAGGCTGCCGAGGTGCCAGGGACAAAGGGGATCATGTTGACGTTTGATGATTTCTTGGAGGGTATGGAGGCTTATGGGACACGGATTCAGCCTTTGATGAAGTGCAGAGCGAACATCGGTCAACCGTCTGCGTAGATAGATCAGAATTTCTATGAAATATATTGTGAAACCAACTGAAGTACACAATGGAACGTTCTTCGTGTTTCGCTCAAAGATGTCAGCTAGCGAGAGCCCCCTTTTTGGTACATTAAAGAGGAAATACCAAAATTACTGAAATCGGGAAGGAAAGCGAGATAATCCTACTAGCTTAAGCAACACAAATACTTCATCCTACTAAATCCGAAGCGAAAATCTTACTGTTAAAATAAGTCACATATTTTCTCGAGCTCGGTTTGCACGTGACATGCTCCAAGACTTTTACAGCCTCCAAAACGAGGCTGACAAAAATATATTTCAAGCTTCACCACAAGCTTCTTGATTCAAAACACCCAAGCCAAATCTTCCTCCCCGGCTCACATTCCTTCCACCCAGCTCCGATGGCTTCCAGATCCTCAATCAGGCCTCTCCTGCGATCTGCGAAGCTCCAATGCCCTTGCGCGCAAGCTCCACGGTATTTCTCCCGAACAGCTCAACGAGCAGATGCCCCGCCACAACAACCTAGCAGCAATGAGAGAACGACGCATTTTGGATTCGAGACTGTCCCTGAAACGGAGAAGGAGGCTAGAGTTGCTGGAGTATTCAGCAATGTTGCTACGTATGTTATATGGGATATTTCTAGATACTCGGAAGCTAATACTCTCAAGCTCGTACGATACTATGAACGACTTCATGTCTCTTGGGATACATCGACTATGGAAGTAAGAAACTCTTCATTATTTCCCATTCCCTCTTACACTTTCTCCGATTCCCTCAATTGGTAAAGAACACAAGACTGACGGCCTCCCACCTACAGAGACTACTTCGTCCGCTCCATCAACCCCGGCTCCTCCTCCTCCACCAACCCAAGCGCGAACCCCGGCTGGCGCATGCTCGACATAGCTGGCGGAACAGGTGACATCGCCTTCCGCCTCCTCGACCACGCCCACACCATAAACCACTCCCCCTCCTCCAGCATAACAATCTCCGACATAAACCCCTCCATGCTAACCGAAGGACGAAAACGCTCCCTCCAAACCCCCTACGCCAACTCGCCCATCTTATCATTCCTAGTAGCAAATGCCGAATCACTAGATACTATCCCAGATAATTCTATAGATCTATATACCGTCGCTTTTGGAATTAGGAATTTCACAGATAAAGATAAAGCGCTGAGAGAAGCGTATAGAGTTTTGAAACCCGGGGGATTATTTGCTTGTTTGGAGTTTAGCGGAGTTACGAATCCACTGCTGGATGCTGTGTATAAGCGGTGGAGTTTTGGGGCGATACCGTTGATAGGACAGTTGGTTGCGGGGGATAGGGCGAGTTATCAGTATTTGGTTGAGAGTATTGAACGATTTCCGAAGCAGGAGGAGTTTAGGGATATGATTAAGGCGGCTGGGTTTATTGTGCCTGGTAAGGGGTGGGAGGATTTAACGGGTGGGATCGCGGCGATACATAAGGGTATTAAGCCAGTTGAGAAGTCGTAGGAGTGGGAAATATGTATATATATATCATGTAAAATAGCAGTGTATCACTAGACTCGAGCACGTGAAGCTCGAAACTTTACTCAAATAGTCAAAAGGTAATCAATGTACAAAGGATTTAACATTTTCTATGCTTGCTCCGAATAACCACCGGCCAGCGTCCTTGTTTCTGGCAGAACTAGAATACACGCAACGCTATTGAGGCGATCAAAGATGCAATACTGGGGATCAAGAGTACAGAGAGAAATAAAGCCATCATCGCCGCCACAATGTGTCGCATAAGCTATTTAAACTCCACCACCTTTCCCCAAATCAAAGACCTGTAATAGACGACCGAAAGAAATGACGGCCTCGAGATCTTCTGCTCACGAGGAGTGACCACTAAGATGTACTGTGCGTAAAGTACTTTTGACGAAACCAGGGAATATCGAACCGAACAGGATAGAGAGATTAAGCGTCGCCAGTCGCAGGTGTCGCGTTTGATGGTGCAGGGGAAGATTCATTCTTGTTGAATCCACCTCGGCCTCGGCCTCGACCACGTTCGCCTCCACGTCCTCCTCTTGGTCCTCCTCTCCCACCGCGGCCACCACGTCCTCCCTCGCTGTCACTTGCTCCTCCACCACTTCTGTATCCACCTTGAGGAGCGTTGCCAGTACTTCCACCTCTGCTGCTTCCCCAATTACCAGCTCCACCACGGTTGCTTGTGTAAGTCTTGTTGTTCTCTCTTGGTTGGAACACCTTGACCAATGGACGGCTTCTATCTTCGCCAGATCTCGACTTAACATCATCTGGTAACTTGGCAAGGATCGCATCTCTCTCCTCTGTTGTCTTGAAAACAACGACTTTGTTTGATTGTCCCCATTTATCAATACGGACGATCTTGCTCTTATCTTCTTCAGCAAATATTTCAGTGACAGCCTCATCCGAGGTGACATTCATGACGAAAAGTCCAATCATTGGCTCAGCGGACTTGCCACTTGGAGAAGCAGCGTCCGCTCCGTTGGCTGAAGTGCCATTAGTTGCAGCTGGGGTTCCAGACTTTTCATTCTCCTTGTTCGCATTGGGACCTGGGAGATTCACAACGTTTGATGGTTGAGGAGTTGCAGGCTTGGGTGCTGGAGACTCTGCCGTGCGATCAGTTGGACCCCTTGGTTGTTGCTGTTGGCTTTGCTGAGATCGACCTTGATTGAAAGGCTGGGATGTGGGTGCCGCAGCGGGAGATCTTTGACCTGGGCCAGTTGGGGGTGCAGAAGCCACAAGCGCGTGGCTTGAGCCTGGGGTACCGGTAGCAGTGGATGGTGCTTGAGCAGACTGTTGATTTGGAAGCGCAGGGTGTTGCTTTGCGCCCCTGTGAGCAAAGTTGAAACCTTGGGCTCGCATTTCCGTGCCAATTCTGCCATCTTGTACCTCCAATACCAGCCATCCAAAGGCAGCATCTGCCAAGTTGAAATTCCACATATTCTTGAATGCGCTTTCATCAACTTGGCCTGCAGCAGCAGCATTTGCTCCTCCAACAGGGCCGCCAAAAGGATTGCCACCCAATGCTGTGCTGGGCATCTTATCCACTATTCCAAGAGCATTCTGCAACAGGTTTTGTTGTGCCTCATTCTGCGAAATGGCTGGCTGGACCTCACCTTTAACAGTCTCCCAGACATCATTGAAAGAGGCTTTCGAGGCTGCCAGCTTTCCGCGATAATGGTCCAGGGTTGGGTTGACACTGAACTCGTTATAGGAACTGCCGTATCTGAAATGTAGACCTGCAGATATCGAGAAATCCGCCTTCAGTGCGACCGACAGTTGGTTTAGAATACCCTCACGGGCCGGTGATGCATGCGTGATGAAAATTCGAGTCTCCGTAGGATCGTAAACACGATTCGCAGTGTCGACCAATTCTCCCATCTGCAGTAGTGTCGTCCACATCGTCCCTTGTCCTCCGGCAATCGTCGTTCGTCCTTCACCATTATCAAACAGCTTGTGCATAACGACGGCACCTCCCAGACCAAGTAGTCGCAGCTTGACTCCTCCAATCTCCAACAGCATTGAGCGCGCCTCATCGATGATATGCAGCTTATCAACCTTGTACTCTCCTGACCGGAACTTCTCCAACACTCGAACATCTTCGCACGCACCCCAAACTGTGTATACCGGAACATCCAATTTCAGGCTACCGTTGAGAAATTGTGGAAGTTCGGAAAGAGGAAGCTCGCTAGGTTGAAATCTCTGCTTTACGGGACCTCCAGGCGCGCCGATGGCCTTCTTTACATTTTCTGAGATGAGAGGAGAGTATTGCGCGACATGCTTCAGAGTCCTAGGAATTCCAGTTAGCACGTGCCCATGGGATGAAATGCAACCTGGCTCATCCTCACTTTTCCGCAATTCGATCTAAGGATGAATCATCGTAGAAGCCGAAATCGCCAGTATGGATTATGTGGTCTGCGCGTGCTTGCTTTGCCAAATCATTCAGAGATCGGAGGTTTCCTAGCATTGTCAACTTCATTCCGCGGCGCCTCCTGATTCCACCTCTTACCTCGCACATCTGCCACACAGAGTACTCTGACACCTCCAGTTTGTATGACTCGGCCGTTGTTGGGGAGAAGAGGAGCCGCTCCGGGTGGGAGATTTGTGTGGCCACCAGCAGCTCCGTTTGGGAGGTAGGCTGGATTGTTGTAGGTATGCGGGCGTTGCTTTGCGGCAGGCATTGTCAGCTTCGAGATTTATCAAAGAAAAGACGTAGATGATTTGCGGGAGGAATCTGAATCAAGTACGTGCTTCGCCGCAGAGACGATCGACGTTGGGAAATAGAAGAGCTGTTGATGGGTTCGAACTTACAGAAGCCATGTTGTACAGAGGATCGTAGGTGCGGCAGTCGCAGGGAGGTATTAAGACGGCGGTTCTATGCGCTCAAACGGAAGAAGTAGAGCGTCTAAGGAAGGCGTTGGCGGGATGAGAGGATGGGTGGAATGGCGAAAGTCAAAATGTTTCTTTTCCTCCTTCAAAAGCTGAGCCTGCGAGGAAAGTCGCGGTTGCCAAATTCAGAGCTTGAAACGCGTTGGTGATTGGGTCGCTAATGACTCGCGCTAACGCGGCTGCCGTTTAGACCTCTGTACGACAAGGGTGAATTGCCCATCTCCATCTTCAGATTCTTCACCCATTCATGCCAAACGCACATACGCATCTATCAGCATACATTGCCACTTCTTTAGATGCTCATTAGCAAGAAAATTTGGCTTTTTGTACGCACGATTCTAAGTGACTCGCAATGACAAGGTTATTTAGAACGCTTCATTCATATCTTGGAAGGGGCTCCTCCAGTGTACCATTCGAACCAGCTTCTTCGGTCACTTCTTGGCCTTTCTCCGCCGGATCTATGGGATAGTACTGCATCATGTGGCTTGTAGGGCTAGGGAAAATGGATAGAATGTTGCCGCCTGATCTTTGTCGTAAGACTGCGGCCATCGAAAAACTCATCTCCATTTCATTCCATCTGGCAGGACTTGCCATCGATCTCGTATTTCCATGGGATCCGCCATGGCAAGCATTATATCGACAACAAATCTACGGATATTGTAGTCCGGAGGATTTTCAGTCTTCTCCCAAACTTCCTCGAGCTGCCGCCTGTGAGACATCTGTCTCTTTCAACAACCTTGGCGATTGTGTCTATGCAATGATCTTTTAGGTCTGGAATTCCGGGTTTTTGTGTGAAAAGGTATAGTCCAAAGAGAAATTTTTGATGTGGCCAACGCGCTGGGTAGGCCTTTTCGCCGAAGATTGTACTAATGTAAAGCCAATGGTAGAAATGTGAAACACATTTGGATCTTCAAGAGGCAACTTTAGTGCCGCCGTCGTGTGTTCCTCAGAACCACGTAAGGCATCTCTGAAGTATGGAGAGTAATGGCACAGAAATTTCCTGTGTGCTCCATATTCCTTTCGTTCCTCCCCTGCTGTAATTATGACGATTTTGCGTCCCAGCAATCTGAAGTCAATGAGCATCCTTCTCTTCTTTTACAAAATTTTGTCAGAGTTGCGGTTTTTTTTACTTACTCAGCTAGGGTCTGCAGGTGTTGGCCTAGCATTTTGTCAATCTCCATCGAGTTCAGCTTTAGAGGGTGCTCAGTTTGGAGGTGCAATCGAGCTTTTTGATATTTGGATTTCTGCAGGAAGCAAATGGTTCACACGTCACGAAGTTTATTTGTGTGTACACAGACCACGATGCCACTATCACGAGCTAGGCGAACTATTTTGGGTCCCGAAGACACCAAGAGACCTCTTCATTAAATGCTGTCATAATTCCCTTTTTGTACTTGAACCTTTGATAGCAAAGGGAAAGTTTTGCTAATACCTATACCAAAACCCAGATCATAACGTGGCCACGGCATGATGAGTTCAAAATCCTTCATTCTGCTAAATTGCTAATTTGGGTTCTTGGAGTTGCAGTTCTTCTCACTTTCGAGTTCCCGTCCTTCTGGTGCTGTCCGGGAAGAACCTAGTACTAGGTTGTTCCCAACATGACAGCTCCCACCGACTGAATTGTCGGCGTCCACTACTTAGGCCAAAACCAGTGATTCCATTGCCCACGAACCTCACATGCCGTTCATTTCTCTCATAAAGAATGACAAGATCGGACGAAATGATGAATAATATCACCCACAGTGACTCAGTTATCAAAGCTCTCATAAAATGCCAAGTGCCTGTGTGCTCCACTTACGATCTAAGCTGACACACTTCAGGTAGCTTTCAAGGTATCTCAAAAGTTTCAAGGGTTTCCTCCAGGTATTTGACGTAGATGTATTCAGAATTTGAAGTGATATTATTGAAACTGCCCATATCAGACACAGTATTTTGAGGTCCCAGTCAAGCAGCCAATCAGCACCCGCATCAAGACCCACCAACCTGCACTTTCCCACCCTCATCCTTACAAACCAATACCCCAAGAAAAAAACGTGGAGAAGACACAATCAAAGCCCCATTTTAAACGTCTATCTACGGACTGCATCCGAAAAAACACGCACTGCTTAAGCTTTTCCCAAGTGACAAGGTAGCAAGCCGATGTTACTTTCCGTCAATACAGCGTGCATGGGTGATGAGTTGGCAGTACCTTCCTTTCTCGTACCACAGTACTATCGAATGATTTCCCTAGTCGCGCTTAATTTATATGTTGTGTGAGGAAGTTTGTGAGGCAGTCGTACCTGCGTCTGCAAAATTTTAGATTTGGCGGAAATGGCTGAACAGGATCCTATAATTATTATTGGTGCGGGAGTCGTGGGACTTGTGCTTGCGCAGGCTCTTAAAAAGGTCCACAGTGACACGAATGCTCTCCTCTTATCTCAATATCTCACTGACATCCAAGACAGTCAAACATCCCCTATCTCATCTTCGATCGCGACGAGCACATCGATGCTCGTCCTCACGGATGGGGAATCACCATCCACTGGGCCTTAGACGCCTTGAAATCATGTCTCCCAGAGTCTCTTTTTGATAAGCTCGTCACAATTCAAGTTGACCCAGCTGTTGGCCGCAACGACACCGGACAATTCCTATTCCTCAACCTAGCAACCGCTGAGCCCGTCTGGCAAATCCCACCCTCCAAACGTCTCCGTGTGCATCGTGAAAAATTCCGAAAATTAGTCCTTGAAGGCATCAACGTCCAATGGAACAAAACGGTCACTGAATTTACCGCCACCGAAGCGGGCTCCATTGTGAAATTCCAAGATGGAACAGAGGTGAAGGGGAAATTGGTAATTGGTGCTGATGGTGCGAATTCGAGAATTAGGAAGATTCTTTGTCCAGAAACCGGAGAATTGAGACAGTTACCTGTTCGATTCTTAGGAGCAACCGTCAACCTACCCACCTCCCAAATCGCCCCTCTCCGTGCCCTGGACCCCTTACTCTTTCAAGGCTGTCATCCCGACACAGGAGCATATATGTGGTTCGCCATTCTCGCCAGCCCCGAAATCAACGGCTCTTTAGGAAAAGAAGATGAATATTATACTGCTCAGCTCAATATCTCTTGGGCGTATAAATCGGAGGCTAATGAAGTGCCGACAGGGAATGAGGAAAAGTTGAAGCGGATGAAGGATTTGAGTGAAGGATTCGAGGAGAGATTTAGGAAGGTGATCTGTGGGATTCCGGAGGAGACGGAGATCATGGAGATTAAGTTGGCGGATTGGCCGTGTCTTGAGTGGCCAAATTTTGATGGAAAGGTGACTTTGGTGGGAGATGCTGCTCATGCAATGGTCATGTGTAAGTTTCTCAATTCTCTCTGAATTTCGAAACCAAAACCATGGCTAACTTCTAGTCCAGATCGAGGAGAAGCAGGAAATCACGGGATTATGGATGCTATGCACTTACACGAGACCCTGGTCTCGATATCCAAAGGAGATGTAGCTCAGAAGGAAGCACTGCAGAAGTATGAGGATGAAGTGAGGGACCGTACTTCGTGGGCAGTGAACATGAGTAGGAATGCTTGTCTTGACGCTCATGACTTCAAGAAGTTAAATAAGGATAGCGCCCTTTTGGCGAGACGGGCAATGATAACGAGGAAAGTTTGAAAGAGGAAAAGAGTGGTATAGAGCATGCTCATAAAATATCTTAGTACATCAATGTGATGAAAATTCGATCACCACAAGTTTCTCTTTTAGCGCACCAGACTTACATGCTGCTTCAGCCTACCATGTTGCAAATTCTCACCACATCACTTCAGGAGGAGCGATCACAATTACAGTCGCATTCAGTTGAAATTGCCTTGGTGTGGCATATTATGGCATATCCTCATCCGCCGCGAAATAAGCTATTTTGTATGGAGCTTCAGAAACGAAAATTATATGTGAACAAGCATGGCAGAAGGATGCCACTTATCTAGTCACCATGATCCCAGGTCATTTGGATCAAATGGCTCTCCATGACAGAACCTCGAAGTTAATGGCACGATGCTAACATCGCCATTGAAGGACGTTTCCGCGTACATGAGCCAACCAGAAACACATAATAAAGCACAAATGGAGAAGGTACCTGCAGCTCTTGCGGCCCATTTCCGAAATAAAGCTCTCCGAAGCCCTTCTTCAAACAGATATTCAAATCCTGGGGTTTTGGAAGTACAAGGCGCCGAACGCATGTCACTCAAAGTAGCAATCTCGTGGCACTGCCACAGCGACAAAGCTCTTCTAACGATGCATAAGGGCTTCACGATTCCGTTGCGTCAAGCTCTCGACACCTTCCCCATCCAAGACTAGTCTCGGCAAACCTCCCCGGCTCACCCGCTAGAACACCGGCACGCTTTCCAAAACCACGCCGCCATTGGACCTTCACAACAAGCACAGAAAAATCTGTACAGCGATTACGGAAGCACCAAGAGTCATTTAGGACTCATTGATCACGAACACCGTGTCAATTCCGGCATTATAAACTAGCAGGTATAGATATAGAGGTAGATTTCTTCTTTCCTTTCTTCATTTATTGCTTCAAGACCAGAAAATCGAGACGAAGTTGAAAGAAACTATACCCCGCCAACACCCCACTATCGAACTTCGAATACACCAGCAGGCTCAACGATCCTCCGAATATTACCTTACAACTCACCCTAAACTTTACAATCGTCCAGAGACCATCACACTGACAGAAACACCCACTACTTCAACAAAAGCCCACACCTCCAAGATGCCAGCCACATATCTCCACCTAGATAAGTGCAATCGAGTATATAACTGAATCCTACTAACATTTGAGTAATGAGACATGCTCAGGGCTTTCATAACCTGTGCGAAGCAAATCACAAGCTTCCAGATCCATCCCTCACTAATCTCGGCGAGCAACAATGCCAGACACTCTCCCAAACCTTCCCCAACCCCGAACGGATAACGCACCTCGTGGCCTCTCCACTCAGACGAACCCTATACACCTGCCTTCTCTCCTTTCCCGCAGCTGTTGCAAGTGGAAAGAAAGTGTTGGCTCTGCCAGAATTACAAGAAACTAGCGACCTCCCTTGTGACACTGGCTCAGATCCCGCAAAATTAAAAGAGGAGTTTGAGAGCAAAGGACAAGTAGATCTAAGCAGAGTCCACGAAGGATGGAACTCCAAGACCGGCCCCTGGGCAGCAAACGCCACCGCAATCGAAATCCGCGCTCGCGAAGCTCGATTATTTCTTCGATCATTGGGCGAAGCAGCAGCACAGAACGCAAGCGAAGACCAACACATCGTAGTGGTAACCCACGGCGGCTATCTCCACTACTTTACTGAAGACTGGAATGGACATGCGAAGTTCACTGGGACTGGGTGGGCGAATACTGAATTCCGGTCATATGAATTCGTTCCTGGAAGTCCTGATGCTAGCCTCGTGGAAACCAGGGAATCGAGAGAAGCGAGAAGAGGGTCAGAAACACCACTTACTGCGGATGAGCAGCGAGAACTTAGAGCCACGGCTGAAAAGGGGTGGCAAGATAGTGGGTTCCAGACTCCAAAAGAGCAAGAGGTTCAGGCTGAGGCAAAGTTGTGAGGGGAGCATTTTGGGATTTTCTCGGAGTTTAGGATTGGATCGAGATTTGGTAAGAGACACAAAGAGCATAATAGAGAGACTGCATAGAGAGACTTGGCTTGTTAGACTGCAGACTGTTAATGGAGCGTAATAGAGTAGACTCCTACTAGAAGTACAACTGCTTGGAAATTATACGATCGTGATACAACACATGAACCGCTTCATGGCCAAATATCGGCCAACTTTAATTCAAAACTAACACTTGGTAATGAAGTAATGCAGCTGGGATAAGAGACCACTGGCGAGCAGGCATGGAAGCGAGTGATGAGGTCCAGAGGTAGAGATAAGAAGGAGCTACCAGATGGATTCTCTTGCCACAACGCCACCGCCGCCCGCGATGTGCAACAAATGCTTGGATTTCACGTTATACGTGTTAGTCCCTTCTCCCTTGGCGGATTCAGCGGAACTTGCCTTTTGAGTTTCTGATTACTCGCGTGGCTTAGGTTGAAGCTACTACTACGTATTAGCTATCCCCACCAAGCTCGAGAGTACAATGGTAGAGGAACACTAGGCAATGACGAAAGAGCGAGTGTGTCAGAGAATATTGAGCGTCAAGGATTTTTTTCTTGCTTTTCTCTCCCCTGCTTTCATCATCGATCTTGCACAGGCAGAAGTATAGAGAAAAAAGCAGAAAGCGCCTTACGACTGGGAAACTTGAGTAAACATAAGACAATTGGACAGAAGAATTGTCATATATTTCTTTTTTCATTTATTCAAGGTTACAAAGTCTATACATAGACAGTCTTCCCTTCCTCCTATGCATACCCCCGTCAATTCCTTGCTCGTCCCCAATTATCACCCTTCCACCCAAAGTTCTAATAAACCCATCACTTCTACTCCCCCATCGTCCATATATCTGACCACAATCACACTCCCATCCAAACTCCGTTTCAATTCCCAAAATACACTTCTTCGCGAATTTTACGCCTTTCGCCCAATTCAAGCATTTGAATATACGCCTGTGAATATCGAGTCTAATTCGACTCATCCCAACCTTCCCCAAAACAAGAAAACCCCTTTCAATGTGTGTATGTACTCCTTCCTATATGTGACTTTGACTTTATTTCCATGCAATGCAAGATTTTGTATGTGACTGTATATGCGAGAGAATCGAGAACCGAAGAAGCGCTTTGTGTCATAAAACTATGTACCGGGATCGCCTGCTTCGACGGCCGAAGCACTGTTTTCGGCGGAGGACTTGTGGCGATCGTTTTTTCGTAGGAATAATGTCCTAGATGCGGTGTATTCGTATATGGCATGAGATTGTAGGAGTAAGAAAGACGGAGTTATGGTGATATCGAAATCAGGCGTATTCCCAGCTGACTTCGTACTCGTCTATCTTTGGACCATCCCATTTCTCGCCATATGGATTCATTCGTCCATGGGAAAAGAATCCGTCTTGGGCGCGTTGGATCACGTTCAACCAGGATGAAGGTTCGGGATTTTTCAACCACTATAAATTGTTAGAATGTGAGACGCTCGGGGAAAATATCATGATCAAACTTACTTGATTGTGAACGTGATAAGTAAACGCACCCCGGAAGAAGTTCTCCATAGTTCGATTCGTAGGTGGGTAGTTGTCCTCTTCGATCTTGTATTCTGATTTCACAAGCGCGTCTCTGTCATAAGTTGCGACTTGCACGCCATCCTTCGCAACCACAGCTCTCTGGTCAATTCTGCTCACGCTCCTCTTCATGTCCCAGAAATGCCCTCGACCCTTCGATTCTGAAGCTATTTTTAGCTGCTCGCCTTCATAGGCTTCCCATTCATCATGCAGAGGGAAGGCGTCCTTTCCCTTGAAGACTTGTCCGTAGTCATGAATACACGGTACAGTGCATTTTCCTAGTCGGTCCCAATCGAATTCTGTCCAAATTGGATCGAAGATCGCAGTTTCGAGCATCTGGAATTCTTGATTTCTGCGATCCTTCACAGCCATAACACCAACGACTCTTGGGTGGAAGTTAAGTCCCATTCGCACACCACCTCGAAGCAGGTACGAAGAAAGCGAGGAGTTTGCTGTCAAAGACATGATGGCTGTGTTGTAGTCTCCTGGAGAAGGATGTCCTCCCCATCGTTCTGCGAAAGAGTGCTCGTCGCCAATGAGTAATGGTCGCATATCACGAAGCATGACAACGTCCATATCGAAGTAGGCTCCACCGTAGATGTGAAGAACGACAAATCGAACGGCATCCGACACTGCTACAGGCAGGAAAGTCATTTGCTTCTCCGTCAAGACCAACCATTCTTGACCAATCCCATCCCGAATCAGCCCGTCGGCTATCAATGTCTCGTTCTTGGAATTTGGCTTTCCTGGTGTCTTGTAATATCCTACTCCGTCGGTATTGTCGCCCTTTGGCATTGGGATGCGTGATGGGAATCTCCAGGTCTTCAAAACAATATCTCCTCGTTCAACGAACGGCAAGAATTTCTTGAAAAGCGGGTCCGTGTTTAGCATTTTTTCGACTGCCTTTGGATCCCGATCACCGTCCAACCAGAGGAATAGCTGAGTACATGGAATGTTCTGCGTGTGGAAATGACTCTTGATGAATAGCTCCACACGCCATGTTGCTGGTCCAGTCCAGTAGACGTGATATGGTACAATTGGTCCATTGCATTGGCCTTTCGACTCTTTCGTGGCAGGTTTGTATGCAGGGTATTCGGCGAGGGTATTGTCTGCTCCATCAGAATTGAGATACTCTGCGCGACTTGGAGGTTGTTCGCTCGCTCGTTCGCCAGAAGGAGGTGTCCAGAAGTAATCCTTCTCGTTTTTGTCCAGGAAGTTCATGCAGTCTTGAACGTATGGCATCCTCTCAATGTTTTCATACGAGCCCCGGCATTGCTCCACTAATCTGGTAATGTTCGCAATTGTGTCAACCCCAGGTCTCTTTCCCATATAGTCATCTCGGGGAACCACCAAACTCTCGGGTCTGTTGAACCAATTGGCAGCGGGCTTGATTTTCTCGACCTTTAATTTGGGCGAAGGTAGTCGTATGCCTCCTGACCCAATGTTGTCTGACGACGAGGAGGACCCTGGACGATGGGCGGGTGGGTTCTTGTATAGATCTGCTGGTGATTTAGGGAACGAGCCCCTTTGAATGACGATAACGGTAATGTAGAGGAAGCTGTAAAGCGCCGCAGCCACAAGAACACTTTGTAGCACTCCCCAGAAATTTCTTGCACAACTCCTTTTCGCCATTCTGTAGATTCAACCTTCTCAGCCGCGCGGACAGCCCACTCAAATCCACCAACTCGATTATACCAACACAACTTTTCAGGACGAGGATCGAGGTTTATTATTGTAGTTCAGGCGCCATGAATCGGTAATACGAACTGCTGAACTTGTAGAGGGCTTTAAGGTGGTTTAAAGGATCGTGCGCCGTGTCTAACTTCATGGTCAGTCTAATTCAATTTTGGCTCGACCATCCTGACGCAAAGTCCCAGCGCGGTATCAGCACTTACGGCAAAAAAGAGATCGCGCCAGTTAAGGCAGATGACTCTCTGGATTAAAGAAACGTAATCATAAAGAAGAAGAGAAATTGTCGCGCAACGCAGCGTTGTTGAGAAGGAAAGAGAAAATCAACGGGGGGAAGCTGGGTGGAAAAGGGAGTCGAGATTGCGCGGGTGGTTTGGCTATCGGCTAGGATACGCGGACAGGGTCCTGCAGCGTGCACAGAGCAACTCGCAAATTCGAACGCGGGTGTTTGATCGGGGAAGCCAATTTACGGCGGGATTAAAGCGAAGGGTAGGGCTAGTGTTGGGATAGATGTCAATTTCGTGGTTACATTTAGGTAGAAGAAGAATAGTAGAAGCAGAGGAGAAACCGTGGTGAATGCAATTACACTCGAGTGCACTGCGCCGCCGCAAGGTTAGAGGCAACAGTTCGAGGCTGTACCTCAAATCCTTCCGTTTGAGTTGGGCGAGCTGAGGCTTGAGTGGAGGTGCTCACTCATTCCAGTAAGCAACACGCGACTGACATACCGCTAAAATGTTTGCTAAAGCGTTGCAATTTATTAGTTGGAAGTGTTCACTTCATTACTGGTGGTGTAACAACGGTTGTGGGGAACCCTTCATCCAGGGCTGGGCCAGGAGCACAGCAGGAGTTAGATCAGAAGTGCGTCGGAGGAGAGCTCTAGTCTACGAAAATAGACTGCTCGAGCCTACGACTCCCCGTTGAACGCCTACCAGGAAGGCTGTCAAGCGATAGCGAAAGTTAAATCGGCATCGGCCTGCGTCTAGCTCAGTTCTCGCCCGCCGAGCATGTGCATGTTTGAGCGCGCTCCCAAACGTGTTTCCATGCAGTTTTTTCGCAAAAAGCCGCAAAGTTGCATCCAGATCGTCGAGGTCGTTTATTGCTGCAGCGAATCCTGGTGCAGAGAAATGCCCCTGAGCTCCACATCTCTCGCACAACGGCATGCTGAATGGTTGACTGCTTCAGGGGCAGCATCGGCAACATTCACACAGCAGAGCACAGCCTTCTTTTATGAGGAGCCATAGCGGGCTGGTATTGAAGCGCATCGGAACAAGAGCGAGTGTCGGTAACATGAACGCACCCAGATCCCACTCATTGGGAGATATCTAAGATTTCGATGGGGAAACGCAGATTGCATGTGAGATCTGAGCATCGCATCTGTGAGTGAGGCCCGGGAAAGAGCCAACGTTCCTGTGAGACGAGGACAGACATCGCAGGTTGCCTTGCACCGTTGGTGTTTGAGAACATCTCATGCAGCAGTTGGCGACGCCTTGCCACTCCCCGATGCTGTGTGACTGGCAGCGCCAGATCTGAAGTGAAGTCTGTCGCCCGCCGCGTAACCTCTCAAAGCTTCAACATCGCCCACGCTTCCCCACTGCCAAGACGGTAGCTAATTCGCCTCTCTTTGGAGCCCGTGAGTCTTTTTCGACGCTGCAGTCTTGACAGGCAACGACGAAAGGACCAAGTACCTCACCGTCAACCTAGCCAAGCAGAGCGACTCAGCGACAACTTCTGAGGCAATTATCACCAACAGAGCATCGATCTACGACTTCTCCTCGGCAACATGGCAGTGTGAGGCACCGTGGACCGCTTGTACGCGAGTGATTGGCACATAGTCGGGCATTGCGGTGGTGGAGCTGACGTATGTTTGACATTGTTCCCAACAAGAACGGTTGTTTTACGGCGCCGCGTCCCGTTGGAACTCTCGCCGCGCTGGATGCCACATGAAGCTCCAGGTGCAGTGGTGCGGGTGGGGCTCAAGACTTCTCCAGAGTCGCAAGCTTCCGATCAGCCCCCCATTCGAGCGATACTACTCCACACGTGATCAGAATGCCGCGACTCTCAACATTACATGTGGTTCTGCTGGATCTATTTCTGTAGAGTAGGTACTTTCCAAATTGTACACAATCAATTTCAATGGTTTATTCTGTTCGTTGAGACAGGGGCGTGGTACTAAAGCAGAGATCCCTCCTCTCGTCACGTGGAGTCGTCCCCCCTAATCCCATATGGTAACTAACTTATGCGACAGTCTTTATAATCCAAACCTTCTGAGCAATCTGACGGCTCCTCTTTGGATCTACTTACCACCTATTGGCTCTCACTTGAGACACAGCCACCCACCTATTCCCCGGTTTCTTCGTTCGTCCTCGACAGCTCTAGCGACCATCAACTATCGATGGAACCATAACTCTCCTCCACCGACTTTGCCGGGGACATCTCCTTCACCAGCGCCCCTAACAACACACCCCTCATACTCTAATCACCCATTTCCAACACCACTCCATGATGTGCTCCACGCTTTTAGCTATTTGACAACTTCGTACTTGCCGTCCTTCAATCCCAAAGATCAACAGTCACCTCCTGATGAACCAAGGAAACGCTCGAAGTTCTCGCCAAAATCAGCATACTTCACACCACCCCTAACTATCAAGCCTATTCAAAGGCCCCTACTCATCTATGGCTCCTATCTCAGCGGCCCGCTGGCAACATCACTTGCACTTACCGAGTCTTTCGAATCCAAAAACATCCCATATCCCATCGCCGGAGTAATAGTAAAAAACGGTATATTCGACTGGACAGACATAGCTACAACCCTCCCCCCACCACCTCAAGAAGACCATGAACCCCCTCCTCCAATTCTCAAGCCTCCCCAAACCCCTCCAACATCCACTGGAACGCCCAGCACCTCCACGCCCTAAAAACCACCCTCTTCACCTCCCCCGCCAGCGCCTTCGACTCCTTCATCTCCCCCATCCTCTTCTTCCGTACCCCAGGCCTCAACATCCCCAAAGACTGGCCCGAAAACTTCCCACCCCTATCATCAGAAAGCGAACACGAACTCGACATAGAAGAACTCCACCTCCATTCCACATCCCTCGATCCGTCGGATTTCGAACCAGCAATACCCCATTCCAACTCCAATACCTCATCTCCACCAGAAAAGTCAAATATAAATAGCTCGGCATCTTCGGTATCAGAAGTAAGCTCGACTTCGTATTCTTCGGATTCGCGATTGTCGTATCACGGAAACTCGGATTCGCAAACATCCACCACCTCGTCACCGTACAGCTCGGATTCGCAAGCAACAACTTCTTTCTATCCACCCCCACAGTCCCCAAAAGGGAAGAAAATAACACAGGTAAATCTGGATCCACCTCAGCGAAAATCGCATCTAAAATACCCACCACACAATTCCGGCCTCCGCATCCCTCGCACACTGTTTATCACCACCGCACCTCCTGCTACTCTTTCAACCCCTATTTCTGACAAGCCGGGGAAAAGAAACAAAGGAAAAGGAAAGAAACCGAAGAAGGTGAAGAAAGATGGCATCAGTCCACTTGAGCAAGCTAATGAGATGGCGGGGCTAATGCGGAGGAGTATTAAGTTGCATGAGTTTAGGGAGAGGAAGCAGTGGGATGAGAGTTTGGATCCGGAGGGTGCTGCTGCGGCGCGAGTACAAGTCAAGTTACTAGGAGATGACCAAATAGTGGATGGAGAAAAAGACGAAGGGGAGCTAGGGCCGGGAAATGGATATGATCTTGAGGAGAGGAAGAAGAGGGTTGGTAAAAGGGAGTGGTGGGAGGGGGAGGATGATGAAGTGCCTGGCAGTAGTGGTCCTGATGGAGATGGAGAGAACGATAGTGAGGAGGCGAAGGTTGTCAGGGAGTGGCTCGAGGAGGAGAGTTTGGGTTGAGAAATGGCTTTATGCCATTGTTCTGTATCCTGTGTATTTCCATATAGAAATTGTAGATGTGTAAAAATTGTACGATAATCCTTTTTTAGACATTAGAAAACCAAAGAGATGGATACCTTGTCGATGCCATGTGTAGGGTCGATATTCATGATGTGCTCAGGAGACACAGGTTCAACATGAAGTCAAGTGAAAATGACACCGATGTAAGACGATTCAAAGAACTTATTTATTGACCTTAGACTATCAACATGTGCTGCAATTTCGCCATCCCATCGCCCGCATTCATCGCAGGAGAAACAAGCCGGACTTTAACCCAATGCATCAACAGGTGTCCATCGCATAATGAGAAGCGAAGCAGCTCAAAGGTATTGCTGCCAGAAGTAGAATCCTATATGGGCCATTATGAATTCTTCATACCACGTTCCTCCTCCCAAGAAACAGTGTGTAGGAAGCTATAATGCATGAAGTCGATTAATGCGTCAGAAATCTGAGACGTATCATTTTGAAAGCAAAAAAGGAAAACAAATTGGTATCTTTTGTAAACGCCGGATTTCTTGGTTGTAGAGACGGAATGAAAGTCGCATGTCGTAAGTAAATGTAGGGAATATGCAAAGAAGTCGCGATCCTGGATGCATTTCCAAAGCGGATCTGGCGGAAAGCCCCGTTGGGAACGTATTCAGGGCAATCAAGAGCGAGAGAGGCGTTCTAAAAATGAGGATTTTTGAAGGTCGTCAGAGGAAGTGCTGGTTAGAACATTTCCGCAAGGCTTTTAAATAGTATTACGATCCAATTGGCCTGAACGTCATAGTCTGAAGAGGCCCTTCCTCCCAGCCGTCATTGGACTGACCAGCCCACAGGAGGTTATCGATATTCCATGCTTTGGCTAGGAAGGGGTCAATGACCTCAATAAAGTACTCTGGTTGTTGTCGGCTGCCCCATTTACGTTTCCAAGTAGCCTCATTGTTTTTCCTGATCTTCCGAACAAGCCGTTTGTGGTCACCAGCAACCTCTATGTCGTCTATGATGTTTCCAACGAAGAGGTAGACTCCTTTAACGTATGGGAAATGTGTAATAGCCTCCGCAAAATCTTCTCTCGTTCTATCATGAAAGTTTCTCCTTCCGCCAATAAACTCCTTCAGACTAACAGCAAGTTTGCGAATCCGTTCTTTGTCTGCTTTGTACATCAGTTCCGCAACTTCGAGGAATTGCCCCGGTGCTCCATTGATGAACAGTCGATCTTTGTAGAACTTGTAGTAGAGCATCGCTTCACCATTTTCCCTTGTGCGAAAACCACGCCCGTAAGTTGTAAGAGCTACCTTTCGCAAGTCACTACATACTGATCTTAAGAACGGTGGTAAGGGATCACAGGGCAGGAGGGTCTTTTGGATTTCCCCGGCTTTGTTTTTGCTGTGATGAAGTCTCACACGGCATGTATTTGCGTCGTTGAGACAGGCAAATTTCCAGATTAGGTCTTTTATCTCCTGAGGGAACTCTACGAAGCATGTAAATTGAGTGTCGTCGGGAGTTTCGTGGTCAGGTCTCAATACTGCCGGTGGTAGTTGAGCCTGGTTGGCATACTCTCTGTATTTCTTGAAGTACTTCTCGAAAGTGTCAGGAGCTAGGTTTGCTTTTGCCCAGTTGACCCAATTCGTAGCTATAGGATCCCATGATAAGCCAGGATCCGAGAGTACTTTCTGTTCAAGGTCGGCGTTGGTAGACGCTGCTGGAGTATGTGGCACCGAGCGAGACTCGATGACCGGAAACTGTGCAGCGCTGAGGGAACTCTCCTCGGGTAATTTGGCGACGACCGAGTACATTGGATCATTGGTAACTGGAAGTACGGGGCTCGCATGCGCTTGTTCGATTTGGACGGGGTCGATTTGCCTTCTGTAACGTGTGATCTTGATTGTGGACTTGTTACTTGGGGGCTTGCTGGTTCTCGTGTTTATAGTCGAGGAGTCCTTTGGTATGAATTTGCAATTATTTGATTGCAAGGTCTTGGTTGTCGTAAGACTTGGGAACGCTCTGTTCTCTTTCTCTGGCAATTTGGATGAACTTGTATTGAGTTTATCCAAATTGACGGGGTGGATTACTATTGCTTGCTCGTCCAACAAAGCCTGAGCTGGCTTCGAGATACCCTCTAGTCCAGCTCTTGCTGACCCTCGCTTTTCCAAATTTGAGGGAGTGGGAATAATATGCGAGAACCAACAATTATCTCCACGCTTGCAGTGTCCATGCTGAAGCATAAACCCACACGGCGTGCTACTCTTTCCATGGAGTTTGCCGGTTTTGGGATTCATCATCTTTTGGCATTCTTGAAGCACCTGGGACTTTATCTCTGAGGTGGGTGGTCTTCGCTGGGTAGGTGCTTGACCAGTTTGAGAGATATCTCCATCCTTCAATGTTCTATGACAAGTTGCGGTTGCTTCGAAATTTGCTGTAAATACCGATTTGGACTTGGCCGACTGATCGAAACTCTGGTCTAACGGCTGAGCATTCTTTTCCAGGTTTGGCAACCGTTGAGCTTGACTCCTGACTTTTCCTGTTTTTTCATGCCCATCGTCTGGTGTGACTTGAGAAGAAGTCGCTCTGACTGGCATCACAGAATTGTCTTGGGGTTTGGGTTTCTCGACGTGAGTAGGAGGAACCTGTCGAGATGCCGTTACCTGGGACGGCTGAACGTTGCGAACATGCCTTGATGCGTTTTTCTTCGCATTCCTCTCTCGTGTGGTGATACCGCGAGCTACAAGGTCGTGCAAATATGGACATGGCTGCTTCTTACACCGATGGCCGTAAATCCAAGAGCGACATAACTCAGTGCCGTGGTTGCGTTCAGACTCTCCCACAGTAGATAATATGGGTGAAGCGGCTACGAAACTCTGATTGCTACTCCCTAGCATAAGTGCGGTTGTCTCTGAGGAACCTCTCTCTTCGCCAGCATCCTTTTGGTAGTGTTCTTGCAGCTTCGCCCGAGAAGCCACAACCCCAGGACCATTCTTCTTTTTCTGTGCTTCAGCTTTTCTGTGCTTCATGACTGTGTTTCGGCGGTTTGGGTCATGAAGGTAAGCACAACCTTCGGGGCTGTTTTCCCTGGGACAGACTCTACCTTTGTTGTAGTAAGAGCAACCCTTCTGTGGTAGATCTGGTCTGTCGTACGAAATTGGCACCTGCTCTGAGGGAACATTGGGATGAGAACTACAAATGTTAGCTCCCGAGTTTAGTTTCGAGCGAGACGCACTTACATCCAGTTATTCCAGCGACCTGGATCGGTGATCACCTGGACAGGCATGATATCGGTGGAGGGCCGGGTAAGGTTGTATGAGGGTGCAGAAAAGCGAGTGTATTCGAGTATGATTGAAAGTGCTGAAATTGTGTATTGTGTGTGGAATTCTTGGGGCTGAAGTGTCAAGGTTCTTAGCCGCGAAACTACACAGAAAGTACGAAGAGAAGGAAGGTGCTAAGGAGCTCAAAACCGGCTGGTGACGAGTTCCTTCCAAAACAAGCGTCTTGTCGGATTGTTGCAGAACAATATCCGATTGCTATTGTCGCAACTCTATTGTCGCAACTCTATTGTCGAATTTCGAAGATGAAGGCGACAATACTAGGTCCCGAAAATTGTGATGAAAGGGAACTAGCCCGATTCTGGTATCGGATGGTCATGGAGGTATGACTCCTATTGTGGCAGAGATTTTCGATTGAAAGTGAATCGATGGGCATTCGATTGGGTTCAGCCTTGTGATAGTGGCGAATAGGATGTGTATAGTAAGCGTTTCGAGGTGAATATTTGATGGGTGGAGGGGCTGATATCCTGTGAACTGTGAAACAGTAGGATGATAATGAGGTGAATTTCGGATATTCTTGCCCTTCTCCACCATTTTTTTATTTTTTCAAAAATGAGTTAGAGTGTGTGCTATATATCAGGGCTGTGCTGTTCGCTTACTTTGTTTTGCTCTGATGCTGAAAGCGTCCATGGTCCATCTGATATACTAGATCAGATATCAAAACAAAGCAGAGCATATTACATTACAACAAGCACAAGCAAAAACACAAGTTCCTGCGGATATACCAATAAAGCTTGAGACGGAAAATACTTCTATATTTGCATGCCTCTGGTCTATAACAACAAACCTATGGTACATTCGCTTTTTAGAATTCGTTCTCGTCACTTCCTGCTATGATAACATTATTGACCTTCAGCACCATGCGACATAATTGCGTAGCTAACATCAGCTGTTGTCGCTTTCCGATCAATGGGTCAATGACAAAGGCATCCCTCATGTCATTGCTTCCGGTTTGCATACAGTCAACACCTAATCTGGTGTTCTTTTCTGTGACTTGTCTGCTCTTAATGCTGGCGAGGGTCTCAATTGGTGAAAGGCCAGAGTTTTCGGCGAGAGCCATTGGAATAGCATCGAGAGCATCCGCGAAAGCACGCATGGCGTATTGCTCAAGGCCAGGTGACTTAACGGCGGCGTCTTCAACGGCGAGAGAGCAGGCAATTTCTGCAGCACCACCACCATAGACAACACGGTTGTCACGGACGAGGTTTCGAACAACGCAAAGAGCATCGTGGAGAGAGCGCTTGGCTTCGTCGATGATCTGGGTAATGTGTTAGTTACTGGCATTAAAATTAGAAAGGACCACTTACCATCTTGTTGCTTCCTCTAACGAAGACCGTGACTGCCCTGGTGTTTGCGCACTCCTCAATCACCAACATCTTCTCTCTCGTTGTTCCAAAGCTCATTTCTCGGACAATTCCAGCACTGCCAAGCTTTTCGGCTGACAAGTCCTCAAATCTGGGTACTATCCGCCCATTTGTTGCAATTGCAATAAGCTCAATCTCCGGTCCTCCAACCCATCTCACTGCCGGCAGTTTGTTCTGTAGGAGAAGATGGTTTGCCTCGTCATCGAAACCCCACTGGCAAATGACCAGGTTTGCACCTGTATCCTTGATCTGCTTGATCATTTCCTCGAACTTCTCCTTTTCGTAAGTCTGTAGCTTCTTGAACTCCTCTACACTAGTAATATCCAACTTGTGCTTGGTCTTTGGCTTGGGGGGCTCGAAGGCACATGTTAAGATAGCAATCTTAGCATCTCGAACCTCGTCAGGCATCTGGGGATGTGAAAAGTCCTTGTCAACAATAACACCCTGAACCAGCATCGAATCCTCCAGAGAACCTCCAACCTTGCCATCCATCTTGATCAAATCGAAGTCGACATCCTTGCGTTCCAGATCAGCGACAGATAAAATTGCATCTACTGCAATATTGGCGAATTGTGCGTGTGCTTTGGAAACGATTTTACTGCCTAAACTCGTCTTTGCCACTTTTACCAAGTTCGTTCTTTGCGTCTTTGTGAATTCGATAGTGTCCGCAATCTTGTCCAACTCTGCTACCGCAATATCACAAGCTTGATCATAACCATCTGCTATTCGTATTGGGTGGATTCCCTTGTCGATGAGCTCCGCTGCCTGCTCTAAAAGTGCTCCGGCTAAAACTACCACACCAGTTGTACCATCTCCTATCTCGTCATCTTGTGATTTCGAAAGTTCCACCAATAGCTTCGCCACATGGTTCGAGATTTCCATTTGTCCCAAAATGGTTGCTCCATCGTTTGTGACTGTGATATCTCCGTCTGGTGAAATGAGGATTTTGTCGAGCCCTCGAGGGCCTAATGATGTCTTGACAATGTTGGCTACTGTTCGCGCGGCGAGAATATGTGACTTGACGGCATCGGTTCCATGTTGTCTCTTCTTTTTGCCTTGACTGGGAAATTTGTTAGCAGATGGCATTTCTGGCTGGAATTCTGGTATTTACTCTCGAACTACGATGAATGGTCTGCCTTGCTCATCCTTCACGACCGAAGCTGTAATAAAGACTATCAGTGCTAGTCACATACTTTTTGGCATTTGGACGACAAACCCTGCGACATATCAATATCTAGAAGGCATCAGATTAGCTACAGCTTGGAAGTTGATGGGAAGAACATACTCATAGCCATCTTTGCGGACTCTTGTGATATCGGAAATCGTTAAGGCGACCCTATGCTTCCGATTACAGTACCAGAGCTACAAATCAAGAACAAAAGGCTCTAGTACACCGTTGATGCTAGAAACGCGGTCAAGCTGTTCAGTCGCGTCAAAACTAAAGCTCTTCTCTTTTTCGCTACCAAATTCCATAAGGCATCAAGGCTGCAACAGCTCTAGCGTCAGGCCAACACGGTTCTGCCAGTGGCCACCGCCTTATGCTTCTTCCAAAGGTTTGCCACTCCTTCTCACGCCAATGGCCTTTTCCAATGGCCTTTCTTGCAATGGCGTTTCAACAATACAACAAGTCACTTCTCGTGTTCTTTTATGAGGTTTCCGTGTAATATTTTACAATGAAATTTCCCTTCATCTCACTATTTACAAGTGTAAATAAGTGCCGTGCTCCCAGACACCTTGTGGTATGCAATTGCCAAATCGCACGCTCCGGAGGTCATTGAACTCCAGGGATATCAACAGAGATATATATACTTATCATTTCTACTTGTACTTTCACTTATATGACTGCTTGTTTCCTCGACTAGTCAGCATTGAGAGCTTTACTGTTTGCAACCCTATATTGCATTTGTCATAAGTTGTAACTTGCTCTTCCGCTATTATTTCTCCTGTTCGGCATACGACATGACCTGCTATTCGTTAAAGGGTATTCCACAACGTTTCCACAGCTCTACTAGGTCAACATGCAGGAGTCTAATCAGCCCTGTGCATCATGTAGCTTGCTCCGGTAGATCAGCAATTTTGTCCAATTTAGCAGGAAAATCCGGGGATACAGCCTAAACCTCTGAGTTCTCAGCTGGTGGACACCATGTCTTCACTTTCCACTTCCGATCATGGTTTTACGGAGCACAACTGTTCTTAGCTGTTCTAAAAGTAGTATAAGCCAGATCGTGATGGTTCTGGTACCAGTATTCATTCTCGATATCATGGCTGTAGATTGGTGTACTTCTAAGCATGTGTTTGCATCGATGGTGACTAGCTGTTTTCGATTTTGTAATTATCGTACCATCAACTCTTTTCGACAGCCGAAAGAGTCTTATTCTAGCTTTATTGGTGTTTTGTAGTAAGGCTTTTATCTAGGGAGCCTTCCTGGTCAGCCTACATCCCGTCGCTACCATGGTAAAGAAAATTAGTTTCTGCTTTCCGTGCGCAATTCCGACTGACACTTAAATGGGCACATACACAATCGAATGCCATTTCATCTTCTTCATATGTGGACTTTCGTTTTTCCTTAATTGTTTCCTTACGTGCTTCCAGAAGTTTCAATTATACGAAGTCAATTCTCCGCACTTTGGACAGGATAGACAGCGGTGGTACTTTGCCACGTGAAACACTACCGATTGGTCAATAATAAATTGATATGATGGTGTTTCCCAGCATTTAAGCAGTCGTGTTTATAGCCTCGTGCTCGGAACCCTGAACGGACAAACTGTCTTCCAACGAAAGAGGGATTTCGGTCGAAATGAGTCCGGCGGCATCGACGAGGATAGTTTATTTAATTGGTCTGAAATCGTTCGTTCCCTCTGCTTTTAGTGCCTTTCCTCATCATACCATCTCTTCCTTTTTCTGAAATCTGATAATTCTCCACGATGAAGATCACCAGTCTCTCCTGTTTGGTGGCTCTCGTGCTACCGTCTCTCGTTTGTGCTCAGCTATCTGGCAAGGTAGGTCCATTGACCACAAGAGCTTCGAAAAGAACCAAAGTATGTAATGTTCTTGATTACGGGGGAGTTGCGAGCAAGACTTCGGACATTGGACCGCCCATTGCATCAGCACATGCCGCTTGCAAGAATGGCGGAACAGGTGATGACCAGCTGATTTATCACCAATTCGAAATTGCTGATTTTTAATAGTCTATGTCCCACCAGGAGACTATGGCATGTCTACTTGGGTCAGCTTGAATGGTGGTTCAGCATGGGCATTGCAACTTGATGGAATCATCTACAGGGTCGGGTAAGCATCCTCAAAAATCTGGCATATAGGCTGCGCTGAAGATTTGGGAACAGCGAAGGTGGAGGCACTATGTTTGCAATTACAGCAAACGACTTTGAGATGTATAGCAGCACATCGAAAGGCGCCATTCAAGGCTATGGATACACTTTCCATGCTAGTAAGTCCTGTTACATCAACTGAAAGAGATATTTCCAACTGTCACATTCAAGACAACAAATATGGCCCTCGTATATTGCGACTCGTAAAAACTACGAATTTCTCAGTGCACGATATTGCACTTGTTGATTGTCAGTTCCCCCATATATCGCATTGAATATTATTTTAATTGCCATTTACAGCACCCGCTTTCCATTTTGTCATGGATAGCTGCAGTAATGGTGAAGTTTACAACATGATAATCCGGGGTGGCAATGAAGGAGGATTAGATGCCATGAATATCTGGGGTAGCAACATTCACGTTCATGACATTGAAGCCTCGAATAAGGACGAATGTGTTACTGTGAAGAGTCCAGCGCATAACATGCTTATCGAGAATATTTATTGCAATTGGAGCGGGGGAAGTGCAATGGGATCTCTGGGCGCTGATACAGGCAAGTCTCACTACTTTCTTCTCCGGCTTTTTCCTGATAAGTATCACCACTTACACTTCCTAGACATCTCCAACATCCACTACCGCAACATCTACACCCAAAACGCCAACCAAATGTACATGATAAAATCCAACGGCGGCAGCGGAACCGTGCAAAACATCCTCCTCGAAAACTTCATCGGGCACACCAACGCCTACAGTCTCAACCTCAACTCCGCCTGGTCCTCGCAATCCGTGGCCGCTGGCTCCGGCGTCCAATACAAAAACATCACGTTCTCTAAATGGCGCGGGACATGCATGAATGGTGCTCAACGAGCCCCAATTCAGATCTTGTGTCAGGAGAAGGTCCCGTGTACGGGTATTAAGGTTGAGGATTTCGCGATGTGGACGGAGAGTGGGAGTACAGCGCTCTGGAAGTGTGCGAATGCGTTTGGGAATGGTGCGTGTCTTGCTGCTGGGAATGGTGGTGCGGCGGTGGCGAGTACGGTTACGGTTAAGAGTGCTCCGTGAGTTGAGAATTTCTCAATGCCCCCTCGAATCTGACTTAATAGCATGCTTTTTGATGGCATGCTTGGAGCGAGACTTGAAACAAATACTGCTGCTAACAATATTCTCTTACGTAGAACCAACTATGCTGCACCCACCATGCCCGGTGAGCTGAAATCATTGCCGCTGACAGCAGCCATCGCTATTCCGCCAATCCCAACAACATTCTTCCCGGGCAATGTGCCAGCTAGCACATTGCTTGGACATTAATGGGAAGGAGCAAGCGTGAAGAAATTTTTGATTGAGATGAAAGGCCTTGAAGGTTGAGCTTGGAGAAAGTCGCGGAGACTGTTCATGTATATATTTCAGGTCTAGCCGTATATATCTATGTTGCGATTTCCCTTCTATGGTACATTATTTCTGGATGATTATTGCAAAGTCCTTGGAAAGTAGACCTTTGTACAAAGTGCAAGAACTTTTTAATTTGGTTGAAGTTGAACCTCTCTCGGTCAATTATCGCTCGTTCCGTATGCGTTTCTACGAACACTCATGAGCTACCCTGTTCTAGAGATAAGTTTGATTTTTGGAGCGACAGACGTATAAACGGAGCTCTCTGAAGCAAATGCTTTTTCAGTGCTTGTTTGAGAGTCTTTCAAGCAATGGAGAACAACTAGTGTCTTCCTCAGAAAGCGACGTAGGTTGAAGGGTAGTAGTAGTATTGCCATATTTCTATCACAAGCTGGGTCATGTCAGTGCGAGTTTTTCAGGGATGGAGATCCACCTACCGAGCTTTGGGTGCTTGTTGTGCCCCGGGAAGTTTAGGCGCCGCATTGTTCTTCGACAACTCCATTCCAGCTTCCCAATATTTATTACCAACTGTCCGTGCTGGTAATGGTAGGAAATTGAGATATGGAGCCATAGTATAGAGATCCATTTGGAAATCAGCAACCTGCTCGCCGGTGAAAGGTTCTAAGAACAGAAATCGCAGGGTATGCGAAAGTGTATCGAGCGCCTCATCTCGAGTCACTAAGGCGGACAATTTGACGAACATAGTTGCACGCCATCTGCGTAGCTTTTGGTACTTTTGAAGTGTCTTTTCGACTTCGGCTGTTGTTGGACCAGCCTCGCCTGCTTTAGCGAGCATTTCGACGAGGCAATTGGTGAGAGTTGCAACACTTTCTATCGCTTGGTTTCCACCTTGTCCCATCTGAACGGTCAGCCATAGTCAACGCAGGAAGGATCAAGAAATGCTCACATTTGGAGTCATCTTATGAATCGAGTCTCCAGCACAAGCAATCCGCTTGTAGGTCCAGAAGTTATGGTTCGCCTCTTCGAGTGGTAAATACGATAACGATCTTGTCTTTCCCATCAAGTCCTTGAGCGTCACACCCTTGACAAATTGAAAATCGGCGAACTCCTCCACTTGTTGCTCCATTTGCTCTTTAGTAAATCTTGGAATGTCCTTTCCTTGGTAACGCTTGGGCATTTTCGAAAAGAAGAACCATTGAGGAAGACCATGTTTGCTGACAAAGAGGAGAGAAGAATGGTTTATGTCAGATGCAGTGTTGTTATCTCCTGGATTAAGACCAGGCATGGGATCTGATATACCGAAGAACGCGTTATATTGTGCGGTGACACCTTGATATAATGTAAGTGCAAATTATGACAGTATTGGAACTCAGATACGAAGTCCACTAAAACACACGAGAACGAGAAAGGAATTTTTGGAACTATCCATTTGCTCGCTCTGTGTCGAGCTTTCAATAATTGAAATCATTTGTCTTTCTCTTCAAGATCGCGAAAGGTGGATCTACTTACTGATTTTATCTTTGTCCATCATTCCAGGAGGTCCAGTTTCTTCAGCCCAGCGCTGCATTTCTTGCCTAGTTCTGCTGTGAATTCCATCTGTACCCACCACAATATCTCCAATGAATTCTGAGCCATCTTCACATTTGGCTTTCACATAATTCTCACTATGCTCGAAGGTGACGACTTTCTTTTTCAGATGGATCTTAGACTTGTCTTCTAATTGCTCGTAAAGGCTCAATAGAAATGACCGTCTTTCCAAAATTCCAGCTGGATAGCTCAATCTACCAGACAATTCATCAGAAATGGCCCCAATCTCAAAAACGAGGCATAGCTACGTACCGCTCCTCAACAATTCTTGGCCAGTCAGCACTCGAGACAAGTGTACCATCGCTCTTGTATCTATTTTGCTTGGTCATTGGTGTCATGAAATCGTCCATTGATTCATATATTCCGAGTTGTTCTAATATCCTGGCTCCATTTGGCATGATCACGATTCCTGCACCGAGTTGAGGCGATAAGGTGTCCCTGGCTTCCAACAAGATGTAGTTGATTTTGGCATGGTTGAGCATATGTGCCAGCGTGAGGCCTCCAACGCTACCTCCAACGATAAGCACTGTAAATTTTGAATGCCGTGATTCTGCCATGTTGAAATAATGTGAATCGTGAATGGAAACCAGGAATGATCTCCAGAATTAAGATGCAAGAAGTTATGTTGGAGACAACGTGAGATTAAGTCAAAATCAGCCGAGGCACGCGACAGGGGTCTAAAATCTCACGTCTGACAACAAGAAAAGTTGCAAGCTTTTATAACCTTAATTGGTTATAATTACTGTGTCACCTTGAGAAAGTACGAGTAAAATTGATCGGTCAGATGTGAATATGCTTAGGGCGTACGTACCTGGTTGGATACTTCGTATCAGCTCGTAGTTTACTATTTAGGCCGTAGCACATGATTGGTTGAGAGGAGGCGTTAGTCGCGGCCACCGTATTTCAGGACCACAGTTGCTCGAGGACAATATCTTGGCATTTATTACAGTTGAACAGACGCAGGAACGATTGTCCCGGGATTCCGAGTGCAAAATACACGCTTACAAGATTCTCCCTGAAGTCCAAAACTACATAGCCTATTACAATCTAGATGCTGGGCAAAAGGTGATATTTTCAATATTCAGAAGATTGGTTTTGATGAGGCATTTTGAGATACAGAAAATTGTTTTGGATCATAGCAACGTTGTATCTCAGAGCCATATAATGAATATGCAGAGACTGAGATCAATAGATTGAAAGCAGGCAAGAGACAAACAATAACTGAAATGTCTTCCATTTTTGATAGCAACCACGAGATAAATGAAGAATAGAGTCAGAGGAGAAAGTATTGTGGGTAAGAATGTAGCTCCTTTTGAAAGCAGCTGCTCCCATTACTTTCAAGTTACTTCATACGATGATTAACGAGAGATTAAGAGGTGCATTTTAGTGCTGGCGTCAAGGGAGGATGTCACTTTGAACTTTAGAGAAGGCAGATTTCTTCCAGTTTCAGGCATCAGAATGCGATATGGAAGTTCACGAGAATAAAAGAAAGAGACCTATTTTCGATGGAAAATCGAAGTCACGAATTATGTAGGTCTTAAGAACCTATTTGACACTGAACATGAAAGCAAAAGTTGCTGTTTGACCGGTCACGTGCAGTTCTGATTTACACCTGTGATGGCGCGGCTGGGAAGCTGTCGCGAGAAATCGCGTCTGAAGTAGTTCCCCCTCTCACTATCCCTATAACCGGCCTCTTGTGAGCTCTCAACCCTGTAGATTCTGCCCACCTTCGCCTTTGCGCATCTGCAAATTCACTGTCTAACTGATTGCCATACTCCGAAAGCTGCGCTTCTTCCTTACTTAGGCGCACTGCTTCCGATTCCTATCGAAAATCAACAACTCACAAGAGGAAACAGAAATCTGTTGCAATGCCTCCCCGTAAGTCACATATACGCGCATTTTTACAGTGTAGTAGTGGGCAGTGACCGCTTGCGAACAATTGCTCAGTTGGAGCGTTTGAAGAATATAAACTGATCGCATCACAGAAATCTCCGACGACGAGGCCTCTCTCAACAGCGAAGAGCTCAATGTTCCGATTAGAGAGGTGCTAGAGAAGGAGGGCAGCGCGAAACCAATTAAGAAGGAGGCGGACACAAAGGCCAAAGCTGTAGTTGAAGAGGAGCCATTGATGGTCGAATCGGAAGATAATGCCGAAGACGACGACGACGAGATTGGCGAGGATGAGTAGGTGGATATTATTCCGTTGCAGAATTGCTGTTCACATCAATTGCACACAGATACGTTGTGGAAAAAATCCTGGATCACCTTGTTGACGATGAGGTTTGTGCCTCGTCTCTACCCTGGATTGTCGCAAAGCTAACAGGAAGGTTTGGTAGACCGGAGAGCTCAAGTTTCGGGTCAAATGGGAGGGCTATGAGAAGAAGAGTGATCAGACATGGGAGCCGGAAGAAAATTTGTTGTGCCCACTTCTTGTTCAACGCGCATTACTTGGCTAATGTTATACTTTTGTAGGGAGACCGCATCTAAGATTCTGAATGAATATCTCGCTTCGCTCGGCGGCAAGGAGGCTATAATGGATGCTTATAATAGGAAGAAGGCAGCGGCAGGCGAGTCGAAGTCGAAGAAGCGCGGAAGAGCCAGCACTGGCGCAGCAACAAATGGAAACCCTGCCAAGAAGGGACGAAAGAGCCATCCTCTCGACGAGACACCACCGGCCGGCGCAAAGGATGAATCCTTCAAACCTCCTTCTGGAAGCTGGGAAGATCAAGTTGTTGGTATTGATGCCTGTGAGGGGAGCGAGGGAAATGTTGTGGTATACTTGACATGGAAAGGCAATCACAAGACACAACACCCACTTGCCCAAGTTTATAAGCGTTGCCCGCAGAGGGTAGGAGAGACCCCACCATGCGTATTACAACATGCTGACTCGTTTTCCAGATGCTCAAGTTTTATGAAAGCCATCTGTTTGTACCCTCACACTTGCCTGAGATATTTTGCTAACAGAGTATAGGGTTTTCAAGAAGAACGAAGATTAATCGACCCTCGGCCTACGAGGAACTTCAGATCTTGTCCGCGGACCTTCACATCTGAAGACAATTCTCTAGATGCCCCGCTCCTTCTTCATTCTATACCTCCTACACGATACTCAATCATGTCTTTCATGTCACATGAATGCCTCGTTCCTTTTCGATTTTCGGTCTACTCTTTGCGTTTCGCATAAGCTCGTTATGGCTCCCGGTGTTGAAGGACTGCTGGATACGACATAGGTACGACATAGGTACGACAGGCCTAATCACACATGTACTTTAGCGGGGAATCAAAAGCGCGAAAGCTGTATCTTGAAATTCGTTGCTGAAGGCTTGGGTTAAAGTGAGATTCTTGTTTCAATGACTAGTCAGTTTTGCTTACACTTCTGGCGGTGAGGAGTCAGATGCGATATAGAGAATTTTCCAGCTATTCGGAACATCTGGTAGAAAGGCAACCTGCATCTGCTAGCAGCCTCAACTTTCGCTTCAGCATCCTGGATCGCTTAGTGACTCATAAACCATCAGCCTCCTCCGTCTCGACCACTCAAAGCCTCCCGCCGTGGGTTCCTCTCGAGAGCATCGAAAAAGCTGAAACGTTCTACTCGGAGTCGACTGAATTTGGATCTTCATGACCTCTCAGAAATTCTCCTTTGGAACCGCACGTGACCTTTTCCGTTAGGCATCTACTTCCTCTCTTAGCTCCTAAGTCTCCATAGCCTCCTCAACTTCCTCACCTTCACTAAGAAAACCCCAACTTCAAGAAATACAACATGTCAACACCTCCCCCAACTCTCCAACCGACAGTCTTCACACCTCCGTCCCAACCCACCTCCAAAATGGAAGACCAAACGGTTTCCTACCCTCCCATCCCAGCAATACAAGACCGCTCCTACGGCATCATTGCCCTTCGCTTCCTCTCCTCAATAGCCTCAATATCCACAGAACCATCCATAAAACCAACAGCTCAAAATACCCAAGTCCTCATCATCAAGCAACGAACGATTCATCCCTCTCTGCCCTCATACTGGACCTTCCCCAAAGGTCACCCGGAATACCACGATAAGTCCCTTAAACACACCGCTATGCGTGAGCTGCTGGAGGAAACTGGCCTCAGTATATTCCTCAATGACTTCATCACTTCCTCTTCTCCGAAGGACGGGGAGGAGAAGGCAATTTCGTTCTCGGAGGTCTACGAGAATCCGATCAGGAAGGTGGGGAAAGAAGTCAGGTATTGGGTTGCGGTTGTGAAGGGGGAACAGGAGGTTCGGTTTCAGGAGAAGGAGGTTGAGGAAGGGAGATGGTGTAGTTTCGAAGAGGCAAAGGGGCTCATTACTTTTACGGAGGGGAGGAGGATCTTGGAGGACGTGGGTAAGGCGCTTGACGGGGAGAACCTGGAGGGGAAGGGATCGGTACTTTGAGGTGTTTGAGGCGGAAGGGATGGGGCAAATTCTTGAGGGCGTGGAACGATGAATTTGCATTTACATTTGCGCCAACTACTTTCCATCAATTGATGAGAAGGTGCCTTTCCCATGAATCTGAAATTCATTTGGATTCCTACGTACAGAAGGAGCGATACAGTTCTATCGCTAGCGACAAAACATATAGCAAGCTTGCTAAGATTGAGAGGACATTACAGTGTTGGAGACTGCTTTCACTTACTCTTATTCAAGAGCTTGAATTTTTTGCTCCGTGGACTACGAGTAGATTTCAAAAGCTGTGACATTTGTGCCAGATATGTCTTCCCATCTTACAGATATTTCACCGACCTCTTATCCTAGAATTTTACAACATATGATGTAGATACAGCCATTGTATGTAACTTTACTCGAGCTAAGACTTAAAAAGGGAAGCATACACAAAGCTTTTCCGCACAGCACATATTTCGGGAACAACTAGGAATTGAATCTTTCAACCCCACATGACGTGAAAACAACACTTCTTACAATCGAAAAGCAGATTCACCAGAACAGCGTCATAACATACTTCTATATTGTTAAACGCCTTGATATTCTATCCATTTGCTAACCCTCTGTCTTCGAAAATCATCCACAGCAGCAGAGTTATGCAAAATAAAAATCAAGAAACCAAAACCAACCGCGCGCTACAACATATCACAGCAGCCACAATGCCGATCCCTCATCGTCCACTCCTGCGGCATAATGGCAATCCGCTTCCTCCACCTCCCCACCAACCCCTCCCTCCCCCGCTCTCCCCTTCCTCGTCCTAAACTCATCATCGCTACAACCGACGTCCTCATCATAGGACAATACACTGGCATCGGCTCCAAGCACTCCTGTACCTTCCACAAGAGCCACAAACTCGCAGATGTCTCTAGCAAATCCACTGCTATCTGAGAACTGAAAGAAGAAACTGGTCTAGAAATTGTGAATGAAGATATTTTGGGGTTTGCTGAGCAACACTATGGCTGCCCTGTTCGCTTCAGAGAGGTGTACCGGAGTTCAAGGCGGGAATTGGAGACTGGGATGGGAAAGAGAGTGGGGTTTTAGGCTACGATGGTTTTTTGTGTGTTGGGGGAGGGGGGGGGGGTTAGGAGGTTAGGGCGTAGGAAGAGGAGGTGGCAGAGCGAGGTGGGCGAGTTGGGATGAGGCGGAGAGGTTACTAACGTTTGAGGAGACTAGGGAGGTGTTCAGGGGTTTGAGGATGTTGATTGAAGGCGCGATGGTCCTCAGCGGAGTGGCTAAGTTAGTGAGTGAAGAGGCCACTCGTTACGACTCCTAGAAAGAAATAGAATGAATACAATGATAAATACTAGAACAAGAACTTAGAACACAAGCGATATGCACAAGTGATGATGATAAAAGTATTGATTGAATTTTGATAGATTGCAACACTGCACCCAGGAGATAACGAAGAGCGGCTAATAAGCACAGGCAAACCGCAATGCACAACTGAGAAGACGGCGATTTTGTCCAGCCCAAAGTTCTTTTTAATACAACCAGCGCCAATGCTATAGACGGTTTGCAGATACTGCTAGTGAGCTTCACCCATCAGAATGAAACCCGGGACGACTCTTCCTTCTCGACCAAAATGCTTTTTCGCACCCACCACCTAGATTCACGAACGACTGCCATTGGCATTTCCTCCCTCAACAACAGCTTGCAGGATCAAATCCCTAGCCTTCTCAACACCCTCAGCGCTTCCCACAATCTCGATTGGTTCGTCCTTGGCTTGATCTCTTGGTACAGTGATCTTGCATCCTGTGGCCTTTCGAATGCTGTTGACCTTGCTTCCACCCTGACCAATTACGTATCTGTAAGTGCGAGGATCGGGTAGGGTAAGATAACCGACAGTAGAGTTCTGCATTGCTTGCTCGATCGCAGCAGTGATTGCAGCTCTCGCCTTTGCTACAGACTCGGGCGAACCTCTTAGGATCCAAGGTATCTCGCCATCTAGGTCGTTCTCAGAGAGATCGGCGAGCTTGAAGACATGTGCTCCAGCAGTATCGGCTGCTTCGTCAGTGATCAAGGGTAAGGAGTTGCCGTTAGATCGCACATTAGTTGGAGCTGCTGGCTTTGGTGGCACCTTGTGTCCTCCATGATCAACCGATACCTTATGATCATTTCTCAGTCTTCGGAAGAACTGACCATTATCGGAAATAGAGTGATGAACTTTTCGGGGGACCTGCATAGTCTCACCCTCTTGCTCCTTTACCAGCTCGGTGATGTGCGCTTTGGCACTCGCAACATCTGCTGGCAGACCAGAGATCTTGACACCAGTCTGTCCGTTTCCTTGTCTTGGAATGTCGATGAAGACCTTGAACTTGGATTCTAGCTCCTTCTTGGTTTCTCCACCACGACCAATCAAAGATCGGTGCTTGTCTGTTGGAATCTCAATTGTCTCCGATGTTTGATTCTTCCTTTCCGAGACGATTTGGTCCAGCGCCGCAATAATCTTATCGACAACATCAACTCTGCCTTGAACTCTGATGGTGTTTCCTTCAGATTCGGCCTTGGGGAATTGGACAGTTCGTGCAGTTTCCTTGGGATTGTCGGAACCGCCAGCCTTAATAACGATATCACGTATAGTCGAGCCTAAATTATGTAAGTGGGGAAGCATGAGGATAAAGGGAATGAGTAAATACCTTGAGGTCCAATTAGAGCTCCGTGGAACTTCTTTTCCACATCCAAGGTCTTGGTAACGGTGTTGTCGAAGATCTCCTTCTTCTCCTCAATCATTTTCTTAGCCTGAGCAACTTGTGCCTTGGTTCCCTTGATCTGAATTTCTACTCTTGAACTTGGATCTTCGAAATCTCTAGCGTTTGGAATATCGATGCGTGCCTGAGTCGCTTGGCGAACCTCATCCATGGCAGCACCTCTGCTCCCAATCAAAGAAGGAATCTGGCCTGCCTGCACAGAAACACTTGCGGTGTGCGAGTTGTCCTTGTAGTATTGCAACAAAGACAGGATCTCCTCCCTCGCGCCATCAGCACCCTTCTTGGGTCCCTTCACGATCACCTCATCGGGCTCCTGCTCGCGTCGTGGACCACGTCGGCCTGCATCGCTGGCCGCATCGGCATTTGACTGATCATCTCTAGGAGCTCGGGCAGAGCGTGGAAAGTGAATCTGCACCTTGTATCTGTCCAGAAGCTTATTGATTTGGGCACCTTTAGCACCAATGATCTCGCTGTGGTATTGAGGCTCGATCTTAAGAGTGTAGGTTGCCTCGTCTGCCCATTGTGCGCCGAGTTTCGAGATGTGTGCCTTGGCAGCCTCTGCCTTAGCTTTAGGACCCTTCAACTCGACTTTACCATCATCGACCTTGATATCGACATCAAATTTTTCGCGAAGCTCGCTAATGTAGCTTCCGCCTCTTCCAATAAGCTGATTGGCGTGTTTCTGAGGGAAGTCGAAAGACATCGTGAAACCGCGCTCTTTCTCATCTTCTGTAGCCTGCTCGACAAAGGCTTCCACCTTCGCTGACAAGCTTCTTACAGATGGTGCTGGGCCAAACAAGGTAATACGTGTACCTTCAGCCTTGACTCTGATTGGGAATTGGTCGGCGGCACGCTTTTGTTGTTCCTCTTTGATGAATTTCTTCAATTTGTCGTGGAAGCTAAGAGAATTAGTATTGTCTTTGAGTTACGGTGGGAGATCACCTACATTCTGGGGACGTCAATGGTCTTGCTTTCGATTTCCGATTGCGATTTAATTATATCCAAGATATGTTGGCGAGCCTCTTGAAGACCTTGCTGGAAGGACTTGACCTCTGCAGCGCTCGGCCGACCCCGAGGTACTTGATACTCCGACTCTTTGGCACTTTCGCCCTCGAAAACAAGTAGAACCGGGAGGCCAGCGTCAGATATCTGTGGAGTTACAACACTAACACCGTACTTGGTCTTGACTTCTGGAGCAAAGCGAGCTTTGAGATGCGGATGGAAAAAGGGGTCCATAGGAACAGTAGTCATGCGAGTAGGAGGGTGAGCTTCGAGGATTCTGTTGATTTCCGATCGTGCCTTGATAACATTCTTTCCGTCTCTCGAGTATAGCTGCCATGGTGCGGCTGAACCATCTGCGTTGAATTCTGTGAAAATGTGGGACTCGTACAGCTTCTCGATGCGCTCAATCTCCTTGCATTCACGTAGATATTGTGTGAGATTGCGGGCATGCTCCTTTGCACCTGGAGCAGTTGGCAGAGTAAGGCTTGAAGTTTGCATTCCCATGGCAAGATCAATAGCTCTGTCCATTGCCGCTTGTGTCTTATCGGCAGGACCAATGATAGTAATTTTCTCGTAGTCATCGTCATCTGCGCTGAGACCTTGGCCTGGTAGTACTATAGAGCAACCAGTCTCGGTAAAGAATTGCTCGACTGGCAAACCTCTGTTACCAACAATAAATTGGTGGCGTCCTCTATCGATGTTGTCTTTGATAATTGTCAATTCTTGTTGGAGCTGCTGAGCACGGCGAGCAATCTCGGCACGGGCTGCTTGGACAGCTACTCGATCACCAGCCAAGGCAATATGGTTGTCTCCGACTGCGGGAAGAAACACAGGGTTCGCTGGACCGGAAGGAACCGCCGGAGGTGGTCGGGAAGTCCATGTGTGGTGTGGAGGTACACGCATTTGAATTCCGTGTGCCTGCTCTAATGCTTCAGCTTGGGCATTGTTTGGGCCAGCAAGGAAGGGGTAGAACTCTGCTGGAATGTCGCGGAGTTTAACAGTGACAGCAGCGCCTCGCTCGTTAGCAATTTTGTTAATGGCTTCCTGTGCAAGTCTAATGGCAATGGGATTTCCTTCAACCATAACGTTAATGTAATCATCATCATCATCCATAGCTTCTGGTGCATCCTCCATCTTGGGCATTTGGACACGCGCGCCGGACATCTCTTGAATCGACTTTATAGTAGATCCTTGTTTTCCAATGATGTGGGCTCTCGCGGATCGGGGGATTTCGACTGGCGCAGAGGACTGGAGGAGTATTAGCTTGAGACCACCTTAAATATCGATTTATGCTCACTTTAATAGTTATTTGGTTTCCAAGCTCCTTGAAAGCCTGTCGCTTTCTCGTGTCTGGTACCTGAGCACTGGACTCGCTGATCTTGATGGTACCGCGCTCTCCTGTTGTCTGCGTGAGGTTTGTTCTGTATTTTTTGTTTATGTCCCTCAATATGTCAGGCAATGGTTTCTTTGTCGCAGAACGAGGTAATTCTTTTGGCTCAAAGCTGTAAGAGGGACCTGATACCTGGCCTGCCAGCGATTGAGAGGCACCTCGTGGAGCACTTTGCGCAACAGGTGGGGTATTCATTCCCGATTTGGGCGTGGAGGAACCATTCGTCGCAACTCCATTTCCATTTGAAGCTGTTTTCTTTGCGCCCCATATTGGCGCGGAAGCAGCCTTTGCATTCGATGAAGGGCCTAGGCTTGGGAATGCCGTCTCGGATTGGGTATTGACAAATGGCACGTTCTCCTTGCCTTCGGGGGCTGCCTTTTGTTTCCCGGCTGCCTTTGCAGTCATTGGCGCAGCCCAACCAGGCGCAGATGCCGCCTCGTCGGTGGACTCAAGAACGTTGGTTGAGGATGGGTGTGGATGAGGTGTTACATCCTCCTCGTCTGGAACGTCTTCAATGGTGACTTTGTGCGCCTCGTCATGCTTTTGCATCAATTTCTGCGCAGCGGACAAGCCACCATTTGCGCCAGACGCCTGGGAGTTGGAACCGGTCGACGCCATATCGGATTGCTAATATTATTCGAAGTGGGTAGAGGATGCTGAATATGGTAGTTTTAGGGGAGGCGGACCGTACAACTCGAACTTTTTAAATCGCTCTGTTAGTGAATTATGAACACTTAAGGTTTGAAAATCTGCTGCTCAAGATAAGAAGCTGCAATTCACTTACAGAGTGTGTGGAACTGTAAAGTGATGTCCAATGTTTCAATTAACTCGAGACCGGAATCGTCTGGTTAAGAGGCCACGAAGACGAATAAAAGGAGTGGCTCAATTGCTTGAGGATTGCATAAGGGGCAATGCAAAAAGTAACGTGAGGAAAGACGGCCAAAGGTATGGAAGTCTCAAATTGTCTATGCAAGAAGCCGCTCAATGAAGAGGTGGTTGTGGTTCAGGAGGTGAGGTGAACAATTTGTGGTGAACTCGAGGGTGGACAGCTTAATTGATGATGAGGTGCCTCGCTAAAATAATGCTAGCAGGGTTAATCGGAGTTACCAATTATCCGGTGCTCTAGACAGATTCCAGAAGCGTCCGGGCTCTTCTTGATATTTGATGCTGGAAGAAGTCAAGATAGAGAATTTTTCTTTTCGATCGTTATGGTACCCGGAAATCCGAGGCGCCCTCTTCGGAATGGTAAGAAGTGAGGGGCTCGTGTCGAGCATGAAGATGATGTCAGAGTGAGGCTGCTGGTGCTGGGAATGTATTTGCACGTGACAAATTTTGATCTGAACTGAGGGTGCTTAGGGGCGCCATAGAAAGTAGTATAGTTCACACAACGAATGTATCAGAAAAAGGATCGGGCAAGCCACGTAACATTGATATCGAAGCGCAATATTGAGGTACCATACGTTTATTAAATGACAATGGTCAGTTTAGACTTGAGCATCGACGTATATCACAATTGGACAAAATAGGAATTGTGAAAGTCCACAAAACAGAGGCTCTAACCACCAACTTCATCTGATCTATAGTAATAGTAAGAATACATGATTGTTACCCAGAATCGTGAGATAAGTCCAAGTCTACATATGGTGAAGAAGACCCAACAACAATGTAGTACACAATGTCTCAAATTTATTCATATTAAGTACGAATTGCTCACGAATAAACAAAATTTCTTCACTCAATTGCGGAAGGGTCCGTAAATAAACAGCCACAACAGTGAATATATCTTTTCCTCATTTCGGCTTTGCTCATGCAGGAGGAACAGTTTCTGTGTAACATTTCTTGAGCCCTTCATGGCCTGGAACATTCTGTACAGAATCGGCAGAGGACCAAGAAGGTAGATAAGCCCACTCAGCATTAAATCCTTCCTGTCACGTTGCTGGAAAATGTTCGGAGGGTAATATCCTGCCAATGAGATACTAAGCTAGAAAATGGTGAGAATGTCTCTGAGCCTAGCCATCCTTCAATTGTGCCGAAAAGGACTCTTAGTTCTTCTCCCAACTCTGTTACGGTAGGGCTCTTGAACATTGCACAATCGATTAACGCCCACAATGAGGTGGGTCTCCATCACCACATGATCTGGACCTAGGTAACGTGACATTGATACTTCATCACCAACTTCCATCTAACATCGGCGAATACTTGGCCTTGTTGCAAAGGGAATGGTTGCATGTTTGACAAACATTCCGAAGACAGAGGATCAGATGCTCAGATGCTACGGTACATCTGAGGAATGGGTGGAGATTGTGATGGTTGGTGGCAGATGGAGTGCAAAGTGTACGGTACTCCTCAACCCAATTTCCCAGCCTCAACACCATTCAGTAGAAACACAACTAGCTTCAATTCTCGTGCTTCGGCAATTCTCCTAAGTCAATTATCCCCGAGGAAAAAGAATGATGTTGCAAGGAAATCTCTGTAATTCCACAACCTTGTGTGAAATTTTTTCAGCCCCTCGATGCCACAGCGGGGTTGTCGTTGCTGGCGTAACATCCAAATAATAAACCAGGAGGATTTCGGCGGATCTTACGACGTGGCAGATCGTTCGACTTCACCAATCCGGGAGTTTTCTAGACTTCGAACGCGATTGTTCCTGCGTCACAATTACATTTCGATATCGAGGTACATAATTTGTATGCTGTGTAGAAACGTGAATTTTACAGCCAACACTCCGCCGAGGTTGCTCAAGCGTCATGGATAATGGCACAAAAATACTTTCAAATGATCCTATGAACTCTGCATTCAGGGTCTTTCCTGCTCAGACAGCCCCTCCAGGTCGGTTCCGTGATTGCGGCAACCGTGGCAGCAAGGATGAGCTTCTCTACAGAGCTTTATCCTAGGCGACATTTAAAATGTTGCAACCAAGACTCAAAATGGTGCTGGCTTTGCCCCCATGGAACGTAAGTAACGCATCGAATAGAGCGGCGGAGCATGCAAAGGAGAGTACCTTTCCATGCAGCTCAATCGGCTTGCGGTAGCAGTACTTGTTGAAAGATCATTGGAGAACATCATGCAGCCAGCGCAAGGTCCTGCAGAGCGGCATGATGATTTTCGGGGCCTGGTCAATTGAGTCCTACTGCTGCTCCTCAACAGCTGCTGTGTTGCTGTCCTGGTTTCTTCACAGCCGCGGGTCGACTTGAGACGACTTCACCACACCCAATCCTGCATCGCGGTCGTGCTGTCGGCCTCCTTGAGACTCGACGCCGCTGTTGACTCTCGGTGATTGATGTGTTGTCTTGGGGTCGTGTGTCGATTTCGCTGAGGGTCTCGGCGGGGGAGGGTCTGGTGCAGAAGAAAAGAAACAGGAGAACAATTGACGTTGGCAAGCGGCCGGGTGCTGCTGTGATATCGGTCGCGAAAGCAGAACAAATGAGAGCCGTGCCAAAACTAGGAAAAGTAGGAGGATGGATCTGCCTTACGAAGTCTCATAGCAAGATTATTAGCCGCGAGGGTCCGCCACGGGCCAATCATCAGGCCCTGGCGGCGGGTGCATCTCCATAATGTGTACTCTGCTGCTGCCAGATCCACGAGCCTGACGAGCCTGCAAAACCCAGATGCCAGCAGCCAGCAGCCAGCGCGACTTTGCTCAGTGCTCACCTCCGCCCGTGGTGAATTCTTGCACTTGCACTCGCACCTGCCTCTGGCTTCTTTTCCTGCCGACTCCGAGTTGTAACTTTCCGCCGTCTGCACGCTGCACGCACCACAATTGTTTCACGCGTAGCCTCTGAGCTTGAGCACACAAGCAGCCGTTGCATCGCCCCTACCGTGTGAGGTGATTGGCGAGCCTTTACCACCGCATACTTCAAACGGAAGCTGCGACCCAGCATCACAATGGAAGAAATCAAAACAACTACACGGCGATTAACCAAAAAACCTCCTCCAGGATGCGATACCGGTAGTGCGTCGCTGCGAAGTCAGAAGAGCCAGAGCTCCCTTCAACGAGCGCCCTCTGCACCGGCCCCCACCAATCCGTACTCGAAGTCTCACGTCCAAGGCCATAACCGCACAACTACAAGCCCCAATCCTGCGCTATACGCCTCGAGCAATTCCTCGCTCGATCATCAAATATCTGGTCCGTCACCTGCGGGATCTGATTATAACGCGCCCTCCCATGGTGGCAACCGCCTATCAACACGTACGCTGAGTGAGAAGACATCACAGGAATTGATTGGAGCGCCCTTCGATTCCAGCAGCATTCTCTCGCACATAGATTCATCAAAGGTCACTGGATATCAAAGCTCTCTTCGTCGCCCACCACCTCCTCCTCTATCACATACCAGCCCAGATCCGCGAGGCCTCGGCCCACCTCTACGCCAGTCAGCAAGCTTCTCTGCGGGAGATAGGATGATGAGCGAGAAGATGACGCCTCGCGTTGGCGAGAATCAATTGATCAGCCCAAAGAGATATTCCGATGAGAGTAAGGAACCGAAGACGGGTATGATTCGGAAGAAATCAGGTTTCTCTGGGTTTATGAATCAAATCGGAATCGGATCACCTAGAGGCGTGAAGATATCTGCTCCGGAAAATCCTGTCCACGTCACTCACGTCGGATATGATCAAGATACAGGACAATTCACTGTGAGTGCGATTATCCGATTTGATGCGCGTTGTGGCTGACATAGATCGATCAGGGTCTTCCGAAAGAATGGCAGCGAATGCTCAATGATAGCGGAATCACAAAAAAGGAACAAGAGCAACACCCACAAACAATTGTTGATATTGTAGGCTTCTATAAGGAGAATGCAGATAAAGGAGGAGATGAAGTGTGGGATAAATTCGATCATGCAAATGTGCCAGAGATGAGAGTTGGCGTCCAACCCCCAGCCGCGCTTTCTCCAGCACTCTTGAACACTCCGAATTATGGATCGATGACCAGCCCTCCAGCCAGTCCTCGTTTCCCTGCAAACCATGAGACTAGTTTTGAAAACCCGAGAGCTCCACCACCTGTACCTCGAGGTACCACAACAGGACCGCCTGTTGGACTAGCATTACAGCCAAAGGATGTAAATGGACTTGTCCCAAGCAGACCTGCTCCACGACCACCTGTTCAGTTCCCAGGCCCAACCCGAGCAGCACCGCCACCTCCAATGATGGGCAAAGATTCTGGTATTTCGATGCCTAGACAAAGTGAGGATCTGCCTGCATTGGCGTATGTCCCACCCGAACCATCTCCGATGTTACCCGAGGAGCACAGGTCTCGTTCGAATTCGAGAGTCAATGGTTCTTTGCCTTATGCAGGACAGACACAGCCAACTTCACAGCAAACTTATCAGCAGCAACTCCTAGAGCAGCAACAGAATGCTATGCAACAGGTTCAACAATCCCAAATGGGACGTGCACCAAGCAAGAAGGGACCTCAACTTACACCACAAACTCCTCAGGCTCAATTCCAGCGTCCACCGGAATTGAACGGTATCCCACACCCAAGCCAACAAGTTAGAGCCGCTCCTGGTCCCAGACCTAGACATCGACCTCGTCAAAGCACAAGCTTTGATATTGTGGCACGTCTGAAGCAAATCTGCACTGAAGGTGATCCTAGAGAAATCTATAGTAACTTGACCAAGATTGGTCAAGGTGCGTCTGGAGGCGTGTACACCGGCCATGAAAGGGACTCGGGTAACATTGTGGCCATTAAGCAAATGAACCTTGAGCAGCAACCAAAGAAGGACCTTATCATAAACGAAATCCTTGTCATGAAAGACAGTTCACATCCTAATATTGTCAATTTCATCGACAGTTTCTTAGTTACGGGAGAACTCTGGGTTGTTATGGAGTACATGGAGGGAGGAAGCTTGACTGACGTTGTCACCTTCAATATTATGACAGAAGGTCAGATTGCAGCTGTCTGTCGAGAGACATTGAAAGGATTGCAGCATCTTCATTCAAAGGGCGTTATTCACCGTGACATCAAGTCCGATAACATTCTTCTGTCATTGCATGGGGAAATCAAGCTGAGTAAGTTTTCTTTCTAAGTCCTTTGAACTTATCTAACAACTATGGCAGCTGATTTCGGCTTCTGTGCTCAAATCAATGAGGCTCACAACAAGCGAACTACCATGGTAGGAACGCCTTACTGGATGGCTCCAGAAGTTGTTACCCGGAAAGAGTACGGACGCAAAGTGGATATTTGGTCTCTAGGAATCATGGCTATTGAGATGATTGAAGGCGAACCTCCCTACCTTACGGAGTCCCCTCTTCGTGCTCTTTACCTCATTGCTACGAATGGTACTCCAGCTATCAAGGATGAGCAAGCACTCAGCCCAGTCTTTAAAGACTTCCTATACTTCGCATTGAAGGTAGACCCCGAGAAGAGAGCTAGTGCGCACGATTTGTTACGTGTAAGTAGATGGTTTTCCCAGCGCTCCAAATCGCAAACACTGACCAGCATATTAGCATGACTTTATGAGAAAGTGCACTGATCTAGGCTCTCTCGCGCCACTTGTCGAATCTGCTCGAAGCGCACGAGCAAATGAAAAAGCTTCAAAGGCAGCGTCATGAAAACAATTTCTTCATTTATAAGGAGCGAATCTGCACCACTCTCAACACATATACTTGGGCGGCAAGATGCACAAAAGTAAAACAAACTCATCTCATTTCGGTACTTCAGCAAGCACTCAAGCAAGCATCGGCGTTCAGGCAGGCGTATGGCAAGGCATTGCGCAATCATCTACCTTACAGGATGATCGACACAGCTGGCTGGCAGATATGTTCGTGTTCAAAGTACTTATTCATTTCATGGAAGTGCAAATATTTTTGTCAGGGTTTGATACCATATCGTGGAGGGGAGTTGAGCCGATAGATGGCCCTCGATCTCTTTCCCAACCTTCTTCTTTTTCTCGTTTGAGAACTCGGTTTTTACATGATGGATGGAAATTAAATGACTGGAGGTGGAATGACAATGGATGAAATGGATGGATGCACGAAATGGACGGGATGGATGTAGATCACGAATGGAAGGGAGGAACATCCTATGGCATTCTCATCTGGTCAGATCATCTTCTCGGCACGGCAGGGACAGCACTGCATCAGCGAGCGAATGAAGCATGCGGTGGCATGTCTATTGTGTCCTTTTCCGTTTCCTTTTCCTCCTGCCTGGCTCCGGCTTATAAGCTGGGGGTCGGCGAATCCATAATGGCATTCTGCGGACAGAAAGGGATTCATGGATCGTAGGATAGACACATGAATCAAAACAAAGAGTTTTCGCACCTGCTGCTCATCATCCTTTGAAGAGTCGTGACTGCCGATCGGCTGTTGTTGCATTGGGGTCGCGGAGCTGAGCTTCCCGAAGTCGGCAGAAAGGTCAGTGATGAGGCTAGCCATCTGCAGATATCAATATCAATAGTTCCACGTCGGTACTTCCGTCCCTGTACTCTACCAGTACCACCCGAGCTGCAGGCCAGCGTCAATTTGCATATCAGCAGGTAGATCACTACCCATCTTCGAACAGATAAGAGCTTCGGATTTTGATCATTGCCATCTTTTGGTAAATGAAAGGCTCAATGGGGCGGATGCGCAGTGGGAATTCCTTGTAAAATGCCAGCAGCGACATAGATAGACTCGAGCCTTACGAATGGCAACTTTCACAGACTTGCCATTCCCCATGGCAGTCTAGGCTGAGCTGCTACGCTCCACCAGAAATCACAGCCTGCCGCAGCCAATTTTTTTCAACCTAAGCTCAACCTCTCTGCTTGTACCAGAGTTACAATGCTAGTTCTCCATTCGTACTACAAGTCATGCCCATAGAGAGGTAGTAAATTTACGGTAGGACGACGGGCTCGAAGTTTCTCCTCTCGCTCTATTTAATGCTTGCCTTGGAGCGAAGGTGGACTTTAATGCGATTCCCACTGAACTATATTTCCTCCAGAAGACCTCAACGATTGCTGTGGCTTTACTCGTACCCACTTCAATCACACTGGCTATATGACTCTTGAAGTTCAGCTTAAAGGACGTTGCAAGTAAAAGTTTATGAATCAGCACTTGTCCTTGTCTTCCATCATGCTCCGAAGATAGATTTTTGCTCCGAACATGGAGGATAGATCCAGTATTCGACCTCCTTCCTGCTAAAACAATTCCAGAGCTATCGTACTGTACTCAACATTCACAGCAAATAGAATATAGACCTAATGAGGAATATTGTGCTTCCCCCAAGCTTTTGCACATACCTCGGAAGATCACCAATAAAGCCGCAACACGTACAGTAGGATCTGGTGATTCTTGCACGGATGTGAATTTTAACATGTCACTTTCTTTCACCATACATCAGTTCGCAAGTCTTTCGCCAGCCTCGCGGTAGAGCTGGTCCAACCCGTACCCTGGTAATCTGCTGCTACGGTGGGGTACTGTACGAGGGGGCGCGGGGTGATAAGGGGAAGGGGAAGCGAGTGAGGGAGCAGTTTTTCCAAGCCACAATGGGGGCAAATCTGGGGCTTGGAGAATCAGATGTTGGACACGGTACACGCCACTCTATTCACGGACACGGTAAGGCTGAAGGCAACAATTTTTACATGCCACTTGATTCACAGATACGGCGAGGCTGAACTTAAGTATTTCTGAGAACTGAAAATTGAGAGGTCAATTAAAGTATTTACTAAAAGACACTGCCCATTTCCCCTCACGTATCCGTAGATAGCGTGGAAATTCGCCATTGATGACCCAAACCTCTTGAATATGCGCCAGCCAAACCAAACCCAAACCGACCTGAAAAAGAGAACAACCAAATCAAATACAAACGTCCATGGGTATGCCTAAACCCCAGAAATTATCCCTGAAGCTCGAGACCGAGAAAGCCCAATTTTGTTTGTCATATACATTGTCGATGTTTGGATTGCTGGCTCCTCAATAGCGATCAGTAAAGGGTGTAGCCGCCGTCAATCAGGACATTTGATCCGGTCATGAAGGCGGAAGCGTCGGAGCCGAGGAAAACTGCGAGACCGTTGAGGTCGTTCACGGCACCGAGGCGGGCTTGAGGAGTCAAGCTCTTCCAGATGACCTTTTGGGCGTCGAGGGCTGGGACATTGTTCAAAGCAGTGTCCATGTAACCTGGAGAGATGCAGTTGACACGAATGTTGTACTTTGCCCACTCTGCAGCCAAGGACTTGCCAAATTGAATGACACCTGCCTTTGAGGCGTTGTAGCAGGATTGCTCTTGTGGGTAGTTGACGATTGAGCCGGACATAGATGCCACAAGGACAATCGATCCTGGCTTGTTGGCAGCCATCATTGCCTTGCCGACGGCTTGAGACATAAGGAAGGAGCCAGTCAAGTTGATGTCAATAAGACGGCGGAACATGTCGTGGTCGTATTTCTCGGCAGGGATATTTGAGCTGCCTCCATGTCAGAACGTAATCAAAGATCGAGCGAAGATGAAAAACTTACTCAGCAATACCTGCAGAGTTAATGAGAACGTCAGGAGCACCATATTTCTCAGAGACAACTGCGACAGCATCTTCAATGGCCTTGGCGTCACGGACGTCAATGGCGAAGAACTCAACTGGGATCTGGCCGCCAGTTGCCTGGTGGAGTTCGGCCGCAGATTTGACACCAAGCTCTGGGTTGGCGTCAAAGATAATCATGGCCTTTGCTCCTGCCTCAATGCAAGCGCGAGCCATATAGTTGCCGAGACCGCGAGCACCACTACGAGAAAGAATCAGCAAACGTTCAAAAATATGTAATTTGGCAGATGTATTTTGACATACCCGGTGACAATGACGATCTTGTCCATGATGGTCATCTTCTGCATGGAAGGAGGCATGCTGTCATAAACTTCCCGGCTCAATGGGACAACTCGCTCAGCATTATCGGCTTTGGTAGCCTCTCCTACGATCAGGGTAGATCGCTTGGCTTCGCCATGCTTGTAGGAGACGTTCTTGACGGACTTCTCAGAGATGACCTCAACCGGGGGTACGCTCAGCTTGGTGCTGGCAGAGAAGGCAGCGCGTGCAATTGTCGGTGGCCCAGTGGAAATTCTGGTAGCCCGAGTGGCAGATCGAAGAGCAGATCGAGAGAACATGTTGGATGAAGGTCGAATGTATGGAATTTTTAAAAGGAAAGTTGTGAGGATTGCAGTTGCAAATGTATGTAGACAGTAATTATCGGAGTCGAAACTTTACAAGAGCGAAGGTGTGAAAAATGGATGTGGAAGGTGCGTTGTTGTTGCGAGCTTGAAGGCAAGATGTAGAGGAAGAGGAGGGAATTTCCAAGCGACCGGGAACCACCAGCTTATATATAGACTTAGGGCTGAACCACAACTCTTATTCAATTCCAGTCGAAAATTTCTGCCGATAGGTGAATGTGCCTGTGGTATGTCCGAATATTCTTTTCGAAAGGAAATTCGTGTTATTCAATCGAATATCGCTATTTCGAAAATCTGCAGATACGTTAGGGACAGCCTCTCCAAGGACTACACGGTGGCACATACCTGGCAAATACAAATTCAACAAATAGAACAGTACGCAATGTGCGGTAGATACCGATCCGGGTATAGATACAGCTTCTGGTGAGGGGAAAAGCAGAACTATATACTGAAAAGATCAGGAATTCCAGCGCTTGGTATTCCTTTCTAATCCCACGCTTGTTCTTTCTATATGTAAAATAAAAACGAATTCTAATGCTAACGATCAACCAGAATGTCTATCAAGTCCGCAACCCAACAGCTCCGAGGTGTGAATGCGTAAAATATCAATCAAGATACCAAACTATCGTCAGATGGCTCGAATGCTGAACAGAGAGAGATCTCCGTACCGAATTCGTCACGAGGCTGGAAATTCAAAGAAAAGCAAATCTCTAGAACAAACGCCGCTCAAGAAGATACGACAAAGGGCCTTGTGGTCAAGAGGTCAGTGATTTGAAATGAGGCAGAGGTGGTATGAGAGGGAGAAAAGACACGAGCTCGAGGAAGGCTTCCGAGACGGCCTTTTCAACAATTTTTGGCCCTCAGATAACGCTGCCAAGTGCTCTTAGCAGGGGCAGCTTGTGGACGTCCGTGCAGCTCTGCATAAGTTATCCACCGGAAAGTTTGGAAAACCCACTGAAAGCCCGCTTCCACGCCGGAGAGCTGCCAGATACGCTATTTGAGGCCTCGGGACCAGGATGTCGGAGCCGGGAAATATGGACGTCTCTCAATGCTGCAGGGTCTGGCGCCAGGGCAGGCCAAGCTCCTGCACACCGTGGGGGTTTCCAAGGCACAAACGACGTCGCAAGCACAAGGCGGTGAGATTGCATTGCGAGGTACATCCAGCAGCTTCTCTGGTACTTGCCAATTCAATTGATAATGAGGGCTATGGCGTGCAGCAAAGTCGATCAGCAGGACACTCTGAAGTCCTACAAGGAGATCAACTCCGTGCCCTGTCCGAAACTCAGGCAGATGGCCATCGGACTGAGCCGATGACCCGTTTGTGGCAAGAGGTTTATGTGGCATTTGGGGTGCATATGGGAAGTCATTGGTGTAGTCTCGGAAATATTGCGTGGGAACTGTGGGCATTTCGTGGGAAATTCGATATGGAGTCATGGCATTCGAAAAGCCAACGAGTGAGGGTTGAACAAACATGTGGCCCAAATGTCTGTGCATAGCAGATTCGATGGAGCGAAACGAGCGATCGCCATGCTAGGGATGATCTGACAAGTCTGACAACAGAAGTGGCAACGTTGCGGAGCGCTCACGGAGGACACGAGTAACACGACAAATCAAGCCTTCAGAAGCCAGCAAAATCTTCGAAATCTCTGAGCAGAAGAGGGGAGGAGAAGGTGCTTTCTGTTGTTGCCTCCTGGGTTGACTCCGGTTTGCTCGACCTTATCCCAGCTTTTGCAGTGGCTACGGCAAAGCCTGGCGAACAAAGGCTAGAGCACCTGAATTGATAATCGAGGGGATCCATTTTCTTCCACGCCAACGATGCAGGCTCCAGCGGTGAAGACGCTCAGGTCGACCTGGGTGTGGTGGCATAGCGGTGGGCTTGAGCTCAAGCCGGCGCCGGTCGCACAAGCACGAGGCCATCATCTGATGTATTCAAATTGATTTAATTACCGCAAGCTCTGGTTGGAGACCTGGGACAACATTCGCATATTTGCTTTTGGCTTGCGTCGGAGCCTCGATCAAGGGCTGTCGTCAAGCGCCGTCAATAAAATTTAAGTTTTGGTGATTCTGCATAGCGGGACAAGACGCGCCGTCGAGGTTAAGAGCGCCTGTTTGGGAATGCCGGCGTAATGGGCGCCCCGGTTATGATCGCCCACTTGACTCCTGTCTTCGCTTACTCGCTTCACGGCAACGTTCCTCGTTCTAGAAAGAAAAATTCCTTCTGTTTCGTCCATTTCTTCCCCCCCTTTTCGCGAGTTCTCCGTTCTCTGCCAGCAAGCCCAGCACACACATTCTTCAAGACGAGCTGCGGTTGGTGACCACACCACTGTATCAAGCCACACGCCGTGGCTGCATGTTGCACCCCCACACCTTGCCAGAAACACTTCCTAACAGTTTGTGTCACTGTGGCATCCGCGCCAGCATTATTTATTCTTGTCAGCGAAACAATGCCGGCGCGACCCTGAACATCCGCGAAGTCTGTGCAATCTGGGCGACCATGATGCTGGGATGATGATAGTTTCATCTGAACCCTGGCTTTTTGCTGCTTAGCGAAGAACTCGCACCAACACAAAACCTCGGACTTGAGACAGCCCAGTCGTTAAAATGACTCGTGACCACTCTGAATTTTCTCGCAAGTTTCCAATTTCATAGCTGACAGGAGTCTGTAACTGATTGTTAGCTCCTCAACGAATGCCCTTGTTGGCATCTCACACAATGATCATCAGTCTGGTGACATTCTGCTTGGCTTGTCAATATGTTTGACCAGCTATTGTGTTATCCAAGCTTGTCGCTCTTCATATTTTCATACATCAATTGTTTACACAATTCATAAGTGCAAGCGCACTTATATCCGAACAAGAAATATTGAAATCTACCGAGCTCTCTCGAATGAAACCCTGAAAGGATATCATAATGTCACCAATTATGACACGACTACTTGCAAGTATGCAATAATACAGTAAGAATTTCGAATAATAGCAATACAAATATGGAAGGGTCTCTATGCTGCACTTTCCCAACAGAAAGAGATTCACGAAATGTGCCGACAATGGCTTTGTGGCAGAATCCAGTTCTTTGATGTCGGGATGGTAAAATGTGTGCTCTTTATATCTACACTCCTGCTTCTTTTGTTGTGGATTATTCGGAAATGGAGTCCGGATCTCCCTTTGTCAATTCGTTTTTTTCGATAACCTTCATAGATAATATGATCTTTTTGCGATTCTCTGTCAATTCTCCAGTCCTTGTCATCACATGTCTCGAAGCATTGCGCATATTCGAGGTACGAAAATATAAATATATCTGTCCTGGCAGCGCAATTATACGCGGCAGATTTTGTTTCGGCAACCCTGATAGTAGGACCAAACGCACTTCAAGATGTCAATATACCAACCCGAAGAGAAATTAGGAGAGGTGGCGATAGATACTGGGCCATTTTCCATGGGAAACCTGCCCCTCCTGAATTAAGGCCTCGAACCTTCCTCGAGCCAATGCATAAACACTATAAAGGACTCCCAGCTACCGATAGGACCCAAGAGGACAGAATGCTCAGTAAAGTAGCCAATATTGCACTTTTTTCAACTCGATCCCAATCGAATTTCACCAGCTCATCACAAATTGAAAGGTGCTTTTGACAGCGCCATCGCACTGAAGCAGGGCCATCGCTTTATTGATAAACGTCAAGCTCCTCTAAACGATATTCCGTTCGCGGGCAGGGGAAATCTTCTTTTCGATGCGACGTGTCCTAGGAAACCTCCGAGTATCAGGGATGCGGAATTACACAGGGAGTGGCTGTTCCAGCGAGTTTGGCTTCGATGACTTCATTTACCTGGAATCCTAACTTCTGGAACAACGGAGTTCACTCGCGCTGGTGCGTTTCAATGGCTGTATATGGCTAGCAGAGCGAAGTGTAAGCATTTAAACTTTTCTTGTGTATGAATATCTTTCGTTTCGAGCAGACCTATACTGCCTACAGCGGAACACTCTACCTCATCTTTCAGTGTACTTCAAGTGCTTGACATTTACACATATTGTTTAATTCAACAAGTTAACAAATTTAACAATAGTGGAAGTTGAGCATGAACGTGTCACACCATATGTTGATGATAGGTATGCAAGAAAGTCTCTGGGAGATAACGGAGTGGACTTCATACACGACCCGGACGTACACATATTCGACTGGGTCCAGCCCACTAGAGATGTTCTCCAGAGCGCTTTGAAGTAGTTGGCAGATATAGCACATACACCTCGACTTAGTCTTGGGGAGCGATTCGGTTATCAACCGCGACGAAATTTGTCAGACGAGGAGATTGTGCTTGGAAATTTAAATGACCGTCGGATTATGGATCGAATGATGAATGTAAGAGATCGACTCCAGTACCACAAACCCGCCATAAATTCCAACTGACATCACCACCACCAGCGCTACGACGCAGTCCTCTCCGCCCACCTCTTCGAGCGCCTCGTCATCGATCTCCTCACCCGCGCAGACCGCTTCGAAGAATTCCTCTCGCACGAACATACCGAAGACAAACCAACCGACAAGCAAATCAGCATCATCGACGAAGAATGGTATTGCACCTACCCTCCCTCTGGTCTGCGTCAAGGCTTCACTTTTGAAGATTTGGTCACGTGGATGCAGGTAGGTTCACAGGTGCTGGATTGCAAGAGGTATATGGAAAAGATTGAGGGGGATATTGGGTTTTTGAATTTGCAGAGGAGGAATTTTAGGTTGTTGAGGGATTGGACGGGTGGGCGGCCTTGGTGTGTGCCGTTTCATTTTACGAAAAGGGGTGCATCGGAGATGGCTAATATCTGTTGTAGGGAGAAGATATATTAGGTCTTTGACGTCGAGCTAGATGAGAATGGATAGCTGGATGGCGCTATACAAAAATGGCAGCAAAGGACTCAACAATATGCCGGTGATCAAGGGCAAAATCCTTCAAGTTACCGCTGGCTTTCCACGAAGATTTTCACAGTCGAACTAGTCAACTACCAGAACAGTAAGGAGCGGTTCGAAGCTAATCCCTGCTGGTTATGTCAACGGTTTATATCTCCAGGCAATACGTTTGATAGCACAGTTATGAAACTCAAATGTGAATATTTCTTTCATCTGAAATCCGTTTTTGACTACTGGTAAGATATTCCTTCACTTTTCCCAACGCCCAAACAAATATCATATTCTCTCATTCAGCATTTCCTAACTCTCCAATTTCAGGGACCAACCAGGCCGCTACCTCCATACCTGTCCAAACTGCCAAAAAATCCCCAACCTTAACTAGCGTCGAGTCAACGCTTAACCACAACACACTTACGACTTCGTCCACAACCTGTTCAATTACCTTGAGACTAACTTTTACACTTCTACGGATCACATGTATGATATTCCCCCGGTGCCCACTGACCGCTCGCAGATCTCGGTAACGGGATCGCAATCTTATTGGTATGTCGCATTTCTCTTCACTATTATATCTTTACTTCGCCTTAAGGATCAGACACACTTATATTGCGGAATTTAGACCTATTCCTCAAATTTTAATAATGCAAAGATCTCGCTCAGGAAGCTTCTAGCTAACACACCCACAGGATCCGCGAAAACATGCCCTCAGCCTGCCTCCTCGATTAAGCTACATGGCTCCCCAGATTTAGAGCAACGAGATACCGGTGGCGGGATCCTGAAACAGGGGAGATAGGTACTGGGGGCTGGGACCCCACGACGTATGATAGTGCGCAAGAGAAGGCTTTCTGGAGACGGAAGAGGAGGGAGAGGAATGCGAGGAGGAGAGCGGAGGTTAGAGGGATGGGGAGAGGCATCGGTGGGTTATGATTTGGGACATGAGGGCGTGGTTTTGGGGATTCTTTGGGAGTTGACTGGAGTTAAGATATTGTGGGGGCGCTTGATGGAGTTTATGGCTAATTGTTTGGTAGTAAGGGGGTTTGTATCTTTTAAAATTATGAGAATGTATATACACCTCATTTCTTCATTATATCCAAGCTCAGCTGCCCCTTGTTCCGCAAGAGTGAATAAGATTGTAACACGCTCAATAAAACCTCTCGCTTAAGTGGTGACTATCCCTTAACCCCATTTCTCTCGCCAACCAGCATGATAATGATCCTTCAACACCAAACGTGGTCTCCAGGGACCTAAAGTTCTAAGCCCATGAGGGGAATAAAAATGCGTACCTCCCTGAATAGGACGTAGTGATCCTTAGTTTTGGAAGTGGGAGAAGTGTATTTGGAATATGCGATAAAAGCAGGGAGCCTTGCTGCTGCATCCTACTGCTTGAATGCCTCGTAATCTGGCAATTTGAAGTCCCCATTGCCGGCAGGAAGATACTCTCCGATTTTCCAGAACAACCTGGCTATCAACGTGTTTTGCAACAGTCCTGCTCCCCAGAAGACAATCTCCAAAACTTTGATACACCAGGTTGATTGAGGGTTGACAATCCAAGGGATGCCGGGCGGTAACTTTTGAATTCTCTCAACATATGGACGAAGAACGCACACGTAGGACTCCAGTGCTGCTGGGACATTATTTGGATGTTTCGAAATTTCGCCAGCAAGAACATATGCGCCAATAAAAGCCAGCGAAGTGCCCATGCCCGTCAATGGTGAAGGTGCATATCTCGCATCACCAACCACAGTCACACGACCTTTTGACCAGCGATCTAGACGAACCTGCGCAACATGTTGCATATAAAAGTCGTCAGACTCGTGCATGGCCTTTAGCATCCGATCAACTTCCCAGCTAGCGTCCTGGAACATCTCCTAGCACATAGCCTTTTGCGCTGAAATACCAGCTTGCGAAGCCTTTCCGAATTTTACAAGTCTCTCGTCCCACTTATAGTAGGTTGTAAGGCACAGGAAAGCCCTAGTCCGTCCTATGTTGCCTGGTCGAAGTACTAGAGCCCGTCCACCCTTGGCCCAATGTGTTCGAGCCCACATCGAATTTGTATCACCTTTTGGAAGGGAAAAGTATGATACGTAGGACCCAAGAGTCCTGATCTTCGAAGCGTCTTTTCCGAATATCATACTACGGATCTTTGAGCTAAGGCCATCTGCAGCAACTACCAAGTCGAAAGCCGTGGTTGGTGTGTCATTGGCAAAATTCACTTTGACTTCTTTTTCTGTTTCTTCCAGACTCTCAACCATGTTGCCGAAGATGTAGGAAACATCGTCTTTGGTCACATCGAAGAGGATCCCAGCTACCTCTCCTCTCAGAATTTCAATGTCAGAGGTCATGCTGTCGCCCTTGCCAGATTCAAGATCAACACCAAAGCTCGCGAGATAACAGTTGTTTTTGTCACGATCCTGATTCCTTCCTCCTTTGAGCCTCTTTCCCGAATTCGATCAAAAATACCCATCCGCTTGATGAAGTCTCAAGCGCTGTCGCGGACATCGATTCCTCGACCAGCACTTCGAAGTGTAGGAGCACGCTCGATGATTGTTACTTTGCATCCTGCGTGAACGAGCCAAAACGCAAGTGCTGGTCCAGCCACGCTGGCACCACTGATGAGGACGCGGAGTTGTTTTGACATGGTGATGGTTGCAGTGTTGAAAGCAGTGAGAGGATTGCTGTGGGTGAAGCAACGTCTTATGCTCTACTACCTACGTATGGACATGTATGTAACGGAGAGTCCTCAAAGTGGATTCAGGTCAAGATGCGATACTAGGCTTGTATGGCAGGACAACGGGGCCGTCATTAGTCTTTCAAGGTTCTTGCGTTGCTAGCTCGTTGCGGATCCGCCAAAAGGATACCAGCTAAGGCACTTGACTTTCATAAGGCGTGCTCGCTCTTCCTTGGAGGATCGGAGGAAGCGGACCTTGCCTTCATTGCATACACATGTCGTACAGCTGAATTGTGTTTGGAAAGCTGGCATCGGATATAGAGCTGTGTCTTAGGAAGTAATAAAGAGCTGGAAATCTATGACGCGAAAGTCGCTCATGCAGGAGCGGGTATAGTAATCTCTGTCCCCTGTGCACCTAGGCACATGTCAGGTGACCTTTATCTAGAACATTGAAGATTTGGAACGCCTTAGCTTATTGGGAATACTGAGCCGATATATAATTATACCAATGTAAGTTATATGCTGCTTTTATTAGGTACTTCATGAAGAAATGATAGAAATTACAAAGAACCCGACGAAGAAATTGTGGAAGAAAGAAGTAGTTTGTATAAATAATAGAGGAGAAAAGCTGCGTGGGAGTGCTACCTTCGATCAAGTATATCTACTCCGATGAGATTTCTTTGTACAAAGAAGAATGCAATCATAGGTAAAGTTCCTGTGAAACTTATTCTGCCTCGGTTTTGGTTAGCAGCAAATACATTCCTACGTAAAATTGACTTGGTCTTTACCGGATTTGATCACCGTTCAAAGCATGATAAGTGGAGTCTTTCATAGTTCTTTACTCGAAAAGTCATAGAATTTACGAAATAGGGCTAAAATTCTCGCACCAATAACCCCTGTACTCCATATCAATCCCCTCTCCGTATGCTACACCTAGTCCTTCTTGTCTTATCTTTCTCCTTACCGACGTAGTGCGGAATTCACGCAAAAACCATAGATATTCGATAAATGTAGAACATTTTGCTGCGCTGAGTGGATGAAGGACTCGCTGAGGATATAGACTGTAAAGTTTCATGGCGAAGAAGAGGCTGGGGAATCGATGAAAGGCCGTTTCGAAATATGTGAAGGAATTGAAAGTATGGTAGGTAAGGTTCGCGCGTCCGACTATTTCTTCATTTCGACATAGTTACAGGGGAATATTCCTGTTCTAGTGCCGATTATACCGGTCCTGTTGGGATTGTTAAATATTTCAACCAAATTGGGCTATGTTTGAACTTACCACCAATCGTTCGTACTATCGGTCTTCTTAGTCACAGTTATAATGTCTCCCTTCTTGAAACCCAAATCTCCTGGTTGATCCGCGTCAAATGTGAAAAGTGCAACAGCCTCGTTCTGCTTGAGATCACCAGTCTTGCTTCTAAACAAAGGTTTTGGTGCCGCTGGCCTTCCTGGACCAACCTTTCGTCCGCTGGGGCTTGTCGGTTGATCTGAGTAGGAGTAATCGTCATCAAATGCGCTACCAGAACGTGCTCGGCCATTGCTGACTGTGTTTGATCGTGAAGCACCACCACCCATTGGCCGATCATAGATATCATCTGCCCAGGTGCTTGCACGCTTGGGTTTATCGCTGTAAACGTAGTCGCCATTTCCACCAATATCGTTCATAGTTCCTGTCCGATCCCTGCGCACACCCTCTCCCATTGCACTTCCTCGTCGTCCGTCCCAAACAACATCATCATGTCTTTCGTCATATACTGGAACATCGTTGTAAATCGCATTTTCGCCTGCTGGAACACCGGCGAATATCCTCGAATTCAGCACACTCATAAGTGGCTGTACTGCTGGTGGTGGTCGGACAGCTCCTCCCAGAAGTTGTGCAGCAGTAAATCGCTGACCATAAAGCTTCTCATTGGCATCTCGTCTCTCGATAATCACACTTCCTTCCAAACTAACTCCGGCGAACAATCCTTTGGTCTTGGAATAACTGAATATTCCAGCCACACCCTTCAGACTTGCCGCTCCAGCTGCCTCGCCGTTTCGTCCGACCGGTCCTGCTGCAATCGATACATTGGCACCAAGTGTAAGAGAACCTTGTTGTGAGAATGTCCGTACTGCCGCCACGTCGTTCAGGATGAATACGAAATCAGTAATCTCAAAACCGATTTGTCCACCTACTCCAGCGCCACCAGTTCCTATAGCAGAAGGCGCACTCCATGTACCATCTGCGAGACGAGCAACCACAACACCATTTCCATAACGTCCAGATCCGACAAAGCCGGCTTTAATAACTGTGAGAATAGCAAGTCCCTGTGCTTCCGGTTAATCCATGTACTTGAGCTATGGGATAGCTTGGCGCAAGCCGAAGCTTCAACTTTACAAGAAATGTAGAGACGTGCCTTTGCATTTGCCAAAATATTTGGAGGAATGACCTTATCTGGAGAGAAGGCTTGTCGAGGGTCTATGAAAGATGTCAAAATCTTGCTGCATTTCCTACACTCGGCTGCAGCGGGGTAATTAGCTTTCTGTAACTATGAAAACTTCCGAATGGTAAAACATACATGCCATAGACGAGGGGAGAGGATTATGGAGCCCCATCTTGTCCGCTGTACCTGCGCCGGCCGAAAGAAAAGTGGTTGAAGATTTGAGGCTACTCGAATCCGAGAAGCTGCGTCGTTTTGCTGTAGGTAGTGGGGGGGAGGGGGTGCCTTTAGGCTACTTTGAGCGTCTTCCTGGAGCCTTGTAATTCCTCGTATGATTCGCAGATCAATAATGTATGCGGAAGTACTACAAGTGCAAAGTAAAGCTCTGGCTAGCAAGTCGCGGCTCAGAAGATTTCACAATCTTATGTTGATGTATATTGAAGAAGCAAGGCGATCGGCATGATGCTCCGGCTTACCTATGACGAGCCAAAAATCACCTGCAAGCCACAGAGCGCGATTGGGTGTGGCTGAGCAAGGCAAGACGCGGACATCTCTCCTTAGACTTCACCTCCAGACATTCACTGGAGGTCAATAACACAACCGATTCCAAACCCCGCAACCTGTACCTCTTCAATCGCATTCGCAAGACAAGGATCCCTCCGCAAGTACACGAATATCAACATAACTCGCAAACAAAGACACACTCAAAACACTCTGACCTCGCATCAACCACTACCTCCACACTCTCCTCCTCCTCGAACCTACACCCACACCCACACCCTCTCTCCGCTCGCTCAGCCTCGTCTTATCGCCCAGCCGAGCGACTCGTCACTGTCGCCTTCTGCACATACGAATACATACATACACACATAGTCCTGCCGGTGAGAGAAGAAGGAAGAGAGCACAATGTCGGACGCATACGAGCGTGAGCGCCAGAACAACTCGAGGCTTTCGGAGCTTTCGGCGAAGGTCTCGGCGCTGAGGGGCGTGACGGTTGATATTTATGATAATGCGCGGCAGCAGGATGTCATTGATGATACTGTAGGTCATTTTGTTCCATATATTATGCAAAATTCAAAAGTAGGGGAATTATCTTTGCCTTTGCGATGAAGTGCTTAACCTAGACAGAATGGGCTATGAAAACGGACAGAGTGGCCTGATATTGTTCATGAAAGAACCGAGCATTCATTGATTGCTGACTTGAGGTCTAGTCCAATACATTCTCCTCGATGAGCACAAGTCTAAAAGGTTCCGCCGGGCGTTTGGGGCGTATGGCAGCGAGTGGGAATAAAGTTGCGATCTTTAAATTATCCGGGATCATTATTGGAATAGTGCTTGCACTCTGGTTCTTATGGGGGCTCTTCGTATAAAGATGTCGGGAGAGGTGGATCACAGCCAAGAGCAGTAACATAAGATGATGATGAACGGCGTTGGGATGAGACGAATATTGTATTGTACTGGATCACATATTACAGCATAGCAAAGGCGTCAGGAAGGAAAGCGAGTTAGTCATGTCTTGAACACCATAGGGAAAGCTCTACATCTTGAATAAATGAGTTATTCAGTCTTCTATTCTTGCTCTAGGAGAGAGCATATTCTGTTGTCATACGAGGCGCTTGCATTTGTCATATCGGCATTCCTCATGATATTCCGTTTCCCCACCTCATTCCCAAACATTCGAAAACAGATCAGCATCATTAGCAGCGAATCCACCAGCCGGCTTCCCAGGTGCCTTGTTAACACCTGGAGTTACTGGTGCTGCACTGCTCCATCCCCCAAAGTCCTCATCGGCACTGACTTTCGGAGGAGCGCTGCTTGTCGTGTTGAATCCTCCACCACCTCCAGGCACAATACTCTGATTGGCTAATGATGTTGTACCTGATCCCCACCCGAAATTCGTTGGACTAGCTTGTGGTTGTGCCGGCTTAGCTATTATGGGACTTTTAGTCGCAGAGCTCCACGCATCATTTGATCCCCAAGCATCATTGTTTCCCCAGCCTCCACTCATTGTTGTCATTGGAGCTTGGGCTTGAGGTTTTGGTGCTGCTGCAGGCTGAGATAAATTAAAGACGGATGATTGTGCAGGTGGTGACGCCATTGCTGGTTTTGGTGCTGCAGGTTGAGCAGCTGGAGTGGTGAAATCGAACAAATCCCCCATGCCAGAGCTAGTTGCTGCGCTTTGCCCGGCGCCTGGTGACATGCCTGGAGAAGAATCAAAGGCTCCAAAGCCGCTAGAAGAACTAAAGCCCCGGGATGGTTGAGGTGGTTGCTGAGCGGGTTGCGATGGCTTGGTATCAAAGAAACTTCCCCCACTAAGAGGGCCTTGGGACGAGTGTGATGGAGTTTTGGTGTGACTAGAGAGGTTTCCCAAGCCTGAAAATGCCGATTGCTTTGGCTGCTGGGATTGTAAACCCGGTGATGTTGGGTTCGAAAAACTTAGGCTGCTGAAGGCGTCGTTCATTCCACCAAATGATGTCTTTTGAGCAGGAGGTGATTGTTGCATAGGTGATTGCATACCACCAAATGATCCTTGAGATGCATGTGAAGGTTGTTGTTGAGGTTGCGGTCGTGGAGCGGTAGCATAGAGCGAAAGGATAGATTGCTTCAAATCCGGTCTCGATTGTTGTCCTGGGGTTGCTTGAGCACTTAAAGGGCGAGCTGGTGGGGGAGCGTCGGCCCCGAAGAAATCCAAACCTAATAACGAATCTGCGGGCTTTGTCTGTTTGGGTGGAGCAGGTTCGGATTTTGGTGGCGGTCCAGGTCTTGGAGCTGTCGGTCCTGCTGTGCTCGCTCGTGGCGGTGGGCCGTCGTCTTGTGCGAACAAGTCTGGTTGAGGTGCTCTTCTTACTTGAGATGGTCCAGCAGCCTTTTGTGAAGTTGACCGCTCAATCGCATGCTTCTCCTTCACCAAACTCAGTGGCACATCATCGTCTCCATCTGCATCCAAGGTTGAAGGATCTGGAATCCCCCCTTCCATCACCCATCTCTTGGACTCGTACTTCGTCCGGATAAAGTTCTCAATCTTTGCTTCGGACGGCACATGTCCTGGCGCGAGCTTTGCTTCCCAGTACTTGTTCGCTCTTGAATTTCCCCATTTCAGCACGCTTTGTAATTGTTCATCCGTCCAAGAATCGAGATCCACGGATTTGACTCTGCTAATATGCGTGCCCATGCCCCGATGTATACCAGAGCACCTTATGCAAATGAATATGCCCAGGTTCCAACTCGCCCATCTTGGATCTGTCAAAGAAGCCACAGTCAGCCTTTGCGCATAGAGTGAGAACAGATCGCAACTCACGTTTATTCCTTTTGCAATCTGCGCAAGTCTTGTTCCCCTCCAGTTTCAACAAATTCTTGATAGTCTGTGTGTTTTGTGCTGCGCGCTCGGCGGCGGGATTCGGAGCCCTGCGCGACATGGCAATCCTCGAGGTGTGTAATCAGAGAAGAGAGGAAGAGGTTTGCTGCGGCGTTTAGATTTGAGTTTCGATCGTGAATGGCTGCCTGCTTTGAGGATGTGTTTGATTCCACATTGTTGTTCGTTTCAGGAGGCTGCGGGTACGAAATGTGGGCTGAATTGACAGGGGTTTATTCGACGTCACCTCTTCCGCAGCGCGGGGAGCCATCAGTGAAATAATGCATTTCAAATACCCAGACTCGACCTGTTTTGTCACATCTGTGCCACCTGAAAGTATTCCAAACTTCTCATTTTCCTCAGCTCATAACATCTTCTCTTTCTCCTATTAAAGTCTTCATGCGCATCCCAACTTTCACAACTATCATCCGCTCCTTCTACACTCTGAGCAACTACAGTATTCGAGCTTCAAACCAAGCACCTTTCAAAGCCCTCCAACCACTTACTCGAGGCACTATTCTCAAGTCGATGCCAACTATCCCCTTTCTCGGAAGTTTCTTTAGCACAAGCAGTTCCTCCAAAATGTCTTATCCCCTTCAAAAGAGTGACGATGAATGGAAAGCCGTCCTGAACAAAGGTAACGCTTCCCGCCACCTTGCTTGTAAACGAGGCTAATGTTGGGAATAGAACAATTTCGAGTTATCAGAGAGAAAGGTACCGAAGCACCTTTCACCGGAAAGTACGACAAGCACATGCCGGAAGCTGGCGTATACACTTGTGCTGGCTGCGATGCGCCACTTTACAAGGCCAACCACAAATTCAAGTCTGGCTGCGGCTGGCCTGCCTATTTCGACAGTATTCCAGGCGCTGTGACTCGCCATACCGATCGTACACTGGGAATGTCACGAACAGAAATAGTATGCTCGAACTGCGGCGGTCATCTGGGACACGTTTTTAAGGGAGAAGGATATGCAACACCAACTGATGAGAGGCACTGTGTAAACAGTGTCAGTCTGAATTTCTCCGCCGAAGACAAGGCTGCGGAAGGAACATCAAGCAAAGTCTAGATAATTTTTGCATACAGCTTTTGGCTGCAGATGTATAACAAGGATGGCGTGGCTGGGGGGTTCGGGGGCAATGTTGTATTAGAAATAGGGACGAGAGAATGATAATGGCATTGAATTTCTCAACAAGATGCTAGTGCATCAACTGCTATAATAGTGAAGTGTAGGGCGTCATCGCTTTTGTTTTTCGTCCACTGGTTCCGCATTAGTAAAGTAATTCAATGCTTGATGTCCTTTTTGCAGTAAAGTAACAAAGAAATTCAAATTCTGGTTACAGACGCGCAACGAGAAGCTGCTTGACGTGTTATTGTTGAACCTCCAAAAGATACATACACAGCATGCGACTTCTCCACATCAAAAAATTCCAAACAAACTCCCGAGACAAAAAGTGGCAAAAGAAATCTTTTTGGAAAGACCGAGAAACTCGAATTGAATCTGGTTTACTCTGGCAGGTCATTTAGGAACATTTTTCAGTTTTGCAAACGTGGCGAATCCTCAATCCCAACAGCGCTCAGCATGTATGTCAATTGGTGACTAGGTCACTTATAAACCACTGCACCACTAAGATGCTCCTGTCTCTGTTGAATTCATAAGTGCTTAAACAAAATCATATATGTCAACTCCAAGGTGGGGCACGAGAAGTATTTTCAGAGCCGTGATTGGCTTCTGGCGCATTTGGCGAGGGCGTTGCCGAATTGCAAAATCACGTCCACAAGGTCAACATAAACCAGGCATATAGGCGAATAGATGAACAAAATTTCTCTATTAACATTGAATATATTTCATATATTCTGCCTTGTTTCAGTTGGGTCCTCAGCAATCTGAGAAATCTTGTCACTCGCCTTGCTATCATCTCGTGCGACTTGACGCCCCAGCTAGGGCTGTTGGAAATGATTTTCGGATTAGGTTCTGTTTCCTGGAATATGAAACCGTGCTTTTTTAATATAATTTCCATTCCTATTATCAAATCGTGGTGTTTCTTTACGTGGTGCTTGAGCAGGCTCTGATCCTCATCAGCAGAAGTATTAGATTGCAAACACCTCCTTCAACAAGACAGTCTCGTCCACCCATTTTGCTTGTTCAAGCTTGTTGCTACTATTTATAGCCCTTTGCCGATGTCCCAGATCCTCCAAATTCGACGTTGAGAGCTTCTCGTACCATCCGTCCGAATCCATCTCTTCCTCTTCGGGTTCCATCTCAACGGTCTCCACCTTACTGCCCCCTTTATTTTGTTGCACTTCCCTTGATCGTAGCCTCCTCGTCCTCGGCCTCGAGATAGTTAATCCGCATTCACTTTTGCCTTGATGCCTCTTTCTAATTGCGATACCTCGCAGGGGTCTTGGCGTTTTGCTTTCCGGGTTTCTTCCAGTCAGGGTTCTGCCATGGCTTTCCCGATCGTTCCTTCTCGGGGAACAGTGGCACATATACGAAATTCTTTGGCCTGCCGCCCTTTTCCACGAAGTCTCTGAATTGACTCTCTTTTCGTCGTTGCTCTCTCTTGAACTCGCTATTGCATGGGCAGCCAGAGCCTCCTTTCTTGGGTTTGCATTTGGCGTATGAAAACGATTCTTCGTATTATTCGAACTTGATGTCTTCCTCGTAGACAACATAATTAGCGTCATAGTATCGCTTTGCCACAGAAGCATAGTTGCCAGTCTTGGAGGCGCATTGAGGTGAGTGGTAAGTTTTCCACTCAGAAGGGGCTTCTTTAGGCGGTTTCTGGTCTTCCTGGGTTTCATCGGCTTCCCATTTCCTTTGGGATTTCTGAGCCCTCTCGGTTGTCCGAACTGCAGACTCCTGCTCTTGAAAGTAACACTAATTGTCGTAATCGTAACGTACGCTTTGGTCCGAGAGAATTTCGTAAGCGAGTGCAGTCTAGAAGCGAGTCAGATAAGTTTGTTAACACCCAAGGTAGGTAATTGTCGCCTTACAATCTTGAACAGTTCAGTGACCCTCTTCGGATTGTCCGGATTCTTGTCAGGGTGCCATTGGAGTGCTTTGGTGCGGTATGCGCGTTTGATTTGTGATTGCTGAGGGTTGTCTTTTCTCTTGAGGCCAAGAGCCTTATAGAGGCAGAGGCCTTGCGTGAATGTCGGCATTTTTCTCGGTGGGCTTTTATACCTTAATTATAGAAGGAGAATTTACTTGTGGAAGAGAGAAGAAGTTTTCAGCCTTTTATAAGTGAGTTCACAGAAGTTCTTGCCAACTAGGTGGGGCTTAAATTATGCGGTAAGTTCACAAAATACTAGTTCAGGGCGTTGAACTAGCCCCCCACTATGCGGACGCTAACGCCATAACACTTCATACTCACGCGAGTTTGAGCTACCAGAGAGCAGAGCTATATCATATATATATATATCAGGTCTTCGTCAGACAAAATCCAAACTATCACCCGTGTCAAATGTTCATTTCACGTGTGAGTTTTGAGAAGGGGGGGGGGGGATTTGACTAAAGCCAATCTGGATATATTATATCGTCAATTCTAAGTCATCTATGCTACAATCACCATGCATGCATCTTGTTGCCTGCCTATTTTACCGCCTTCTTCGCCTTCTTAGCAAGTCTGGTTCTCTCTCCAAGAGGCATAGACCAGGGTCGCAGCTCATCTAACTTTGATGCTACGAATTTTCGTATCGTTCATGCGAACTCATATTTGCTGAATCGGCTTTCTCGTTCTTACGTCGTGTCTTCTTCCTCTGCGATGCCTTTCTGTTGTCCTCCAGATTGTTTGTTGTACCTGCCTTCGGTTCGCGTGCCACTGTGGCTCGCTTAGACGGTGGCATCTCATGCTCCGAGTTTGGACTTCCCTTCTTCCATTTCTCCGATATCTTCTCGTATTGCTTCTTCAGCTTTAGGAAGCCTTCACTATTCTTTCCACGTTTTTTCCACTCCGGCTTTTGCCACGGCTCATAAGTCCGCTCCTTGATAGGTTCAGGAGCGTACACGAAGTCCTTGTAACTACCACCATTTGCCACGAACTCATCCATCTGATTCAGTCTAGTCCGTCGTTCTGCTAGAGTCGGGATGATGTTTGCTGATGGGAATGACTTTTCTCGCTCGTATATCCGGGTCCCTGGTCGAGCCTTGTACTCGGCGTGGATTAAGTAGCCGTAGTCCTCATATCGCGGGTCTTCGACGAATCCATCGAACAGCTTGAAAAGATCGACCTTGGGTTTGTACTTCGTGATAGGGCCGTTTCCGCCATTATTAGCTTGCTGTTTGTATGCTTTTCTTCGTAGAACTTCTTGGTAGATAAGCTCGTCCAGTATGCGACATTCTCTGTCGTAGATTTCTCGCTTATCGCTGTCAGATAGGACTTCGTATGCATAGGAAATCTGCTCCGATTTAGAGGTGTTCATGTAAATCGAGAAATAGAATGGAAGTAGAAGGACTTGTTTACCTTCTTGAAAACGTCAGTCGCTGTTGGATCCGAATTTTTGTCGGAATGTCATTTGAGAGCTCTTGCACGATAAGCAGCTTTGATATCTGTTTCTGAAGGCTCTTGCTTCCTCTGTAGGCCGAGGACCTTGTAATGATCCTGTGTGGGTGACATTTTGTTTAATTATTGTTGTACAGGAAGAGTTTGGTGGAAGGAGTTTCTGGGAGAATCTCGAAGATGTCTTAATATTTATACATTACTGTCTCGCCTACGCTTCAAACCCGCGCACATAGAAGATGGGGGTTGAACTTAACGATAAACACAGCGCCAAAACAAAGTATTGAATTAACTTGCGGTAGCCACCTTAAAGGTGCCAATTATGTCAAATGATCACATCTAAGTGAAAGAACGCTCGGCCTGGGAGACAAGTAAAAAGGTCTTCATTTGTCCAACAAAAGCATATTCACTGAAACCTAGTTTTCGGAACTGTTATCGTGGTCTCCACAGCTTCCACTAATTAATCAACCGGCAAGATGCTTGTATTCAATTACAGGAAGTCACATAAAGTAGGTACAGTGCTTGGGCTAGATCTTGGTGTTGAAACGCAAGTAGGGGTCGTATTCAATTGGGACCTTTTTAATATCTAGACTTGAACATTGGTCAACACAATGTGTACTCCTGACCATCACTAATAAAATTTTATTCTTTTCCACCCGCATCACTGAAGTTTGCATGCCTCATCCTGTTCATTTTCATTCGATCGTGTCTAAAAAATGTACGCAAGTTCCCGTTGTCGTGGTCTAGCGCGGCGTTCTCGAAAAGTCCTCCAGCAATTCTCTTCATTCTCGTCTCCGCTCTAGTCTCCCTCACGCTTACTCCATGATTACTCCATCTTCTCTTGACTTGTTCCAGCCTTGGGTTAGAAACAAGTTTCGGAAATGTAGCCGTATCTGTCGAATAGATCTTCAAAAAATCCGGCAAACATCTTGATCAAGTCGACATTAGGTGCAAACATTGCTGTAGGACGGTTAACAGTACAAATTTTACGCCATGTATTTGATTTGGAAGCTTGACACTCAAAATGGTGGTCGGATGGCCACGTGCGATTCATCGCTTCCTCCCTCCTTGCGGCTTCCTCCTTGGCTCTTTCCGCATCCTCATTAGCTGCATACGCCTTGACTTTTGCTGCTTCCTCCCTCGCCGTTACCGCTTCCTCTTTGGCTTATGCGGCTCGGGCTTCCTCCATCCCCTCTTTCCTTTTCCTTTGCTGATTCTCTTCCTTTTTCGTCGCCTTGTCTCTTTTTTTTCCCTTAGCAATACTTAGATTTTAAGATGGATTATGTGGCCCGGGAATTGTGCGACATTGGTTGGGAAAGAACACTTAGCGATCGATCTGAGAACTTCATACCGATCACTTTCAATCGCATTGAAACCTCATCACAAAGGGAGAAACTTGGGGAATTGAGTTTCCAAGGGCGCTCAAAACCGTGAGAAGCTCATCAATGTGACTGGGAAGAAAGAATAACATGTGAGGCTAATCATTTAAAGTTGCACGAAATGTGAAGTCGGTGTAGAATCAAAGATGAAATTCATTGTTACCATGCACACACGTGAACCTGCTCTTAAAGTGCACAAGCTCTGGTTTAGTGACGCCTCGCTCAGACCGACCACCCACTCCCAAAAAGTAACCATAGCCGATCCGGTCCTTCCTTACCCAATGCCCTCCAGACCATGACCATTCCTTCATTCCAAGACATTATCCAATGCACCTTCATTGTCGTCATACACTTCCGTTTCCACCACTATCCGTCCTCCACCCTCCACCCTCCACCCTCTCAACAATTCCAACAACTCAATTCACATATTTCATGCCTCCCTTGTTCTTCTTCCTAAACATTCGAAGAGGAACGGCGCTCAGCACAAACTGCTTCGACATCTCGGAACTCGGAATCCCACCATACTTTCTGTACTCCTTCTGTAAGACTTTGTTATGTCTCTCGGCCTCCTTGGCGGCCTGGAGCATGTCCGTCGTGAGCTCCACAAACTTCTTGGCATTGATTGCTGCCTTTTGAGCACCGGAGAACCCCTGGCGGTTGAATTTGTCCATTTCTAGGTCTCGAGGGTAACTTTTGAGGTTGACGGAATTGTAGGCTGGTTCGAATTTTGCCTTGATTCTTTCGATTGTGTCGAGTGGTAGTGTAGGGTTATCTGATGTGTTCAACACTGCTTGCAAGAATTCGGAAGTAGCATGTTCTGGGTCGACTTTCTCGAGGTGTATCTCTGGCATGACATAGGCTTTTTGCCATGTGTCTTGAATGCTATTGATTTTGTCGAAGTTCGGGTCTGGTTTGGCCAACTCTTGGGCGATTGCTGAACGGAAGGTCTCAGAACCAAATTCTCGACTTTTGTAATGCTCCTTTTGCTCCAATGCATCCAACTGGTGGAACTGTCGATAGGTTTGCCTCCACTTGATATCTCGGGTTCGTTTTACCATCTCTTCAGTATGACTAGTTGCAGTCGCCTGTTTCTGCTTCCAAGTTTGTTTCCATCCGGGAAACCGCGTTTCGAAATCCGAAGGGCCATTCAAATCCCCTTCCTCTTTGATTTGGAATTCTAGTCGCGCTCTCTTCCCTATGAAAACCAGATTGGGCTGGGAAATCTGTTCGTGGAAGCGAGCATGCTCCATGAGCTTAGCTCGCAAGGCGGTAGCTCGTTTGTTGACGATCTTGGATGTAGCCAACTCTGTTTTGCTCTTTTCCATCATTGAAAAGTCGCTACGAACCTCGACCTTGGTGGCCTGGCTCTCAAGTGCTGCATAGATCATGAAACCTGTGTATTTGAGAAGAGGTCGGGGCCTGCGCTTCTTTCTTGCAGTTTTTTCGTCCCCCTCGGCCGCTTCCGCAGCTTTCCGTTTTTTTGCTATGGACATTATATAGTCGCCTCCCAGATATCGACCCGGCTTCTCTTTCATGACTTCTTCCGGTGTCGGTAAGTAGACGTGTGGGTGGGTGGGATCGAAATCCAACTCCTGTCCTTTCTTTGACTTGAACTCGACTGTCATAGGAGTCTTGCAGCACGGAGGGTTCGATGGCGGATTTTTCGTGCTATGAGGACTCTTTTTGGTTACGCTCATGAAATCCTTCTTGCTCAGGGTGACTCCCTCGCTTGCTTTTGCGCCTTTAAAATACAGGACCAAGTCACTCTCGATGATTTCTTGAATCGTTGGAAAGGCACCCCAGTACCAAACTTCCTTTGAGGTTTTGGTGATTTTGATCGAGATGTACCCTTGAACGTCGACACTTATGTAGGATTTAACAGGAGCCTTGAGAATTGCTTCGGGGTCCTGCTCATCGCGTATGATAGTGATACCTCGCTCTTGTTGTTCCTTGAGGGATGGTATTGGACCGAAGAAGAGATCGATAGGTTTGCCTTCTTCGTCGACGATAGTCTTTTCTCCATTGCTAGCGACGTTTATGGTGCAATTTGAGGGTGCAATATGGTTGTCGCGGTTAATGAACGATGGGAAGGGCACTAATGTATGTCGAAGTGCCTTGAGTTTTCGGGTGAGCTGGCGATTGGCTCCGTGAAGAGAGTCTTTGACTGCTTTCGTGGCAAGTCTGCTCATGAATGGCAGAGCGAGGTGATTTTCCAGGTTTTGCATATGATTTTCGCACAAATTTGCAGTGTTGGTGAGCTCGTTGGCCATTTGGCGACGCTCGACCATGTAGGTCGCTCCTCGAGATAGGTTGCTCATTTTGTCGACGGTTGGTAGTGTACGAGCTGAGGTTGATTAGATCGATTTCTTGAAAGAGGTTGATATATATTTGAGCTGGGATTGCTGGTTTGAAACTCTCTCGCGTAATTATTGTAGTTGTCGCGGGCTCGAGATATTTGAATCAGTGAAGTGAATTCACGTTGGCGAATTAGCCGAAGGGGCAGGAAGTTTGGATTTCTTGACAAGAGGTGTGTGCGAGTTGAATCTTTCACTGCTGAAGAAAAAATATTAAGAGCTTCTGCGTCGAGTGAAGGTGTGCGAGTGCGTATTCTTGGTGAAGAAGAAAGTGTTTTGGGGGGGGGGGGGGGGGGGGGGGGTGGTTGCAGCCTTTTAATTGTGCGGGTGGATTTGAGTGTGCCCTTACTCCCATACCACCGTGGAAGACCTTCGAATTCTCACTGACTGAATTCGGCATCGTGAGGTAGTAATCACATCACAATTGCGGAGTCTGTGAATGTAAGTGGGTCTAGTGCCATTCTCGAAGTCTCGGTTATCCTCTGATAGGGGCAAGCCTCGCTAATTTTTGGTACAGGAGAATTTAGTTCGTTATAGCGTTGAAAATGACCAGAGGATTGGGCTTTGAACTGACTCACAGGGGCTAAGGTGGAAGCAGGATGTCATAAACCTCAGCATGTTTGTCCATAGTCCCAACGCTTGACCGGTCTTCAATTATACTTCGAGAAAGGATTATGGCCGAATCAGATTGCGCAAGTATGCATCATATCAAATCAAGCATGCCAGCCAATGGATGAGAGGAAAATAGATATTAGAACGGCAGATTAATATTTTGGAAATTCCAGAAATTGTCATTTATACTAGACCACTTTCTGTGAGATTTGAAAACGATCATCGTACTGAAGCTGGGTTTTGACGCTGTCATAACGAGACTCGTCGGCCTCGCCCTGGTGAATGCCCCTGTCTCGCTGCTCTTACTCCAGATACAACTTGCGACACCGTAGAGGAAAAGGTATTCCTATAAGAACGAAATTCTAGCAAACGCCTCAGGAACGGTTGGCGTTACTGTTTGTTTGCTATCGATTCAATTTCCTCAGGCCTAGACTCCCACGATTTGCAACAAAACGCAGGAGCAACCCTATGCTCTTTCTCCGCACAAGTAATGATGATACGATGGTCATTTGAAAAGATTGAGGTGTTGGAAGTCCAGGCCACGGTGCGATATGCTACAAAACACATTTCGGAAGTGGTGGGGGGCATGATGTGGACCGTGCTTCAATGTTTATACATCATGACTTTTGGAGAACTTCTTTTTGAGTCATAAGGGTCTTTTGGGGTCGGTACCGGATTAAGATATGTTATAAAATGAGGACATCAAAAATTCACGAAGGTTATGAAGTTCTTGATTTGGTAGCGATGTACTACGAATTTTCGGAGATACAGAGGATGCTCACGGAAGCGAAATAGGAGACAAGCTGGAGGAGTTGAACTCTGCCTGTAACAAGCAACAGGAGGAATTCAATACTGGCTAAGAGAGCTTCCGAGCACGCTCGCCTGCACAGCGTCACAATATCATGGGAACTGGATTGGAAGCTATGTTGAGCACGAGGACCTTCCATCATAACTTCTAGAAGCGCCTTCCTTGATGTAAACCTTTATGGCAGGCTAATTGGAGAATCATCGACTCTGGAGGTTGAAATGTGATGTGTAACAAATGCGCTGGAGTAGTAGTGCGGTAATTGCAGAGGCGTATGCCAAAAAGAAAACCAAAGTCCTGACCATCCTACGATATGCTACAATCATATGCCAAAGGTGGTAGGAGCACCCCGCCATCTTTGCTCCACTTTTGGGACGCGGTGACAATGGTTTTACGGTGATGCTCCAAGATCAGGGGAACACTCCAATATGCTACAAGATGACAGAATAAATAATTGATGGGAGGTTCTAGAGTCGATCGTGACATGCAGCGGATCTTGGAGAGAACGAGACATTCACAGTCACAAAATGGCAACTTCGAGCTCAATTCTTGAGCTACATCTACCGTGAGCATGAAGAGGAAACTAGAGATGGAGAAGAGTGGTTCGAGTATGGTTACTTGCGCCTCATCGAGAAGAGAAGCCAGGAGAGCTTCGGCAAGATTAAAGAATTTCGTGAATAAGTTGTGGACAAAAAGCTCATTCCACACTCTCAAGTAAGGTAAATAGTTTCACGGCGCACCTACTTTGCCATAGGAAGCGCTGCAAGTCGAGCGGAGAATATTTCTTCCTAAGACTTCGGCATTTGAATCGCGAAATGCAACAGTATGCTTTTGAGAACTACTATGGGTAGGGTAAGAGAAGATGACAGTCAAGCTTTAAACCGGGGGACCATGTTTCTGGCGGTCCAGACCCCCTACGATGTGCTGCAAACAGATGTCAAGAATGGTAGGAACGACCTCAAGCTGTGTGCCACTTTTGAGATAACATTAAACCCCCACCAATTCTTGGGTGTCATGTGTGTAAATCTTTATAAGCCTTGCAAGGTCGAGGCCAGCTTGCGATATGCAACAAAAATGTGTCAAGGGTGCAAAGACCAGTGCGCTGTAATTTTTGATGCTAGTATAAAAACAGGGTGACATTTTCTGGATAATCTGGCAAAGTACCAGTTATCTGAAGATTGAGACCACACTGCGATGTGCGACAAACTAAGAGCAAGAACGCCCAAAGCAGAATATGAGTAGACAGTGAAGGCCACTGAGCTGCGTCCGAGAGTAAGGTTTCTTTCGAATACGAGGAGAATTTACGAGCCCTTAACAAAAAACACTTTTTTATCAGCGACATGAATGCCTTGTGACTTGTCTGATGCCTTTGGCTTCCCCTCGTCGCAAGCGCAAAACGAAAGTTCTTGTTCTAGACATTGCTCAACAGATTCCGCTGATTTAGAAAGTTGGAAGGAACTCTCAAGGTCTCATCGACCAATGTGTCCAAGAAAAATGGAAAGGGAAGGAGCATCTCAGACACTCCTTCCTCTACCTCGGGACCTGCCGCTCGGCATGCAACGATGGTACTCTAGAATATTCCGATTCTACGAGTAATAAGATCCTTAAAGGAAAGAGGTCTAGACCAATTGCCACGACAATTCAGGAAGAAAGCGAATAACTTCGCCCTGTTCCTTTCCCCTTCCCCTCCGGAACCTGCCACCCGACAAGTATCAAAACCCCCTCAAAAGATGCCAGCCCGATACTTTCCGATTCGGTAAGCATCAACCCTCAGAAATAGAAAGAGTACCCCCACCAAACTTCCTTCCCAAGTCAGTGAATAACTTCATCCCACCCCTTCTTCATTTTCATCCCATTTCAGGCTGCTAAGCCTCCGGCATGTTCTGATACGACATGCAACAAAACATGTATCAGACGACAAATGATTAACAATGGTTTATGGGATGGTGTGGTATCAAACAAGTGAATGACTTCACCACACAAAATGTACATAAATAAAGTTCAACTAAGCAAGCCTAGCTCCTGGTACGGCCGCCTGATAGTACCAACGGATCAATAGCCTACCTAGGACTAAATAGCAAATTGCAAATCGCAAGTTTGTTATCCTTCTCCTTATAAGGCTACTTGTTCCTTTCTACTCTTTTACCATTTTAATCACTTACTTTGTCACGTGAATAGCTATAAACAGTAATATATGTTCTTAAATACTTCCTCTTGTACACTCGAATGTTAGAAGGTACGGTGGCACGTAGGGTAAAGAAGTTGAAACATACTACTGCGCCTTTCCGTGTTTGCCTTCCGCTTTTCTAAAATTATTACGACACACTTTATCCCCTTTTTCTAACTTCTTAGAGTGTGATATAAGGAGGAATAACAATAGAAGGAAATAAAGGCCTATTCTAAGGAGCAAAACAACATAAAAAGTAAGGGGCTTGTTGTCGCGTAGTGTGGTGTAATATCACAGAAGTGCAAGTGAGCATATGAAGGAGCATTCGGGTAAGCGTAGAGTTGATTGAATAGACGCTTGATCTTTTACTAGAGAGAGAGAGAGCGTAGCTATATATACTACGGAGAGCATGTGAGCTGGCTCACGCGACACTTGTTATCATAGTGGTACTAATATATTAAGTGCCTTTTTTCCTTAATTTGCGATTTGCTCCTACGTTAGCTGTTGATCCATCGGTATTGACAGCATCCCATAGATGTGCAACACAAGTGCTGGAGTGAGTAACTCCCTATTCCACACACTCGATGACTAAAAGAGCATGTGTTCTTCTCTTATCTTCTTAGAAGGCTTTTAGCTCACGTACCATTAAAAAATGTTCAAAGCCAGCTTGGTTTTGGGACCTTGCAATAGACATTGGATTAATTAACGAATACAACTAAAATGGCTCTCTTTAACGAATACGCATTTATTTGATAGATATCGCAAAAAGACAGCATTGTGCTTCATTGATAGACATTGTGGTAAAAGGGCAAAAACCCTAGAAGCGAGCAAAGAAAGGGAGTTTAGTAACGTGACTTTTTTTCTGGGAGGCTTCCAACACAAAATGAAGTATAAGCACTTGACAAAACTGCAGTTGATTGGGAAATTTTTCGTTGGCACGTGGGACATGAACTTGAGATTCCTGCCGTAGATCAAGGACTTGAGATGAACCTTTTGAACCCTGAACGAGGCTGGAGAGTTTATGTCGAGTGGCGTCGCCAACGTTCGAAAAGCACAAATTACTTTGCATGCACCCAAACATTGTTAAGGTCAATGGTTGTATTGTTACATAATTGGTGATGACATGTGATACAATTACAAGCCTGCCCGATATCACCTCGACGAAGAAAGCAGTATGGTACAGGAAGTATGTGAGAAAGTTTCCACGAGTCGTAAGCAATGGCTAGCTAAAAGCGATATCGTCGTATGGACGGCAATAAGCAATAAATCGTAATTTCGTGAGTCGTTATTTCGTGAAATGTCATTTCTGTGGCCCGCAAAATTTGGCTCACATTCCCAGTCCAATTCTCCTCCAAGCTTTCTCTGTGTCTTGACAAAGCTGCAGGAAATCCGCATTCTCCAGATTGTCGCAAATGAAGTCATTGAGCAAAACGCGGCGTCTGTCCTCATCGGTGCCAGCATACTCAGGTGCCTGCCAAATTTCTTCTGGCTTGGGTCTGGCCTTGTACTTCGCTACAAAGCTGTCAAGGCTGTTCAGATAATTCTCAGGGGGTGATTCTGGTGTTGGAGAGTTGTCAAGTTCAGGCACGCTGTTTGCTGATATGGAACGCTGTAATACAGTGTGATCTCGACCAGATAGTGTCTGAGTCTGGGTGGATTGATCTACCATCTTTGATCGCTTACTGGCGGAACTTGGTCGTGCTGGGGTAGTAACACGCTTTCTTGCTGTTGTAGCCTTTGACTGAAGTCCAGATGTTGCTGATGACGGCCTTGAACCAGCAGCACTCTTGGCGGCGAGAGGGGAAGGTTCGTCGACTTGTGCGGGAGGTGCTTGAAGATTGGTTGCCTCATTTGTTATAATCGAGGTAGCTGGAGCTGCCACCTGAGGAATTTCTTTTGGAGCAATCGCTTGCACTTTCTTCACTGCCGATGGCTTCCGCTGTGCAACACGTTTCTTTGCAGGCTTTCGGGTAGGAGTTGATTGTTGCTCTGCGACATCCTCATTGCCTGCAGTAGTGGTGAGAGAAGTTTCCGCAAGACTAGGCTTGGACAGGGGCGGAAGGCCAGAAGTAGAGGCTGAACGAACTTTCTCCTGAGGTTTTGGGAAAGGTAACTCTCGTGGAGGGGGTACAGTGAAACTATGGATTTGACTTAAGTCATTAGGCGTTGAGAATGGTTTTATAGGATTGACCTTGGGGTCGGAAGCTTGGTTGAAAACATCGTCTGAATTCGCAACAGAAAATAACGCGCGTTCAGAGATAGCAGGATGACATCTGTGAGAGAAGAACGGTGATTCTGATAAAGTGCGATGATTGTGTTCAGCGTCTTCAGATATGCTTCCTAGTTGGGACTTCGCACTTGAGTTAAGAATGGAAGAGGATCTGAAGTAAGAATTTGCAGCATCAGGACCCGAAGTGTGCAGCACTGAATGAGGTAATTGGCGTGTCTGAAAAGACGGATTGTTAGTCGCAGTGCACTTACGACGATACTGGAGAATTGATTACTTACCCCCTTTTCAGCCTGTGAACGGCAGTGAGATAAATCCAATGCCAATGACGAGGATGTGGCAGACAATGGCGGAGTTGCTGCAGAGGTCTGGAAAGCCAGTGCACTAAATGATCTTTGGACCTCGGAATTCGAACTCTCGGGGCGAGTAGGTATCTTGAACTCGGACTTTGCTGGTGAAAGGGCAGGGGTGTCGAGAGATCGACCGAAGGATGGCGTGAAAAGCTGAGCTACTGGAGCTGGTGTGTAGGACATCTGGAAAGATCCTGCACTGAGCGTGGATGAAGATGCTGCGGATGGAGCAGGAGAAGGAGTTGGTCGAAACTTGGGAGCTGGTTGGACATTGTCCAGAATAGGCAGGCCAAGATCTCTCAAGAAGCCCAATGCGCGAGAAAAGTCCGCTTCATTGCGAAACTTCACTTGAATCCTTCGAACCTGTGTAGTAAGAAGTCAATATATAATGTGCTTTGCAGTTGGGGTGTTGCAGAAAGTGTTAATTTAGCTGCACGCACAGTATTGGTGGTTTTTGGATACCGCATCGCCAAGAATGGACTTTTGATCACGATTTGAACAGGATGCTCAGCACCAGAAGATGAATCGTATTCCTTCGCAAATTTGACCAGCTCACCGAGATCTTGATATTCCTGTGACCGTGGTTAGTGATCCAGTCCTGGTTCGAGGTTGCCATGGGGAGGGTCCGGTACGAGTTGTTCTGCTCCAGCACTGACTTGCATCACGAGTCGTTCAGCGTAATTTCCAAGCCCATCGATCACTCGCGCACTTCTGAACACCAGGTCGAGATCGCTCCGCTCGCCAATATGAGTCCAAGTAAAGGTTCGAGTTCCATATGGACAGGTATTGTGAGAGAACTTGGCGATCGAAATTGGAGTCCAGATAGGATCCTGCCCTTGAGATATCATCGGAGCCTGAGACATGATGGGGGAAATAAAATGAGTGAAAGAAGTGAAGAACAAGAAAATGGGTAGTGTGTCAGTAAAGTCCAAGGTTAGTTGGGCGATCAATATGTGTATAGCAATACCGTCAGTATCAAAAACGGCGGTCCTGCGTCCTCAATCTCTAAATGCCGTCCATGGTTGTAGTGCAAAAACGGGATAAATTGAGGATGGGAAAGGAAGAGAGGAAAGGACGCCGGAGAAGTATTTAAGATGCGAGATCTGGACTGCCCCGCCTGTGCCCGCATTCACCACATTCAGTTCAAAAGGGAAGGAACCGCACTGAGCACGTGAGTTTGAGCCTCAATCCAGGAAAAACTAAGTTCCGATCCGAAGCGCTTAACCAAAATAGGTCTCTGCATTTCCGTCAGCTCTGTCGCGACTTTTAGGAATGCGCGTCGCATAGAGAGAGCTTGGATTCTGTTAGAACATCTTGACATCGCATGTCAGCACAACCTCAATGATGGCGCAGCCTATGCAGGAGTCGTCGCCTCCGCTGGACAGCTCACCCGAATATGCCGATTTCATCGAGAAGCTCGCCGCATACCACGAACGAAGGGGAACAGAATTCGTGCGCGAACCAAAGGTCGGCAGCAAGCATATCAATTTGTTGAAGTTGTTCAAGGTGGTTGTGCAAAGGGGAGGCTATGATAGAGTCAGTGATGAGAAGTTGGCTTGGCGCAAAGTCGGACAGGAATTTGATTTGGGCAGTGCCAATCTCCCTGCACTTGCGTTCACCTTAAAGTCCATCTATTACCGGCAGCTTGCTGCGTACGAAATATCCACGATACATGGAAAAGAGCCTCCGCCAAAGGAAATCCTAGAAGAAACGAGCGCAAAAGGTGGTGGACTCCTCACTCGAACCTTAGAAAACTATTCATTTCCGAAGAAACATGCAGACGGGCTAGGAAACGATCACTCTGATGCATCTGGCGATGACGGTACTCCCGCCAGAGATCGAAACGCGAGCGAAGAGACACCTGGCTCCGGAGGAAGAGTGACAAGAGGTCTTAGGCAGGCTCCACCACAGCGAATTCTATTTCAACCCGATACTCAATCTTCGCGACAGACAAGGCATGTATCAGCAACTTCGCATGCCCCCTCACCTTCCCACTCAAACCACCAACAACAACCTCGCGGCGCATCAACTTCCTACAATCCATCCTCAAATATGGATCAATCTCTCGCCGTCGCAAATTATGAGCCTCGGCCGCAGATGCCTCTCACCTTGCGGCCAGTGGTGACACCGGGTAACAATCCAGTTGAATTTGCTCGACGAGAAAAGATAAAGCGAGATGCTATTGCAGCCGCAAATGGAAAGCCGCTCCTACCAGTCAACAGAGGCATAATGCTTCCTGGATGTAAGTCACTTGCAAGCCATTCCTAGAAAATTGCTAAAAATTCACTAGCTGGTTTTGATGGACCGAATATTTATGTACGTTGTCTGTGTGCCTTGAAGTCTGGCCTAAAGGCTGAGCAAGACTACGCCCTTCATCACCTCGTCAAAATCTCGATGGAGCGAGGAGACAAATATCGATTTGAGTCTTTCGCTGGACTGGCCGAAGCATTAGTTGAGAAGCTCCTGGAAGTCAGCTCCCTCTTCTACGAAGTCGAATGGCACGTGGTATATACAGACGATGGTACAATGATTAGCAATGCGACACTCAATGGGATAGAAGGCACGCCAGACATAATACAGAAGCTTTCACAGTTTCCAAGAAAAGATGTCGACGATAATGTCCTCTCTGCCGAATTTAGCGATGACTTGCTCATGATCAATGAAGCTGCTCTCACAATGAGAAATATGGTCATGCTTGAGGAAAACGCCTCTTACGTCTCAGAAATGGCTCCTCTGAGGGATTTCTTGAGTATCGCGCTCAATCTGCCCAAGCTTGATTGTGTTGTGGAATTGAAGCATTATGCATTAGACATTGCCGAGCAACTTACGAAGTACATGCATTTCGACCAGACAGATCCTCTCTACATCTCGCTCCTGGATCAGCTTCAAATCGAGGATAGGGGTGCGATTTTGACCTCGTTACGGGCTATCAGCAGAATATCGATGAACCTGGAGGAAAATAACCTGTTGCGGGGTGTCCCCGTTGCTGCCATCCAGAGTATTGTAAACTGGACTCTACTCAATGATGAGGAAATGGTGCATGCTTGCCTCGACTTTTTGTACCAATACACTGCAGTAGTCGACAATGTGGACTTTCTCCTCCGGGAGTTACACCTCGAGCCGCTCATTAATCAACTTACTCGTCTTCTCGCACATGGAGCCAAGAACGTTGAGAAAGAGATTCCGAGAGGATACGATTATCCGATGGAAATTCCGGGTCAACTCGCCCAGCTTCCTCCTGATATGCTTGTGAAGTTGGTCAACATGGACGAACCTGAACGAAGTTCGCAATGGCTCAAATGCCTATTTGAAGAAGATCGAGAGCAGTCAATCACTCAAATAGCTCTATGGCAGGCTTACCAAGCCCGTTTCACACCTGCACCCGGGGAGCCAACCCATCGCCCACTCCTCCCTGCTGCTGACTTTATCAAAAATGTTAGCAATACTTTCCCAGAAAAGGCAGCAGCCCAAGTTCAAGCAGGACCCGTTCAAAAATTCATCATCAAAGGTATTCGAATGCGACACACCCCGGTTGACATGAAGGGGGAGGAATTTACTGCATGCAAATGGAGAATTTGGCCAGATAGTGACAGAGAGTGTGGAGAGTTCTATATGACACCTGAGGACATGTACCGGCATGTCCTTCGAGATCACGTCAAGGCCCATGAATTGGAAAATGGAACCTTCGATAACACAAAACTCGACTCATATTGTTGCTTCTGGGGTAAATGCAAGAGATTTGACCAAACGCCTGCCGACAAGCTCTCCAAGTTCGCACGTCACCTCAAGATTCACCTCAAACCACGCCCATCTGCGAAGAGCTCTGTGGATAATTATGGCCCTCCGCCAGCAAAGAAACTCAAGCCATCATACATGAATACCGCACCAAGACAACCATTTCAGTACCAGGTCACAGCGATGGATGAGAGACATGAGCCTTCTGGCATCCCATTGAGTGCTGTTTTGGTCTTAAGAAATCTTGCTCGCAACATCTCGAAAACGGAAGCGGACGATCTTGCTACAAAGGCTCTCAACGGCGTTTCTTGGGTTGACACACTATTCAAGCCTGTAGAGCCTCGTCTTTTTGAGGTTATGGCTCACAATCGTGCCTTGGTAAGTCAATCATCGCTCACATTAAAAATTCGATATTGACTTCAGTGCAGACTAATTATATGACCGACTTGCTCACCGCAATTAATGATTCCTGAAAGGAAGGCTGCTTCTCTACGACTAAGAAAGGGTGTGGAATATGGCGCCGCGGCGTCTGGCATAAAATGATATCTCGGAGGCGTAACATGGTGTTAGATGGTCAATTGTGTAAGATAAATACTTACCATAGAGAGGAGAATATGCTTGTTGCAGCAGAAATTCAGAATAAGCCAGCCATTAATTCGGAACAATACCGGTGCCGTGTTGGGACAAAGGTGGGGTGAGGGGCAAAACTCCAATCACGCGGAGCAATTTCCCATTCGCTGCTTTCTCTCCAACATACGCCAGCGTAAAAAATCAGGCAGGTGTAAGACTGTTGGAATAGGCAGCAAGTTGCAATTTCCAGCCAGGAATATACCTCGTGCAAAACGCTTTTATCCTCCAATATTCAGCATCTTCGGGCTCCCAAGACGTGATCCACTTCAAATGACGTGTAGGCAAGCGAAGTATTGGTGGCGCCTATTTTTGTCACCACCAATACTGTAGTTGTTACTTACCTAAGATCTTGCTCGCTTGTCATGTTAATAAGTCGCTCGTTTGCTTTCATGCTGCATGCTTTATCTAAATATTTTTATATTCGCTTCATCCTTCTCACGCCCTTCCCTCTTGTGCTTTTCTACCTTTCGCCACGAATTAAGCACAAAACCCTCTACACTATACCAACAGGATGGGCTCAACCACCCCCCAATTTACACTCACGCCCGCCTCGGCCTCCGATATCCCAGGCTGCGTCGACATCTGGTTCTCCGCCTTCCAAGCTCCGCTCATGAGCGAAGCCTTTCCGGATACTCCTAATGTCCGGAAATACCTGACTGAGCTGTGGACGAAGGATCTTGAGTTTGAGGAGAGGAAAACTTGGATTGTGGTTATGAAGGAGGAGGGCAGTGGGAAGGTGTGTTGTTTTAGTAGGTGGATGGAGGAGAGGGAACGCGAGGTAGGTTCGGTCCTTTCATTTTTGAAATGGTGAAGGCAAAGTGGAAAAGAAGGAGGGCAGTGGCGACGTGAGGGCTGGGGAGGATAGACGAACCATGATGAGACGAAATTTGTTGAAGACCTAGAAGTGCCCGGCTTGCTAATAGCGAGTAGGGAGGATATGATATTGCAAAATGGCAAACCCGCTGGGGTGCCCTCCCCCACGAATCCCTCCCCACCGAAATGTCCTACACCATCCTCAGCACCAAATTCTGGGACCCCATGACCAGTCAACACGCCCGCGTCATGTCTGGACGTCCTCACCTCTTCCTTGAAATCCTTGCTTCACTCCCAGAGTACCAGGGAAGAGGCTTAGGGAAGCAACTGTTGAAATGGGGTACAGATCGGGCAGATCGAGAGGGCGTGGAGTGTTATCTTGATGCTAGTGAGAAGGGCAAGGGGCTGTATGAGAGGTATGGGCGTTTTGAGGTGAGGATCGAGGCGAAGGATGCAGAGGCGAGGAGTTTCCCCATGGTTAGGGGCGTGAAGAAGGTGAGGGAGGATGTGTAGGGAAGGTAATTGGGAAATTGTAACGTTATTATTTTCGCGTATGAGAATTGACCCCTCAGATTTTATGCTTATTTTGGAGTCGATTAGAAAATATACGAAAGTTGTTTAGTGCTGACTAGTGTGTGGAGGCTAGAAAAGGCTGTACGAGGAGAGCTCTGTCGTTCTGGATCAAAGACGAGTCAGTCGATCAATGAGAGAAAATATGAGATGAATTCCAAAGAAGTGCTTTTCCATTAATATTACAAAGAGAATATGCTAGCTATGTAGAAAATCCAGCAACTTCAGAATCGGTTAGCAGACCTTAACCACAACGGTTCCACCAATTCCACCCTTCAAAGCAGTTCCCCAAGCTGTCCGAATACCTTCCAAGTCCAAGCCATTGACCTCGACACTGACAGAAGGCTTGATCTGACCTGCTGTAAACATCTTTCCAACCTCAGTAAGCTGTTCGCCACTTCCACTAACAATAAAAAAGAAAGCATCAATGCCTCTCTTCTCATTATCACTCCATCCTTCAACAGACCTATACTCAGGTGGCGGAGATCCAATCGTAACAATCTTTCCACCATCTCTAATCACTAAAAGTGTCTTCTCCGTTGAGCTTCCACCCGCAACATCAAACACCACATCAACCGTCACACCCTCCTTCAATTCCAATCCCCACTCCCTGCTCTCCCGATAATTCACAACACGATCTGCACCCAATGCCTTCAAATGCTCCGTTCCAGATCCTCCCACAGCAATGATATACCCCTTGGGTCCAATCCACGCCCTGATCATTTGGATTGCCATGCGGCCTACCGCTCCTGTAGCACCAGTGATTAAGACGCGATCGCCTACTTTCAAAAACCCCCCTTTTTGAACTTTCATTGCTTGATAAGGCGTCAATGTAGCGCGTGGCAAGCTTGCAGCTTCGACAAAGGTCATGCCTTCCGGGACCTTAGCGAGATATTCTGGCTCCGCGAGTGTGTATTCTGCCATTCCTCCCTGGCCTTGGTAATCGATCAGGCCAAAGACTCTATCGCCAGTGACGAAACCTGAGTCGGCGGGAGCAGAGACGACAGTTCCGGCGAGATCGTGACATGGTACTCGGGGCTTGAGAACAGGTTCAATGGGCCAAGTAAGTTCGTAAGGTGTTATGCCTACAGCGTGGACTTTGATGAGGACTTGATTAGGTGCCGGAGATGGGAAGGGTTGAGAGGCGTTGAAGGTGAGATCTTCGAGAACGGGTTTGTTGGAGTAGGTGTAAGTTGCGGTGTGGGTGTTGTTGATTGCTTTCATTGTGGTGGGGAGAGACATTTTGAATGGTGATTTTGTGGTTGACTTATAGCTCCTCCAACTTGTTATTGATCGATGTTGAGTAATTGAAGAATTTATTCGAGTGTTGATCAGAATAGAGTGTGTTGGTTGTTGCGATGTAAGTTGTTGAATTGGTTTGGCTGTGAAGTGCGAGACACGTCTTGCTTTGTTCATTTAATTATTTGATGTTCTGGAAGTTGATTATGAGGAGCGCTTTGTCCTTATATATCCATCACTTCTCCATTAATTCAATATACTCCTCTATAGGAACATTCGTCATTGCGTCGCACAACATTCCAACCTATTACCAAATACCCGATTGCCTCCGGTACGTGAAAGGCTCAATTGCTGATTCACGAGCTTCTCCGCTCGATACCGTTGACAGTATGCATAGAACAAATTATGCGAAGACCACTAGAATTTCGCAGGTATGCATAAGGCTCAGTAAGCACAACTAGTTGGTCGCACGAAATCAGGTGTTCGCAGGGCTGTGATGGTCTTGGGGATGGTTTGCGGAAGTTAATGGCGGGCTCGGTAGGCTATGCGGGTATTGGGCTTGGGGAAGGTACCCCATTGGTCAAGGGGGGTTTCAGGTACCCTGCGAATTTTCGATAGGTGGGGTTATCTCCGAGGATATTTTGAAGCATCGGAAAGTTCAGTTCATGATGCCTTCAAAGTAGTCGGTGTCTTCGAGGGCCGAGTTTCCGTGCTTGATGGCCTTTGGTGTTCAGAGGCCTTTCACACAAGGAAAACAATCTTCAAGTAAAGATAGTGAATTGATAAAACTAATAAAATTCACAGGAGAAAGATGGTAGTCTTGAAGTATACTATGGTCATTGGGAGTATTTCGACCTGTCCTGATATTAATCAGTATATACAATCTGAACGGTCATTTGAAAGGAGCAACACAATCATCAGACCGCAGACCTGGCGTTCCGCTTTTCAACAACTGTCATGACTTCACCTGAAGAGTCTATCTATACTATCCTCCCTTGTCTTCTCACCATCGCTATTCCTGTCCAGCATGGCAATATCTACCACTTCTCTAACACACTCACTCTCAACAGTAATCACATTCGGCGGCATGCTATTCATTCTTTCCAGCTCACCTCCATCTTCCATATCTTTGGCAGTAACTAGCGTCGTCACTCCACCTCTCTTCAGGTATTCGCTGAGGCCGATCTCGCTAGCTGGGGCGGAGGAGACGCCACGAGGCAAGTTTCGAGAAGAAGCCGTATTATCTGAAGAGCGACGAGTGTTCTGTTGGACGAAAGCGCTGAAGGTTGAGGCATTGTCTTTGGATGTTATCCAGTGCAGGACGAGGACACTGAAGAGAACTACGTGCGAAAGAAGTGGTCAGCACTATTGTTGCTAGAAAAAGGGTAGGAACTCTCTCTCTCTTGGAAAGAGGCAACATACTATCAACATTACAACACATCAGACATATCCAACCCGGCTCTCCGTTGAGCAACATGACTACCGTCAGATTGCTGTTTACAAATAAGTATCGACTGCTGAAAAGAGGAAATGCAATGTAGACTTACACAACACTTGAGACGAGCGTCGCAAGACTACCAATAAATGTTCTCATGGCTACGGTCCGAATCTGGGACGATCGATTGTTTTTGTAGGAGTAAAGACCTAATTTGTGAGATGGCAACATCATATATGCGATTGCCACTTACCTCGGATGGGTATCAAAAATAAAGACGTAAGATAGACCTAAGGTTGTTAGGTTTGATCTCAACATTGGCTTGGGTATGTTACATTGACAAGAATATCAAAAGCGATCAATGGTATCATTGCAACCTTCTTCATCCCAATTATGCAATAACCATTTTCGTAAACGGAAAACCGACTGTTTCGCAGTTAGCTCAGTACTCTTGTGCCTTACTTCCTTCAGCTCAGCGACTTACAAATAAAAATTGAGAACAATTACAACGCAGTATGGCACTACAATATATTAGGCACAGTTGCAGCAAAGGGGAAGTACACAGACCAAGCATGCCAAAAGTGTTGAATAGATAAAGAGGATCTCTCAATCTCTTCTTTGGACTTCGGCGTATTATGAACTGGAGAATAAATAAAGTTAGCGCTTGATTATGAGAAGAGGACGATGGGGATTGTTGCTTACCACTCTCTCCACAGGGAAATAATAAATAAACTAAATAATACATCAGCATTAAATTAGGACTCAGGTGTATTTTAACACATACGACCTAAAGCAAATTAGCACTACAGTTTTTAGAAGGGTGAAGATAGTACAGACTTTAGTTGTCATATAGCAACCCAAGCAGAGCAAGATAGCCCTTGAGCACATCTCATGAGAAGAGTCAACGCCAAATCCATTGGACAATATTGCAGTACCCATCACGAATATTAACGAATCAGCGTATATCAGTAGGACCACTTCAAAGGTTAGTCGACATCGTAATGAGGTTGATGGGAGCCTTACACCAGCATACAAGTGGAAGTTGAGTCCAGTTCTTGACGTTCTGCACCCGTCGCGCTAAGATCGTCAGTATGGGACAAAAATTCATACGAACGACACGAGTTAGACTCACCTATACAAACCGAGAGCGCAGCGGTCGAAATTAGTGATATTATGACGGACACAACGGTCCCCGCCTTGGTTTCATGCATTGAGATCCCCATCTTGCAAATCTGTCTATGTATTTCCCGAGTCTAGTCAACACTCTTTTCGAATGGGTGTATACCAGGTGGAGACGAGGGTTCGTGGAGTCGTTGAGGATACACAAACAACTCGGACCTTGAACCATTTCCTCAGGGGTCCAAGGTAGTTATCGTATTTAATGTAGCCCTGCCGTCTCCCTTGATCTGAGCTAAGCTGTCGTGCCACGACGGCCCAAGAGGTGGAAGTTTCCAAAATCCAAGGATTCACATCGACAGGTGCATGCGGTGACAAGAACAAAGGCTTCTGTGAAGAGCGGTCATTACTACTTTCGATCCTTGTCAATATCAAAAACAAAATAAAAGGCTTGTTCTTGATACGGGGCTTTGGACGAGAACTTGAGGGGCCGGTATGTGGCGTTCGGGAAGATATCGAATTAAGAAAAAACGCGCAATCGATTGGACCGTGCCAAAGCCATCAACGGAAGCGGAAAATAGAGTTACACACACTCGAGAGGTGATATTGGAAGACCTCTGCTTTGCTTCGATGCAATCACGTACCTGAGTATATACTACCGTTGGAATTACATTGTTCGTTCGGATAAGATAGTCGAGACGAACATCACACTATGGAAAAAGTATATCAAATACATGTGTCACTCACACACATTGTCAGGGAAATTTCCGACAGAGTCCACGAAAGTCTGTATTGTAGTGTGTGAACAATTCTGTCTGCGGGAGGATGTGATAAGTGCGGGAAGAGCCAGAGATCGCCAATCTGAACTTGACAAGTTTCATAGATTGAGGCATTTGATTCGCCAAATGCAGCCACATTCATCATGTGATAGCGCACAAGCATGCTCTTCCAACACAAAAACGATGTGTCTTCAAAATGGTGTCGTTGTTTGCTCTTTAAGTATTCGGACGCCCTCCCTTTGCTCCCGATTTGCGCGAGGGCATCCAAATCGAACAGTGATCTTACAAAAGGTAGTCAGAAACACCACCGGCGGACCACGGTTGCTGCTTCCGTAGCTGCATCGCTAGAAGCAATTGATGGATGCTAACTTGCACAAGAGTCGAGGCGCGAGGCTGGATTGCTCGAGCAAACTTATCATGCTAGCGATTGTCGGGCGGACGACGCCGAGGCAACAGCAGGAGGCCGCACGGAATATTTCCTTCTCTCACGGCGGGAGGTCTGATCGCGAGCAGCGATTCCCTGATGATTTCTAGAGTGCCGTGGGCATCTCGTGTGGCGATATAAGATGGCAAGAGGGATACGGTAGTCCGCTGGCTGTGCACTCCATAATTTTGCCCAGCCCCCTCGGCTAGCTTCGCCTATTTTCGGAGTTTGTGGGACTTCTCAAAATCGCCGTTTCATCACTTCACCAGGACTTTTCTTTTCTGATTGTTCTCGAGATCAAAACCTACTGCTTCGCCCAAAGCATTGTGCACTTTCTAACGCCTTACTACTCTAACGGATCACATTTTCATGAAGTTCCATGTCCGGTCCCTGAATAGAAACCTGCACGCTTCTATAATACGTACTAGGATGACTGTTCTGGGCTTGAAAGGTTGTACTTCGCGCTCGCTCCCGTTTTCCTCGCTATTGTGTAGTCATTTCCTCGTTCATTTTCCGGCCAGGCACAGAGCTTCACGGTGCTCGGAGTGTCAAATGTCCAGTTTGTGTGCATTGCCTCAACCACGATGTTGTGACACGCACGTAAAGTTCAACGGCTTTCGGATTTCTTGTCATTCTCCATTTTATGTTGCTACATGATGTAGATTATCACAATCTCTACGTTAAAATTGGTACATAACTAACATTAAATCCTTCATTTCATCTACTTCTTTCTGTTGATCAAAAACTCGCAAAGCGCATCACACCGACATCAATTAGATCCTCAATATTCACAACACCAAATATATCACCTATCTCTATTTGACCACTGCAACACCACATAACAATGCCCCCCCCCCTCTCAGCCACACATCCTCAACTCCGGCGCAGGAGTAGCCGGCCCCGTTCTCGCCCACTTCCTAACAACCTCCCTCTCCCCACCGCCCCTCGTCACCATCCTCGAACGCCACACCAGCATCCGTCCCACAGGCCAACAAATCGACATCCGGGGCCCCAACCTCTCCGTCGTAAAACAAATGGGCGTGCTCCCCGCCATCCAAGCCAAAACCACGAAAGAAGCCGGTCTTGCTTCCGTCGACAAAACCAGAAAAACACGCGCGTTGTTTCCACTGGATGAGAATGGGAATTCTTTCACGGGCGAAATTGAGATTTTGAGGGGGAATTTGGTGAATGTTTTTTATGAGCGGACGAGGAATGATGGCCCCGGGGGCGGGAGGCGGGGGGTAGTATGTTTTGGGGGATCACGTGGTTGAAATCGAGCAGAAAGAGGATTGCGTGAAGGTGAAGCTTGTGAATGGGAAAGAGATGGAGGTTGATGTTGTGGTTGGTGCTGATGGGCAGAGTTCGAAGACGAGACGACTTGCATTCCCCAGTATCGAGGACCCGATAAAAGGACTGGGACAGTACACGGCCTATTTCACCATTCCGTTTGAGGAACGAGATGGAAAATTCGCGAAGTGGTATAATGCGCCGAGTGGGCGGTGTCTATTCCTACGGCTTGATAATGTGTACTCAGAGAATGCAACGGCAAGGACGTATATCAGTATTATGGGTGACGAGCCGCGGAAATGGGGATATGATAAGATGAGTATTGGCAAGCAGAAGAAGATGTGGAGGGAGCTGCTGCAGGGGTGTGAGTGGGAGGCTGAGAGGGTGTTGGATGGGATGGATGCTACAGATGACTTCTATATGCAGGAGATTGCCCAGGTTAGGATGGACAGTTTCGTTCATGGGAGAGTTGCGCTTCTTGGGGATGCGGGGTATTGCCCTTCGCCTATTTCGGGAATGGGGACTACGATTGCTATCGTCGGAGGTTATATGTTAGCTGGCGAGCTAGTGAGATGCAAAGGCGATTAGGTGAAGGGTTTGAAGGAGTACGAGAAGATGATGAAGCCTTTCATTATCTAATCACAGAAGTTAATACCTGGTGCGCCTGCCATTGCAAATCCGCAGACAGAGTGGGAAATTAGCGTGCTTCTGTTTGTGTGTTGGTTTATAACCTGGAGTGGAATACCCAGGCTTGTTTCGATATTTATGGGCAAGCGGAAGGAAGATGAAACATTGCCTGCTTATTATTTTGGGGAGAAGAGAGTGTATTGATTTATGATATCTGTATATAGCGAGCGGTGTCCTTAAAATTACTCTCCATTCTTGTTCTCAAAACAAATGTCTGGGTCCTGCCCTTTGGTGGTCAAAGTATCGAAGCATTGCCATAGAAAAGAGCAAATATTCAGATGTCGAACGTTCCCCCGAAATGCTTCTCGCTAAGTTTCCATAGCTTCTCGGCTCTGGCGCGATTGGTGGCATAGCTCTCGACGGCGAAGGGCTTACAGTTTATGAGGAACTGTCCCGGTTTACCTACTTGGTCGTCAATGAACGAATTCATATTACAAAAGACCCCCAAAAAGCGGAGGAATTGACTCACCATCAAGCTCTGGGGCAAAGCAGCATAAACCAATGTACTTGCGGCAGTCTCAATCGTCTTCTCATCCTCCTTGGGATCGCCGGCTGGGGAAGGTCTATTGGGGTAAATCTTTGCTGCTAGAGCCATACCTGACTCTAGTGAAGCTTCATTTTTGGGGACATTGACATGATAGTAGAGGTCAGTTTGAGGCACTTGAATTGGTTAGTAATTGCTGCGACAGAATTTATGGGGGAGGGGATCAACGAACTTCCAGGCTGTATAGCAAAACACTGAACTCCCTTGTCCTTGAGGTGTCCAGCGAGGTAAGTGTCGAACTGAACGTTGGCAGTTTTGGATTGACTATATCCGAGCCAAGGGTGGTAGGCTTTGCCTTCCTAGATGAAGATTGGCACTTTGCTGCATGCGTCCGTCCGGGTGACTTACTTCGAAGTTGTAGTCGTCAATACGAACATCATTTAGTGCATAGCCCATGGAAGAAACATTGACAATTCTTGCATGTGGCCTAGTAGCGATGATATGTAGAAGTAGCAAGTTGGTGAAGAGGAAGTGGCCAATATGGTTATAAACGAATTATCACTAATTTCTTCACCAGTACCATCTCTTTTAGTGTCCGGAATTCTTGAGCTCACCACTCCAAATTGCAGTTCAATGTTCTATTTTGTCTGCTGATAATGCATCGTACACATAATACTAGCACAATTGATTAGAACATGGATTTTCTCCGCTTTTCCACTGTCCAAGATTTCCTTTGCACATTTCTTAACCGACTCTTGATCACCAAGATCCAAAGCAACGAAGACAACATCAATGTTTCTGTCAATGTTGCGAATCTCCTTGATCATATCCTTGCCCTTTTTTCGGGCTCCGATTGGTGATGAAGATAGTCTTGGGTTTACCGTGTGCCAAGGCGATCGCTGTAGCTCCGCCAATGGAGCCTTCGCTGGTGCCAGTGAGAACGACTGCCACTGTCGGCTGGATGTCTTCACTCCAGGAGTTGAAGATCATACAAGTATTGTTTTCGGAACGAGCAATGCATACTTTGACGACTTTTTCGCCTGTGGTGTGTTGATTGAACGCCATATTGGAATTGAGGATTGTTTGTTGTTTTTTGAAGATGTTTTATACAGTGTTGTCGATGAGACGTCTCTTGCTATCCGCTCTCCTCAGTCGAGGCCGCTCTACTTGATACCTTTCAACTCCCCTCAGCCCGATTAAACCAAGCCTTCTCCATCCCAAGTCGTCGCAAGTCTTGCATCACTAGCATCTCCATTTCTAATATGGTTCCAGCGGCTTCTCGTCCAAGTACAAAATTATGAGCCAGTGGCTTAATGACAATGTCAAACAAGGCTGATCGCGCAAAAGTAGAGTTTTGACACCCATCCGCGGGGTCTACGCGCGCCGCTCTTGTATGGTATGCAGAGTTGGCAGGAGATATTTAAATCCGAATGGTTTGCATGAGAGGCGATCTAGAGACGGAAAGGGTTAGCGATGGAGCTAGAGACTTGGGACTAACAGGACACTTACCGAGATATCGTGAAGTTCACCTTCTCAATTCATTAACCAGGCCACAATGCTAAGCACGTTGCGGCGATGAATGTTCGCCTCACGGATGAATCTGTAAAGTAAGGTGATTGCATGAAGCATCCGGGATGGCTTCGGCCCACTTGAAAATGGCAGATCAATTGGGAGAGACCATAAGGTTTAGCGAAAGCGCTAGACTCTCGGGACTAACACTTGACTTACCAAGATATCTTGAACTTTACCATCTCTGTTGCTCAACTAGGCCACAATAACACGCAGTTTGTTGCCATGGTCTTTCGCCTAACAGAGAGATCTGTACAGGAAGCTCGATCAATGAATGCTTGCCTCGCTGAGAAATCCGGAAAGAAGAACTGACCGATCTAGCGTCCGAAGGGTCTCAAACCAATACACTCGAAAATGGCAGATCAATTGGGAGAGGCCAGCTCTATCTCAAATTCTCATTTATCTTCTCATCTATAATCTTCTGAGGAACATTACCGTCCCTTAAAAAACAAATACGCCGACCCAACGCTTGCTTTTATAATCAAGTCAAGTCAAACACTCTCACCACCCTCATCTCAAACAATATACAAATTAAACATTCCTTTCCTCCCCAAACTTCACACAACAACAAAGGGCCCTAAACATAAGCGTCCCCATGCTGATGTTGCCCACTCCGTCTATCCCGTCTGTGCTCTCTAGGTGTGTGTACATAAGCCGGAACACTATCATACTTCGATCTCTTCGCAGCATTCTTAATAGCTTTCTTCTCTGCAGCAGCAAGTCTCTTCTCAACCTTCGCCGCACGCTTCTCCTTCCTCGAAGGGCCCTTAGGGAACTCACTTCCCTCACCTTGAAGAATCCTACCGGGATGTACCAAGTTCAATAACAAGACAGCGAGCAACATAGGCAACGCATCCAAAACAAAATTATACACCTCTTTGTATGGCAATGGATTCTTAGCTGGGTCAAGACCAGCTGCGAATTCGACGATTCGGTAAATGATACGGGCCGTGATTAACGCCAATGTTGCGAACAAAACGTAGAGAAGCCATCTCCAGTTCGTTGGTCTGGTATCGAGGAGATCACCAGAGGAAGAAGCGTTCTCGCGTTCGCGCTCGACCATAACGAGGTAGAATTTCACGCCGATGGCGGTGAAGATGATGATACAGAATTCTTGGAAGCCGATGCCGCCCATGTAGACGTGGATTCCGGTGAGGATGGTCTTTTCGTCGTTGCTGGGTTGGATGAGGAGACCGCCACCGACTTGGGTTAGGAAAGAACTGGGGGTTGTTAGTTCGTGGTTTTAAGGAATGGGGGAAAGAGTGCAAGACGTACATGATATCTAGCCAGACGAAAATTCTCCCAATAAGCATACCCTTTACGCCCCAAATCTTCTGCTCAGGAACAAAGAAATAGATCATTCGTCCCATAATCATGTAGATGAAGGCATTAATCCAGATCGGCGCCAGGAGAAAGAGAAGCTGGTTAACTGTCGCTAAGGCTACGGATTGTTGAAGTTTTGCGCCAGCAGCACGGGTTGCGAAACTGATGAATTCCCAGGCTACGCCCATTATGACGACCCAGCAGAGTTTCCATTTCTTGAATGTGAAGGCTTGGAATATGTGTAGGAAAAGAGAGATTCCGAAGAGAATGGCGAAGGCTATGGCACCACCAAAGGAAGGATAGTAGAGATAGTTAGATCCACAGGAGCCATATGGAACGTAGCCATTCTTGTCTGGTACAGCGCTGAAGCAAGTTGGTGTAGCAGTGGTGGTGGTTGCTGTGGTAGAAGGGTTGAAGTTAAACGATGTTGTGGTAGGGGCCGACATGGTGAAGGGTGAACAACTAGGATGAAGAAGAATGAAGACGAAAAAAAAGTGCTGAGAAAGCAAGTAGATGAACTCCAGAGAACCAACCTCAGCCTCTCTGAGCACGAGTTATGGCCGCGTCAGCGAGTTGGCAGAGTCTATTGCCAACAGAGTGCCAATGCTCAAAGGACAAGGGCCATATGCAATGATAAGCAGCGAACCCAGGTTAGATGACGATGTTGCGGGAGGATTGTGTAACATTGTCCCAAGAATCTCACAGGAGAGCGCGTCTGATTTGATGAAGAAATCTCTGTACCGTAATGTTGGAATTCCGACGATACTCACCGAACAGTCTCCCTAGTAACGGAATAGAGACGCGTTGCAGCTATTCAAATTGCTCATTGTAGCCACAATCTAGACAACGTCATTTTGACTCCGTGAGCCTTTTCCCCGTACTCCTAAAATACTTTGGCGCTTTGTCTGCTGTGTTTGCATTTTTGATACAGATTCTCAGACCAAAGAGGGCCCATTTCAGCGATCTCAGGCACTTTGTGGGTTGGATAATTTGGTAAGTGCAAAGCCATGTCGTGCACTGCTGCGGTTGGCTGAGTTCCGTGACGACGACTAGTCGAAGAAAAGCGCTCTGAACGAATGAAAGAACGCAGCGAAGATGACTAAAGAGGTTTCAGAACGAATTCAAAACTTCCAGAAGAAAACACGCAAGAAAGTGAAGGCACAGCCTTACAGACAAAGTGCTGACCTCTGCGCGGCATAGGCGATCTATCCAATCAGAGGCTATAAAATTGTGTAATATAGTCCAAAAAGGGGTCGGCACTTCAGACCCCAGAAAGATTGCTTATCCTGCATCAGTAGCGCTTACGAGCCGAGACTGCTGACACCTTGGCATCGGGTTGGCAGCTTACAGTCCAACAGAATTGGACTGATCGCTCAAGCACATGACTAGTCTTAAGCTTAAAAGTTTTTTGGCTCAAATATCATCAAAGGTTACGGCGCAGTTCGCCAAAAACACTTTCTGGAATATTGAAAGAAGGTTGGGCTGAGTTGGATGAATAGAACAAATGTAATCTGTACTTTCTGGCCAAGACTCTATAAGAAGGGCATTGGCACTGATGATCTCACAATGACAACTTCATCATGATAGGTCTTCAGAGCTCCCTTCACCTATACAACCATATCAAAACATTTTTCCATAAATCGTGAAGAAGTCACTTGACATTACTTCAATGCAATTCAGAACAAAGCACCGAAAACTGCCACGACAGCAACCTTACTGCCACTTTTGAAAGCATTTATAGGCAGCACTCTAGTCAACGAATACCCCTCGGAAAATACCCATCCGAATTATAAAAGTCATGTGACCGACACACGTGTTCCCAATAGGCACGTGTTGCCAAGCATGAAACTGCGGGTTCCCCATAGTCCGGGTATCGAGCTTGCCTCAGATCTTTGTATCAAGATCTAAAAGATAGGCTGCAGACATGGTCGAGACTTGCAGTCCCACTAAATAGCTGAAGATTGCAGAAATCCCTCATAGCAAGAAACTTTCCCAGGTCCCTAGCTAGAACATCTTTCAAGCTTCAAACAATGCGGAGCCCATACGAGAGATCATCATGGCGATGACAACGGCGAGAATCACCCGAACCCGAAAATTCTATCCCAGACTGCTGAGAGACTCACAGAGGAACGTTGTACCACAGCAATCAGCCTCGCTGGTCGTGTCAGGGCTTGAGTCTCCGAGCACCAACTGAGAGCCCCCAATTATAGGAATCTCGGTCGCCGTTCGGCTGTGCGACTTCGCCCTCATCCTCCTGGGTTGGTTGGCGGCAAGTAAAGGGGATGGGCATGGGCCGTATAACAGGCTCGTCTGATGCTGACTCCACATTCCACCCACAACGTAGCAGCTGACTGTCTTCTCACAGTCCCACTGCAAATCGACAGTGAAAAGGTCTGTTTCTCAAATATAACTCAGGTAAGCTGGGCTGGCAGGCAGCTTCGCCTAACGAGGGTTCCAATGAAATGTTCCCTTCGACCTCAATTTGAGGCTAGTGTGCAATCTACCAATTTGCGCGTGCGTGATGATGAACATGGTGATGCGTCGAATCCATGAAGGCCCGAGTCGAGATTATCGGCCAGTCATGATCCTCATGGTGCGGCAGCTCTGATGCACGCACCTGGATATCGCGCGTGTGGGACAAGGCATCGTGAAGAATGGAGGATGAGGGATCGGGGACTTCGCGTTGGTGTTGGCCACGTCTCATCATGGTTGTGGGCGAAACAAACAAAGCTGGAGCCAAACCGATGCCGTGTTGGAATTATCCCTCGTAGGTTCGTGGCTCTGCGATGTTGGTGTTGAGGGGCCCGGCGCTCTCGGCTCTAGGCTCGGCCATTGTCCACGGATGCCATTTGCTGTAGCGTATGGAAGCACGACCCGCAGCGTTCCTGATTTCAGGCTATCAGGGGGACCACCACGGCGCGAAGATTGCGCTAATTTGCAGTCAAGCTTTTGCCAAGACTGCCAAGGAAGGGGCCATCGGCTGCCATCCCATGCCCTTTCGACTCTTCAGATCTAAACGTTGATTTTCTGCAGAGCGACGTTTGCCATCGTAAGTCCCCCGGGCAGCTTCGTAAGTGCTTAATTCTTACCGTTCGGGAGGGTGATAGGCAACGCCAATCACCGCCCCTTAAGCCTCACCGCACACCCCTGAAACCATGCACTGATGGCCAATGTCGCTTCTGTCCTCAATGGTGCTGGTGCCATTTGGATGATTGTGGGCAGGGTCAGGGGTCCACGTGCATGCTGTTCTCCCCGATGCGGCCTCTTTGGTAAATTTGTCTTCCTCTCACCCACGCACATCTACTGGTCGATCAGCCGCAGGCCTGCATGAAAACTGCGGTGCTCCTCGTTTGCTGCTTGTTGCTGTTGCGTAGGCCCCTTAGGGTGTCCTGACGAATGAACGAATGTCACTTTAGTCTGGTCTGCCAGCGCAGGTAGGTAGCCATACCGCCGCCGCTCCTACTTACTGAATGCAGGTTAAATTGAGGCTTCTCGTGGGTGGTGTCTCGGCGCAGAGGTCAGAGTTTGGAAGGGTCTCCTAAAAGATCCCCTCAGCCTTAACGATGGTTTGTACACCATTGGCTCCTTCCTTCTCTAGACCATTGCGTTGGATTCCCTCTCAAACACGCAAGGAACCCACGAAGCGTGGCGCATCAATCTCATCCTTTACGAAAGGGATTTGCCCCGGCTCTCGTACCCTGGCCATTACTGGTTCGCGTGTGGTCCTTCCTAGAACAATCTGGGGACGAGGAGCACTGGCACTCTGGCACACCAGCTTGTATATTAGCTGCGACGCCCTCGTGCTCCCACCAGAAACCTGTCTCACTCTTACCTTCTCGAGAACGCTCTGTCGAAAAAGAAACTTTGGCTTACAGATATGACCACACTTCAACCATTCACTCCTTCCTCTCTTTGATAACCTGTCTTACTTCGTCACCAACCACTCATCCACCCTGGCCGTTCAGAAGCGCCTTTGACCACTTTTTCCTCAACAGGCAAACTTACTTTCTCTTCTGAATATATCCTCCGACTCGGAGCAAATTACCACTATGGATATCGTTCTCGATGCTCGAAATATTCTCAACAATACCTCGAAAAACATACTCGAAGCCGGGAGAGCTCACAGGTCCCGACCTCACATAACTTCACTAGAGAATGGCTCGATCTCTAATCTCGCCCCTTTCGGCGCCCTCATTATCAGCATAATATTCGTCATCTACTTCTTCATTCGGTTCTACCTACTCGAAGGCTACCTACTGAAAAAGATCTATGGGAAGACGTATACGAGTATGAGCGAGATCGTTCGGAGGGGTTTTGTGAATCACCACATTGCGGGAGCGACGAAACTTACTATTCTGATATTCGCGGCATATCCTTTTATTGATGTCGCCTTTGGGTCTTCAAATTTGCATTCGCCATTCGCTGGATCAAAATATGTCACTCAAGGAGATATGTTGATTGTCGCCGCACAGGCCTTGATGGCGATGTATGTTTTCGAACTGTTCTACAGACCGAAGATTTCGCCAGTCAGCGCTGGGCATCATATAGGGACGATTATGGTCGGACAATCGGCTATTGCCATTTCTCTAAATTGGATCCACGAGAAGGACGCAACAATCGAGTTCATTCTTTGCACAGTCTGGGGTACGTGTCTTTCTGTAAAATATCCCCATTAGCAATAACTAACAACGATATCTAGGTGCCTTTGACATTGTCTCCGAATTCCTTCCTCATATCTCCATCATCCTGTATCGAGTTTACCCTACGCGCCACAACTTTCTCCGAAAGCTCTTCCGACTTTCGGCACTCACCACGTTAACTGGAACTGTCGCAGAGACAATCGTTACAATGTGGCTGTTTGGAACCCTTTGGGATCGATGGACGCTAGCATTCAAGGTCGTCACTCCACTACTTCACGTCCTGTTTATGTCCTGCCAAATGTGGGGGAGCTGGAATTTCTACAAGATGTACAAGCGACAGGAGCAGCTATTGGCTAGACAGAATGGAAAAGGAGATGTGGAATTGGCATCATCAAAGGAGGCAGATCCCGAGTCATCAGAAACACCAAAGAAGGCAGATTCGATTGCAATTTCAGACGCAGAAGTGGCATCAACATCGCAAGGATCCCAGGAGAATTTAACGCATACGCATCCTACAACCCAACAACGCACATTATGCTAGTCACACCGACAGCACTTTCATTCTCTCCTCGAAAAATCTCTTTCTTTTAGCAGCATTCACGGCGAGTAGGGCATTATCGGCATAGGGCGGCGCATTCATTTTCCAGCGCGGTGTTCAGGACTGGGTTCTGGTTTTCGTGTGTGCAATTGTACATTCACGGTTCTTCAAGCTTTTCGCGGTATAAAGTTTATTATAGATGTTCAAGCTGTACAGTATTACGTTTCGACAGCCTTCACCGGCGTTTGCAGATACGCTACATTACGTTCAATGGCAAAATTAGAGAAAATCATTCAAGTAATGGCAATCACGTTGTTTTCCAAAATCCAGACTTTTTCCGCGTATCTCAACATCGCAAATGTGAATGATGCAAGTCCGAGGATGTCCACGAGTGAGACCTTTCGAAAGTGAGACCTACCTTTTTGACAGCGGGAGTATAACATCTCGGTATTCAGCGAATCTAGACCCCTCTACGCCACGGTCGCTCGACCGAGGAACCAAAAGCAACCAGTTAGATGCCGCCAATCACGCACGACATTTGAGATGAATATTGTGTATCTGGAACATTTGTAGAATTTTTCGAGAATTGGACGATTAGAGAAACTTTGAACGTGCCTGCTGAGCTGTGCGTGACATGTGAATTGGTTGAATTGCAGATTCGCAAGTTGCTAGATCTAGAATCGCGAGGGAGCTGCAGTGCGACGGGCGCGTTTGTCACGGTGTGCGGATTTTGTTCAGCTTGCATTGTGTGCTTTCGATAGTTCCATTTTTGTGTAAAAGACTCGGGGTCGAGGCCTAAAGGGCATTGAGATCTCGTCGTTAGATCTTTTGAGGGACGGTGGGAGAATGAGGTTATTTTCCACCTATCCTTACTTGGCCCGAGGCTCTCTCAATCGGGGGAAATCGCTTCAGAAATTCCAAATACGATTGAGGCTGCAGTGGCATGTCACAGAGGGATTTTGTTTGGGTCCCGCTATATCGGGATTTGAATTCGGCTTGTTTCTGGGGAAATAGAGGTCACTGTGAATGTTGCGAATGTCATCATGTACGAGCCTCATCACCCGTTTTCCGTCCCAATGATCTGATACCCTATCTTTTTTTTTAAAAAAATTACTCAAACGTTTCTATTCACAATCGTATTTTAATCTCGAGATGTCATCACAAACGAGCCGCAGTCGCAATTCGTGCGCAAAAGTGCAAATAAGGTTACCGACTAAGGTCTTCCTTCCCGATCTCAGTAAGAGCTTGAATTAGGGCGGGGGATTTTCCGAGATGCTTTCCAGGGATTTCATCCTCTCAGGGTCTTCTGTCGTTTTCTAAATTTCTTGGCGATGCTTCTTGGTGGATCTTGAGTATCTTGGTGGTGTGGGGGAAAAGTGGTTCTGGGAACATTGGATTTTCTCCTGCGAGAAATTTGGGGCTAGAGTTTGGGACGGCTCGGGAGTCGGGTATCAGGATGAGGAGAGTTCGGGTATCGGGGAATTAGGACGGGATTATTGCGCATCTGAGGTGAGGGGATGTGGGAATGAGACTGCATGTGGGGTCTTCATTACTTGGTGGGGTAATTGTTTGAGATGGCTAGAACACTGCCGAGATTGATGTGGTTGTTTACGGGTGATTTGATGAGCGTGAAGTTTGAGATTGAGAGTGCTGATGTTGGTTTTCCTTGCTGGCACGAATCGCTGTCGCCGAAGGATGTCCACAGAGGCTACCTTTCGTGAGATCTTTACTCACTGTCGATGTGCTACAAGCATCAAACAATTGCATACATGAGATAGGTTCCAGTTGCCCATCATGCTGGCTTTTGTTGTATGCAAAACAATAAGCAAAAGAAACAACTCCCTGATTGTCACGCGCTTGAAGTCCAACGATGAAGTTCATGGCCACGATCTCAAACTATCCGATTGCCCATTGCTCTGAGGATCTAGCTGCCCCTTAATCCGATGACATCCAACTTCATCTCCCACTTGAAATTTTCATTCCTTGAATATAAAATAAGAGCTCATGCACTCCCATCACAAATCCTTCCAACATTTCGCAGCCTCGTGGTTATCATTTCAAGAATAATGCCTTGTTCGTACGAGAATCCTTCAGCTCGTCTATCTCCGATGTTACCCAGGTCTTATTTTTGGACTTATGTCAGCGCAAAGGAGGCACGGTCAGCCTAAGCCTCGGCGAAAGAGCTTATGAGGCTCGTGATATGCATATTTACATGAGCTTGTTTCAAAGTATGTTGGACTTAGTCGGTGTCAATAGTTCTTGACAATCTTTGCTGTTTTATCTATGTTGTGTGGATTTTCAATGCTTTTCAGGGGACGGTACCTCGTTTGAAGTTTCAGCAACGAGCACCAGCGCATCGAGAAATTGACTCCATATTCGATTCAAATTGAAAGTTTGCTAATTTGCGGTTTCGTCCGGATCGTATTCGATCGTGGAATCAAGTCTTTGATAAGATCGAAGTGGTTTCTTTGGGGCAAGCGTCTCGTGGGATATGCCGTGCTTGCAATTGCCTAGGCATGGTCCTTGTCATACTTTCTTCAAGAGTTTCACATCGATCATGTATATCATCGGATTTGATGCGCTATCGGGCTTTCCGAGCGGAGTTGTTCGAGTAGAACGCGTTGGAATTTTAGAAAGTTAAATTGGGAGTGGTCAAGTGTGAGCGCACTGACCACCCAATTCCCGTCTTGCAGGACGCTGTCGATCGAAGAGTTGAAGCCATCTTTTGAAAAGATCAAGTTTATGAACTACTGGAAAAAAAATAAGAAGTCTTCAAGAAGAACAGAAATCAACAGTGGAACCTGAGCCTGAGCCTCACGTGATGGCAGCAGTACCATGTGCAGCCCCACTTGCCGATCTCCAAAGACAATCCTCTTTTCTCAGAATCCCATCTACGGGTATCCCGATTTCTACGGGTAAAACAGACTTGTACATGGCTAGAGACATTGCGCATTCTGCATATAGGCTTTACAAACCCCGGAACGTGGTAAAAAGTACATGCAGAAGTCGTGGCAGTGAACGGGCGTTACCGAAGCGCGATGGGCGTCGCTCTTTCTAAATCTTCACGATCGGACCAACGACAGGCGAACTGACGTCTACGATCATGGCCAGCTCACCATGTACAGCAAGTGCAGAAAAAAGATAGCCCCTCTGTCTCGGTCTCGGCCGCTACTTCCATAATGCCCACGATAACAGGAAAGACAGAACTCACCCAGCTGCCGGGCCAGCTCGAAATGCAGTATTTCTCTATAAAGTAGAAAGGAAGCTACAAACTGCTTTTTTTGCTGTGCACATGTGTGCTGTCCACAATCTGATAATGGATCCCCAGCATCAGGAGCATGCTCGGCAACTCTCAGAGGTCCGTAGGCGATGTTGTTGACTCCTCCTTGTCCTACCCTTCATGTTTACCCTTTGCATATATATACACCAAGCTGAATATCTGTGGGCAAATTCTAGTTCCGACAACGCTCTTCCGAGCACCAGAATTCTCAGCGGCAGCAAGCTATGGTAAGTGACGGCCCGATTCAGAACGGCTACGATACAGCTATGGGATCGGGGGCATCAAGCCACGGCGGCCAAACCCTCAGTGGGGATCCTCTCATGTACCCCGGTTTATATTCACCGAGCGGACATGATATAATGAAAATACTGGTGAGTTGGGCGTTTATGATACATCTACAATCTAATTGGTGGAAACTGTGGCGGAAACTGCTCCAGCACATCTTTGTATTGCTGCAGCCTCTGAGGTTTGGAATGCGGTTCTTTCTTAGACATCCTGTCTCCCTTGCGTTCCCCACGTCGTGACCAACTGAATCTTGACCTCAGGTCGACGTCCGCCAACGTCCAAACCCAACCTACGAACTCGGAGCCATCGACGACGGAGTCGCCCTCGTCCTCTGCGACGCCGAAGTCCCCGACCTCCCCATCATCTACTGCACTCTCCCCTTCCAAATGCTCACCGGCTACACCGATCGCGAAGTCCTCCACAGAAACTGCCGCTTCCTCCAATTCCCGCCTGCAAACTCAAGCACTTCGCAAACCATCAGCCCGCAACAGCAAATAATGAACATGAGATCCAGGGTCGAGCTGAAAGAGAAGATTTCCAAAGGAGAGGAGGCACAGGTCAGGCTCGTGAATTACAGAAAAGATGGTTCGGTGTTTGAGAATATATTGACTATTATCCCGACTTCGCTTAGTACTCTAGAAGGACAAACTCGGCAATATTTTATTGGGTTTCAGGCTTCGAATGCGTGGGTCAATTGAACGTGGGGAGGTCACAAGAATGTGAATATACTCTATAGGTGGAGGTCAATCATATTTTCGGGTAGTGGTTTGTGATGATACCCATGCTTCGAGGCAGAATTATAGGCAACAAGGATATTGGCATGGCGTCTGCGGCCGTGGGATTTTGTAATCGAAGCTTCAATCATGGGGATGATGTGGAAGGTAGTACCGGTATTGCTCCTGGGTTATTTTCTGTGAATACATGTAGCACGGAATAAATATGGGGCAATTGCAGTCTGCAATGACATGGTTAGAGCAAGCATTGTGGGAGTAGGGTATATTGATCAATGGGCTCTGGAAAAATGGCAAGATTCAGTACCATAATATATAACTTGCATGCCGAGACATTTACCGATATTCTTTCAACCTCGACCAAAGTTTGGCCGTATCAATTGACTGTGTCAAGTTGGAGGGAAAACTTTACATGAGAAGTAATACGGCAGTTGTTGTCATTGGTTTCCTCAAGGTTTGATATCGCCTAAATATTCTAAATTGCCTCGCACAGCATTTGACCTATAGCACTTTAATTCGCAAGTGGTCACGCAAGTGACTTTAAGTTACAGACTCCACTGATATTTGAACTGGCTTACGCGCTTCAATATTTCAGCCATAGTGGAATATTCTGCTGTCATTTCGTCTGACCTGGACGTGAGTTTATGCTTCAAAGTCTGCCTTGAATGGTAGGTTTCCATGTAAGGCACCTTCTGTTATTAGCGAGCTGTGCTGCATTTGAGGCATTTGAATCTGATAAGGTAATTTCTGGTATAGGTATACTACATAGAATGGTGTAAAGGAAATAGAAAATAAAATGTCTAAAGATACCACCACTATAGACCTAGTCTTGTGTACCATATAGAACACGAAAAGAACAATACTGATCCTTCCGAAGCCCAATGTCCCTCTTCCCAGCGACTCTCCGACGAAGACAACATGGAAAAGCGCTTGAGTAAGTGCTGGAGTTGAGTAATCCTTGACCTAATTCCTCCACCATTGTAGGAAGATATGGCACCTAGCTTCTACTACTTGAAAGCTCTGCCAACTTCGCGAATCAGATGAAAACCAAGGAAACGGCTCCAAATTCTTGTAGCACCTTTAGATTCTTGCTTGCAAATTAGATGTTGATTACAAATTCCATCCAAATAACACCACCATCTATCTCCAATTACAGGATATCCGCAAATATTCCCAACTCCTGGCTATCAAGTACAGCGCATATGTGCACATCCACCCATTTCCCGATTTCCAGACACCAATTACTATTGATTACAAATTATCCTTCCCTGCGATATTATTTGCATCATTGTAATTCCGAAACGTTTGATCCTAGTCCTGGTCTCTGATTATTCTGATTCTGGTTCACTGGTAAAGTCGTAGGCACGGGGCCTGCATGTGTAGCACTAGGAGCACCCTCTCCCATCTCAGTCGGTAATGTCGTAGGCACGGGACCTGCATGTGTAGCACTGGGACCACCCTCTCCCATCTCAGTCGGTAATGTCGTAGGCACCGGACCAGCATGCGTAGCACTAGCACCATTTCCCATCTCACTGATATTCTCTACTGGTCCCTTGTTATCCTGATATGTTTGTTCCTGAGCGGCCAAATTACTCGTCAAATCAGTTCCTCCAGTCGTTTGTGGGGAGACGATTGCGGCGTGTGAAGGCATAGGTGAGGACATTGGAGAAACAGCAGAGAGTGTTCGACCTGGCATGTCTGGCGCGGGGGTTTGGGATGGGGTTGGAACCCATCCTGGTTGTGGTGATAAAGTGGGATTATATGGTTGTTGCTGCTGCTGCTGGAAATCTGGTGCTGGGCTTTGGGGATACACAGGTGGTGGTTGCTGGAATTGTTGCTGTTGATTCGGGTCATTGTATTTATGCTCCTGTCCTGGAGCGAAATATCCCTGTTGTGGAACTTGAACAGGCACAGCAGCACCGACCACTCCTGGGGGACCCATAGGTTGCATACCTCCCATCGGTGGTTGGTTCGCAATAGATTGTTGCATGCCTTGTTGAGCTGCTAGATTTCGCTTGTTGCGTCGCTTCTTCATTAGGAGGAGGAAGACGACTACTGCGATTACGCCGAGGAGGAAGAGTACGCCCACTACTACACCAGCGATCCAGACGTAGGATCTGACGGTTTTTGTGGTGCTTGTGTATGAGCTTGGGGTGTATGAGTAGGTTGGGTAGGATGATGTAGCTGTTGCAAGCTCTGAAGGGAAAGTGCGGTAGACTGATGTCGCTCCTGAGTTGTATGCACATCCTATCCATGTTACTGGACTTGAGTCTCCCACTGAGAATGCTACATAGTCGGTGTTGCATGCGTAGAGACTACCCAAGTCAGAAATTGAAAGCCATCATTGTAAAGTCTCTGTACTGACCATGAGACTCTTGTAGAGGGGTAAATGGCGACTGTCCCACTACATGCTGTTGCGAAGTCGGTCCTCGAGCATCCATCTGTAGCAGGACAACAAGCACCGTATTTGCCAGAAGTGGAGAAGGCATTGCCGCGGGTACAGCTTTCGGTATCCCCTGATACTATGTCAATTGTGTCCTAATTCGCGTAAAAATATACTTGAACTTACAAGTTAGATATCCTGAAGATCGGAAATACCCAACAAATCCCGGATCTGAAATTTGTCTCTCCAAAATAGGAGCAGGAGTGATCATGGGTTGGCTAGGATGATCACCTCCCAGTGCTGAAGCAACTACTGAAGACACACACGCCAAAGCAGTCGCAAAGGCGATTTTCGACATCTTGAAGACTTGACGATAGATGAACGACGCGTTGAAAGAATAGGGCCAAGAAACCAAAAAGTCGGAACCCTCCTTGGGGTTGACCTGCCATATCACTCAACTCATGTCACCCAAGCACACGGCACAGCCCCGTATCACGGCTTGTTTTTTATTATTGCCCACATTCGCCCTGACAGAAGATTGGTCGTGGAGCCCTCGTGGCTGAGATTGTGTAGCGAAAGAGGAAATGGCAATTGCGCTTGGCGTGTTGAGGCTCAAAAGAGACGAATTGGCAAGAGCCGCTTAGGCAGTTGGGCTGAGAGCTGAAACCCAAAAGAGATTTTCGGAGCCCAGATGCTTGCCATTTGCACTGAAGATCAGGAGGAGCCCTGTCGTGCATAACGCGAGATGTGATGTGGCATTGCGGAGCTGAATATCTTAAAATCCAGGGACGAGATCATGCGACACTTCACTTGTTGTTTACGGTAGAGTTTGAAAAAGAGAGATATCAGTGTTTGCAGCAGTAGCAGCCACTGTTTGAGTACCAGCACTTACTCTAGCGCGTATCTCTATGAAAAGTGAGAAGAAATTGTGCGATTCTTTATACGCAAAACCTTGTGTAGGAGGAGCAGGTCGGAAAAATAAGATGACAAGAGATGGCCCGAGCCGATCACCAACATCCCGGCAAGCAGGCGGTTGGCCACAAAGGGCATCAAAAGCTTCATACTGTCGCAGGGACTCAACATCCCCTTTTTGAGAGGAATTGAATTCCGATTAAGGGTAGACTTCACCTCCTTTCTCACAAATTTGTTGGTTTGAACAAGCTTGTTTCGTGCAGTTCTAAACCAAAAGTTAAACACGGAGCACTCTATCCAGTAAATCTACGCGAAGGGTAGGGATACCAATTCTATATTTAGATGTGCTCAAGAATCGCTCACGGTCTAGAGAAATGTTTTTGGCAGCATATTATCTCGATCTGAGATGTTCTATAACTTAAGCAAATTGAAGATTACACGTATAACCAAGAGATTTGGAAGCCGTATTTTGGATTGCTCCTTCCTCTAATACCAAGGACCACTAATTCATTTCTGTTTACTCGTTTAAACTTCCGTCAAACGCGAAACTATTGATATCCTCGAGCTGCAATACCGAGTGTTTCTCCAGCATACTGAATATTATGTCAAATAGCAAAGAAATCAATTGATAGCCAATATTGAAGCTTTTACCTCGAGAATATTTGGTATGGTTGAGCAGAGGTACCACTGGTTCCAAGCTCTGGGAGCTTTGCCACTCGGCATGGTAGTTTTTGGCCGCAAATCTGGTGATCTCGTCTAGCAAAATCTGAGGCAAGGAACAAGAACGGTTTGAGGATCTAGTCATATTATGTCATGCAAGCACGCTCCTCTATTCGCCGCTATATCGTACAAGAGCAAGCTATGCATTCATCTCAACGCCTCAACGCCATTTTACGCTCTCTCGCTTCCCCTTAGTCTAACCGCCTGACCATACTTTTGGAGTTTGGTGATAAGCTGATCACCCTGCTTAACAACATCGTTATACTGCTTGTTCTTCGAATCTGGTCGGTTTGTTTCGATTATACCCTTCCCAGTCACACGGTCGATAGTGCAAGGAATTCGCTCAGCAGCAATAAATTTGGCTAAATCACTATATGGGATTAGCATTGATCAGAATATACGCTTAAGAGAAGCTTACCGGTCCAAGAAGTCGACTGAGACACCAAAGTCATTGGCCATGCTCTCAAGGCCGACCACTCGGTAACTCTGCAAAAGTTGTTGGTAAGCACGGAGACGCATCTCTCGCACGAACCATCCTCGGTGTTCGTAGAGGTATCGGTCTTGGCTGAGGAAGTTAACCTCAACAGCTGCCAGAGCGCCGAAGAAAGAGCGATAGCTTCCCGTGTACAGACTACCAACCAATTCTGCGAGTGGTGAGAAGTCAACAGCAACCTCGGCTTCTGGTTGGTCGCTTCCAAGAGTTGTGAGATTGACAGCGGTCTTCGCACCTCCTGGAGTTGCGCTTGATACATCTTTCATCTCCTGATCTGCTCCTGGACCTGCCGAGATGGCTCCTGAGAGTGCCAAAAGCTTGTCCTCCCCATCGCCCAGAATAGCCTTGATCTCTGGCGCATCAACAACCTTTGACTTGAAATCAACCCGCTTCAGCGAAACAGATCCAGCCAAGACTGCGTAAACCACGAGCGAAGAGTATGAGCATAGCTCGTAACTGGTAAATGTTGAAAGACTGTCGAGAAGTAAGGGTGCAGCCAAGTCGTAAGATCTGGTGGTAAGAAGGTAAAGTCCTTGGTATGCCTTTAATCGATTTCTTCGGTCCCAATCTCCTCCACTCTCGACCAAAGCCTTTGCTCGATCAACGTGCTTCTTCACCAGGAGCTTGTCGCCATAGAATAACCCAACGCGAATTATGGCAAGCACAAGATCGATTTTGGTTCCTAGAACGCCAGTCTTTTCGAATACTTCTTCGTAAGCTGCAATTGCACGATCCTGGTGATAGATGTTAGTATGCTATGACCTCTAATCCACATGGAGCTTTCCCACCTTGTCACCAACTCGAGCCCAAAACTCTGCTCTCTTTCCTCGTGCAGCTTGTACTTCCATATCTCCAGCCTTCTCTGCGGCTTCCTCTTCTTCCTTCTTGTAACCTTCTAACTCCTCATCATTCTCCTTCTTCAGCTTTTCGTAAAGAGACTCATCCCACGGTAGATCAACCTTAGGTATTGAGTTCTTGCTTGCCACCATACCAGCTGCGCTCGGCTTTCGTCCAGTGGGTTTGGTAGAATGTGAAGAGCTCTCTCCAGTGGCGTTCAGGATACCTTCTGATGGATGTGCCAAGTACCGGTACAGAGGCGCCATCTTGTGTTCGGTGATTGCATCTTGAAGACTCTTTAGGGACGATTGTTGATTTGATTTTGAGGAGGATGGGTTGGTAATGGTGAAGATGTGTTGTGAGAGAGGGAGGAGAGGGTATTTCGCATATTGAGGATCGGAACCCATTATGGGCTATCGGCGGGTGGTCTGGGGAGTGGAAGGGTAGGAAGATGCGACGGATGCGGTGATGGTGGCTTTCTGTTCGTTGTTTGGAAGCTTTATTGAATTGTTGTTTGTCGGCCTTTTGGCTTTGAAGCTGGAGCTCCCCATCCAGGCACTAGCGCGACGCGAGTCATCTTCAGGCCTGGGATTCTAAACGTGACCTCACAACTCTATGAATTTATTGTAAAACACCGACGACACCAATTCGAATACATTTTCACATCTTTTGAAAGAAATCTTTGACCTGTGCAAATCTCATTCTTGAAATTCTGCAACATGGCTGGCGAGGACGCTTCCTCCCCAGTGGAGGACCAGCCCCAGATCTTCAATGCTCACAAGCTTGAACCCGCGAAGAAGCGCAAGAGATCACGATCGCCCTCAGCTTCAGCTCCCAAGCGCCTAGACTCTCGAAGAGAAATTGATCGTACACACTCACCTTCAAACCCTCTGAAGCGACAACGAACACCGGAAGCTGAACCTGCACCTCGAAAACAAAAGCGTCCAGGACAGCGAGCTCGGATTACGGATGCGGAGCAAGAACATATCAGACAAAAGAAATTGGAACGTGAGAAGGAACTCGAACTTGCTGCTCAAAAATCAGGAATCCATGATGCAGTCAAGCAACATTACAATGCCGTTCCAGAACGAGGCCGAGATTGGCGCAAAACGGACAGTCGCATCAAAGGGCTTCGAAGCTTCAATAATTGGGTCAAGAGCACCATTATCCAGAAATTCTCTCCAAATGAAGACTACACACCAGGAGCACAAGAGCGCGGTGGAATGGTTTTTGCAGAAGGTCCGTCAGAGGCTAAGGGTCTTCTGGTACTAGACATCGGCTGTGGAAAAGGAGGTGATTTAGGAAAGTGGCAGCAAGCACCACAAAATGTGGAACTCTACGTCGGTTTGGATCCAGCAGATGTCTCTATCGACCAAGCGAAGGAGAGATACAGACAGATGTCAAGTCGTGGAGGAGGTGGTCGTGGGGGAAGAGGTCGAGGAGGATATCAGAACCGCCCACCTCCACGTCTATTCCAAGCAGAGTTCTATGCGCAGGACTGCTTTGGAGAATCTATTCAGAGAATAAATTTGATTAGAGATGTCGGCTTTGACGGTTCGGGTGGTCCCTCACGATTTGGGGGTGGTGGATTCGATGTTGTGAGCATGATGTTCTGCATGCATTATGCTTTTGAAAGCGAAGAGAAGGCTCGCATGATGCTGGCCAACGTTGCTGGCGCACTCAAGAAGGGCGGAAGACTTATTGGCTGTATACCAAATTCCGATGTCATCAGTGAGAAGGTTCGAAAGTTCAATGCACGCATAGAGGCAAAGCCCGAGGAAGCAAAGCCTGGAGAGGATGGAGAGAAATCCGACAGCAAAGCATTGGTAGTGGCCGAAAAGGAAGAAGGCGAGGCAGAAGAAACTGCTGAATGGGGTAACGATATTTACCGCGTTCGCTTTCCTGGAAAGACCCCATCTGACGGCATATTCCGACCTCCGTTTGGTCAAAAGTACAACTACTTCCTTCACGAAGCAGTTGAGGAAGTTCCAGAATATGTTGTACCATGGGGTGTCTTTCGATCTCTTGCTGAAGATTTCAACCTCGAGTTGCAATACCACAAGACGTTTGACGAGATCTGGGAGACTGAGAAGGATGACGAGACACTTGGGCCCCTGAGTGAGCGCATGGGTGTCAGACAACGAGGCCGTGGTCCACTTCTTGTCAGTAGTGAGGAGATGGAGGCTGCTAGCTTCTATGTAGCCTTCTGTTTTTACAAGGTCTAAAGAGGCACGGGTTGACATGGCATGGGATTGCATGGCATTGTACGCTATAGGGCGATTTATGCATGGAGAATGGGGGCTATTCTCTCCGGCGTTGATTTATACCTTATTTCGAGCCGTGATCCTTACGCAAAGAAAATCCTGCAGCATGCTTGGAGTTAACGGGGTATCTACAAACGCCAAAGATGGCAATTTGCTATGGCACTTAAAAAACATCAAATTAACTTTGCCAATTTAAAACTATTAAGTCTTGTACATTCCCGTATACTCTCGATGCAACTAGGAACGTGATTACATAAAAAGTTCATCTCAAGCATCTCAAGCATCTCAAGGATTTGACAAGCCAAGCCCACGTTCTTCCACCATCACATCCATAAGCATTCTCTCCTTGTAGAGTATGACGGCTCAAGTGTTTTCCACACTAGCATAACGCACAACCTAGGAACACCATCTACTACTTGTGCCACACTGTTACCTTCGCTTGCTCATAATTTTCGAGAACCTAGAGGTAAGCCTTATCAGCTTCGACAAACCCTTCGGGTTCACTTTGTATCACAGCACGGCTGTCGGCTTCACCGAAACATGAGCGCTTTCCCCAAGTAGGGCGTTTGGTGGCAATGCATGAGTAAACTACCCATCGAACATGCTGGAAGCTCAAGCATTAGTATGTAGCTTGATTCGAAAGAATATTTTTGTATTAGATCAACATTGACGCAAGTGAAATCTGTTTGGTCTTCAACAATCTCGGCAATAAGTGAGAGTGTAATACAAAAGCACACCGCAGATCATCATCGAGAGAATAGAGCTATAGTATTCTAGAAACAAGTACCGTCATCAAGTACTGTCTAAAAACAGGGTATCATACAAATATCCAGCATCTCCCCAGCACAATTGAACTGAGAAGAAACGAAGTGACGTGACCCTCCCATCATTTTTGAAGCTCAAGCCAACTCATCAATCATAAAAAGAAAATTCATCACACATAGCAAAACAAAGCATAATATCAAAAAATCAAGCACAGCAAACGCAAAATATTCTCCTCGCTATGCAATAATGAGCTGCAACGAATATTAGTATAGGTACTATCAACAAATCTCAAGAGAAGAGGACGCCCATACCTCAATGAGTCGATCTGTTAGCGCGGTGATTTGTCTTTCCTCCATTTGGTCTCTCTGTACGTGGAATGTGGCAGAGCGCCAGAGACCTCCGAAACCAATCCCATCTAGCACATCTTCTAACATCTCTGCTGTATCTACCCCCCTGAAAATTTGGGGTTCGAGGTCAATGTTCGCAGTAGCTGGTGAGCAGATTCGAGGGTTGAAGCATTTTGGCAAGTGAGGAGGACATCTTCGAGGATACGAATTATGGGAGCACAGCTGGAAATATGTTAGTATACCACCATAGTTAAGTAGTGGGGAAGTGTTTTCTTACAGATGAAGGATGACGGTAGGTCTCTTTTGAGCGACTCGTGTGAGCCAAAGAAGACCCCGATTTTGGACCGATTCTTCTAGATGTCGGAAATCTACGATGCCAATTGCAACATTCAACAGCAACTCTTTATCCTTGACCAAATCCATGTCTACAAGGCGTTCCATGTCTTCTGATGATGCATATTCTCCCAAACTTGAGTGGTTGTTGTTCCAGAGAGAGTCCTTGGCTTCCAGCGGATTCATAGCACGACCCATCAGTATTCCCAGGTAGGGCATAATTGAAAGGTCTTTTGGAAATTTTGTTCCTTTGGCAATGTGAGATGTTGTGGTTTCTAAGAAAGTAGATACCACGCGACCACCCACAGCTTTCGTAACAGAGTCCGTTAGGCCCTTTACCAAAGTAGCGCAGACCGCAAAGTGGAAGCTTTCATGGTTGAAGTGGATGCCGTACATCTCATCGAGCTGTACTGCTACATCTTCTAGCGGCAATCGCCCTTGCAAGAGGACCGATACCATTTTGCCATCTCTGAAATCGCCAGATGTTGCAATATTGTTCAGGACAGCGTCGAGGAACAAAGCTGTGCAATTGAAGAGCGGTAGAGGAACAAGTCTGACGAGGGATAGGGCAAGCCAGAAGAGCTGAAGACCATAACGAGAAGCTGAAGGAAGCTTGTCCATCATCTTCGTTAGTGAAGTTACGATTGCAATGAGCATTTCGCTATCTCCTTCCTCCATGAACCGACTGATGCTGTTTCGAAGAGCAACGAGGACCTGATATAGCAGATCATCATCCACGTCTTCGCGAGCCAAACAGCCCATGACAGTGAAAGCTCGAGGTTGAATGGCAGGGTTGCTTTGGAATGCAGTGCTTGCAACTAAACTCATCCATCTAGATCGCCATGCATTTGACATGTCAACCGATGGTGCAGCTACTGTGCTTATTTCAGACAATAGAATGGCAAGGGACTCGGTAGCGTTTAAAGCTGGTATGCCAGAATCTTGCAGTGACGAGATCGACACACCGTCGCGGAGAGATAGGTTGAATAAGGAGTCGTTCTGAGGCTCTGACATCGAAAGTAAAATGCTCTTCAGGCGAACGAGTTTGGTCTCTTCGAGAGGAAACGTCGTGCACATTGCATGGACGGTATTTACCAGTAAGCGATGGACCATAAGCCTAATCTCAGCTGATCCAGTATTTGCGAGCATAGTTACGAGGTGGAACAGCTCGGGAAGGTAGAGCTGTGATTGAACACCACTGTCGAAGGAAGTAGATAAGCAGAGACGGAGAATCACGCAGACTTCGCCCCAGACTGTGTTATCTGGTAGATGCCGCGTTGGGCGCAGAGAGCTTCTGTTGAGAGCTTTTCTGAGACGAGATAGGAGTTTGCCGCGGATAGTGACAGTCCCTAGAGAAGCAATAATTGACCCAAGAATCTCTGTGCGCTCATCATCAATGCCAAATCCTAGAGCAGCTTTCGAAACTTCCTCTAGGAATATGTCTGTGTATGTTTCGTCTCGACAAATGATAGGCCATATTTTGAGCTCAAGAGTGGTGCTAAGAGTTACATCGGAGATAGCAACGTCGATAAGTTTACGGAAGATGGCAGCGACCTTCTCTCTTGCTTTATCGCTGTCTGCATCGGTTGGCATAAGACTTGTTCTTAGACTTGGTAGCCAAGGCGCCATGTATGCTAAACTTAGAGGCCTTTGGGAATAGGGAAAGCTTTCCCACCCAACGAAGAACTCGTTTAAGAAGTCTACAGTAAGTTGGGGTTCGGATCGTGCAAGTTGATGACTGATATCGATGATAAAGCGAGATGGATTTAATGGTACACAAAGTTCTGTAGAAGTTAGTACGGGTTCAACCTAGAAAACTTTCGTGGACGAACCTTTGGTGCTCATAAATTTAGAATCTGCCGCAAATTTAAAGGCTCTGCAAAGAGCACACAACAAATTATAAGAAGCAAGACGGAGGACTTGGTCAGAACTAGCCATGTTCGTCAGAGCAATATTTAAGAGAGTACCAGGCACGTCTTGTGGTCGAACGAGCCTCTCAAAAGATTTGAGTGTTCTCAATTCCTTCCCGTACTTGGCCTTCGCTCCACGAATAGCCTGCAAAACATCAGGTTTTCTTGGACTGGTGAAATACATCACTATCTTTCCATTTTCGGTACGAAGTCCGAACGCAGAATCGTCCTCCGTCTGAATCGATGTTGGTGCTTCGTCAACTTCAGAGAGGCGGAAGATGTCATTGACTGTCGCGTGCAATCTCAAGCCAGGCACAACCTCTTGTTTCTTCGTTGTGGTGACCTGGACGAACTGACTGCCAACTTTGATGACGACTTCAACTTTGCCTTTGGTCTTTGAAAGTCTGGTGATAGGCTGAAAGACGTATCGTGTGTCTGTCACGACACTAATTGTCTCCTTGGGCAGATGTAGTTGGCTAAGATGGAAGTGAGCTTGAAGATCCTGTAGACTGCCAATCAAGTGATAGTCGACGTTCTTCGGATGAAATGCGCTGATCTCGCTCTTGGCAGCTAACCGTAAGATTCGGCGAAAGCATTTTCTGAAAGCACTGTTCATGTTGTACACAAACACCCGTGCCAATTGCTTCGAGAGCTCTGTAGGGGTCAACAGATCCAATTGACGGAACAATGCATCTTGTGGTTCGTTTTGGCCATTGTAGCAAGTTGCGTCAATCAGTATACCGAAGGGTCGGTGCCACATACGACTAGCAATCTTCAGGTAACCAAAAAGCAGTAGTTCGTAGTCGACAGTCTCCGTGTCAATATTGCGAAGTATGATACAGATCATGGGCAGCCCGTCCTTACTTTCTCCTCCATCATAGACTGCGCGAGTGGATACAAGGGACTCGGTATTTCTGCCAGCATTCCTCAACATGAAATGTTGGAAGCGAGAATACGAAGGCGGGCTGTTTGACGATATCGCAGGCCGGTTCCATGAAACATCCATTGGAGGTGGTCCTAGATTCGTGATCAACTTCCGAAGAGCGTCGAGAATTGGCACTTGTGCTCGGCTCATATCGATAAGTGATGCCCCTTTCCGTTCTCTAAGGACAATCTTTTGTCGAACGTGATCCCAATGGTCATATAAAAATCGATGTAATGCAACACAAGAACCAAAATCGAATGATTCTGAATCAACGGAAGGCTCAATTACATTTGGAGGCACCTGTTGCCGCCACAATTAGCAGGAATACCACAATATTGATGAACGGAAGTCATACCGAAATTTCTCGTAAGAACGTTGTGACCCGGTAAATATTCTGGGTGAGGAAATCATTGAGGGGAAACATGTATGGTTCTTTGGCGCCAAAGAGAACGTTGTTGGCCAGATTTTGTACGACTTTCGCAATAAGCAGAAGACCTCGACGCATCTCCTTCGAGGGTGCAGTGCTTATGAGACCTTCGACATCTGGAGCGACAATAGCAGGACAAAAGAAGCGGAGGAAGATAAACGCTCCCACGGCAGTGAACTTAGCCTCAGGGAACCGCCTCATAACTGCAGAAGATATCTAAATAAAAATATGGTCAGCGTATTCATCAATTGTTGTAGGATAGTGAGCTTACAATACTGCAGATCTTCCTGAAGGAAACAGGTATATGTGCAGCCGAGTTGCAAATATCGTCAATGAAAACTTTTGTGACCACACGTAGCTGAAGCGCATTCTTCTGAAGCTCTTCGGCCGAAGCAGTCCGGGCAGGATCAAGCTCGAGATCAAGATCTTTAGAGGTGAGCACTAGGCGTTCAAGGACTTTCTGTAATGTTGCTTTTAGGTACGAAGCACCTTTCCATTTCGCATATATAGACAACATCTTCGTGGCGACACAATTCCTTCGTAGAAGCTCGGCTTCGTTTTCTGTTGCTGGGTTAGGCATTGGCTCCACTCATAGTGGTTTCATGAACCTACCTGTTTCCTCGACTTCATGCTCGATCAATCCTTCCAACAAGACAAAGCCAAGACCTCGAGAGTCGAAGATGTTAAGCAAAGAGATGGTCATTTCGTCGACTTCTGTGCTTGGACATGCATCACAAAGGGCGATAGTAAGAGGCATATCATTGGTGAGTAGCTATGCGTTTTAGTGGAATTCTCGAATTCGACCAAATGGATAACTCACCTCCAGGAGCTCGTCATATTTCTCATTGACTGCCGCATCAGACAAGTTGTTGAATTCGGCACCTTGGATGAGGATATTGCACAGGACTTTGACGAAAGCTGTCCTTATATCTAGATCTTCATGATAACCAATTCCCAATGAATGCTTGAGACCAACATCGATGTTTGCGCTGAGTAGATTGGATAAAGCAGTAATGGCAAGCTCGGGACTACTCATCGAATCCTCACTGGTTCCGTTGGTCAAACGTATTTCATTCCTCCCAAGCTCTACCGAATCTTGATTGAGCAAAGATAGAAATCTGTTGAAGTAAGAATGAAACATTTGGGACTTGAGGTCACTGGTATCTGCATCAGTCTGTCCCTCCGCCGGCTGGAGGGGAAGTCGAAAAGTTAGATCTGCTAAAGCTTTCAGGCATGCTCGGTCAAGATCTTTTTGAAGTCGAAGAACCTCATCCATTCGAGCATTCGTTGAATGAGATGCGTCTTTGGGTGTTCCTGGGCGAGCTATCCAGCTGAAAATAACCTCCAGAAGCTGGTTTCGAATCCGAACATCATGCCTAAGATTGAGAAGCTCTTTCTTCTGCGTCACGGTCTCGCACAATTGACATATCTTAATCTTTACCCGCAACGTGCTTGCACCGTCCGTTATCTCATCAAGGAATTTGGCAAAATTGAGAGTCAAAGCACCAACGTCAATAGACAGCGAAGCCCCAACTTCTGCAGGTCCTCCGAGTCTTTCAACAATACTCCTGAGAAGCGCAGAAGCCTGTTCAGCAAAGATTACTCGGGACTCGATTGACAGTGATGTGTTCGTACGCGGACTGTCAAACAGCACCCCAAGCTCAGTCTCCAGCGTCTCAAACAATGGCAGATATAGAGGCGAAGCCAATTCTGTAGATAGAGTTTCTCTTTCGGCCTCGCGGATTCTGACGTTATTGCTTGCCAGCAATTGAACACTCTGCTTCATATATCTACTCAAAAGTGTATCGTCATAACTTTCTGGCGAGAGTCTATCAATCCATCTAAGACCTGCAAGATTGGGATCTTCAGGGACCATCAGATGACTAGATATGCAAGTCCCACCTAGCGAAGCCAAGAAGCCAGAATAGTTGCGCCATTCGATTAGAAGACGCTCCTCTAGCATGTCAACCGATCGAGAGAATATTTGTTTGGATATTTTAAGCCAGAGATCAAAAACAATTTCCCATGCTGCCAACATACCGGCTGTTGGATATTGCATTTGCCGTAAGAGATTTCGAACTCGTTTTTGAAATGCAACTAGACCCGTAAATCGAAAGTCTCTGGAAGATATCTCGGTATAAAGTTCTAAATTTCGAAGCGTCGGTGTTAAATTCTTGGCTGGTCCGCTCGATTCGTCAACAAGTCTTGCCTCCTCACAATACAGAGAGATGCATTTCGTGACTAATTGACATATCGATATATCTGTGGAACAAAGAGACACTAGGAATGCTGTTTCAAGCTTGACACATGCAGTTGCGCGTTCCGGAATATCCTCGTCTAGTTCCGTCAACGCCTAAGAATAGGTCAGCAGTCTATCCCATAGCTTTCAAATTGGGTATAAAGGAGATAGCTGACCTTCACAGTCCTGAGAAGCGTCAATCGAGACTCAAGATAATCATGAATGAAACGAAGGGTAACTTTTCCGTCAGCAGTGATATTTATGAGTCTATCGGCTACAGCCATAAGAACAACGGAACTAGATCATGATTCATGTTAGTGTATATACGATAGACAAAATCGATGTCAAAAATAGACAGTGGATACAACCAGCCACCGACTAGGTGAGATATGATACAGATCGCTTAGAAATCTAGGCATAGCTGAAAGATGACACGATATTTTCCGGAAAGAAGGAGTGTCGGTAATCTCATCTCGGGATTGATGACTTTATCACACGAAAGAAAATGCCTTACGTTGCTCTCCAGAAGTTGAATTTGAAGACAGCACTTTGACCGCTCTGAATGTGGCTCCAACCGGTAGCAGCTCCGTCGGTCATAATCCTTCGTGCAACCGTACTTGTCATATGTCGAATGCGTTCATCGTCAGTAACTAGATATCCTACGAATGATGTCAACGTCTTCTCGAAAAATTGAACCCAGTCGAAGGCATCCGCTGGTGCACCAGCTAAGAGAGTTAGAGGCGATGCGTCTAAAAACAATAGTATCTGGTAGACCATATCTGTAGATTGGGAACCCTCGAGTGGTTTGAGCAATGTATACTGCTCTTCAGGATATGAGTCTCGCGGGTTTATCCCCGATCCCTTTCATTTGGATATTAGCGGTAGCTTAGGCCATTTAGGGGGTTCACTTACCCTTAACTGTGCCCGAATAAATTCTGCAATCTTGGCGTAGAGTGGTTCATATTCTTCAGCATTAGATTGCCTAGCAAAATGGGAGCAGGCCGAAATCACCGCAAGCTTGAAATTTTGAGGCGTATTTGGTGCTAAGCAAACAGGGGCTAGAGTATCTAGACAATGCTCAAAATTCAAATGCGTTAAGCTGACGAAAGCGGCTGTCATCAGAGAGCTGTCGATGCTCGAGGAATCCATCCCGGCGGTGTATCTTCTAAAAACTGCTTCTCGGACCTCCTCTTGTACATCAAGAGCGTAGCTGAGAATAGCAGCATCGCTATCTAGGCCAAAGTGCCTAGCAACCCTAAGAATTGAGATGAGACAATAAATCGCTGTCTCATTCCTATTTCTAAGCGATTTCCTAAGCATTTCAAGGAAAGAGACCTTCTTTGATATACTGCTGCTCTTCACATCCCTCATGTTACTGGCAACCTCGAAAACGTCAGGCAAGAGTAGTATTAGAGAGGTTTGAAAGGGATATAGTAGAGCTTTTCGCCTGCCTCCGTCGAACATCGTATTGGTCATATCGAAAAGTGTTTCTGAACCTAGAATGGAGTATTAGCACTCTTCTAAAATATAGACAGAAGGAACCACGGCAAGCATGTTCGCAACCACTTTTCAAACCACAGTGCTCCACAAGAATCAAGAACCATGCCCTTTAGACACATAAATTAAGTATTTCTCTTACCTCCATCTAGTCTTTTATGTGTGGAATGAAGGTCTATAAATTCCTGAGGATTCCGCTCGAGCCATCTTGTGATTAGCTGTGGTACTACGATCGCCACCGTAGTTTGAAAGGGTTTGCGCAGATGTAGGAAACTACCACAAAGTTCTTGAATAATTATACTCAATTTCCGACTGTCCACCCAAAAGCTAGAGATGAAACGAACACCGATTAGAGCACTTCGGTCATCATCCGCCAAAAGGTTGGTTTGTACGGCGCTGCTGGCTGCCGGGTGAGCTGCTTGTGCCAAAGCATTTCTGATGTATTCGAGAGCTCGAGACCAATTGGAAAAGGAGACATATTCCACGATTCCGCGGATGTATGCTTCGATCGCATCAGTCTTCTCGAGAAGCAGTTTAGAAACTTCGGTACCACTCAAATGCCCATCAGGGGAGCTTGTCCCATCTTGTCCAAAGAGGTTCCAAGAATTAAAATCCCTGTAAGAATCGTCCAGTATGTTTGATGCCGGGAGAATATAAGTGTCTGACACAGGTCTTGAAAACAGCTTCACAGCGTCGAGGAGCCTTCGGACTAAGTCATCATTTAGGGGTCCAGGGGCCTTGCTTCGTGCGGAGAGTGTGTGTCGGGAAGCCCTTCTTTTCTGGTCTTGCCGCGAACCCGTAGATCTCTTCAATTCCCTTTCCACTTCTGAATCCTCCGAATCAGAACTCTCACCATCTTCAGCCTTCACAAACCGTGGGATGATATTAACAGATTCCCAGTGTGTAGCGCAGCAATCCGCTAACAGCTCAAGAATATATAGTTCGGAATGCGTAATATGTATCGGATGTGCCTGTATTCCCTTGTACGGCCTGGAGAGTTCTTCCAGCAATTGCACTAGATTCTCAATCACAACCCCAATGCAAGAATTACTGACTCCTACCAGAGTCGACCTTGTGAGAACGACGAGCTCATCGCGTGCGAATTCGTGTGAAGAGGAACCAGTACGGTGTGGTAGCTAAGCAGAAATCAACGAGATTAGCAAGAAGTCTACAAAGGCGAAGACAGACATATATATCTACATACTCGCGTTATCAAGCGATCCACCAGTGTCACAACCAGACTCGAGTCTCCATTCATGGCTGGAAACAGAGAATGCCTGCTCCACCAATGCAATCACCGTCTCCAGGCATACGTTCTGCCTGTATTCACAGATCTTCGTTCTCGATTGGGTGTTCGCTGGGAAAGATGTAACGGATCTGGAGCTCCGGTCTGGTCTCGGACATCGCCCACGTAACGGAACCCTAGATTGGTGAGTTGCGCTGGCGTCGCTACGTCGTGGATCGGTTGAATGGAGCGTTCAGATTTCCGAGAGAGGAGAGTGGTGGTGGTGAAGCCTGACGGTAGTACGTAGCACCTCGCAGCGTCTCAGGTTGGCGAACGTCGAACATCCAACTCCAAACTTCTCAAGACCCCTCGTACGGCAAGTTGCCAGTGTAGGTACCTGGAATTCGGAGTGTCTAGCGTGTTTGGTCTGGGCCGTCTGCCCCAAAATGACCTGCATTCAATCCCTGCACGCCTCGCTCTGAATGCCCCGACTCTGCCGGCACGTGAATTCTAACTACCATTTGGGCAACTTTTCAAGGGGTAGTGGTGCATCACAGTGGCAAAGTTTCATTGGGGTGGAATAAGCTTAAATTCGTAATGCTTGGCATGCTTTTTGTGCAAATTTGTGTCACTTCGTGGTTCTACTTTACAGTTCAAGTACAATAGATAATACAGCCAGACTATCCTAGCGAAAAAACCCCAAGCTCATGCCATTCATATCTAGCCAATCTCTTTTGGGAGCTCATTGAATTAATAACGGCGATACGAATCACCTCCTCCTCGGTATGAGTTTTGTCCTCGATCGCTACCCCGGTAAGAATCTCCACCACCTCTGCGTCCGCCATTATTCCCACCATATCCCGGAGGTCCATTGTCCGGTCTGCCATTGTAACCATATGATTGAGGCGGTTGTGAATAGTAAGAAGGTGGAGGTGGTGGTGGCGGGCCGCGTCCGAACCCCATTGCAGCCATTCCTGGTGGTGGTACAGGAGGCTGGTAACCTGGAGGACCAGCACCATAGTTGTTTCCATTATAACCATTTCTATTACCGTTGTATCCGCCGCCGGGTGGGCCACCATAAGATTGACGGTTGTTTTGTCCCTGGTATTGATTCTGGTTTTGATTTTGATTTCCTCCCGCGTAATTGAATGAATTCCTGCCTCTTCCATCTCCTTGTAAAGGCACGCCTCCGTGTGATCTGCCGGATTTGGCTGCGCGACCCTTCGTAATCTCGATATCACTTGCATTTAGAGCTGGAGCATTAAATTTGACGCCACGTAGTAACATTGACTTGTGGATGTGCTTCGATTTCGGCATTTCGTAGTGAACACTATGAAGTAATGTTAGTGGCGGTCACAAATTACAATATTAAGAAACATACCTGATAGACCTATCATCGTCCAGACTTGGCATAGCATCGCTTAGCGGGAAGCTCAAAGAGCTATGTGGAACATGCCCTTCGTTCTTTACCACTAATCCAGTCAAGCCTTCACTTGAGCGTGGGTTCAGTTTGAATTCGGTGGTAGTCTGCTTCTTGGAATAAAAGTTGCCAGCGACGTCCGCATAGAGGTCATCGTGTTTTTCAGCAAAAAGGAGAACATCTTTGCCAATCGTGTTCCGGGCTGCCACATCGGGGGGCAATAACGGATACTTCTTTGCCATTGCATCCAGAAGTCGCTTAGAATCAATGAAGGGAAGAAGAGCAACACCTTGCCAAGCAAACTTCTTGCCGTTCAAATCAACCACAAAATCCTCAGGGTAGAAGTCGATAATTTCGCTCTCGGGATCTGTCATCAAATCATGGAACTCTTTAGGTATCGCCTGTCTCGAGGCTGCTGGAAGCACACCCATGAGTTGTTCATACGGTCGAAATATATTTCCCTTTTCAAAGCTAATTGTCATGTCTTTAAGATCGGTAAAATCTGCAGCGAAAGGTGCGTAGTGGTAAGGGTAATACCAGTCCCAAGAGGGGCATCCTTGAAAGTAGTACAAGAGAACCCAGGCGAGACCCTCAACATAGGCGCGTGCAACCTTGTGTCGAAATCCAATGTCGCTGGGTTCAACGCCGAACTTTTGTTCGTAATATCTGTCAGCATAACCTTCATCCCACAATCGTACGGTATCTGGAGCTGGTTCATCTGATGGGGTTCCAGGCGTGCCAGGCTGAGGAGTGTTTCGTCCAGGAGTGCTGCTGTCGTCATCAAGCATATCGGCCTTCCGCTTACCAAGGGCAGAGACTGGTGAGTCAGTCATACCTTCGTCGATAGATGTTGGGTCCGCATCCGTGCTTGAGGAACCATTGATTTGGCTCTTCAAAGCTGCTGCTGCGCTCTTATTGGCCAGATTTGCCTTGTAGATTGCACCACGATTAACAACCATGTCGTGTGTCATGTTCTTAGCTTCTCTAGAAACATCGCCAGCTCCAGGTGCAAACAGTGGAAGTCCAACAGGTGCGGCATCCTTTGAAGGCCTACCATTTTGTCGGCCATTTGATGGCGAATCCTGAAATCCTCCACCACGACCACCACGTCCACCGCGGCCATTTCGAGCCTCTTCTTGAAGCTTGCGTCGTTTTTGTCCAGCTTCTCTTCTGTCCTCGGTTTGCTTTCTTCGTTTGAATATAGCATCTTCTTGCTTGGCTAAACCCTCTAAGATAAATTGGGCTCTTTCGAGATCAACATGGCCATCTTTTGTGAGATATCCACCCATGAAAGGAATGTTATCCCGCCAAATAGCAATGAGAGTGTCAATACCGTTCTCTCGAATCTCCAAACTTGGCAAATGTGGTAAGAAATCATTCCCAACGAAAAAGCACATGAACACCCAATCATCTAGAGCTCTCTCTAGATCAAATCGGAAAGGTTGATTAGGAACATAAAGTTCTGCTTCTAGATACTCGCGAAGGACAGAAACATGGAGCCAAATGAAAGGTTTCAGCGGAGGAGCGCTGTCCTTTTCATCATGCTCTCCATCCTTTACCTTTGCTTGGCCCGTACACTCTCGAGCTTCGTGTCCAGCCTGGCCACACATTCGACAAGTGCGAGGTTTAGAATCTTGAGCAAAGACGTCTTCTCGTAAGACACGAAAGTGGGGTTCATGAGTAGCTAATCCCAACATAATCAAATCAGCATCTAAGCCGTAGATAACATGCCTTGTATTCGGATTATGGTCTGGAGAAGATCGTTGCGATCTGACAAACTCCATAATTTTGTGTTCACCCTCACCGGGCACAGTGGAATCAGAGATAATGACTTTCATCTTCGCCCAAGCTGGATCAGTGTTGAGCTTATAGGCACACCAGTATCTCAGACTAGCCGCCAAAATGTCCATGAAGGGCGTCCCAGGCGTGATTTCATTGGAATCGAAAGCTTTCTTGATTACTGGTTCTTCGATACGGCCGCCTTGCGACTTGAGCATCTGAAGAAGCTTCTCTTTATCTTCCGCTTTTTCTTTTGCCTCCTGGGCAGAGCGAAATCGTCGGGAACGTTGTTGATTCATTTTTGCACGAGGCGCAACCCCATCAATCGCGATCATCAGAAGCTTTCTGGGTCGAACCATGTTTACTACTCGATCTGTGTATTTGAAGATTTCCAACATCATTTCTTCTTCGTCCTTGGGTGGTGGTCTATCCTCGGGATGCGAGCAGGGGTGCACAATTCCGTTCATGTCCAGATACAGATTGTCGAACTCTTCGCCATTTGGGTTCGGACCTGTATGATCGACAGGAATTTCTTGTCCATCGATTTCGCGTGGCATTTCCTCGATCACGCCTGATACGATCTTCGGGTCTAGGAGGAGAGTTAGTCTTCCATTTGGAATTCATCATAGATGTGAAAAACTTACACTTTTGGCTAAGCCAACGAAACAAAGCTACGCGGTAGTAGAATTAGTAATATTCAGGCATTTTGACATATAGGGTTACGCACCTGGAACACCCATGATGGATGTTGGCAGAGTCTACCTGGTACTAAAGATCATCAAAGAGAATATTTGTATTTGTATTCTTCAGCCGGCTCTGAGCTTGAAGTATCTGTGTTGTCGCAAAAGAGGGTGTTTGGGAGTAACTCAGAACAAAATCGAAGAGACAGTCGAGAAATAGTAAGGAGATTGACCAGCGTCTTGAAGGGTCAATTCACAATCGAGAATCGTGAGAGAGAGCGAAAAGTTGGGTTGTGAGTGTCGCCTGAAATGCGCTCGAAGGCGATAGTTGCGTCACTGCACGGGAAACAATCACAGCGACCGGCAGACCAAGATCCAATGTGCCGAAGAACAAGTCCTCTTTCCAGAAATGTGAGAGGAAGCTGGGGCGGGTGTTGAATGTGTGAAGAAAAGATGGCTCCTGCCTGCCTCATACTTTTGAGGTTTGCGATCAAAGAAAGCCGGCCGAATTTAGCGTTCCGCGGAGCCGGATTATTTAGTCGCCGAGCCAAAATCTGGGGCCAGAATAGCCTCAAGAAATCGCATCTCAAGATTCAACACCATGCGAACATGAGGCGCCCACATTCCTTTTACAGCATCAAATTATGATACTCGATGGCAAATTCCCCCGATAGATCTGCGGAGCAATGTTCACCATCGCAAGCACACCAGCGAAGCAGAGTGTCTCCGAGACAATCTCGACCTTAGCATCCAGACTTTCTAGTTCTACACTTCTCGAAGACCGACGCGCTGCGATCCTTGGTCTACGATCTTTTGCTAAGGAATATCCTGCCTCCGTTGCATCCGATTCTCTGCGAGGGCTAATCGCAAGCCTCAGTAACGATGGCGAAGATGTGGACACGGTCAAAGTTGTTCTGGAAACATTGCTGATGCTCTTCAATCCCAACGAGAATAGCCCAGAAGCTTCAGAGGAGATTGCTCTCTGGCTCGCAGACGAATTTACCCAACGACAAGATAATATCACACTGCTTCTAGATTTCTTGGACACGCATGACTTTTATTCCCGACTCTACTCTCTGCAACTTCTTTCTGCGATTTTAGCGTCTCGAACTGAGCGAACTGAGGAATGCATATTCACGGCACCATTAGGGATATCTAGATTGGTTGCCGTGCTGGATGATAGGAGAGAGGCTGTTCGGAATGAAGCACTCTCATTACTCACCTACTTGACGCCGAGTTCTTCTGAGCTTCAGAAAGTAGTTGCTTTCGAGAATGTTTTCGATCGCATTTTCAATATCATCAAGCTGGAAGGGTCTCTCTCTCACGGCGACAGAATAGTGGAGGATTGTTTAATCCTCCTTGCAAACCTTCTTCGGCTCAATGTCTCCAATCAATCTTTTTTCCGAGAAACTGGCTGCGTACCTAAACTTGCACGCCTTTTGAATGATGCACTCAATGAGGAGGGAGCAGAAGCAGAAGTAGCCGAATGGGCGAAAGTCCAAAGAAATAGGAATATATACGCTCTCTTGGCTGTGCTACGTTTGTTTCTCATCACTGGTAGTGTTGGAACTCAGGCAAACCAAGCCTCCTTTTGGCAGAATGGAGTTCTCGCCCTGGTACTTCAATTAGCATTTAGTCGTGCAACGGAGATGCAGATCAAGGCCGAGGTAGGTCTCTCAAACTCTTCTATAATGTGAAAAATACCAATCTCACTATGTCTAGGCTTTGACGACTTGTGCGGACTTGATCAGAGGGAACCCAAGTTTGCAGGAAGCATTTGCTCAATTACAAGTAACATCGGTCCTTGACGAACCACCCGCTGAAGGAGATGGAGCAATACAACAAAATGGAATACCCAAGGTCTACGTTATTGATGGATTACTAGATCTGACTTTGAGCGTGCCATCTATAGCAGCTTTTGACTCTCGGCTAGCCGCATGCGAATGCATCAAGGCATACTTTTTCGATCACCCTGCGATTCGGAAACATTTCCTACGGCGTGCTATTGACGGCCATACTTCTGGGGCTGACGAAACTGCCAACGTTCTAACAACACTGCTCCAACCTCTAGACGGCCATGTTTCTGCAGACCCGTATCGATATTGGCTGGCTGCTGTAATTCTGTTCCACCTCATATACGAGGACTCGGAAGCCAAAACTCTAGCCATGAGTGTTGTTGAGGGTGATGCGTCGACTGGTGAAGAAGTAGTGACTTGTATTCAGACAATCACAGAGAATTTGATTATTGGGATTCAGAAGAATGTCGATGAACGAGTTCTCGTTGCGTACCTCATGCTATTGTGCGGATGGTTATTTGAGGATCCCGATGGTGTCAACGATTTCCTAGGAGAAGGAAGTAATATTCAAAGTCTAGTACAGGCTGTTCTACAAGCAGGACCGGACGGAGTTTTCGTTCCAGGCCTCTCCGCAATGCTCCTTGGTATCGTTTATGAATTCTCTACCAAAGACTCCCCAGTTCCCAGAGCAACAATTCATCCGATCTTGGCGTCTCGGATGGGGCGAGATCAGTACATCGATCGTCTCGAAAGGATGCGTCGTCATCCTCTTCTACAGGACTTCGAAGTTCTTCCACAGAAGTTCAGTTCGGCACCTCCTGGTGGCCTCCCTGAGGTCTTCTTTGATAGCACATTCGTTGAGTTCGTGAAGGACAATTTCAATCGTCTAAAACGAGCAATAGATCGTGACCCTGGAATGGAGATCCCGGTTGTCGCAAACGGGATTCAGAAGGGTATTTCAAGAGAAATGGTGGACTCGTTGCGATCACAGCTTGAAGAAAAGACCAAATCATTAACGAAGGCCGAGGAAGAGTTGCTATCTATTGGCAGACAATTAGGCCAAGAGCAAGCTGACCATCGTCGTGCCAAGGAAACTTCCGCAGTTGAGCTTGCCAGAATAAAACATGTCAACGAAGCTCTTCAGCGACTCCATGAGGAGGAACAAAAGTATGCTACTTCCACCTTCACAATCGAGGATAAAATAGCTAAATTTGACTAGTAAACTGAAAGCAGAACATGCTCGTGCCATGCAGGATCTGCAGAGACAGCTTGAAAGTACCCAGAAAGCTGCCGAAGCAGAGAAAGTCCGTGTTACAGAAAACCACCAGAGACAGCTTGACCATGTCCAAAAGACAGCCGAGTCAAATGCTGAGAGGGCTCGAAAAAGAACAGAAGCTGAAATATCAGATCTGAAAAATAGTGTGAGCAAATTGGAAGCGGATCTTGAGAAGGTATGCTTGGTTTTCCCAAAGTGCACACACCATTCCTATACTAACTCGCAAAGGCAAATAAGAACCACCTGCAAGATCTCCAAACAGCTCACGACGAATACACAACCACCAAAACCGAACAAGCTGCCCGGCTCCAGAGAGCGGAAGAGAAGGCGAAAGAAGCAGAAGAAAGAAGTCAAGCCGCAAACGAAAAGGCTTCAAAGGCCGAAAGTGCCCTATCCGAAAAGGAGAAGGAGCGAGCAACTGCCCAAAGCGAGTATGATGACATGTTGATGGTATTTGGTGACCTAGAAGACAAGGTCGAAAAGTATAAGGAACGACTCAAGGCATTAGGGGAAACCGTCTCTGATGCAGAAGATGACGATGAAGAAGATGAGGATGATGATGAGGATGGTGATGAGATTGACTGAGGATGATGCCTTGGTGTGTGACATACTTGTGATATAGTACTTTAGCGGGCGCGAATCAAGCCGGTTGGTTCTTCCACCAAGGAAGAATTCAGCCTTTTCAAAAGCACCCTCATTCACTTGAGACTTCGTACCTCACCTAGTACATGTGAATACCTCTATCAGCACTACTCCAAGGACTATGTTCGCAAGCTAGACATATCGAGCCGTTATTGTGCATCCTTTAGCGAGGTTCCGCAGTGTGGCGAGTGGCACATATTACTTCAGATCTTTACTACTTCATATCATCATTGCAAGTGGAATCGTCATGTTTTATACCATCAGCCATTCACACACCAAATTTTATCAATGTTGTCTCTATAGAGAACACAATGCCGCCCAAGGTGAGCTCGAAGCCTTTAGTGACTGTAGAACCTGTCAGCGAAGATTCCAAGGGCGGTTTGAGAGAGTCGAAAAGTATCTCACAGCGAGATAGATTTTCGAGTCGAGAGGTTTTTCATGCTTTCGTCTGATGTCCCTAGAAACAAGGTGAATTGAAAATCCTCCGGAGCGAGAGAGATTTTCGGAGCGAGAGTTCTGATCCTGGTTTCGTCTAATCGTGCTAAAGGCTAGAGAATTGATAATATCTCACAGCGAGAGAGATTTCCGAGTTGAGAAGTTTCTGAAAGCTCTCGTCTGATCTTATGCGAAGTACTGCACCATATCATATCACCAAATTTGAACCCATTTTCTACCGATTTCATCTTTTTGTTTAATCTAGCAGCCTCTAAGACAGTAATTATCTAGATCTTAAATAGTGAAATAAAATAATATACTATTCGTTGTTGACTCAGCGTTGATATATTGAGTAGTTACACCCTTCACTTTGAGATTCCACCACCGACGTCGGTTGTTGCACCTCGTTATCTTGGCAGGAGCTCACCTCCGCCAGCGGAATGCTGCTCCGCCGTCTTCAGGAGGTTCTCTCCGCTCTCGTTAAGAGAGTTTGCTCCGGTTTTGATATAAGGAAGTGATTGGCGAGCACGTGAGGTTGGTGCCGCGAGGTGTGGTATTGAAAGTCTTGATAGACAACCATTAGAGCTATTATAGCTGCGTCAAATGTCCTTAGTGTTAAGGATTTTAATGGTGAGGATCTAGTTTCCTGATAAAAGATTGTAGGTTTTGTTGTTTGACTAGGTTTTATATTTTTGAGAAAACGTCTCGGTCTTTTCGAGGGCTGAAGCTTTAGAGAAGAGTCCACTATGCTTCCAAAGAGCGAGAGAATAGCTTATGTAGTAGTTTGAAGAGCATCGAATTTTTAGTTCTGCATTGTAAATGTTTGTATTTCCGGAGACGTCGGTTCAGGTTTTGTATTATTTCGTCCAACAACTTTTCCGTATCGTTTCCGTCTCTGATATATTTATTTGTGGATGTATTGATTTGAAGGCCAATTGAGAATTCTATACTGTGTAAGTTGATTCTTGCAATGTTAGGGCAGGGAGCCGGAGGAAAAGGTAGGATGCTCGGATGGACCTACTGCATAGGAACAAACATTACCTATTCTCAAACACTTCCACGAAAACCATCCTTCAAAAATCTACACCCGAGCAATCCCGCACTCCTTATATATCCTTTTTCCCTCCGGTTCTTTCCACAATCACCCCATTCCACTCCTCCTCCCCGGTTTTCGGAGATCTCCCACTGGAAGTCGTATGACTTTCCCAACCTGGAAACTTGGCAGAACTCATAACTTTTGTTGCACATCGCAAACCCACCTGTCAGTTGCGGATCGCACCCAGATCGTACCATGTCCCTGATATCGTCCCACAAATGAGCTTGATTGGGGTGTTTGGGGGTTTGTTGCATGTCGCAGTTGCTTGTCAGATGTTGGTCAGACCATGCTGCTTGGCGGTGATCGGCGCGGGGATGGAGGGGGTGGAGGGAGTGGAGAGGTGGAGGGAGATAGTGTGGAGTATTTTTGATATTGATTTAGAGGTGGTGGATTATTGTGGAAGAAATAATAGAGGTTTGAGGTGCGTTTTAAAATTGGAAGTGTTGTGACGTTGAAACAATGATGTTTCTTCGGAATCAACCAGAGGGCTCGACAACATAGAGCAACCGAAATTTGGTATAGGCTCAAATGTATGGGGACCTATTAATGTAGGACCCTTCTTACCTCACTTTGCAGTTGCGGAGAGGATTGAAATTATTAACTAGAAGATCCCCAGAAAGTTTATCCGAGAGCACTTTGGGGGTGATGAGACTCGTAGCAATGTCAGTGATTGTCTGATAAGACATAGCCGAAGCACTGATCATCAGCTATACCTGACTCTATGTGTTGCTGTAGTTGCGCAGTTGTGCGATTGCGCAGCCGTTCGTGTAACGAAGCCTATAATCTGTAAGTTGTTTACATTGGCCTTGATGACAATACATGTAAACAATAAGAGAATAACGCACTGCTTTCAAGTGCCCGGCATGATACCATTGATCCACACTACAGTCCTTCATATGTTCAGTTCACTGTCCTATTCTGACGAGCCCTTTGACTGTTTGTAATTTGCGTAGTAGCTCCACTGTCGATGAAGATAGCCAGCCAAGAAAGGGATCTACTTCGTTTCCCGTCGCTGCAGCATCAGGTTCGGTGGGAGCCATAGGTCAGGGTATCTTATATCCGAGAGTAGCGCAATGTCAACCGACGACCAACATCCTTTGAAGCTTTGTGCGACTTTTGGCATAGGAAGAGGAAGGAAAGTTTTGCACGCGGAAAATACGACAATTAATCCCTATGAACTACTACTACACTATTCAAGATAAGAATGCACTTTGCATCAATAAGAAAGTTGGATTCGTGGTAATTATTAAGGGTATATCCCAGCTAGCACTTTTGGCAGCAGCCATAATGACGCTAAGAGCATCAAAGATCCAACGAAAACACTCAAAACTCATCTGAGTTAATTACGAAGATCCGGTCAAATTCAACAACAACATCGGCCACCATATATAACACCACAGAGACAGAGATAAAGGCTAGGGCATCATATCGCCGCCCAGACTTGTCCAGGCCCCCTTGAGCTTCTCCAAATCCTGCGACAAGACATTCTTCTGACTCTCAAGCTCTGCTTTCTGTCTCTCCAGTGCTTCAATATGCTCCTTGGCAAGTATCAACACCTCAGCCTTGCTGATCCTCCTCTCATGTGGTCCATCGCTACCGGATGCATTATCTCCTGCAGGCGCAGGTGGGAGTGCTTGTAGCAATGTCTCGAATTGTCCATTAAGTCTATTCCGGTACTTCTTTTCCGTCAGATTGTGGTTTCTCCTGCCGCGATTGTTCGATCCGCTATCCGAGTCTGAAAGTGTTGATCGAGGGCTTTTAGACTTCGAAGATTGGCTATTTCGAGGAGATTGCTTCGCACGCTTGGCTGCTCGTTTATCTGCGGCTGCAGTAGTCCAAGCAGGTTTATACTCTCTCGAGTTACTGACAGGCTGGGATTCTCCTGGATTGCTTTTCGTGCTTGTTGAAGGTTCGTATGCGGGTGAGACTGGTGAGTTTCCGACTGGTGAGGGGATTGCGGGGTAGTCGAGTGTCTCTGATGGCTCGAACAGGATTGGGTCCTTGTCCGTAAAAGACCACGGCATGTTCGGACCGGCGAAGATAGTGTCGGTTTCTCCACCAAAACCGCCTTCAAATTGGTTTCCATCCTGCAGTATTGTAGGGCTGTAGAAAGTGTTTGATGATGTAGAGATTGGAGAAAGTGCGTAGTCGGCGTTGGACCACGTTGGCGAGATCAAGTCTGGCCCGTCCCAGCCAAGCCCATCTCCAGCGGACATGGAGTCAGGGTAGGCTAAATATTCCCCGAACTCAGTCTGAGAGTATTTACTCTGCATAACCATTAGATGAGATTTTGACATGTGAAAAGAAATATCAGAGGAATCAGAACTTCAACAACCAAGGGAACAAAGAATTCTTGCCTTTGAATTTGATGATTGTGTGAACATGTTGGATCGGACTTGGCGACACCGACGGAGGTTACTTTTCTCCCTGGAATGAGTGGGCGAGTCGCCTTTTGCTTCAGAGATTGCGATACGAAGTGATGAGCAGCCAGATGATTCTAGCGAAAGAAGTATTATTGAGGAGTTGTCTTTTTCAAAAATGAGGGGCACAAGCTTATTCATATATATACTCTGACTCCTTGTTGATTCTATATAAGAATGGTACGATTAAGCGGGACTGCACCCGATGTATTCTTATCATGGAACGAAAGCTGGGATGTAATAGTCCCGTATCAAACCTCTTGGCTCAGGTGAACACATCCTACCTATCCGTCCCAGTCCGTTGTGCATACAGTAACCCTGACCTTAAAGTCGGCGACCTATTTGATCCACCATTTTCACAGCCTAACAGCCCTACGGAACTACGTATTCACGAGTTGGCAAACGTAAACAACAAAGTTGAACTTGGCACTCGGGGTCCCCCGCTCCAAAATGGAGCGGACTCAGCGGAGAGGTTGCAGCTGGGAAATGCAGACCAAGCCCGGGATCTCTCCCACATGGAGCCCTCGGCTTCGCACGCTATGCAAACCTTAGTCCGGCATCTCTTTCCAGGAGCTGAATCGAACCACTGACCGGCCAGAAGGCTGTTCGTGGCAGCACAGCCAATGCTTGGAGGCGTGTCGAAGTCATAAGGGTGGCAACGTCTTGATCTTCTGGATCCGCCCAGACTGTTGTCACTGATGTCACCCCACAATGACACTGATACGATGTCTGCACGATGAAATGCAAATGCTTGTCGGGTGTGAGGGGAAATCTCGGATCGACGATTGAGCGCCTATGTAAAAACTGTAGTCATCAAATTTTCTTCAGGTTTCAGTCAACGGACCGAGTATGTGTCGCTACGGAAGCGAGATCTCGATGCTAGTGACCAGTAGCCTCTTGGCTGTCTCCAACGTTAATAAACCTTTTCTATTCAAGCACCATCAAAATGAATAGCTCGTCGAGTTTATCAACAGCATCTCACAGCCGTGACCAGAGAACAATTGCTGTGCCTCCTTCGGCTAGCTCCTCCGGTGTAGAGAAATATTCTCAACCTCAGCGACCCCAAAAACTGAAACCCGCCAATCCTATCGAAACTGCTATCAAGTCCTGGCTTTCTACTCTCCCTGAGGGATTACTGGATTGCGTAGGATCAGCAATAACAATCGGCGGCCTCGTTCTTACTCCCCCCAAAAGATGGGTTGTGTATCCACCTCTAGTTCTGTTACCAGCAGGAAGTTTTGGTCATGAGTCATGGTACATTCTGCAAGACTCGATATCCACTGAACAAAGAGAGGATCTTTGGGTCAAGATACTCCAGGCTATCACTCATAGAGAAGGAAAAGGGATCCTCACTCATTTGGCGATTAACTCTGGAATCCCTCTGCACAAGAACGACAACCTGGAGCCTTCAGCTGATTCCAAGCAGAATGGATCCACAATCGAGAACGAACTTCAAGACCCCAAGCCTGATAACCATAGAAAAAGCAATGAAGAAAACATCCTGCGCACACCAAGTGGTCTAATCATGTTGCGGGGTGATTTCGGCCCGGATCTTTCACCAGATTTTCCTCCGACTGAGCACGACTTCAAGGATGCATTTTGGGTAAGCACGAAGCAAAATGGAATCACCCAAATATGGGCTCCTAGATACACAATGTTTAGCCGAGGAAACGTCAAAGAGAAGGCCCGTCTCCTCAATTTTCACTCTTCTCACGACTTTCAATCAAGGAAACGAAGCAAGAGAGAGCTTGCAAATGATGTGGCAGTGGATTTGTATGCTGGCATCGGCTACTTTGTGTTCAGCTACGTCAAGCTGGGCATGAGAAGAGTCCTGGGTTGGGAATTGAATCCATGGAGTGTTGAGGGGCTCAGGAGAGGGGCAGAGGCAAATGGCTGGAGGGTGAAGATCGTGAAGCATGGTGAAGAGTGGGATCTTGGAGAAGAAGACGTCACGATCTTCGAAGATGACAACCAAAAGGCAATAGAACGACTTAAACGACTTGACAAGGGTAAGCTGGTACAAATTCGCCATATCAATTGTGGATTACTTCCATCAAGTGAAGGGAGCTATAAAACAGCACTAGACAGCCTCACAGAGAACGGATGGATCCATATCCACGAAAATGTGGGAGTCGAATGTGTTGAACGCAAGAAAGAGGAGATTCAAGACAAGCTGAGGCAAGACATTGAACAAACAGGGAAGGTTGCGCAAGTCCAGATAGAGCACGTGGAATTCGTCAAGACCTTTGCTCCAGGGGTATGGCATTGTGTGTTCGACGTGTATATTACAATGGGGCAGTCGATCGAAGGCAAAACCTTATCCTAGCCTAATAATATTTTCATACAAATTTCGCCAAGTATTTTCCCAGGTGTTGTCTAGTATTCATACACATATCCTAGGTCTTTGGGACCACTATCTATTCCCTCCTAAATTTCGCAGGTATATTATGTTCTACAATCGCTTGTCTATCCAATTTTTCTTGTGCCTCAGCGGCATCTTCCAGCTCGTCATGTCTTCGGAAATGTTCAATATCTTCAGGATGTGTCAAGTCTTCTTCCTTTGTATTCTCGTCATGATACCTGTCAAAGTCAGCTCGGATCCGCATTACATCACATCAACCACAAATCCACTGAGACCAAGCTTAACTTACTTCTCCCAGTGATGAATCTCATATTCCATTTCCATATCCCAATGATGCCCGGGACCTGTCCCAAAATCCGGCAAAACCCCCTTTTGTGCGCCATCCTTCCCATGACTGAAATTCATGAATTCGTCCCTCTCAACCACCCTGTTCCCATTCCTATCAATTAAGTTCAATATTTCCCTCACAATTTCGTCTTTCTTTTCCTGGGGTACATTCTTCGCACTCTCATCCTCCATGCCGTAGGTCTTAAGGATTTCCGAGGTGTCCCAGAAGCCGTTGTCATCGAAATCGTGGAGAGAGAAGAATGCGCCTGGATCGAAGTTGCTGATATGATGTTCCTCTAAGCATTGTTAAAATACGAGCATTTACTTTCCAAAGGAGAAGTTACCAGCCATATGTCTTGTCGCCCAGTCTGCATCTACATCAACTTGTAATGGCTTTTGATGTGCTCCTCCATGCGCTGCCACGCTCCCCGCAAACGCCATTGCGTATGCGCCTACACTCAGTATCCTGCCAAAACCCATTGTAACAGTACGTTGATAGCGTTTTTCTTGCTCCTTGTGAGTGTGAAAATGCCCTATGTATGCGGGGAGGAGATGGCGCAAAAGGCGTTCAATGCTTTTGTTGACTTAGGTGTGCTTATTATCAGAGTCGCATTCTGGCTTCGGATCGCAATTCAGGGGGTCGATCGGCATTTTCAGCGCCTAGCACGCCGATGACAAGGATAGAAACCACGCTAAGGGAAAGATGTGGAGAGCTGCCGCGCCAGGGGCTTTGTCTGTTGTGTTATCGTTATCCACGAATGTCAACAACAAACCTCGACATCACATCTTCAACCACCACCTCTCCCACAAAATGAGCAGACCGGTCGAGCAAGCACTAACGAATTTAATTCCACGGCATCCCGGCCCTCTTCCTCCTGAGCTCGTGGAGCTAGCAAAGAGCCTACTCGCGCAGAGTAGGACAAAGGCCAGTACGCTGAAGGCGGAGGAGGAGATTGGAAGGACATACGCGTGTGCAAACATAGCATGTGAACGGTAACAGCTCACTTGTTATTGGATCTGTACATTTACAATACGGGAGCTAATCACAACTGCAGACTTAAAACAAAGCTAGATCTCCCGCCTATCGAGCCCCGCCCACCAATTCCCCCTCGCGCCTACAAGACCTTATATTCACACTTTAACGCTCTTCTAATCAAATCATCTCCCCGAAAATCTCGGAATCCAGCCCCACTCAACAGAATTACTGCGAAATCATTTAATCCTTCCTCCCCGAAACCATCACCGTCACTAGTACAAAAACAGAAGCCCACACCGAATAAAGAAACAAGTCTCGACTCTTTCCGCAAGAACCGCACAGAAAAGTCTGGGTTAAGATATGGTGGGAATAAGGAACGTCATGAGCGTATACCGAAATGGATTCCACCTGTGGTGAGGAAGCTCTGTATGGAGCTGAACACCAAAAAGGCGATTCCACATGTACTGGCCGGCGTAGAAAGCGTCCTTGCCCTTCCGACACCAGATACTACAACGCCATCCTTATTCTCCGAAGACGACAAAAAGATCTCCGGACTAATAGGCGCAATATGGTTCTTTGTCATCCAGGAGATTTCAGGGAAGGACATCACAGGGAGCATGTTTAAGGAGCGGAGAGCAAAAATTCTTAAATGCCTACAGAGTGTGGAGAATGACCAAGCAATACACGACAAGGTGGGAGATGACGAGGAAGCGTGGAAGGGGTGGGATGTACCAGAGGAACTGCATGTGCAGAATTGGGTCGTGGAAGTCAGTCAGCGAGGCTGGCTCGATCTCGACTGGTACTACAATATCAATCCGAACGCTGCAACAGAGGGTAAAGGCGGCCCAGAGGTCATTATCGCTGAAGAGAGAGCAAAGAATAAGGTTGGGCGCAGAATGGAGGATGAATACGATTTCTCGAGTCCGGAGAAAAAAGCACAGTATACGCAGCTCCGTGCGGAGATGCTAGAGATTATCGATAAGCTCATTGAAGAGGGAATCATGGACGATGAGCTCGATGCTATGGACACGGCCGAGGGCTGATATTTAGGCCTTTGCCGTAATTATAAGAGATACCCTATTTGGTTGGAGCTAATTCTAAACGCATCCTTAGACATTTTTCATTATCGGTCCTGTTCCTCTCGTGAAAGACATATCATCGTGTCCATATCTGCACTTGATACATACCAGAGCATGCACGAACAAAGCCGCTTACTTCTTAGCACATTCTCTCATAGAGTATTTAACGGGTTTCTGAGGTATGACTCATTAGCCGAGCTTGTAGTGGAGCTATTTCAATGGCCGTAAGGGAAGGCTCTCTTACTCTCCTTTTAGTTCATATATGTTGAATGTAACAAGGTATCATCAAGATCTGCGAATTTTGTTTCTCGCAATTATCACCGAACCAATCCTATGTCTGACAATCAATAAGCCAATATCCGTCAAAAGGAAAGATAATTAGCTGGAAACTGGAAGTCTTTCCGCGAACACATTTTATTCAGATGTTTTCCGCAAGTAGCTCCTCGATAACATTTCCCCCTCTGGACCCCCAACATTACGAATGGAGGCATTGCTCGAACTCCCTAGAGTGGGAACGCCCAGCCCTGGCAGGCGAAACTATGTGGGCTCATCGACCAGAGGAATATCACCAGTTGTTTCTAAGCGCAACTTTGACACTCTTATCACCTGTCACCCAATCTGTGCTTCGTTCAGCCGCCGGAAACTCCTGGATATGTTTACGTTATGACACCCCTGATGTGGGTGTTACTACGAGGAAAACGGATGATAGAAAAGTCTATATGAGGACTCGGGCTATTCGCCATGAGGCTGAAGCGTACGAGTGGTGCGAAGAAACACTTGTTATTGAGACATCAAAGCACGAGACTGGGTTCGATGCGTTGAAAGAAAAGGTTGTCTCTCATAAAGCAAGAAGGAGTCCTGGGCCAGCCTTCTTATGGCTGGTCGCAATTGCCAATGGCGATGATATGGTCCAAAGGATTGAGTTAATGCTCAATATAAAGCACCAGATCACCGACGGGATTGGGATCAAGATACTACTATCCAAGTACCTTCCCATCTTCTCGACACATCTTTCCAAGCCAGAGAGGTCAAAAGGTTCGAGATTCGATTGGGAATATAGTCCTAAGATCCCTTCAACACCCTGGATAAACCTGTTGAACGATGATCAGGTCTTGTCGGGGCCAGAGTATGAACGAACTATAGCGTGGAATCGAGAAGTACTGTTAGAGAATATGGTAAGTTATCTCATCATGGCACATTTTCCATCTCTTCTTGCTAAACCAGTCAAACGCAGCCCCAAAACCCAGGTCTACCGCTCCGCCAAACATCCACTCCAGCAACACAAAATCACCACTTCATCACTTTAACACAGTCCCAAAGCACTAAGATCCTATCAGCAATAAAACCATCCCTCGGCCAAGCAGCAAACATCACACAGCTTGGACATGCAGCAATGGTACTTGCTTTACTTCGCCATACGGAATTAACGTCCGAGAATACGACTCTTCATTCCCCATGTTGGCTAAACGGACGACGATATCTCCAGTACCCGGATTTGGATCTCGAGCTGCTACCTCCGACGAACTCATATATACCCATCTGCCAATCTTTCACACCAATAATATTCTCGGATCTTCATGAGCTAGTACTCTCTTCATATGCATTGCAGGACGAGATTAGGGAGAAATTGATAATAGCTTGCAAGGCAGCAACAGAACAATACAGCATCCTCAAAACCCGCAAAAGCGTAATGCCACAAAGCATCGCTGTAATGGAATATCTTGGCTCTCGAATGTCACAAACAGGCACTACCACCATAGCTACCACATCCTCTCAAGGAAATCTCCAAACCAGGCCCCTAGCCGCAGATCCCTTCTTCCTTAGCGACGGCATTGTCGAAAATTACATCGACCACCAATACCTTGAAGCTTTTACAGTCGATGATGTACAGTTCGCAGCTAATGCTGAGGGCCCGAATCTCATTGTGAGGATGTGTAGTTGGCGGGGATGTTTGGGGGTGAGTGGGGAGTGGAGAGGTTGTGATTATGAGGAGGGGTTTGTGAGGGCGTTTTTGAGGGATGTGGTAGGGATTATGGGGGTGATTGTCAATGAGCATTAGGCGTGAGTTGATGTGGAAGTACGCAATGGAAAGAAGTTGGACGAGGAGAGATGAGTCCTCCGGGCTGGATCGGGACTTCCAGGAGTGATGAGACCCACACGATTCTGAAGTGGGAAGGAGGGAGAGATAGAGCGTGTCGTATAAGAAGATAGCTTGAAGTGCTTGGGCAATTTAGATTTCTAGAACACGTGACAAACTAAGGGTAATCTTTTGTTATGAAGTTCGTGAGGCTAATTCCTTTGCACATAACCAGAAATCTTGTGCTCATATCGTCGATATCTCGCTCATTTTCACAAAGGGTTTTCTCTTTCGCAGACACTTTCACTTGATCGACCGCACACACCTTCAAAAGCCTCAAGCTTAGGTGAAATACGCGAGGCGACAGATACATTGCTGCTTGATATTCAAAAAATTATGCAGTAGTATTGCTGTGCAGTAGCTATTTCCTCACGTGAAGAAGGAAAGAAGGTACTTCTTAATCACAAGGCAAAGCAATGCGAAGTTTTAACCTTGCCGGCTCACAGCAGGATAGCAGTGTGCCACCGCAGTAACGTGCTTCGAACCTTCCGTGACGTAAATACCCAATTTATGCAGACATTGAAAGGAAGGAGCGATGAGGAAGTGTAAGTGTTGCAGAAGAGGTAGGTTTTGCCGAAACCTTCCATCCGTCACCCACCACCCAAAGTTTCCACCACTACAACCCCGCAAAATGATGGAATGACAAGTGATAAAACGAATCAAAAGAACATACAACAGCAGGGATTCGCTGATGGTCACCCACTCAACTACTGATCTGCCGATCTAAGGCTTATGTATGGCAGAGCGGACGGGATGCCCAGTTCTCCTTAGTCTGTGGTCGTATGTGACAGTCTTCTGGTTGTTGGTGGTTATATATGAGAGCTGTCAACAAGTACCTCAATACGCTTTCCAGCCTGCCGTAGATATAAGAAAGCTGAGAGTAGCATTCACATGGAAAAGGGAAGGGTACGAGCGAAGTCAGGGGATCAAATGTATAGAAATCAGGGGGGAATATGTTGTTCTGGTATATGTCTCCTATGTCTCTCTCATTTCCACCCTTTATCACAATCTTTCTCGCTATCAACATCCACCGCGCCGCAGGGTATTGAAGCAAAATAGCTCATGATCAACGAATCCTAACGCATCGCATCTATTCATCCCCAACTCGTCCCTTTTACATACAACTAGCCTCCGCAACACCCCGCACGTAAAATAGCGTCTCTCATTAATAGAAAAAGAAGTAGTTCGCCGTTTTAAGTCGTGTAATTAGCTTGCATAGCATAGCAAGAAAGCCAAGCGCCGCAAACACCAGCGAAGAAGAGGTGGTATCTTGTAAAAAAAAAAAAACACAAAAACAGAACTAGGCAATCCAAATGAAATGGCTCAGCAGAACCCCGCCCATCGCCCAGACTCGCATCGTTTAGGTACGTCTCGTGTAGATAGTATGTGCTGAGAAAGAAAAAGAAGTAAAAAAAAGATATAATCAAATCGTTTCGAGGCCGTATGTGCAAATCGACAGCTTTCCGTGGCCCTCGCCGGAAAGCATAAATCGAATGTAGTAGAAGCAGATGGTGTGTTTAGAAGCAGTTTAAGCTTCCCTTCTTCTTCTTTTTGCTGATGGCGTTCATGCGCTCTTCCAGGTGAGCCCGAGCAATTTCGGCATCCCGTCTCTTCTTGCGCTCCTCCTCAACTTGCAACATGCTCCATCTGTTCTCTTTCTCGGAATCGCCATTCTTTGCCCTTTCGTTGGCCTCCTTGAGTTCAAGCTCAAGCTCACTAGCACGTCGTCGCCATGCGTCGCAGTCTGCCTTCACTTTGTTGCTTTGGCGCTCTAGATCAGTAAGAGCCTCCTCGAGTGTTGTCGTGAGCTGCTTCTCGGCATGGAGATGCTTCTCAATTGTTCGAATGCGAGCCTCTTGGTCTTCCTGGATTTGAGAGATGGCAAGGTCTTTACTGCTTGGACGATTGCCTTGAGTAGGAGTAGGTGGCACAGGAATAGCGGCTGCATTGCCTGTTGGAGACATTGAAGAACCAATACTTCCTGGCAGAGGAGGGAGAGGAATCGCTGGTGGTGGGGAAGGCAAAGATGCCACTGATGCAGACTTGCGGAGATGTGACGTTGCAGAGTTTGAGCGTTTAGGGACGTTCGAAGACTCGTTCTGTGGTACAACTTCTGAGAATTTGGCCTAAAGAGTTAGTATATATTTGTGGAGCGGCAGACTTTGACTTACTTGAAGTGTGGCGTATTCCTCCTTGATGGCATCGAGTTCTGATTTGGCGCGGGCTGCGCTCGCATTGGCTTCTTCCAACTGAGCGAAACGCTCAGTTTGAAGAGTAGAGAGCCGGTTATTAGCAATCTGGTGCTGATCAAAGTTCGAGGCCAATTGTTCCTCGAGCTCGTCCACCAGACGGGAATTTTTCTTATTCTTGGTTTCCAGATCACTCATCTCTTTCTTTAGCGCATTGAGTTGCTCAGAAACAGTGACGTGCTCAGCTCTCAATTTCACTCCTTCGGAAGTCTGTTGTAGCAGGATTGCAAGCTCGGACTTGACTGAGCCCAATTCATTCATCACGGTATCATTGATGTTCGAAAGCTCGGTAATGTGCTTCTCCATTTCACCACTCTTCTTTTGCTCTTCAGCCAGCACCTTTTGGTCAGCAAGTAAATCAGTGATTCTCTCTTGGAGTTTCTCAGTGCTGACATCAAGGCCAAGTGCAAAGGCAACTTGTGTAGCGACCTTGGTGAGATCATCCCTGGCTTCGGCGAGGTCACCCTGAAGTAGTTCAATGCTTCCATGAAGTTCGGCTGAGATCTCGTCAAAGCGAGCTTGGTGATCAGCTTCGATATCGGCCTTCATTGACTCAATCTCCTTGGTGTGATTTGCTCGTAACAAGCTGAGACCATCCTGGTGAGTTTTGACAACAAGCTCATGGTCAGCAATTTGTCTCTCAAGTGTAGCAAGGAGAGTTTTGTGTTGCTCTCTCTCGGCAATTGCGAGCTCTCTTGACTTTGTTGCCTCATCAAGTTTCTCCCTGGTAGATGCGTGGGATTGTTCTAGCTCCGCAACACGGGACGCAGTAGCTGCCACTACAGCTTTGTGGCTGGCAATCTCTTGTTGTAAGTTGTTAACAAGGTCATCTTGATTGGTTGGCATTTCTCGTTGAGATACCTCATTGGCAGCAGCGAGTTTTTGCTCGAGATCCGCAATGGTAGCAGTCATAGTCTTTTCACTAAGCTTGAAAGAGCCCAATGCAGTATTATGCTTGCCTTCCCAATTGAGCAACTCCGCTTCGAGATCTGAGATTTTCTTGTCTTGAATTTGGACCTGAGAATCACGCTCGGCCATGCCTTTCTCGTCTATTGAGTTGGATGCGTGTGCATCGATCACAGAACGTAGAGACTCCACTTCGTCTTGCAACTCCTTTTCCCTAGCTGCGTGAGTTTCGTGCAGAAGTCGAATCTGATTTTCACTTTGTAGTAATTGGTCCCGCATCGTTGACACAACAGACATATCCATGGGAGATGATTTCATACTTGATCGTTCCCGAGTGAGACCAGAGATTATAGTCATCTTGGTCTCCATCTCTTTCTTGACTGCCGTGATATCTGCCTCTAATTCTTGGACTCGTTCGGAGCGAGAGTGCAGCTCATGCATTGCGGTATTCAGATTCAACTCGAAATTTGCCATAACATCTGGGCTTGCTTCGAAATTCTCGGTGGCGATGTTTCGAAGAGAAGCGAACGCGCGGTGTGCTTTGTCGATGATCATAACATTCTGGCTTGATTTTCGACGGATGACTGGTGTAGGTGCACGAGGAGAAGAGCCTTCGTTCATCTTGGCTTTGGAAACTTCGGTCTTCAATTCTTCGACCAGGTCCAGTGCGTCCATGTGTTGTTCTTCAAGCTCGGCATATTTCTCGGCCAATTTCTGTTGTGCTTGCTCCTTCTCGGCAGCAAGCTGTCGTAAACTGTCGAGTTCCACCGCTACTCTATCATCATCATTGGCAACCATCTTAGCTGCGTCTGTCGATTCAGACTTCTTCGGCGCAGCTTCACTCTCAGATATTTCCAATGTACTGGGCAACTCCCCAGCCGAGGACAATTCCGAAGAGAGTGATCGCGAGGATGAATAATGTCCTCCATCCTTTAGCTCTTCCACCCTCGCGTCTTGTAAAAAAGATTGAGGCCTCGCCAGAATCGGTGAAGATACGGACAAGATTGAATCTCTAGGACCGGGATGGCGAGCCTCATCAACAGCATCTTGAAGCTCGGCCAATGTGCGTAAAGCTTCGTCATACTTGGCTTGAAGAACACTGAATTCGTCGATTGTAGCTTCATGCTCGACTTTGAGGTCAATCAGCTCTTGAGTGACATTCTCAAGCTTGTCTTCTACGAATTTCGACTGTGCCGGGCTTTGAGGAGGGTAATAATCGTTTCCGAGATTCGTGGTTCCCTTCTCGAGAGCATCACCCTCGATGGATTCGCCGTCATCAATGGGGCCTTCAGCGGCAGAACGTGCTGGATGCTCTGAGTTAACCTCTGTGTGGCTGTCATCTTCCTCGGGGATGACATCCGCATGGCTGCGCCGGCTGGCGAAGCTTTGCTGGCGAGAATGGTCAGTTGAAGATCTCTTACTAGTACCATTTACTGCTGTTGCTTCTGCTTCCACATTCTTTCCGTCTTGCTGAATATGATCCAGTTCGTAAAGAAGGTTGTCCAGCTTTCCAAGACTTCGTTGACGCTCGACGACGTGCTCAAGTCTTTCAATCTCACGTTGCATCAGCTCGGCATCCTGGTCTGCTTCTGCAAGGCGTTCCTCAAGTGTAGAGATGTAATCCTCGCAACTGGCTTCATTTTCACGGACCCGGGCGATCTCTTTCCGTAACTCCATTATAATTGTCGAGTTCTTCTCCTCACCAGATGTGTGGCCATCCAGCTTAGCCTCTAGATCATGAAGGTAATTTTCTGTACTTGCTTCACGATCGGAAAGTTTTTGTAGGCGAGCTTGGAGCTGTTGATTAACAGTCTCGACGTACGCAATTTTGGTCTCTTTCTCTAGCAGTATCGTCTCGGTGTTTGATAATGATGACCGTGTGCTTGACAAGGATTGCTCGAGACTCTGGATTGTTTTTTCGTACTCCAAAACGACCTGTTCCACGGCTTCGGCAAAGGAATTGGACCGTTTCAGGCGTTCCGTTGCACTATCACCGAGCGTATCTTCAAAAGCTTGATTATCAGCGAGTTCGCCATCTCGTGCTTTAGCCATTTCAGAAATGAGCTTTGCATGTCTTTGACTCAGAGCCGTATAGTTCTCCTGAGTGTCGAGCAATTGATTTTGTAACTCCATTTCTCGTTCGTTTTGTCGCTCGGGCCTCTCGATGGTGGTGGGCCGGCGATCGCCTCCGCGCTCGGTGCTCCGGATCTGCTCGCGGAGAAAAGCAACCTCTGCCTTTAGTCGATCAATTAGCGCCTGTTTGTCACCTTCATTATCTGACACCTGCTGAATCCTTGGTTTGCTCTGGATCGCCCGAGCCCGTTGAGCGTACTGGACGGTATTCAAGGTTTCGCTCAGATGAAATTCTGCAGGCGTGACGCAAGCAATCATGTAGGTAATGGCGTTGCCTCCAAGTGAATCTTGAAGCAGTCGTGTGAGCTTCGAATCTCGATATGATACGTGGGATCCAGCTTGACGGGAAGACAACTGGGAAATGACCTTTCCAAGACTTGCCAGACCAGCATTGATCGAAATCCCCTCCTTTGCCCTTTCACCTTGGGCACCTGTGTTCTTCAATCTTTCGCTTCCAGCTAAATCCACAAAGTGAAACTTGCTGTCGATTGTGACCATGGTATCTCCACCAGTCATGGCTTCAAGTGGGACCGAAAATCGTTTTTCTGCTCCTTGTGCCGTCTGCAGCTTGCTCTTGCGCTGGATAAGGTTCAGACTGAACACAGCGTGAGACCGTGAGGATTTCGCATTGATGGCTGTAGCATCAGTCTGACGAATCGAGGAACCAAAGTTTAGAGCGTTCATCAGGTCTTCCACGGAGTTGATCTCGACCGTGTGTAGCCCAGTCAAAAGAATGTGACCCTTCACATCTTCTCGGATAGAAACTTGGCCTCTTTCGTGCAACGGGGTATTTTCTGGAAGCAGTAAATCTCGCAATTGTTCGTTGTAGATTTCGACATAAGTCGCCTTGAGTGACCAGTTCTTCTCGGAAGATTTCGATAGCATCGAGGCAGCGTTCATGGAGTATCTGGAGGGCATGCGAATACCCGAATTTCGATTGTTCGCCGGTCGTCCACCCTCAAGTTTGTCAAACAGTGCCATGGCCGCACGTGGAATTACGCCTGGCACAGAAATCGCGTTAGCTTCTTCCTTGTGTTATGGTATGTAGAGGCCGGAGGAGTCAAAGGATACGACCACGATCTAGCCGTCATGACTTACCCATCACTTCCAAATCCGCTTGTTCGCCAGGTCCAGATGTTCCCATTGTGTAAGATTTGCCTGCACCAGATTGGCCATATGCCAACATAGAGACATTGTAACCTTGTACGAAGGCGTTGGTGCTCTCAATTAGATAATCCCAGATGCCTTCCTGGTCAATGTCTTCACCAAAAACCCGGTCGAACACAAATAACTTCCGTCCTTGCGGTGAATCTATTGCTAAACTCGTGGGCGATGTTACCTGAACCATGGATCGCTGGAATCTCTGTGGGATGAGTTCAAAGCCCGGATCTGTGGATCGAAGAGGAGGTCGCACGCGTACAGCTGAAGTCAACTGTTAGTTATGGTGTTCATCGATGCCACACAACCTCGCAACACTTACCCACGCGTACAGCAGTTTTCCCGTCCTCGTCCGACATCCTCGATCCTCCTTTACTAGTACTTGTCATGCTCATTCTGGATGTTGTCCTTGGGGGGCGCATCAGCGCGCTCACAGGCCGACTCGAGGCCGCGGGCGATTCTGGCGGAGAGGCCATCGCAGAGGAGCGAGGTACTGGACCCGTTGTTGCGACAAAATAAAGTGGCAGGCGTTGAAGATGTTCTTCGTGTATCGTAGTATATTAGTGAATGCGGTTCGCCTGGATGATGGTGAACAGCGTCAACAAGGTTCCAGTCACCGTCGCTGTCATCTGTGACTTGTCGCAGGTTTCGAAAAATAAACGTTGCCAGGACAAACTGAGACCCTTCTTAAATTGATCGGCGCGTCGCTTGTTATTGGCCGTGTTGAGTGGGAATTAATTTCGATGTCGTCTGAGGTATCGCGCCCGAGCTGCCGCTGCTCGCGAAACACGAAGGGAGCGGAGGAAATATTCAGTCGGTCAAAGAGATATGAATGCTCTGGAGAAAGGAGGGAAAGGAGGTTTGCAGTTCTGAGGAGGAAATTGTTCCCCTACAACGATGCGCGCTCTGGAAGGTGAAAAGGAGTCGGACGAATGAGCGACTGTTCTCAGGCGTTTGGCTAGCCCCTTCGGGCGTCGAACCTCCCCGACATGTACCCCTGAATATGCCACTAGAATGTGAGTGGCCTGCCGGATGCCCTCCAACTCCACCACACGCAGAGTCCACTCGCCGCATTGAGGACAGTCGGAACGCCCAGGACCCTTTGCAGCGTTGCTAGACGGCATCCACGCGTGGGTGGGGTCTTCTGGAACGGGGTTGGCTGCTGGGCTGTTGACAGTCTCGCGGAAGGGGAACACTTTCAGCCTTTCATGGTCTCACTGTTGACAGCGACATATCACAATAATTGCGGTGGGTTCAGGTTTCTGCACGAATCGCCGTTCATGCTCTGCATTTCGCGGGACACGATGGCTTCCAGGCTGCTTCAAGCTGTACGCACCTGTGCGGAGTCCAGAACTCACACGCATCCTTTTGCTCGACACCAACTACTCGGCCGTCCGTGGCGGACCGTCAGCACCAAAAGCTCGACTTTGGAGACGAAATCATGATGCAAGGGAGAGTATCCCCACCTACCGTTTCACGGACCAGTTGGCATCCTCCCTATGCCGACCCGTCGCTTCTTCTCTTGCTCTTGCCAGGAACACCAGCCCGGCTTCAAGACGCACCAGGTCAGGTCCGCGATTTCGCATTCACAGTTCATATCGATAGGGATATCGAAACGTCTAGGATACTTCCCCGCATCCCTATCATCCTGGGAAGAAGCGCGGTCTCAAGCTCGAATTGTTAGAAGCGGTCGAGCATCATCCTGACGTCTCTATTTAGGTCGACGTCGGCGCCGGTTATCACCGTCGACATCGAGCTGTCAAAATCTGAAAGGTGTTAAATTGATGCAAGCAGACCAGTCTACGGCTCGTGCTCTCTCTAGCCCAAAACTCTAGCTTCATTGTGGAGTCCCCGTTTTACGCCGTTGCTGCGAGATGCTCCCCAACAACCGATCCAGCCATCATGGCGCCCAGATTGTCCCAGATAATGGCAAGAGTTCTCACTTTGCAGTTGAACATAAATCCCTCTGGTAAATGTCCCATGTCGAGGGAGGTACATATTATGCGTTCACAGACTTGACCGGCATTTTGCCTGATATCCAACCCCAAATTTTGCAACATGCCATATGGAGAGTGCGCTGAACTTTGAGTTTTTGCAGAGCATCTCGGCGGCGGGGGAAATCTTAGAGAAATCCCTCTTGTCTTTAAACTTTGAAGCCGGCAATATACAAACAGTCGTGCTAAATTTATTCACTGAACAGCACGGCGAGGCACGCTTGGGGAGGAAGGACAATAGCGCAACAGAATCGCGTGACCGTTTCTGTCAATCTCTTATATCCTGAGGCTGCAAAAGGTTGACCACAGCTTCAAAGAGCGACAATTAAAATTACATATCCGCTCTATGCGTTTCATGTTTTTCTCTGACTCTCGTCGATTGTCCCTTTGGCGCCAATCCGGCGCCTCCTGCCGAGAGATATACCTCAGTCATCTCACATCAATTTTCTTCACTCGCGTCTCCGCCGTTGACCGAGACCCTTATGTGTCAAGCCTCGGCTCATACTCAGAAGCTCCCAGTGCTCTCCGACTGCTAAATCCAGGATTCTGATCGCAATTTCTTCGCACTGCGTCCTACGATCGTACCATCTAGGCTATCCACGATGTCGAATCGACGATGGCACACCGCCAGGCTTCGTTGGTAGCGATCCATTGATCCTTGGTTTTGGAATGGTCCGATACAAGGTCGCGGAGTCCCTAATTGGGGACGGCTTCGGCCCAGATTTGCAGGTGGCTTTGACCAAAATCACGAAAGATTTGCAGGATGTGGCTGAAAGATTTGTGCCACTTGAATTGCCCAAGAAGGTGCTCATGAATGAGCTTCATCAGTCTGGTCTTTGAAAGCTTCAAGCACCGAGCTATCATTTTTCTTCATTCTTCTGCGGAAGGCTTCAACTGCATCTCCGCTAAATCAGACCATCTTGCATTATTATTCCGATGCATATGTATGTCCTACTGTAGAGCCCGCAAAGCGCCTCTAGCTCTTGAAAATGCCCGAGCCTCTTGTCCTTGACGTTCGTCCTCGATGGTCGTCTCGATGGTCGTCCTCCAAGCGTGGAAGACTTTTCTTCAGAGGCTGCCTTTGCACATTCTCTCCAGGCCTCCCCACCGCAACGCAAGCAGCTCAACTATACCTTCGCTTGTTCCCAGCGTTCCCCATTCATGACTCTTCATGCAGCAACTTCTGCTGAAATTAAGATCGCGCAAACCATCAAGATTTGCTCTGCCGAACTGTAACCAATTGGTCCAATCCAGGTTCCTCGCGTGGAATACGGCACTCCACACTTTCGTACAATATGTACTGGATGTTCCCAAAAATCCTCCGTCACCACAGCATACACAGCATAAATGCCTGATCCATCACGAGTCTACCTCCGTATGTCATTTTCACCTACAGCGGCAGTGCATGCATAAGTAACCGAGAAACCTTCGATAAATCCCGCGTTATAACACCAGACAAGCAGTTCAAAGGGATCCAAGTGGCCAGCAAGAGTATGATGGGATCCGAGCGCATGCAGATATAAAAGCTACGCACGGTCGTAAACACCTTGGCCGATCCACCGGTGATCACGAACGCTGATCCACACACGTCCACGCCTTCACCCAAGAACCATGCCTCGGTATGATAACGACAGCAAATGACTCCTCTGCTGAGTTACGCAGCAATTTGGCCACCATCGCCATCCTCACAAACCTGGAGGATATGCCTGCCGGCAGAGCCTCTTGTTCAAGAAGGTCGAATTCGCTCTTCATTAAGTCATACCGGATCACTCCGCTGCGAGTCCATGAATCGTACGTACATGTACTTGACAGGACGCAGAACGCAGAACGCAGAACGCAGTACGCAAAACGCACAACACAACGCCTCAGCTGTTTAATCAAGTAAGCCAGCCAGCCTTGCCAGTGCGCGCAGGCAGCACCAAAGTAGCAAGCGTGTCGGCCCTCTCCCGCTGTCAAAGCGCGCCTACACGATTATCCTTGATTCCCTCAGCTAGCAAAAAATCTTCCAATCCCTATCCAACTCTCGACCCGGGCCATCAACGGACACATGGGGGAAATCCTTCGGGGCAAAAGGTCAAGGCGACGGCTCGCGATTTCTACGGGAGAAGTCTCAGAAGACCAATTGCTACTGCAGGTAAAGAAGAGCTGCATGTATGTTCGTCAGCGGATCACTTGCTTTTGTATGTCACTGTTGAAAGGTTGAAGAAGGCTTGAAGAGGGCAAGGAGGCGTGACGTAGGGTGTGTACGGCTTCTGGCAATCGCCGCTTCCACATAGTGGCGATAGCAGGTGTTGTACCCCTAAAACTTCAGACGAGGTTACTGCGTGTTTGGACTATGTAATTAATCATTCAAGCGCTTGGCCTAGAAGTTCTAGAGATGACCAGTCTGCGGGAGAAGGTTCTGCTGCAACACGCAATGGAGATCCAGCGATCTTACTTTGGTTTTGGGGATAGTATCAGACGACGATCAAACACTAGAATGTCATGCATTGACAGGGCTAGACTCCTTATTCTCTTACGCACTATTTTTCAGTTGAGCTTTGATGCGTCGGCTTTTGACTTTGAAGAGTATGCACGAAGGAGCGGGATGAACACCGCAGTATCATGGCAACTGATCTAGCTTGAGTTCAGATCTCCCAAGAGCCATAGTTGGCACAGAGCATATGCGTGGCTTTGAATGGAGGCTCTTCAAGCCATACTAGTTCAGATGTTTCTTGCCCCTGTACTTTCCATTGGCCTATCCCTCAAGCAGCATTGGAATGCGAAGCAACTCTTCAGATCTTGACCCTCACCCTTTTACTCGACGTACAATGCACAGATCATAGCCCAACTACCTAATACATATTTCCTGTTGGAGGATGTCTCGATCTCTATTAACCCTCTTCCTCCAAAAATGGCCTTGTATCGATGCTTTCTGTCACAAGCAGAAATCCACAATTTCTCGTTCACTCAATTGTATTGCTCTGCCAATATACTGGCTATGCTAAACTGTTTCACAATCCTTCTCTCCCTTAGCTAGAATTATTGAAACAAACATCTAGACAACTGACACTCAACTTGAATATCAATGTCCCCGCGGCATTGCTGTCATTATACCACCGTCGCCATCACAGCGGTGCTAATATTATCCTCCCTGCACTTCACCATAACGGGTTTCGTCGAACCCAGAGTATCACCGCTCCATGCCTCTCCAAGCCCAGCAGCAAGAGGTCCTCGCTGCTCAGAATCCTCAGCAGCCTGCGAGAGAACGGCACCATTTGTATTTGGCCGTTTATAATCGCTTATCGAACAACGGTCAGAGACATACGCGGCAAATGGGCACTCTATCGTGCCCGTGACGTTCTCTCGCAACATGCTATTATGCCACGCGAAGCAATACCGTGGAGCTATGAAAATTTCACATCGTTTGCCTTTGACATGTGAGTCGTGCTTGTGAGCTAGAGGTTACTGTAGCCAATGTTATAAACCGAGATTTGCGTGGTCATGTACGGCGGCTCAAATATCACCTTTTCACTAGACACCCCACCTCAACCCTTTCGGTATCACTCTCGCGGTGAGTGTGTCTCCCATTTCCAGAATCCGGAAACTCACCTTCAACCAATCTCTAGAGTCCATCTTCTTCCAACTCGCTATTCACATCTGAATCATCACACTGACACCGCCACGCATCTCTGGTTCTGAATTCACACATGCATCCGCCGCACCTCGACTAGGTACATTTCGACTCGAAATCAGGGACGCTTGCGGCTACAGGCTCTCTCGATATCCAGACCGTGTTTCTGCGTCGTCATCACGAATGAAACCCCACTGACGAATTCACGTATAACAAAACGTTTAGAGGTCAAGAGTAGTTCGGACTTTGCTTGGGAACTCGGGATCGATGGATATGTGAGAGTGAATGCAGGGTTTGGAGGCTTGTTCTGTGATACAACTCTATCTAGAATATAAGAGGTGGAGGTGGAGGTGCATATGGGCAAGTAAGCAACATCACTGTCTTAGGAAACTACAGGAAAACGATCTAAGCCTACCGCAAGATCCAAATTGAGAATCGCCACTCGATTTCAAAAATCTGTTTGCGTCAGAGTACGGATGGGATTGGGTAAGAAGCGCTTCGTGGCACGAAAGGGAATCTGGCAAGAGTGTTGGGGCGCGCCTGGAAATTGAATTTAATGTCGACTTTTATGGCATTGTCACTTACTCTGATCCTCTCCTACGTGGTCTTGCGGGGGCATAGGCGGTGGGTCCAAGAAAAAGAACATTCTAAGAACAGGTGAATCTTCATAGAAGGTATCGGCTGGCCAACAGCAGTATTGAAAATGCAGGTACTGTTAGGGCGTGGGTTGGGGAAATCTTTCATCCATATCAATCTCGTAGGCTTCTTGGGCATTTCTAGAATCTTTCGCAGCCACCATTGAAACACTCTGGGATTAGTTGACAAAACGTTACTGAGGTTAGCACCGATTCGCACAGTACCAAGGCGACGGATATTACAGATAGTCTTCAACAATTACACGTCAAAGATAAAAGATAGGGTGCAACAATAAACTTCATTCATGGCCGTAATCATGCCATTCTCGTGCTACGTCGCGTATCGGGCAATTTATCGCTTTCCTAGGTGAAGCATAAACAGGTCTTCCGCTGTGCATCGAAGTCCACATCTCGCCTAGTTCCCGGCTTGATGAATGAATTTGAGGAGTAAAAGACTTGATACGCATTGTTCTCGACAGGGTATGCTGGTTTGAACGTAACTATTCGAATAGAGCGAGGGTCACACGACTAACAACTCCCAAAACCCGGAGTGCAAAGCAAGTCTACCTGTTTCCCAACCAATTTGATCTTTCAAGCTGGCGAGGATGGCTGATATAGACTGATTGTCACGAAACATGTGGATCAAGTGTACATCTCTGTTGCTCACTTATAAGTCTTTGCCGACAACAATACTGTACCGAAAATCTGCAGTGTACCAAAGTGACCAATGATCTACTCGAACGGTAACCGTCAAGAGAGTATATATACCGAAGATTTGTCTTCAAGAGTCTATCAAGTCAGACACTGAGTCAGATAATGGACGCGAACTCCGAGACATGTAAAAGTGAGGGGTAGATGAGGAGGAAAATCTACCATCTGGTAAATAAATACACCGATCTCATCTCGGAAGTAAAGGCATCACCAGTAGGAAATTCGTAACGTGGGTTGAAGTGCCATTGCCAGCACCCAAGCAACTGGAAGTTGTACTAGATCCCAGTCTTGAGTAGCTAATTTTGCCATAAAGTGAGGATCGGAAAAGAAGGTTATGGTGAATATTGACTTACCGAGACAGTAGGTATTTGACAAGTTCTGTAGTTCTGTCGCTGTCATACGTTTTTGTTGCCATTGGCAAATTCCATGCTATCAATGAAATCTGTCACTTGTTGATATTTCCACCTTCCAAGACTCACGATTTGCAAAAAAAGACTTTCAAGCATCAGCGACCTTAAAAGTGGAATACAATCCACCAGAGACTTGAATCATGCCTTCGAAATTATCAATGACCTCTTATCCTGACTTCTCACCATATATTCTCCTATGGCTACCAAAAAAGTCTTTGGCTGATTCCCCTAGATTCCTTTATTTCCGACTTTATGTTTCGGGAAGCATAGACTTTTAGGTTGCAGGAAAGACAAGAAACATGCCTCGAGTCGTGGGGATCTTTCTTTTGTTCTGTGGCGAGTGTCACAGGATTGGAAATAAAAAGAAATTATATCTTTAACGTAGCACACGGAGTTACTGAGGAGGAATCAAGTTGGCAAATGATCATGGACTTCCAACACATAATAGACTGCCTCCTCACGACCTTTGCCGACTTCACCACGAAGACCTTAAAAAGTTCTTGTATAAGAAGAAATGCGTCTCAACAATTCCCACCATCCTGGCTATCTTTTGCTAAGCACAGAGTCTGAGAGCTTGAATCTCCTGGAGGGACACTACTTGAGCAGACCAAAGAACTGGAGACTGAAGAAACCATTCAATACAGCGTGCTTCATGGCTTGGGTTGTTGCTGTCAGTGCCACGACGCCGTCAACGACATTCGATATTTCCACCCTTGAAAACTTCAAAGCCTCACGGCGTGTACTTCTAATTAGAAATTCCCACAACATAATGAGGAATGAGTACACAGTAGGCTACATATGAAGCATATCGATAGAGGATGGGCATGCTTTATCATGGATTGGTGGGGTCTTGCTTTGATACACCACTTGTCATTTCAAAGAAGTGTATAAATAGGATCTCAGAGTCTTATGCAGTGCATAAAAAAACGCAGGGATAGGTTGGCATAGGACTTATTAGCCTTCAGAGTGCTTTTATCTTCGGTAATGTAGTGTGAACGCTTCGGAACATATCGTTGTGGGAGTCAAGTATGCAATTTCCAATCCACTTAGCTCAAAATCTCCAACTTCAAAAACATCCTCATCGTGCGAAGATATCCAAAACAGACTAGATAGAGCATGAGGTCGGAGCCCAAACGACAAGGTGAGAGACGTGCTCGAGAGTCAATGATCAATTTCGCGACAATGAAGAGGAAGCTCGCGTAACCTCAATAAAGCAACCATGAATATTTTCGAGAAAAGCTCAATGCTTGAAGTAATTGAACTAGATGGTTGATGAAGAATGGATGCCACAACACGAATAACAACAAGCAGTTCAGCAGCCGGAGCCCCACAGTGACACATATTCTCCCAAAACCACAAGTTAGGAAGGCACATTACCATTCCTTCTTCCTTTCTACCTCAAATCACATGCCTCGTTTTCGTGTTCGTGCCTGCTTAGGAGCAAACCCTCCTTTCCCATGCTGATGATCTACCGCAGTCTCAAAATTCGATCCCCATCCTTCCCCTCAAACTAGCTAGATCCAACAAGCACTTTCCTGATAAGATAATGCCTCAACCTTCATTCATGGGATCGTCTCCAAGGGCAGGCGACGATGCCAATGCCGGGAAGCACATGGTATGATCAAGCCATCATGGCAGGCAACAACAGGCAGTAGAACAGCAACGGGCTGAACCAGAGACAGCCGCGTGAGCAATGTAAAGCTTCTAGAATGTCTACTAAAACTCGATACCACGAAAGGCGTGCTCACTAATCAACAGATCGTGCCCGCTTCAACCCAGCCTCTACCAAAAAGAAAAAGTCCTTTGACATCATGATAGAAAGGTACCCACTGGTCCCTTTTCCCGGAAGGGTTCCCCACAAAGGAATCTGCCGCAGCTACTGCAGCGTATGTACCAGTGCAGGAACTGGTAGGTACCCCACATACTTGATATGAGCGAGGGGTCGGATTGTGGTGTGAATTCGCGATCTGATGGGAAAGTGATGATGAGGAATGATGTAGTGGCGGACGGGAAGGTGTCATATGGACAGAGGCATCTCACCTGTTTACCCGAGGAAAAGGAGGAAAAGAGAGAACCAGAAACGTATAAGTAGAGCTGAATCTTCTATTTTCGAAGCACTTTCTCATCATCAACAAACGTCACACATCTACAACCCACTACACCAAACCAACCAAACACCATCAACATGTCTGGAACATACAAGCCCACTGGTGAGTAACACTATTCAAACACGTAGCGAGTAAATCTGACCTCAAAAACAGAGCACGGAGGAATGAAGGAGGACGGAACTCCAGACAAGCGTATCGGCACTGGCGGTGAGTTACTTGCTACCCAAGCGTCCGAACAATACTGATGAAAACACAGAGTTCGCTCAAGGAGAGGTTGACCCCCATGAGGCTGGCAAGCAGGGTGGTCAATCATCAGGAGGCTCTGCGAGCGGTGCTTCCCAACAGCAAGGCGATGATTACAAGCCAACTGAGCACGGTGGTTTGACACAGGATGGTCAGCCCGATAGACGTGTCAAGGGCAACTAGAGTCCATTCGGAGCTTTTCTATCGCCTGGAATCATGTAATACTAGTGTGACGGTACCCTTGTTCTGCAATGAATCATTGGATATTTGAGCTCTAAGAGTTTATGCGTCCTGCTTGGAATGTGAACTGCGCCAATTTTGACTTGCAATTATTGAGAAAGACTTTGTCCCGGAAATCGCTTTTTCTGGTTGTAGACTATCAATGCCAACATGTCGTGTGAAATAAGAATTGCTCTTTCCATCATTGAAAATAGTAAACTTTTGACGTTGCTTGACTGCTCCAATGCACCAGAGGATGTGGAAAGAGGTACTAGCCTCCAAACTTGTGGAGCGGAGAATTGCGCCGGGACGAAACTAAGCACCCACCAAGTCATGAAGTAATGCTTCTCCACAAACCACTATAAGCCACGACAGACCGACCGAGTCTGGTGATCGCGCATCATTTTCGTGTCTCACCAGCTTAGTATGCTCGTATTAGATAATGATACAAGGGGTAGACTTTCATTATTTGGATCGCGTGGGAAAAGAAATGCAAACGCCATTTGATGAAGGCTCTAATGTTCAACGAAAGACAAACCCATCGCTTCAGATTAGAGTGAGTGCAAAGAAATCAATTTCTCCTCCACTTGGAGAAATTAAATATTCATACGTAGGTGCGTGTCTTACGGATTTTAGTCAGAAAACACTCGTCCCTACACTATTCAATCCAGTTCTCTTGGATCTTGACAAAAAGCTTGTTAAGTCCAAGCAATCTAGTCTGGCAACGGGTGTCTAGCATATATGAAAGATATCGAGCCTTCAACTAAATTCTCCTGAGGGCATCTCAATTCGTTATTGCAGCCATTTCCACCTGCTTTTCGCTAGATCCTCAATGTCCGAGCTTCTCCAACCGCGCATTCCTCCAGCTTACTTGAATGCTGCTGTACCATGTTGCTTGCTTCGAGCTTTCACCATTCGCAGCAACTTCTTTGCAGGATTGGCACACTGCGGGGATAGACACACTCCTGGTAGTGCCGGTATGAGAACCGGACAGCAACTGTTTACGGCACAAATGCTGCCACTTCCCGTGCCACAATCTGCATCGGTCGAGCAAGCTGTCAGCCCACTACAGATTGCATTCTGGCCACAGAAGCCTGTGCCGAAGGAGCTGGTAAAGCAGTAGCAGTTATCGTTGTCGTTGCAATTTGTAAAGCCTGTGTCGCATGTTTGTCCCTGGCATTCTACATCAGAACATGACCCATTCTGGCAAGTGGTACCCTCAGGGCAAACGTTTCCGCAAGTACCGCAGTTGTTCGGGTCTGTGCTGGTATCTGTGCAAGTTGGCGCGGTTGATGATACTGTCGTAGTGACTGTTTGTGTTGTCGTCTATTTTCGATCAGTGATGTTCTTGGAATTTTCTCGTCTCTGCTTACTGGTGTGGGGGCTGTAATTGTAACTGGCCCTACGCCCAAGCACGAGCAAGCGCTTGAATAACGAGCCGCACCAGAACATGCACTAGCATAGGAAGGAATCGCCGAACCTTGGCGCTTCTCCTTTGGCGAAGGAGCAGGAGTGACCGTTGTGGTCGTATAGACCGTTACTGGTGGAGGGGTCACAGTTGTCTGGAGGTAACTCGAGCAATCGGCGCTCGCTGTGGCTGGATGGTCTGGTCCTCGTTGCGTTCCAGCAACAGCTCGGAGACAGTTATCTTGGTTACAAGCTGTATTACCGGCTCTGGCATTGAGAGACGCGAGTGCGAAACTCACGCATAAGAGTACGAGAGGAAGCTGGACATGCATTTTGGATCAATTGAAGACTTTTGGGATCTCCGTCGAGGAACTCTCGATCTTGAGTGGAAAGCGTGCGGGGAAACTGGTCGGGATGGAGTTGCGATTGAGGATGCTGGTCGAGGTCTTTATACTGTCCTCGATCCAATCTGGAAAGCGCGACTACCTGCATACTCACTCCTACCACAACCGACTTCCTCTTTGACCCTGGTATTACCAAAAAGTGCCATCTCCTGCCTCTGCTCGTTGTACGAACCTGCGCACGGCAGCATCTTAAGTGAAGGTAGCGCCGGCAAAATGCACTTTTTTCTGCGGGTTGGGGTTTGGTACCTCGTTTTGTTGAGCCAGTGCAGCAGATCCCAAGTAGCTACGGCTGTCAGCAAATGGTACGAGCACGGCTCGAAATAGCTCTTTGGCGCCGCTATGGCAGCTTTAGGGTTGAATGCATGTTATATGCCTGAAAGATAAATGAGAATTGCTTGGTTGTTCTTCTTGCATTCTGGGAAGCTTACTGTTCGGTAGAAAATATGACAACGGCGTTCTTGTCCGCAACACAATCCTCTTGCCCCCTGCAAGCATCCCCGTTTCTATGCAGTACAACTCTAAATCCAGGCACCGCGAACTAATCAAGATTAGATCGTGGCGCCGCCTGGACTAGCAACCCCTATCTTGAATAGAACCACCATTAAATGGCGGGGAAAGCCTGTATCGGATTTCGGCTCGGATGCTGATCCGGATCAGCTTCTCGGTTACAATTCAACCAATAATTAGGTGAGGTTTTGACATTTCAAGGAGTACTTCACTCTTCACTCTTCACGTATTCTTGCAATGAGCAAAGACGGTTGAAGAATCTGATGTGTGCAACTTGGCGAATAGCCAAGCATTAACACACGTAACTTGTACTCAAAACACTCTGACCTACCTAGAGTTCAACACTTTTATTGTAACATCAGGGTCATTCTGCTTTTCCAAGTTGAAGGAAGTGGCTGAATACCTAATCTTCCTGAAAAAAAAGGCGAGTATTTGAAATATCGCCCGTATTGTTGGGAGCTGACTTGGGTAAGGACGACAATATCGATTTCAGTTCTCATCATGTGCTGAGCACGAGCTTCTCACGAGTCTGGCCGCCATCATGTACGACACATTGTCTCATGCAGGCAGCCTCCTTGTTGGAAGTACCAGAACTACTCAAGATTTCCCGATTCGGAGAACGGTTTGGCTCATTCAGGATAACTGCAGATGAGGCATGGAACGATGCCCAAGTGAATTCGACATTCTCGGAACTGCGGCCAAATTTTAAAGAGGCCAAGATGTAAGGTAAGCCCGGTAAAATCGAATGGGGACAAAGGAGCTAAAGGTTGTCTGATCCATTTGTAGGCGATATTTGTGGACGATCAAATTCATTTGCACGGAGACAGTATTGTCTGGCGAGAGACGCGAACACATGATCTGGCATTTCTCAATCTTTAACCAAGCTTTCCTGGAACGAAAGGATGTCCAGCGCTCAGGCCGCCATCCACAGCCCAGGCTTGGCCATTAACATAACTGCTCTCTTCACTCCCCAGGAATAGGGCAACTCTTGCTACTTCATCTGCATGAGCGCCTCGTCGTAACGGGTTGAGCTATAGAAAGTGAGTGTCAGCAGTGTCTCAAGAATGATACATATCAATAGTTTAGAGGCAGATTTCCGTCGATATGCTTAACCCATCTAGCCACGGAGAAGACAATGGAAAGATAAAATCGTTCACTCACTTGGCCAATTTTCTTTTCCGTCCCTCTCGCCCTAGCTGCATCGTACATAATAGCTGTCATTCCTGTCTCAATGACACCTGGGCATATAGCGTTGACTCGAACGCCAGTTCCAGCTAGTTGATAAGAAGTTGTTTGGGCAATAGATATTACGGCAGCTTTCGAGGCGGAATAATCGGTAGAACCAGCATTTGATCGTAAGCCTGCCACGGACGCCGTGCATATGATGCTTCCAGAAGGGTACTTCTTCTCCGCAGATGTTTTCATCATCGCTAGTGCTCCATACTTAGCAGCTAACTGAACACTACATCCACTGTTAGCATCTTTCATCTCCCCAAGGCATGGATCTTACCTAACAACATTTGTCTTCAAGGTAGACAGAAACTCCCCAGCCGTAATATCCGAAAAGAGTTTGTGTTGTCCCACAACACCAGCATTGGCAAAGAAGATGTCCAATCTACCATAAACTTTAAGGGCATCATCAACCACAGCTTTCACCGACTCCTCGTCCGAGGCATCAAATTGTCTTGTATGCACATCAACTTCGGGGTATAAAGATGCAAGCTCTCGTTTGTGGGTTTCGAGGTTGGAGTCGTTGAAGTCGCATATGTATACGGCTCTTGCACCATTCTGACAGAATTGATGTGCTGAAGCTCGACCAATGCCCAAGGGTGAGTTGGTCCCTGCAATTCATTTAGTGAATGATTGCACGGCAGTAAGCACATGGTGCACTAACCTGTCACAATTACAACCTTTCCCTTGATGCGCGGTCCGTTTGAATCAGGCGCAATTTTCTTGAGGACTGGAATGTTCTCAAAGTTGCCTTGGTCCTTGACGGGAGCTACAAGCTGCTCGCTCAGCGCCTCTAACCGTCTCTTTGCTACTGCAGTCATTGTAGCTTGTGAAGTTTGGGACCTGGGGGCCAATTCCTGGAACTGTATGTTTTGAACGCAAAGTGAAGATGAAAAAGAATGATTCAAGCTTGTCAGCAGCACTAACAGGTAGATATCTTACACTCTGCGGGGGAGGATATTGCTCTTCCCGAGCTAGATCTGGGGTTCGGCCTGCGGCACCGAGGCATAAAAGGGCCAATCAACGTAGATGGGCTGCACACTGGTGCTAGAACCCTGAGAGCCCTGATAGACACCTTGATGCCTGGCCGACCAAAGGAGGCGGTGATGCAGGAGCTTCTTTGGAAAGTCGAGCATGCTAGTCACACGAGATTGTATGCGGTATTTGCGTGCTCGAAATTCTCTCATCGGCAGGCAGATCACGCCAACATGGTGCAGTTCCAACCTTCCTGAGCGAGATGATAATAAGAAGAGAGTGAAGTATCAGGGTGAGTGGGAATTTTGTTGCTGTATTTGCTGTCTCAGAATCCCTACCCGTGTATGCAGAACCTTAGGCGAGACCATGACGAAGATGGCATTTTCCTCTGACTTGCATCCTAAGGAACCACCCAGCTTGAATTTCGTCGTATTTAACGATATCAACTACCTATGCAACCCCGCATTCACAGAAGCTGCCTTTGTTACATGCCATTCCCAGGCCTTCTCGACGACGGTGCGGAGGTTGTCACACGAGGGCGAAATATATCATTCCAAGGGGGACAACGAGTACTATCTGCCCTTTGCCATGGACATTGATATTACCGCGCCTTCACTCGAACGATCAGCGTCACATCACTCGAACGCCTCCGCCAAAAGCTCGCGATCGCAGACCGTGCGGATAAGGCCACGAAAATATGCCTCCTACATGTCAAGTTCGGCGTCGTCCATCTCGGACAAGTCGTTGACATCCTTTCCATCCTTCTCTCCAGAGTCGCCCAAGGATGCACGCCCCCTATTACCTCAAAACGTAGATGTCGCAGCGAATACGTCAAGAAAGCCTTCGGAGACACCTTCGATGGTCGAACATTTGACTACATCATGGCCTTCAAACGAGGAGCGAAGTGCGTTGTTTGACGATGCACCACTGAACACAAGACACGTTCCAGGGGCAATACACCATGCGAGCGATGAGCACATCGAAAGATTGATTGCGCGAAATGGCGCTGTAGTTCTGGTTAGGCAGATAGCAGAGGATCTAGCACAGCGTGATGCGCAGATTGCTGTGTTGAGGCGCAAAGCAGAAAATAGGGAGCGGGCATTAAGGAAAATCATATTGGAATGCGGGCTATCGAATTTGGACCTAGAGACTCGATTACGGGCTATAGAGGCAGAGAAGAAGACAAATTCTGATTCCAATGGCCAAGGAAATTTAATTCCACGAGAAGGGGGTTTAGAAGATCTCATGAATGATGCCATGAGTCAACCTGTGGTACTTGGAGAACGAGCAGTTCAAGACAACGATGCAACCATTCGCGCCACGGATTCTCTCAAAGCTTTGGAAGATCGATCAGCGACCGTACAAAGAGGCTGGAAGGATTATTTCTGGGGAGGAACGAGCAGAAAGAGCAGTCGTGCAAGTAGCGTTGTAGGGGACGCTGTTAACGGCTCGGAGTCAACCGCCATGCGGAGTGGTACAACTAATGGGCGCCGTACTGTTCTACAGAATGGTTTATTTGACGCTCCTGGAAGTATTCGAAGTCCTAGCAGAGCCTCAAGTATCCAGTCTAGCAATTTGGGTACTGCAACTCGTGATCGGAAACCCTCGTCTGGATTAGCCACTTTAGCCTTGAAACTCGTTGCAGGCGGAAGCATAAATGCTCGTGATCCAGAGGGTGCTAATGGCAGAGGTCGAGCGAACAGTACTGGGACCGCACCACCCCCAAGAACGCAATCTTCAGCGAGTACGAGAACAACTATGTCTGCACGTCCAGCACCTCTTAGGCCCCAGCCCAAAATGATACCCAATCCTCGACGATCTATAGCCACATCTACCCAGACGGGCACTATTCGTGGAACTCAAGATAGATGGGATACAATGGGAGCAAGTCCCCAAAGCACTACCTCCGGAGGTGCAGATAATTATGGGCCTGTTGAGATGGACCAGATCTTACCACCTGACGCACAACCTCCTACTCTTACTCAAATATACAAAAATCCGTACAACCAAGAATTTCTCACTGATCGATTCGGATTTATTTATGACCAAAGGAGGAAGAAGAGGCAGAAGGAGGCCGCCGAAAAAATGCGAAGAAGCAAGAGAGGGAGTCGAGTGGAGATGTTGAACAGTGCTAGAAGTGGAGTCTCTGTAGGAGACGACGATATTGAAGTCGAAGATGACCGACCAGATACACCGACATCCCTGGACGAAAGAGGCGAAGATGGCAAGCCAGCGAAGCGTTGGCAGGACTATCTCAAGATCGCCACATTCCCAACAGAATTGCTTTCCCATACCCCATCAGGGTCTGAACCTGCTTTTGAGGTCATGGAAGGAGGCGAAGTTCCACCGAAATCCCCTGGAATTACGACCGAAGAAAGGGGATTTCTACCTTCAGCAAGTACGACAGCCCCTCCGCCTGCTATTCCCATTACCTCTAACAATGCGACTATCTCAAAGCCGGATACTTCATCTCCTTCGCAAACAGCACTGTCATCCGAGGACATGGAGCCCGTTAAGCTTCTATTGGAACAACTTGGAGAAGTTCATGATTCTTTGCAGCGAGATAAAACGGTTAAGTGGAATGACTTTTTGCGCAAAGTTAGGGCTGAGCGAAAACGAGACGGTGAGGCAGCAGCAGCAGCACTCGCTGCCACGACTGATAAAGACAAAGCTTCACGGGTTGTGGCAAGGATGCCAGAAGCATCACTCACAGATGGAGAAATGATTGGTGTCGCAGGTTTGGGCAACAAAGGCAAGGTTGGACGAGCCAAGTGGAATGAATTCAAGGCTCTTGTTCTTGGAGGAATCCCGGTGGCGTACCGTGCTAAGATTTGGGCTGAATGTTCCGGAGCTGCTGCTCTTCGCATTCCCGGTTACTATGACGATCTTGTGGCTCATAGAGAAGGAGAAGATGACCCAGCCATAGTTGCTCAGATTCAGATGGACATCAACCGTACTCTGACAGACAACATTTTCTTCCGAAAGGGTCCAGGTGTCGTCAAGCTAAACGAAGTCCTCCTGGCTTATTCTCGACGTAATGCGGAGGTTGGGTATTGTCAAGGAATGAACTTGATCACAGCATGTTTGTTACTTATCATGCCAACTGCGGAAGATGCATTCTGGGTTCTGACCAGTATCATCGAGAGCATTCTACCTCGAGGATATTACGATCACAGTCTTCTTGCATCTCGAGCAGACCAACAAGTCCTCAGGCAATATGTGGCCGAAATCTTACCAAAGCTATCAGGGCATCTTGATGATTTGAGTATCGAGCTTGAAGCTCTCACATTTCAATGGTTCCTCAGCGTCTTCACGGATTGTCTTTCAGCCGAAGCTCTCTTCCGAGTCTGGGACGTCGTGTTCTGTACAAACGATGGCAGCACTTTCCTATTCCAAGTCGCTCTCGCACTTCTAAAGCTCAACGAACACCAATTACTGCAATGCTCAAGTCCAGCAAGCGTCTACACATATATCAACCACCAGATGACCAACCACGCCATTAGTATCGATGGCTTGATCCACGCTTCGGAAGGACTTCGCAAGGTCGTCAAACGAGATGAAGTTGAAAGCCGCCGCGCCAAAGCCATCGAAGCCGAAAAGAACATGGTCCGACAACGCGAAGCCACCAGAGCCCTTCGCAAAGCCGAGCGGGTTGCAACTGCCAACGGCTTGGTAGAAGCGCAACAGGATGTTTCTTCTGGGACGGTCACTCCCGTCACACCCGGGGAGGCGAGACCTTCACAATTAGAATTGAGAACAGATGATCTCGGGGAGTTAACGGTTCGGACTCCGATTCCCGTGGATGAGGAAAGGGAGTTGGCGCTAGGCATGGGGTGATGTGATAGGGGTGAAGATGAAAGGAGATAGAATCAATGGATGGCGTTTTGTTAGATGGAATGATTGATCATTGATTGCATTTTTGCGGGATTGGGATATTGAGGCAATGATACCCCCTCGTCGTTTAAGATACACTTTTGTAGATAAGATGTTGGTGGTGTTTAGTTGGGTGTGAAATCGGAATGTTCTAAAACTTTTAATACCGCATTTTGTTTCACGTTTGTAGTGATGATGACTATAAGCTTGTTGCCCCAAGACATGCCTCAGCTTTCGGCATTTCTAAGATTCACCTTTGGAGAGAACTTGATTCTGTGGTTACAGGTCATAATAATTCTGTTATAAAGAATTTATACCCATCATTTGGAAATAGGACTTCCACCCCAACTCCCTGTACACAAGCTGCGAGCCATGGTTATCAAAATTTCCCGTGAGAAGACGATGTCCTTTTCCCATCTAGGAGCTCCTTCCCAGCATGAAATGCAAATAATGTTGTCATGCTGATAGCGTAAGCTATCCGTTACAATCGCCAGAATGAGCAAGCAGCTCTAATCATTCTTCGTTTCTTAAAGGACTTCATATTTTCAAGATCAAAATCCGGCAATCGAGTAAAGGGCTGTAAATACCGCTAGAGCAGCACTAGTGAAGCACCCTATATACAGAATTTGATCCCCAACACGTTTGATACCACAGATCATCATAAGGTGAACAATAATTTCCATGGCAAGCATGATTGTAGCACCTGATGGGTCGGAGTTGTAGGTTATTGAGAAGGATTCTGAAATCTGATCGAGTCAGGATCGAGAGCTGATAGTATAACTTGTGGGGTTTGCTCGGGGAATATGAAACAAACATGGCGAAAGAAGGTCTGAGACGTAACGCCATAAGTGTAGCAAATAGTTGTCATATAGCCGAACGTGATGGCTAAAATGAGTGCTGAGCGGCGAGGACAACCGAGCTGGTTACGGAAGGACTTCGGGAGGTAGGTGGTGAGGATGAGATTGGGGATCCAGAGGTATTCCATTATATGGCTCTTGTTGCCGACGGATATTTGATTGTGATGATGTTGGGATGGTGTCGTCTTGATATCGAGGTGGAGGATGAAAGATCGGGTTGATGTTTGGAGAAAGTGAAAGCTCAACTTTGAGCTAGAAGTCCACCAATACACCAGTTTAGGGAAATGGTAGCATAGTGAATACAATATCACTCACTTCTGAAGAAAGCAAATGCTGTTCATTTTGGACCTAAATAGAATTCGAGAAAGTATTTGTTTTGTTTGAGCGAATCATGTCTCCTAGTCAAGCCCAAGATTATATTGTAATTATTATGGCAGAACATCCAATGGTTTCACCTGAAAGTAGGCTCTATAAAACATTAAATTGTGATTATCAAGCGCCTATGGGTATCATTCTGTAATCTCCCCTTCTTCCATATCTACATCTTCACCCTCACTGCTCGAACCACTAAAGCTCGTATCCCCAGAATCCAAGTCCTCTTCACTGGAGCTACTCATCTCCCCATTCAGACGCTCCATCGGAGGTTTGCCAGTGGCCTTCAAAAAGTCCCTTTCAAGCATGAATCCATCTGGGAATTGAGCTTGCTCATAAACATATATCGTAGGAAATTCTAAAACCGTCCGTTTCCGTAAAAGCTCAAAGGGTGTTTTCGAAGGGTCGATAGGCACTAGAACTTTCGGAAAGGATGCGGGTGTGTTCTGGCGCAGGAGGTAGAAGTGGTCGTTATAACGTGGGAGGTGATCTTCTTTCGTTTCATGAAGTGGTTCAAAATCCCAAGCACCAGTCTCCGGATTCTGTAGAATTGGCCGTGTTGTAAGATCCCTCATCTTGACTTCCTCATCTAATTTTATCCTCTTGACTTGCTGGCGATATTCGGTGGTCTTCCTCTTCTTATATTGTGATAACTCCTGCCCTTCTAGTCCTCTTTTAACGTGTTCTTCGTTAGTCGCATAGTAGAAATCCCCAAGTGGCTTATTCCCCATCGCTTTCCCAAGTAATCGTTCTTCAGCCTCCCCTCGAATCCATTCAACTTGCCAATTGATCTCGCGAGCTTTCCTGCTCCAATTCGTAGTGTTCTCGAGATTCCTCTTCATGCCTTTCGGCGCTTTAAGTACAATAGTTCTCATAGCTTGTAGTACTCTATTTATACAAGCCTCTCCAGGCGCTTCGTCAGCGGATGGTGGTTTGTTTCCTTTGCGTGACTTCTTTCCACGCTTTCTGTCATTCTGTCGTTGCAGTTGGGGTCTGTTCTTCTCCTTCACAATTATGCCACGATCTTCCACAATCTCCTTCTCTGCTCGTTCCATCCTATGCTCAATTGAATGAAGAAAATTGTAATCGTGATCGACTCCCGATGGAGTCAGGAGCTTGTCTCGGGGCATGAAGACAGTTGGGTCTCGTACACCATTGCATGTTGACCAGAGTTTGTGACGGCGGGAACAGGGGAGGGAACATGTTTGGACGGCGCATCGTGGACATTTGTATTTTGGGACATTGGTGTGGCAGATCGTGCAAAGTGTGGAGAGCAAAGGGTCCGACATTGTTGTTGAGTTGGTGGTGTTTGTGTTTTTTACGAGAGAGGGCAAGGCTGACGGGAAAAAAATTGTTGACGCCAAAGACCAAGCGCCTCAGCCTTGCATCTCTGGCACCCCGCCGCGATTCCTTTCTTTCCACAACCTGCATATTTTTACAAGTTAATTTTGGACTACTTGATCCTGTAGTTTCCAATACATGTTCGTCACGTATGCTGAACTTCATACCTTCTCTGATGGGGTTTTGGGCTAGTTACCAGATTCCAAGTTGATTGTAGCACGTAGCACGAATGTCCTGCCGATCCCCACAACACAGAGTTTTGGAAGATGTCCATACAATTGATTTATCGTGTCCTTTCATCAAAGTGGCCTCCGGAATTCGTGTATGAAGAGCTCTTAATCATAGGAGATTTGAAGGCCAAGCGCTAGGTGATACTTCAGAATGCTCATACTTTCCTTGCTCCTTGTTCAGCAAAGTCGTAGCCATTTCAATCCTGGTTAGGAAGGCATGTGTGCAAGTCGCAACTATCTTTTCTATTCAAGACCCCGCTCAGTAGCGGTAGAAAGGAATGACTCCTATGGCTATCTTCGGTTCAGCTAGAGAGCTGGGGTCTCTTCTTTTGACGAAAGAAGGTTGTCATGTTATGCAGAAGTCTTCATCACAATTCCTCCTTGCTTCTTACATTTCCAAATCCATCCCTTTTTGCTTTCAAATCCTTCCCTAGTACAAACTTTCTTCAAACTACCTGCAAAGTTACAACGTGGCTTTCGCAGGGCTGAAGAGGCGTTCAATACCAAGGAAACGCGAAACAAAGTACTCGTAACAAAGTACTACTTTCAGATTTCATCAATTGTAGGTGGACTATTCGAGAGATCTCTATATCAATTATTATTGGAAGCAACATACACGTACTAACCTGACAACCCGTTTCACCATGCTATAGGTACGATCGTGTCTGGAAAACCAGAAACCCTATTCCGGATGACTTGTTTGTCAAGTGATTTGCATGCGTTTGACAGGTGTCGAAGTTGGTATATACATGGGCGATCAATCACGACAGAAGGAAATTTTAAGCACGCAAGATACCCCTTTTCGCGTCATTCAAAGGATGCAAGGACAACAGAGTGGCAACTTACTTATGCATTGAACAAAGCATGTCTCATTTTACTGCAGCAAATGGCGCATGGGATCATGGGCGACAGAGTGATGCACAACCACAGAAAACAACACACTCCCAAGATAAATCCCAATTAAGCGCATACACATTCTGGGCTCTCAACTATGAAACTAAGGTGATTTTGACGACTTGATCACCCCTTGCTTTACTATGGAACTTCTAAGCGGTAGTTGAAGAGGGGTTTGTGTGACTTCTCCTGATTCTGTACGGCCTCAGTCTGGCTCGATCAAGATGAAAGTAGTATATCGCTCGATGATCTTGGCCTTCAAAGGCTGAAAGTTTTTTGTCCCCTGGTGGAACCCGCCAAATCGGTGCATTCTGATAGCGAAAGATCTAGGAGGCTTCCCGCCGATCGATACTCACTAGGAACTTAGGAACAATCTGAAGACCACGTTAAATCCGTCGTGGACGAACAACTCGACGGCGCCGGTGTTGAACTTCAATGGTTGATATGGATCTTCCCGTTTCGGCCCCCACGATATCAGCCTCCCAATTATTCCTACTGTAATTCTCCGTGCCTTGCTCTCCCTGCATCACGTGTTGTTCCTGAGGTTATTCGGGCTATATTATCATAACGGTTTTTATTATGAGTGCTGCCACGCGAAGACATCCGCGGGCGCGGGGCGGGATGTGTCTCATTCTTATCTTTTTTTACACTCGACTCCAAACTTTGAGGTCTCCTCAGACGGTTGATTAGAAACTCTTCGTTTGAAGTGTTCGAAAAACACAATGCCTTGTGTCTGCCCCTGAAAATGTTCCAATGCGGTTAGAGAGTAGAAGCTTGATTGGCAATCAATTGGTTCTTGCACTTTGGGACCAACGGGACGGTTGGCGAGAATTGCCCCAAGAAACCCGGCGTGACATCGACTCTTTCAGAACCATGAAAAAGCCTCGAAGGCTTCGTGCTGGAATGGCATCTCGTCAAGACTGTTGACATGCGGAACTCGGAATTTTCTTATGGTAAGATGGCGGACGATCAAATCCAAACTCTAGTTCCGTTTTGCAACAACTTGCCTCTTCAAGACGCTGGACTCAACCCAAGGCTTGGCCCTGGCTATCAAAGTTCGCCGTGCCGGTTTCCCTTATGCCAGGCTCATATTAATTTAGATTATCAGAGGTCCGGCTCGTGCCTTTATCACAATCAATCACATCGGGGCGGGGTTGTGAACCCTAGTACTTGTGTCACAGAACGGAGCACGTTCACAACGAACTGCATGCGAAGAAGGAAACAAAGCCGCAGAATAATGAAGCAATTCGGCATCGTGGATGCAGACTCGGCGATCATCGAAAGGGACGACTTTCTGATGGCTTTCACCGAGCTGAAGGTTATGAGCTCATGCAACGTTGATTCGTCTCCTCTTGCAGTGTCAGCAAAGCAGGTCGGGACGATGGACAGAAGGCCTATTGGGCGCCTCCAGCATATGTAGGACTGAAGGGCTCCGACTCTCTGATGAGAGATGTTTGGTTTTGACGATCCCATCACGTTCAGGCCCCTTCCGCACCCACACAGGCCGTCTAGCCCGAAGCAGCACAAGGTCAGTGCGTCCGGCGTTGGAGTCTCAAAACCCAGGGCCACTTTCAGGAGACCGCTAGCTGGGACCACCCCTGGGCCGCGAACGCCGTGCGAAATTGGCTTTCCCGTGCGAAAATCAGCGCAGAGAGACCGACGGACGCTGTGGAGAGAGCCCGACGAGTAATGATGGGGGGCGATCGCAGGCCCGCAAAGCGGTGGTGAGGCCCAAACTGCGATGCCGAATTGTCGCTGGGGAAAGCGCGACTCTTCTCAGGGAAGACCGCAGCAGCACTTCCAAGAGCCGACACGCACATTAATATGGCAATTATATGCCTGCAGGCTGGGGGAACAGAAACGCAAAACGCACGCCAGAAGCAGCAGCCAGAAGCACAGCCAGCAGCAATCAACAAGCCTCGCCGGAACAAATCGTATTTTCGCCTGTGGCTCCTGGACGGTGCATTCGGCGCTGGACGCTCACTGGCTGCCCGCTGGATATCTAGCACTCGGACGCCAGTCGTTGGCTCCTGATGGCCGCACTCCACGGATGTCCCACGCTGATTCCAGGCACGGCCGTGGTGCGATCCACTGCTTCCATCGCGCTGCCGACGCTGCGTATCCAATAATCTCGCCTCTGAGCTACCCCAGCACTCACCCATGCTCTCCCCCAAGTCCATCGAGGCAAAAACCCCCGTCTGAACTTCTCAAACCGAGTTTGGGCCCTTTTCTTCTTGGATGTCCTCACACTCAGGACCCTTCTCCCTCGTCTTCTCTCCTCTCCGCCTTCTTTTGCATTTGCATCTGCATCCGCAACTGCAACTGCACGACACTTTGCTGCGTCCGCAGAACAGACGGAGCTTCATCTTTTCTGTTTGCATTGTCGTTTGCAGCTTGCTGGTCGAAGCCACGCGCCTTGGGACTAACACCAATTCACCAGCACCAATTTACGTTCCTTACACTTCCATAGCCGTCACTTCTCATCGCTCCTTCCCCCAAAACACTGGATCACTCGCCTTCAAGTCAATTGACCTTTCCAGTCAATTCTCTCCCGTTCCAAAATACATAATCGACAAGAGTTGGATAAAAGTCCTCGAAAACTTGCACTAATTCAACAAGTCCAACAACAGCCGCAATCATGGGCCCTTCACTTAACAATTCTTCGTTCCGCCCCAGGACCTCGGACCGTGAGGGTAGACCGGCTACTCGCGATCAGACCGATCAAAACCTGATCATTCCCAGCAGGACCTCTTCTCTCCATTCGCGAATTACTCAGCCAATTCCATCTACCTTGAATCTCAAGCCTCAACAACGGACTCCGAAGACACTTACCCATGCCTACATGGTATGTGGTGTAGGAAGAGAGCCATCACAATGGGTGAAAGCACCAGCTCCAGCACAGGGAAAGATTACGCACATGAAAGGAGCAGTTGGACAATTTTGGCTACCAGAAATTCTCGGAAGCAGTCCAAGATTAGAGCAGGATAATGAGATCGCCAGAGCTTTACACGCAGCTATGAGGGTATGTCGTTAGGGAGAGACCGTAAATCTGGACAATGCTAATGCATTTTTAGGCTTGCTTCCCTCATGATGTAGAAATCTGTACTGGACGTAGCCAGCCGCACTGCGTCCACCACTCATTCGTTCTTCAACAGGATTCATCCCACACACTTTACGGTATTGCTCTACGAGTGTGGTCAAGAGCAGATGAGAAGCGTGCAGAGACCATTCGCGATCTTCGAAGACGAACCGAGTCGGACTTCTACGATTCAGCTGACGAAACCTACTGGATCCCCTATTGTCTGTCTTTCCTCTCGAGATATCCCCTCTACAATCTCTTGGGAGACTACCTTCGAGGCATGTGGATCCATTGGAATAAGGCCACCAATTTGTTCCACGCTGAGGAAGTGTCCCGTATCCTGAGCTTCCCAGCTCCAAGATTGAACGATCTCGTCCGGATTGATATGAAGGATTACGCTTTGTGCTACCAGTTCCCATCTTCCCCGACTGGGTTCCAAAACTTCGCCATGTGGCCATTGTTTTCTTGCTTGTCGATCCCAAATATTGTGGGTGTCATTGAGGCCGCCTTATCACCAACTCGCCGCATCATTTTCGTCAGTCACTACCCCGCCATGCTTACCGTGGCTGCTGAAACGATCCGATACTGCGTTCGGGTTTACGAATGGAGTGGTCTCTATGTTCCAGTTGTGCATGCTAGACATGCAAAGGAGCTTGTTCAGGAGCCTGGCCCATACATTCTCGGTATCACGGCAGAATGCCGTACCCTCTTCACTGCACCTACAGACGCCTTGGTGGTGGATTTGGATCGCAACTTTGTCCTGACATCAAGCCCACCTACCGCACTCACCGCAGGTCAGCGCACGAAGATGGTCAATCGCATCACACAAGCTCTTGCTGGAGATGTCACACCGTCCGGAGTACCACAACATCTTCGATCCGCGTACGGTGGCGGAAAACTGGTTCCGGCCGGTCAAATAATTGTCATGCGTGGAGAAGTCGAGTCAATTCAAGATCCCGAGTGGTGGAACCAGGATTCTGTGATGGCTGTCATGGATCACGTCTGTGAAAAGATGGTAAGTTTAGATCTGATCTCATATATTCCAGGGGGTTATATGTCGCACATTGCTAACCACGTTTCAAAACAGGGACGCAACACCGGCATGAAAGCGGTTTTCGGCGGGGCTGTGAAGAAGCCACTCATGACCAAGGTCTCGATGAGACACTTGAACGAAATTGTTCGGGAACGCAATCAATATTCTAGGGATGCGCTCGAGGCTTGGCAAGATTTCATTAACCTCAAAGGTCGCATGGATACCGAGCTCGGTAAAGTCACCAAGCGTAACAACTTCCTGGTTGAGGAGCTTGAGAGCTGGAAACAACAGGTAGGTTTCGCATCGGAGAATAAAAGGTCTTTAATATTAACATTGTTTAGTTTCTCAAATTCCAGGCCTTTGCTGAGCAACTCACCAAGGAGACACAGGATCTCAAGGTCAAGATTGAGAACCACAAGCGTGAGAACAGACGTCTTACTGGTCTTATTGATCAACAAAAGGATGATGCTGCACGTCTTAACGTTCGCCTCTCAGGCACTGAGAAGCAGCGTGATGACGCTCTCGAGGCTTTGGTCCTCCAGCAAGAGATCGCTGAGGAGCTTGAGCGTGAGCGGAAACGCAACAAGAAGGAACTCTCGGCTCTCCAACACACCAATGTCACCATCCTACGACAACGTGACGAGGCACAACGTGTTGTTCTGCACTTGCGCAGTTTGATTAGTGGTCAAGCTCATCACATGGAACATCTCGTTTCATCATTGGGCAAAAGCCCCGATTTGGCTGAGTACATTGAGGGTGGTTACGATGATGAGGAAGGTGAGCTCGATGATATTGCTGAGGAGGGCAAGACGGAAGAAAATGCAGAAGTTGCTCCACGTGCTACCAGATACACCAAGGCCAATGGAGATGATATGAGCCCAGAGATGGAAGCTAGACTGAGAAACGGTCTTCGCAACAGCAAACGATACAGCCAGATGAGCATTGTTGACGTTGCTGATCGCCACCTCCGAGACAAGACTGATGCTATCGCCCACATCATCCGCAACATCAGCGACCAATGCGCTGCAGCCGTCGAAGGTCTCCAACTCGCACACGATGCTGAAGTTGAAGCTGAGGAGCTTGCTCAACACAACCAGAGAAACGCAGCTCGTGGCCACCGATCGAGCAATCTCTCAACCGTCACCGCCAGCGATGACGGACAATCCAACCAAGGATCCGAGATGGGTGATGACAGCCTCCTTCACCCAAGTGGACGTACATCGAGTATTCCACCAACCCCAGATCTCATTCACAACCGATCGAGCACATCGATGTCAATTGCTAGCACAACGACAACACCTGAACGGAGTAGTCAGCAATACAACATCGGACAAGACATCCCGACCAAGATCGTTGAGGATAGTGATGAGGAAATCGAGGGAAGGAGTGAGGGGGAGACCGAGATTACCACTAAAGCTGGCTTGATTCACCGGCCAGCTGGTGCCAGAATCTCCGCTCTGGGAGGTCGTTAAGTGACTAAAATTTGTCCTTGATAGCATTTTGTATTTGTTTTGGAGGGCGTTCAGGCGAAGGCGAACATCACTGCTGGACATGCTACATCTCATTATTTCTGTAAGTAAGGATTATTATATTTCTGGAGATGGAAGGAAAGGATTTGAGAGCGCAAGCCAGTGGTGGGATTGTATTTAGCAAGAAGAAGCAATTAGGAGGATACAGGCGGAGGAATTATGTGGTAACAGAAAGAGATACGAGAGGAAGGTTCTGTGGTAAGGCTAGAATATTTATTGCTAGCCTGCTTTTTTGTTGATCGATCGTTTTTAATACCCGGAGTATGAATTGTTAGGGTTGGGAGGTATATTTTAGTTATACTTTCGAAATACAATAAGCTGTTTATTAGTTATACTGCCTTCCCACTCTGTTTTCCTATTGATGAATGGGCACGGAATAGTCTTCCGAGATTAGGTGCGAAGAAGACAGCATATTAATGGTCAATAGTTGTGTGACCGGAAGTCACTTCGATCCAGGTTCCTTTTGCGCGCTGATTGCATTAAGAATGAGCGATTACTGATGGTTTGTTGCATTTCGTAATTCGGTTGGAGTGTTTGCTCCGTCCATCCGCTGGCTGTATGTGGACGTAATGGTCGTCAGGAGGTTTTATTCCCGATCTGATGGTTGGGGGGATTGAGATGTGATGTCATGTGGGGTTGTGATTGGCTCTTCTTCGATAGAAGGTGGAATTGAGGAACACGAAGGGACATGGAGGGGATTGGGAGATGATGTGGAGGAAACAATAAGAGATGGGAGAGAGCGGTGGACAGCCAGGTGACAATTAGAATATGTTCGTTTTGAGGTGATTGGTTACAGGTTACAGGGTGGATGAGAGTACAAGGCGGTCTCAAGTAACGCGAAAGGAGTAGAGCTACTCCCAAACATAATTCACAAAGTCTCAATTACGGCAAAGTAGCCCAATATATGAGGATTTGTATCCCATTTCGCCGTTTCTCTTTCAAGGCGTAATTAAGATTTTCTGTTTCCTAGAAAGACTTCAATTGGTTCACTGAGGACGGAAGACAACGAACAGATACAGCCCCACTTTTAAGGCCTCTCATTGCCGAGATATCATGCCGCCGATCACACTGCTTTCCGCTGCTTTCACTCCGTCCCGCCCTCTCTTCTATTCGAGGACTATTCATTAGGAAAACATCTCTGATACCGAGCGATATCACGTGACCATGAACTTACAGTTTCCAATACACAATAGTTGTTGAATATAGATACAGTCCATTACTCATTCCTTCTCCTCCCTGGCGAAAGAACCCTCGTCCTCCCAAGCACAGGCCCAAGCCTTCCCTTTTCTTCCAACCGTTTCAAACCCTCCTCCCCGATTGGCCTCGCAATCCCAACCTCCCCTCACAACTCCTAAACACATACCGATACCATATCAAAACCTCCCGGCTCTTATCCCCTCCCCCGCCCAAAGCGTTGTCTTTGCTTTTTTAACTTATCTGAGTTCTGTTTGCCGTCTGTTGCAGTTTGTTGCACATCGCATCCAAGATGTCAGTTGTAGATTAGGCGGTTTGGTCGTCCGTGCGTGGTGTGACGCAGCGGTTTTCCCCTCGTGGAGAGGGATGATCATGGTCGGTTGATGGCGTATTGGTCTTGGATAGACCTGGTAGTGAGCTCGTTCTCGATTTTCTGGATTTCAAGAATGGCGATGGATGTAGCAGGGGCACCGCGGCGCTGTTATTTCGAACATGGGAATGTTCTAACAGGGAGAACGCAGTTCAAGCTGCAGAAGTACCGACAAGGAGATCGCTGTGGGAAAGAGAAAAGTGACGAAGCGTTTAATATCGGACCGATCGATCGAACGGCAGTTGGATATTAAAGAATATGTGTTTCGAGATTGAGCTCCATTCGCGACCTTGCATGTGGGGAAGGGGACTTACTCGTGTGTCTAGGGAGGAAAGTCCACCTGAAAAGCGACTTCCCCACAACGGCTTTCTCGCTTAGCGAAAAATCTCCGATATTCCGAAACAGAAAAAAATTGTCTTGCCAAATCAACTTCAGCGTTAATGTCTTTAACAAGCAAAATACTTTCGAGAGAATAAAAAAATAAAAAATAAAAAATAAAAATTACTTCTTCACTTGTCCTCGGTGAGGTTCGAACTCACGACCTTTGGATGGCCAGACTGTTTACAGTCATGTCATATGTATAGATATGAGACCAACGCTCTAACCAACTGAGCCACGAAGACTTTGCGTGATTTGATTACAAACTTGCCTATTGTGTTTTATAAATGTAGCGTGAGTTTGGGCCGAAATGATGGAAAGTGGTGAATGGAGTGGGGGGTGAATTGGTGGGAGGAGAGGAGGTTGAATTTGGGGGGTGGGGGACGAGGCGCGTTACGAGCTACTGAAGGAAGGAACAAATAAACTTTCTGACGAAACACGAAAGTCACGAAAACGTGAGCAAAACTTGAAAAGTGAAAGTAGGACGAAAAGAACATTCAATTACGTTTCAGGCGAAGGGGAGAAATCTATTCAAAACAAGAACTCAATATGTGTTAAAAAGAGGTGTTCTATCATATCATACAAACTTTATTGATGTCGACCAATCTATCTAGGTCCTTCACCTATTATATCTATACGGCCCCAATCAAAATTATCAAACAAACCTCCAATCTACTCAGCCCACCGTTAGGGGCGATGCGATGAACACCAACAAAAGAAATCCATGCGTTAGCTTCGCGTCTATGCCCCAATCCCAAAATACATTAAAAATAAACGACCGTTCATCCATCTATCCCATCTCATCTACTTTCAGACCCCCTCCCACCCAAGTCTATCTACTCTTTCTTATCCTTTTCCACTTTCGGTGTCTTCGGCACTCGTGCAAGGTAATAAAGCAGGATCGCTCCACAAACATTGAAAATAATATACACCCACATGATACCAAAGTTCCTCCAGCGGTCCTTGTAGTATACGTTTACTTGGGCCAGGAAGGAATTGGTGTCGGAGAGTGAGCAGAAGTTGCAATCTGTTGTTGCGTTGTTGTCAAGAAGGTAGCCTCCTGCCGCGGCCGTATAATTTTGCATGTATTGGTAGCATGTCAAAGGTGGGGTTGGGTTGAAATGCAGGTACTCGTAGTCGGCGCAAACGACTTTTTGATTTGCTAGTCCGGTGGACAGAACACCGCTAACGAGGTATGTGAAGGGCGAAACTCGATACATGAAAATCCAGAAACGGGGGAATTGAGAAGGTGACGCCAAGACACTATGGATGTTAGCAAAGCGCTGAGGAATAAGGTCACTGAAGGTAGACAAAAAGACGCGGATCCGATGCTCACTTGTGAGCCGTGTTTAACAACGAACAATGTGCCATAGTGACATCCACAGTAAGAGGTCCGCGTCTTTTGTCCACCGTGGGGGTCGTTAGGAACGCTTACCCGTTGAAGATCAAAGTAAGCGAGAAGAGAAGTTGAGCGAGGTTACCACCAGCTTCAGCAGACTCCATTCCAGCGATGATCATGTTCGTGAATGTCGAAGTGAACAACAAGAATGCAAGGATGAATAGGAACATCAATCCTCCTCGTTCTGTGACACTGTCCGTTGGAACAGCATTTCTATACAATCCAATTGGATAGTACCTATATTAACGTCAGCTACCAATAATCCCATTCTCTCACTCGTGGAGTCTAGCGCTTGCTTTGGGGCCTTTTATCGAGGTCCGATGGCACGACTTGCCAATCGTGACCTTCGGAAGCAAGCATGATATGATGCGACAATGGTCGCAAGTGCAGCCTCTCGTCGTGGGTGATTCTTGCGGATGCAGCCGTTTCCCGCTACCACAGACACTCTAAACAAGACGACGGAATTAAAAGAGAGAAGGGGGAAAATGTGCTCACCAGCAGAAGAATATAAGCACGCCCATTAAGAAGTTCCATGGTATTTCGACCAAGATATTTGATACGATGAACACTTGCCAAGAGTAGGTCTTGGAAGGGCGCTCCCGGACCTCATAAAGAGCACGTTGGACGACGAAGTGAGGCATAATCTGTTGTACGAGATTACCGAAGATTGTGAGAAGCATGAAGATGGCGAAAAGCTGATTCTGCATTCCTTGAAGGGAGGTTGGGGAGTCCCAAAAGGAGAACCCGATAAAAAGACCCTAGAACGATTAGTATCTAACTGCGACAAAATGATTATGAGGACTTACGACTGCGACACAAAGAACAGTTTTCGAGTACAAATAGGAAGGAGTACGCCAGTATTGCTCGAATACACGTCTGAGAACGGTCCATAGTTGAACTCCGAAAGTGGCGGCATATGGGTCAAGAGCATGCTCATCTTGAATAGCCTCTTTCTCGGAGAGCTCCGCTTTCATCTCTGCCAGAGTAGCCTTGACTTGACGACGTTCTTCAGAGTGGTTCCATACTTCAGGCCAGTCAATTGATGTTTCGGATCCAGGAGCAGCACCAATGACTTCAAGCATCACTTCGGCAGGGTTTTCGTCAATGCTGAATTTTCGGGAACCATTTCTTTCGAAGTAATCAGTCAAGACCTTTGAGTCCTTGCCAATTTCTCCGAAATAGACGGTTTTGCCGCCCTTGGCGAGAAAAAGTAGACGATCGAATTCTTGGAACAGGATAGCAGATGGCTGATGGATGGTGCAGAGAATTGCTTGACCGTTGTCTGCCAATTTTCGGAGCAACGCGCAAATCGACCACGCCGTTTGACTGTCAAGACCGGAGGTAGGTTCGTCAAGGAAGAGAAGTAAGGCAGGTTTGGCAGCAAGCTCGACACCGATTGTGAGTCTTTTGCGTTGTTCGACGTTGAGGCCTTCACCAGGAATACCGACCACAGCATCGGCATATGCCTCCATTTCCAGGACTTTGATGACTTCTTCAACATATGAGATCTTCTCCGCGTGTGGAGTCTTCTTCGGCTGTCGTAGAATTGCGCTGAATGTCAGGGCTTCTCGAACCGTCGATGTAGCCAGATGCAAATCCTGTTGCTGAACGTAACCGGTTTTTCTTTGGAATCCAGTATCTCTTTGACGGCCGTCAACAAGCATTTCGCCAGTAACAACTCCCATAGTGACACGACTCGCAAGAACATCAAGGAGAGTAGTCTTTCCAGCACCAGATACACCCATAAGAGCAGTCAAAGTTCCAGGTTTGACCCAACCGTCAACATCATCCAAGAGTCGGCGAGGTTCCTTCTTGATTTTGATGTCGTAGTTGACGCCATCCCAATGAAAAATAGCCGTCTGCTTTTGAATGTGTGCTGGAGCGTCAGGAACAGTCTTGGTTCTGGCAAGGACCATTTCAGTGTTGACACGGTCGTCCTCAATGGCTCGAGATTCGACATCCTTCTTCTCTTCTGCCGCAATATCTGGGACCTTGCCTCTTCTGAAGAGCAAAACCTCACCCTTTGACTTTTTAGCGGAGATGAATTCGGTTGCGGTAAGATACACAGCACATCCAAAGACCATGAGTGCGAACATGATACCCAAATTTCTGTCGCAAATGGTCAGTTATATATCTTGAACAGGCTATATAATTGAAGGAAATAACCAACCTCCACAAGTGAGAGCGATAGTATTGATAGTTGACGTTAAGAAAGGTATCACCATCGACAAAGTTGGCACCAGCTGCTGCGCCAGTGGTAGAGCAGATTCGCTGATCGGGCGCTACATTCATATAGGTTGGGCCCATGGGAACAAACACGGAACATTCGATCCTTCGATCATGGAACTGACTGGCTTAGCTGTGAACATTTAAACTTGCAGTAATAGACATACCTCATTGATCATGAGAGCTTCGAAAGCGTAACTGACGGGATCTAGGTAATTGATCCATCTAAACCACGGATGCATGTCTCGAGTTGGAATGGCGAAACCAGTGTAAATGACTAAGGCGAGAATGAACACAGCAGCTGGAGCCATAGCTTGCGCTAACGTTCTTGACAAAGCACCGATTGATCTGAAGTACATAGACATGGTCAATGTACACACGAAGGTGAATAAGAAGAAGACGAAGAAGTGCTCCGGAGTGCGTCGAAGATTCGTCATGAAGTAAACAACGAGATCGAAGATAATTGTTGTACCTGAAGGCAACGTTAGCTGCTTGCTTCACAGAACTTAGTTTAGCTGGGAGATATTCACCAATCTTGTTCGGGAGATCGCAAATCATTGACGCTGTAATAGCGTATTAGCTTCTAGTTTCATCGACATATATTTAGATTGTCCATACCAATAGCTTCAGAGAACGGGTGATAGAAAGCGTATTTGGCTTGCTTCTCAACAATACTGATAGCTTGATTAGCAGATGGCAGTATAATATGATTAAGTCATTCTTACTCTCGTTGAGCGTATAAAGTCAAGATCTATATAATGTTAGAATAATTCCTCTGTGTGAGAGTAATTTACCAACCTCCAAGAAACTCTGGAAAGCGGCCATCAAGATCGAGAAAAACAGAAGGGCTCCACGGCTGTAAAGCGTAGTGGTGGTATTTTGAAGATTGTAAAACACACTACTAATAATTAATGACAAGGCAGCTTGTCCAAACAGACCGGTAAAGAAGAGAGTGGCGTCACCACGCAATCGTAGGAAGGCTCGATCAGTGCAGAGCTTGATCTGCATAGGTACTGAAAGCGTGTATGGGGACTTGATGCGTCTACATGGCAGTTAGAGATGTATTTCCGGAGCAAAAATGATTAACTCACTGTGATTTGGCTTGCGCAGCTCTTCGAGAATCCTTGAATTTCTCCAGCTGTTCGCCGCCAACAGGGTACAGCTGCTCGAACTCCTCAATTTCTCGAAGCAACAGTGCTCTGTCCTCACTCTTTTGCCAAGCTTCAGCAAACTCATCTGGTGTGTATGGTGTCTTGCCTTCAAAGCCGGCTCTTACAACACGCTCAGCTGGACTCGTCAGGGAGGTCAAGAAATCGGCTGTGGTTTGTCGAAGAGGGCAATCGAATCCCATATTGACGAAGAATTCTTTGGCAGCATGAATGTTACCGAAGTAAATCTGTCTACCTTCGTACAAGACAGCAACTTTGTCGAAAACATCGTAAATCGATTGCGATGCCTGGTATATTGCCACAACAGCAGCGCAACCAGCCATGTCAGTTGACAACCTAAGGGTCTTGACAAACTCCAAAGCGGTAGCACTGTCCAATCCACGAGTACTGTTGTCCCAGCATTGCAACGGGCTTCCACCAAGTGCTGCTTCTGCGATACTGACACGCTTTCTCTCACCACCACTGACACCTCTGATGAAATCATTTCCAACCTTGGTGTTGAGGGTATGAGTGAGTCCAAAGACAGCCATGATAGCATCTCTCATATGAATGGCGTATGCCTCTCTGGTGACACCAGGAATTCGGTTACGTGGGGCTGCAAACACATCAGTAAGCTTACAACGAACTTGCCATTGCGGAGATCCTCACCTCTTGCCTTAGCAGCAAATTCCAGCGTCTGGCCGACTGTCAATTGTGGAAAATGCACATCGACTTCTGCCTGGTAGATACACTCTCCTCGGAAATCCTTGTGCATTTGCTCCATTGAAATTCCTTGGTAGTTGATGGTGGTTTCCGAATCAATGTAGAAACCATTGGTCTCTCCAGAGATAGTCTTGAGTAAGGTAGAGCATCCACTGAAATTACCAAGTCAGTATAGTCGCATCCCAATGGCAAAATATCAAGCATACCTTCCAGGTCTACCTAAAACAACAAGCATTTCACCACTTCGAACCAACCCATCAAAGTTTCTCAGAATTTGGATTTTGCTTCGATTTCGACGACCAATAAGTCTGTTGAATAGACCACCAATCTCCAATGGGTAATTGCCGAAAGTCTTCTGGTAATCCGTAGGCTCTCCAAATCCATAAGCACTTAAATTCTTATATGCAACGCCTGCGACTCGTTTTGGGTATCTATCTGGATCGCGCGATTGTATTCCAATTAAGTTCTTCATCCACACTTTGTAGTTGAACTTTCCCGACAATGGGTCAAGCAGTGGATTGTCGGTTCCATCAAACGGATTAATGTGCTCTCCAGCCGTGTTCTTGATCGAGTGTTGCGTAAACGTTCGAGCGAGGTTGTGGACTTTCTCGCCATCTTCGGAGGAGTCTATCATCGATTCGCCAGGAGTGACTTCGCGATCATGGCGTTTCTCCTCGTCCAATTCACCCTTCAACGCTCCTGCGATGTCCTGGCTCGCAGCCCATGGCACGGCCATCTTGAATTACTGTCGTCGGTAGAGAACGTCGTGCAACAGAGATGCAAAGGTGAGCCGAGCTCAAGGGAACACGAAGGTAGAAATTCAATCACGACTTTTCTCCAGATTGCGCGCAAAGAAAGCTCAGCGGGCTGAGGAGGGTTTTTGTTCAAAATACACCTCATTGCTGTTTCCGCCGCCGTGCGGAGGGACAAGGCTGCCCTCACGAATACGATACCGAGATCATGCTCTGATTGGCCCAGGCCGATCGAATTGATGGGTTCAATTTTACGCTGATGCGGATTCGCGCTGTTTGGGACAAAATGAGGGGCTCTTTCCTCGCCTTCGCCGCCCGCAATTGACAGCAAAGTCAGCGCGCCTTCAGCAAATCCCATCGCCAGTCTGTCCCGGAAACCCAGACATCCGTGATCCGAGCTCGTTAACTGGGCATCTGGACGCGAATCAACGATGGGGCCAAGATTCGGACGGGTAATGGAACCGTTCCCACCCAAGGCTCTCGTACATAACTGCCTTGGATTGGCTGCATGTACGGCTCTGACGCCTTGGTCGACTCGGACAATCGCAAAGACCGGCTATCCCAAGGCTGCGGGAAAACTCCACGTGGCGATTCGGGTGTGAACCGAAAATTCTAGATTTGTTTACCTTTGTTTGGAGAAAGGGGGGTCGATCTTACTCCGAGTCCGTTTAAAGCGGATGGAGAAGTGTTTCGGAGCCGAAGATGTACATCAGAATTATGGTGTCAGTTTCGTATATCGTAAGTTGGCAGTTTGAAGCAAGCAATATTCGAAGTCGCAATACATGCCGTTCTCAACGCCGAACTCAACGCCAAATGCAATCATACGGAGTTCATGTCAGCATGTGAGTTTTGATAGAATTTTAGGCATTCTTACTTGCTTTGTCGCACGAAATTACTGCCAAGGGCGGCCGCTGATTGCGCCGCCGTATGCAGTTCGTCTGCGTCTTGGTGGGGTAGCAATCAGGATCTCAGATGAAATGTTTCCGAGATGGGGTAAGAGGTGCGAAACTTCCCTCAGAGAAATCAATTGGAAATTGCAGCTTTCAGCTGGTATCGTTTCTTTGCTGGAACGTTTCGTTTTGCTCACGTCAAGTCTAGTAAAAACTGTCAAACCACCTCACGCTTGAGACCTCACGATGCAAAAATAAAATAAAAAGGTCGTTGTGACGGCTTCCACTTTCAGCGACCCGGAATGCGCCATGTATTCGACATCTACGTTGTAAAGCCTCAGTACCTCAGAAGCATCACTATCACACGCAGTCACGTACATCATTTCAAAAGCGTTATGTCTCCTCTATCATCTAGCCCTTAGTTCATATTATCATGAAGGCAGTCAGTATGCCATTGACTTCCCTTACAGCGTGTTCGTGTTCCTGAATTTGAGCTCTGCAACGGCATCTTCTTATTGTCCGAAGATGTTCGCTTGGGAGTTCAGTTTTTGTGACACGGTGTCACAGCTCCCCGCTGTGTTCCAAATTACTCTAGATCGAAGTGTAGCACAGGCTTTTCATCGGCACGACTAAGGTGGAAATGGCCACGAGAAGTTTGGTAGCTGATCGAAAATATTCACGTACTTCAAAACCAAGAGATGTTCTCACTGAGAAAGGTTTCATAAAATTATTATCACTTCAATAACAACACTCTTTCCTCCACTCTCAGCTCTCGTCGACGTGCCCAAGAACACCATATACCAGATAAAAACAGGTAAGTACAAATAACCATCAAGGCTAAATTTTATCTAGCACATAAAAAGTGACGATCACATCAAAGTAAGTTCATCGAATGCAAACCCGTCCCGATGCTAAAAAAGATGAGCAGTATATTTAGTAGGAGAAATAACCTCCGAGCCCATCCTCCGAGTTGTAATGCTCTATCTCCGACTGTCCACCTCCGTTCCATTTCCCACCCGTATTCCCGAAACCCCATGCTTAATATCCACAGACTTGCTATTTCGCAATGTCCATGAATCCGTGTTATGTTTGAACTTGCAACCTGGCCTAGACACATTCTTTGCAAATTTCGATGGGCAGCTTTTTGATATTCTGTGGCACTGTTTGGTTCTCTACATAGAAATGAGACGGACGAGGTTGAACCTGCTCTTGACATGTGGCAGTGTGGCTTTGGAGCCACAATTCAGATAATATCGAATGTGAGCACGGGAAGATCCAACAATAGAGGATCAATAACATAAAACCATGACTTATGTTGCGCCAGCCAAGCTTCTAGACCTTCGCCACTTGCGCTACCATAATCGCGGTGGAGGATATGGGCACTGCCGATACGTTGAAAGGGGCCGCCTGGTTCTCTTTGATGTAGCATTAGGGCCTCATGGTGATAACCTTGAGTCTGTGCTACCAAAGGCATGAGAAACACCTCGCCACCTATAGCAAGATGGTAGTCTCCTGGTGTGGTTAAGTCATAGTCTACGAAGCCTTTCGCAAGAAATGCAATGATCTCGTCGTCAATGCGAAGAGGGATGTATCTGCTATTGTAATAGGCTTCATACTGGTTGTTTACTAATGTGGCTTTCATCAGCGGGGCTTTAAGAGTCAATTTGGCTTCTGAAAATTCTCCTACGTGACTAGGACCAATTGGACTGTATTGGATCTGAACCCACGTCACATTCGTTAGAGTTCTTCGATAAGTTTCTTCGGGGCCCCAGGACACTGTTGGGGGTATACAAACCCACGACCATGAAGGATATCGAGGAGTCTTGGGCCACTGTTAGGGGTCCTATACCAGGAAAGATCTTGGAGTAGAGTCTGCTTCTAAAGTCCGGCAATATACATGTCATCGACTCTCAATTTTTCCATCTTCTTAGTGATAGCTGATAGTGCTAGAAGTCTATCGGATTGGTAGGTGAGCTGCAGAGCGGAATAATTGTTCATGGTACTTCGCCAACGATGCAAAGCGTCTCGTTGAAATTGCGGATGATCAAGTATGGCAGTTCCGGGCCCATCGTGACTTTTGCCCTCACATCTTCTTGCAACTGAACAGGTCCAGCTAACCTCTTCAACATCAAAATCCAAGACGCAACGAGATAAAAGGCGTTCTTGAAATGCCCATGCTCTCTGAAGCAAAGGCCGGTCACAGTCACCGACGCCACAGTGTGGAAGTCTTGGCAACACTTCTCGTACATAAATATCCCAAGATGGGACTTTCGAGTGGCGCTCTTGAGTTTCGTTCTCGAGAAACAACCTTCAGCTCTATTCGAGGCTTTTGTGTCAGCAACGGTCAAAAATGTGTTTTCATACACATCTGCCATCGCAGAACTTTGCGGCTTCCAGTCATCTTCGTTGTCCTGGATAATACACAGGGAATCAATCCAGATGAAGTTGATCTTCAGCCTGCGACATATCAATACAGTATCCTGAAATGTTGCTGTAAGCTCTTCCCATGGTATACCGGTCTCATATTGCTCCAAAGTGGTGTGAGTTGTCCTAGTAACGGGTACCCCAACGCCCCAACAATAGCTAAGCCAAGCGTAAGGTGCTCTTTCATGCAAATCCTACCGCAGAACATCCATGTTGAGGCGAAGATCAAGAAGTAGTTTTGGGAACCAGCTTGGGCTAGCCTCTGGAAAATCCTTGCAACTGGCATGAGAGGTAGTGCACTCTCGAATCCATTGATAAGACTACCTCGCACCTCGAGAACGAGAGCTTGACCTGCCGGATGCTTCATTGGCATACCGCTAATTTAATTGGTTTACGAGCCTCGCTTTGTCGATGAACTGAGTACAATGAGAGGGGGCCTTCCGAGTTGTTGGCAATGCCTAGAAATGTGAGACAAGGACGCTCGTCCAAATGGAAAGACGCATGTTTAGGTATTATCGTAGAAGAAGGAGAATCGAAGGGGTGGCAATAGGCCTTGCAGTGCGGTACTCCATTTATGCACGACGATTTGGACTTTTGCCGGAACTACATCACACGACGGATGGCAAACATATCAAGCCATCCCGCAGGCTGGCAAATCAATCACGTGGGTTCACAGATTCCGAGATTAAAAGACAAACAACTCTAGGATAGTTCTGCTCCCTTCTTGCGGGCTTGATATGTCTTTTAATGCTGCCAGGTAGGACAAGATCTATGGCCCTAGCAAGCTCATCGACATCCAAAGCAAAGCAACCTCAGACCTGTCCTGGGTTATAGGCTCAGCGCTTTACTTGGGAAGCCGTCCAGAGCGTCGTCTGACTTGCGATTCTGGCTTCGTGTGTCCACCCTCAGTTTTCTCGGTATTCTGTGCACTTGATACAGACTTTGATTTTCCCCCTGTTCCGTTTTGTAGTACTTCTGCATCTTGGCTCTCGTTAACTTCCTCCTTGACTTCCTTTTTCGTACCTTGAATGTTAGCTTTCGTCTTGGGATTTGGTTTCGGTTTCTTTGGCCTATTCGTGGCCAATAGAGGAGCATTCTCTTGCTGGTCTGGTCCAGGCTCGCTTTTCGCAACAGTCTTCCTCTTTCGTGATGCCGGACCTTTCCCCTTGGCTCCTTTACTCTCTTCAGAAACTTCAGTTCCCTCTTCTGCCTCAAGTTCTTCCTTCTCTTCCTTCTTCAGATCTCCCGCAACAGCTCCAGTCTTCTTCTGCACACTTGGGACTACACAACTTGTCCTTCCGCCGACAGTAAGATGGGTTATTTTCGCACCATTAGGCAGAGTCGTTGGTGCATCCTTCTTTCCTTTGCCCCAACGATGGTTGAATAACCAATCATCAGGGAACTTGCTCGAATCCGCTAGTAAATCTACTGCGGTTTGGCAAATATAGAGCAATGATTTATGAAGTTGTTTGATTTGGTCGGAACTGAAAGTGTCACTGTATTGCTCAGGATGAAGCCTTGCATTATATAGAACTTCGTCTCTATGTCACCGTGTTAGTAGCGGTAAGGCAATAAGATTAAATTCAACTTACCCAACCCAATTCCCAATTCCGCTTATGTTTGCCTGATCTAAGAGTAATGCTTTCACAGGCACGTGCTTGGACCTCAATTTCTTCTCCAGCCATTCTGCAGTAAGTATGTCCTTGTCGATGACGGGGTCCGGGCCGTTCTCCTTCAGCGGAGTCGTCTTCCTGATATCCTCCCCAGCACAATCTACGAGTCGAATACGTCCAAACCTCCGCGAGTCCGCATATGCAGCTTCAACCTTCGGCTGTTCATCTGTCTCCACCATAAGCTTCCAATATTTCGGCGGCCATTCTTCTACTTCATCTGAGTTCTTAGGGCGATAATGTACTGTCTTCTCTCCTCGAATGTAAAACCATCCTATAATTCTCAGCACTTGAACTGACAACTGGTGGGAATTCCATACCTGTCATGCCGAAGTGAAATACTGGATGGGGTGGAGATGACATTATCAACCTATGCTGGTTAGATTGATAACTTCAAGGCCTTGTGAATGCGATAACCTACCAGAAGTATTTGCCTTGCGAGCCCGCATCAACAACTTTCTTTCCCGCTAGGGCTTTTTGGACCTCCGCCCCCGTCGTGCCAACTTTCCCGAATACATTGGCATCATCTTGAGCTTTCACGGCGGCCAGCGTTTTCCCAACGAGACTTTTGCGAAGGAAATGCACAACGCGAGCAACTCCAATTTGTGTCAGCTTCTGCACACGGCGATATAAACATTCGAGGGTAGCTGACCTTCGGCAATCTCAGGCATAGTGGCAACACGCAATAGAGTTCACAGTTCTTAAGCAAGGGGTTCCTAGAATTCGTCGTGACTGCCAAAATGCATGAGCTGTCGCGCGAGGCAGTCGCGAACAAACGTGACACTATGCGGGACTGAGGCATCCATTCAGGCAAGCACCAGCGGGAGTTTCGAGGGCTGCCCGATCACGATCGGCCCCACAAGAGTAGCCTTACCTCGGTCTCCAAAGTCTCCTCTGGGATATCACAAGCTCACTCGTGCCCAACAACTTTCAACACAAAACTAAACCCCTTTCTCTCTCTTTTTCCTTCTGCTACGATCCAACCTTTCTCGCATTCACCTCGTCATCGTCATTCCTTAAACCTAGAAACTCCAAAATGGTCGCAGATTCCCTTGTCTACCACCCCTCGGTGGCCCACTACCTCAAATTCGTCGCAACCACTGTTGGCCGAGATAAGCTCCTACGAACACTCCAATACTTCTCTCGGTTCTACGCATGGTATCTTTTCCGTACCAATGGCAGCCCCAGCGAGATTGCGCCTTTCGAAGCTATTAAGAAGCAATTCGGACTTGCGCGCAAACTGATGCGCGTCGGCAAGAATATTGAGCACCTCAAAGCTGCCGCCGTCGCAGCCGATTCGAAGAGTCTTGATCCCATCACCAAATACTGTGCGGTGGGAAGGCAGCTAGGATATGCAGGCTATTTGACCCTTGATGCAGCGACAATTCTGGACGCTGCTGGCATTCGCAAGAGCGAATCAGCAAAGAGACTTTCGAAGGAGGCATACCGGTGTTGGATGTTTGGATTGCTCTTCAGTACGATGAGCGGGGTATACTCCCTCTACAACTTAAGACAACAGCAGTCTCGAGTTGACAAGAAGGATGGGGAGGGAGTGGTTGCTATCAAGAGAATTGAGAAGTATGTGATCGGTCGTGATTTACACTGGCGAATTGTCACTAACCTTATCTCAGGGAGCGTGCTGCCGTCAACCTCCAACTCATCTCTGATCTTTGCGATCTCACAGTCCCAACATCCGCAATTGGCCTGACGAGTTTCGATGATGGCTTCGTTGGTTTGGCAGGAACAGTCAGCAGTTTGATCGGAGTTTATAGCCAGTGGAAGAAAACAGCCTAAGGTTTGAATGGGAGCACCTTTCCTCTACTGGTGATGGGAACTATTTCTTGCACAAAATTGGAAATCAAGTTGTATGTAAGTTGGAAATCTGGATATCCATCAATGCGTTTGTTACAACACACCATGAAAGAAAATTGCAGTCTTCCTAGCACTGGAAACCCTCCTCTTGTCTTACTTCGAATTGAAATCCCAATGGGAGTACCACTATCGATAGTAAGGAGTGTCTAGTTTGTCTTGCTGGTTCCAACCGGGAACTGCTCTGGCTATCAGACATGCTATCGTGGTCAACACCAGTTTTCATAGTCTTCATTTCAAGTTAATGGCTTAGTCAAGCGACGCAAGAAAGGAACGACAAATATCAATACTCCATCTGCCACGAGAAAAGGGAATTATTTTGAATCTTTTTGAAGTCACTTGACGCGGAGAAGACGGTCCTACAGAGCCGCGTTGCACAAATCCGTATGGAGATAGTCGGAACTTCTTCATCAGTACTTGCGAATTGCGCTTCCAATGCGAAAGCCCCACAACGCAATTTAACGGCACTTTTGAGGCTTTATCACCGGTCACCAGTCCAATCATCCAATAACTATAGCCTGAGAAAAAAATGTACGGAGTACAAAGACTTCACTTCAGCACTTTTCCCTTCTTCCAGATTGAATCTTATCACTCCATGCACTCATTTTTCTCTTCCGTTACTGTTCGCGTCTGCTTTCCGGTTTGACGATGGTTGAACAGTCTGAAACCCCTATCCAATCACAACAACCACCCCCAGATGAGATAGTTGAGGCAACATCACAACCACTGCATTCGATTTTTACCAAGAATGAGAAGGCATTGCTCGTCGCATTTGCATCTGCTGGAGCGTTCTTTTCCCCCCTCACCGCAAACATCTACTACCCGGCAATTGTTAATTTATCACGCGACCTCCACGTATCTACCAATTTGATCAACCTCTCAATTACTGTATATCTGATATTCCAGGGTTTGGCACCGACTTTCGTCGGGTCGTTTTCAGATGTAAGAGGTCGAAGACCTGCTTATATCGCCTGTTTCATTATCTATTTTGGCGCAAATCTTGGCCTTGCCCTTCAGAACAGCTATGCTGCGTTGATGGTGTTGCGATGCTTGCAGAGCTCAGGGAGCAGCGGTACAGTGGCTCTAGCGAATGCTTTGGTGTCTGACATCGTCACAAGTGCGGAGCGAGGCAAGTATGTCGGATATGCTTCCTTGGGAGCGTTCTTGGGCCCAATGTAAGTTATAACATGATATCTTTCCTTTTTCCTTCGTGGCCTTCAAGCACAACACTTTAGAACTTTTGAGATACGGGAACTTCATACTAACTGACGTTCTTTGTAGTCTAGGGCCTATCATCGGGGGTCTCCTAAATCAATTTCTTGATTGGCGTGCCATATTCTGGTTCCTCGTCATACTTTCTGCGGTCACCCTCGCCCTCTTCCTTATAATCCTTCCCGAGACATGTCGTAACATCGTTGGCGACGGTTCTATTCCACCCCAGAAATGGAATATCTCCCTCCTCGCCCATCTTAAACAGCGCTCTCTTCGCAAAGCCGGCATCCGCCCGCCAACTAAACCACCACTTATGAGAAAGCGTCCTAATTTCTTGGCAACCATCCAAATAATATTCTCCAAGAATGCATTCCTTGTCCTCCTCTACACCGGCCTTCTCTTTGCCGGCTTCTATACAATTACAGCCACAATTCCGTCCGTCTTCCAGCGCGTCTTCCACTTCAACTCCTTGCAAGTAGGTCTCTGCTACATTCCCTTCGGAGCAGGAAGCATGATCTCCGCTATCGTTAACGGCAGGATGATCGACTGGAACTTTCGCCGGCACGCCCGTATCCAAGGCATTACCATAACCAAGGGCCGTCAAACGAACCTCGCTCACTTTCCTATCGAGCGTGCACGTCTCGAGCTCGTGCTCCCACTCATGGTAACCGGGTCCCTCCTCCTCATCGCCTACGGTTGGGTCTTGGCGAAAACTACCAGCCTAGCAGGTCCTCTGATTCTCATGCTCCCGATGGCTTTCTGCGTGAGTGGATCGTTCTCGGTGCTTAGTACGCTGATGGTGGATATGTATCCTGAGAGTCCCGGGACCGCAACAGCGGCTAGCAATCTTGTGCGATGTTCGATGGGTGCTGGGGCCGTGGCTGGTATTGGGCCACTTGTTGAGGCGTGGGGAACTGGTTGGACATATATGCTGGTATCGGGAATTTGGCTTGGGTGTACGCCGATGTTGTTTGCGATTTTCAGATGGGGTCCGGGGTGGAGAGAAGAGAGGAGGGTAAGAATTGAGGAGAAGAAGGAGGAGAAGAGGCGCAAGGCTGAGGCGAATGATCTAGAGACGGTGGGTGCAGTGGTGGTTGGGGAAGGAGAAAAGTCTGGAGATAAGTCATAAAAGACCTAGAGGTCAACATGGAAAGGGGATCATGTGTGAACGTTAAGTTCCTGCTCCGATGTCTCTCGGCGTGGTGATGCAGATTATCATGTGTTTCTCCTCGCCAAAACTAGTAGGCGTAGGTTTACGCTTTTTGTGCATATTTAGCACGATTAGCACAACACCTTTACACCTACCTACGACAAACTGTGCAGATTCCTGAACGAGCACTTTTATGACAAATTTACAGCGCCGTAAAGCCAGTCTCATGTACCGACCAGTTCACTTTCGCTTAATGTAGCTTCGCTAAAGTGCGTGTTGAGTTTGTTTACTCAAGACATTTCCCGGCATACGCTCCAAGTCGACCGCCATCCTAACGGGTTGAATTTTCAAATCAGTCATATCTAGCCTCGCTTACCTGTTTGAGTTTACTTTTCTCGTAAGCTTCAAAAAGAGTAGACTTCGCGAAAGCCACAGGTCTTGGCAACAAGTAGATCTTCTTGCTGTCACATTTGACAGTGGCTTCGATAAGTCTGCAAGGGTCGACTACAAACAAAAAGAACGAAAGCGGCAACTATCGATGTGTGCGAAAAGAAAGCAATTACAAGCACATCCACAGATTTAGGGTTGCGGTTCATAACATTATATAATTATCCTATAAAATTAGGTCGCGAAAATCTAAAAGTGAAAATGCATATTACCTCCTATTTTATGCTTCAGAACAAGTTCTATGAACACGTTATACATAAATACACACGTGTGCAAGTCATATGATGGTATAATTATAGCTATAAAATCCCCCCCTTAAACAGTTATAATTATATATTTATGAAAAAAGACTCTTACTTTATCATAAACCAGCTACTCTACACAGATTGCAGGTACGAGTGTAGTGCCAATTGCCGAATACGCTTTAAGACATCAAATACTCCCAAACAAATGATGCATGCTCGTGCTCAAAAAAGAAAGCCATTGAACGTCAATGATCTTCATTCTGTGCGCTAATGGACGTAGAATAAGAAACGAAACCTTTATCATATTTTCCCACGCAGGGACCTTCAAGAAGCTTTACAATGTTAATTTATTTGTGTATAACCACGTGATGGATTGATTAAATATGCTAACCTGTTCGGGTCAGAAGCCGAATGTTTCACTTTTTTTCCCGACATTCTCAATCTTCACATCGGGGTCGTGCCATCAGATCCACTCCTCAGAAACATCATGATGTGATGCCTCCATTTTTGCAACCTAGCCAAAGTGGAGATACAAGATCTTGAATTCCCAAAATATGTGTATCCACTTAGGCTCCGATATCAAATTTCATGATCTCTTGGCTAGTCGAGTTCTCTCATTGCTAGAACCAAGCAGCTCCACGAGTCACCAACAATTTGACAACGAATTCAAAATTTCGCGGAGCAAAATTATTCAGAACGATATCGTCCACTGTTTTTTTGTTTTTGGTGTTCGGCATGTCGTGAGATTTAGCACGGTCCTTCTTCGTAAGCAGGAAAGCCTCCATGGAGTCCCAGTCCGCGAACCAGGTCCAGTACTCTAGTGTCCACTTGTGCCGAACCCGGTTGACAAGTAACCCTTGCTTGCCATCTGCGTTATGTTTACTTTTGAAGGTTTCCTTTCCACTTCTGTCCAAAACACTCCGACATATGTGCGATGAAGATCTATACCTGGAAGAGTTTCGATCACTTTTATACGAAGATTACTACGAGCCGCCTTCAATATTTTGGAAAAAAGAATCTACCAGTTATTGCCAGACTTCAAACTCGCGCCCAATGCGTAGACTTTCAAGGACAGCCCCAGTTCTTTAAAGGCGCGGCGCGGACGATAGCAACGGTCGACGTTCGCAATGGACGTCAACACCTTAGTCCCGGGGATCGTAGTGAAAGGAATATAATCGGTATCCCACCAATCGTCAAGCCGAAAATCTCCTTGAATCCTTCAGCCTGGGCCTCGTAGGGAAAGGGCTGCCATCAAAGACTTGCTTTCCCCCTTGTTCGTGGACTAAAGCTAGAACCATGTAAGACGCGGGGAAGAGGATGACTTGTACCGTTGTGCCATTTGATGCCTGCACACTCACAATGAGCATTCATGTCAAGTGTCTCACTAATGTAGAAATCAACATATGGATAAGCTGCAATCCACAATTGCTAAGGGTTCAATGACCCGCATAGCCAGCATTGTGGCTTTGCCCACTCTGCGTAGGTGGTAGGATTTCTCTCAAATATTGCACAGGACCCAGTAACTGGCGATTTGGTAAGTACAAAGATCAGTTCCAATGCGACTAGAGACCTCTACTGTTGAGAGCCCGACGATACGGTCTCCGCCATTTTCACTTCTTCCCATCACTCCGTTATCAGACTTCGATATTGAGAAAAGTCTCCTCTCGGAAAACATGGGGGATGATAGCTCTGGTACCAGAAATGGAAACTCGCAACCTTCCGACGAAGAGGCCGAATTCTTCGACCTTCAACCACCCCCATCCTCCGCGAAGAATGTCAAAATCGAAGACATCATGGCACGGCTCACCTCGGCCGAACACTTAAATTTCATACTGGCGGACCACACTCTTTTTTCCAAGTTTTCAGCTTTTCTCAATCGCTTCCACGCGCAGATGATTCCAACTCTAATTCGATACTTGGAGATGCGGAAGGCTGTAAAGGCTATTGAGTATGCGAATGCGGTAGCTAGGAAGATTCGGTGGCCATCACATACGGATTATTGCAAGTTCAGTCGTGTACAAGCTGGGACGGTGGATGTCAGATTCGAGGATTATGCAAGCCGAGAACTTTTACTACTCTGCTCTGAAGCGCTTCCTGCGTTTGTCACACATACGTTGATCGATGTCGTCATGGATTGTGTTGCAAAAGACATTACGGGACAAGCAATTCCCGTGGCAAGGGATCTAATAGGCAATCTCGGGGAAGTGTTTTGTTTAACGGATCCTTCAGTACATGACAATCCCATAATATATGCCTCTGAAGGTCAGTCACCCCGGTCAGGAATGGGATTGCTCGAAGTCTTCTTCTTAAATGTTTCAACTGCATCTATGCTTCCTGTAGCCCACTATTTCGTTTGTAGATGACACGCCTACCAAGAAATTACTTGGGACCTTCATGTCCTTGGGATCCTTTCGCTGACTTCCCTTAGAATTTCATAGGACGACCCAGTATGGAACCACATACGCAATTGTAGGCAACCTCGGTATTTTAGAAGGTTGGTGCTAACTTTGGCATTGACAGGATCGAAATTGCCGATTTTTACAAGGGCCTGCAACAGACAAGAACGGAACACTTAGAATCGCTCGAGCTATATCTCTAAGACGCGAGTGTAATGAATTACTTCTTAACTAGTAAGAAAAGGCTTATATATTCTGAACGAGACGACGTACAGCTAACCGTCATGCAGTCGTCGAGATGGAACACCTTTCATTAATCTACTTATGTGCGCACCACTTTATGATGATAAGGGGGCAGTGCGGTATTTCATCGGCGCCCAAATAGACGTTACTGGCCTAATCGAGGAAGGGATGGGAATAGAGTCGTTCAGGGCTTTGCTTCATCACGACAAAATGGAAGCGGAAAAGACAGCACCACTAACGGAACAACAATTTCAATACAACGAGAGCTACCACTCCAAACAAGCGAGAGAGACCTTGGAGAGACTTACAGAGCTGAGCATGATGTTCAGTCAGGACGAATCTGATGTCGTTAACAGGAATAGTCGCAATTCGGATGATTCGACAGATGTGAGCTCAACCAAGTCCGGAGTTCCAACCAGCATTAAAAATAGGAGCCAAGCGAAGAGGATTATAGGAGGTGAGGGGTCGCTTGGCGACGGCTTGAACTTATCACAGCTGAATCTTAATGGCGTGAATGTTTCAGGTTGTAATTTGCCCGGTGTGTATAAACATGTAAGTTACAGGCACCGAACAGGCTTCTTTGCCTACCCTTCAAGTGTCTGACGTTGTCATAGTATATTCTTGTCCGACCTCACCCATCACTTCAAATATGTTTCGTTTCTCCCTCTTTACGGTTACCTGGTATACTGAGGACTCATCTATTCTCCAAGCTGGGCGGACCTTCTCAAACAATATCAGCTCTCGAAGAAGCATTCCGCGACGGCGCTTCCGTGACTGCAAAAGTTCTTTGGCTTCCAAAGAACAGTGGAGTCGATCATGGACGTACGCCTGCGGAAGCGAAACCAAGATGGATGCGCTGTACTCCTCTATTGGGCTCGGATGATCGCGTTGGAGTATGGATGATTATCCTCGTACCAGTCGACGGAGAAAATACACATCGTAGGAGAGAGCATGTGAGCACGATAATTGACGAGGTTGAAGTGGATCGGAAGAGATACGTTGCCTCGTCAGTAAGATCAGCATCTCGAGCTGGTAGCATGCGGAGGAAAGTAAGCATGGATCGGGATGCTGGTGTATATGGTTTGCCATTGACTTTGCCAAGGACCGGACGACAACGAGGGAGGGGGAGAGCGGACAACCCGAATCTTTATTCAGAATATCTAAGGTCTTCTTCGCCGAGCTCACGAAATGGCAGGATTGGTTGAGACATCTGAGGTCTCCCTCCGTTTTATAAGTTCTCCTTTGTACACGAAGATACCCATGATAATGGCGTGCTTACTTTGGAACACTGTTACGAGTAATGCATCATCTTCATTGTATGTCATAATATCACATAGACGTAATGATAAATATGGGAACGGCAATGAACACCATTGGAACCCCAATGCTCTTTGGACGGTTTGGCGTTTGCACTAACTTGAAAACTATTGTGTCTTCTACAACCTCGATGTGCTTGGGCAACAAAGCCTATAGGGTCCCTCAGATTAATGGATTGGTACCGGGACCAATTGACAGAATTGCAATGAACCCTCGAGAAATGTCGAAAGCTCAATCAAAAAGATCGGCAAAATGAGGTTGAAAAGATTATAGAATTAATTTCAACATTACAACATAAAAACAAGCTCTACGGAAAGAAGTCCATAAATTCCGGAGCATTAATAACCAACATCTTCGTCTTATCAATCCCTTTCAACACCAAATTCTGCTCATACTCCCTATCCAACCTATTCTTCTTCACACTCCCAGAAAAAACATAAGTCTCAAAATAGTCCTCCTGCATATCCACCGTCCTCGCATAAGCGATCAGAGCAGAAAGCGTACTCGTCATAATACCCATGAAATAGTTTGCATTGACAAGGACTTGGTATTCGATGATGGCGCGCTGATCGAAGGTTAGGGCTTCGACTTGAGCGAGTTTGGTGGGTTGGGAGGAGAGGAGTGACCATTTGTCGTGGATGGTGTAGTTTTTGGGCGTCATCATTTCGCGGAATTTTTGGATGGCGGCTTGGTCGCCGCAGCTGATGTATATGTCTTTCACGGGCTGGGAGCTTTTGCTTTGTATCTTCTCGATTTCTTCAGCGTAGATTCGCTTCTGGTCGTTTGCTGTGCCGAATCCTCCGGGCCAGTCACCTTCTCCGCGCAGATGTACACCGACAAATGGTTTGTTCTGGAGTTCAGGACTGTGGAGGACGTCGGTGCTGAGTGCGAGTAGATCTTTGTTGAATTGGAGGGATTTGAAGAGCGCTTTGCGGATGGTGGGCATCTCGTTTGAAGTTTTTTGGTTCCATCCCATGAAAGCATCGCCGAACTCGATGAGGACTTGATTTGTGTGTTTAATGTCTGAGAAAGTGATGTTGGAGGCGGTGAGTGTATTTTCTATGTAGTTGTGGAATGTTCCTGGGATGTAAGACTCGCTATTAAACCATCTGTTTTCCCCATTGACGGTCGTTTGAATGCCAGCCTTGTCATCGCACATCCGGACTTGAAGTTGTGAGCAGTGTTCCTTCATTGTGGATTTAAGGTGGACCATGTTCCAGAAATGCTCGGGACAAAACGTCTTGCCATTGGTATTTGACAATTGTTCTTCCGCTCTGTTCGCCATGGGTGTCATAATAATACCGCCTCCTGCATCAATTGCGAGTCTTAGGCATGTTTGCACCCGGTTTCTGGCATTGTTGAGACCGCCGCACATTGATAGCTTGTTTTTGCCACAGCCGTTGTGGCAGTGAAGCCATAATCCTTCTGTCCATTTCGTCTTCTTGCATAGTTCGGGTAGACCATAAAAGGTTTCATTTGTTGAGTTGTTGGTGGGTGTACTTTGCTGCTTCTCCTGTGGTTTCTCTATAGGCTTTTCTGGTTTTGCTTGCGGCTTCTTCTCTGGCTGGGTCTTGGGTAGCCCTGTCATCTCGTCCACCTCCTCGTTAGGTGGGAATACCTCAACATGAGGAACAACCGCGTCTGGTGTATCGAAAGGCTCTGGTTGAGGTGCTGAGACATTTTCCAAATGGCTCAGTGGATCTTGTGTTGGTTGCGGTGGAGGGACGACAAAGATTTCCGCCTCTTCTATTGTGTGTATCGAGTACGGAAAAAGAGTATAAAATCTAAAGATGAGTAGAAGAAAAACTGCCACTACCAGCCAGATTACTCGCTGCTGTGTTAACATTGTGAAATAAAGTCAAAGATAAGGAAAGTAAAAAGATGTTGATTTTTGGCGGCCATTATACGACTCCATGCTTGCTATTGAGAAATGGATCAACTTAAAAGCATTCCATTCAATTGTGGCTGTCACAGTGGTTGGTAACCTGACCACCTCCTGACATTTCCGAGCGCTGATCACGACCTCACGACCATCGCCCTACCTCCTCCTCGCTATTCTTGGGAAGCATGCCAGACTGTGGCTGTAACCCTCCAATCAAGAAATGTACTCTTTGCTACGCTATAGGTTGCAAGGAAATAAGTGCACGCCTCGTACAACAACACCGATAACATGTTCCTGGAATACGAACTGATGCCCAGGTCAGCAAAGGGCGCTGGAAAGTGCGACAAGAGGAGTAACGACGTCCCTGGAATTGCTCTTCTCTCGTAAACACTGGGCAAGACAGACAGGATGAGGAGGGAGGGAAGCGCGAATTGTCCTGGCTTCAAGGAATTTGAAATAGGGTTGTGGTTAACCCTTGATACTCGTAGCAAGTATTGCAAGGGCGAATGGCCTACACTTGACGGCAGAATACAATCTCCAAGAAAAGGAAAAGACCAAGTCGAATGTTTGACAATGATGGTAGAGTCATGGTTGTCTGATGGCAAGGGATTTGATGAGATATGGTTGAATCACGCACGGGCCACCTCGGAAGCATCCCATCGTACCTATGTTCGTTTGCATGGAACAGCAGCAACATTGTGAACGACAACGAATCGAATAGTGACTACACGGCAACAGGTTGGAAACGGAGAAGTGGTCAACAAGCTTTGCTGATGTTGCTCGTTGAGCTGCCATTATCTCTCACCACCCAAGATATGAATCCGCGACTTTCCACCATCGCGCTTCCAATCCGAACAGCTGCCAGATGTCGATCTTCTCTGCAGACTATATACAATACGAGAACGAATTACAATGGCATAGTCGGTGATAGGAATGACATATAGGATGTGGTACCTGGTGGAGAGGGCGTAGATGACGATACAACATGGCCTCGGCATTCCACCCTTCTTTCTTTTCAACCCTCTCCTGAGAACGAGAAAACCTCCCGACACATGATGCAATACGTGTAGTTGAAGCACCGCGGCTCTCTGTGGTTTTCCTTGTCTTTTTCAGTGGCAAGGCGGAAAGAGCAAATCTGGTCACAGTTGCATATATCGATCTTGGAAATTCTGCCAAAGACCAGACCAGACCAAACTCCAATCTCTCCCAAAAACAAAACCTAGAATCGTTTCGCGTCCTCGAATTCATTGCCCTTTTATCTTCACAATCAACTTATACGATCAGTTGTCGCAAGCTTGTATTCCGGGCACCACTCATCCAAATCGACCATATGTTTCTGTATAAATCTCGTGGGTTGACTATGCCAGCGAAGTTAGCACCCGTTTTTCAATCCATGCTTCGAAAGCTAGGCACTTACTGAAGCCCTAGTGGGTTAGGATAATCAATCGTTTCCACCGCGAATGTTCTCGCAATCTCCATGGATGGCAAATTAATGCCTCCCTCCATGATGCCCTCCTCCTCTTCTCTTTCCTTTATCTCCATCATTCTAGCATAATACCACTGATCTTCCGGGCGTGGATCTGGTTTCTTCATCCAATCCCACTCATCTAATACTCTCAATGTTGTACTCCTCTTCCTCAAGCTCAATCCACCATTAAAACCGGCACCGAATCTTCTTTCAATCGGTGCGCCAATAAAATCATACTCGAAATAGTCATCAACCCTCCTCACCGAATTTGCACATAACACGCTGTCTGTCTGGAACAGCAATATATGCTCTGCCGGGGCTAAATCTCTCCACAACCACGGCGTCGTCAAGAAATCGGACACAGAATCCCAGCTCGGGAACCAGACTCCATCTGCTAAAGGCCGAATGACAACACGACCAGATCTTTGATGTCGTAGAAGTGCAGCAGAGGTGCTGAAGGAGCCGAAGTTTTCACTCGAGGTGTATATGATAACCGGCCAGTCTGGTCCCAACACTGCAGTGAAATGCAGCACCAACGGTACAATCCCAGCACTCTGTCGGGTTTCGATTATCACTGCTGCCTTATTGCTCGTGCTGACATTCACACTCATGTACCCCTGGTTGGCTTCGGGATCTGTTCCGCTCGAATTGTCAGGATGCCGAAGGGAGGTAAAATATTCGGTGATGGTCTTGTGGGTGGAGTTTGAGGGGGATGTGAGGGAGAAGGAGAGGGCGTGTCGTGGCGAGAGGGCGGTCTTGAGAAAGAGAACAACAAGGACGACCCAGAGTGCAGGGAGAGCCCATTTCTTAAGCTGAGCGGTGGTTGCCATCCTCCTTTCAAAATCAAACTCGCAAGAAAAGAATGTCAAGTCCAAACGGACGGCACAGCAAGCAAAGGAAGGACAGAAAGGCAAATGACTGTCGACAAGAGAAGAGACAAGTGAAAGATGATGACGAAGGAGACTCCAAAGATTTTCCTGGGCAATTTACTTCCTGGAAGATCACCACACTCAATTTCTTTTGCTAAGCTAGTTTAAGCTTACGGGAGGGTTCTTTTGGGCCTGTGGCTGAGACATGAGATTGAAGTTCATTGATTTTCTGCTGATAGCGGTTATCAGCTGGGTGTCCGTGCTGGGATTTGCGATTCGCGTTTTCGCGTGTTCAGCTCTCCTCAATTTCAATGGACTGAAATTATGTAGGAAGCTAAGACCAATATTATCTGAATAGCTTGAAGCAGAGAAATCTAGAAGCGCGAGCTGAACGTGTTTTCTCAATTGAGAAGGCAATTCGAGCTGTTTTCTTAGGAATTCTCCTCCACATCTCAAAGCTTTGAAGTCGAAATCGCGAAGTGGGATGAAAAAGTGGATCGCGGGATGTGCTGGGATGCCCCTATTTTGAGCCAAGATTTCTTTAGATTGCCAGCTTCTCGGAACCTCCTGGTTTTCCACGTGTGTGAACTCAACACGAAACTTGTGCAAGGCAACAGCTCTGAAGGTTTACATGTTTCCCGATTCTGACACTTTCACAACTCTACAAAAGTACACACAACATATTGCAGAAACGCCGTGACGCACAACGAACGCCTACACATTTGGACAAACATAATCGCTCCTTTTGGTCAACGCAACTAATTCCCTCGTCATCTTAAAGTTGATTAAGTCCTTACTCACCGGATTCCTCTCCTGTGTCATTCTATGAATATCATCAACCATGTTCTTCAAATCAGCCATCATCGTGTCCGCCCGATCTCTTCCGCCCTCCATATGGCCCATATAACTCGTCCCCAAATCCTCAATGAAGTATATCCCTCCTCCCTTGATATGCGGCCACAGCACGCTCAACGACGTCTTCTGCTGCACCATACTATGTCCCCCATCATCAACAATGATATCGAAATTACTGCCCGCTTCCTTTATAAAATGGTTCAGGAACACAGGATCTGCTTGGTCACCAGCGAAAATCGTCGCACCTTCCGTTTTGCCAGCCCATTTTTTCGCGCACTCGGCATCGAACTCGATGTAATAGAGATCGACACTGCGGAAGTATTCTAGCCATGTGTAGTATGATGCGCCTGGACCGTAACCCATGCTGCAGCCCAAACCAATCTCGAGCATTTTGACGTGCTTGTCGCGGATGGGTGCGAGACGGTGCTCGTACATATCTTGGTAGGGGTGCATTGTTACTTTGTCGGTGCCATGCGATTTTGCGATTTCATAGAAGGATGGCCGCTTCCTGATTTTTCTGGTTTTGTTAGTGATGAATCCAACCCGCAAGTGTGGAGTCTTACCCTTTGATGTACTCTACTGGCTTGTCTGGTAGATTTTCTCTTCCATGCCAGAGTGAGGCGAGCAGGACGATGACTAGGAGAGCGAGTGCTATCGGCGTTTTGTTGATCCGAGTTGAGCCCATATCGAAGGTTCGATGACAACGATACTGAGGAAATGATCAAAAAGTCACTTCACAATGTTGAGTGGCTTCAGCAGAGGCACAGACTGCGTTACGAAAGAACTAGAGACCCCTTCGAGGTCTATGAAATAACAATTTGAAAACATGGCTGGACAGCCTGGCTGATCAATTCCTTGCATGTCAAAAATGATTTAACCACTCCTTACTGGCATGCACTGAATACGATCGTCAAGGAAGCCAGTTCATGGCTTTAGCGTTGACAGTCCAACACTTGTCAGATGTCTGATAACTGATGGGTGGACTGAGGCGATGTGTCTGATCAAGAAGACGAGTGTTCAATTGGCGAGAGCCTTGAAAAGATTCAGCACTTTGAAAAACTCAAACGATTCTAAGAAGATGTTTTGGTGGTTTGAAGAATACGAAGAGGCGTCGTCAAGAATGCGAGGGGTTGTATCCCTTTGGTGACTCGTCTCCTGGCAACAGTGACACAGGGCAACCAATCAGCTCTCTTGTTCCTGGCGAGAATAGAACCCCACTGCAGAACCTGAAGATTTCTTACTTGAACGATTGTTGATCATTCCAGTAGTGCTGAGGTACGAGACTTCTTGAGTTGAATTTCCTTTCGAAAACCAGTACTCACAATGGCATTTTATGAATACAACCTCTTTGGATTCATCATCTTCAACTCCTCCTTAGCTTACTTTGACCATCGTCGAAGCAGAAATGCAAACCGCTTTCGAGCAGACGATAATGAAGCTGCACGAGCGTCAGTAATGGCTGGGAAAGCGGCGTTATGGGAATTTAAGAAGAAATTTATACCAGTATATCTTCTAGCTTTTGGTGCCGACTGGCTTCAGATACGTATTCGATCTTCGAAACACTCAAGTCCACATAGCTAACCGTACCACGGGCCATATATTTACACCATGTATAAAGGTTCAAAATCAACTCGTGTGGAACTGGCAATAAGGTGGCTGACCGTTGACCAGATCAAAAGGGCTTGTCAGAAGAGACGGTTGCTCAACTCTTTACCATCGGCTTCACCTCAGCAGCAGTGACCGCATCATTTGTTGGGTCGCTTGCGGATCGATATGGTAGGAAGACAGCCTGCCTATTTTTCTGCATCGCATATGCAATGTCCTGCTTCACCATATTATTCGACTCTATCACTCTCCTAGTCGCTGGAAGAGTGCTTGGAGGCCTTTCTACCACTCTCATGTATAGTGCATTCGAAAGTTGGATGGTAACAGAATTCCACCGTCGACATCTTGAGGAGGCCGGTTCGCTGAACGACATCTTCGGGATAATGACAACTTTGAACGGAGTAGTCGCAATTTTGGCCGGCATTTTCGCTCAGGAACTTTCGGATCTTCTGAGGACTCAAGCAGCACCGTTCATGGCATCGGCCGTATTGCTTCTCCTGGCTTTTGCGTTCGTTTCGAAAGGATGGGTATGGTTTTACGTCTAAGCCCTAAGCATAAATTAACAATGTTGTAGAACGAAAATTATGGAGACTCCGCCCGTAACGGTGGTGCTAGCGTGACACTATTAGATGATCCCGGAAAACAAAAGAAAGTGGTTAACGGCTTTAGTTATGTTCTTGCCGGTAAGTGATCCGTCAACTACCTTGACGGCCCGAAGCCTCTTGTGTTGACGAAAGCCATGTAGACAAACGACTTTGGGCGCTCTGTCTGGCATCGTCATGTTTCGAAGGGTCGATGTATTTATGGATCTTTTTCAAGTTTCCGGCTTTGAAACTTTCCCACGAGGAGGCAGGGTTGGGTGAGGAGCTGCCTTTCGGGATTATCTTTGCAGCGTTGATGTGCGCAATGATGCTAGGCTCGCTTTTCTTCACTTACTATTCGTCCTTGAAAAGTAAGCAGGGTACAATGTCCGCCTCAAAGCTCCTCATGGCCACTTTGTTTGTTGCAAGCGGATGTTTCGTTGTGCCAGTTTTGATCCATAACGAAGCTGTCACATTTTGGTGTTTTTGCGTGTTCGAAATCTGCTGTGGAATCTACTTCCCAAGCATTGCTCACTTGAAAGAGAAAGCTATCGAGGATGGTGTTCGGGCCAAGATCTATGGTATATTGAGGATCCCACTCAATGTTTTCGTAGTTTTGGGATTGATGCTGACGAAAGATGGTACGTTGACAATGAGACAAGCTTTACGCAGAAGCTTTTGGCTGATATTACATGCAGGTTTGCGACACCGAGAGAACGTTTTCATCATATGCAGCGGTGCATTGGCATCTGCAGCCGCTGCCATGGGGGGTTTCACCGCGGAATATTGATAATAGCTGTCAGAATATTTGTATAATATACATGGATTGATTGGTTGCTTGAACTGTGATGTCCGGTATTTGAGTACCTTGATGGTCTCGGCTAACGAGGGGGGGCGGGAAACCCGAGGACCAACCAATCGTCGGGTGCTTGAGAAACGAATGTTAACACTTGAACACTTCACGCCCGCCTTGCGCGTGGGATTCTCCAGTCATGATGGACTATCGGCGCATCCGTATCTAATCTGATCCGGTAGGAGGGAGCAGAAAATTCCATATTGTGTGGGCACCGACGACCTTTCCTAGTGTGACCATCAAGGTGCCGCCATGGGAGTAAACCACCCCACTCAAGCCACTACGCGTTCTTCTTGCTGCGAACCAGAAGCGTCCGCAGCTTGCTCCTTCATCAAGCTTCGCCCAGCAAATTCACCTTTCACGCACCATGATGGTTCCTGCCGCTAGGATGACAGAAGCTTTTGCTGGGATCAGAGCCGCGGGCTGTCAGAAAGAGTTTGTATAAGTTGGCGTTCTCTTCTACCTTCAAAATCCCTCACGGAATTTCATCTCCTATCAACAACACTTCCCTCTTCGCAGTGCACCCTGATCGACGACACTGTTGAATCCAAGATGTCTGCAGACTTCGACCCTACCAGTGTCGATTTGGACACGGCTGATGCGACGCAAATCATCTGTTATCTGAATCGAGGAGAGAATGACTACAATGGACAACTCGGAGCGCGTATCTCGGCTCTTTTCGTAATCCTCATTTGTTCCTCTGCAGCAACGTTCTTCCCAGTCATCGCATCCCGTGTTAGATGGGTCAGAATTAACATCTATGTTTATCTCTTCGCTCGTTACTTCGGTGCTGGGGTTATTGTGGCTACAGCTTTCATTCAGTACGTACACTTCTCAATCATCACGCACACACACACACGTTTACTGACAATCGACAGTCTCCTTGACCCGGCCTACGATGAAATAGGTCCAGCATCATGTGTTGGTATGACAGGGCACTGGGCAGACTATTCGTGGTGTCCTGCAATTGTCTTGACATCAATTATGGCCATCTTCTTGATGGATTTTGCGGCAGAACGCTACGTTGACAACAAATATGGCTTCGCTCATAACCATCAGAATGTCGAGGATATCATTACGGACTACCCTGGCCAAGATGATGAGGTTGCGGCTGGACCTCGCTCCCTTACCCACAATCAATTGCATTCGGGAGATCAGGTATGTTCTGATATCACCATTTCATACAATTTTGATCTGTTACTAACAACATAAAGGACGACTCCATGCATGCCGCCATAACCTCAGCCCAACGCCAAAAAGACGCCCCCTCGCGCTCCAAAAAAGAAAACGAATCCTACAACTCTGACCCCGAAAACGGCAAAACCATCCAAACTCCCTCCGTAACCGAAATGGAAGAACGTTCTTTCCAACAACAAATCGCCGCCTTCTTGATCCTCGAATTCGGTGTCATCTTCCACAGTGTCATCATTGGTCTCAATCTCGGCACTACTGGTGACGAATTCAGTACTCTCTACCCTGTCCTTGTATTCCATCAATCTTTTGAAGGTCTAGGAATTGGAGCGCGGATGTCGGCTATTCCGTTTCCTAAGAGATATAACTGGCTACCGTGGTTTTTGTGTGCGGGGTATGGATTGACTACTCCGATTGCTATTGCTATTGGTTTGGGGTTGAGGACGACGTATAATGCTGGAAGCTTCACGGCGAACGTGGTTAGCGGCGTGTTGGATGCGATCTCGGCGGGCATTTTAATCTACACTGCTTTGGTGGAGTTGTTGGCGAGAGACTTCTTGTTTAATCCCGACTTGACGAGGAGTAGGAACAGGTTGACTTTTATGATCATCTGTGTTCTGCTTGGTGCTGCGGTGATGGCTCTACTTGGAAAATGGGCTTAGTGGTTCATAGAGATAGATGAAGTTGAGGTATGAACATCATCACGATAAACTCCCTCAACATGGACATCGTCAAGATGGACATATGTACAGGTAGAATGATGGAAACAAATAATAGAGATGAAGTTGCTTGGACCTCGATGCAACTTTCTTCACTAGTGCTTGGGATCTGGCCATCTGGATCGACAACTTTCCCAGTTGCCAAGCGAATGCATACGACAATTCAATAAACACTTCAAAATTGCGACGACAATGCCAAGTCAAAGAACTTCTATAAAGACTATTAAATTAGGACCATATTTCCTTTCCAATTTTCCAAAGCCTCAACGCAGGTACGGTCTCACTCCGCCCAACTCCACTCCACATATCAAACATTCATCACTCCTTCGGCTGACTCCAAACTGTAGTATAAACCCCCATCCCATTCTCAACCCCCGTCCTCTTCACCTTCTCCTCCCTCTCCTCCCTCCCCTCACCACCTTCCACATCCCCCACATTCAACCCCCCATCCTCACCCTCCCTTCTCTCAACATAAATATGCACCTCCCTCTTCAAATTAACCGCCAACGCCATATCCCCCATCCCTTCATCGATATCCCTTGCACTCTTATCCATTTCCAGTGACGCCCGCTTGATGTCGAAATCCATCTTTGATACAGAATTTCTATCGGAATTTGAAACTATCCTCCCGTTCGGCCCCTCAAAATCAAAGGACCCCTTCTCGCTCTCGTTATAAGACCGAAGTGATTCTGCCGCAAGCGAAGCACGACGATGAAATCTCGAGTTCGAATTCGCAGGAGCGGTATTCGCGCTCGAGGAGTGGAAAAAGAGGGGTTGTGGGGAGGAGGATGAAGATGATGATGTGGAAGTTTTAAAGGAGGTGGAGGTGTAGGTTGGAGGATGGGAAGAGAGGTTTGTGGAGAGGGTGTGGGAGGTGTGGTTGAGGTTGCCGGGGGAGGAGGTGCTGTGGGAGATTTTGACGATTAGGTCGGCCATGGACATTTCGATGTTGAGTTTTACTATGTAGGCTAGGGGGTGGAATTGGATGTATCTGTCACAAGTATGCGGATTAGCATGAACTCTTTTGTTCGTTACTGATTGGAGAATTGAGGAGAGCTTACACGAAACCGTTTTTCAGACTCATCATGCTGATGATTAGGACATCCATACTGAGTGAAAAGCCAATAATGTACTTGTTGAACTTTACTAGGCGATCGTACTTCAACAATCCATGCTTTACCAGTCGTCTCTGTACGATTAAAATGAAGTAGCCGTTCAGTGCTGCGTCGATGAATAGGTATATCACTTTCTCGCAACGATCCCAGATCTCGTTAATGCGGATATAGCGCTCTGAGATCTGGAGACGAGCGGGAATCCAAATGCAATAGACGGAGATGTTAATTGCTGTGATGATGATGGCCGTGCCGATTTTGAGACGCATGGCTTTGCGGCGGTCGGTGAGAAGGAGGGAGATCCGGTTGATGATAATTTGGAGAAGGAATTGAACTTGAAGAGCCCATGTCGATACTTAAGGCCTTGTTAGGAAGGTATTAAATTAGTAAAGTATAACGGAATTATCTTACGGATGCAGAAGAAAAAGGCAAAACTATCACCTGTCAGTATCAATTCAATGATGTTCCAAGACTAAAAGATAGGCGTACCTCGCTGGGATGAATCCGTACAGGTGAAGCCAGCATATTATGGCGAGAATGAGGCAAACGAGAATCTCCAGCCAAATCATCCAGATATAGGGGCTATTCAACCTCGAAACACCATATCTTCTTTTTATCCCGGTTGTTTGCTTGATTGCTTTCCACTGTATAGTTGTAAATTTAGTGATGTGTACATGATCAGGAGCTTAGAAAGGTCTTGTTCAGATCGGAATGAGTTCTTAAAAAAAACCAAGAAGCCGGATGCCCCAGCAGTTTGCACTTACTGTTGTAAGGAATCCAAAGCCAAGTGTAAAGCCCCAAGCTATGGAAGCAATTGCTAAGTCTGACTTCGTGACTTCTGGAGGGACGAAATGTGGTGAGAGAAGGGTAATCATGGTGGTTTAGGTCACGTTCGGGGAAGATCTAGGGTCTAATAGCCCAGAAAGTCGAGTATGTGTTATTGAGAATTGTGGAGAAGACGCATTGGATATTTCAGCTTGTTTTCTTTTCTGGAGGAGAAGGTGTTGACTCTTTCAACCAGGAAACAGCATTCATCTTGTGATGAACGATCTGCAACATCTTCTTACTAAATTTGCAGACAGAGAGTTCCCCATGATTCGTAGCCATCAAGAATACATCGGTAAGACGCGGCTGCGGCGCAATTTGGGAGTCAAAATTCCAAGTCGTCATCAAGTGCACAGTCTATGTTCTCACAACGTTCAAGCATTGTCCAGAATAAAACTTAACAAAGCTCAAAATCATCAAAATGTGTAGAAACGCAGCCAATAGATATTGGAAGCTTGCGAGGCTGGGTGAGTATTGAGTTCGCAACCTTGCACAAACTGTTTCGTCCTGACCTATTGTAGGGCACGAACACGTACGTTTTGCTAGTGTGGAACAACCAGGGCCTTCGTCGAAGTGTGCTGCATAGAATGGGATGCTTTAAGTTTGCGTTCAAGCCTTACCGGAATCTGCAGAGGCTTCCCGGAATCAAAGCGCAGAGCTTGTATCAGTCTGACACAGAAAGCCACCGCAAGCTATATCCCAGATCGCTGGTATTCTGAGTATCAACATATTGAGCGGGAATTGGGGTGACAGTGAAGTAGAAAAGGACATTGTGATATGGGAAGAAGGACTAAAGCCTATGAGTGTGAACTCACAATTGAGGAACTCAAACAATGGCCACGTGTGTTGAACGGTAGCTAATAAAAGTTGAGCTGCAGGAAACTCCATTTCAACGTCTATTGTTGAGACGTGAAACATGAAACTATCACGGTTCATCCGCGGCCGCCTTGGACGTTTGTGACCAATGAGGTCTCACTCATTCGACGAACCAAGTATGGAAGTTACCTAATGGAGAAGTTTTGTAACTGCAATATCGTGAAGTACTATGTTTCATGGCCTGGAACCAGTAGCAGTAGACACAGATTCCCCAGAAGCATCTGTTGCTAAACAGGGAGTATAGCCACGTTCGAACCTGCCAGGTATGGCAAGCAGCTAATGCGATCTTAACTTAGAATTTCGTTGTATGTTCTGGAAAACTTATCGAAACTTCGATGATCGTTCTTTTGCTTCCGGACCTCATACATCTATTCTGTCGAGCCAGAGTACTGGACTAGAAACACTTTGGGACGAATTGTCGCAGATGTTCTTGAGCACAAATGCCATTTTGTTTGAGAGCTCCCTCTGGACATACAAGCTTTCAGAAAACACTCCCGCTGACAGAAACTTATTCGAAAACAAGGAGAACGACGGGCCATGTCGGATACGCGAAAGTTGGATGCTGTGGTGCAGGGCCTCGGGAGCCACTCGGCATCCCGGACGGCGACCGCGGGCTTTGGAAAATGGATCGATGAAAGAAAATGTAGCAAATTTGTAAATTGATGCACTAGCAGTAGACCGATGAGATGAGAAAGTAAAGCAGCAAGAACCGAATTGCGATGCGTCGGAGAGTATATTTGATTAGCATGTAAATACAGCTCTGGATCTCGTCAAGAAGGTCGAGATGCGATTCGAGACGCTGAATGGATTTGGTGCGGGTGTGTGCGGGTGCACGCGGAAAGAACCGGCTCCGGTAGGAAGGACCAGCACCAGCTGCATGAGGCAGGGGTGAAGCCGAGGCTCCTCCTACAAGCGGCTGCGTTCGATATCGGACAATATCAGCGTCATCGCTGGAGCTGAGGACTGGTGACAAGCACATGCAAATTCAGATTGCATGTGCTGAACCAGAGTCGATAATTGCAGCAGCACAATTGTATGTAGACAAGCCTTCTGCATCGCTGTGACGCTCAACATGCCATGTATGAAAGGAGAGCAGCACCGCGAGACCAGCATAATGACATCTGTTGCGATGGCCAAAGAGCGGCAAGAAGTCCCAAGCTCCCTTCTGGAACCCTTCGCCCTTTGTGGACGTTTTGGTCCCTCTTCCCCACATTCACAAGCATGCCGGGCACCAGAAGCTGGCTTCCCCTCCATCCGGGGGCCTCGCTGCTCTTACGTTGGCTCTGGACACTGCCGAATGGATGCCATTGCCGTCAACTACGGTTCAGACTCCTCGACGGTAAAGGTCGATGTAGTCATATTTTCCTGACGCACTTACATAAAGAGGAGACCCCCTCCTACGCCCGCGCGCAGCAATTTATTTCTACATTCCTCACCATCCCACCTTGCTAAATAGCTCCCTCTCCCACTCTACAATCGTTTCGTCCGAATTACAACACCAAGATGGCGACCACCGAATCAATCCTCCAGGGCGTTAACGTCGCCGGCGCCGTTAACCATTCACACAAGAAGATTCTCACGCACGATGCTCTCGCCTTCCTCGCCCTCCTCCACCGATCCTTCAACGGCACACGAAAGGAGCTTCTCCAGCGCCGTGTGATTAGACAAGCAGAGTTGGACAAAGGTTCTCTTCCAGACTTCCTACCAGAGACCAAGCACATTCGAGAGAACGATGCCTGGAAAGGAGCAAAGCCAGCCCCAGGCTTGATTGATCGCCGGGTGGAGATTACTGGACCTACAGATCGCAAGATGATTGTGAATGCTTTGAACTCAGATGTGTGGACATATATGGCCGATTTGGAAGGTAGCTTACCCACAGCCTGCTCCCAGGCCTTTTAGCTGACTGTCGTCGATTAGATTCCAGTGCGCCAACATGGGACAATATGATCAACGGCCAAGTCAACCTTTACGATGCCGTTCGGAGACAAGTCGACTTCAAGCAAGGCGAAAAGGAATATAAGCTCCGAACCGATCGAACACTTCCAACACTGATTGTGCGACCTAGAGGCTGGCACTTGGAGGAGAAGCACGTAACTATTGATGGAGAGCCCATCTCTGGTAGTCTGTTCGATTTCGGTTTATACTTCTTCCACAACGCCAAGGAGCTCATTGCTAGCGGATTCGGACCATACTTCTACCTACCAAAGATGGAATCACATCTTGAAGCTCGTCTCTGGAACGATGTTTTCAACCTTGCACAAGATACTATTGCGATTCCACGAGGAACCATTCGTGGTACTGTTTTGATTGAGACGATCCTTGCTGCTTTCGAGATGGACGAGATCATTTATGAGCTTAGGGATCACAGTTCTGGACTGAACTGTGGGCGTTGGGATTACATCTTCAGCGTGATCAAGAAGTTCCGTCAAAACTCCAACTTCATCCTCCCAGATCGATCGGCCGTAACAATGACTGTTCCATTCATGGATGCCTACGTCAAGCTCCTCATTCAGACCTGCCATCGTCGACAAGTTCACGCAATGGGCGGTATGGCTGCTCAAATTCCCATCAAGAATGACAAGGCGGCAAACGACAAGGCAATGGAGGGTGTGTATGCCGATAAGCTCCGTGAGGTTAAGGCTGGCCATGACGGAACATGGGTTGCTCACCCAGCTCTTGCTGCTATCGCCTCCGAAGTTTTCAACAAGCACATGCCCACTCCCAACCAAATGTTCGTGCGCCGAGAAGATGTCAAGATCGGCCAGAACGACCTTCTGAATATGAATGTCCCAGGCAAGATTACAGAAGAGGGTATCCGCAAGAACTTAAACATCGGCCTCGGATACATGGAGGGCTGGCTAAGAGGTGTTGGCTGCGTGCCAATCAACTACTTGATGGAGGATGCCGCTACAGCCGAAGTTAGCCGAAGTCAGCTCTGGCAATGGGTCAGACATGGTGTTCCTACCGCGGAAGGCAAGAAGGTGGACAAGGCGTACGCCTTGAAGCTTCTCAAAGAGCAAGCTGAGGATCTCGCCTCGAAGGGACCAAAGGGGAATAAGTTCCACTTGGCTGCTCAATATTTCTCAGGGCAGGTCACTGGTGAAGATTATGCTGATTTCTTGACCTCGTAAGTTCCCTTCATTTTAGTGATTATTTCGATAAACGCTGATATGTGAATAGCCTTCTGTATAACGAGATCACAAGTGTTGGAAGCGCGTCGCCGGCTTCGAAGCTGTAATGTGGATGCTTGGGATGGGTAATGATTTAAGCGATTTTTTGAGATACAAAATTGACAAGCAATTGTAACAATGAAAGGAATTGATCAATGCCCTCGCAATATGAACTAACGTGGGCGTGTTCGACATCTGCTATATTTTTCATCTGTAGTACAAGAGTACGCAAGCGAATGGGGTTCTTTGCTCTAAAGGTGTATCTGGGACAGTGTTACATCAACACATGTTGGGTTCCGTCAGGAAACTACACGTACGAATCCGGGTATTTCCTTTTATGCTACACTCCAAGTCTTGTACTTGTGTAAGTCTCTCGGGTACGTGCATGTGTTCGTTTGTTGTTGTTTGCCATCACCGGGTGACACATGTTTGTTTCGTCTGAGAGGCACTCGTTCTGTCTTCCTTGCACGTAAGTTTATAGTCACTACGTCATTTTGTAGAGAAATTCTAGCCGGAGGCGGGGACAGTATAGGGAAAAGCAGTGGTTAGATGGCGACGAGGTCAGAAGACCGGTCGAGGTCAATTGTTGGGGAAACAAACATCGCCCGAGATCGCGGTAATTGGTTTGTAAAGTTTTTCAATTTTTATGTTCATGCATTTTTTTGGTGTTCATGCAAAGCACAATAGCTCGCTCGCTCGATCAAGTGACATTTTCAGCCATCCATCATATGACCACCCGCCTACAACACCATAGCCAAAGCCGACAACCCAGCCATCGCCAATCCTCCCACCCTAGCACCAACAAAGTTCGCAACCGCAGCACTCTTACTTGTAGTCGCTGCTGAACTACTTGAGGTCGTGCTCGTGGTTGTCTCGTTTGGTTGTCCCTTGACTGTTGCAGATGAGACGCTCACACCAGTGTTGTTCGAGCAAGCTGAGCCGGCGCTGGCAGCGGTGCTGGAGAAGGTGATATCGGCGCAGTTGTATAGGCCGCCGTTTGGATCTCCGTTTGTCACGACTTGGATTGTGGCGTTTTGACCTTCAGTCATGTTCAGGCCGGAGGGGAGAGAGAAGCCGGTCATGCAGAAGGCGCCGAGGCCGGTCTCTTGGAAGGTTTGGCGGAGGACGTAGTTGAAGGAGCTGCCGGGGCTGTTGCCTAGGCCGAGGAGGACTTCGACGTTTGCGTTGATGTGTCTGTGGATATATTAGTCTTCGGTGAGCTAGATGGATCTGGAACGCGTGAAGCGAAAGAACGAAGGAAGTTGAATCCTTGATTGAGAGGAAGTGCCAGAAATTGAGACCGCTGAAAAGTGCAAAGTACATACCCCATTTTCAAAGCAATCTGTCCGCCGCTCAATGGCCAAGCTGTGCGATTGCTCGAAACGGTATCCTGACCTCCACAAGGGAACGTGCCGAGCGTGTCCTCATTGAAACCTCTTGCTGCTGGGAAGTTGAGATTGAAATGAGCAGATACCATTGACGCGAACGCGGCCAGCGCAGCAATTGAAGTCTTCATCTTGCAGATGGGTGGTACTGGATTTCAATAAAATTGTGTAGGAGGAAGAATCAATTAGAAGTCTTAAGGGTTTTTAAGCTCGGGCCGAAGACAAAGAGCAAGATGGTGTGTGAGCGAGTTTCTTAAAGTAGATTGGGAAACAACAAAACTGAGGAAGGCGCGGGGTCGTAGCTTCCATTTATGAATTTCTACGAAGATCTCAAGGGTAGCTGTTGCCAAGCCCAGAAGGTAACGCCGCAAGCCCAGGCACGGGACGCTTCTTATCACCTGCAGCAGACCTAGTCCTGGAGCCATGGAAAATGTGCTCGTTGCAGTCCCAGCAATCCGATAGCAGCTGCACTTGCAAGGCTAATCTTTCTTCATGAACCCATGCAGAGTACTTCATGCCAAGAATTACTTGCAGGCCAAGCATTGAACCAGACTGATTTCTGGAATGGAAGAGCAGATTGTGAGCAGGATTGAGGCATGACAGCAAAGCAGAAACGTTGAAGCATGCCAAGTTTCAAATGAACATAAGTAGAGGGCGTGCTACCTTGAGGATCCTCGAGAAAGCTTGTAAAAGTCTCTCAAAACGATACTTCACCCCTCGAGCAAGTTGCTCTCGTTTCAGTAATATCAGCTTCTCCGTCCCATGGGGCCTCCCGAGAAGCTTGTTCTTACTTCTCCCCTTCGTTCTCGCTATCCCGCTCAAAGCCCCTCGCCGTCTTCAATGCCGTCCAAACCGGTAAGCTCGCCGTTCAAAGAGTCAGGAAGCTCATCGCACAGTATGAAATCCTCTCCTGACCATCCGGGCATCATCTTCTCCGAGCGGAAGGGCACATCCTGAGTTACTAGTCTTTCTTTTGGGCCTTTCCAGAAGTCATTGGCAGCAGGCAATTGCTCAGCCAGGTAACGGATGATCCGCGGGTACCGTTTGCTGTCGAGTTCGTCGTCCTGTCGTTGTCGTTGATAAACGCCAAGAGCTGTCGTGAGAGGAATTGAGCATGTTTCTGCGGGGGGTGCGGGGCACTAGGGACTCGGGGTCTTTTCTTTTGTTCCTTGCTAGCGCAGCCCGATCAAAGTGGGATGTTTTTAAATGCCCTCTCGACTGGGCACCGAAAATCTCGATTTTGAGAAGGTTTGTGGAGAGGTCGACATCGACAATTTGATGGCAAGTATATCGACAAATGTTTCCCGGCTGTCTGCGATCCGCTGCAAAAGATGGAAAGCTGCAGTAGTTTTCTAAGCAAGTCGTTTCGAGAGGATCTCACAAAGTTGCACCATACCACTCTGGTACAACCAAAAGGATATCATGCGGTCGCCATGTGAGCCACCTTATCTCAAATACGCTGCATTGTAACCAGCCGTGTTCCGATCGAAAGCATCCGAGGACTCCTAGCAAACACCACTTACGATTGGGCTTAATATCTGAAGAAGATTTGTCTAGTTCCTCTCTTCCCAATGTCAAAATCTTGTAGGATAGACTGCCTGGACAAAGTGCACGAGCAATACGAAACATGGAAGATAAATTTAGTCTTTGGCCATTGGTTCCCGAGGCTTCCTGCAAGCAGCTTCAGAATTTTCTGATAGTTCAGAGAAAGTTTGGAGGCTGCCTATGTGCTTGGGCCCTGTGGAAAATCCGATTGATGAAAATTCTGAAGCTTGTATGTCCACTTGTTTCAACATCGTCTTGAAAAGTCGATTCGATTAATAGTTCCAATATCATAAACTAAGAAACTGACAATGACGATGGAATATAATTTGGAAGCTCGAGCGATAGTTCCAATGGCAAATGGAAACTGGGTAGAGACTTTTTAATGATGCTGGACTGAGTGAACTAGTTGCATGACTTTACCCGTTATGTTGACGTCTGGGAAATTGTTCGAGGAAGAGGTTGTGTAGAATACGCTTCAAATAAAAGTACATCGAGAAACGGTTCGCAAAAAGATGAAATTTGTAAATATTTAGGAAGAGTATAATTTCATTATTGCCGGGGAGGTTGACTCGAAAATATGAGACGCGGAAGTTGCACGCCGCATGGAATTATGATGTGTGAAGTAAGCCTAGCAGGTTTCATCGCCACCTTTGACAAGCAATTAGATCGACGACATTCAAACCCTTGGGACGAAGTTGCATTTTGAGCCAAGTATTGCCCCTAAATATTTACACTTGAATTGTGGTAGAAGTTACAAGTATACGTATGCACATCCCAACCCCAAACCCCATCGCTCTATTATCGTCTAGCGCCATCAGTCATCGCTCCATCAATCGATCAGCAGTGCCCGCTGCCGAGCTCGAACGCCAGCAGTCATTTCTCATTAGTTGTAGAATTTAGTGCTCCCCAGCAGTGTTGTATCGTCCAAGAGCAAGGCTTCCGAGGAATGTGCCACCTAGAACCGATAAGAAGTATCCAACATTCATGGTCATGATTGACAACATACTGTAGAGGCATTAGCAAATTGAGTCTGAGAAATGACGAGACGAGACTTACAGAAGGTATCCAACACCAGCAATGACAGTGTCTAGGCAGGCGCGAATTGGGTCAACTGAGAACCTCCATGGTCGAGTACCCATACTCCTCTTCTTAACCACAAAGACTTCCTCCTCGACTCCATTCGCACTTAAGACCATGCGCTCCTTGTCGGAATCGACAGAGATACGTTCAGATTTGGGGCCTTTTCCAGCAACCGTGACGTACCGACGATTGAATTCGGCATCCATCCAAGCGGTCTCCTTCCATGCCTTGACTGCTAAAAGACCTCGGAGAATTGTTGCGAGAAGGATGAGGAAGATGCAGGTACCAGCATACTGTCCAATGTTCATTGGTGTCCACATCGACGAGTAGATCGGTGTCGAGTAGCTGGTGAAGAATGTCATGGACATCATGGAGGCCGACATGCTGGTCATACTGGTCGTCGTCGTATTAGTGGTCGTGCTTGACCCCATATCCATTCCCATATCCATATCCATTTTGCTAGAAGGGTGAAAGTGACTGGTACGAGACTGGAAGTTCGAGCTCTGCTCTGAAAGAACGATCTTTTGAATTAGGAAGGAAACGAAACGAAACTGGAAGGCACGCACTTCGTAGCTCGTGATCTATGAGGAAATGCCAGAGTACTTATGGCTGGCAGAATGAAGGCTGAGTCTGAGAGAATATGAGTGAAAACCCACGATTGCGTCAATGCAAGCTTCAGAGTTTCTTGAATGCGACGTGTGCGTTTGGGAGGGAGGGCTTTCGCATCAATATCAGGTGGGCCAAGAGAGCATATGCGGGATTCTGGCCTGTTACCTCTCATTCTGTGGCAGACAAGAAAGCATGGCAAGCCATGCCATGGAATCCATGGCAGAGAGGGTTTGCGAACGTTCTTCGTTTGCGGCTTTCAAGACTGGGAAGGGAAACTCGCTCAAATGCGCTCAGACTTTTGGGCCCGTTACCTGTTGCAGCTTCGACTGGGTGCTGCCCTACCCCGGACTCGACTATCACGTGCCTCTCTTATCAGTCCATGAAGATTATTTAGATTCTCTGTAGTTTTGAAATTATTGCTCAACAATGCATTGAATGTGCAGCAATGTAAGTTGAGATAGCCAAAGCTAGTAGAAAGTTCGCGCAAAGACAACCGGCGGGGTAAGTTCATCAATTGCCAGTTCGATCAAAGTGCTTTGGCATGGCTGGATCTGGCGGCTATGTCTGAGCGGTCTTGGCTTCCCCAGGCAAAGCAAAGCTTAAAGCAGCTTGGCCAGAATACGGGGCCTTTTCGAGGCTTCTTCTCGGGTCCAAACGCGCTCACAACTGCGAGCGGAACATCCTCCACTCCTGGACGTGGACTCCATACCATGCCATCCCATTGAACCCAATCTACGATTCACGATCCACTTACCGGCCGTCGATTATTCATTCTTTGGGGGTCAGCTCTATTTTGCGCGAGTTCTTCAGTCTTATGGTGACTAGAATGCCACAACAGCAACCGTGAGATCGCCTACGCCACCGGCATGTTCATCTTCCTGTCGTGAACCTCGACCTTGCAGACAAACCCGACACCAGAAGGTGCGTTGGTTTGCGCCTCTTTCTCTTTGTCTGCAAGTTGCAGAAGCAGGGGCGGCCTTGGCACTTTGTCCTGGTAAAGGCCATTGTCAAACCCTAGATAGGCATCTCACAATCGCGTGGTTCATCACTCCTACATCACAATCTGCACATCTCAAGTTCTTGCTGTTGTTGTTTGCGACTCTCTATTTCTTGCCTCACCTCAATCGAAAGTGACATACCTCCGACCTTGATATCGATGTGAAGCACATAACCTATCAGGTCATTCTCTGAGCGCTTGGGCAACCCTGGTGGTGCCTTCCTGGGACGTCAATTCTTCGCTTCACATATCGCAACTTCGGTCTCTTCACATAGTAGTTCAGCACATTTGCAAACATGTCGTCGATACATCCCAGACACGACCATGACGCCATGGGTGGCTCCATGGTTATGGCAGCTGGCGTGCCAGGACTCTTTTGGATGCAACAGATATTTTGGGCCTTCGTCGGAGCTGCAATCGCGGCGGCGACTGTCGCGAATGTCATCAACAAAGTTCTATATCATCAACGAATAGCGGTATCGAAAAGGGGACCTCATGCTGCGGTACCAAGATCAGTCTTCTTCCAAGCGCATGCCACGCTTTCAGCAATAATTCGAGAGTTTGGGAACTACTCAGTACCCGTATCCTTCAGAAACGTCCACATTTATCTTCCCACTTTCGGACCAATTATGATGATGGTAGGATACGCTGTCTTGATCGTGGTATGCTGTTTCTACAGACTTAATCCTAAGGATATTCTAGAATGGGAAGATATCGGATATCGATCGGGTTTTATTGCCATTTGCGAGATGCCATTGATCATTCTTCTAGCGGGGAAACGAAACATCATTGGCAGTTTGACTGGTCTTGGATACGAACGCCTCAATTGGCTTCATCGCTGGGTTGCAAGGGCGTTGCTCCTGACAGTTCTGATACACTTTGGCTACTGGATGACCGAATGGGGCAAGTTCGATTACATTGGTGTGAAGGTCAAGACCGACTCTCTTACACAGAAAGGGATAGCTGCAGGCTCGATACTTCTGTGGATAGTTGTCTCCTCCATTGCTCCAATTCGTGGACTTTCATACGAGATTTTCGTCGTACAGCACATTATCTCATGGCTAGGATTTGTTGTGGCATTGTACTTTCACGTGCCCGACGAAAATAGGATCTGGATCTGGCTACCTCTCGGGTTCTGGGCCTTCGATCGACTGGTCCGTGCCACACTCATGGTATACAACAATCTTTCGTTATTACACAAGAATAGCACTGGATTCCTCGCTTGCAAGGCTACTTTCGAACCTTTGGATGAATCTCATACCCGCATCACAATCGCCAATCCTCCAATCGCATGGATGGCAGGGCAGCATCTCTTCTTGGCGTGCCATATGCTCGCACCACTATCGTCCCATCCTTTTACGATTGCGAGTTTACCAGAAGATGGGAAGCTCGAATTTGTTGTTCGCGCCAAGAAAGGAGCAACAAGGAGGTTTTTCAAATATGCCGAGAAAACGTATCCCAGCCTTCCTGCATCAGGGACCGGGAAATCTGCCGGTAGATCAGTTTTGATTGACGGCCCATACTCCAGAATTCGACCACTTCGACAATTCGACAGTTTAGTATTCGTGGCTGGCTCTACAGGCGCCACATTCACAGTTCCTTTGATGCGGGAGGTTGTACAGCAATGGATGGGAACTTCTTCACAATCTCGACAATTTGGAATGGAACCTGGTCCTGGAGCTGTGACCCGCCATATTCGCTTCGTCTGGGTGGTAAAACGCAAGACATCAGTCAGCTGGTTCGCTTCTCAACTCGACCGTGTCATTCAAGATGTCGAGGCATTACGAAACGAAGGACATGATGTGGCTGTCGAACTCAGTATATATATTACTTGCGACGATGTCTTGACAAGTGGAAAGTCTTCCTTCATAGAAAAGGATCCTCTAAGTCCAGTAACTCAGATTACCTCAAGTCGATCCAGTCCATCGGATGAGAAGAAGATCGATATCCAACTTTCAGAAGTCGCTTCTCGCGATTCTTCAAGTGGCGGGTGCTGCTGTACCAGGGTAATTACCGATGAGGACGCAATAACTGCGCCCTGCAACTGTGCTTCTCGCCGTCAACGAGACTCGGCTTCGACCGAGGCATCATTACAGAAATCGAACGGCATCATTGACCCTAGAATTGCGTTAGTAGCTGGAAGGCCACACGTGGAAAATATCATCCGCAAGACCGCTGAACTGGCTCTTGGGGAGATGGGGGTTGTTGTTTGTGGACCGCCAGGACTTGTACAATGCACAAGGAATGCTGCGGTCAAAATCAGTGATGATAGAGCTGTGCACAAGGGAACTGGAGCACAGGGTATATATGTGCATGCCGAGACTTTCGGTTATGCGTAAAGAAGGAATGGATACAGGCGTTTCGGTGTCACTGGGTGACGATGATCACGAATAGAGATGACTTGTATATATGAATGTAATTAATACATCACCTTCAGAAAGTTAATAAATTCTCTGTCTTCGAGCTCTCGGGACTTCGTGATAATCCATGAGGTCTCCACTCTTGTATTTTTTTTTACTACGCTTTTGCAGAATCTCTAATCCGGAGTGTCGTCTCCTTTTCTTGACCATATTCAGTCAAGCTTCGAAATGGCAAACATAACCATTGCCGGTCAGAAACTTGCACCACATCCCACCTAAAATTCAGCTACGAATAGGCGTGCCTCTGCATAAAAGGAAAGGACACCCCTGACCCAACACACCAATTTTTTTAATTGCATATCACACTTCTCCTAATCCCTCATAGCCCCCCCCCCCCCCCCAAATCCATTCTTAATCCCCACCTTGAGTTAGAACGTTAGACCCAGTCCTGTTCTTCAAGCAATATATTTCGATTCACCCAATCATTTTAGACGAGTGCATATTCCCTAATCCATCCCTCCAAAGGGTTTTGTTGCACATCGCGCAAAACTGCAACTTTTCGCTTAGCAAAATCGAGCGTGAGTTTGAATTGAACGGAGGATTCACTTTGACAACGGAGTCTTCTCGACAACTGAGCGCCGGAGCGAACTTTCTTCTCCCGGTGGGAGGTATACGTTCAATCCTTAACCCCGAAAAGTTACAGTTTTGTGCGATGTGCAATAACACCTTTGAGAGGGATGAATTTGGGAATGTGGTCTCGTCTGAAGTGTGGAGGAGTATATTGCATAGGTGATGGTCACAAGAGGTCTTCACTCTTGTATCCTTGGAATTGAGGTGAGTTTCTAGCGCATTCTTTCACTACTACAATATAAATAAATAATTTACGTAGTCAGAATTCTCAACTTGCTACACCTGATAGCTACACTTCCTAGCTAGACACAAGTTTGTCCTTGAGATGCCATCCCGCTTGTTAGGTCTCTGGCTCTGAAAAGTCTAGGCTTTGAAACCTATCCTATTATCACCGTCTCTCTCGCTGTTCTCAGACATGCGCTCGGTGTCATTGCAGCTTCCTTCACATTGGTTTCATGCTTTGGTATGGTACACCAAAAAGCACCAAACAATTAGAACAACGAAGGAAGTCGCGTTTTGTTCCATCGTGCTTTCCACCGTGCCACGTTCGGCATACGGAGGCAGCGGGAGGAGTAGTACCTGCCTCTCCTGATGCTGGAAGCAAATTTTTCTGATTGTCAGCGCCGTCAAGCTCGAAAATGGCTCTCCTCACTTTCGTGGTGTCAAAATGGCTCTCTCAGTGGCGACCTCCCTCCTGATGCTCTATGTGAGCTGCGAGACAATACGTGCCAACTTCGCTTACTTCGTCTTCCACAACTTCCCTCAAATCTCAGCTTCACTCATGGCCCTTTTCTCGGAATGCCTCAAACTCGCCGTTTCGATTTTCTTTCTCCTAAGAGCACATGATGGGTTCATAAAGGAAGAGTTTACGAAAATTACTCAGGAGATTCAACTTATGGACTTGGAGGGGAAGAAGATAGTGAAGTACACACTTCCAGCTACACTGTATCTGGCCAATAACCTCATCTTCTACACCGTCCTCCCAAAAACCTCTCCCAGTCTTCTCCAAGTCTGCGTCCTAGCCTAGCTCCCAACAACCGGAATCCTCCACCACTACATGCTTAAGTCACAGCGAAATATCTACGCCTGGTGCTCGCTTTTCTGTCTCTGTATCGGTCTCGTCGCCTTCAACATCTCCACGGCTTTGACACCAGAGATGTCGACTTGGCGGCTTACTCCAGTTGTGGGGTTGGTGGTTGCGTGTCTTTCAGCTCTCGCTAGTATCGCTACAGAAACTTCGACGAAGACGGGGGGCTTTTGGAAATCGTAGGCTTGCCTTTATATCTGGGGTATACTCGTTGCCATGATTGCTTACTCATTTTCGCCCTCTGGGTCTCTTTCTCCTGCTAGCCAAATATCGCCAACTCTCAGTCAGTCAGCTGCTGTAGCGGGGCTAGTGGTCATTACGTCTGGGTCTGGACTGGATTGTTGCGGTGCTGTTGAGGACGAGGGATAATATTTTGAAGGTTGTTGGGTCAGCGGCAAGGTTGGTGACGGTTGCTGTGAGTCAGTGTGTGCTGCTACCAGAGTTGAAGGGCGAGTACGTTTACGCCGTGGCGGCTTGCGGGTGGCGGGGCTGTGAGCTTGTCGATGTGGTGTTATAATTATTATAGCCAGCAACCTTGGCCAACAGTAGGAGAGGGAAAAGTGCGAGATATCGAGGGCGAGGTTTTGTTTGACGGTGATGGGATAGAGAAGGGAGAGAAAGTTGTCATGGAAGTGACGGAGGTGGAAGTAAGAGTTGAGAAAGAAAGTACATCGTTGAAGCCTACTGCAGAGAAGGTTGTTAGATGTGTTGTCATCCTTGGATTTATCACTTTGGAGGTGGCTTTGGGGACTAGTTGAATCCGCTTCTTCTCTCAATTCCGTTCAAAAATCCAGCTATAGCTGAGTTGTTTTGTGGTGTTCAACATAGCTTTGATATGTTTGGAAAATCAAACAATTTCCCATCCACTTCGTAAAACAGTACCCAGAAGAGTGTCCACTTCATTGCAAATTCAACAGTACGCAATACTGGTACGCAATTTGGTTCCAAACTTGTGAAGGGGAAATGCAAAAATGACCATCATTCTCAATGATACCACGAGGAAGCCTTTTAAGCTTGAACAAATAAGCTCTATACTTCCCATTCATCGACAGCAGTTACTCTCTTGCTCGTTGGTTGTCACTTGACAATTAAGACATCTTGAACGACTAATAACAACAAAGCCAAGGTTGAACTATTCTGAAGAATCCACCGAAAAAAATGACAAGAGAACCTAAAACACGTCGCTGCACAGCCCTTGTCTCCTCATTCTTGAATGTCTCGAACCCCCTTCTAGCCAAGCTCAATGCTTTGTTCTTCGAGGATCGATTGATCTGTTCTACTTAGCACAGTGAAGTAAGAAAGAGGATGTCATTTCATCACGACAACGGTTGAGTGGAAGTTGTAAGTCGTGGGTGATGTTTCATCCAGCAGTTCCGATTCGCATCCCGGATCCTCCCGCCGTGCGAATGCCGGCCCGTCGATGCGCATCTTTTTTTCTGGAGCTTCATCGTCCCCAACTATACCGCCAAGTTTGCTTCTTTCTAACAGCTTCTGTCGGACCTTGCATCCCTTCTATATTAAATACCAAGCTCCGCGCATCAATTTGGCTTTTTTCAGACTCAATTGGATAGTTTAGAGCTTCTTCAAGGCTTTTCTGTGAACCAATCAGTACCTCGAAGATGATGCTCAGGTCGGCAAAGGTAGGTGCGGAGCTGTCACGAGCAGGAGCAGCTAACCCGAGGACAATTGCTCCTGCCTCGAGGAGTTCATACTGCTTGCATACACGCACCTTTTCTTCCGCAGGTCGGCCGATTACTGCGACTTCTCGAGCAACATACAGAGCAACCGTCGCATCGAATACCTCAGCGAGACCTTTCAACGCATCCTCAATACCACCCTTTGGCAGACAATTCCACGCCACGACATACAAGATGGCAAGCACACAGGAGACCAGGGCTGAGACCGATGCTTTTGGAGAAGTTCAGGTGCCGGCAGACAAGTACTGGGGAGCCCAGACGGAGAGATCTTTGGAGAACTTTAGGATCAATCAGCCTCAGGACCGAATGCCACCACCTATCGTGAGGGCATTCGGTATTCTGAAGGGTGCCGCAGCTACTGTTAATATGCAGTTTGGACTTGGTACGCCATAACTACACCATTAGAGTGCCTCTAAGCTCACGACTCGACAGATCCGAAGATTGGCAAGGCCATTCAAGAGGCAGCTTCCGAAGTAGCTTCCCTCAAGCTCATCGACCATTTCCCACTCGTAGTATGGCAGACAGGTTCTGGAACACAGTCAAACATGAACGCCAATGAGGTTATTTCAAACCGTGCTATTGAGATTCTGGGTGGAAAGATGGGCAGCAAGAAGCCGGTACACCCGAACGACCATGTCAACATGAGTGCTTCATCAAACGATACCTTCCCCACGGTCATGCACATTGCCGCTGTGTTGGAAATCGAGGAGCAACTTCTTCCAGCCATCAAGTCTCTTCGGGACGCTTTACAAGCGAAGGTCGACGATTTCGAGGCGAAGAAGATCATCAAGATTGGACGAACACATCTTCAGGATGCTACACCCTTGACTTTAGCGCAGGAGTTTTCTGGATATGTTGCACAATTGGACTTTGGAATCAAGAGAGTCGAATCCTCTCTACCAGACCTCCGCCTTCTTGCCCAGGGAGGAACCGCAGTCGGAACTGGAATCAACACATTCAAGGGTTTCGCAGAAGCTATTGCCACGGAAGTAACTAAGATGACTGGTTCGGAATTCAAAACCGCACCAAACAAGTTTGAGGCGCTTGCGGCACACGATGCTATAGTTCAAGCTTCCGGTTCTCTCAACACTCTCGCATCTTCTCTCTTCAAAATTGCACAGGATATTAGATACCTTGGATCGGGGCCACGATGTGGTCTTGGAGAGTTAGCATTGCCTGAGAATGAACCAGGAAGCAGTATCATGCCAGGAAAGGTCAACCCTACACAGTGTGAGGCCTTGACCATGGTATGTGCGCAAGTCATTGGCAACCACACAGCAACTACTATTGGTGGCATGAACGGTCAATTCGAGCTGAACGTCTTCAAGCCCTTGGTGATCCGTAACCTGCTCCACAGCATTCGCATTCTGTCTGATGGTATGAGAAGTTTTGAGAAGAACTTGGTGGTGGGTCTTCAGGCCAATGAGGAGAAGATCAAGAGCATCATGAGTGAATCGTAAGTTCTCTTTTCAAGGAGGAAGGTTAAATAGTCGCTAATTCTCCGTGCAGCTTGATGTTGGTTACTTGCCTTAACCCCAAGATTGGTTACGATATGGCAAGCAAAGTTGCTAAGAATGCTCACAAGAAGGGATTGACCCTCAAAGAATCAGCAATGGAGCTCAAGGCGTTGAGCGAAGAGGACTTCGATCGCCTGGTCAAGCCAGAATTGATGATCGTTCCCGAGGAGTACAAGAAGAAATAGAGGAACAATATAAAAATATGGGAGTAAAATGGTTGCTGGAACATAGCTTGTCCGTAAGCACCCAACCTTGTATAGATATTGGCACAGATACAGGTTCTTGGTGAAGCAGCTTTTAAATGTATAAATGAGAACTGACGAAGATATTCACACAACAATAAGTTTATGTCGAGAAGTGCGACAGTAATGCTTGCGGGTGAACCCGCTGGCCAGACATCCGTCACTAACAGTGCTATGACGGTTTTGTTTTCTCATACTACTTTCATATGGGCGGCTACGAGTTCAAATTACCACTACGTCAAAATTATAAACTCCCCACCAGTTTTCAATATCGCGCTACCAAATATCGTCTTCCGCAACTTCCCGATTTTCAAATTTTCAAATTTCTCAATACTTCCTCGTCCAACAGTGTCACAAAAGTAATCACTTTGATATCTACTTATTTACTCAAAACATCCAATATGAGGGTGAACAACAAAAAAAGAGTGTCGAACAAAATGGGCTAAGCCTGCCACAGAGCCATGCTCGCCAACTCAGAACCTTTCGGCTGCACAACTTCATGTCTTGAATCGCAAAGATGAGATCCAGGTTTTCCAGTCTTCTGAGACTTCACGAGAGCCAACTGACCGGTGCGTTCCTGCCTCTTCTCCATAACATATTGTAAGGCTAATCTTTTCATTTTTGGAAAATAGGAAATGTATCTTTTGTCAGAAATACTACAGTCGTTGTATGATCAGGAATCCGAAGACACATGTCGAGGACAAAGTAGTCTGTTATTTTTCACTCTTATTGCTTTACTCTCTCTGATTATAGACAATACTGACGATCACAGCGGTGTCTATGGTGCACCTATGACGATGACGTGAAAAGTAACGAAGGGGATTTATGGAGGTCTTTCACTATCCACAACCAACAGTTGTGTCAAGCTGGTCGGTACCAAAGATGTGTCGCTGAATTCGATGAGGAGCGAAAGAACGGTTGGGCTTCGACATGTAAAGACGAAGAATCATGTGAACTGCTCATCCCGCCATTGTATAGAACTCGTAATTATCAAATTCGCAGCTGGTCGAAACCGTGTCAAGACGAGTTACCGTACGAGCTTCCACTTTTGAGACTGCAAAGAATTTATAGCTAATTGATTAGCAGATGGTCGAATTAAGCTTAAATCAGAGCAGGATGTAGCGCCGATGTAGACGCTGGTCGATTCTGAAGAGGTGCAGTTGGAGGAACCGAAGAACGGGCGCGGTGTTCTGGGAGGATTGCATGACGAACAAATGAGCGTATGTAGGTAATACTTGGTTCCTTAGAAGAGGGGCATGTTGGTGGTTTTTCGTGGTGTATTGTATTTCAAAAAACTGGTTTACGCCCTTGGCATATTGATCATCATCAAGTTTTAACTTTATAGGTGAAAACTAAATTTCTGTGAGGGTAAATCGCCAGAGGAGTGGAGGCCTGTCTTAAATCATGTGAGGCAGTGTTTTTGGAGCTTCACAGCGGCTGAACTTTTGAGTTCGGTCATCTAGCCCCACAGTGTTCTATAGTAGTGCTGAGAAGGGGAATTTCTTCCGCGTAGCTGATATGGGATATGAGATATCTGGCATTGTGGCGAATAGAGGTTTATTCTTATTATTACTATTTCCTACACTCGATTTTGGTCTCATCTCATCGCTCCTTATACCACCGCTCTTACCAATTCAGTGGTCTTATACCGTGCTAAGATACGGGTTCGTAATCTCAACAATCGCTGGCCCCGCACCGACAGTGTCATCTGTGATCTCTCCCGTGCAGCCGGTAAGAACAGCATAGCTCTGCCCATTGATTCCTTCTGGAACAACAACCTCATAGTCGGCTTCACAAGGCACTACATCTGCAAAGATAGGACCAAAAACTGTGATAAATGCTGCGTACATCTTTGCTTCTCCATCGATTCCCTCGAGCCGGTAGCTAGGGGTGAGTAGTTGTATATTATCACCACTTGCAATTGGGCCGTCGGTGTTGAGTATGAGGCTTGGGAAAGCTTTGACGGGGATAGCGGCGTTAGTTAAGGGACAAGAGACGTTGAATATAGCGGCGAGGGTATAGACATCTTTGAGGGTTAGGGGGTTATCAAAGGGTTGTGGGAAGGGAACTTGTTTTTGAGCTGGGCGGGTGTAGGAGGAGTGGCGGGACTCGACTGTGGGGATCGATCCGGCGTCTGTGAGGTAGTCGCCATCCATGATGCTTGCTGCTATTCCGAGCTAGAAAAAGGCATTAGAATAAGGGTTTGGTAAAAGAGCTTTGATTCAACCTACGTATGCCGAGACTCCAACACCTTCAAGCATACCCACAAGTGCAACGAACGATGATGGATCAGTGGATGGAAATGAGTAGGTCCATTCTATGACTAGTTGAGGATATCAACTAAGAAGAATATTTAGCCAATTTGTAAAATGCGGGAGGGTTTAGGGGTATGTACTATCAGTAATATCACTATAACGGTAGGAATTGGGGAATTGAGGAAATGAGTAACTGTGTAACAATAGAAAAAAAGATCGACTTGAATCGCCGGTCAACAAAGAACCGAACATAAAAACATGAGTAGGTGATCCTCTTAAGGAGCCTTTAAATATTGGTAGCAATCTCCCCATTGCATATCACTAGATGGTGAGGGTAGCCTCGACGAACAGCCGGCAAGTCCCAGCATCCAGAAAGCGTGCTTTCCGGGGCTAGTACGCATGGCAATACTCTCAGCTACTGACCAGATAATAAAATGAATTGCAGAAAACAGGATCAATAATTGAGGAAATTCCAGAGGACATGGCGTGCCTTTGGGAGACGACTCCCTCCTTCAATGTTCCAGTCGTCTGTTCGGTTAGCATCAACTCCGAGAGTGTGTCTCATCGGATAGTATCTGCCCAACCTCTCGAAGATTCAGCTGATATTGCGTGTCAGAGTGTTCTGATGGTTATCTTCGGCGATCGTCTTTGTGATCAATAAAACACGCCTTCTCCAAATTTCCATCATGCCTTAGTAGAAAACTAAGGATCAAGAAGTTGAAAGGAGATGGCACTTAAAATAAGCTTAAATCAGAGTAGGATGTAGCGCCGACCCGCTGATCTCTTCCGAAGATTTGCAGCTTTAGGAACCGAACAAGCGCGTTGTTCTAAAAGACCTGGATGGCCAACAGCCGCCAATCTTATGCCGCACAGGGAGAAAGGGCATTTGGTGCCTTTCGTGTTTTATTTTGGCTGTATAATTTGAATTGGATCGTGAAGTAATGCTCATCCAAGTACTGATATGCTCACCTCAGCCAAGGCCTGCATAGAAAAGAAACCTCATCGCTGCCCAATGCAACCATGGGCTGCTTGATCCATCAAACATGGTAGCTTCGGGGGATCAATAAATGGACATTCCTTCTGGAGTAATAAACATTGAAAATTGTCCCCGAGGTGAGTCCTCGGAGGAGGCCCCGATGGAGGAATCTCTGGTGTGCGGTGTAGAGAAAAAATTGGTGAAATGTTCTCGTACTGTATTATGGTATTTGAATGCTTAAAGAAATGAGATTGAGATTTAGGTCCACTTTAAGCGCCGTGAACGGGGTAAGGTTTGAAATGTTGCATTGTTTGTTCCAGAGTTGACGTGAAGGGCATGTCATATATTCCTCGAGGATTGAAAACAGAAAGGTCTGGGGAATGCCAAGGCTTTGGAGGCTCTCCAAGTCGCTCTCCACAACCTGTTTCGCGACACCAACACCAGCAACATCACTTCACCTCAACCACAGCAATTGAGCGCCATTCTTCCTTCACTTACTCCCCGCCCTCTTCTGCTAACAAGCATCCAGAATTCTGAGCTGAAGCTAAAGCCGCCATCGCAATCCCGAGAGGCTTGAGCCCTAGGCACATTTCACGAATACGTCGAAAATTGGCAGACATAACCTCTCTCGTCCCGTGTAGGAATATTCCGCAGCAGCAGCAGATTGCCATCGAACAGACACCGACATGCAATGTGATTACTCGATTGTTAATCCGGCCCGACACGCGGGGTAGAACTTCCCATCGAACCCACATGTCAGAAGCTGAAGCCATTCCGAACCATCAGTTGGAGGAACGATCACTTCTTTCCACACGCCGCAATCTACTACTGTACGAAACAGGCTTCGAGTCGAAGCCATCACGCCGGTGCCTTCGAGGCGTTTCCCAGAAAACTTTTGATCCTCTCGATTGTTCCTCAAGAACCATAACCCCGGAACCGATCAGCTTGACAGGGGCATGCGGAAGAATAAACGATGCAATCTTGCACTGAGCTTGCAATGACTATGTCGCCGCATCTCTTTAGGTGAACCACCTTGTGGGGATGAAGCTCGCCGTTCTCTTCAGTTCGAAGGGCCTTGTCGTTGATTGGTGGTCGTATTTAAGGCTGATGGGCTGTGTTGTGATATCTGTGGCTGGAGATGGGATGCTTCAAGATTACTGGTCAGCGCTAGTAATTGCAACACATTCGCCACAGAAGGCTCACAGAGCTCGCTTCTTCATTCCTCTCCTTCTTGTTGCGCATGTCAACATCGTCACTCTCATAGGTCAATAGACGCAATTTTAAGATTTTTTGTTGACTTAGCCTGAGGATTTCTACCCAGGCGACCAATTGCACCGCCCAGTGGTCAGGCAGGGAGGGCGAATTCCCGAATCAGACAGCTTGCGTGGAGGTTTACTTGCCAGCCATTATGACTTACCCGCGTTTTACTGCTCACTCAGTCTGTGGATGCTCGAAAGCACTGCTTGGCTGCTACTGTGACTGATGTCACTGAAGGTGGATTTACGAGTCGCGATGTCCATTGTGAAAATTCCATGGAACCGCCACACTATACAGCCCTAAAAGTGGATGTCAGCAAGAGGCGAATCCTTCTTCGACCAACGAAACATCACCATAGGATGAACCACCTTACCCAAATAGGATGAAACATTTGGATAACGTCCGTTTAGATTCACATGTTCTCCTCCGTTTCAAGGGTGTTGCTTCCTTTCTGGCGATAGTGCCCGGTCCGGGATTTGCTCTGGGCATTGCTCATCCTTCGTTTTGTCATATGTCTGATGATGCTCCCTCCTGCTCCAACAATTGCTACCCCAGACCAAGCTCAACTAGCCAATCACTGCTCAAAGATGGCCTTTTCAAGGAAGGCAGGTCATGACACTTCCTCTTTCCTGCCTGTGCCTTATCAGGCTCACCGGCTGAGAAAAGGAGTGCCTTGCTTTTGGACTCTAGGCTATCGGTATAGCTCCATAAGTCTTTGCTCTAATCTCGCTCTTGCACATGGGGGCGAGGCATAGAGATAGGCATATCACTATGCCTTATTCCTTCACATTTCTCGCCCTGCTTTACTGGTTCTCGGTAAGTCGTGGGTGAGTCGTGGGTGAGTCTTTCGGTAGCTATGCATCTTGAATTGTACTACTATATGAGCTTCAAAAATAACCTTCAAAGCCGGTATCTCCAAGGCAGCAATCCCTTCGGTCAATCAACTTTTGACGGTCTCCTCTGGACCAAGTTATCTATATATCTCCGTCCCCGGCTTCCTCCCAAACACTATCTATTCCATATTAATATCTCAGATAAAACATTCAACAAAGAAGGGAAGAAGGGTTCTCGTATAACCACACTTTCCACACTCACACAACCTTAGCTCTACCCGAGCAAGCTTTAATACTCGGAAGTGGATATCGGCACACTGCGGTCTTTCAAACTATCACAGAGCCAAATTTGCTTGCTTACTTCGATCCTGGCAAAGAATACACACGACTCTTCGCTTCACAAGATCTCCACTATGTCTTCCCGCAGTTCCAAACGTTCCCATGGTGGTCATTCATCCGGTTCCAGTCGGGGTTCCCGCAGGTCAACGCAAGTGAGTTACGGTCTAATTTTTGTAATTACCACGTTTCATCCCCTCCGCTGTACCATATTCATCCATGTTATTCCCTTCCATGCATTCCATTTATTCCAGTATGTTCCAAGATGGCAATCCTGCCATCTGCGTACCGGAATTGACTAACACCATGTTTAGCAGAGTGTTGCTCAACTAATCGAATCTCTCAACACTCGTCGTGTCAACACTCTCACCGAGCTTCGTCGAATCGAGCGTGTCGCAGCAGACTCTACTGAGGAAGAGCAACTTGCCTTCCAAGGGCCTATGACCTCCGCCTGGACATACTATGTGAACTCCAACAACTTCCTCAATGAACTCCGCGGCTTGACCAGAAATTATCCTTTCAGCAGCGATGCTTTAGATGGTGCCAAATGGAGAGTCAACAACGATCCTGAAAGCAATCGAAGCTGGAATTACGCTTGGCTGGTGCTTGTCAAGATGAGAGATGAGTAAGTCCTCTTCATCCCTTTACGGTATGATACGTGTTGCTGACTCTGGACAAAGATCAATGATCAATGCCTACGCCTCCGTAGAGGCTGCGAAACCCGAGATGTGGGGTGGTCGAATCCCCGATCCAGAGGAAGCGCGAGAACTTGCAGATTGTTTTGCTTGGGAGTGGAATGAGGCTGTGAATCAAATGCTTCGACACTGGGAGTCTCCTCCAACTACCACCGGCTATTGATCTTACGAATCGACAATACTACGAACTTCAACACTAGTGTCATGCATGGAAATCACTCTCCTCATTCTGCTGTTCTATTCTGATGGATTAGCGTGTTGGATCTCCTTCTTTTCTTTTTCATAGTAGGGCATAGCAGGGAACAGGAGTCAAAGGATGGCATATGCAGGATTTCTTTCTTTTCTTTGCACATTCGTTCACGGTATAATTCTAGTTGCGAATTGGTGGGAATGGGACTGTCACCCAGCTTGAGCGAAATCTTGCGATGACGCATCAGAAAACGCTTTGGTTTAGGGAGAACTTTCAGCCTGCCAGCACGCTGCCTTCTGAGGTCTCGTCACAGCTCGAGCTCAAGCGAATCTATTTTGGCAGAAATTGCCACTTCCCGAGCCGAATTGTACCCGAATCGAAGCTGACTCCCCACGACACTTGTTCTATCCAATAAATCTCCGCACGTCAGACTCGCCAATCTCAGCTCACCTCACAGCTACCGTTCATTCTCGGCAGCAAACTTGTGCTGCATTTTACCTGTGCATGGTGGCGTATAAAGCATCATAGAAGTTGACGCTCAAGGCATATTTGGTTTCCTATAAACTATTTCTTAGACCTGTTTTAACACGATCTTTTAGAACAATATTGCTGTTATGCGACATGTCTATTCCTCGTTATTGCTATCTTGTGAAGAGTAAATTTCGGACGAGATTTGTTGTGGAAGGACACCGTACTTTCTGGACATTTTTCAACCTTTTGAAAATGTGCCCCTTGTTGAGAAGAAATACCGCATTTCTTCACCACTGCGAACAGTTTTGAGCAAGGAGCCATCCCCAAAATCACCATGTTGGCGCAAGATCAGCTACTGATTACACGGGTATTAACCTTGATTCAACGGCGAAGACGAGTAAGTGTCGTCAGTCTTGTCGGCTCTCGACTCATGGCTTTCTCCCTGCCTTCTCCCCCAACCAGTATTGGAGTGAGATAAAGTATCAGTTATAAACCCATATACACTACTCCATCATCTATTACTGCCTCCAAATGTAGAGAGATACCTACACTTGGAAGTCTATCTGAATCGCAAGTCGGATCCCAAGTGAAAGCGAGATGCCACACGAAATTTGGAGAAGAGCAGAGATATCAGATAAAAGAAAGAGTAGATCGCCCCTAAGGACCAAAGTGTTAAGCTTCCATTAACAATCAAGCGCGATAGAAGTGCTTTCTCTGATAATCCACCCGAACCCCACTTGTGGATTAAGCTACTATTTCTCTCGTAGCTTTTGAGCTATTTGGGAATGTTCTAGTAGGATTTGAAGTACTCGACTGTTTCTCAAAACGCTTGAAATTTGACGGAGAAGACAATATTAGCACTGGCCAAGGGAGAAAATTCGTATCCACGTTAGCCCTCAGAAACGAGGAATTAGAGTACAAATCATATGCGGATATAGATGGATTCCTTTCATGGGACTCGAAACTACACAACGTACAGAGATCTATTTTTGCTACTTTACCCAGTCCTATGAAGGTGTATATGGCCAACTGAATGCTGCCGGAGCCTTCAGTGCTCAACAAAGACTAAGCATGCGACGTGGAGGGATTGTCTGGAAACGGAAGAGGTTGACAATTTTTGATCTTTGTCTGTTTGTTGCTTGACAAATAATTTGCGTTCGCCGTAGTTGATCTAAACAAGAAGTATTTTGTCCCGCCGCTCAGGAAATATATCTATGATTGGTAGTAACACTGCTCGGACAGCCAGACAAACTTAGTCGACATCGCTCTGAGGATGTTTAAATGGAGCGTGTATTGTCTCGCGTCTAGCAGATTAAGTTATTTGTTGAGACACTACTCAGGTACGAGGTTTTGTGGACGTGGGAGGAGAAAAGAAATGTATCGAAGGCCAATGTTTAGCTGCCGATGACCCTTCATCGCGTGAATTAGAGTCAGTTGTAAAGTCTTGTATGGGTGATAGCTTGTGCAAATGGATGTGTTCTTATACTACTTTGAACATGCGCTGCTTCATGATATACAGTAAATGTTGTTTGTAATTAATCACGGTATGAGGAGTAAATACTGGCAGATATTTGAGAGCGGAAGGGACAGACCAATGAGCACTCAATTTTGAGGAGCTATAGAAATCTAGATCTCTTACAACTTTGAAGGAAGATCAATAGATGCCTTAGACATAATTTCGATTGACACATCCGACGACTCTACGCACTCGTAATTATTCGGAAACAGTGATCATAATCATGTTTGGAAAGATCAGACGAAAGGGAAAGTTCCATAGAGCGAATACTAGGACTATTAAAGGCTCAACTTCGAGAGAACGTGGGGAACTGTAGCTTAATAATTTCGTTGGGGAGTACAAGAACTATCTTTAGTTGGGGCAGACTGTTGCTTGAGTGGCATGCAAGGTATTTAGAATTATTTGGTGGCATTTGAGGCTTCTGACAACGAGAGCTCGAGTGCGGTGGTTCTCAAGGAACACGTAATAGTTACTTCAGATGTAAAACATAGAACTGCCATTCGATTTTGATTTATTGTGGATGGGAGGACATCGCACCTGGTATAAATGTAGAGCCAATGTGTGGTGATGAGTGGAAAGGGACGCAAGGGAATTCTAAAATTCTACTGCTAGGCTAAAGCGTCCTAAACAAATAACCCCCGAGTGATGTGATGAGATTATAAAGCCTGAAAAGTCAAAAAGTAAGATGAATGAGTACGCCGTATCACCGTGCCTACAGATCGAGAATTAATGGGAATCTATGCCTCAGGATAAGGTCCAAAACTGCTTGAGTAATTCTTGAGTGCTCGTCTCAGATACGAAGTGTAGGGGCAGTGTATGTTGAAGTGTTCGTTCCTTGCCTGCAAAGTCGATGTCGACAGGAGGTGCGACACTCGAGCGATCGCGGCACTCATGCTACTCAGTGCGTTTGGGTGCGCTTCACAACTGTTGCGCTCTTCGTGTCTTGAGCAGCAATTTGCTGCCCTTACGGTAGTGTCGCGTCTTGGTTGCTCCTGCCTTTAGCGAAAAGGGAAAGGGGGCAGTTTCGGCAGGCGCGACTTCCCCTCGGACCCACGAACGGTCATCGCAGCACAGCTCGACTGGACGTGCTCTCTCTCGGGCGCTAATGGAATTTTTCAACTTAGATTATGTCCTAATGGCAGTTATTCTGGCAACTTTTTAGACCACTCGCGTTCATGTCGGGAGCGCATACGGGAGTCAACTCAACACAAGGACCACAAAGGGACCAGGGCATTTCGAAATTTCCTTACATCAGTATGTAGATGAATACCTACAAGATTAGAAGAACCTAGTGCTCAAGACCGAGGCAGAAGTTTTGCCAAGGCATAATTGGAAGCTTTGAAAGCAAAAAATGCCAGTCACTATTCATGTAAATATCAATACCTCAATTATCATCTTCCTTTTAAGCATTACATGAGTACTTAAGTAAGTAGTTGAAAATGGCCCATCTATGGCAAGGGGCAAACGTAAATCCCCCATACTGTGAGAGAAGTTTCAAAGCATTTTTATTGCTTGTGTTTACCATGAAGGATTTGGAAATAGTCGCTCTCATTCATACAGCATCGAGTGGAACATGTCGGACTAAAAGTCTTCCAGCTGCGACCATGACTTTGAACTGTGCTCAAGACGACAAACACGAGCTCGCCTCAGATGAGTATTGGGCTTCTGCATGTAACCTGACATAATTATGCATTCAAGTTTCATCCCATCTCCTTGAATATTTTGGAACCTCGATTCACAATACTACTTTGTTCTCAATAATTTACATACCTACGATGTTTTCATGTACCTTTCTTGACCACACCAGATTCAACAACTGGAAACTAGGGTGCAGCGAGTTTCGTAAATTGCCACAATACCCTTCCCTTCCACCTAGCGTCACTATGCACCCTGTTACGTCTCAAGTTCTAGGGTCTTGATGTTTTGAGTGATTATAGAATCCGAACATGGCAATCATTATCGGGACGAAAATATACTTGATGTTTGACGATGTAAACGATAGCAATAGATTGGACTGTTGAATAAACACACTTGAAGCTAGTTGACGGCCAATATTCCCGAGGTCTGCAGTTTTGAACATGAATGTCAGCCGAAGCCTCAAAAATAATGAGAAAATTGTGCAAAATGCCCGTGAAATAAGCAAACGGCCACTTCTTTCGATCAAGTGACATAGAAATCTTTTCAAGATGAGGCGAGATTCAATTTGAAGCCGTGAATATGTGCACTTGAGCACTCTTTAAAGTTCAAACACGAAGGAAGATCTTAGTTTACTACCCATCAAACCAATTGATTGGAGGGATGGTTCTTCTGCGTGCAACATGTATTACAAGTACTGTTACTCGTTCAACTGTTATACCACGGAAGAATGTCAATACAAACGCCCAATTGTATATTCAGCGACCCATTACTATTATTTTGCTCTGGGTTGGCAGCAATACGTTGCTTTGATGTAGCACACAAGTAGGTTTCGTTCAACTGAAACCCTCCTCCCAATGCAGAACAAAAGACCTTCGAGCTCTATGAATACTACACTAGGAAGAAGATCCGGCAGTGACGCAAACACTAAGATTCTCACGACGGACTTTCAGACGGAAAAGCGTTACTGATTATAAGTGCAACTAAATGTGGAAGGTTCCTGCTGTTTGGCCCCACAACCCGAGAGAGAAAGTAGTCGACGTAGAAGCTGCCCATGGCTGTATTATGTGCCGGAGAACATTCAGGACCGTCTTGAAACACTTCTTTAGGGTTATTGTACCTCATGTGTGGGATCTTGAGAGCCTTCAACACTTAGTATTGGGGGAAAGTCTTGCATGACGAGAAGGTGAATGCGGGCGATATTCTACCAAGGGGATCGACCGCTCCAGAAGTTTTTGATTTCAATTGAAAAAGCGTTGATAGTTGAGATATCAGTCTACGTACACTGAGAGAACAGGATCAATTGACTTTTTACATCTTTGCAGAATGGCTGGGGAAGGCGAGCTCGCTAAGGTGAAAAAAAGGCGAATTATGGGAGCTCAACACTTCTCATTTCTTCGAAACCGGGCATTGTTATATAGCACAGAGAACACAAAGAATAGAAAACAAGGTTCAAATATAAATATTACATTAAGAGAACGTAGTAGCCATTCTATTTACCTTTTTCTCCCAGCTGAATCCATTCCCTCCGTACCAGATGTGAAATCGTTCAACATAATCAAATTGTTCTCTAAACCAATAACACCTCACCGAGCCAAGACAGTTTATATACAAAACAAAATGTCAAGATGGATATCAATAGAATTCAAATTGCTTAAATCATTAAAGCAGCTCCTCCCAACGCCATCATCAATCCAGCTGCTCCAAAACCCGTCTCCCTCGCCATAGCAGCTCCCAACGCTTTGCTACTGCTACTATTCACAGTTGCTGAACTCTTAGCAGAACTGGTCGCTTTTGCTCCTGTTGTTGCTGTTCCGCTTCCACTTGACGCAGTTGAAGTGACTGGACAACTGCTTGTACATGGGATTGCTGTGGTAAATGGTAAACTGATCACACTTGATGCGGACGCAAATACAGGCGCTTGATTTGCGATTTGCGGGTTGGGGATTGAGCCGGGACCTTCTGGGTTTAGAACGTTGTCGATTACGTGGATGACGCCGTTGGCAACCAGAATGTCGGAGTTAAGGAGCTGAGCCGAATTGATGTAGATGTTGTTACCTGAATGGCGGACTGTAATTTTGGCGCCATTTTTGGTGTTCCATGTTGTTCCGTTTGTGAGGGAAGGGGAGAAGATCTCGCCGTCTGTGACGAGATGGTAATCAAGGACAGATCCAAGTTGCTCGACCGTCATGTTTGAGATTGCAGGTCCGAGGGCTTGGAAAGCAGCATTTTGGGGAGCGAAGAGTGTAAGGTTTCCGGTTTGGGTGTAACTTTGCAGTTTGTTGGCAGTATAGAGTGCACCTTGGAAGGATGTGAGATTGAAGGTGGTGGTTGTATCTGAGAGATTGGCAGGAGGAATCAATAATGAATCGAGGACCTGGACTACTCCACCGGTGAATTTCAAGTCCTAGTCAATATTGTAAGCAGCAATTTGCCATATAGAGACTGGTATATAAATCCAACATACGGTTTGAACCACCGTGCTTCTGCTCCCCTTCCCGCTGACAAACACCACAACATCTCCCGCCTGTTTGACATTCTCTACTTTCTGCCCTCCTGTGACGTTTGTGTATGTTGGATTATTCAAAAGAGTTGACAAGAAGACAGGTGTGCCTGGAACTAATTGAGCAGCCGTCCGCGATCCCTGCAATATGTGATATTCGAGAACACTTGTGATGACGTCCTTATTGTTGTTCTGGAACGCAGCATTTAGCTCGGTATATGGAATTTTATTGAAGGCATCGTTATTAGGTGCAAGTATCTGTGAAACCAACGGTTAGCTTGGACCACATCTAGATCGTGGCATCACAAACCGTAACGCCCTCCACAGAAGGCAAAGATAGCAAGATATTAGGGTATTTCTGTTGCGAAAGATTTAGTAATTGGCTCAAGCCATATTTTGGGTTGTCTCGAATTGTGGAATGTTTCTTACCTGAATTAAACCATAAAATGTGCTCAAATTTGTTTGACCACTCAACAATGTCCCTAGATCAGTCAATGAACCTGTTTGCGCGTTCGATGTAGCAAACAAATATCCCAGAGCCGCTGCCGCAATTGATTTCCAGTTGCGACTCTTCATAATTGCAAGTACCCAGTCTCCAATTAATTAAGTGCTTAAAAAAGCCACAGGAACAAAGTTTAACTTCAAGAAGCGCTCAGTGGAAGATAAAAGAGGTAGCGAGTGTGATGGATGAAGTTACCCAGGCAAAAACATTGGAATTGATAACGAGCAAGGGCAGAAACTTTGAATGTATGTTGCGACACACAAATATTGTGCTTGGGCTATCTCAACACCACACGATAAGTTCTAAGCGTGGTGGGTTGAAAAGCTTGGGATGACCGGTGTTAGCCATCTCGGTTTCAAACTTCGGATCAGGATTTCGATCTTGACCTGGTTTGTACTCCTCCTACTTCTGCAGGGCTGCGAATAATTTCCAGGGGTGGCTGACTGCAGAATGGGCGTCCAGGGGCCTTGTTTGGGCTTGGCAAGTGTCGCAACTGCCCCTGGAGCAGATCATCATACTTCGATTGATCGCCCCACCCATCTAAGAACGCTTTTCTGCACCTTGCGTCTAGGAATTCTGTGACTGGACGTCTCTACCACATTTTTCATTGCGATTGGCGATGTATTTTGACCGTGATACGAGGTTGCTCAAACATTAAAGAAAAGCCTGGGAGCCACGACTCTGGGCCTCCACACCGAGCTTGTGAAATTACTGAGGACGCGGGGATGTAAGCTCGTGTGAAATTGAGCGATCTTCTGTTTATCCTCGTGGAACTTGCGTTTCTCCAGAATCGGGGAGAGGTTTGCCTACTTTTGACATACTAGGTCGTCTTCCAGATAGTGATCTCCTATTTGTCCCCTATTTCTAGAACAGCGTTCGCTAAAAGCACAAATAAACAGGCAGACTGCTGGCCCGTTTGCTCCACAAAAGCTATCAGACTGGTTTTAGATCGGTTCTTAAAATGCTGAGCGAACCGCCATGCCTTTCTAAGGGATCCCCAGTTTTCTGGTTGGTCAACTAAATCAAAGTATGTCCGCTTACATTCGGAAGAAATTTTTCTGTCATTTCTCGAGTTTGCGGATAAAAACATCTACAACACGGCTGCCTGCTTCCCGTCTTGCAAACTGCATATTCTGTCACAATAGAATGCCTGGCTATCGACAAAAATCCGCGAAACTGATGAGTAGACTGTAACAACGAATAATGCGAGAATGTCTTATCAGCGAATTCTTTTCGTCTTGGTCCCCAAGTACTGCACCTTCAAGCAAGATTCCAAGTAATTCTTGCATACAGAGGCACGAAGTGTGCAGATGGGTCGATAACGTGCTTATCTATGTATACCAACCCATCACCTCATGCCAGAGCCTGGGTCGTCTGCTCTGGATCCCGATGGACTTTTGACAACATCGAAAACCTGAGTCCCTAACTCTCAACATGCACATTTGAACGTTGCATATTTCGGAACAAACCCAACCTTGGTACTAGGTCTCAAGGCTATAGTGTTGAACAAAACTCTCCGATAATACGAGGGTACCAACATCCTCACTACCCTCCTCGCCGCTTTCACGTTGATCTCTTTCAATGTTATCAAGTTCAAGACATTATTTCCTTGCTCGACACCCTGTTCCGTCCATCATGGTCCATGTCACAATCCCGAAGACCAGACCCGCAAGTCCCACCAAGTTGCCCTTGCCATGCTCTCGGCCCGTGGCAGAGAATAGACCTATCATAGCGCCACCGATCCCATTTTCGAGATATGAGAGATGTGTTGCAAGGTTTATTTAATAATGGAGACTTTGGCCAAAGCTGATAGATACCCAGGAGGCAAAACACAGCCGAGATCCGACCTCGTATCTTTGAAGAGCCCCTCTCACTTGCATTTTTTGATACGCTGGCAAGTCACAACAATGACAAGTTCAGCTCAACATTTTCAATCCGATATCTTTTTGGACTAATGCATGCATTCAAAACAAGCGTAAACAATTGAGCGCAACGCATGCTTTTTCCAGCATTCCAAGTCGTTGACCACATGGAGAAACAAGTTTCACTCAGGAGGTTTTCACCCAGCGGCTCGCTTCCTCGCCAGGGAAATTCCCCAGAAAAAGTAAACAACATTTTCAGGTAGCAACCGCCAAAACCCAAGCCCCAAACCACAATCACAGCCTTCTGCATCCTCGTTATACATCACAGCGGCACAAGCAACAACACCAATGCACCGTTTCACGTCAATCTTCTTCGACTAGCTTGAGATCCCTCATTTCAAGAGACCTAATCAAAGCCCGCTCAACAACGAAATTTAAAGCCCCAAATGTGCCATAATAAGTGTAACTCTTTATGAAGCCCTTGATCTAGAATCCTTCTCAAGAGTCAAGACACTTCGCTTGGAGATTTTCCCAAAAAGGGTGAATCTAACCGCACCTGTCTCAATCCACCACAAACAAACTTTACTTATTCCATTGATGTGTAAATGAAGATGCTCTTAAGTCTTCCCCTTTCAAGCGATGACGACAAAATTGGCTATCATATTGGCAAAATGTCTTGAATTATATCTCCGTTCCGTGACCCCCGTCATGCCCTTTAGCATCTTGCTGTGATTATGTCTCGCGCGATATCTTTGATTTTAAGGAGAATTTGATAGGTGGCGGGAGTGGCTGAGGACTGATTCTCTTTACTTTCAACGAAAGCACGGATATTGCCCCATTGCCGACGTTGAGGGAAGGGTGAAGCTATTCGGAAATTGAAAATAGCCCTTACCTTGTTCTCAGAAGCATTTAACAAGTGTCAAGATCTTCAGTGTTCACTAGGGACATCAGTCAAATACCGAGATAATTTCCTCACTCCCTCAACATTCCATGATCAAACATTGCCAAGTCTCCTTACAATGACTTTCACATTTCTCACCACTCTCAAAGTGAACTGTTTTTCATACCATCCTCATATATCGTATTGATACTACCTCTGTATGTATTCCTCTCCCTCAATAAACTTACTTCCGATCCACGTGTCAATCATCGCCATCATCTATTTCCTTCCCCAGATCATCCATCTCCATCTCAATTAATCTTCCCCACATTACAGTAAAGACAGTAAGAAAATAATGCAAGAAAAAATTGAACGAGTGAAAAGCAAATTTATTACATACAACATCAACTCCTCAAACCGTCCCAAGTTCAATCAATCAAGTTGACCAGTTTCCTCTATATAAACTCCATTTCCTGTGTTTCCCCTTTCGCATCGATGATATGCTTCGTCATCCACTGACTTGACCCAACCTCTTCAAAATAAAATATGCCTAAACGATAGTAAAGAAAATGTATGTAAAAATTCGCGAAGGAGTGCTGATTTTTGCAACGGCGTGCCTGTCCGCCTACCTCCCTGAGAGCAAAACATTGATCAAACCGTAGCGACGCCTCGAGATCCAAATGAACGTTCGACTCCAAGGCGAACGTGTCATTGCTTTCCTCTTCAAATGCATTTACAATTAATCCACTGCCATATCTCCAATGCCAACATGTGATGATGCTTATGTGTATGCTTATGCGTATGCTTATGCGTATGCAGCTTTTCTTCATATACAATTCTACTCCATTTCCCCCGCCAACTATTCTACCAATCCAAGCGGGTGTGTGTTTACCACGAGAAAGTCATCAAGGCTGGGTTCAGCGCAAGGGGCAACAACAAGTGACTTGAAGTCACCGTCGCCATGGGCAAAATAGCCACGAAATCCTTGATTCTCCAGTCGTAAGGCACGAATGGCGCAACAGCCAAAATGATCATGCCGACTATGCCGATGAGCGAGAAGATCATGGAGAATTTGAATTTCTTCAAGACCTTGGGTACTTCAATGAAGAAGTTGGAGAATTCGGCTTCCTTGGATGTGGCGCCCCATGTCATGTCAATCTCGAACATGTGGGCGAGGAGAGCTTGAGAGACGTGAAGAGAAAGACCACCCAAGAAGATTGCGAGCATCAAGGTCCACTTGAAGTTTTCGAAGAGTGCGTAGAGAAGGGATCGTTCACCGATTCTGTAACGCATGATAGCGAGAGCAATATTTCCAAGACCATTAAAGACAATGATGATAGAGAACCAGACTTTCCAGGAGTCGACATAGTATTTGTCAAGGTAACCGTTAAACCATCCGATGGCGAAGTAGTTGGCAGTTGTCATGATCCAGGCGGCACCGATAGCGTAGTAAGTTCCGATGTATGAGACGATGGTAATCTTGGAGGTGAAGCGAATGTTGGAGAACAAGAACTTGCGGAAGAGAGGAGTGAATGGGCCCTTGTAGATCCACTTGCGAAGAGGGTGGAATAGAAGTTCGTTACAGCCGTAAGCGTATTTCTCCCATCGAGCCAGTTCATCGTACACCGTGAGGGACACACCCTCCTTAAATCCTTCGCCAGCCCATGCAGCCAATCGAATAGTGTAGCCATTTACTTGAAGACGAAGAGACATATCGAAATCCTCAGACACGTGAGATTCGGACCAGAATTTCTCATAGCCATCCTCGTCGGTATACGAGACTTGTTGAATAGCAGACCAGCGGAGAATAGCATTGTGGCCCACGAATGGAGCGACATCACCGTTGGAGACAGTGTATCGAATGGCAGTGTAGATAAGATTGGTGAAGAAAGTGATACCGTTTTCGAAGTAGGTATGGACGACTTGCATGACACCAGATGAGAATTGCATGATACCAACCTCCTGAGATTGTTCCATTTCAGAGCAGGCATCGAGAAGGCAATCGGCAGGGACACGAGTATCAGAGTCAACTAAATTTTGAATTAGTTTGGCTCTCTAGTTAATTGAGAAAGACCACTTACTCAATAGAATGTAGTCCCCAACACGAATGTTGCCATCAGCCCAGGCACGTCCATTTTCTTCGAGAGCTTCTTTGAGGCATCGCTCATATGCTTGAGCTTCATCGGCTTGGGTCCAGTCCTCTGGTCGTTGGATCAAAGCCAATTTCTCTTCAACCATGCAGGAAATGTGTAAAGCGAAGTTCATGTTGGAAGCCTGTGAAAATTATTAGCTAAGGTCCGCAGTGAGGTCGCAAGCGAGGATGCCGCCAGTCACGTCTGGAATGGTGGGGATCTCAAGAATGAAACCATTTGTGTTGCTGACGCGTTTTATGGGTCACGTCTTTCGCTTCTCCCATAAAGCTCTGCAAGGTCGCAAAAAGATTGAAGAGATTTTTGCTTACTTTCTTGACTACAAAGTTGTTAGCAATGACTCTTTTGCAACATGTCGAAAAACTTACATTTTCCCTTTCTAACGAAGTTGTCACCGTGCTTAGGTCTTGCGACCCACCCAATGCTGTGATCGGCATAAAACTCGATTCTTGCGCGACGTTCCTCTTCATCGATGATTTGGAGACCATCATCATTGATGAACATATTGGCGGATCCACCTTGCAATTCATATGTTGAAATAGCCTGTTTGATGGACTTGACAGTTGGTGCAATGACAGAGCTAAGACCTTCCTTATAAACAGGACATTGGATAGTGATGTGAGGAAGAGTTGCGCTTTGCAGACGAGGAGGTGCACGTGCCGAGTAGAATTTCGAGTTGATGGTAAGTTGTCGGACAGGTCCAAACAGTTGAGCTAGACAACCAATGATGACTTGCGCAAAGAAGAGCGTGAAGAAAATCTGTACTGGTGTCAAGGCGAGAAGCGCGAGACGTGTGTAGCTACCGTCGACAGCTGTTTCGATAGCAAGTTGTCGAGCACCAGCACCTAGTGATGTGCAGATTAGAATAAGTGTCAGAGCAACCAATACGGTATTCTGCAAGTGCAGTCCTCGCTTTTCTGGGATGACCTCTCCACTCTCCTCATCGATTTCGTATACGCCGACATTTGCTTCCTTTTTGTCGTCGTCATCAGATTCACCTGTCTTCCAGACCAGCTCCATCAACTCTGACTCAATAGCCTTAGCACGTTGTACCAGATGTAACGCTTCGTCATCCCAGACAACCAATAATGCTTCTGATGCAACGAATGCAGCAAATTGATGTTTTCGTGCTCGAGGAAGATCCTCAATCGTGGGGAGAATTTGAATTCGGAGGCCATTTAGTAAGGGCACATCCACAGCGTCTGGAGACCATTGCAAGAATGTCTTGATCACTCTTGAGTTGACAGTCATCGCGCACTGGAACGATTTTAGTTGGTGTTCAAACTGGCAGTTAGTCACAAACATACCTGAACATTAAGTGCTGCGCAAGCGGCAGCAAAAGCTGAACTACCCAGTTGTGGCGGGCATGCCATGTATGTGTTTCTCGACTTCCTGAGGAGAACACCTTCTATTTCTCCACTTCCATCACTAACCCAGAGATGTGAACATTGTTGTTGATATAGGTAATTTACCATAACTTCATGTTTGATGTCATCCAGAAACGTCGAACTCTGTGTTGATCTATTTGAAAGGGAGTTCCTTGACGATCCAAATCTCGATGCTGGAGGTTGCAATTCCATGCCGTAGTTTGGCTGTGGAGATTGCGAGACCGGCTTCTCTGATATCTCTTGCGGTGGATCAGGCTTCTTCGCCTTGAAGTAGCTTCCTAAACCCATTGTTGCGGTATTCTTGCTTTCCGATTAGCGTAGTGAGGGGTCGGTGGGCAGCAAGAGGCCTCTCAAGGTTCCTTGAGCTTTCTCGAGCGGTGAAATGAGAAAGCGAGAACCTGTTGGTTGAGCGAGTATAATTGAGAAATCAAGAGCAGCTCATGAAAAGAGATGCCTTGCCCGTCAGTGCTGGAGGTATATTAGTCTCCACGGAAGGCACGGAGCTGGGAAGGTTTAACATACATACAAGTATTCGTGTTGTAGATCATCTACTAGGTGACACGAGGAGAATGGTCTTGAGGATCTTGACCTAGATCACTGGAGTTGAACGAAAGATTGACAGCGAATGTGAAGGATGCAAGAACCCAAGGATGAATATTGTTGGAGGTAAAACGAAGGATGGTTGAAGAGGAAGAAACGAGAGTTCGAGGGATACTAGCTGACCACCTTCCAGCTTGTACCGCTGTCAAAGTATGAAAGAGGGAAGGGTTAGGGCAGGCGACAGGATGCAGTTTATTCGGCTCTGCCAGTGAGAACTAGGGTTGTGGTGGGCGGGAAGTGAGTGGCCGTGACCGCAGATGCTGATACAGCGTGGCTCTGAGAGGACTTTTTGGCTTGTCTCGATGATTGCCCTGACCTTTCCGAGCAAACTATTCTGACTACTGGCACGGAATCTGGAACCGGGCGCAAAGGCTTGGTAGATAGCTCCTCCAAAAAGAAGGTTATGGACACTAGCCACACGGTTGGGCAATGGCTGGATCGCCCAGGGGTAAGCTGCAGACGTGGCACTCTGAGGGGCTGCTCGGGTGGGGGGTTATTGAAGATCCCTGCGCCGATGATTTATGTTGAAGAGGGTGTTGTAGATGAGTCTTCTCGAGACTAAAATCGGTGAACCAGCAAGGCGCGCGCGCGACGGTCTCGGAAGTTTGAAGATTGGAGGACTTGAGCTGGGTGGAGACAATAATTTGGTATCTAGGCGCGTTGTTCGTAAAAGTCGTGATTTGCGTGAATTCTAGGTGGCGAGGAAAGATCTGTTGAGTCTGGGCACTGCTGGTGAGTCCTGCCTTTCAGTGAAGCGTGTAAACTTTGTTGCAGAGCTGTGAGGTCGGGGGAAGTGAGAGGCACAAGCATCATTATGAGCAGCTCTGGTTGTCGCCATGGCATCGGCCGAGGCTGCACCCCCAGGCAGCTTGGCCAGCGACATTGAGTTCTTCCGCATTATCTCCTGTGCGTGGGTTGCTGTACAGCTTTCACGAACTACTGCCGGTAATACAGACAGCAATGCATTTTTCTGATTGGTAGCACGGCGGTTTTTCGCATTGTTTTCTTGCGGTACGCTACAGAGAAGGAGCCAGACGCAGAACACCCGATAGCTCCTTCTTTGGGCAAGATCTGTGGTAATTTTTGAGGTTCTTCCGAACTCCTCGTGTTTATCCCTGCCATTCGCGAGTTGCCCGGAATAGGCTTCAGGAAGAGCTCTGGCAAGCTTGGAGCCAAGAGTGCGGACTTTCTTTAGTCTGGCGGGCAAGCGAGGCGCAAAGAGGCAGCAGCTTGTCCTTTCTCCCCCTGGTGCCAAGGCCCACTTCCCGCTCCATGCGATTTTGAGAGCTCAGGAAACAAGGGATTATTGTGAGCGTTAAGGCGCGGGCCTTCTAGTGATCCTCACGATCTTCGAGACGCGCATGGACTTCGCAGGCGATAAGCATGTGCATGATGCGATTTGGGGGCACAGAGGTTCGTTATTAGTTATCTTGGAGACAATCTCGTCCCGACCATGACAATTTGACAAAACTTGGAAAAGTGCATCTTTCTAAACGAGAAATGGCCTGTAAAAAAAGCCGTATTTTGTATCATCGAGCCTGTCAGTTACGTGGGCCATGCTATCGAATTCTGGACGCAAGGCAAATTTGTGTGAAAATAACATCATTCCTCAACATCGGCGACATAGCCATCTCGAGATGGAAATGGAGGGGTAATGATGCAGCATACAGATTCCCGTTTCCAGAAGACACTAAAGGATCTGTTGGAAGCACGAGGCTGATATTTGCACGATGGTGGAAATGAGGTTGTGGCCGCTCTGTCACTCCCGCTCAACAACTTGGTGACGATACCATCACAAGGTGCCTGCAAAGAATGCATTAATACTACAGTGATTCCCCATTCTGAAGATTTATCACTTGTATGCTTCCTTGCGCTGTGATGCACTCCTAGCCAAAATTTTGACTACAACAATCATCATCGGCTGACTAAAATTGTTGAAAACGTCGCCTCCAATTGTAAGGATGCGGGGTACTGTATGAATTCCGGCAAAATTAGCACATACCTCTCCTTGTTATCTCATCGCAATGGTCAAATTTTGGTCAAGTTTTCTTTCTTGTGAGAGAAGTGCCCCTTTTGCGTATCATGAGTCTGCCATCTCCACTGCTCATCAAAGAGTGTAAACACCACACCTGAAGAGGTTGCAACTTTTCAAACTTGAGAGGAGAAACCAAGACACGGACCCCTGGCGCTCCAAAGAGTGGGTCCTTGGCAGGAACTAGGATCTCTCGGCGGAAACAACTCTTTCCCCTGGCTAGTGGCGCTGGAGCTGTCTGTTTTTGGAAAGCGCCAACGCCAGCCGATACCTGCATGAAATCACGGACGAACGTTTTTGTGACCCACATGTTCCGAAGATCTTCTTGCCATGCGTCATGGAATTCGAAATGACAAAAGTGCGCAACAATTTACGAGCTTTCAATAGTATCAACACCGGCACCTTTTCTTCTCGGCATCGCCGTTCAACAGATGATTCTACCGATAAGATCGGGAGCTGCAATTCTCGGACTTTAACCATCACTTCATAGGCCGAGTAAACCGGCACAATTCTCAAGTAGTTCCCACACCATACGTGCAGTTTTCACTTATCGATACCCTCAGCGGCATGTCCCATGGTTAGTTTCTAACAGGGCGCCCGGGATATAGATCTTAGTTGGTGGGTTTCTTCCCGAAGGTTGGTTCAGTTGTCTTTTCTTCTGCTGCCGCTGCTTTCATGCTATGGGCCCGCCACTCTATTGACAGGATTAAGGCTTCTTGCAGTGCAAGTTGAGTGGAAACTGGATCCTAGAGTTTCCAAGACTACTATTACAAAAACAATTTTTTAGGTCCCGATTCGGAATTGTCTCACCTGCACAACAATACCTCTTCTTGAGAGCCTGCTGAACGATTTGCTCACTTGCACGTTCTGTTGTCAAAACGATAGTCTAGTCCATGGATCTGAGAAGCATCTTGCATTGAAGTTTGCGGCTCATCTTCTTGCTTCTTGGTTGCCGTTAACTGTCACCATTCCAGCCTTGCCTTTCGGAATTTCAATCCTCGGAGATTCCGTGTCTATACAGCCTATCCAGAATTAATGGCACCGCAGCAATCGTCGACGGCACACTTCGTAGTGCTTCACTACTAGCAAGCCGAGATTTCGGTGCCCAGAGGTGCTAATACGCGGACAAGGTATCCCGTTTTCTAATTTACAGCAATAATGTTGCGAGATCCATGGTCTTGGGTCAAAGTATTACGGACCATTCATATCAGTGCTTGGTTTTCCCGCTTCCCGTGTCTGAGAAAGGAATTGATGTCAGTATCACGGGACACATGCGAATCCACTGCTCTCGTGGCTCATCGTTCATCTTCATCAGCCAACGAGATATCATCTCTCATCCTAAACTTTGATATATTTCTGCACGTTGGCTTTTTAGAATTCATTTTTAAACTATACTGACTAGTTCTGCATCGCAATTAATTAATTTTCACGAGCATGATCTGCAATCGTTGTTACTCCATTTTCTCGCCTGCTGCTTTCGGATGATATACTATATCTACTATTTGTAACTGGCTGTAGTGAATTGGAATCCCGGAAGTTCAGCACATGGCAAGGCTGGAATGTAACATTACACAATATCATCATGTGAGCAGCACTGCCCTGTCCTCGACAACACAGCACTCGATCATTCTTTGAATTGATGAAGTTTGTTTACAATCATCCCTTCAACCCGCAACACAATACAAATGACAAAACATCCAGCATTTTACGATAAGGCCTGCACAGCTCGGGCCTCCATACTGCAAGCTCTACTAGTTGCAATGCGTCTTAAATGAACGTCGCCGGATTCGTGTACTGTGTGACAGAGGCGACTGCAATCAATCGGAGCGCTTGGATGATATTTATATTGTAGACAGCCTCCGAACACATCATTCCGCAGCGTTGCCAAGGTCATAAACTTTGGCTAGACAACACAATTGCTTGTAAGCCTCTGGGGCAGACCAATTAGCCTTGCTGGTTTTTTATTTGTTTTCTATCCACCGTTGAATACGTCTGCACGACAGGAAGAGATTTGGCGGGCAAGACGACGACCCACAAGATATAATCACCATCTCAAACCTCCGTAGCACCAACAGAGGAAGTCGGCGTTATTAGTAGACTGTTACACCCGAAGCAACACTTCACTGACTTTATTGATCCTCCTGTCGTTGATACAAGCTCACCGTCTGACTTGACAACAAGTTTGAATACACAGAGAGGCGCAGATCATAGACTGCTAATTATTAGGCGGTCATGCGTACTTGATCTCATGGCAGCGTCTACTGGTGGAAGACCTTGAGGTGGCTTCGTCACTCGCCATACGGCAGATAATTCTGCAATCGACTGGAAGCCCATGATCAGGAGGTATTTCAAGGATGGCTAAGGCTGATAGATGATGAGAAGTGCCTTGTCGCACTCTATCCATATCCCGCTCTCAAAACGGCCCTTCTCCACGATGCCACAAGTCAACAGTCATGAATCAAGCCCGAATAGCCCGAACAGCCGCTCTACGAAGGTAGGAGAAATCTGCAAATACTCAAACATCAAAAGCTTCTTCTGGGAGTTCCTGCCGCCTACAAAGCTTGTCCTCAGACCTCCGAAATCACCACGTTTACCTCCGATGAATTGCATGGTCTGAAGTATAGTCTCTGATAGCTCCATAAGACATTGTCCGGACCCAACTCGGCCGCGTGCCATGATTGATCTGGAACTGACCGTGACAGAGCAAGAGCTTGATGCAGGTACCATACAAAGTCACAGACTTGCAGCTCAGCACCCGCCTTCACCCCGCCACCAAAAAGCAAGACAACATTCAACCACTCGCGATGCGGCATCAACTAAAGATAAGAAGCAAACAAAACTCCACAATCTGCTCAAACATGTTTCAAACAAATGTCTGACTTCAACCGCACTTGCGTTCGTACCTGAATACCCAAATCCCAAGAAAGCGCCAACGTGCAAGGAATACTTGCAATCGCTGGGACATACTTCTCAAAATATCAAGCTGAGCACTTGTTCCTAAACTACCAGTGCGTAATTTCCAAAGTCTTGGAACTCAGAAACCCTCACGTCTACAGCAACGCTTGCAAATATTGGAAATATTATTTCTTATCAGATGATAACTTCACGCGAGGTAAGGAAAATCAATGGAGAAGCCCGTGGATTTAACCAACCTTTGCGCCTTTGCAGAACTTCGCGAGACTTTGTGATAGGTTTTTGGGTGTATTGATAGTCTTTGATGGTGAGAATGGGAGAAACTGGATGAGTGATGAGTGATGAGTGATGAGAAAATGGGGAAAGTGGATCTTTGACCCCTGGGGAGATCTTTCGCGATGTTGGGGTTGTTCCAACAAGCTTAAAATCTGCAGATCTCCACGTGATTCCCATCACATGCTGACCAACAGCACTTCATCCGAAAGCCTCATCTTCGGATGTGTATTCCGAAAGAACTCTCAAGGATCACGATAGCTTCTTTCTTCTGCATCATTCCAAGCCGGCTTCAGGGCCCAATATCGCAGGTAACATGCAATAAAGAAATCCTTACATTTATCCAGGAATTCGTCGTGATGTCCGACCCCTGTGCTTATTACCCCTCCATGCAATTACCCCGCCAAGGACGCCTTCGGCGGTATCTACGGCGAAGATGTTGGGATTCCGCAATTCTGGGAATGGGATTGAATGAGGAAGCTGTGAGGATCTCTGGATGGTGAGAAGCAAGGATGATGCAGGATACCCCGCATTTTGAATTCCAACTGACTTGTTATGAGGAGGTAACAGGACAATGAGTTCTAAAGTTCGCCATTGATCCCTTCCCCCGCCAGAATGATGAAAACTTCCAACACCAGTAACTTCCAAAGACTTTCCCAAATTCGAACTCTTAGAAATCCAACCTCTTGCGACAAACACCCCTCCAGCCTTTCAGGCGACTGACTGATTCCGCTACCCCACAAAGGCAGTCGTATCTCGGAACGCGTACCGAGTCCTGTGGTTCAAGCAAACTTTGGGACCAATCGATCTCGGTCCCTTCCTTCCTCCCTTTCCTTCCCAGATTCTCAAGTCCACGGTACACTACTCTGGAAGATTGGCAGCGGATCTAAGTATGGAGTCAGGTTCTCCACATCGTTTCTTGCCATACGTGGCGACGAAAAGTCGAAATGGTTGGGAATGGATGCACCCCACCGCAATATCGGCAAGGCGCAGGAGGGAAAGTTTAGTCGAGAGTGAGTTTAAATAACTTCAACGGTTGTCTCAAATCAATTCTATAAACTTCAAAACAGTCGTCGACAGGACTAAGTGACAAGCCAAGTAATCTAACCAACAAGTCTTCACTACTAAAGCACAAATACGTACCACAATCTCGCACGACATCCCATCTTTCACACAGGTACATAAGTATATGCATCTAAAGGAACTTGAAAAGCCTCTTCCGCATCCCATTTATTCCAGTATGCATCTAAACAAAACTTCAAAGGCCTCATCTGTATCCTACGTACAGTGATCTCGCGGGGTGTTGCATTCTCCAACGGAGGCACATGCAGAATGCGTGAAGCTATTCAAGCACATAAATGCGTTCTTTGATGCCACAGCTGCAAATTCAATTCTGCATGAGGAAGCTACGCTCACGATGGAATGCACTTGTGGAAAGTTAGAGGGCAGACCCATACTTAAGAACTTGACCACCGCGCCGCAATTTCCTCTCCGTCGTGCTTGAGTGCGCTCACAATAGTTTCTCAGGTAAGTCTGGTACCGTACGCTTTTGCATTGAAAACTCATCAAGAAATTCTCCGAATACGTGGATTTCCAAATTTCCGAATGATTTGTTGCACCTCGCAGTTCTGACATCTGGGTCCCAAAATCGTGGTTTCACGATTACCATGGTAGAAGTGTCGTCGGCCTCCTTAACAATTCGGCCGACGCAACAAAAACCTCCTCCGGAGCTCGCATTGAAATTAGAGATTGAGATTTGTTGCACATCGAATTGTTCAACAATGGGACCTAAAAGTCGTCTCCATGATAATTGTTTGATATTTGATTATTTTCATTTGAGTCGGAGATTTTGTTCCTTCGAAAATTGGTGAGGGATTTTGGAAATGCTGATGTGGTGATGTGGTGAAGTCTGGTAGCGAAGGAGATTTATTGAGTGATGACGAAATCCAACGTTTCATAATGTTGTAAGACTTTATTTATGAGCATCACAAATTCAAAATCACGTCTTAGACTAAAATAAAATGGTTGTACGTGTTCGTTGAATTATTGCTCCCATCTCACTATTCAACCCCAGCGTGCATGCAGGGGGAGAGAGCAAGAGAAAGTGTTTCGTGCTACGAACGCATGTATTCGATATGTTTCGACCAAAGAACAACAGTAAAAAGGAAAATGCAGAAATTCATGATTGCGCATCATCAAATATCTACCCTGACTGACACCCACAACAGACATTGGTGTTTCAAAGACAAAAAAGCGAGCAAATGACCACTCTAAATTTCCCTTCCTTTCCCAGTTTCAATTGCGGCATTCAATCAACCCCAGCGCCAAAGTTACATCAAACCAAGTTTATCTTTATCAACAGCCTCAATCCTATCGTATCGTATATGACGCCCCCGTAAAAAAAGAAAATGCGAGAGTGTCCATGCTCATGCTCATGCCGTATGATGCGGCGTGTGAAATGTCGATCAGCTGCTGTCCTCGTTGCCATCGCACTGCTTCCACATTTGGACCTTGCTGACTTCCATCTGGCCAGCCCCCTTTGCTTGCCATGTTGGGTACCATTGATCTCTTGCAGCCCAAAAGTCGTTCTTAGCAGTTGGGCTGGTGTCAACCCATGGCTTGCCACTTTGACCATCCTCGAACCATCCGTTAGTGCCTCCGACTGCAATGTTCAAGATGAGGTAAAATTCCTGGTCAAATGGGGTCTGATCACGCCCAGTCTGACTCCACACATCCTGGAGTCTGGTTCCGTTGCTATCAGAGAGAGGGAAGTTTCCACGCTTCCAGAGAGGCTCATCGAAGTTGGTGTATAGAACCTGAAGAAGGTTGGAGTTAATGTAGGTGAAAAGGTACTTCTGCGACCATTCCAGGCCAAAAGTGTGTTCCTTGGCAGCATATGTTGTGTGAAGCGCACTCCTCTTCACGTTGGTTCGCCACCAAGCATCGTTTGCCGGATCTGGGCCCCAGTGAAGAGCTGAAGAGGCAATGTTGTTTCCACCTTGTTTGTAGGTATGGTTGTTTCCTCGAGACTCAACAATGTCGATCTCTCCAGATAATGGCCAAGCTCCGTAAGTATTGTTGACTGGCAACATCCAAATTGCTGGCCATAACCAATCGCCCTCTGGTAGCTTTGCTGTCACCTCAACTCTTCCGTATTTAATGGTGGCACCAGCCTTGGTGTTGATACGTCCCGATTTCACGGGTTGGATGATAGTTCCTGCGGTCAGGTTGGTTTGCGTAACACAGTTCTTTAGTACAGAAGACGTGCAAGTGCCATCTGCGGTCAAGTTGATAACATTGTTGGAATCAATAAGGGTCGCATCCTGGAGTGTTGGCTTGATGACAAGCTTGCCGTTCTGTACGAACACGTTCTCGTCGGTGAGAGTTGTTTGCTCGAATTGGCCGTTTCTATGTCTCCATTAGCACTTGTATTTGATCCAAACACTAAAAGGGCTTACCCAAATCCGCCAACCTCTGCTTCCTTCGTCCAGATGGCAGTGTTGAGTCCTCCAGAGAAATCCTCGCTCAATACCTGGCAGTATTTGTGGTGTACAACGGAAGAGAGACCGTCATAGATCAAGAAACCCGCGATCGCAAACCCGATTGCCAATCCAAGCAAAGGAATAATTGTAACCCATTTCTCTTTTGGATCCTTCTTCGCCCTCCATGGCTGCTCGACCTCCCCCTTTCTTACTCTTCTCGAGTGGAAATATCTATTTGGAAGCGAGCGGAGTGCTGAAGATGATCCGAAAGAGGACGCAGGTCTCGAGTTGAAGGGTGATGAGAATGGATTCGCCCTTGGCGCAGGTGATATATCGTCGCCAAATGGGTTGTTTCTGCTTTCCGGTGTCCCTGGACGCATTGGTGTTATCGCTGTGGAAGTAGCAGTAGTTCCGTGGAACTGTTGCGTGTGTGGGTGATTCATGGTAAGGTCCTCAAGGAGGGAAAGGAAGCTCGATCGAAGTTATATTAGATATTATGTATATGATATCGAAGGAAGACTTATGCTACAAGAGTCAACTTGTTGCAAAGGAAGAGTCGCAGGTGCCAGAAACGAATGTCGAGATGGAAAGAAACTCAGCCGTGTCGTGATGATTGTGGTAGGTGAAGTGCATGAAAGACAAATGCCAAAGGCAGTTAGTGACAAGGGTATATCTGTGTGGCTCAAGTAGGCCCACTGGAGGCACGTCAACCTGGGATACGGCGAACGAGCCAGCGAGCCCTGTCTGCACACGGGCCGTCGATCTCAGCTATGGACAACAGAATTTGTTCTTCTTGGTGCGACAGTTTGGAAGCTTGACGTTGGGATGGGAAAGGGTGGCCACCACGAAAGGCCTAAGAGGGGAGAGCTCAGTGCAATCTTGTCGTTGGGCCTCCTGAAAAGATCCTGGGAGGAAATAGCGTGGCAGGTTTGCTTAGACCACAATAGGTTGTGGCAGTCGGGGACAGCGGTAGTTGGTGTGAGGTGAAGGCTGCGAAGCTGTCCACGCAAGGACGAGACCGTCTCCGATCCTCTTTGCTCTGTTTTGCTCTTCGGTCTATCGTGGATCCTTGGGCGGCAAGCCAGACCACGCAGAGAAATCCGTGTCCACTGATTCCTCTATTAGAAATACGGGCGATGAACACCGCCGCGTAGCTCCAAAAGCAACTTTGAAAGGAAGCAGGAGGTACAAGACAGACTCACAGAAGAATTGTATGTCTTACCGGTCTGGCTGCAGCAACTGTGCTACCAGAGATCTCACCGCCCCCGGAGAAGATAATTCCAGCATAGTGGCCTCATCGCGGAGTCAATTATCCAGACCTCCCCTTCTTGGACGTCCCCCTCTCTGCAGTGTCTTTACCGGGATTTTGCCCCTGCCTTGCAAAGTGACGATGTTGAGGAAGGCCCCACCCAGATCTTGGCTTTATCGGCGGACAGGCATCACCCGGCCTTCAGATGCGCCATGGCGACAGGGGTGCTCACACCCTTGTTCGGCCCCTGTGACCGTTGCTCCAACTCTAAAAGTCCTTAGCGCTGTCGGAGTATTTTGGCGTTCGTTTGTCACGGGAAGCCGTTCTGGGGCATCCAAGATACTGAGACTTTTCTTGAAATCCGGTTGATCGGCGTCTGAGGTCCAAACTAGCAACAAACAATCGCAATTCCAACGTATTTGTAATTTCGCTTCCGGCTTGTTCCAAGCTCTATTCTCCTGTGGCTTGATTTCGGAGAGTTTTGGGCATGCTTCGTTCCAAGGCGACGCAGATGAGAAGAAGATCGTTGAGGGCTGATGACAAACATCCATCTTCAAAGGCTCAACACCAGATTTCTCATCACTTTAAAATCGCAATTCGATCTGATATTTTAAAGAACCGGACAAATTCGGACTTTGGACAACAACAAAACCTCACATATCAAGCCAGCGTGCATCAATATCTAGCAAGGGATGTCGCCATCGGCCCACTGAAGCCGAAAAAGAAACCAACAAAACATGTCATATCCACCAATATTAACTCCTTGCTTATTGGCTACAAGAGCATTTCAAGCATCACGGTATTGTTGTTCGCAAATTCAGCCGCTCTTTTCTGCTCGTGCCATGCAAGCTGTGGATCGCGATGCTGGCATTCCTGCAACGTTTCTGCGAGCTTAAGCGTAGCTAAAGCACCACAATTCCGTGTAAGAAATCGATGGTTTGAAGGGTGCGGAATCCGCCTCTCTAGCTCTGCGTTCTCTAGGTTCTTTCCAAGTTTTCGAAGCCCCTCCTCTTTGTGCATTAGTTAGCGGGAAACCCTTCAATTCCGTACACTATTCCCAGTTTCTTACGGGGCCTCACAACCCCACCTTCAGGCTTCTAACATCTCAACTTATCGCTAACACTTTAAAAGTTTAAAATAATAAGACATTACTATAATCTAGGAAATAGGGATCGCGAGTCATTCCATTTAAAGGTAATTTTCATTCACAAAGTTTTAAAATTTCTATAATTTTTTTTTTGGTTTTGGTGTAGAATACGCTAAAAACACAGACTTTGACGGCGGGCTCGTTATCACCTATCTGCGTTTTGTAGCCTCATGCTTATCCTACCAATTCAAAGGACTGATTGCATAGGATTGTCTATTGATTCCAAGAGCATTTTTCCATGTAGCTTCTCAAACCCCCACTTAATTATTCGATCTCTGATCGAATGCTTGCAAGAACATCTGTTTTCAATAACTCCAAGAACTGACGAAATTCTAAAAACTCGACTCGTCGTCCGATAAGGCCGAAGATATCAGGGACTGACCGTGGGAACGGGCCGGGAGCAGTGCAACGAGATAGTTGGGAAACCGGGAGCATTGGAACAACCACGCCTCGAGGATACGATGAATCGAACCCTGCATATTCAACAAGGTTTGCAGCAGTCTGTGAGCAGAGTTTCGTTCCGCTGCCAGATCAACACCAATTCAAGTTTTTGCCTTTTCTTTACGCAAATCGCGGTTGTACGGCTCGAGTTCTCGACCTCATCGATATCGATGTCCAGTCTGCTGCCTGCGACCTAAGAGTTGTGCACCGAATTAATGTAAATGGTCCCTCGCATCTCGTTTGCATTTGTTTACAATCGTCCAATGATATCCACTCTATTCATAGAAATCTTCGTGTATGCCGCCCACTAACCATTGGAGATCTGCATGCGTATTTTCCATCCAATCACACCTCATTCATATCCAACAGACTTCAACAGCATTACAAGACTCAACATCGCCTCGATTCATGGCAATCATGACTTGCGCAGAAGTGCATCGAACTGGATTCGCGTGTTGTCACTCATCTGTCCGATAACCTGGATTGAGGCATTCAAGAACAGTGCATCTGCGATGCGAGTTCGTGGCAAGGTGTCGATCAATCTGTTCGCTTACCTGCATGAGAACCTAGACATTACATGACAAGGCCTGGAATCCTCTGCGCTGATGTGTTGGCAACCGCAGCTTATACTTGTTGCGTGAGATGCACTTTATTCCCGCGTTTCACGTCTGGACAAACAGTCAGAAAGCTGTCTATCAGATGCATATGTCATTTCAAGCAGTTCTTTGGCATGATGGTGGGATGATACCAAGATGTGGGGGGGCCTATCTTTGTCGTCTGAAGTGCTGGATGTGAGGAGAAGGATGCGGAATTCATATATTCAGCTGAGGTTTTGATCTTGTGGTTTGGAGAAGGATCAGATGGAATTATGCCATAAAGCTCATACCCCGCAATTAACCCCGCATGTTCAAAGTCTGGGACGCTTCCTTCTAATTCAGCTCTTGTTTCAAGTTTCCTCCTCTTGCGTGGCGTTCTGTGTCTACGCTTACTTCGAGGTTCGTGTTTGTCCTTTACTGATTAACTGCGGCATTTCGTTGTGTAAAGTTCACCAGCCTCGGGAAATTAATCTACGTCGCATGAAAGAAAAATTGTGATGTCCAGCAGAGCTGGGAAGAAAAGCCAAGGAAATTATGACCGGTAAACTGTAGTTACGATAGAGCTAGTGGTCGCTGAATGCCTTCGTGCTATCTGAAAGCGAATGAAAATGGGCATATTTCATGTCTAGATTCTCGTCATATTTGACAGCTGTAGCACGATAAAGGCTTTTGAAATAGAAATTTTGGTCGAATCTACAAGAATGAAAAAACCTTTCTTAATCGAATTTTATTCGTAGTCGCTACCTCACTTCTCAATAATCAGTTAGCCTCTTTCGGTTTGAGTGTCCCTCCGTCACCAACGATACATATCCACAGTAGCAGAACATCCCATCTTTCCAGATCGCAGTCTCCATATTTTGGGCTTCGGAAGTTGATAATATCTCAACTTGATCACAGAAAAACTAGTGTCTATTTTGCTCGATTGACAATACCAAGAACGGCTGGCAAGGATATGAATATCTTTCTCATTGTAGATAAATCTGCTCGAATATCTTGGGGGACTTCGAAGATGACCGCCGACGAAGTTTGAGATCTTGTTTTCGGACCGAGCTTTCAATGATAGTGAAGGTCGAGAGTTTGAGTATCCCTCTCACTTTGAGCGATATTCATTGTTATCGGATAGGAAGGAAGCAAGAGTTTAATTGCACACTTACTCTGAAGCTCATGAAGTTTGGATATTGACCTCGACCGAGGGCTTCAGTACTTGTCTCGTTTTGGCTTCTTGGTGAAAGTCATGTGTAGTAATGGCTGCAGCTGAAAATTCGTACCAATCACTAGATAGGAAACTTTAGAAATCGAATGTGAGTAGCGTCAGGTGCCTTTGGTGTCTTCCAACTTGTGAATAACTCCTCTATGGAGACTTGCAGAGGTGCTACTGGTCCTAGAACCTCTTCCACAGTAACAGTACATCCCGACAACGGGACTGAATTGGAGACAAGCTGGCTCAAAAGTCCTCGTCAATGTGATTTCCTTTTATCATCAGAATTGTAAGATAGTATTGGATATCATTGCATTGCTTTCTTCTTTAGTCATATTAAACTTCACTTGATATTTGCCAATAGTAAGAACGTTGGTGGGAGTTGTAGATTGCAAGTCCTTTCAGCAAGCATTGGGGAATGAATTTCAAAAGCTTGATTGGCCTGTTTGCTCTACACGGAAAGTTGTACAGATTTGAAGGCCGTATCACGCGAAGGAGGATATCTTCTGAATGAACATGTGAGACTTCGATAGACTGTGAAATTCTTGATGGCAAGTCCATCGTTGCCAAGGATGTGTAAAACACTGATTAAGTACCCTCGAGGAGTACGCACAAATTTGAGGCTTTGGAAAACAGTATCTGGCTCTTTAAGAATGCTAAGCGAGGACATGACGGCTGACTGTAGAGGCATTGAGGCATTGTAAGAGGCTCATGAACTAAATCCCGACTGTGAATGAAGTACGCAATGAGACAGCCAGCTCTCTACGCCGACTAGGGATCTTCTCCTGACAAGATCAGAGCAGCTGCAGTGACGACAAGTCGGTGTGAGACTATTATAAAGGGGGGTTTTTTTTTCAAAAGCAAAAGTCGCCTAAGCAAAGACAACGAGATGTGTAAAGTGATCAAGATACTGTGAAACACTCAATGACAACTTGCCACAGCCAGGATATTGAGAAGTGACAGTCAGATAACAACAGGTAGAAGAAAATTACTTAGTCACTGTAAAACTCTCATCACAGTGTGCAGGGAGGGGTGGATGACAGGAATCTGAACACAAAAGCTATTTACAAACAGGGACCAAAGTTCTCAGCCCATTGAAAATACCTCAAAATCCCTATGCTCACAAACAGCGGCACCTTCTGATCTCCTGTAAATCAATGGGTATATAAACTTTTTCGATTCGTAAATGCCAACGTATGGTACAGCACGACTTGCCATGAGAGAAATCCAGATCGACACAGCTATTCAATGATCAAAGGGACCAGGCGTCATGAGCTCCGGACCGGCACCGAGAACTACTTCAAAATGAGTGCCATCTCTGGGACACGACTACTCGACTTAGCAACCTCATCCACTGTGATTGTCTCAAGAGGATTGAGACTTACCCGAGTCTTCTCATCATCAGGCAACTGATACGAAGCGACACACGTTACCCCTGCAGGACAATGCAACGAGTGACAATTCGCCTGGTCCGCACCTTTTCCACTAACAATAAGTGCTACATCCTTGTCGAAGAATGGCGAACTAGGTTTGTTAGGACCTGAACCATCAAGGTCACTTCTATCGAAGAAGGTGTGAGTAGGATGCTTGCAATATTCGCCCTACAAAATCCCAGCTTCCACTGTTGCGCCAGTATATATCTTGACACTGCTCCCCTCTCCATCTCCTTCGAGAGGTATAAATTGGCTTCCTCCCGGTGCGATTTCATGGGGAGGGTAGTGGGCTGGGCAACCAGCTCCTGGTGACTTATCGCCCTCGCGCCAGTCATCCCATGGGCCAAAATCGCAACCCCCGGCGTGGGATACCTTCACTTTTACGGTTTCGGCGAGACTGGTAATCGTTAGCTATACATGAACCCGGAAAGGTTGAAAATTAATGCTCAAAGTGAGAAGTCCACGACGACGAAAGCCTCTTCCGGTCTCGATAATGGACACGAGGCCACGGCTGGGTCATGAAAATGGGAAGCCGTGCCCGGGAGTTGTTCTTCTAAATAACTCACAGCGGCATAGGCATTTTTGGTCGAAGGTAGGCAGGATATCTTGGTGCGTCACTCTTGGGCAGACAAGAGTGGCCGTTCAAGAAACAACCCAACTTCCACGGAAGACAACCATGCCGCTGCGAGCTACTCGGAGAGCACGAATGCCAAGGACATCCGAGTAGAAGACTGCCCAATGGGAGACTGCGCTCGACATTTTGAATTCCTCTCGCCTTTTGGCCAGATGCACAAACTGTACAACCGATAAATCTAATAGGTAAGGAGCGAGAGAGGTTCCTACTTGTTTTGGACGAGGATGCCGTTTTCAGCAAATACTGAAATGACGGCACTGAGAATCATCAAGAACGAGAGTCCGTAGCGCGTCCTTGGAAGCTTGCGATAAAGAAAATTTCTGCTGAGTGCATTAGCCAATGTGGTGACCTCTGCTATAGCTCAAGATGGGAGGGGAAAGCTTCCTTGATTAAAACGGAGAGAGATCTACTCACTGTGACTTATTTTGCGGCCTTGTCTTCGAATGAAAATGACAGTGGTTACTTGATGGATGGAAAGGAAGGTTAAAAAGAAGAGGAGGTACGAGCTGTTGTGTGATATATATATAGAGAGAGAGAGGGAGAGAGAAAGGCATGCTCATAGACCACCGCTTGCGTACGGTCTTTCTAGAATATAGTTATGACGCATGGTTATTTTATTGTTGTAGTATGCTCAAATACTGGTGTGTCCTAAGATTGGAACGCAGCTTCAGTCGTTGGAGGCCCGTTCTCTCGCGGCCGTTCCTTCCCCACAACCTTTTTAACAGACGCAACGAAGGCTTCAAGAGCGGAGATAAGTGAAGCTTCTGCTGCCAGTGCTTCAGGCCCTGAATGGAGGAAGATACCTGCGTGCTCGTAGATCACCTCCATATCCCAGACATTCTCTTCCCGTCTTCAAAAATTCCGTGCCACTGTGACAACGACTCCACCTCTGACAGATATTTCAATGCCTTCAAGAGCACAGAAATAATTGCTGAGAAAGCTCAAAGTATTTCCCATGACGACAAGAAAAATCTACACACCCACCCTTCCCCAAATAAGCTTAACAAATAGTTCGCATGTAACCCGACTTGAGGTTCCCTTTCCCAAGGATCCCGAACCACGACACACCTAATCCGCTAGGTACCAACAATCTAGATTGGAAGGGCATGACAGTGCAAAGCCTTTGGTTCTAGATGAAAGTCGCGCCGAGGTCCAACAGTATTTTTCACATAGCCGCCAAGCCAATCATAGCCAAAATGTGTTGCAGACCGAAATGTAACAATATCGAGGCACACTGATCTGCGTATCGAGGAAGCTTTGAGCTCTTTCTCAAAGGAGATACCAAGCAGCTTTGCTTTAGAAGTCGTGTCATTCCCGCAATCAAAGGCTGTTTCAGGCAAAGGGCCTTGTGCCACCGTGAAGCCTCACAAAATAAAACAATTCTTACGAAATACCACCCAGTACTAACGAATCATCGTAACTCGTAAGTAAACTATGCCATCTACAAACTATGAAAGAAAAATCGTACCGTTGTACTCATTCGCCAGGAGGTTTTCATTCCTCGGGAAGTTGTTATAATAATCTCCCTAAGCCCTCCCATCCAGCCACCAGCTGGGAACTACTCACACTCATCTATTACGTACATGCTCTCTCATCTGGCAAGCTAAGCCCCGCGAATTGCGCCGCCATCCAGCTTCAAAAGGCCCTGCCTCGAAGCGCAAACTGCCAAACTTTCAAACTTTCATAGCCCTAAATTGTCGTAATAATACACCTTTCGAATCGAAGACACCCTAAACCCACACCTGCTTGCAAGCACTTACGCCTGGAAGCTAACAGCCTGCAATGGCGCTGCTCTCGCCATCTGCTTCGGCGTAGCACAAAGGTTCAACTCAAAAGTCGACCCCGTACGCGGGCATCCCTGTATCCATTAGCACCTGCAAAAGCCACATCGAATTAAGAAATTCACATACCCTCGTATTATTATCCCAAGGCAGTTGGTAACTCTCCTTACAAATCTTCTCCTTTGGGCACTTAATACTCTTGCAAGTACCTTGGCCAGATCCCGCACCCCCAACAATAACGCTCACATCGTCATGTCTGAAAGGAGACCCCACTTTATTCGGTCCCGCACCATCAAGATCGCTTAGATCCCAGAAAGTCGCAATGGTCGCGATCGTATATTCGAATTGTAGATAGCCATTGTTAAGTTGGTTGTTCGTGCCAATCTTGATGCTGGAGCCCTCGCCATCTTCTTGGAAGTCGAAGCGTTGGGATTTGCCGCCTGAGATGCTCCATGGCGTGTTGTAGCAAAAGTCTTTGTCCTGCGCTACGCCTCCGGGGTGAGGTCCTACGTCGCAGCCGCCTTTGTAAGAGGTTCGGACGAAGACTTGCTTGGGACAGCTAGAGAGGATTAGCGACTTGTTGGGGGATTTGTTGGTTACAGTTTTGCTTTTGAGCGCTTACTTGTTGTTTATCAAAAGGCTGCCTCGGGCCAATGCCGTGGCAGCAAAAAGCGCAGTGAGCGCAATAGAAGAACGCATATCGAATTGGAAGGAATGTGATTGGACAACTTGTCGTCTGTAAATAGGGACAGTGATGGTAAGGTGCTAAGAAAGGACTGTGTTGCTCAAGGCATGAAGAAGCAATGTCAAGTTGAAACAAAACGTGGAAAGAAAGTTAAACAAAGTGCAACAGGCACCTTATATAGAATGTTATTCATAATTAAGGAGCGTCATTCACGGTAAAAGTTTTGCGATCCTTGATTGGTAGGCGCTGCAGGTATAGGATTGACTTCCAAGAAGTGGCCCATGCTTAGACAGGATTGCGCAGGCAATTATTCACTCCTGATTGACAGCTGCAAAAAACATTCAGGAACAGACTCCGGGGAGTGCCAAAAATATCCGCAAACAAGCTCAATTGGTTCGTCGATCCTGTTCCTGCATCCGCAGGTCATCCTTGAGGCGAAGTGTTTTCGACCCCATACCAAAGCGAGGATTACTACACGTGACCCAGGAGGATTCAACGTCCATGTTCTCAACACTTCATTGGATCGGACCACAAATCTGCAGCTGTTCGGGATTGTGAAACGCCTCGCTACTTGAGCAGATCGAAAATCCTCCTATGTCAAGGGATTCAAAGTCTGCTGAAGTCGCGAAAGAGATGTTATTGCGCTCCTCACAAAACACCAAGATCACGTTGAAGTATTGTCGAAACCTTCTTAACAGGAAACTGTACTTGATGATGAGGCTTTGTATTTTCACAGTAATAAATCTAGTCAGAAAAATGAATTATGGCTTGTTGCTAAAGACTATATAGAGCGTACCTGAGGAGCAATCTCGCTTCATTCATCAAAGATCCTCAAGCTCGTAAAAGAAGTCATTTCATTGCCCACGTCAGACATTGATTCTTGTTCCATTGCCAAGTAAAGATCTCGCAATTGGCCATGCGCCAGGCTCTTGAGAATTGAGAAACAGACAAAATCGAACTTGCGCATGCAAAAAGTCAAAGAGTGGGGTTTCCCAGCGTTGATAAACTTTTCGAGACCTTCCTATCTCGCATTTGCACAGGTAGAATCATGTCAAAACCCCAGGTCTCTAAGGTGGCACAAGATCCTGTAACGTTCTACTCTGCATCTGGCGATGTAGACTTTCCTTGAAGAACTGTTGCTGCAGAAAAACTGCAATGAGGAGCAGCCTGCAGGTAGAACGCATTCCTCGCCTTTGTAGGCAGACTTTTTTCCAGAACGAGAAGTATGTGACATCAAAAATCCTCCAGATAAATCATTCCCAGAAAGACCCGCAGCTCAACAAGCTGTAACAGGTGGAAGGGGACATAGGTTTGGACTTCATTCTGTAAAATAATGGTTTCACACCAAAGAAGCACGTCCCACACTCGAGGGCTAGGACTGAAATGTGGTATATTCGTCTAATCGCTATGCACTTTACGGTATGTCTCGCTGCAGACTCTACTCTTTTCTGTTGCTCAAAAAATCCATGCCTCTAGCCTAGCCCCAACGCCGCCCTTATATTCTACCGTCTCCCAACGCCAGCGTAGTTTTCACTGTCTTCGTCATCATCATCGTCCTCTTGACTCCCACTTCCATCATCCCAGTCACCACTTTCGAGTTCCTCCCCACGAATGCCGAAGCTTCCTAGCCATCCCAAGAACGCGATGCCTCCAAAGACACCCCACACGAGGGCTTCGCCTTTTGGCCGTACCTTCGTTGCGACTGAGAAGAGGCCACCTGAAAGGACAGGACCAGCGGCTCTGCCTGCCGCACTTAGTGTTTGGGCAAGGCCGTTCAAGGTACCCAGGACAGAGTGGTTTGGAGCGGAATTAGTAATCTAAAGACGAATCATCAATATCGAAAATATTCAAGAAGACAACAGAAGTAGCAGAACTTACCAACAATAATGCACTCGTCAATCCTCCCACAGAGGCGATCGTCTTGACGAGCAACACGAATCCCAGTTCAATCCATATCCAGATTGCCCCATCCCCCCATCCGAATGGCGCAGGAGAATCTCTATAGCCCACCCAAGGCATCATCATCATAGATAGGAAGAGCAGAAACAGTCCAGCACGGTAAGTTGCTTTGTTGCCCATGTTCTCCTTCAATTTGCCGAATACACCCACTTGGAAAACTATTGTAATAACGCCAGCGAAAGCAAGAGAGAGTCCAATCTCCTCTGGCGAAAGCTCACGACCAGTAGGTTGGCTTGATGAAGCGAAGATTGGGTATAGCGAGTTGAAAGAGATGTTGGTGAGCTGAAACACGAGATAGGTGCTTAAAAGAACTATCGTGTCGCGGTTCAGAACTTCCTTGCTTGTTAGTGAGTTCCCATTCTGAGCAAATATCTCTGGCATGGAAAGTAGGGACTGGTTCTCGCTTTCGTTCTCGTCTGTAGAATCATCTGTTGTCTCGTCCAAGCCACCGTCGACTCTAGCTCGCGAATCTCGATAGAGGTAATGTCGAAGATACGTTGGATGTCGGGCACCACCAGAAAATTGCCATAGCCATACAAACAGATATTCAACTCGCTTTTTGAGGGGAGGTAGCTCTTGTGCTTCTTCCAAGCTCTCCTCGAGGAAGAAACCTGTGAGCACAAGATCTATGACAAGAATCGATGCGGAGAAGATATTAGGAAGAAGATATGGATAAGGCCAATTCTTCATAACCAATAAGCCCCCAATAGCGGGACCCGTGATGCCCCCAATTCCGTAAATTACAGGCAAATAAACAAAGGCTTTGCTTTGATTGCTTCTGTCTGTTATCTCTCCCAGGCATGTGCTCACAACACCTGAATTGCCATTGACTAAACCCATAAGTGTTTGGACTAGCACCGCTTGCCATAGTGTTCTGCAAAAGCCAAATGCAAGAAAGCAACCCGCCGTGAGGACGGTGCCTAGCATAACCACAGGTTTTCGACCAACCCTATCAGACAGCCAACCCCAGAAAAAATTCGTCGCAAATTGTGCAAGCGCAAATGATGACGCTATAATCCCAATATATAACCCAGCATTACGCTCGCCCACTTCGGGAAAGCTCGATGTCATTTCGGGTAGGTAAGGAGAAATCGAATTGAGTGCAGTTTGTTCAGCGAGAGCTATGACAGCTAGGATCGCAAGTTGCCTCGTCGGCAGAGGAGAATCATGATTGTTATCGTCCGTATCTGCGCCATGACTTGGAGGTAATGCAGACCCATCTTGACCTGATGAGCTTGTCGGCGACGTTGGAGGCCGTCCTCGTGATTTGGGAGGAGGAGTTGGAAAGGTCTGGTAGTGAGGTGTTGAGGACTTGCGCCGGTCCATCCCACCAGGCTTGGGGCTATCTTTCGGGTTCATATTGAGTCTCTGGAGAAGAATGAAGCAATCGTAGCTTCCGAGCTCACTGAGTCGCAATAATTGAGGTCGGACGGAGCTTCGTTAATGCTCGGGACTCGACTGGGTCAACGTGTAGTGAATGGTTGGTGGAGATTAAGAATATGGCACAAGAATTGAAGAGAAGAGATACGACGTCCTCCTCTTGCGGGCTTGTTCATTCCATGGTTTGGTGATGAACGAGAGTGGAGGGGTTACTAAAAAGCAAATTCTCTCTTTGCAGCGCATCTCGAGCGCCGATGATGTAGGTGACAGGCAGGAACACCCGAGTCGTGGGCTTCAAGGCGCTGACTGACCAGTTTTATTCTCCGAAGGTGGCCCGGGCGCAACCTGCATTGTCACAATTCATTGAGCACTCTTTTTTTCAACTGCGAAACAACATGTATTTCTCAAAGCCTCACTACTCTTGAATCATCTATAATAGACGGATTTAACATTACTTCTGCGGCGCTGTGGTCTTAGTCGGCGAAAGCGGGAGGTCCAGCGCAGGAGGAGCAGGAAGAGCAGGAAATAGAATATGACGTCAATATAGGCCCTTCACCACCAAGATCAGTTACCACAATTGATTCTAATGATAATATAAATCAAGATTTTATTAGGTTGTCATAATTTAATTATTTACTAGCCTATTGTAAATGAATAATAAAAGCCTGTAGTCTAGGTTTTAGTGTAAAATATAAGCGAGAATGGACACTTCGCTTTCGCTGGACATCCCGCTTTCGCCGACTAAGGCCACAGCGCCACAGAAGTGATGTTAAGTCTGACTATTACAGGCGAGCTAATCTTGATGGTAATCGACTTGGATGGGTCTGGTCCCGTGCATAGTCCCACGAGCTAGCCTTACCGCAGCCCATAGCCATCATTTATCTCGACTCCCGCACTTATTATTTGAATCTTGTTCGCCACCCACAAAACCTTTCGGTTTCTTTCAGCATTTCGATTGTCCACTTTAACAGGATCTTCACCTCATCTCCTTACACAATGTTGAAGCCGATAACGCTCCGCCCGATCAAACGTCACAAACGACCCAGTTGCAGCCCCCAAAAATGGCGCCAACCTAAGCACAAGCAATCTCGAAGTCAGTCTTATACTGCAACGAGCCCACCTGTCAAAGAAGACCCACTACACATAGCTGTCGGCACTTCTAAAACTCTGGCACTTGAGTTCGAAGAATTTTCCTACATCGACGAAGAAGGCAAATTTCGAAGGATTGAAGGTGACTGGATCATGAGCCTAGCAGATTATATGAGTACAAATTTTCAAGCTATATCGATCGAAGAAAACCTACCATACTTAATAGTCTGGTGCAAAGATAAGATCCCAGCTCCATCAGACCGGCCTTTTCTGATAGCGGGACTTGTTACGATTTGGCGCGTGGAGGGGAAAGACGGTCTACCAAAGTTGAGATTTTCCCTACATATTAAAAAGTGTTTATAAAGCGTGCTAATATAATAGACAGGACTTACACTATGGCGAAGCAGGGCGTAATTCGGCCAAGTGGTTAGATCTCGACCAGGATCTACTTGACGACCTCAACCCTTTTATAATTCCAGAGTTCAAAACATTGCACGCCATCATGGATCATTTTACGGAAGCTATCGCGCTCTCATTCATCAACCACACTATAGTGGTAGAATTACCGCAGACGACTCGCGAACTTCATAATGAACGTTTACAGCATTTTCCGGTTCAGATTACAGACTCTGATGTCCCTTTACGTTTCAAGAATGGAGTTCTACATGGACAGGAGTCAAAAAGATCGAAAACACCTTGCCCAAAGATACTAGATGGTGTTTATGACGATACCGACTATGTACAGACCCAAGACTCTTTTAATCCTGGAGCAATGCTCTCTTCACAAAACCAAACGATGATTACAGCTGGGATCAATGTCCAGAAGAATTTGGAGCAAAGATTGACGGTCGCTATACATTGCTGGGACCAGCAGCTCAATGCAGGCATTGATCTTGGAGCAGAAGAATACGCGATCAAGCAAGGGGATTGGGACAGTGGGACACTTATTGGAAAAGTTGTAGGACGAATAGGAAATAGCGACATTGGTCTTGCCAGCATTGATGTACCATTCAGTAATAGACTGCTGGACCTGAGCGGAAGTGTGCGTACTCTAGCACACAGCTCCACGATGAAAGATGTAGGAGAGGCTTTTTGGGTTGATAGCTTCGTTACTGGTCCGCAAAATTTGGCAAGCGCAGGAAGACGAGTCTATCAAGGGACCCCGAGAGACTTGGTTGGCGAGTCGGAGAGTCTTCCCGTGCCTGGCATTTATATCAGATTGGAGCAAGGAATCTTTGCGACATCAGTTCCTGAGATAAACAGCGAGCCAATAATTCGAGAGGGTGTTTGCGGCGCGGCTATTCTTCGTGGCACCCACCAACGCAGGAAAAATAGTCCTAAGAAAGGAACACCGGTGACGAAAAGCTCGGCGACATCTTCTCTATCTGGTTCTACCTTAGCTACGCCAGTACTTCAACAAGCACCAAGGGAAGAGACAACTGGCGAGGTAGCTGGCTTTATGCATTGGCCGGACCTACAAAGTCGCTACAATGGCGACCGACTTTTCTGTTTTGCAGATGCGGTTGACAACTTGATAAAAGATGGGTGGGAGGTTGTACCGGCTGTAGAAAAGCGCAGCGCGGGTGTTGCTGGGTTGGATGATAACTCGGACCCATTTGTGGTTTAGGACTAACTACAGTCAAGATGGAGATGACTGGCTGCCGTTGCGATGTCACCACAGATGTAACCGGCATTCCTAAGGGAACGGCTCGCTGCTCGAACTGCGGACATAGTGAGTGCAACAGTTGCGATTTCACTTAAAGGTCCTTCCACAACAGGGCTATGGTAATGAAATTAAACAACACCGGTTTCTGAGGGCAGGAGCATATGGAGAAAGTGGGAGCCAGTGATGTTATCACTAGGCACACACATACGGGGGCGCTGATCATTTGATGCAAGGTACTAGGGCTCGGCATCCGGGAAAGTCCACCCCGGATCGTCATTACCGTGGGTGCCGGGTTGTTTTGCGGGAGATGGCTTGTTCCTAGCTTCCTGAAGTAAGCTCTAGCTATCACACTGCATAGATCGTACAGAGACATACTTTGACCCATCCATCGCACCTTCCACTTTGAGTTTGTTCAATGATTGCCCGCGTGATGTGCATCTTAAAGCTTGCAGAAGTTCGAAATCCCACTTTCTTTGATGTCTATATCTTTGGCGTTCCCCGCATCGACGCCCAAAACGCCCGTGGCGTTTTCGTTCTCCCCCCTTTTCTCAGTCGTGAAATGCTGCCAATATGAGGATTTTCAACACTATCCTCGTTTTCGCGCTCGCGATCTTCCCTAGTGCTTCTGCGCAAACAAATTCCACATATGATGTCCTCGATTACGTCGATCCATTGATCGGAAGTGCCAATGGAGGTTTGTAAATTGGTGAAGTCTCAAGCTGTTGTGCTAATTTCGGTGTAGGAAATGTTTTCGCTGGAGCTACAATTCCTTATGGTAAGCAGTCACCCACCATATTAAAATTTCGAAACTCACCGGACCTTTAGGAATGGCAAAAGCCGTCGCCGATGTCGACGCTGAATCTAATCAAGGTGGTTTTACAACAGAAGATGCGAACGTTACAGGCTTCTCTAGCATGCATGATAGTGGCACAGGTGGGAGCCCATCACTTGGAAACTTCGCATTATTTCCCTACGCCAGCTGTGCTGGGGACGATGTAAATGGGTGCAAGTACCCAAAGACCAGGAGGAAGATCCACTATGTTGCTAGTTCAGTCAAGGCTTCGCCAGGATATTTTGGAATTACACTAAATAGTGGTGTTCAAGCCGAAATGACCACCACGCATCATACCTCACTTTTCCGTTTCAAATTCCCATCAACAGATGTCGCTGGTCAAGCATCAAGTCCTCTGATCTTGCTGGATCTTACAGACTTGGCGGATACCAGACAGGACAATGGAACAATTTCGATTGATGCTACTACAGGACGAATGACTGGAAACGCAAGATTCTTGCCAAGTTTTGGAATCGGAAACTTCGTTTTGTACTTCTGTGCGGACTTTTCTGGTGCCCCAATTCGAGACAACGGTATATATGTCAACACTCGTGCTAGTACTGATGTGAAAGATCTGACTTTGGCGCGCTCAATCAATGGATATCCTCTTCCCGGTGGTGGTTTCGTAAGATTCAAAACATCTGGTTCCAATGGTATACTTGCAAGAGTTGGAGTGAGCTTGATCAGCAGCAAACAAGCATGTTCTAGCGCGGAAGCAGAGATACCAAGTTTCGACTTCGAGGGCACTCACACTGCGGCCAGGGACTTGTGGCGGAAGAAAATCAGTCCCATTCAGGTCTCGCTAAAGAATGTTACCTCTTATATGTTGAAGAATTTCTACTCCGGTATCTATCGAACAATGGTCAACCCTCAAGATTATACGGGAGAGAATCCTCTCTGGCAAAGCTCTGAGCCATACTTCGACTCATTCTACTGCATTTGGGACTTGTTCCGTTCGCAAATGCCATTCTTGACAGTTTTGGATCCTGCAACCATTGCGCGACAAATTCGTTCTTTGATTGACACTTACAGGCATGCTGGGTATTTACCAGATTGCCGAATGAGCTTGTGTAAAGGATATACTCAAGGTGGATCAAATGCTGATAATGTACTCGCTGATGCCTATATCAAAGGCATCAAAGACGGAATTGATTGGGATGACGGATATGATGCAGTCGTCAAGGATGCTGAAATTGAGCCATACTTCTGGTCCGTCGAGGGAAGAGGCGGTCTCGATTCATGGAAGAATCTTGGCTATATTCCAGTCGAGGACTTCGACTACAAAGGTACTGGAACAATGACAAGAAGTGTTTCGCGCACATTGGAATACAGCTACAATGATTTTGCAATTACTCAAATTGCCAAAGGACTTGGGGGAAGAGAAGGAGACGTCGAAAAGTACACGAAGCGAAGCGAAAATTGGCAGAATCTATACAAATCAGATCAAAATGGTGGGTCTTTGCCAGGAGCGAGCCAATTTGTTGGATTTCTGCAGCCAAAGTACTTGAATAAGACTTTCGGGTTCCAAGACCCATTGGCTTGTAGCAACAACGATCCTCACCCTGGGGCTATTGCTTGTTCTCTCCAAAGAACAGCTGGAGAAACTTTCGAAAGTTCAATTTGGGAGTACTCATTGTGAGCAGCACAATCCCTGATCGTGTATCAATGACTGACAAATAATTTCCAGTTTCGTCCCTCACGATCAAGCTACCTTGATCACCACCTTTGGCGGCCCCTCACAATTCATCAAACGGCTCGACTATCTACATGACAGCAACGTAACCTATATCGGCAACGAACCCGCTTTTCTAACAGTCTTCCAATATCACTATGCTGGTCGTCCAGCTTTGTCTGCCAAGCGATCGCATTTCTACATCCCCGCTTTCATTGGTATCACTCATGACGGGCTTCCAGGTAATGATGACAGTGGAGCAATGGGCTCTTTCGTCGCATTTTCCATGATGGGCTTGTTCCCAAACCCCGGTCAAGACGTCTATCTCATAATACCTCCATACTTTGAGAGTGTCTCCACCACCAACCCTCTTACAGGCAAGACTTCGACAATCAGGAACGTGAACTTCGACCCAACATACAAGAATATCTTCATTCAATCAGCGACGTTGAACGGAGAGCCTTATACCAAGAATTGGATCGATCATTCCTTCTTTACGGAAGGGAAAGAACTGGTGTTGATACTTGGAAGTACGGAAAGTGCATGGGGAACAAGGGTCGTGGATTTGCCGCCGAGTCTTGGTACATATCAGGGGTTCGGAAATTTCACTGGAAATTCATCAGTGGTAGAGAAGAGAGTGCAGAGATTTGAGGCCGTTGACATAGCCAAGCTGACAGAGAAGACTGGAGCGAAGTATTGGGCGAATGAGGAAGGTTGAAGTATAATAGTAAATGTTCCTGGCTGCGAAAGATTTTGTCAGTGGAGGAAAGCTATTTTGACCCTTGCCACAAGTGATATACAAGGCATAATAATTGGGGAATAGTAATATAAGAGCGCAGTAGACCATCGAAATAAACACAATGATACGCTTGTCCTCAAATCCTCTTCTCTTTTAAACATTCAAAAGTCAAAAGTGTCTCCCAAAAAGGCACGGCCCATCTCTTGAACTTCCTCACTAAAACCCCTTCCTCTCGCTCGTGCACCTCCTCCTAATCGGTGTTGAAGCGCAACCCCTCCAAGCCACAATGCAAGCTTATAAACCGTTCAACAATTCCTCTACTCCTTCGAAGAATATTCCTTTTCACATCCACGTCGACATCAACAAATCGTTCTTGATATTCAGCTGTAGCGATAGTACTCGCGCGTCATATCAATTCAGGTGGGTTTGATAGCCCGAAAATGCCTGTATATCTGTTCAGCAGGCGGCCATGGTATATTGTGTACTTGCTTTCGTGTTTGTAGATTCCTGGGGCATAGAAGATGGCAGCTTCGTTGAGGGGAAGGCGCGATCGATGCAAAGGGGACGGAATTCGAGCTTTGGTTGGTAGTAGAGGATTGGAAGTGTTCCTTGATTCGTTTGCTTACTTGACGTAGGATGATCATGCTATGGCTCTAGAAATTCGTATTTGTTTTTGCAGGTGGCTTCGACGTGTCCGTGACCATGATAGCCTGTATTGTTGATGCACCGCCTGCAGATTTTCGAACATCCATCATTAACATAGTGCGTCTTGTTCGTATTGGGAGATGTTGGTTTCTCGGTCTCAAGCTTGGTGGTATTGAGCCGAGACTTTCTTCCACTTCTCCAATCTGCAGCGCTTGTTTCGAATTCGAGTTTATTATTATCGGAGTTTTTATGCGGAGAAGAGTGAGGGGGGGTTTTTCCGATTGGCCTTCCTCGAAGTGTTTTCTTCTGCAAGTGGTTCAGCCATTTTCGTGGAGCGGGCAGAAACTGGGCTACAATTTTCCTTGTGCTATAAAAGGACTTTAAGATGGTATATAGCTCACCGCAATAAAGGCAAGATAATGAAGTTCGAAATAGCTGACTCAATGAACGCTTGGCGCAAGTAAACAAAGGCGTTGTTGGTTCAAAACAAAGATGAGCTTCTCCCTCATCCCCACCCCGGCAGAGACCCGGCCCCCACCCAAGTCCAAACAAACTTTCCGTCACCTCTCGAATTGACATATAATCTTCCTAACTTCCGCAGTATGGAGCTTGTGGATATCGATTTGCCATAGAAATGAGGGGTTTTCGGCCTCAACCTTTCCATGAATGAGAAGACCATTGACAGACTCGGTTGCAAGACCTCCCCCATAGCTCCCATCTAGCAACATGCCTTCCTATCCAGAGGAAGTATTCCGGGCTGCGGTTCTCGCCAAGCAGCAGCAGATTAGTCGCCCCCCGCCCGCGGGGGCGGGGGGCGGGAGATGCATACTACCATATTGCGAGTAAGTTCGTTCATTGATACTTAGGGTTCACAAAAGCTAATGACAATACTAGTAGGTGTCACTTCCATGGGCGCGTCTGTGATACAACTCAACGCCCATGCCAACAATGTCGGGATGAAAATCTCTGTTTCTCCTGGTGGTTGAATATTGCCTCTAAAACCTGGATCCAGACGGATACCACAAGTGCCCCAGCTTCTATCACACTCTCAAAGTCCTTACCTAGTCCTTCGATAGAGACTGGATCCATGCAAACTCTCGAGACACCCAGGCCAAGGATAGATTTCGTCGTTATTCAGCGTAGAAGTTCGTGTTGTCACTTAATCATCCTTTCAAGAAGAGGCGTGCAAAATTTTCCGTCAAATAATCACAATAGCGACCACAATTCTCAGTCTACTCTTTCTCCCTCCAAAATGTGGACATCTATCGCCCTCACACAGCCCTCCTCTAAAACGGTTTCAGCTGAATGGACATTGTTCTAAACCATGCGAAGGGCGGTTCTGTTACGGGACAACGCCAGGCCGCTGCGTCCGTTCCTCACGCTCTTCCAGTAACCTTTAGAGAGATCTATTCTGCTTCAAATCAAGCAAACCATTGCATCTGACAACGTACTCCTGCGGTTATTGGCGGACGTCAGCTAAGACTATCTGGGCAATTACATGCATATGATGTTTGCTACAGAAGAATCGATTGGTAAATATCAGTCTACAGAGTTAAGGGGTGAAACGCCGAGAGTCTTGCTTACCATACATCAGATCATACAATACTCGCTAAATATCACACGAGACGGTAAAAGAGGTCCATTACCTTCTGGCGTTCAAATTTGTGTGCATGTGTGGATTTCGTTTCTTGAATTCATTTTGCGAGGTGGCGATTTTGATTGGAATGAGGATTACTTTCCCAATGCTAAGGCGGTAAGAAGCCATACCAATGATGGCGAAATGGTGCCGCAAACTTTGAACGAGCTGATACAATACATCAGTGAATTTGTCAAAACCTAACTAGGCCAGTTGAAAAGCGGCAGAGAACTACCTGAACTTTTTGCTTTGCAATACTTCTTCTCGATACACTTTACATGCCATCACGAAAACCAAAGAAACCAAAGACAGAGACAGCCAACTATCAGTTTTGGCAGGATCTTACACTTACGAAGCTATTGTTGATGTGGACCCGACGGCGAATTCAATATGAACACTTACATTCGTCTGCTACATTTAAGATGTTGCGCGAAAAGTTCCGACTCCGATTTCATGGATCCGGCAGTCAAATTTCACATATATATGATGGGGTAGTACACATTCTCTCCGTTACCTCCATCCAGGTTTCCCAAGTTTCAGTGTGCACTATGGCACGGACATGGCAGAGGCAATATTAACCCTGTGGATGTACTTGACATAATCTGTGGATATGCTTCGGTCGCAGTTTATGACCTCTGGAGATCATCATATTATCTCCCGAAAAAGCTCCATGTGAGTTAGGTACTGACATTAAAAGTTAGCTGTTTCAATGAAATTAGTTGTTATCATTTAAATATATGGAAAGTATGTTGAGAAGATCGAGCTACTATGGGAAAGGCAATGGGTAGTTTCATTAGTTGGTCCGTAATGCGTGGGACGGGAACAATCCGTCTATTCGTCGAATGGGGTTACTGAAATGACTGTTATACGAACAGCATCATCATTGCTAGCTGTGCAACTTTAAGTCAATATGTAGCTTTTGCGCAAGTAAAAGCAAAGGCGTCTGAGGAAATGATCAATTTGAAGGCAGTCATTTGAGGCTTGCCACAGAGGCAATTTTCTGCGCAAAATCCAGTGATTTTTCTATTCGTCAAAAATGCTTGTTCTTTCATACGCCATCAAAACGGGAAACTTTTACATGGGAGTTTCAACAGTATTTAGACGCTGAAGCTTATCAGAGTTGCATAGCAGATGTGGTGAAGTGATAGCTAGAAAGTGATGCTCGCTTATCGGAAGGGCCTGCCACAGATCTGATATCACTGAGAGCTAAAAGTCGAATGGGATTTAAGGACGTATTACAGACGGTAAGCTGTCTTGTATACTTACTATAGCATAGCAGTAAGACTACTCAAAGAAATATATGGGCGATGTTTCTGTTTGAGATCTTGGTGCCATCATTGAGCATCTAAACACGTGTAAGGATCTTGTGGTAGAAATATAGAATTGAAACACCACCGTCTAAGAAGTAATAGTTAGGAGACTTATAACGGTGCTATCGAAAACCGTTGTTTTGCTCATATGACCTTGGAACACGGGTTATCGTCGATTGCCAGTCGAATACTTTATCTGCGACAGCAGGACTTAACGTGAAGTAATGGGTCTCTTGGTCACTTAAGATTATGAATTTTAGATAATGCTTTAGTATGAATTCTATTCAATTGGTCTTCTGATAAAATTACAATATACTTGTCGGGTTTGTACCCTGAATCTGGTTTGTCTCTATATCTCATTCGTTATCGTGACTTCGTACAATGTCGATCTTTCCTCCATCCTAATATACACACATGATACACAGCCACGTCAAACGGGCATAGAGACAATTTCGTAGAAATGAAAAAAAGATAAGATGAAGAATGATACAGGCCGCTAATCCATTCTAATCTAATGCCCACTTGCTTTTGCCGCTGATCGCTTGCGTTACTTTGCAGAAAATATCTCCCAATGTATCCCAACCCTCAGATGACAAGAACATGATTTTATATACACGTGATATGCAAATGAGAACTGAGAAACCAGGTATTTGAATTACAACAAACAGTGGATCGAGCTGGCCTGCCAACAAAAACGCAGTGCTGTAAGAAACAGGTTAAAACCAAGTGCAAAATTTCTGCCGATCCCCCAATAAGATACATGCCCCAAAAATACATTGATGAGACATGACACAAATGACGAAAATGACGATGAAAGAAAGTCGTAAAAGTTAATTTGTCGGCCGTTCATTCGGTTTGGCTGTTGAGGTATGTGGTGTGGGTGAAACTTTCGTTAAGGTAGGCATGATGGTCGTGATGTCATTTTGGCTGTTGTGAACCCCTCAGGCTCCGCGGCGGCCAATTGGCAAATCAACTCGGGTTGTGTTGGCAGCTTGGCATGCCAATCCCGCACTTTGTGCGATCGGATCCTTATATCCGCAAACCGATGCATCATCCCCTCTCGTCGGTCTTGATGTCCGAAACCCTGCGATGGAAAAAATATCGCGGAGACGGAAATGCCGTCGTCTGCCGGAGACCCTGCGTCGCTGCCGCGCAGGACAGTGCGATGTCGATGGGGATGTGCGACAGAGGGCTTGCTGGTGGGGCCACAAATCGCGAGGCCTGTCTTGAGCATGAGGTGATAATTTTCCTCCTCATCATCGGCGAACGCCTCGAGGTCGAGGCATTCAGTCATGAGCTCGTCGTCGACTCTTGGTCATCTCAACGTGCTCCGGGTGCACCACTCTCAGATGTCGCGTGAGTGCGTCGTTTCTGCTGAAGGTCTTTTCCTCGGTGCAGAGCGGACAGTGCACTTTCTGCTTGCGTGCGTTGTGGATCGTGTCTTCGTGTCGCGTGAGATCGTAAGGCCGAGAGAAGATGGTATTGCATGGTTTGCCGGTCGAGGGATTTATTCTTTCGCACTGTTTGGAGTCAATTAGTTTCTGTTTACAAATATATTGATATTCTTTGAGGGGACGTACCTTGTGTGGACCTGCTTGAGAATTGCGTTGCGCCGCTGAGGTCATTCCGCCCTCATCTGCCCCGCTTGTGATCACCGTCGAGTTCCGGTGCCCCTCCCGCTTATGGCGTTGAAGTTTGGCAGGAGTATCAAATCTCAGAGTGCAGCCGTGATACGTGCAAGTGTAAGTTCCAGTATCTGCAGATGCACCAGCGGGTTTCTTGAGTTCTGGAGCATCTGGCGTGAAATCGCTGTGACTTGATTCCATCGAGTGTAAAGTCGATGGAAACTCCTCGTTAACGCTTGATAAATTGCTAGGCTGTCTTCGCGATTGAGGAACGAAAGGGTATTGCTGTGGGATTTGTCGATTGCCTGGTACTGCGGGAGTGGCGAAATTATAGTGATTTCGTTGATGTGTGTTGTGGGAAGAAGTAGAATAGTTCGAAGAACTTTCCCGTCTCGATGTCGCCATACTGCCAAAGCTGTGTTGTGATGCGTCGTCTTCAGGTTCCGAAGGCTCTTCCTTCACAGGTGCTGGTTGTCGGTATGACGGTGACTGTCTTTGCGAATTCTGAGGTGGGAACAATGGTGTATCCGCGTCCTCCTCGCTTTCATGATATACCAAATCCACGTCCTTAGGAGAAATCGTCTTTGGCGTGGTCTGCTCAGGTGATGTTCTTTCTAATTGTTGTTGAAGAGCTCTCGCATCATTCTCTGCCTTTTGCTGCTCACGCATATGTGTTGCAGTTCCAAAGCGTACATTCGGCGACCGAGAGCTGAATGTACTGCTGGTTGGAGCAAGCGGGGAACCTTGTCTAAATGGCGATCGTTCTCGAGAAGGTATCGTCAAAGGCGTTCGAGTACTGAGATGTTGGTTATTCGCAGCTTGTAATCTTTGTGAAAAGATATCATTTTGCTGTGGCGAGAGAGTTGCAGCTGCTGATGGGTTCGACGAGGGAGCAGACGTTATCTGGAAGCTTGGGCTGTAAAGCTCATCTGCGTAGATGTCTGTCATGGTTCGGTTGAGTTTTGGTATCGAACTTCTGTATACTGGATCGTCGGAAAGATGTAAGTAATCGTTCGACCAGAAATCAGAACTCAAAATCTCACCATTCTTGTGTCTCTCGTCGTCGTATGATGGTGGCGTGGATGGTGACTCATGACTTGCCACCGATGCCATTGAAGGTCTTGCTGAATGTGAAAGTTCTGGTGCAGGCATCAACTCTGCGTCCCCCATCTGTCTTGGTAATCCATCATGTCCCATTGTGAATGCTCCCAAATTCGTGTTGTGGTAGAAGTTGTGGTAATTCGGTGCAAGGAAGTTTTCTTGCAACGGAGTATGTATTGGAGTCAATGGCTTCGATGACGATTGATTGTAGTCAGGAAAGTCATGATAGATATCTCCAGCAACGTGCGGATTCGAGGTGGTTGCGCTGTATGGAGAGTTTGGTCCTGCTGAACCCAGCGAAGACAGCGAGGACTCACGGTGGTGAGTTCTTGTCGTCGAAGTTGGAGTCAGTTGGCCGTTTGAGAGCCAGCTTGTGGAGGATTGATCAGTCTGCATCAGCGGTTGCGATTGACCTAGGTTGAATTGCTGAGCCCGATAATCGAACAAAGGCTGATCTGCGAAGGAGAATAAATTGTTCGTTGCTGTGGTATTGAGGTTGTAAAGAGATTGAGATGATACTGATGAGTTCGATGGCGAAAAGCAGGGCTGATCTGAGTGTTCGTTGCGGCGAAGAGGCAAAGCTAGTTGTAACATGCTAGAGTCCGTTGTTTTTTTCGGAGTGGCGGGACGGGGCCTTTATCCTTCTTAGAAAACCTTCGATGACTCGTACTAGCCGTTGACGAATGGGATGTCAGGTAGTTCGGCTTTGTCGAAGGAACTAGAACAATCTTTCGGCGTATTGTAATCAGGTCATGTGCTCAAATAGAGGCCGTTGTAGTCATCAACTGTCGAGTATTTGATGGTAGTCAGTTGAAAGCGGAGGTGTGTGTCTTGGTTGTGAATCGATGTGTAATTGTGGGAAGGTTAAGGCCGGTGTCGAGGCGAGGAGGAGGACGATTATATTGGAAGACACACTGCTTCAATAACATCCTAGCTCATCGGAATGCTGGCACTTGCCAGTAGCCATGCATAATGGTTGCATCTGGCAGCTGCAGATGGCCGCCGATACTACCATGTCCGACTGAAGAAAAGGTCGGCATACGGTATTGAGCGCGAATGTGGGATGAGAGGACTCGAAGGTGATGTCACTCAGCCCACTCTTTTCCTTCTCTTCCACCGCGGCAAGGATCCTGGACGCTATGCAAGCATTTGCAAGCCTCGTCGCATGGCATGACTGAACCCTTGGGTGGACGAGCAAGGATCTTTCTGAGTGGCCTCAGATCAGGCCTCGATCCGGAATGTTGTGGCTGAGCTGTTAGGAAGCAGTTGATTTGATCGTTTAAATATGCTTCTCCACTTTTTGAACAAATCACGGAGCAGACCGAGCGGGGTGTGGCTCAAAATAACGATCCCCATGAAATAGCTTGCTCACCCGGACTTCGGCGTGGCAAATTTTCACCTGGGCTGCTGCACTGAGCCTCAAGCGCACTGGACTGGCCCTCCCAGTGTCTCGATGCTATTTCACCCCGCCATTCAGGGTATCGAATTTCTGCGATATCCATTGTACTGGAAGGAGATCTGCATGCCCGAGCTCAGCACCTTAGACACCACGTTCTTTAGCGATGCCAACGCAACAACCTCAACATGCGGCGACCTTGCGAGAGGCCTATACTATAGCCACAGAGCTGTGGCTCATCTCCAGACTCAGAAGTAGAGACCTTAATGAGGCACATGACTAGGAACAGTAATCAAACTGTGGCGCATTCCTGCCAGGTCACTTGAATTGTTCTGGACACGATTGCGGTCGGTCGGTAGAATCATCCAGGGTCTTCCTTCGTCTTCCCCGATATCCTATACTCGAAGGACTGTACGCAACGCTCCAAAACCCGACATGATACTCTATGTCCGGAATCAATCCTTTGGTATAAACGTTGCGCCGAGTCCATGATATTTAATATTGGTAAGCAGCAGATGCGAGTAAAACGATTATCTTGCCGAGGCGTCCCTCCAGTGAACAGAAGGATTTGCAATTTGAGTTTCTCCGATTCTATGCGTGCGTAACTACTGCAGCGAACTGAGTAATAACCACGTACTCGCATATCCGTAACCTAACACCGCCTGCGACTCCGCGCGTATGAGGAATTGTTATTTTCTGGAATATGGAAAGCCAAGCGATCAAGACTTATCCGCCAACTACTTAGCAACCTAGTGCCCAAGCGACCACGTACTCGTTGAGGCCGGCGAAGGTCGACCTACGAGGCGGAGTTGTGGATTGCGAATGCGATGCGAACTGTGAAAGAAAGACTCATCTGCTCAATAGGTCGCGACCTGGCCACCTCGAAATGGCCCAGACATGTGGACATTCAGCCGGTGGAATTGCCAAGTGTGTTTAAAAACTTGGAGATAGGATGAAGATTTGAGATCTGACTACTGCAGGCACAGAAACTGATGAGGGTAATTGGGCAATCATAGAAAAGGTTCCTCGCCGTCCTTGACGAGCTGACAGTTGACTCTGCCCTGCATGCTTCCCCAGGACCCTTATCCGCTCGATGCAGATCTAAGACCCGCTTGATCCGGGTCCCACAGACTTTGTGGACGCGGGAGCCAAAAGTAACCTCGTGCTGTGGTCGGTATTTTCTTGTGGCTGTGTCGCGGGGAAACACGATTTTTCTTCCCAACGTGCATGAGAGACAGCTCGCACACCAACAAGATATTTCAAACGGGCAAGAATACTGACCACACACTTTGTAAGCTCTTGGCACTATTGGGCTCATCGTAAGTCCGGCTTGCTCAACGGGCTGGCGGCGATCATTCAGAATTTTATCCGACTTATCAACCCATTCTGGATAGCCGTAGCTGAAGGGCTCACGCTGGATAAGCTGTTGTTAATCCTAATGCATTTTCGGGCCTCCAAATTTCCCAACATTTTCGTAAATAATTGATTGCTCCTTCATACAATTTCAGAAATGTATTTGATCCTCCAGACTCCTACGGAGCAGTCCGCCGGCATGGCCGTCGTCCCAACTCGCTTCTGGTGTTGTGCCACAGGATCCGAAAGTTTGTGTGCATTTCCGTTTTCCACAACCTCATCACCGAGTTCGCATACTTACGAACACAGCATATGTCAAACTCGCATAGAAGGAAGGGCCTTTGCATGATGGCTGCATTGCATTCGATTTTTGATTCTCCGAAGAGGAAGTTTGACTTCCCAACAGAATTTCAATAGGAAAACATGCAACCGTCGGCATCGCTTTGATTGCCGTCAGTTGCCTTGCGAGCTTAAGCCGAAGTGTGGCTGCCGCCCTGCGATAATGTGGATGCCGGCAAGGGTGACCTTGAACTTACTTCTTAGGGTCCAGAGAATTGGGTTGTATCGGGCCTCACTCAGCCTTATCAAGCAAGCTGGTAGGGATAGGAATAGTGCCCGTTGAAGATCGATAAACGATAGAGTCCCCTCTATTACTTACAACTTTGCAACGTTACAGATCGCAAATATTGTAGATCCTATTCTTTTCCAGTCAGAAACCTGGCACCTCACTCTTTGAAAGGTGGAAATAAAGTGTCTCAGAACACGCAGGTACATGCGAGATAAAAACTTAACATGACATAGTTTCGGACAATCTCCATGCACACACCGGTCATAAGTGAACACACAAGTCATGCTGACTCCGCCTTCTGATCTACTTGAGTTTTTCTTTATCAGAGTGAAACTGCCTATCGGCAATTGGAATTGCAATATAGACATACAGGTGTAATATAGACGGCAACTAGTGCGGTAAACGGTTTGGGAGAAGAAAAAGCAGAACGGTCTATCCTCGTATAGGTACCTGGCAAGTTGAAAATATATTTTGGGGGAGGGAGAGCATATTTCTATTTTTGACAACAGACTCATGAATAGTGTAGGCGATTACAACATAACAAAGAGGCAGACGGCAATTGGTGGACTTTCCTTGAAAGTGGGACGTATCCTTTCCACTGTTCGAATAAAACTTGGATCGTTTTTCAAGAGAACAAGAATTTCTAAGGTACCAAGTCTAACCCTTGTCAAAATAGCATCATCGTACTTATCACGTGACCATATACCTCGGTTTTGTCTGAAAGCGACAATTTACTGGCAAATCTTTCCAGAGCCCAACACCTCTTTCAAACCCACCATGTCATCACGACCTGCCGGACCAATAAAACAGGCGTGGTATAAATGGAAAACTGCAAAGTGGGTGCCATGGCGGAAAAGATGGCTCGTTGGTACGGCCCCCTATTCTCATTCTCGTGTCTGCAGAACGTATTTCCTGCTTGGAGCTTCTAAGCCTCACTTTCGTCCGATGATTCTCCCGAGTGCTGGCTGATATTGTATGCAGGTCTTGATTTGCAGGGCAACACATTCTGGGAGTTCAAAGACACGCTGTCAAGCAAACAGCATCGAATGAGGAGGATAGTCCAATATCCTTCTGGCACACATCACAGCGACCTGAAGATATCGCCTCAATGGCATCAGTGGCTCCGGCACACCCGACAGGATCCACCGTCACTCACTGAACAGTCACAGGACTTGGTCAGGCAAGAGAGACTCAAGATATTGGCAGCTCAAGCTGATGCAAGGTGGGCCGCGAAACCGAGTGTATTGGACGCGCCAGGTCATGCTCGAGGCCAGCCAGTGCCGGCTTTAGGAAACGCGCAGACGAGCACGCCGGAGTCAATACACGGAATGGATATGAGGAGTAGCGATCAAGAGATATTGCAAGATTCCCCTGTGACCGGCAATACCGCAGAAGCTATCCCAGAGAATATTGAGGTGGCTAAACACATGCAACGACCGGATAGGACACGCCACCGATTTAATGAACGACTCCAGGAGAGAAGACCTGCGAATACAGTAGACAGAGAGAAAGAAGACCCCTGGAAAAAAGCAAGAGGTGGTCCAAGTGAGGAGTGGAAACCTCAGAGCTGGGAAGGAAATATCGCACCTTCGAGACGATGACCGCAACAAGACGAATATCTCCACATATTGACAGATAGAGAAGGTTCGATGTACAAAACTTGTACGAATATAATGATTATCACGATTCTTTCGGCAATATTATCATGCAAGTCAATTAAGGTAAACTTGGCGCTGGCCTTCTGTTGCCTTCCACTCAACTCTCTAGATCATACACCGCAAGCTGTTCGGCCACAACGAATTCTCCGAGAAATACTGTTCCGCTGTATATCCCATGCCATTTGGACTCTATCCCCTTTGGGGTGCTATTTCAAAGACCGTTAATGGATCGCATGGGCTGCATGTCATTACAATTGAATAAAGTTGAATAAAAGCTCCTCTATGGCTTTACGGACCTCCTCCGGTCTATCTTCAACACCATCTCGCGTTTTTCAGTTCCATATTTCCTTGGTTCCATGTGTGCCAGACTTCTAAACCTTGGAAATTTCAGCTTCTATTTCTCAAGTTTTTTCTTTTGCCAACATCAACTCAATTTTCAAAAGCCTCGAACTTCACCGTCCACCTCTTTTCATCCACATTTTCTCAACTATCAGCTTCACATCAAGCCTTCCAAGCATGGAACATAACCCTGAAATTTTCTCCCACACTTTTCTCTGCCAATTTATCCACATCCAATCCTTCCATCGCTTTCAATTTTCTATATCTCGATCTCATCTGATAATTCATGTTCCCATCTTCTCCGGAAATCGGAAGATAGGTTACACAACTCAACGCATGGAAAATTTTACATATCGGAAGATCGGAAGACCACCGTGTTACACAGAAAAGCCAGACCTCCGGGCATCTGCACTCACTCACAAATCGCTTTTAAATTATCAGTAATTACGTAAAAGGACAAGTCGGTAGTCCAGACCACCACATGCACATCAACAGCAGCACTTTAATCCAGCCTCACAGCAGCTGCATTTTTCACCCATGTGCTTGAGGCTTTCAACTAAGACAGACCATCTCCGAACTTAGTCCGCGCAAAAAGTCGAAAATCTGACACACCCATCCATACACTTGCATTTGCATCCGCATCTGCACCCGACGATATGGTTCTGACAACCAGCAGGTGGCCAGCCTAGCCCAGAATGCCGAACACGCGATGTCGGCGATCTAGGCCTTTTTTCAGCTGACTGTATTCGGCATTTTCCAGTTCAGGAAAAGTTCGCGCACGATGCTATGCTGACTTGAGTCGGAGGCGTCGGCGTTAGGGACGAGGGATGCATTACGTGGAGGGTGTTGAGTATGTCAGTAGCGGATGAGTCGGGTGAAATGTTGTGTCGGATCCGGGGGGATGCGAGTAAGCAAGAAGAGGAGTTAGCGAGTAGTAAATTCAGGTAGAAGTGCTATGGTGAGGTCTCGGGATTTCAATCGTCCAAGAGAATGGTGAAGAGAAGGCGATGGCTTGGCTGAGGAATTGATGATGGAAGTGAAGTGGTAATGGCGGAGCTGAGGACCCAAATTTAACCTCACAGATGTTGATAGCTGCATGTCAACAAGCTTGAAAGAGAACGCCATGTTCCTTGTAATATCATGATCATGAGTCTATCATAATGTTCGTAAACTTTTTTTTCTAAGCCCAGCTAAAACTATCGTGAATTTTTCATCTCAGCGCCGAAAAAGAATCCCAGAACTATCTTTAACGCCTATAAGTTACAGGACTTGAACTTAATCGCTTCCATCACCCATTACAGCACTTCTAGCATCTTCGTACAGAGGTCTTGTGCCAGTCCATTTCTGGAACTGTTTATTATGTTAGCGATACTATGGATCTGAGTTAGTAGGGGGTCATATTATTTACCTGGTACCAGCCTTGAGCACTCAGCACCTCTAAGCCAGGAATCGTGACCCAACCAGCATCCATTGCCATCTTCATAAGAGCAGTTTGAGCTGGCTTGTACGCCATCTCCAGCAGGGTTCTCTGCTGTGTTGTATCCGCCTTTGGATGTCGTAGAATAGAAGCCAGAACTTCACGCATGTTCTGCTCGATCGGCTTATCGGCTGGTATAGTTCCAATAGCCACACGAGGAACGTCAGTGATAGCATCTGCCTCTGAAACCTGTGTAAGGGGTATGATATTAAACTCTGCTGGGAATGAAGATATCATTGTCGCAAGCTTCGAGGGCGTGCGTGAGACGATGTAAATTGGACTGTGTGCGAGAGATTGGAGAGCGTAAATTGCTGCTCGTGCAGTACCACCAGCGCCGATGACCAACGCACTTCCTGGAGGACCTGAAGCCATGGTTGTGTAAGAAGCGGAGATCAAAGAGTGCGTCATCCCGAGCCAGTCTGTATTCTCACCAACCAATCGAGTGTTGCCAGATTCGTCTACTGTTGGAACAATAGTGTTTACTGCCCCGATGAGCTTTGCTGCTTCGGTAACATCATCAAGCAGAGGAATGATGTCAAGCTTGAGCGGAATGGTGACCGAGGCCCCTCCGAACTCTGGAGCACGAATGATTTCCTCCACATCTGTAGCTTTATCTGTCTCGAAACGAGAGTACTCGTGTGGAAGACCTGCTTGTCTGAACAAGGCATTGTGCAAAGCTGGCGATCTTGAGGCAGAGATTGGTGTACCGAAGAGGTAGAAGGCTTTTGGCTCAATTTCACCTATCAAAGATAGACCTTGACGTATCTCAACCGCAGATAGCTGACCCGGCGCAGCTTTGAAAGGTAGAACGGGATGCGAAACAGGGGTCATGAATCCATTCAGTATCCGGCTGAGCTTTCCCTTAGCACCCATATTGATGGCAATCATTGGAGTATCGTGTGCCTTTGCAACGGTTGCTCTGAAATTTGCGAGGGCAAAATTGTCTTCCATGCTCATTGCAGACCCAACGAGCTTGATAATATCTCCAAATTGAAGTGCTCTGTTGTAGTATTGAACCCAACCACCATTCTTCCACGATAATTGTCCTTTAGGATCGTGATGTGATGCAATGATTTTCGAGAACCCTTTAGCATCAGTAACGTTATGTAAAAGCTCGTCTGAAAATGCGATCTCAAGGTCGATATATTCCATACCCATTCGTACAGCAGCTTTGTAAAGCTTGAGTGCTTCCTCGGGTTGATTGTCTGGGAAACGCCCACCTTGGCTGACGGTACGTACGGTGAATATTAAGGGAAGCGCGACAATAGATCTGAGGTGGGCAATTTGGATGCTTAGGAAGTCGATTCCCGGTATCCCGTTCTTCGAATTGGGATCCTCAAGCAAGTCAACCCGGATCTCGACAGCATCTGAACCGACCGCAACGATAGGAAGAATATCCGCAGCTGAAGATATATCAGGAAGAGTGAGTGATACGAAAAAAGAGTGCTTCTTGTATCGAATCTCCTCAAAATGCGTACTTTCGCCGGAGATCAAAGACAAAAAGCGTGCGAAATCTTCTCTTGCAATAGACAAAGCTCCAGTCTCTCCGCTCTTGCTGTGATACTGGAAGTTGCTGCATTCTTGAAACCAGGGCTTTCGGCGGAGATAGACTCCCATCATATCTTCAACATACGCAGGTCTAGTCTTATCAATCTGGAGATATCCCATGACTTGTTCTGTGTCTCGATGTACGAGAAGCACGATGCCTCCCGTTTTGTGGTAGTTTGAGAGCAGATGGCGAGCTTCTGCTATCTCTACTATGCCACCGCCGCACGCGAAGACATAACCTTTTGGCTTTTCTTTGATCATCCTCTTGAGAAGATTGAGCTCTGCTTCTCTGAAACCTTCCCACCCCTTCGCCTTGATCAACTCTGGTATTGTCATGCCAACTGTCTTCTCGAGCTCGACATCCAAGTCGATGTGAGGTCTATTCAGGATTCTGGCTGCCCAACCGCCAGCTGTGGTCTTTCCAGCTCCTCGCATGCCAATAATAAACATGGACTTATCGTCTAATGCTGTCGAGGAAGAAGTCTTGCCATGGTGGGTCTTAACTTCTTTGCCGGAAAGACCAACCTGGAAGGATAGGGACAGTACATCCCACCACCCTGGCCAAGTCTTCCCAACACATTCCCGCTCCATGATTAGAGTAGGCTTCGGCACTGCGACTGATAAAACGCTGAAACTCATCGCGACACGATGGTCGTCATAGCAATAGACGCCATTCTTAGGCTCCTCTAAGGTTGTGATTGGCTTTCCGTCAACCTCGATGCCATCTTCAAGCTCTCGGCATACAACGCCAAACTTGGCAAGTTGATCTTTCATGGCTGCTATGCGGTTGCACTCCTTGACACGCTGATTTGCAATTCCTCTAATTCGTGTGGTGCCCTTAGCCGTAGCTGCAAGAACAGAAGCGGTCAAGAACGCATCAGTCATAGGCTCCATGTCGACCTCTTTGATGGCTTTCAACTGGCCTATTGCTGGCCCCGTCACAGTGGTCGAGTTGTCTGTTTGAACAACCGTGCACCCCATAGGTCGTAGTACCTCAATAGCGAATCTAGCATCGCCTTGCAAGGACTTGGATCCTATATTTGGAATAGTACAAGTGGTTCCAGAAATAGCAGCAACAGCAAGAGGATAAGTTGCCGAACTAGCATCACTCTCCACAACATATTCTGCTGGGTTCTTGTAAACGCCTTGTGGAATGTGATAGGTATGTTCTTCCGTCTGAGATCGCTTGACATGGATTCCGAAGGACGCCATCATAGCTGTTGTCATGTCGATGTATGGTTGAGAAATTGGCTTGCCACCAACAAGGCGTAAAGTCACAGGATTTTTGGCATATGGGGCGCACATGAGAATGGATGAAACGTACTGAGAAGAGACAGTAGCTGCGAGCTCAATCTCACCGCCCTCAAATCCACCGGAAGCAGTTACGTCCAGCGGAAGGCTGTGTTCCTTCTCTAGGTATTTGATACTAACACCATTGGCCCGTAGGGAGTCAACTAATGGCCCGATCGGCCGCACCTTCATACGTGCATTTCCGGTCAAGACCGTAGAGGAAGCAGTTGAAGGCTTGCAAAGAGAAACGACAGTGGTCAAAAATCTTGATGCAGTTCCGGCATTCCCGATATAGATTTCCGTTGGGCTGGCATGAAGGTCCCCTCCCTTCCCTTGCACTAGCAGAACCTCACCCGCGTCTTCCCAAGCATAGGTAGCTCCTCCAAGCTTTGCAATTGCAGTAAGCATAAACTCGGTGTCATCCGAATGTAGCAAGTTCTTGATACGGCAGGGACCAGTACCAAGTGCTGCCAGAACAAGAGCGCGATTAGAGACACTCTTGGATCCAGGTGGAATAACCTCATTTTTCAGAGATCTGGGAACACCGGGTTCAACCACTATCGCATCAGAAAGTACGACTCTAATTACGCGATCTTCAACAACAGTGGCTTTCTTCTCGTAGGTTTTCCCAATTGCAGAAAGGAGAACAATCTTCTTCTTCTGTCCATCATTTTTCTTGTCAACGCCCATCTTTTGTAGGAGAACGTCAACGGGGCATGCCTTCCCAGCTGTGAGCTTCTGAACTCGCTTGTCCGCCAGTGAGGTTGGAAGGCCATAGCTGGCGATGCACTTCACGAGACGTGCCACCGCTCCCGGTTTAAGTACTCCCAAATGACGTGCTAACTCTGCTTCCTTGACCATTCCAATTGCCACTGCCTCTCCATGTAGAATCTGGGGAGTCAAGATTGCCTCATATGCATGGCCAATAGAGTGGCCAAAGTTGAGAAGGTTTCTTAAACCGCCCTCACGCTCATCTGCGGAGACGACCCCGGCCTTAATTCGAGCTGATCCAAGGACAATTCGCTTCAGAATATCTCGTATGGGGTCGAGTCTGACAGTCTTGTCAGAGGGCTTAGCTCGGATTGTAGTCATAAGGAGGTCCGCATTGTCTTCTAGTGCCGAGAATTCCACTTCGTCCCAAATCGCTGCTGTCTTCACAACTTCGGCCATTCCATTTATGAATTCGCGGGTCGGCAATGTTTCCAGGAATCTCAAATCAATGTAAATTCTTTGGGGTTGCCAGAATGCCCCAATAAGGTTCTTGCCCATTGGTGTATCAATAGCAGTTTTTCCTCCGATAGACGAATCAACCATTGATAGCAAAGTTGTCGGAACCTGGACAAAACGAACACCTCTCATGAAAGTTGCTGCCACATATCCAATCATGTCCCCAATGACTCCTCCCCCGAGCGCAATTATGACTGTATCCCGAGTACATTGCTGCGACAGCATCCAATCCTCAATTTCCGCCTTTGTTTCTCGGCCTTTCGAATGTTCGCCCGGAGGGATTTGGTAGGTAAGTAGTCGTGGATGGGCATCGGATTGTTGTGCTAGAGCTTCGAATGCTGACTGAAAGGCGGGCACATAGAGCGGTGCAATATTCGTATCCGTGATGAGAACATACGTCGAAGATACAAGGTTGGTAAGCAGGTCTCCTGCGACGAAATTCCGCCAGATGTCGAAGTCAACAACTATGTCCTCCTTGCCCAAGATGGCAATGCGTGTTGGTTTGTGAGGCATTGAGGATCCCATGGTGGCTGAGGGCTATGTATGTATGGTGGCAGAGCTTCTGGACATTGGCACAAAAGGTTCTGTGCTATGGATAAGAGAAATTGTATGTCAATTGAGCAAAGTAAGCTTTGTGAGAGGGAAGCTGATGGACGGTGAGTCAGGAAAAGAATGTTTTTTGCCGCGCCCGACCGCCCTAGTCCCTGCCAACGGCTCCACATTCAGTCCATCTACCCCCACCTCCACCCCCACAAACACAACTCTACGAAACAAAAACGTCTGATAAATAAGTGAAACAATGCACGTGTGTAGGCATCTGGCAATGTACCTTGACACAGGATGTGGAAGAACATATATTTGTAATATCATTCGGTTACTGCTTTCCGCGTTGGGTCTCAAATTTCCATGTCTCCGAAGTTTGGAGCATCAAAATCAGTGGTTCTTTCCTCAGTTAATTGGCATGTCTGTATCCTCACAATTTCTAAGTCGCATATTGTTTTCTAAGCTTGAATTGTGTTTTCGAGGGCCTTGTCTTGCCTAACGTAATTGTGTTGTTTGCCCTTCGTTCGTCCGATCCATCTCAATGTTAGATGTCTATTTCCGAGCTCAAGCAGGCTTGAAATAGAATATTCTGTTTAGTCACACTTCATTTAGCACAATATGTCTCCCTTACTCTAGATGGAAGGTCGGCTTCTTAGATTGTTCTAAAGGCTTGAGCGAGAAAATTACTTGGCTTTTCTAGAGACATTTGTACGAGGGGCGGTGGCTGGATAAGAAGATATAAACTTGCTACCAGAACCTTGGTCGGACAATTTGCCATCTCACCCCTGGCGATGCAAACAGTTCCGTTACCTTGGCCTCTCTTAACAGCTTCCCTTCTCAGAGCTCTACCGTTCGAATCTCTCGGCGGCACTTGGCTCCTCCTTATCTGAACATAGACCCCTCATTCGCTTATGGCTGGGCATCGGTTTGATTGGTCGCCAAGACAATGACCTGCAGCTTCATGCCTATCATTCATCTAAGAATTGGAAGCTGTTGATGAATTTTTGGTCACTTGGGCAGCTCCGGCTGTAGATTTCGTTCCTGGAAGTATTGTGCGGGTATAGATCTTGTAGACTTGATAAAGCCGCTTTACGCCATACTCTTGTCTCCTTACTAAACAATTCTAGCACGCCATGGCGAATGAGAGGCCACTGGAGGCAGGTAATAAAGGTGTATAAATGCAACATTGATCTCCCTCTCCCTGCCTCTGTGGCAAGGTAGATTTTGATCGCTGAGCTCTCTTTTGTTTGCGCCTCCCCAAGTCCTGGTCAATTGGCTTCTCCAATTTATTCACCATGAAGTCAATATTTCTCTCAGCTGCATTGGCTGCCATTGCAGCTGTTGTTTCTGCAGCGGATCTTCCTCTCGTCCAGTCCGTGAGTGTTTTGTAATGAAGAATAGTCCAGTAGGTGCCATTTCTCACAAAATATAGAACCAACTTCGAAGGGTACTCCTCCGTTCAGAACTCCTAGCCAAAGCCCGGACGCTCGAAGGCTTCGCATATGCAACACCAGAACGAAACAGACAAATCTTCACTCCAGGTCACAAGGCGACTTACGAATGGATATACAACTCCATAAAAGAACTTGGCGATTACTATACCGTCGAGTATAATGAATTCTTAGCTCAATCTGCCACCGGCAAATTGACAGTAGATGGTGCAGCAGTTGCCGCAGATCCAATGACTTTCACTCCCAGCGGAACCCCTTCCGGCGCAATTGTAGCTGTTGCGAATATTGGTTGTGACGCTGTGAGTTCATCTCTAAAATTTGTCCAGCTCTAAACTGACAGCTGTGTGTAGGCCGACTACCCAGATCTCACAGGAAAGGTTGCCTTGGTATTGCGAGGCACTTGTCCTTTCGCACAAAAGGCAAAGCTTGCAGGGCAGGCAGGCGCAGTTGGTACAATCATCTATAACAATGTTGCCGGAAGCCTTCAAGGAACTCTTGGTGCAGAAGACCCAGACTTTGTCCCAACTGTGGGCATCAGTCAAGCAGATGGCCAGTTGCTGGTTGAGAGCATCAAAACTGCCACCAAGACAGCCGCGCTCGATGTTTTAGTTACTCAACTCCCCACGTAGGTTACCTTTTGAAGGACGTTCGTCTCATCTCGCTAAGTCAAGCAGGTACAATGTCATTGCGCAAACCAAAGGAGGCGACCAGAACAATGTTCTCCTCGCAGGAGCACATACAGACTCCGTCAAAGCTGGTAGGCCAATTTGCTCCTTTTCTTGTGTGCTGTAGCCGGATATGCTAACCTTGAGCATAGGACCCGGAATCAACGACAATGGATCTGGCACAATTGCCCTCCTCGAGATTGCCAAGCAACTTACAAAGTTCAGCACCAAAAACGCTATTCGATTTGGTTGGTGGTCCGCGGAAGAAGTTGGTCTTGTTGGCTCCACCAAGTACGTGGAAGGGCTGTCCCCAGAAGAGCTCGCCAAGATCACGCTCTACCTCAATTTCGATATGCTAGCATCTCCCAACTTTGTGTATGCCATCTATGACGGCGATGGATCTGCTTTCAACATTTCCGGACCTCCAGGCTCTGCCGCAGCAGAGAAGCTTTTCCAAGATTACTTCACCAAAGATGCCGGCCTGCCATATGTCCCAACAGCATTCAACTCTCGATCCGATTATGCTGCCTTCGCTGCTGCTGGTGTACCTGTCGGAGGTCTCTTCACTGGCGCTGAAGTCGCAAAGACTGCTGAGGAAGCCAAGCTATTCGGCGGACAGGCCGGCGTCGCATACGATGTCAATTATCATGCTGCTGGGGATAACGTCGCGAATTTGAATGTCGGCGCTTGGATACAGAACACCAAGGCCGTGGCTCATGCCGTTGCGACTTATGGTATTAGCTTTGAGTCTCTTGGTATTGGGAAACGAGAGGAAAGAGATGCTATGGTTCAGAAGAGATCTGAATGGAAGCAGGAGCTACCCCGCGATGAAGACCACGAGTCACACCACATTGGAGGAGGTTGCAGTCATAATGCTGTGTCGATTTAATTCGAGGAGAGAGGAGTTGAAAATGTCTGGCAAGCGGGGATAGACATCGATTAGTAAATTATGAAGTAGAATAAAATAACATAGTACAAAAGAATTAAAATGTTGCAGCTCCAACGAAGTCGTCTTCTCTTGTGAAGGGTCCAATATTCGATTCCAAGTTGTGCTTGAGTTGAGGAAAGAAGATGATGCAGCTCAGAATTCAGAACTTGTTCAACAGAGGTCCATGCACAGGGTCCTTGCACTTTGAAGAGTTCACCAGAGGACTGCGCCATCACTTCTAGACCATCACCATCATTTAACCGCCATCATCTATTACCTCGCAGCTACACGATTTCTACCTGAGCATCTTCATAAACATGCTGCAGAACGTTACGGAATTTTCCTCGCGACGTATTGCTGCTCGCCACGTCTCGGTGCTTTCAGCTGAACGTGCTCTGGGACTTCTAGTTGGAGAAGTATCATGCCTTGTCAAGTGATCTCAAGAAGGCAAAGTCACCGAGCTACGTGTTGGAAATTCCCCTGTACTCTCTGCGGCCATGCTAGAACTGTTTGATTTGTTTGATTCTTTGCTGTTGGTCTAATTTTATATGCCCGGCCGATTAGCAAAGCCAATACGCCTCCCCCATAATCGTGGACAATGAACAAGGCCTCAAACCACGGCGTCCCGAAGACGACTAGATTGTCCTCTTCTGTATTTTGAATTGCTCCTAGACAATTGACGCCCTCGTCAAAGTCGATATAGACCATGTTTTTTGCTTTTATCGAAAATCTGGTGTTGCCAACGCCGAAAGTAAATGTCGGTAGAGTGGACGAGCAAGGGAAGGCCCAGAAGCCATTGTTCTGTTGTCTTGAACCCTTTACCTGTGCGTAATAGGCCTTGGCGATAGAAAGAGGCATCAGAACCAGATTAGTTCCAGAATCAGTAAGAACTTGCAAGTTGGTATTGTTCCATTGTCGGTTTCCAAAAGAGAAACCAGTCCAATTGAACATCCAATAGCCGGATCCCGGCCAAGACGCAAGCGTTGCGACGGGTGTATATACTATGTTTCCAATATACTTAGTTTGGTCTATGTATCCGAAATCAAATGTCCCAGTACCATTCCTAACCAAGGTTGATGTGAAGAGCGGCGCTTTCTAAGTCAGTACCTTTCTGCAGGCTGATGAGGAAAACTTACATGCCAAGCTTGGGACAATGAAATTGAACCAAGTCTGTTGTGGAAGTGGTGATTCGGAGTCGTTCACCCACATGTTCAATCCGAACATGCCGTCTATCCCTGTCAAGAGCGGAAGACTGGTCCCTCCAACGTTTTGCGCACATTCCACGGGATTTCCTTCCACAGTAAACTTGCCACCAGGCGCATCTATCGTTACGGTGTCTTGATAAACCAAGCCGTAAGAGGTACCTGAAGCATATGCGGCGTAGTAAGACTGGCCCTGCCAAAAGTACGATGATGATGAATTAGTTCCCCAGTATATATTGCGTCCTGTGGTCAATGTTTGCGGCATCAGCCACGACCAAACCCAGAAATCACCAGAACCAGTGTCAAACATAAGATTCATTTTCTGTACCGGTGTCCCTATCTTTACTTCGAATACATATCTGTCAAGGTTGTATCAACAAAATGTTCCGTGGTTCCTTTTAGAATTTATAGGAGACTTACAACCCGTTCGTATTAACGGCAGTGTGTCCATTCACTCGCTCATGGATTGGAAAAGTCCCATTTTCCAATGCTGCTTGCTTTTCTTCCTTGACAGCAGTTTTGAGCTCTTTTGGCATCGGTATTTTGTGCTTCAGAAACGGGGCCGCGTATATGGTAGTCGTTGATATTCTCCTAGGCTTCCAATTCGGATTTATCTTTTGGGTCATCGAGAACGTTTTCTTTCCTTGATTGCCATCTTGCACCAGCTTCCGGGTTGGCGTCGGAGTTTCCTGCGTCCAAGCAAGAAGGAAGACATTGAGAAAATAAAACCAGAATGCAACTACATGGATAGCTCCAGGCATGATGCAAACCGAATGCCTGTTGAAACGTTGGATTTCTTACTTGGGTCTTCCCCGCAGGCAGGTAAGATCCAGATTGACGAAGACCTGAAAATGTCGAAGTGTCTAATGGAAGACCCAAGGCTTCCAGACGTGTCGTCTGTTATCGATTGCTGGGCGTCAACGCCGTGGATATCGATTGCAAGCCTATACCGAATTATTATGGAAACAATGATTATCTTCACCAGGGTCCTCACAACTGATGGCGAAATCGAAAAGATGGAGAAAGTCTAGTCTATGGCCATTTGGACGAGGTTCTGGATCATGAATTAATTAAGCACAATTAAAGATGTTGCGGACTTACTTCAGACTTTATCCACAACCGTAACGAAACAATTATGGAAATTCAGCCCACCGGGTCCTTGGCGACGGTTTTCTACAATATCGAACGGCACCAGAAGCCTCATTGTTGGGCTTACTTTATTGATGTTGGTTGATGTGAGGCAAGGCGGGGCACAGCTTGATATTGATATACGGAGGCACCAACATGGTTACAAGTCCGGAAGATGGTATCCTTCCGCAAAAAGACGTGTTCATTTCTGGAAAATCGGACGCCAACTAATTTCTACAGCCTGTGAGATATAATTCTCTGGTGGCGGTTTCGGCTGCTACTATCAGCCAGAGTCATCAACTCGTATCTAATATGTACGGTATTTAGGCAAGGTTGAATGCACAGTGGCAGGGTATCTCCTTTAGGCGAGGTAAACCAAGTGGTGGCAACCTCAGACAATAATTTACTTCTTACAAAACCGCAATTGTTAAAGGCACTTACAATTCTATTTGCACTATATAAAGCTTCGATACTTTCGTTAATGGCGCCTTCGTATAGAAATTTCATTGCGCACTGCTACGTTCTGTGCCGCCAGGCGGCTTCATGCAAGTCGACGTGAATTTCAATATATCGAAGAATCACCAGCAGAATGTTTGCAGATCAAAGTATAGTTTTCAGAACAGAACATGACCCTTTCATATATTGTTTATGACCTGAAACATACGTCATCAATCAAAATATGGAAGGTTGGTATTCAAGTGAAGAATCCTCGGACAAGGATGTTGCACGTGATGCCGGTAAATACCCAATTCAACTTTTTGCCATTCCTCACCGTCTGCACATTTCTTTCCTCTCAATTTCTAGCTCCGCTCTTGTCTAAACTTCCATTTCGGTTCAGGAGCGTTACGCGTGTTAAAATTAACCTCCGAGGTCACAGTATTGCTTTGTAACGTTCATGATGGACAGCAGAGGATCGAACAAATTCCCATGCATGCCACCCTCCATTCTATTTGTTGTCTGCGCGATCGTGCGAATCGCACGCGTTGACCTTTGGTCCGTGGTGCAGATGGATGACTTTTTAACTTTCATCCTTCACAGTGCGTTGCAGCGTTGTACTTTGTGGGTTGCCCCTCCTTGTGTTAGATCAAACTAGAAAACTCGATGCTGTCTTCGACGCATGAATCAACTCGACGTTTCGATTTTGCGATTTCCTGGCCAGACGGTAAGTTACAATTCAATTTCCATTCATTATTCATTCGAGCAGGGAGATAAGCAATGATTGATGATGGGACTACAAGTATTTCTACTTCTTCATGTCATCTCCAATGAATGTGTTTGCGACGGTGCACCCGTATTCGGAAACAACAAGAAAGCAACGCAATGACGAAAGCCGCAAGCTAGAAATGCACATGTGAGCCGCCAACCAGCCGCCCAGCAGTACTGAGAGCGACCAAGTGATGGATAATTTAGTCCTCAAGCTCACAACATCCGCCCTAAATATATCTCCTGAAGGAGAGAAGAGAGCACAATGACTCTTCCATCCAATGTAGCGAAGTTTTTGGTGATACATATTATCTTCACCAGCCTAACGATATCTGCTGTTGCCATCAGACTTTATGCAAGGCTTGGAATATTGAAGTATGGAGGTCGAGATAATCTTATGATAACAGTCTCTATGGTATGCAGCGCTTCGAGAATACTACTTGGCCTATTTCTGGAAACTTTCATGCCCAAATACTCACAATTCGATACAGCTATTCTCGATTGCATACCAGACTTTTTCGATCCCAAGGTCATGTTTCGTGGAATTAGAGCGAGTAGCCTGAGTCAAGAAGCTTGGCCACAATATTAGCTACCGATGCTCGATTCTCTATCACCCATTGCTGACTACTAAACTTGCTGGTGGAAGTATCAAAAGAAGGTTATCTTGATGTAGATGGTTAAATATACCCGATTGGAACTGAATCATGGACATTTCGAACCTCTGCTCAAGCGCGCGCAAGCCTATCTTTTTCTTCTTTTACGACTGGCTCCATCGCATCCGAAGCTCGGTAACACAAACCTCGAAAGTACCAACCTGATCCCATAGGATTATTTTGAGTTTCTTCCCGTATCTCATCGATCAGAAAAACACGCGCTTCGAGGTCAAAGTCTTGCGATACTTTTAACGGTGTCTTGGTATTCTAGCGATCTCAACCAAACGGATTTTGTATTCTAGAATTCATCTGACATCTGTCATTTGTCTGAACTTTTTCTTCGATCTTGAGCGCGGCATGCGTGCCACATCAAAGCTAGCTATGCTTACAGTAGACAAAAATACCGCTAACCTTACACATCTCCAAGTCATCCTCAACCTTACTAAAAAGCAGGCAAAAAGAGGAAAAGGACCAAACGGGAACAGCGCTCAAACTAGCAAAGGTATTCTTGATTCGTATCCCACTGCAACGCGTTATCTGTTATTCAAAACAATTTACAGTTGAACATCAGGTTCGCGTTCTTAGGTCACCACGAGCCATGATGCGCGGCATCGGCTGGATATCCGCAAGTAGCCTACATAGAATCGAGTCTGGGTTCACACATGAGTTTTTGGCTTCCCCGTGAAATGAAAATGCCAAGGGGATCGCCAAAAGCCTCATACTTGTCTGTTACTCACATATAAAGGTTCAAAGGGGCCTGCGACCCGGGTTTTCTTTCCTGGTTTTTCTGGGATGCTGAGTTACTTGAGCATCAAGAGTACGGGTGCAAACGATGACACAAAGCCTCTCTTCTGGCGCAATTAAGTCAATAACAATTGACAGTATATTCACATCGTCAGCTACCTTCTTTGTCAGAATAAGGTTCATTGCACACTGGGGAAATCTCAAGCAAGGAGGTCACGATGATGTTGCAATTTTTGTTGCGATGGTGGGTTCTCCCATCAGTGAATGGTTTTCATTGACATAAATAAGAGTACCCCAGGTGTAACACCACTAACATAGAGGCAGCTTATGGCTTTCACTCTTTTTGCTATGGATATAGCTCGTAAGTTTACAGTCCCAGAAGTTGATGGCCTCTGCTATTGAAACAACAGCAATCTGGTTAGGCTTGGGCTATCATGCTGCCGACTTGAATCATGATGAAATCAAGCAGGTTTTAAAGGTACGCAGCTCACACATGGACTTCTTGAATCTTTCATTAATGGGCCTACAAGTATCTATTCACCGCAATTCTCCCCTACACAATAATCTTGACCTTCACCAAAATCTCCCTCTTGTTTCGCTACAAGAGACTCTTCCCAGGAAGGTATACACGTATGGCGATATGGTGTACATTAGTGCTCGTGATCGTATATGGGATCCAGTCTATTTTCGTTAGAGACTTTGCTTGCTCTCCGCTCTCAGATTTCTGGAATCTGAAGACTACCAGTGCAAATCACTGTACTGGCCACGGAACACTTTAGTTCTTCAACGCGGAGTTCAACATCCTTACCGATATCATGATCATTGCAATTCCGATACCAGTCATTTCATCGCTACGCCTATCACTCTCGCTCGATCCCACATGTGAGTCGCCAACGTGCGAATCAAAGCCGTTGGCAACCGTATTGCTAACAGTATAATAGATGATATAGCTAATGTTAGCATCTGGTCGGCTATTGAAGTAAACATGCATAATCTGCTCCTCATTCCCAACCATTCAACCCGTTCTGTCCCGCCTATCCCCGAAGTTCTTCGTAGTCAACTCAAACACATACGAAGCATCCATCCCTCCTCCAGTCAAGCTGTGGCGACTCGAAGACAATCTCCAGACAAGTCATATTATAGTTGTTGGGGCTGTGCGACCGCAATTTCGAAGCAGAGATAACTCTGTTGTGAATTTGGACGAGGAAAGTGGCAGAGGGAAAATATTCGTTACCACAAGTGTTGATCAGGATCTAGAGAGAGCTAGACTGAGTAGAAATGTTGGGAGCGAGAATACTTTGATACCCGTGAGGAGTTGATTTTTGGTGGAATTCTTTTCAACTCATTGAAAGTAGAACATCGGCAGGATGAAGGGAATATGCTTAATGCATTGAAATTAACAATGGCCGGTAGTACAATACGGCAAGACTCCCTCTTTGGTCACTTTAGAATGAAAGAGAAATAGAAACAGGGGTTCTCTGCATTTAGCACTAAGTGATAAAATAAATTCATTGCATTTTTAAACAATAAGTTGAATTCAAACTAGTGAAAGAAGCAGGGTCACTTATAATTTCCCATGCAGTGTTTCATGATCTTGGTCTCGAGTGAGTGCTCTGGTGAGGGTGGATAACCTGCTTTGTTTCATGGTGGGGGACGACATACATAAGTGATTCTCCTACAATCGGGCCGAGACCCAGCTTCATATATAATGTAAAATAAGCAGACCCGCTTCAACAAACAACCAGCGTTTGTGGTTTAGTGGTAAAATCCATCGTTGCCATAAAGCATTTCCAATGCAAGATCTGAGACTCGACCACTAGGCAGTTAGGATCGCAGCTTCGATGGGCCCCGGGTTCGATTCCCGGCGAACGCATATATACAAGACATTCATTTCTTTTTGCAATTTTTGAAGCTGGCGATGTTGAAGTAATTTTATATATAATTCTTCTGAATGTGGTTATGTTGAAGTTGAAGTTGAAGTTTTTGGCATATTGAGCTAAGCGAGAAAATTTGATAGCGGGGCCGCACTCCTCACTTCAAAGTGGATACAAGGCCCGAGAAATACTTTAGAGAGCTTTAAAATGTTCTGGAGGCTGTCTAAAGCAGTTGCAATTATTTCCCCCAATTTTTGTAGGGTTATATATTTGCATCCATTTCGCTCAGGTATGCTTCGCCGATATAGACAATAGTCACAACACTTCCAATATTCAAAACCTCATCGATTCCGGAAAGACATCTAATTGAAGATAGCGTATGCTCAGATTTTCTGTCTTCAGTACTTCATCAGAATGGGTGCATTGAATTCTTCGTAGCGCAAAGATTTTGCTAATTTCGAAAGTGGCTTCACCTCTCGATTTCATCTTCGACTCAAAAGCCAAACCGCCAAGTTTTGAGACGGCAATGCACTTAATTGAGCACATAACTTCATGTCCGAGGTACAAAAACCCCTTCTCGTTGCATATTTCTCGAAGTCATCAGCTTAGCGCCCTCGGCGTTAAATTACTTCAAAACTCTCTCCCAAAAGGGTATATCACGTGACGACTCCACTACATTTGCAACTATCAATGCAGAGAGCCTCTCAGAGGCTAGATTTCTTCGTTATTGAGGTTATCAAGATGTTTTCAAATGAAACGCTGCACACTGTGATACAGACTCGGGTCTGCTGATTTATTCTACGACCGATTAAGAAGATAGCTTGTGTGAGCTGTGTTACCTCTTAGACTTTGCACGACCGCTCCGAAGTCGTGGAATAATTCTCGAAGCTCATGTGTGATACGCCCAGTACAGATCCTACTTGAGGAGTTTGTATGCGGTTCACGTTTTTTGTTTAAAATCGTACTTTCAAGCTCGACCTCATTTCCTCACGAATGTCAATGATTCAATTTTCTTTCAACCCAAATTTAAATTATCCCTGCTCAACTTACTTTGCATTCCAAAGCTTGCACAATTTGTGTTTGTCCCTTGCAGAAGAGCACAGCATGAAACTTCTAATTCTATGGCACGTCTATGTCGGTACTGAATCAGGAAAGAATTTCCCGTTCTGGCTTGACATATCAATCTCGTATCTCCCCGCAATTGCTGAGTGCGAACGTGGCACAACTTCACAAGGTAGCCACAACGGTCGCGTGCCACTTTTCTCTGCCTTACATGCAGCCTTCCGAAGACACGTGAATGTGTGATGTAGAAAGCCGGCCTATTGAGGTTCGCTCCTCGATCGGCCAATTAAAATATCTTGGCCGATAGTTGTAGCCATACGCAACTTAAATACAATTTAGATATGTTTGCTCCTGGTAAATACAATGCAACATTATCTCGTTTGCTCTTAGAGTAGTACTTTGTATCAATTTTCCATTCACCGCAAATTCCCGTTGAATCTTGAGAAGTAACTTTTGAGAGGAGACGCCATGAGAGAGAAGTTTTGTTCCTCCTACAACTCTGTTTCTAAAGTCACCTCTAGCTGGACATTTTCAAGGGAACTCCGATTCATAATCAACTGCCTCTTTTCAAACCTTCCACAACCACACTATCGTCCCATCCTTTAGACCACAATGTATTTTGCCACAGCCGCCTTTTTACAAATGCTTCCTACGTTGATCTTAGCAGGAGGGTGGTACGACACTTGCACCAAGCAGTTGATCAATTTCAGTAACGATTGGATTCACTATGCCTACATCGATGCTTCCTGTACTACCGCCGGTGGGTCACAAACTACTGTATCTTTCTATGTGGAGTGCATCGTGAATTTCGATGGCCATTTATATGTAAGTCTATTTCATAGCACATATCCACATAAAAAAGTCCATAGCTGATGTATAATCATAGTGGCAAAAGTCTTGAGCAGATAATGATTCCTTACACATTTAAGAAAGTAAATAAAAGAATATGGTAGAGCTGATATTTCTTAGTGGCGACTTTATGCCAAGTTGCCATGATTGTAAACAGAGCGGGTCGGTTGTGACTTGTAATTGTCTTGATGCTGAACAGAATTATAGAGAGGTTTTAATCGATACAAGTGAGCGTTGTTAACCCCATGCCTAAGAGTGAAGCACTGATGCACATTATCACAGCCGAGGGGATCTCTAATCAAAATAGGGTATTAGCATGCGATGTGAGTTCATCTACTGGGAAGGTCTTCTTAAGTAGTTTACTGACTACGGTTTCTAGTAATACAAGGATGGTATTGAATATACTTTTTTCGTTGAAGGTGGCAATGAACCATCGAGTGATATTTGCTCTACAAGGTTCCGTTGCGTTTGAAGGCAAATATCCTAGTGCAAGATTACGGAGTTCTCCATACTTATGACTTTTGAACCCCCCTCCCCAACATGTTCAGCACATCATAAACCTGCAATATTCCTCAGAATCATCTCAACCAAATTCCTTTTGACTCATTTCACTTCTCTTTGGCACTTGCACTTCAAAAATGCGTCTCATCCCAACCGTCTTCTTGACTTCGATGTCCACCATTGCCCTTGCGGGGAACTTCTACCAAACTTGCGACTACGTGTCCGAGGTCAATCTATCGAATGTCTTTTTTGTGTTAATTGCCAAATATAAAGATGTCAATGGGAATTCTAATGATGCTTCCATTGACCTGAATGCTCTTGTTGCTAATATTCATGGGTTGGGGGTAAGCCTTATCTGCCAACATGAATCGTGCAGATTAACAATCAAGACTGACGTGTGGATTATAGGGGCAGAGAGAGTAAGTGCATTCGAGTTGAAATAATCAATGGATAACGAATCAACTGATGGGGTGCTGATAAGTTTTAGTGGAAATTTCATAGCTCGTTGTTTCGCCCCCGCCCGTGAAGTCAGAGAGAACTATCTCGCATGTTGCTGTGCTGGTTCAGGATATAGTTCGGTTGATCTCAGTATGTGATCCTGTGATTTTTGTAATTTTGGCGAGAGATAGCTAATGAAGGTAACACAGATGAGAGAATTTAAAACCAAAATGGGGTGTTAGCGTACGATGTGAGTCCCCTGTTGAAGTGTCCAAAACCATCTTTGGCAGTTTTCACTGACCGCCAGATCCAGTAACACGACACAACATGCAAGTCGTAACCGTTTTGTGTTGCCCTTACGAGCCGATTCTCCTTCTTATTTTAGAGGTCGCATAACGTCGATCGGCATCTTCCCTGCAAGATTCCGTGTGAGATGCAAGAAGGAATTCAGGTGGTAGGATATTTGCTCCGTAAGCTTGTACTTATGATAATATACCTGTCCATCGTATGATCTGCGAGCATAAAGAATCTTCTCTGCACATCAAGAACGCCTTCTGAACACAAAATAAAGTACTCTGCATATCAGTAATGAAGTTGTTCACATCAGCCCTCCTCCACCTCGCCCCTACCTTCGTACTAGCAGGAGGCTTCACCCGCTCTTGTTTCAATGCTGAAGTTTTCATCCCGTCGAACGTCAACTATGCCTCTGTAGATGCCAGCTGCTACACCGCCCATGGACAGATATTAATTACCGAAGTTGAACTGAATGATTGTATTGTCAATATATATGGCCGCTTAGAAGCAAGTATATAATTATTACTCTCAAACAGCTCATCATACTAACGGTCTTTGAATATAGTGGCGAAAGCAGTAAGTGATTAGATTCTTAATCAGGGGGAAAACGACGAAGAAGAAACCACTCTAACTGACATTTCTTAGTGGAAATTTCCTCTCTAGCTGCTATAACTGCCGTCACATTAGATTGACTCTCACTTGCACTTGTGATGGGAAGGAAGGGGAACGAACCTCAGAGGCTTCAATCAACTTGGGTGCGCATATTGCCAAGACCTATCAACTTATAGTAAGAAAGATGCTGATGCTCTTTCCTACAAACGATGGAATTACCAACCAAGACGGACATTTAGCGTGCGATGTAAGTTTCCTGTTCAATTCATCAAAAGTGTTATGGTATCTTACCTGACCGCCGGTTCCAGTGACACATTGAAGGCATACAAGCTAGTGGCTGCTCAAAGTAGGCACTTGAGGTGAAGTGTCTCTCTAATTGCAAGATTGGAGGGAAGATGCAGCATTACACGCTGAAAAATGGAGCCGGTATTTTGAAAGATTTTAATAAAAAATGTTACTCTTAAGCTCATATGCTGTTCAAGTCTCTTTCATCTAGGCACAAGAAACTTTTCAATCTTCTACAGTCTAGCTTCCTGCAACCCTTGGTTCTCAATTCTCCTTGCAACAAACTATTTCAACAATATATTTCCTCAGAACTGCCCTATTGTCTTTCATACATTCACTCGCCCTGGCAGGACGCTTCCCCGAAACCTGCGAAAGCCAGAGATCGGATTCTCCGGCAATCCCGTTTCCGCTCCAATGTTGACCAGCTGCTCGTCACTTGATGAGGGCATACAGTATACGAAAATCAATCTCAACGATGTCATCGCCAACCTCAATGGTATTTTGCGTGTAAGTTCCTCTAGAGTCTACCAGCAGACTTGATTACTGACATATTTCAATCATAGTGGCAAAACAAGTGAGTACATCCATATCAAGCGAAAACTTCAATCACAATCCAAGCTAGAGAGAGCTTTGGTGTTATGTATTAACACTTTAAAGTGGAAATTTCTTCTTTAGCTGCCATTCCTGCTGAATGTATGACCATGAGCGTAGATCTACACTCCTTTCGTGCCTCTGTGGTAATGGAAAGACTACTATTGACCTCAGTACATATCGCCTGGCCTGGTTAATTTTTGCTGTATATAGTACTGATATACATTAAAAGATGAGAGGCTTTCCATCAGGATGGATGGATATCGTTCGACGGCTAGATCAAAGTGAAAAGAGGTGGAGCTGGCGGGTAATAGAACAGATTGAAATAAACACTTCGCACTTCAGCACCGTCAAAATCGTTCTAAACCTCACAAAATAAATACAAGGCCTCAGCATTATTTCTCAATTATATTCCAGATAGTTCAATGCAAAAGAGCTAGTGAATAATTCAATAAATTGAAGTGTTCTGCAACTCGCCTGGGGAGCGCGCTCGCTTCCACGATCACCAAAGAACAACACGATGAATTCACCAGCAGCACACATTCCCGGTCCCACTCAGAACAACAAGCTTTCCTCTCACATTTTAGGGTTTAAACATAATGCAGGAAGTGGGTCATGGCTGAAACAATAGCGAGAGCAGCTTGGATTGTGAGACGAGCCTCGTGACCGATGAAATGCCGTGTGGCTTCAGCCCTTCTTCCATAATTTTGGCGGTGACTCTTTACCGAAATGTCGCAACTCTCAAGGCTGTTACAAACAATTGAGCGAGTGATTCAGCGAAAATGAATTGCTATATCTGTTGTACTCCGGTCCCAAGCCTATTTCGAATTCGTAAAGAGTCGCATTGAACAATTGATTTTTGCAGCCGTGTTGTATTTCTTTGTCTAGAAAGAAATTTCACCAACAGCGACACTTGAGTCTTCGAGAACATACTTTAAAAGCCACCTCACAACCAACCACAAACCTTATCCTAAATGGCACACCAAACCCACACCCTCCCCTGGACCCTCCTCGCAACCCACTTCCAACACAAACCTCCCAAACCTCACATCAAACCCTACAACGCCCAACACCACGACATCATCACACTCCAAAACCCCACCCAAACCCACGACATAACGTTCTTCGCTACCTCTCTCGCTTCCGCACTCTCATCCTTCTCTACGCCTCTTCGGCAAAAGTACCCTTCGAAAGAACACTACAAAACCATTGCGTCGAAATGGACAACCACCTCCCACACATCGCCCGAGCTCCCCTCCGGAAATGGAAGGAAGGTGTATTCGGATGAGATCAAAGAGAAATATCAAGATAGCGAAGGTATAGATCCTACATACCCTGGTTTTTCGGGACAGACCTATCAAGACGTGGAATTGTGGATATCGAGGGCGGGTGTAAGACCTGATGGGTCATTGGGGTATTGGGATTGGGACGAGAGGGATTTACCTGCTGTTATCAAGGTGTTGATTCACGAGGCGAGTCGTGTTCTTGAGAGGGGAGAGAAGGGGAGGAAGTGGAAGGTTGGAAGCGGTGATGTACGACCGAAAGAGGGGAGAGGTGAATTGTGTGACGAAGAGATTGAGACTTTGTTGAGAATGGCGAATCACCCTAAGATTCCTCTCACAACTATCAAAAAGTCTGGTCATTACTACGCAGCGGGTATCAACTCGATCGCGAAATCTTGTCTTCAAGCTTACATCACGCTCAACATCCTCGTCGCAATGAAAGAAGCAGGATCCGACATCGACACCGAAGTACCGTGGGATTCTGCTCGTCCTCAACCAGAAAATTTTGTGGTTAAGAAGAAGTATATGTTGTGTAGGAGCTACTCAAAGATGGTCGATGATTGTACTGCTAGTTGGGATTCGACTGGATGTACGGGAGTGCACGCCGAATTCTTGAGAGGTGGCGGACTCAGGGTTCATCTGCCGCTGGACCAGAGACAGGCTGATATCGATGTTCTTGCCGACGGGGAAAAATTGGTGGAGTATCTGAAGGTACTATGGAGGATTCTGGTGGTGTATGATTTGCTTATAAAGGAGATAAGTGACGATGGCGAGGGAGAGGATTGGGAGGAGGAAGTTGTGAGTGTTATGAGCGCGATTTTTGGGGTGCCGTATGATTTTGGGGAGGATGGCATGAAGATGAGGTTGCTTTGTGGTGAGAGGAGGAAACCGTGGTGAGCGTACACGGTGGGGGCGATACTAGGGAATTGTCAGCACAGCAAGAATACTTCAAAGGGAATCTCGAAAGATGTTGCTCCCGTCTGAAAAAGTCTGCTCTCACACTCCCACCAGACAATTTCGAGAGTCGCCGAAAGGATTCAAATTGGAAATTTCAACTGAGTTCGCATCAACCCCGAGATTCGCTCACCTTCAGCTGTACAGGCCTTTCTCGAATGTTTGACATCAAACATGATCCATCGTCTGCCCAACAATGCCTATCCTACGAGCAGCTCGGCGAGATCATCGATCCAGCTAAGGTCTGCCTATCCATCAACCCAACCTCCTCTTATCACACTGTCACGTTCCATCCCCATCTCATCACGTTGATGACACGAAATCACTTGATCTAGTCTTACATTTTTAGATTTTCCACCACTGATGCCACCATATTTCGCCCCCAACAACAACAAACGCGTTTCTTCCCAACCACCCGCGAGGAAGATCGACGCGTTGCCTGGAATTTAGCTTGAAATGAACGCCATACGGAAAGACCGAAGGAATCACAGGCTGTTATCCTTCCATCAGGAAGGACACGAAGAGAACGCGGTATCACTTGATCACATTTCATTCTCAGCCGGCCCCAGAACCAACCTCCTCATTTCCTGCTACTATTTCGGGCAAGCAAACTTTGAGATGAGATTGGGATGGGATGTGCCACTGTGTATCAGGATCTGCAAGAGCTGGCAAAGAAAAACGTGCCGTAAACCGCCTGGGAACGCTTACTTCGCAATATCATTTCACGAGCTCGTGTTCATCGCGAGTTAGAAGTCCTTGGTGTTTCGAAGGCAAGCCACAATACTTTCGCCACAACTGAGCCACACAAATCCACGAGCCACACGAAACTTCGTGCTCCCCGAGGTTGCGAGAGAGAGAGAAAGGCCGGGGATCTGAAATAAAAGTGTATAATTCAAGCTTTTTACAAATTACAATCAAAATAGAAATGTGACTGAGCGTGACGAAAGCACAGGGCTGCAGGGAGGCCTCCCGGAAATCAAAATAGAGCTCAAATCAAAAGACGCAATTCGAAACAAGAAAACAGAGGATCTTTGCTACCAACCTCCTCAATTTCCATCCTCACAACACCAAGCAAAAGAAAGTGATGAGAGGAGACGAAAGCATGCACGTGTGGGCGACTCACCGGATGCCAACGAAATCTGACGGCCCAAGATCCCAAGCCCATCAGCACCCCCTCAATCAGCCCCTCTCCTCGATGCATCGCCCGTTCACCCCCCTTTTCCCGAAGTAGGACAATTTGCCGCGTCGTCACGGAAAAAACAGGAAATCTCTTCAGCAGATTGAGGCTCTGCAACAGGCAGACCCGCTGGCTGAGAGTTCCGTGGTGAGCCTGCTGAACAATATGAACATCGGCGGGGAGAGCACAGTAAGCGCTCAAATTCAGCGCGGCTCTTCGGGCTGGTTCGTGGACTTTGCTCTGGGCTGCAGTTACCCCGAGTCCAGTACAGACAATACGGCGAATGCGCATCGACTTTGCCATCTCGCACTCCTCCCAAGAGCGCATACTCCCGTCTCCCGCACCTGCAAATGCGAACTGCAACGCTCAGGTTGCGACTGGACTTTGGTGAGAAGAAGGCAACCAGGCAGTGCAAGGCAGCTGGATTTCTCGCGTCCGTACAGCCAATCACTCGCCAAACGACCGATGACTCTTCCAACCTGCAACGCGCGCTCGAAGCAGGCGGAAGAAAGTCGAAGTGTAGAGTTGAAGTCCCTGGGGGGCTTTCGGTGACTCTTTCTCGGCCAGGGCTCTTCGTCGGATGATGGTTTTCGACCCCAAGATGATAGAGAGCGATGAGGATAGTGTTAAAATGGCGTAGGCAGCACAGGCTTCTACCTGTTTCCCTCTCGTTAAGATGCATTGCTGGTAATCGTGTTGAATTGTTCAAAAGGTTTTAAAGTGTTTGCATTTGTACTTGCTACTTTACTTTTTTGTGAGGTATCATCGAGCGAAGCAAGCAAAAGTACGCAGCACACCACTACGAATTGCCAGAAGCACAGCCTTGCAGCAACGCCTACCACTCACCGAGATACTCAACGCACAACACAATTGTGCTTTTATACTTCTAGTCGAAACATTTTTCGGAGCTGAATTGGTTCAAAACGATCATCCTTGATTCCTGCCTTTGCCTGATTCTAGGTTACAACCCAAGCTTCAAGACAATTCTTGATTGGAAATTCACAACTACACCAAGCGCTATTGGTAAAACCATCACCACAGTTAGGCACACATACAGCAATTCCTGCAGCACGGAAAACACGTGCACCACTCACGATGTCGTCCAAGCCTAGCAAGAAGGTGCACTACTCCGAAACCACCAAAGGAGGAAAGTCATCCTCCAGTGAACGTGAACATAGATCGCATCGCCATTCCCACAAAGGTAGTCGAGACTCGGGCGTAGGCTCATCCAGCGCTTCAGACCGTGCAAGCCTTGGAACATCCCCGAATCAATCGCCTTTCAATTCACAAGAGATTTACACCCAGAGACACAATCCAAATGCTCTAAACGAGGCTCTCGATGCAGCGAATGAGAAAATCCAGGAGTTGGAGGAGAGATGCGCGAGGTTGGATAGTCTCCTGTCCGAGAGCAACAAGGAAAACCGAACGCTGGCCCGAGAGAAAAAGAATTTGTACGATAAAATGGACCAACTAAGCCAGGAATTGGAAGATGAGCGAGATATCAATGATGAGCTCCGACGACAGACACTGGGCAGTCCACGACCTAGCGCGGCAATCTCAGCAAACACCAGTGCAACAAGAAGAGGAGGAATGGAGAGACGATTCAGCAGGTCAGGACCAGCACCTCCACCACTTGTTCCTCAACCACCGCAAAACAACGCACCAAACCCATTCTTACCACAAACTGTTCAATCACCTACTCTTTCCCGTGCACCAACAGTAACATACGCTCCTACTCCAACAACAGTCGCGTACGCACCATCAAACGTTTCTTACGCATCTTCGAATGTCTCGTATGCGCCAGCCCCAGTGTACACCCACACGCAAGTCGCAAAATCGGGATCGAGCAAGAAAAAGGCATCGGAACAGCGACAACAGGAAAGGATGTATCCCAATGATGGGAATTATCATCCTTACCCTGTGTGAGCTGTTGGTCAATTGTTGGTGGAATGTACATAAGACGGGCAAATATACAGGGACCGAGATCGGAAGGCCCCGCTTGTCAATTGAGTCACTTCGATTGGGGGTGCGGGGATCGGCTGGTGGATTATTTTGAGGCTGCGAACGACAAATGACTTCCTTCTCAATATTATCTTATCTCGGAATCGATCAAGAGAGAGCAAAGGGAGAGGAGGAAAGCGCATTTCAATCGAACAACTCTACGACTTTCTTATCCAATTACCTCATAATTCTGGATCGGACTTTTGACACGACTTGAAGGCATCACTTTGAGATATCAAGACCAATTCGTCTTTACTTATAAGTCAAAAGTACATTGGTTTCAATCCAATTTCCTCGCTGGTCGATCATCCGAACTCTTCAATATAACAGCCCTCAAAATGGTCAAATTCTTCGACTCCCTCTCAGAAGACCTAACCAAATGGGCCCTCCACCAACCCATCTTCTTCACCGCCTCGGCCCCCTCGTGGGCACGCACATCAACATATCCCCCAAAGGCCTCCCCACCAGCACATTCACCATCTTCTCTCCCACCCAATGCGGCTACATCGACGCCACGGGCTCCGGCGCCGAAACAATCTCCCACATCTACGAGAACGGCCGCTGCACAATCATGTTCTGTTCTTTCGGGCCTTCGCCACGAATCATGCGCTTCTTCTGTCGTGGGCGAGTAGTAGAATGGGATACGGCTGAGTTTGAAAGTTTGATTGAGAAGATGGGGAAGAAGAGGGTAGATGGCGCACGTGCTGTCATTCTTTTAGACATTCTCAAAGTCCAAACGAGCTGTGGGTACGGCGTGCCTAAAGTCTTAATGCCTGGTCAAATATCCAAGCAAAGGGATGAAGAGAAGGCTTCAGATGCGGAAGAGATGTTTCTCGATAGAGAAACACTTGGCCATTGGGCCGGGCAGAAGGTGGAGAAGAATGAGATGGGGGAGTATCAGATGAGGAATAATACTAAGAGTCTTGATGGTTTGCCGGGATTGAAGAGTGCGAGGAGGGATCTGGGGGAGTGGATTAAGGTGGTGGATGGGAAGGTTGCGGTGAGGAGGGTTATGGGGCAGAAGGGCGCTTTGGGTGTTGGAGTCGTGTTGGGTGCGTTGTTGGTGCTGTTGGCGCAATTTTTGCAGGCGCTTTTGTCTAGTTGATGTGGGAGAGTTTGATGAGTTCTTTTGTACGTTGGTGTTTGGGTCCATTTGTACGAGCAAGCGGACGTTATTCTTGGTGTGTTGAGTGTGAGTGGAATCCTGTGCATTGTTAGCCTAGGTTAGATGGTTATGTAGCATCTTTAACGACTTTTCTACCATTTCAATACTCGATCAGATGCAATGTGATGCTCTTTTGAGTTATAATTTCTATGCCGCTGTGATGTATTTTAGAGATGGTAACCAAACTTGCATTCCCTCGCGTCCGAACGTGTGCTTGCTTACCACGCCTGGCGAGTAATGCAATTTTGCCGTTGGAGATATACGGGTATTCTTGGCCTGAAAGTCACTCCTGTGACTTCACATCTTGAACTCACGTAGTTTTACAGACCAATTGGGATACAAGACAATAATTGTAGGTTCATCTGTCGTTGTATTCCATCCTTGTGTCTCAAGGTCTGTACTATAGTACATCTAGAGCCATGCCTATCTCATTATCATGTGTTGGAACGCCTTGATATAGTACAGGGTAGTATCGTTAAAACGCCTCCAAATATGCCGAAACCTGCCCGAACGCCGCCAAAGTTATATATCCTGCCTATGAAGAAGCAAAGATTATGTAATTTCCACCTACAAAAAGTATTCTCCTGCACCACGACGGCCAGCTGGAACGGCGCGATGATCTTCCGGAACGGCGCTAAAAATGCTGAATTTGGGATCCAGGTCTTCGCCGACATTCATGATAGATGCAACGTTGCCACAGCGATAGCAGTAATTAGGTGCAGACCAGACTGTTACAACTGATTTTTGCGAGAAGTGATACTACACAGTATTAGATATGGCTACTGTCATCAATGATGGTGAGGAACTTACCTTGTAGCCTTCGTTCACCAGTTGATGGGCACGAGCGATGAGTTTCAAACCGTTGACATGGTTGAACTCAGTTGCCACTTTATCACCGAAAAGCCATCCAGCACCACGAGGTGAAACAGCCCAAGTCTCGACATCCTCAGGGTCACTCCAGACTAAATCGCAGAAAGCGCCCTCGTGAGGGATTTCCTGCGCACGAGCAACGACACGGATTTGATCGACTGTTCGAATCTCTGGACTCAATCCACCGTGTACGCAGAGAACCTCGCCGTCAACAATCGCAGCCAAAACCAAGAAGTCGAAGACTTGGCAGCAGGATTTCCAGACTGATGCGTTCCCATACTTTTGTTGGCACTCTTCGTAAAAGCCGTATACTTGAGTAATTTGACGAGATTCGTGATTGCCGCGGACCAGTGTGATCTTGTCAGGATACCTTACGTATTGTTAGCATTACCCCGCAGAGTGATATCGCATGTTCTTACATGGCCTTGAGGCACATAAGCAGCGTAAAAGTCTCCAAACTGAAGTAACCTCGATCAACGAAGTCACCCAAGAAAATGAAGTTTTGATTGCCATTGCCCGAAACTTCATTGACGCCAATGGCAGAATCACCACCAGCGCTTCCACCACGACTTGATTGTCCAGCAGTTCGTGGGCGTCCCCGAGTCTCTTCCTCGTCATCATCCTCACCACTAGCGCTTTCAATACCGCTGTCGGAACTGCGAATCTTCTTCTTCAATTTGGGGTCTGTGATTTCGGTGGGGGGCTCGATGTCGTCAGAGCTGATGGCTGTAGTCTGTGTGATAGGTTTTTCAACATTTGTTTCCCCAGGCATGCCACCTGCGATTCGGAAAAGCTCAAGGAGATCGTAAAATTGACCATGGATATCTCCGCAGATCGTGACTGGTGTTGTAACGGGTTGAATGTTTGATTCTGCGAATAGGTCAGCACGATCGCGCAGCAACACATGTTGAAATGAACGTACCCTCCATTAAGCACTCCTTGACCATCTCACAAAGCTGCTTCATCTCATTCTCTGGGAGGTAGTGGCATTGCTTTGCTTCCTCAAGCCATTCTGGCAATCCAGCGCGAGGTGTTAGCTTGGCTGGCCCTGGCTTTGGGACGTTGGGTTTCGACATTCTGGGTGGAGTAGACGCGTTACTGCTGTTGTCTTCGAGGGTTAGATTATCGAGAAAGAGATCTGCGGATTCGTAGTCGACAATGTCTGCGATGTCCAAGTCCTCCAAGTCTTGACCAGGGTTGGAGCACATCTTGACGCTTGATACCTAAAGTAGTAATTTATCCGATTAGTCATCCACGTTATCGTTATCGGATCCGAGGAATTCAATCACACAAGTCGACGGTGACTATCTTGCCAGCGGCTTGCTTGGAAGCTTCTAAGTCATTGTCGACGTTGTGAGTGTTTTCAATCTCAACACGCTGCCCTGAGACTTTGTTATTCCCGGATCGCCACCACGCGCGATAGCGCTATCTTATTGCCATGGCCGCTTCTTCTGCGCAGAACAGTAATCGGTCGCAAGCAAATGGGGTTCTGCCAGTCCCGGCGTCACAGACAGCGAGCAACCCCAGAGCAGGACCAAAGCCTCAAGCTCCCAAATTGAAGGTCATTATTAGGCGCCTTCCTCCGGGCCTTACAGAAGCCGAATTTGTGTCGATCCTAGGAGATGAGTGGAAGTTGTCGCAAGGAAAGGTTGACTGGTTTCTGTACAAACCTGGGAAAGATTCGAAGGAGTATGTATTGTGTTTTCTAATATATGTCGGGAAGTACAATAGCTGATGTTTTCAAGCCCCTCCAAACCTTCTCGACCTTCACGCGCGTACCTACACCTAACGAATGAGTCTCACCTCCTTGCCCTCTCTGAAAGTGTCCGATTAGCTCTTTTCGACGATGCTGCAAACACATTTACAAGCCCCTGCCTTATCGGTCCTCCAACTGTCGAGTTTGCCCCATATGGACGGACACCAGGAGGAAGAAGACGTGCCGATGCCCGCGCGGGCACGATCGATCAAGACCCCGAGTTTATGGCGTTTCTAGAAGGACTAGCAAACCCAGTGACCACGAAGGAGGTAAACGCAGAATCACTTAGCGATGGTACGGCAGCAAAACAGGACAAGGTCACAATTACACCTTTGGTCCAGTTCTTGAAAGACAAGAAGGCCAACAAAAGCAAAGAAGCTGCAGTAAAAGCGGCGAAAAAGCAAGAGGCTCAACTTGCAAAAGGAAAGGCTGCTAAGGAATCACCGGAGGATCTCAAGAAGAAGGGCAAGGATGGCAAAGCAGACAAGCTTGTTGAGAAGGCTGCGAAAGAGGCCGTCAAGATCTTGAATCGAGAAGCGTCTACCAAAGCAGCAGCGGATTCCAAGTCAGAAGCCTCTAATTCTGAAAGTTCGAGTGCTCCCAAGCTTGATCTTGGCAGAGTTCCAGGTCGACAACGAGGAGCCGTTATAGCCGCTCATATCAAGATGCTGCAAAGGGACCTTGGACTTAGCCCGGCTCAAGCACATCGTCAAGTCAGACGTGACACAGCTGATGCTCAGAAGGCGGAGCGACTTGCCGCTGCAGAAAAAGCTACGTCGGAAGCAAAGAACGCGGCTCCAACAACCCCTCAGTCACCAACAGTGCCCACAGCCCCGAAAGCCGCGACTGCTCAACCGAATAGCAGACGCTCTAGGGCAAAGGCTACTAATGAATCTGACTCGAACAAGGCATCCTCTTCCGCGACTCCCACTGCTCCTGCTGCTTCGACGCCAGTCGTTCTTCTTAAGAAGCCCGAGACGCCACAGCCAACTTCCATCCCAGCTCCTCCTACCGCCCCGCAAGCCCCAAAGGCCCCATGACGCATTCCCGGCGTTCTCAAGCTGCAGTCCCTTCCGACGGAGCCAAGCAAGCCTTTATCAAGCATGCAAACCCTTCGCAAGGTGTTACGGAGGCTTTACTGAAGGAAGCTATGGAGAAGTTCGGAGCAGTATCAATGGTTGAGATTGATAAGCGAAAAGGATTTGCTTATGTTGATTTCATTGAGTCAGAAGGCCTGAAGAAGGCAATGGCTGCTAATCCAATCCCAGTGGCGCAAGGAACAGTTCAAGTCATGCAACGAAAGGGAACTGCTCTTCCTCCTGAGAAGAAGCCTGTTCACCCGGTACACCATGCACCTCACCCGCCTCACGCACCACATACTCCCCATGCACCAGCTCGAGGAGGCCGCGGAGGAAGAGGCGGTAGTATGCGACGAGGTGGAAGAGGTGGTGGCCGAGGTGGCGGCAATGCTGCTCCCGCCTCTGCACCAACAGGCCCTTCTGGCAAGTGAACAGCATCATTTCGCGCAAAATCTTCTCATGGCCCGATGTAGGGAGCATTTTATCCTTTATGCTCAACGCAGCTTACCCGAACGGGTTTAGTAGTTCTGAATGAAGCGATATACGTCGCAGAGGTATCGGAGGATGGTGGGCAGAATTTGGCAGTTCCGAGAAGTGGTCTTCAGTAATGGTGCGGCTGCCCTGTTGTTACCTGGTGAGGATACAGACATGCACGCTTGTCCATCGGAAGTCCTAAGGAAATAATGGATATTGACATCCAACTCCTGTCGAGAGAGCGAGCGTACTACGTGAACAGTACTCAGCAGACTCATGTGTGGTAAAACGGACCAGATAATGCCTGATCAATATCCATGCAGGTCACTTTTGGTCATACTCCCTACCGTGCGGTATTTGCTCAATATTGATAGCAGATCACCACAGATTACTGCAGCAGAAGAGAAAGTAGTTACCGCCATAGCAATAGATTCTCCACAAGAAAGTAAGTGTGTGAAAATGTCGTTTTTGAAAACTTTACTTTGAACAGGTGAATTCCAATTTTCGTCAACCGAGAAATGCTAGTGCGGCAAGTTGAGTTTACTTCCCACGATAATCCTAATTCTCACTTTTAGCTAGCAACGAACTCAACGTGCCCTTCCTCCAGCGCTTTACCGCCGCTCTTTCAAGGCCTTGAGATCGTCTCTTTATATTCGTGCAGCACCAACACTCTTCTCGTGTACCGAACTATTCGCCTCCCCTTTCGCAATTCTAACTACGGTCATCAGATTAACCCTTGCGGTATGCGTCAAAACCCACAGAATAATGCCCTCCGTTTATGTGAACAATTGGCATCATCGACAAACCTCCGAACCGAAGTTAGATAGCAAGGAAGTCCCAAAAACGCCATCAGCACTTCCACTCGTAGGCAAAATTTAGACGACGAGCTTCGCGTCCCCGCCGAGATGAACGCCAACAGCCTGATTGAAAATAGGCAAGCCGTCATTCCGATAGAGGGCGACGACGATGGCGGCGCTCCAACAGAATTCAATTCGTTTCTCAAATTGCTATTAGAGCTTCGAATCATCATCTAGAAACTGGTACTTCCGGGACCAAGATGCATCGAAATATCCAGCTGGCACGAGTCAAAAACTCGCCCAGGGGCGCAACTCCAGCGCATGCTAGCCCCGGCTTACAAACTCCTTTCACCACGTCTGGACTCATATTGGCGACCCATATGCGTCGAGAAAGTTCCCATGTTATTCTTCGTCTACAATGAATCGAGACAGGTGGTTAAAGACACGCATATGGCTCTCCAAGGCTACAAAACATCATCTCGCTCTGGAGCTGTTTTTAGCAACTAGAAGCAAGATCTCTTCTACTTCCGGAAGAACAACTTACCTTGGGATTTCATGCGCCGTTTCCGACGAAGCGTGCCGAGCGAGTTCCGACAGAATATGGAGATTCTAGTTTTTGAGAGGAGGGCATCATGGGATTACGAAACTTGGGATCGAAATCTACTCCCTTACCCAGCATTGGAGAAGATCATCATTACGCTGCTGGAACCAGAGGAGTTTTAGAATAGGACCATCACAAGAGTTGTGGAATTCACTTATGGGGAAAGGGAAACCATGGTGGCGAATGAGTTTATGGAGATGATCAAGACGAAGTATCCGGGGTGGAGCAAGCCGAAGGTAGTGCGGGGGAAATTCTCTTTCTCGAAGGGCACTTGACATGAGGTTCTGCGGAGCAGGAGCAGGTTGATCTTTGCGGCCAGAAATGGAAGGGTTGGTAAAATGAAGGTCAAGGGGGAGTTTGTTTTCCATAGTTGGCCAGGAGAGCGAATTGAAAGCACGTTCTTGTCTTGCAATACTTTATGTCCAGGGAGAATACTAGTGCCTTCAGTATGTTCTGCTCTGCAAAAGGAATCTCATAGCTAATTGCCATGCCCCCAAATCTTCTGAAGTGTCGAACGAAGTGCTGGGGTTTCAACCGGGATTGTGGTCGGGTCACGAAGTTTCCCGAAAATAGCTTCCGGGTCGCAACCTCTCTCAACTTCAACACAAACAATCTACAATATCCAAATGCGCAAGGTCATTTTGATGGTGTGTCATGGGCAAGGAGCAATGGCAAGTCGTTGAGGAGATGAATAGCAACGGGCGCGACATGCGCGAAACAGGTATTATTGCCTCTCGCAGACACTCGATCAGAGCGACTCTTCAGAACAAGCTACCACCAATGACCTAGAAATATCCGGTATGGCGACGAAGGAGCAGCAAAACTCCACAAGCACCAGCAATCAAGATCAGTCAAACTCCGAGAAAGGCATCAAGGATTCAAATGTCAACATCACGGGAAAAGCATGTTCCGCTTCGGACGAAGATGCAGCGTAAGAAGTGAATGAGGATCAAGAAGTAATAGAGGAAGAGGAACGAATCTTCACTCTCTTCCCGAAGTTGCCGCCTGAGTTTCGATGCACCATTTAGAAGTTTGTCGAGCCGGATTCCAGACATGTGGCGATCAAGACATTATGGCCGGAGGAAACAGGGACTACCCAAACACCACACATCGACGAATATCCCGAATATTGGCCAGCTAGAGACACCCACCCAGAGGACTGGGGACTATTGCCCACTTCCATTCCCAAGCTTTACACAATATGCAGAGAATCGCGGAATGAGTTCAAGAGAAGATACACGCTCCTTAAAGGTTCGATTCTAAAGAGAATAACTGCATATTACAATCCTACCAAAGATGTTCTTGTGTTCCCATTACCCTGTTTCCAAGGAGATGTGTAGAGAGTTTCGGATATGTGGCTGTAAGTGTTACAGAGCAAATCAAATGCATTGCCGTTGAGGCACAATTGCTCAGCAGATGGCAGCCAGCACGAAAAATGGGCAGGGTGAAGAACGTGCTTCTATTCTGCGACTTCATTCCCTAGGGATTCTAGTTTAAGACAGGTTGCATTTTATCTGGGATGTATGACTTGGTGGGCACAGCAGATCGCTGGGGGGAATACTCTGAGAAATTAATTCTGAAGTGGACTGAGGACCCGAGGAGAGTTTGTGAGGGAACTCAAACTAAGGATGCAGAGAAGAAAATGCCAAAGATCACCTACGTTGAAATCGACTCAACATTTGAAGAGCTCTACAAAGAATAGTATAAATTATCTTCAGATGAGGAATAATTTATAGAACATTCAATTATTGGGAACCATTGGGGTTTGATATGGTCCAGGAAATGCTACGGAAGGCGCTCAGGAAGGGGAAAAGCTGGGATGGGGAGTTTCAAAGCAGTCTCTTTCCCTTCTGTATATACTGCAATAATCCGTTCTTCTTTCTAGTCGTTAAACGCAATCTTTGAATTGCATGCTTCAACCCCCTAAAAAATTTTGGGACTCCAACGCTTAAGTGCACCTAAAGTATCTCTTGAGTTCACATTCAATCTTGACCTAGCATGTCTACTTACTAGTCACCGCCTTAGCACACAAATTCGCCTCTCTCTGTCACAAGTCCCCAACTTATCCATCATCATGAAACTAATGTCAGCCACTCCCATGAGGAGTATTTACCACCAATTGCAGATTGATGATGGTAAAAGCATTACAACTCTACACAATGCAACTCTAAAGTTGATTTAATGTAAATATTTTAGTACTAAAGCAGGTATTTCGATTTAAGAACTGTCTAACAGCTACCTGAGTAATTTCCTGTCTATCGTATTCAGAGAAAAAGACAACCCAACCTAGGTAGCATATCCAGTGCTTGATGGTGCCCCACGAACAAATTCTGTACAAGCCAAATAATAGAGTGCAGGACTTCCCAAAGTTGAAGCACCCAATATTGGCAGTGGTTTGCATTTGTCTTAAGACCTTAGGCTGAGGTATTTCCGGATCTATACTAGAGGGGCTCAACTTACATGAATATTAAGTTTATTATAGATTCACAGGAAAACACTAAAAGTCACATGCTTTGAGTGTAAATGAAATATTGGCAAGACGAGATCAACAAACTCAGAATGAGTGTCAGACGCATCTAAGTACAGCTAAAAATCCATAACAAATAACAAAGACATTGAAAAGCAGACCAGGAACCCAAACAATAGCAATAAAAGCACAAAAGAGATGTGAACATGCAATATCTGAAAACTTCCACTCAATGCCCCACCATACCATTGTAGAATAAGAGAAAACTGGTGGAAGGATCGCACATAAGTTGCCTCACCAACTCTTGTACTGGTTTCCCCCAGCTGCCGATGGTGGTGGGAACTTATCAGAGTATGGACTATCTTGATACTTAACTTTATCCCAACCCGTGCACATTCCTTGTGCACCACAAAGGTTCAAACAACTATAATCACAGATTATTATAAAATCTATAGGTAAGATATAAGAACTTACAATCCAATTTGTTGATAAACAGTCAATAGATTAATACAACAAATTTGCGCTCACGAGCATGCTTTCTGGCTTCATTTCATCTCGTGTTGGTATCTTAGGAGTCAGGATCCATCTCCCGACAAGGCCTCCGGCGAGGCAGAATAGTTTGGCGCTGGTCGAGGCAATGGGAAAGTGGAAACCTTCGTTTCTATTATTAGTAAATACAATGCATAAAAGGGATGGTTCCCCGACTTCAAAACCCCTCCTCAATCTTGTCACCCACCCACCCACCAACCTACAGACCCACATTTTCCTTTGTAAGAGTCTTACCATGTAACCCCAAATAAGCACGATCCTCCCATCAAGCACGCAGCCTTCATAGTCTACATGACATCAGCGTGGCCTTGGCGGTATAAATCCTCAGAGTCAAGTTCCAGGTCACCAGCGGAAAACAACAGTTTAGCTGTGTTTGTACTCTCGCTCCTCCCCGTGGCTAAAAAGCAGTATCTCGGAGAGTGGCGAGGGGAGTTTTTGTATTTTTGTTCCTCTTGTTGACTTTGGCGAAGCAAGATCGCGAGGTAAAAGTCGGTGCGGGGTGGAAATTGATTAAGATACGAGTGCTGGATCATTTCCCTAGCTATCTTATCAAACAGCTTGAACAGCATCGCTCAACTGTCAAGCTGCCTACTTATCTTTTGACAACCTCTTCATTCCACTCATCGCCTTGCTCCCTGCTCTTCCTCAAAACTTACGACAATAACAGGATCAATATTGCGTGTAGCTGAGAGCAAAGCAAGACATCGCGGCACCAATATCATCAGCCTTACCGGCAATTTCTCCCAAGTTCAAGCTATCGTCGCTGCCGAAGCTGGCATCTTCCTCATCCCATTTTTTGACGGCCGAATCCCGAATTGGGATGAGGATAAGAGAGGAAAGAATTATCAAAGGAGAAAGATCTAGGTGGCGTATGCCGTCAAAAGCAGACCTGCCCTTGATTCCTCTTTCCTTGGGGATTGAGCCATGGTGTTTCGTAACGAGGAAATCTGACGCGTGATCTTCAAAGGCAAGAGCATTGTAGCTGCGTGGTACCTACCAAGGTACATGCAACTCCTCCAATGCTCGCAAGGAAAATTACCGCGATGGACACCACGGCTTCTTCCCCACATCACTTACAATCGGCATTCATTACCACGAGCTACAAATTTCCTCGTCCGCTTTCGCCGTCGCTCATTCCCCTTCCAACTCGTGTATGTGACAGCCCTTTTATGAGCAACTTCAGGCGAGGATGGAATTCTAGACTTACCTGAAGCAGAAGCAATCATCGGGGATGTTGGCGGTCTTAACACGCAAGCCTACCAAACCTGCGCGAGGTACAAGCCCCTTCCTACAGTGGTTAGTTATGAAGGAGGCTTCCTGCGCTGAGGTGCCGAATGACTCACTCGGCACCCTCACGAAAGTTTGGGAACAAAACCAACATGCTTCAATCGACCCAAGGAAAGAACAGCCCTACTGTACGAACCAAGTCGACTTCTCAAACATTCCCCCGCCTGACCTTGATACAAGCACCTACCGCTGGTAGGACGCACTCCCCGATTCATCGTGCCTTCCTTAGACAAATGAACGTGACTGCTTCGCATGGAGTTGTCTCCCCTAGAGCCGAGGGGAAGGAGCGAGATAGCGTCACCTGGGCGCACCTCACTAGTGCTTCATCAGTTCCGAGTCGCACGGCCTTCTCGACACTTGTTCTATCCCTTGCGTTCGAGGTAAGAATGACTCTTGGGTTCACAGCGGCACCAATACACAAGTGACAGTAGCACATCTAAGCACGTCATCCCACGATCACAGCACTTGCATCTCGCGCATCACAGAATCAATCACAACATGTAATCAGCACTTGCAGTTCACATATCACACACATCACAAATGAAACGAAAACTCATCTACCAGCAAATATATGGCTGCATTTAGGATAAATCTCAAAGGCGTCCTAAGTACCTAGATCCGCAAACCCCATATCCCCCCTTTCAAACACCAACCAGCCTAGGCAAAGCCAGGCAAAGAATGCCAATTTCGCCATTCCAGCCAGATCAGTATAGACAGGTTAGGTATGTAAGGATATGCTTGCGTTCCCATCTCTCAGAACTCCGAGTCCGTGCAATCCACAAATATCTGATATCTGCTCCATCTCCGCACAAAATCGTCCCCTGTGCAATTGTTACCACGCCCCCACCCCACCAACGCTGGCAAAATGCAGCAAGCTCAACTACTAACGTACAAGGGCTTCGTCTAGCAAACCACAAATCCATGCTATGCAAGACCGAGACTGTTGTGACTCCCCTGACCCAGAGTGAAAACCATCTAAAAACGGTCAAGACGAATATGTATGTTGTCCTTCTGCCTCTAGACGATATAAACAAGCCACAACTAGATCTCTCCAAGCACGCATATATGCAGCCAACGATCCCAGTTTTAACAAAGGAAAATAACTGTTGTGACAAGTTTTTGAGGATTTATGTATAGGGCGGATTTTTTCAGGTGATTATTAATTGAGGATACCTTCCCACATACCAGGGCCGCCGAAGCCGCCTAAGGCTGGGTGAAGGTTGTTTTGGGGTAGACCCCGAGCTGCTTCTGATGCACAGCATACCCGCTTTCGTCCCGCAGATGAGTTTGATGTTGGTCGAACTGCAATTTGGGATGGGCTTGTTCGGATAGCACGTGATCGAATAACATCTTCGGACCAGCTAGTCTCAGACTTGTAACGACCAGCCAACATCTCTCGAACATTCTCTTGGAGAGAGTTGTCGATTGATTGAGGCCGGCTTCTCTTAGCGCCAGCTCTGTTTGGAGACTCCACAGACCGAGGATGGTTGTGAAGTTCTTGGAGAGCACGGGCAGCTTCTTCGTCTTTCGAAAAGTAATCCATATCTACCTCCCGGCGCGCCAAAGGCGTATCGAGAGATAAATCATAAAGATCCTTGCCGACAGGGCCAGTGTAAGAATCTGGCGATGAGGTTGGGCCATTGTCGCAAAACCCCTCGGGGACAGTAGCGATCGCGGTTCGGTTCTGTCTCTTACTGCAGAGCTTCGCATAGCGACAGCGCGCCTGAACATCCAAGGACTTGGAAGAGATCGGCGCGCTCATCAAAGACGAGGCGGATGAGATGGAAGAAGAACGAGATGACCGAGATGAACTGTCGGAGATCATTGATTCTGGAGACGACATCGAAGAAACTGAGTTGGCCAAAGAGGACCGGCGATGTGAGACGTATGGTTGTGGTGAAGATGTTTGCCATTTGTCGGTCAATTGTGTAGCACATGCATTTGACGATTGCGCCATAGCAAAGCTCATGGAAGACTTGCCGAGCATGTAGGAAGCGGCACTCACTGCAGGAGTGTTGAATCCGGAGCTCTGTGGAGTCAGTCTTGGCGTAGGTAATAGACCAAGAGCTGGAGCAGGTTTGCTTGGAGGATAGACGGCTGATGGTGAAGGCTCCAAAACGCTGGGGGCGTAGTACTTTTGGGTGGGTGTTGATGCATTTGAACCATATCCAAAGTTGGTGCGATCTGCTACCAGTGGTACGAACGTACGTGGGCAGGCTGCACTAATAGACTTGACATTGGCCTTGGCCGATGTTGATGGCGAAATTCCTTCGATGTTATCCAATTCGGGATTGAGCCTAAGAATAATTGATTTCCAATCCGCAGACTGTTCTACAAGTCGAGGACAAGAAGAACCGGGCGATGGAGGTTGTGTTGGTGTATATTTGAGAACGATGTCAGTCCAGCGTTGAAAGACTGCATCCGTAATATGTAACTGCCAATTGACAGCGAGAAGGAACGCCATCTCGTTTTGGTTGATCTCTAAAGTGTTCAGTCCGGAAATCTTGCTCCACGCACGAGCAGAGTAGTTTCTGTCTTGAAGATACTTTGAGGCAAGAATGAGAGCTGAAAGGAACATGCGACGGCCGCACTGTAAAGCACGAATGGAGTGTGCATCATCAGGCTGTTCCATAGTAAAATCATGTTTGGGCACATGCGGCTTAATCAAGATCAGGTAGTACAAGGCCACCTGCAGGGTCGAGTAACTAGTCCTTGATCTCCGAAGAGTTTCTTGAATGAATGTGCGTAAAGGAAGAACCCCCTTGTTACCCATCTCGCTTCTACAAACGACAGAGGAAAGGGGCCATATGGCTTCAACTATTTGAGCCGAGGAATCTGGAGGGTAAATGTTGAGCGAGGGAACACGTATCAGGATATTGTACTATCTTACCGACGAGACTGTCGACAAAGTTGACCTTGCGATCGCATTGACGGACTAATGAGGGTGGGCATCTTGGTTGAGAGGATCCAACGCTGGTCCTCCTTGGATGTTGCCTTTGCTCTGGTGCAATTTCGGTAGGTCTTTGTTTTGGCCAGTATGTTGCGACTGCAATGTTTTGTTCGCAAACATCGTTGGCTGTTATAAAGGAAGGTGCGCAGTATGTTTCTGCTGATTCTGAATCGGAAGATGCGCCAGTTACTGAGGAGTCGTCCGATGATTGTGATGCGGCATCGGACCAGACTGAGGCGGTGGAGGACGAGGCTGAAGAAGCTATCGAGCTGCTGTATGGACCACTGCGATATAGTGAGATGTAAGGCGGCGAATCATCTTCGCCGCAATTCATCTTCGGGTATTTGAGGTTATGAAGATGTGTTCGACAAAACTCCAGTCGCCGTCTTTACAAAGCCAACCAATAAACCGTATTAACTAAATCCGAGAACCTTCTGACAAGATACAGGCTCCTACAACGATGCCGTTGCGGAGCTAGATATTCGAGGAAGAGGGAGGAGCTAGAGCAAAGAAATCGCAATGACTTCTTCACGAACGATGTTACCGGTGGACGATGCAAGACTGGCGACTGGGGAGAATTCGGAGAGGGCGAGGAGCATGTTGACCTTTTCGACGATGGAAATGGTGAGTATTGTTGTAAATGGTGGGCTACTGGTGAATAGCAGCTACCATTGGAGGAGGAGCGGAGTTCGACTGGGGGTGGAAGGTGAGGGTATTATTAACGTATCGTATGGGAGGAGAAGAGGTATGCGGGACGTCGAGATAATAAACAGAGATGGAAGGGCTGAGTGGAGTTGTTTGTTCGCACAAAGGTGTCTTTTTGTGGTGGTGACCGTCGACTCACAGGCAGTAGGTACCTGAAGGTCGAGTGACTGTACGGTGGCAATAACTAGCCGGTAATCGCGACGGCGTGAACCTTGGAAGTGAATAGGGTAGAGCCGCTGCTACCAAGTGCAGCAGGCAACCTCTGGGTATCAAAGAATAAAATAGAAATAACTGAGGCGCGAAAAGGTGGCAATGATTCGAAGTTTAGGTAGATGTTGGGTGCGGAGGAGCTGTGTGACTGGGTGTTTGGAGTCACTGGGGGGCGAAGGCGAGGTGTTCGCTTTGTCGCACGAGTCGGAGACGGCGGGTAGGGGAGAGTGGAATGCGATGGGTTCAGAGGGGAAACAAATGTGGTATTTGATCGAGTGGCAGATGAGAGGAGTTGTGTGAGGCTGGTGCAGACTTCAAAGAGCCGCTTTGTCTAAACGTTGGGATCGTACATGGCGGTGATGAGGTCGAAATCAGAGGAGAACGCTGCGGGCATCGCTCAGTTTTGTTACTGTCGATTTGGGGGGGGGGGGGCAAAGGCTGGGTTCCCTTCACTGGAGCCACTGGCTGCACGGCTGCTAGCGAAGAGTCATTTTCTAATCGCACCCCTGCAGAGGGCGCTAGATGCACGCGACGAGTCGAGCTGTGCCAGTGTGGACAACCCTCGCCATCCCTAAAACTCCGAGCAATGATGATCGAGATGCGACGAGGCCCCTCACCAGCCCAGTGGCCGCACCTCCCAAGCAGCGTGGATAGCATCCAATGCCCGGCTGTGAAGGAATGCGAATCTGCTTCGTCGTTGCATCGCGGCATCGCTGCATCGCGAGGCCAAACCCCCAATAGTGAAGCCTCCCCGCCACCCAGTGCGTGCCCATCGATGGCTTCTCGCCATCGACACAGCAAGCAAGGCTCCAAGGCCGCACCCCAAACTGTCTCCCTCCTCGTAGCCTACCACAGCGCACCATTTGCCAACCAGCCCACAACTCTTCTGCACACTCACATTACCGCATCCTCGTCGTCGCAAGCTCCATCCTTCAGCCCGTGAGCGTCCCCAGCGTCGTTCTCGCTGACGAACGACTCTCCTGAACACCACGTTCCCCCCCGTACTTTCCCATCTGTATACAGAAATCAAATACCGGAGCACAGCCTGCGCATTCATGCCCTCACTGATCGCCGCTGGATCCAGACAGAGAGTGTGGAGAAGCGACACGAATCCCGCTCTGTAGGCTGGTGTTCTATTTTGACTCCCGCGCGGGCTCACCTGAACAAAGCCTTCTTCGCGCTGCACCAGGCATGCATGGGCCAAATGCTGTGCTGTGCAACCTCTTCTCTACACTCACTGACTCTATCTGGATTCTATTTTATCTGAAGACGAATGACATCTCAGCCTCGCTCGAATTGCGTTGCAATCTGCGTGCTTCATCCATTCTGCCATCTCCTTGGGACGGCGCTGGGATACGCTCGTTTGAGTCAAGGTGAAGCTGCACCTTTTTGGCTGTGCATTCGCCCAGTGTATCGCCACGTCGCGCACATCATCATCAAATGGATGAGCAAGTCAAAAGGTCAGACCAGCTTGAGCAGACGACGTACCCATGAGTTCGCCCACGGCCTCAGAAATACTCAGTGTTACTCATCTCGGCCAAGAGAGGCGCTGGTGAGGCTAATGATTCGATACTCGTACATCTCGAGTTTCAAGCACACCACTTTGGACGTCAGCCCCTTCTGTATCTAAATCAGGCTATGGGAGAGACGGAAGCGGCCTCTTTTGCTACGAGACGGTCTAGAAATAATCCTTCCATGAAAGGAGATCAAACCTGTTCGGACATCACGGAAAGGTGATTTCCAGAAATTCCTCAAGATTGGGTTTCCCATCCCACTCAATTCATGATCGAGGGCGTCACAATGGGGGGTAAAATGATTGTGCTTCTTCCCAATTGTCATCGAGAAGTGTTACACCCATGTCGATACACAGCCAATTGCGATTGGGGTCGCTTTCCCCGCTCCACCCAAAATCCGCCATTGATTGGAGAGAGCCAACAGCATCAAAAGCAGTATCCTGCAGCTTGCTCCATGCTTGTCGCCGGCTGGTGCAGCTTGTTCGATTCGACTTACACCTGTGTTTGGCTTCTGGTAACCATATCAACTGCAGAAATGCACTTTCTAATTCCCTCAGGGAGTGGATAGGTGAAGTGTTGCTGCTCCTGTACGGCTAGGATCACGAGTTTCCCCTCACCGAAACATTGTGAAGAAAACCACTAATGGAATACAGAGAAAACACTAGAAATCGTCCAAGAATGATCCAAACCGCCATGGATCAAGGAAACTAATTCCCAGATTCTCCTCCTCGCCACCAATCGCACTGGTCCCTCCACTTTAGACAAACCCCTCAATGACTCAATTTCCAACATAGCCTCTCACTTCTCACCTCACCAACCTAGGCAGGCATCCTCATCGTCAGACAGAATCCGAGACCAAAGTACTTTCGTACCACTGTGTAACCTGTTCCGCAGTTGGCTCCCGTGACAAAGTTTGTCCTTTGCTTTGTACACAATGGTAGCCTCGTACTGCATCACCTGCCTTCATTTCTCAGCCTTGGCCCCTCATTCGTAACGGAAGACCCAGAACTTTAATTGAACGCCACAAGCTGACTGTATCAAACAAAGAAAAGGGGCGTTCTCAGCTTGCCTATTCTATCCATTACCGATTCAATAATATCAGGTGACTCAAGGTCTTTGTTATGCCGAAGGGAAGCTCGTTTCGACGCTCCGTGGTCGCAAACAACACATCACTCAGAATTTCGGCCCGACGAAGAAACATCAGGATGACTCTCAAACTTTCTTCGCCTCATCACTCATCCCGCAAAATCCCACACTCATCCAGAGCAGAATTTTCAATTATCCAAACAGACGAAGGGGAAAGATCGTGATCGTCATCGCCTCTCACCCCATTTCAACCAATATTGTCTTGCTGAGCAACCCATTTCCTCGTTGGTTTTGCCTCCGTAACCGCGCGCTTTCTCACTCCTCACCTCACAATTCCTTGTCTCACCATCGGTGGGTTGACCAAATTCTGACTCACTGTACCCCAAAGCCGAAGTCCCATGAAATTTACCAAGCTTTCCTAGTTCACCCGATCAGGCCAGCTCACTCCGCGTCATCCCGAGTCCACTCAACCTTCGATCCAAGCGGACATTCTGCTGAACGTGGCAATTTTCTAGAACCTTTTCGAACACCGTTGCTGATGAATGTGGGTTAGTGCTTACGCAGCCTTGCTCAGCCAGGAGAAAGGATACTCCGAAACTCGAGAGCGGAGATTGTCATAAATGGCAATGGCGGGGTTCTTATTGGCAGGGGCGGAAAGTGGACGGTGGCTTTTGACTGGTGGCGCAGGCTTGCATAACTTTTTATGATAGCATGGGTGTGTAGGAATAAGCAAGCTTGGCTTCAACTTATTGGGTACGGTGACCGAAATAAGAGGTGTGGCAAGATAGGAGTGCGATCTGGATCGCGAGAGATTTTGCGATGGAAAAGGGGGAAGTCTCTGAGGACTCGCACAATATTGCGAACAAAGAATTTGATGGGAGTATATTCCAAGTCGAAAATACTTGGAATAGGAGGGAAAGGTGAGCTTGAGTTCACAACATGTGATGTCAACAGCACGTGACCAGCCTCGGTTGTCTCCTCTTGTTAAGATCTCGTTTGAAGAAGATACAATTGACAAACGTAAATTATCACCGATTACCCAGCAAAATATTTCCTGGATTCGAACAGGAGAGACTCAACGCCTACTCTCATTTCTTATCGAGGATGCTGCAAAGTCATATAATCTCCAGCAAGAGACTTTTGACACTCAGCTCGGCCAAATCAACTCTCTCCCTTTTTTGGATTCTCACTTACGATTTTACCACGAAGATTACTACATTACTTCATTTGCTCTGCAGCTTCAATCAATGTTATCTTTGGGACTCTTTATCTTCGATCACTTTTTCCCTTGCTGATGAACCTTCCGTGGTATTGGGACAAATTTTGACAGCCATGCAAGTAATACTTCATAACAGCATAAGCAACAACCCTCTTTACCTATGAGCATGACACTGCTTAAGCACACATCGTAGGGAATTTCATACTCTCATCAATTACAGATGCAGACGCTTCTCGCTTCATAGTTTGATACTGCCGAATCTCTAACATGTCGCTCCGAATATTATGTTCATCCAGTCCGAGATCCAAAACGTGGAATGCTTCAAGATCATGACTGATAGCTATTTTCATCCAACTCTATTTTCGAAAATAGAAAGATCTGCGATCTCGCAGCATCTATTTCATAAACTCCTTCAATTGATAGAGAAGGTTTGTGGACATTCATTCTCATAGCAAAATCCTCCGTTTACTTCTACCTGCAAAATACTCGCATAGCTTTGCTCTCGTGGAAAATGAATCACAGCACCAAACAAATCTCTCGGCCGCATCATCCAATAATCTGATTATCACGTAAGACAAGCTTGCAGCTACCACGGAAATCCTCCTAAGACTCCCTTTCCTACTACAACACCATAACAAAGCCATAAGTATCCGCTCTCGGCCGCAACGTAGGATCCTTCGACAACACAAAACCAAACTTTTAGAAGCACGTTGTAAGCACGTAAAATAAGCTTCTACCTACCTATCTCCACTTCTACTCCTTCTCGCTACGTTCTTTCCCAGATTCCAACCTCTATACCCCTTCCATCGAGCCTCAAGACATTCCCACGCTCTCGGCCGCAGCCGTAGAATCCTCCAACACCAACACCACACTTCCAGAAGCATATCGCTGCGAGTTGACAATCCGCGACATTGTAAGCACGTAAAATAAGCTTCTACCTAACCCATCTGTTTCCAAAATCCTTTCGCTTCCTATAGCTCCCTCCTCCTTTCCCCACGAATCGCATACCACTTTCTCGCTACGGGCGTTATAATCCTGAAGGATTCGTTTCGAGGTCGATGAGCCACTGCCCCTCACAATCACTATGGCGAGCGAGATGCTCGTTGAATGCAGATATGAAAGACCTGGAGGACGGGCTACGGCGCCCGAACGAGAGACGAATACGGCGCCCCCGGTTCTCGCTCAAATTTCTACGTCCGCATGAACCATTTTCCACACAGTCACAGCCGATAATCTTTTCTTCTGCCTGCATTCAATACTTGCAGCGAAAAAATCCTTCGATCATTCCGAGACATTTCGCATTGTATGTACATGCAATAATAATTTTCACGATGGAAGAATTTTCTTCATTGACGTCAATACGTTTAAACACGGCGAGGGTGCATTTAGCAATCGCATTTTGAGGTGAGTGGTCAGTGGTTGGCTGTCGGATAGGCAGCAGTTTCCAATCCTCATCACTCATCATGACAACAAACCCATCATTCATGGATTTCATCTCTTCACGAGCGGCTTGATATTCACCCAATAATATCACGGCTCGGAGTAAGTAACCGCATACCACTTTTCACATCTGTATTGGTCCAGTCGTTTGGGATTTCATATCCTGTGTAATGCGATATCTGGAGAGAAGGCTGGAGCCTGCCTTGCCTTGTTATATCGATGTTGTCATTTATCTTTAGTATTGGCGGCTTCATAGCCTTGTCCCTCGAAAAGCCTTGAAATAAACCTTCCGGATCATCTATCTCATTATTACCGCTTTTCCACTCCGTTCCGTTGTGGTGTGAAGTTCTGTGAACTTGGAGGTGCCAACTGCTAGGCAGCAGGCTCTCCCCATTCTTGGGACCTTGGTCCCTTTTGCCTTGTCCGGTCCAGCGGTAATTCTTACGCTTTATGGAGATTTGGAAACGTGGTATCGGGAGGGTTAGATGGATGACTTGCTTTGCCCTGTTTCATGATTCATGGGAGGATGTTGGAATGTTCCAGCGGTAAGAAAGGGGGAGATATTGCACAATGTCACGTGGGGTGAGTCACGGGTGTTGGGTCAGCTGAGGGAGTATTTTTGCAGCAAGACTATATTAGTTGGGCCGAGACAGGACAGGACAGGGTGGAGCTTGAATGGATGTTTGGAAGTGGGATGGCGAGACGCCGCTCGGCTTTAGATTGGAGTGTGTGTATCACGGCGGCTGTGAGGAGATTGTTGGGTCAGAAGGGAGGAATTTGCCCCTTCTATGACTCTTTCTCGGGTGGATTACACGAGGATGACGAGGTTGGGAATAGACTCAGGTCGGGGGCAGAAGTCTGAGATATAAGGTATGTTCGGGAGGCCAATGTGTATCGCAAATTGTTCATGCCGGCTTGAAATGACCCAATGAGGAGAGGAAGATGTAGATAGGGTATGGACTTTTGGTCTAGAGTCGTAAGTAGTCCAAGTATAATACAAAGTAAACCCGTTTGGTCGTTCATCAAGGTATTCCGAACAAGCCACTTGCTGTGATAGCCTTCGCCACGGCGTTTCTCGTTTCTTGAACTCGATTCCACCAATGAAGGACTCAAATCTTACATCGATATTCAGTAACCTGGGAAGAATATTACTGAACTGCCTTTGAATCGGAGAGAAAAATAACTACCACACGCTCAGACGCAATGAAATTAACCATAGAGCTGCTCTCTCTTCCGCAGGAAGACTCTGTTTCTTCTCCAGGCTGTTTAATTTCCAAAGATTCTGTGCTCTTTTGGCAACATGGGCTCAGTTCCATGCTTCATCCGACAGCTGATATTCTAACTTGAATTTCGCCCATTCCGGATAGTGATCCTCGTACTTCTTGATCACATCGCTCAGACCCTTCATCGCCGTACCCCAATCATACATTTTCCGCTTCTTGTCTTTGCCCGATGTACCACGTTTTACGAGCTTCCTTCCTTCCAGCGTTAAGCAAGCTATCGCATCTGCGTCAGTATGAAGCCTCAAGGTCTTCAAGGCAGAGAATTCGATCAGATCTTCGTAATCGAAAGCTGTTGGATAGCCATGCGACGCATCTCCAAGTAACCAATGATCCAGCGAGATGTTTTCGATCTTATCAAGTATGTTTGCTTCATCGAGAATCTCTTGCCACCACATGATCTTGCCGGCCATACTCGAAACGCGGAAGCAGAAGAAATCTCGCTTGAAATCTACCCATGTTACATAACCTCTTGAATTCTCGATTGGATGGTATTTCCTGGCGAACTCGTTTCTTGACTCTTTGCAGACGAATAGAAGAGCTGGGGCATTATTTCTAAGCTGCAAGCCTACGTCCCAGATGAGATGGTTGCTTTGGTCTTTTTGGCTAAGGGACTTGAAGTGGTATCCGTTGATGGTGGGGAAAGAGCTGACCTCGATATACCGAGGATCTGGCATTACGAGTTTCCATATCATAACGCGCATATCGAAGGGAAGCTTGGAAAACGAGGTGAACGTTGTAGTGGCTTCTGTCATTGCTGGCCGTACCTGGATGGTGGCACCTTTGGGAATTCCAGCGGTGGACCAGGAAGTGGGTACATGTTGTGTTGTGATGATGTCTTCGCGATCTGGCTCGTCCTGGAATCTGATATGGATTCGTTTGGTAGTCCGTCGGTCTGCCATTGTGGCTACTAGCTGTAACCTTCGATTGGGGCGCTGATCGTGCTTTAAGATTGCCGTGAACGCGTTTTGGTGTGAGAAAGTTTGACGAAGATTGCGCGCGTCATTGGAGGTTGCTCCTTGATTCGGTTGTAGTCTTGCAGGAAGGAAGGAGGGAGGAATTCGTAACTTCCTTAAGCGCACATCACGGGTTCGCTAAGACCCACACAAAAATCCGATCGACCAAGTCAAAAAGTGAACTATTCACCATTCGCTCAATACCTCTTTCAGATGAAATGTACAAAAAACTACGATCTGTCCGATCAATAACTTTTTCTCATTCTACCTTGAATACCTAAAAGTTCAGTTCCATGTGGTCTTGAAATTTTCAATTTTGAAAGAGCATCTTGAGCTCCTTTTTCATTTTTCTCGGTGGTTGAACAAACTCACTTTTACGGCATCCTGATAGTACCAACGGATCAATAGCCTACCTAGGACTAAATCGCAAATCGTAAATCGCAAGTTTGTTATCCTTCTACTTATAAAGCTACTTGTTTCTTTCCACTCTTTTACTATTTTAATCACTTACTTTGTCGCATGAATAGCTATAAACAGTAATATATGTTCTGAAATATTTCCTCTTGTACACTCGAATTTTAGAAGGTACTGTGGCATGTAGGGTAAAGAAGTTAAGGAGAGAGGAAGAAAAATAAAAAACAAGTTCCCCTTATCCCGACGGGTTTCTAAAACATACTACTGCACCTTTCCGTGTTTGCCTTCTGCTTTTCTAAAATTTTTACGACACACTTTATCCTCTCTTCCTAACTCCTTACGAGTGTGATATAAGTAGGAATAACAAGAGAAGGAAATAAAAGTCTATTTTAAGGAGCAAGACAACATAAAAAGCAAGGAGCTTGTTATCATAGTAGTACTAATATATTAAGTGCCTTTTTTCCTTAATTTGCGATTTGCGATTTGCTCCTACGTCAGCTATTGATCCATCGGTATTAACAGCATCCCGTACTTTTATATAACGGTTGAGGGAAACACTTTCCCGCTATTTTCAGTGATGATAAAGGAACAAACAGACGTTGGTGTTGGGAAATGTCGAAATGAAAGTCAACTATTTAGTCGTTGCTACATATTCAAATAGTACCATGCCATGACTCTTCATGCTACTTAAAATATACTCAAATCTCACGAGTATCTAGTAAGAACCACTATACGCGTTATAACTTGAATTCTTATATTCTTACAGCTTCATAGGCCCTGAACATTCTTCCCGCTCCACCTTCATCCCTCCATACTGCTCTCTTCACCCTCCGAGCAAGCCCTTTTGGATATCGAACTTCAGTCAATCCCACAAGTTTCCCCTTCTCTCTGTGACTCAGACTGGTTGAAAGTACATGATCACTTCTCACAACCACACATATCTCTACCACACTTCCAAAGTCCAAATTTTCTTCAATATGCCCAAAACGGCGACGTTCTTTCCGAAAACTATCATCTTTCAGCAGCAGGCTGAAGAAATGCTCTGTTGCGGCTAAATACCGAATCTCAAAGAATGTCCTTCGCGTTGAGCGACCGAATAGTTGCTGAAATATTTCATATATGCTGTGGCCGGGTGAGAATGGCCGGACGTACTCTGGCCACTCGAGGTTGAAGAAAAGTCTATCAATTTGGTGACATACTAGCAAACTCTTAGGCCTTCTCAAATCTGGTGTTCTATTATGCTGGTTGATGAATACTTCTTCTTCGAATGGCGTGGAATAGAGAGGGATCAGCTCTCTTCGTGCTTCGGCGTTTACAGCTAGCGGTGTTGGTGGGGACGAGACTCTGACATGCCATTTTCCGGTCTCGTAGATTTCTGAGGTACAGGGATTCTTTATTTGTTGTGTGAGGTGAAGCCTATCCATGATAGGTATGAGCTCGAAGATTCGGGGGAAAAGCGAGTGTGCGTGATGCCAGATTTGAAGACGAAGTTCAGTGGGCAGGGCTGGAAAAGAGTGAAACGTTTGAGCCATGATCAAGAGCGGTTTTGACACGGATTTTAAGTTCAAACTTCTCTGTCGTTGCGATATTTTATCACGTAATGTCCTTGTAAGGTTGCAAGTGTAGTACTTTGCGCGCGAGAATACTTGACATATGTGTTCTATACGATTGGTAGCATCAATATGTCCTTTATCTTGCGAATAATTGATGGAAGCTGTGAATATATGGTAAACCAAAAAGTATCTTGAATGTTCCAGATATCAACTGCTTGCTGCGCAAATCATCTAGCATTGGTTGCCATGATTAAGGTATTGCAAGTCACGAGTCATTTGTGGGCGCAGGCATGACAGAGTAGATTGTCGAAGTAAGAGAGATCCTTCAAACTCGATTTTTGACATTATTCATTTTCATATTCCTATAGTTGCATACTCCTAACTTGTCTCCTCTCTTATGAACTGGTGTCTCAGTGAATATATTGACTCCCAGAATCCTTTTATGACCCCACATGTTTCGCAATTTCTTCATTTCCAGCTATGCTCTTTATAACCAAACATATCTCAAACAAGTTGTCCATGATTTTCACGTCAACACTCTGAGCTTCAGGGTGTCGCCTCATATTCAGTCGCCAACGCGAGATACCAGCGGTAAGAAATAGTTCGTCCGGGAATGAGCTGGTGAGAGGGGTAGTTCTCAGTGAACGGATCTTCAAATATTTGATAGGGCCGTCTGGGTATTTTGTTTACACCCATGCTGTTTACAAAAATTTTAGCCAACGTTAAATCGAAGTAGAGCCTGTCGTGTTTAAGATCGATCAGCAAGTCTCTCGATTCTCTGAAATGAACTTTTCTATTTCGTTTTCTGACAGGCTCTCAGTAAGTGGTGAGGTATAAACGTAAGCAACTCCTTTCGTGCTTCAATGTCGACTGCGAGTAGCGTGGTGGTGTTGAGAGGGAAATATTCCACTTGGCAGCTTGGTAAGGTTCTCGATAGAACTCGCTGTCTATTCGACTTTCCCCATCCGTCAGAGGGGCGAGTATGAGAACTCGCGTGAAGAGAGGAAGTGCAAGGTGCTAGATAGGAAGTCGAAGCTCGACGGGAAGCCGGGAAAAGGTGAAACTTTTGAGATTCTGGAATAGCCATTTCGCCAGGAAGAATCCTGAGAGTATGAAAATTTCTGATTATATGCTGGACTTTTTCGTTGGAAATTCTGTTCGAGGTAGTTTTCGTTGTGGTTGTAGATATGCAGATTCACAAGATCTAGGCTAAGAGGATGTTTTGTGGAGAAAAGTCCCTGAAGGTACTAGAAGAACAAATAAAAGGTTGATTTTCGTGGCAAAGGGAATAGCACAATATGATATTTGAGTAATTATCTCGAAGAAAACAGTGAACACGTGGTAAGCTAGGTCCGTGTTGAGTAATCAGAAAGAAACTCCTGGCCGTGACCTTTGAACCATGATTTGAATAATTAAATAATTCATGTTGGTCGAGGATTGAAAACATTTTTCGATGAAAAATTCGGATACTTACCAGAGAAGCACAAGTAACAACCTTAATTGTTAGAGAATCTTTGACTCGAATGGCGAGTCTTTCCCGATTTGAAGTGTTGGCAACGACTTAAAGACGGAGTAATAAATGTGCCCCCGTATCACCTGATCAATTCGAGTCAAATACCGAAAAGTAATGCATAAATTGATTTTCTTTGCTTCAAATTCGAATATTATGTGACCTTCTCAACATACAACGCCGTAGATGTCGCATTTGCGGGCTTTTGGTTTATGACTGCGCCTCGGTAATCCGAAAAGGGGCAAGCCTCGCTAGTGAAGTGGTCAAGAATGCCCGAAAAACGAAAGAGAAAACAACGATCTTGGATCCATTGTGGCTTTGATTTCAGCTACAAATTTTCTAATGTGGCCCCGGGAAATGTGGAAGCTGCCAACTCGAGGATTTGCCCTTTCACTTAGTCCCACTATCGCAGCTCGCCTCTCTTCGCACCAAGCCTCAACATCGTCACAGCACCCCTAACATTGTCTCCAAATTCCTTTCCCCAAACGCCTCTGATAACTGTATTCTCTTCCAAGCCCACCAGTCTCTTATTGCTCCTCTGATCGAACCGAATACTCTGCAACGAGCTCGGTGCAAAGATCACCTGCTCCAGCTAAGCAAGTTTTCGAAAGTTTTCGGTATTTCTCTCAGATTCGCGGTAATCCCAGATGCTGAGCCAGAAATTTTCGTTCCCTGCTAGTTCTCGGAGTTTATACTAAGCTACCGGGGCGGGCATTGCAGTTGGGGGGAAAGAGCCTGCAGTGACAGAAGCGACGGGCGCGAATACTCCCTGAAATAATGAAGAGACGGGTACTTGAGGCAGCCACTGAAGGCTCATGTTGACGAGGAGAAGATCGTTTGTCCAGCAGAATAACAAACTTTGGATCAATTTTCTCGGTCGGTCAGTAGCCCAAGTTCGGACTGTGTCTGGGTTGAAAGGGGCATCGTACAGTGGCGAAAGCTCATTACGGGCTTCCTTACAGACTACGAGTAGTGTCGGAGGCGAAGTTGGTCGAATTACCTAGTCTGAGAAGCCGCAACAGGGGCCGGTACTCCCCCGTGTCGTGCCAAAGAAATATGTATCGTCAGGGTATGTCATGTGTACGATTTCCATGATCCGTGGAAATAAAGTGTGGGCGTGGTGCTATATTTGCAAACGAATCTCAAGTGGTAGTTCACCAAAGAAGTGGAATGTTTGATCTTGCTTGTTTTGTATGATAAACTTGTTGAAGAATGGTATTTGTTGTGGAGGACGGTCGATTTAGCAACATCAAGGTCGTATCGACGTGAGGGAGTTGTAAAGTAGGCATTGGAAGGAGAAGACTCGTCTAAGAATCATAGGAAGAGGAATATATAGATATATCCGGCTTGACCTTCTGTTAATGCCATACCAAAGGGTTTGGTAATAGGCTCATACATGCTTCCGAACATCTACTACAGTAGTGAAAGGGCTGTGTCTCCTGATTTGCCATATTATTTAATAAAACCCGGCTATACCCGTCAAAGCCTTTGCGTGATCGGACCGTGCACTGTCTGAAATCGCACCACAAATCTTGGTTGTAGCTGACAATATTGGTGCTTGATGAGCAATGCACTTGCCGAATAGATATTGTTAAGAAAGGTCACTAGTACGGTTTGGTCAGACAAGAGCCTGGAAGAGGTCTCGCTTGTTATTGCCTGATTGTTGTAGTACACTCTCCTAATAATCATCGTCCTTTGTCAATGGTCTAGATGCGGCTGCCCTCCACTACTAAAACCTATACCTCAAGACAACGGACGGCCTTTCGTCTGTTCCCCAAGCCTAGGGGCCATCCGGAACTCCCACCCGCCTGTGCCACCAAGATTTATACTGATAGCTAGTCTCCGGACCAGTCTGTGACTCCGGACATCTTCCAAGAAGAGGTCTGTAAAGGTTTGGGCAAACGGTTCGAAGTTTAATTCAACCTCCTCAACCCCTTCAATTTTGTGTCTACAATCAAGAGCCAAATAAACAAGGTCTTTGCCTGGGTTGATTAGCAGAGTGGATGCTTCCACCTTCCTACCTCTCGCTTGCCGAGAAAGTGGAACGACTTGATTTGTGAAAGGTCTCGTGTACCTCTTCAGTAGCTCACTGCGAGAAAAATGGTCAACGGCAAGAAGATGCAATCTTTGAGATACTCGCCCAAGCCAAACATTGCTGTCCGTGCCAAATTGGCATTGGAGGTGGATGGTTCTTGGCTCGACTGCATCCGCCGCATGATGCCAGATTTTCAGTCGAGCGTGCGAGTGAGTCCACTTGGACTGTGTCACAGCTACGAAGGTGGTTAGCCTCGTCCAAAAATTCAACAGACTTCGCTATATCCTCACGAACCTCAGCAAGAAAGCCGAGCAAAACATCTGGAAACTGGTCATTTGGTTGTCAGAGCTTGAGTTCTGGCCGAAGGCCTGTTGCTGGCGTGACTATCTCGTCGTTACATACACCCTCCTTCAAAGAGACAGTTTTATAACTACCACGCCTGGTGAAATGATCAAAATGGTGTCTTGTAGAAAAGGACGCATCAAGATCGAAGAATTGGATGTAGATCGATAATCACAACTGCGAATATCGGAGGCTTTGAGAGCCCAACCAACCGTATGAAGGTCTAGTTCACTTGATTTTTGGACACATATACCACGTGAAATTCCATATTCTTAATTACTAGTATCCATTTTCGGTAAAAAGCTGTAACTTAGCGAATCGCCCGGGGAGACCGGTTGTATAATTTTTATGCTCAAGGCATATGTATTCTTGGGACCGAATGTGACTGGTGAAGTTCTGCTAGGTCGAAAACTGATAAGTTCGTCATCCCGTAGCCCGGATTGATAGCGGACACTTACTTTTGACAGGCGGACCCACACCGGCACTTGCTAACTTACCCAGCCCAGCTCTAAATGAGCTAACCTAAACGATACTAAAAGTTCCTTACCACAAGAGCAAACACCAGAAAATTTAACTAGATGAATTTCAAGAACAGCTAAGGGCTGTCACGCCGCGAAAAGAGCTTGCCCATCAGACTTTAGCTTTGGATTTAGGGTAAAAGAGAGCAGTCAGCAAAAAATAAATAGTTGCAGTGATCCCACGATGATTTCTAGTTTGTTTCCATGTCAAAGAAATTGTTCACATTGTGAGTGTGACAAAAATCAAGACTTCATCATGGAATACAATGGATTCGTTATGAGCGGGTCCTATCCATCAAATCAACCACCGCTATACTTCCAACATGGGCAACAAAATGTCTACGGCGCACAGTGCATTCCTGTACCAGGTGGCTATCTGATGCCTCACGGGCCAGTCCATCCCAGCCAACAATTCGTTCCTGTTGATCCCAATGGAGGAACTATTCCTAATGGAATGATTGTTCACCCCCAGCAATTTCCTCCTCAAGGACAAGTCTTCCCGAACTTCAATGGTGGTCAAACCATTCCTCAAGCACCAAATATCCAAGGATTCAACGTTTGTCAAGTCACTCCTCAAGGACCAAACGGCCCGGATTTCACTGTCAGTCAAGCAATTTCGCAGGGACCCAATGTCCAACAGTGCAAACCATCCATGCAGCCAGGAGATCTCGTCACATCGGATGACAACTTCAGCCAGTTTTTGGATCCTATGCTGTCCATGTTCCCAGAAGCTGAGATGTTCGCACCAGCATGTCCTCTCGGTGCATTCCAATTGCCTTCCGAACAAGACACCATGGAACTGGAAGGCTTTTCCAACCTGGTGAACTCAGCCGCAACACACGTGCTCACAGAGTGGGAAGCTGAACAAGCAAAGAGCGTCGCAATCGCAATGGCAAGCTCTTCTAGCGTAAACCAACTGCCACCAGGACAACAGAATGCTGCAGCCATGTTCGGTCCACTATCCGACTCGCATGCCGAATCGGCGGAGGACAACACACTGGAAGTTCCACTCCACGGGCAGATGAACCTTCCGGACTTCGACTCTATTTCACCATCCATGTTGCCAAATGGACCAGAGATTACCATGGCAGTGCGACCAAAAGAAAAGGAAAAAGCCCCCGTTCGCGAGAGCTATTCTCCGTCGGCATCCTCCACAAGTGAGTCCGACAGCACCTTCACGCCTGGCACACAAGCCTCCACACCCAGCACATCGACATGTGGATATTCCATGACACCTAGCAGCTCGCTTCTAGGCGAGTCTAGTTCTTCATGCTCCACAATGGTAGGTTTTAGTTCCCGCTTTTGGCGTTTGACAGCTTAACTAACTATCCGAAAAGAGCCTACACCACGACGTCCAATATAGGAAAGATGGCACTGTTCAGACCAAGAAAGATGGCACGGCAATGAAGAAAAGAGGAAGAAAGAAGTTGCCTCTGACTGACGAGCAAAGGGTGGAGAGAAGGAAGGAAAAGGGCCGTGGCTCTGCAAAGAAATGCAGGGAGAAGAAGAGGCTTATGGAGGCTCAAAAGCTGGCACAGGCCGACGCGGCCAACAACATCAAATTGAAGCTCTATAATGAGGTCAAGAAGCTGGAAGAGGAGGCAAGCCATTTGCGAGCACTTGTGGCGCAACATGCAGCTTCCGGCAATGCGGTATGCCACTTCATTGGTTTCCCTATGCCGGAGCCCCAGCTCTAAGTCTCTGATACGGGTTTTTCACAGCGGTTCAGCAAAGAAGACTTGGTCTTTAGATCCTCGAGACTTCAAAACAGAAGTCTTAAACACAGAATTGATTTTTTTCCACGTCAAAAGTACATTCACGTACCTCAATAATCAAATTTGACCTTCAACTTGTCCCCCTCCACAATCGTCTTCTCCTTCGCCATTAATTCTGGCATGTCCCACGTAACATTGACGTACCGGCCACTGAGCCACTGCCTCTTCTCTCTCGTCAAAAATGCCAGCGTGTCTCCAGCCAACTCCGGCGTTTCGACGAAGACTAGTTTTTAGTTAGCATCACATGACACTCGTAAAACCATCAGAGACTTACTATGAGCCATCCCACTATTTTTCAGACCTTCTTCTCCGCCGGTAAGATTTAGTAAAAGCGGCGTGATGACATTTCCTGGGTGGATCGAGAAAGCCGAAACGCCTTTATCACCATACTCTGTCGCGACAAATTCCATCAAGCGCACAACGGCTAATTTGCTGATTTGGTACGGACTCGCGCCGGGACTCTTCAAGTGCGCACCACAACTGCTAGTTGTGACAATGGTCTTGTCTCCGCCCTTCAGTAGCAAAGGTAGAAATGCGCGTGAGATGAGGAATGGGCCTTTGAGATTGACGTTCAATGTTTCCCACCAGATCTCCGGATCAAAATCCGCAACCATATCATTCTTGATCAGAACACCTGCATTGATGATCACGATATCGAGCTTCCCGAATTCTTTCTCGACATATTTAGCTGCTTCCTCGGTGCTTTCCTTCGAAGTGACGTCCAATTTGACGCAGAGCACTTGAGGTTCGGCACGATTTGCCTTTGAGGCAGCTGCCACGATCTCGTCTTGCAATGACTCGAGAGAAGAACGTGCTGCGATCGCGATCTGAGACGCTCCGGACCGGGCGAACGAAATAGCAATTGCTCGACCGATACCCTTAGACGCACCGACGATGAGAACGGATTTGTTGGTAGCTGGAAGTAAGGTGGGGTCTATGGCGGGGTAGCTGTCGTTGTGAACGATTTTTGTAACATCATAGTCGCCTGTAAAGTCAGAAATCGTTCTCTAGTGCGCAATTTGCGCAGGCAGTGTTAAAAGAGGAAGGGTCAACTTACCTGGTGCTTCCAGGAAATTTTGAGATCCTTTTGGGGGAGGCATGATGTCGAAAGTATGTCACGTGAATTGTAAGGGTGATTTCTTGGCTCTTTGCTTAGAACTGTCAAGGTGAAGTCGGAAGCGTTCTTTCCCTCCGAGGGACGCCATCCTTATATTATTTAAATCTAGGAGAATTGAGCATACGTACATCTTAAAACTATTCTATGGGTCGCTCCTTCGGCTCCCAACTAACCGCGAATCTAAACACTTCTCGGCGATAAGATTGCTGCACTTCGCGGAATTAGAAGGAGTTAGGTGGGGCTTTATAATAAATATATGCAGGTAATGCATCAAATTTGGGCAAGAAATATAGGCATCAAAGAGGTCCCATACGTAAAGATCGTCGAAGAAACTGCGGAGAAGCTTTGGAGTCCAAATGGGAAAATAGAGCTTTGTTATAAGGCTTAGTCGTCGGACATAAGAAACTCAATTTCTAACAACTTACACACCTTCGCCCCCCTCTTCATATCAAAACTCTTGCTTCGAAAATTACTCCTCCCCGCCATCTATCCTCTAAATTGGTTGATCTCTTATTGCTTTCGAATCGTCTCGTCTCGCATTCCTCATAATTCTTGACAACTACGGAGTACATACGGAGTAACTTTACAGAATGTTTTGACATTCATATTCTTCAGAAACAATCAACTAGGTCTGGAGAAGAAAAAGTCCGAAGTCCATGAATTTAAGAAGTCATGTCTCAATATGACATCGAAAGTAGAACATCTAGCAGGCTTCGAGGATGAATTCAGCGAAAAGGCCTGCTGGTCACGTGCACTCCACATTCCTTTCGGACTTGGTTGCGCTGCGAAGTCCGAACAGCATTCCAGAGGATCTACCTATTTATACCGTTAATTCTCAATATTCAACAAGAAACAATTCCGTGGGACAAAAATTGCCGAAAACATTGAAAGAAAGGGCGATGGAGGTTTCAATGTTGCCCCTGTTTCAAGTCGGTATCAAAATGACTGAATTCTCACCTGACCACAACTTTCATTTTTAGGACCACAAGCAACCCAACCCTCTCCTAATCCTTTCAAATTTATTTCATAAGCGACTCTCCCCCTTTCACGTCGCTAAAAATGTCCTCCCTCCCCGACTTCTCAAACGAAGCCCTCTTCCCCGCCTTCATAAACTGCCCCCTAACATCCGAAGTCCCCCCAAACTTCACAGCAACCAGCAATGAAGTCGTCTATTTCCTCCTCGGCACTATCCAAGAGAATATGACACTCACTCCCCGCACACCAACCTACATAATCGTTGACAGGCAAAAGACCTCTTTTGCATGCACGATAAAATTGAAATTTCATCAAGAGCTTGGGAAGGAGAATGGATGGGTAAGAGACATCTGCTATGCCCGAATAAACCTTTCGTTATATTCTCATTACTCCCTACTCCATCTTTCTTCTTCTCTCACACGAATGCTTCTCCCTACCTCTACCACACCTCACTCCTCCCCCTTCCTCCCCCTCCATTTTCCCCAACCATCACCTCCATATCACTGACCCAAACCACTAGGACGGCAAAGGCTTCAAAAAGGGCTGGACGATGGTAATTAGAAATGCTGTGAGGAAAGGGTATCAAGAGGAAGACGCAGAAGCTGGGAAGAAGGAGAAGAAGGGGTTTGTGGAGAGCGGGTGGAGGGAGGAAGGCGGTGTACAGGTTCGTATCTCTTTCTCATCCCCAAATATCCCCTCATCCCCTCCCATTCACATCGGTCATTCTTTCAAAGTTCAATTTGGCAAAGATAAGGGATAGTGTTAATAGTAAACTAGGTCATACCAACAAGTCTAGAAAATCTCCTGGCCATGAGTGCAAAGTGGAAAGAAGACAGCAAAGGAGAGAAGAAATGTCAAGGGTGTGGGAAGGGAGAGGGGGAGAGTAAGATGGTGAAGTGTAAAGGGTGTGAGAGTGTGTGGTATTGTGGTAAGGTATGTGTTATTTCATCTGGGAACATTGAGGAGAGGATGCGTGCTGATCGAAATGTAGGAATGTCAGGTGGAAGGGTGGAGTGAGAAAGGACATAAGAGTGAGTGTAAAGTTTTGAAGTCAGTGAGGGAGATATTCCTTGAGCCATAATCACTGGCTGCGAAGGGTACTTCTAGCAAATTGTCAATCAGAGACCAGACTAGCCCCAGGGATCATTGATAAACCCTGAGACTTGAGACGTAAAACCTCATGATAGGATATTCGAGTCATCATTGTATTCATAGCTACTATTACAGCCTTGCATGCGCAGCATAGCGTCATCTAATCTTTAACAGTCCAGCAAAGCAGTAACAAGAAGAAACGCAATACCAAGGCACCCAACCAGTCATTATGGATGCACCAAACTTCATGCTTCCCGCATCCCAAAGATCCCCTTCCATGCTCCTCTACTCCTCGATCAGAACCGTATACATCAAGCGTCTAAAAAAGACAAATCTTACTTCGTGAACTAATCACAAAATAGTGCCGAATGTGCCATCAGTGGCAATACCCTTTCGAGGACTGCTTGATTTCCCATGCTCGTCTGTGGTTGGCTTTCTGTGCCTGAAGGTGAATCCAACAAACAAGCTCTTGCTCATAGGATCCTCCCGGTCTGCCATGTTCTCCAAAGCTGTTTGTTTATCATGTACCTCCTTGTACTTGGCCATATCAGCCTCATTGCTGAAGTCATCAAAGTAGCCCGCATCTGTTTCGGAATCGAGTTCGGGAACGAATGGGGCACGTTGCGTTCGAAGTGTAGTCCAATCAACCTCAGCAAAGTATTGATGCGCATACACATCCTTGATGTTGTTGAATCGTTTCGTCTTGGAAGCAATGCAGCTATTGAAGTCAGATCATGTTCATGCTCGCACATTGTGTAATGCTTACCTTGTAATGAAGTTCCAGGTTCTGTTGCTGATGAAGTAATTTGGATCCTCCCAGACTGGTCTCTTAAGGACTTCTCTCCAATGCTTCAAGTTCTTCCATGTCTCATCAACCGTTGCACCAGCAAAGGGAGGGAAGCCAGTCAGTGCCTCGAAATGCATGCAGCCCAAACTCCAGTAGTCGACCGAGAACTCGTATTCGTCACCCTTGAGGACCTCAGGAGCCATATAATCGGGGGAGCCGACGATTGATTTCGCATAATTGACATCTTTTTCTCTCATGGATAGGTATCCTTCTCGACGCTCTGCAACCGTTCGCTGTTCCATTGGCTTGCCGAATGGCACGTATGTCTCTCCAACCTTCTCCAGCTTGACTCTCATAGATTCAATCTTGCCTGGTGCGAGGAACCCAGCTGCGAGACCGAAATCCGTGAGTTTGACATGGCCGGTAGAATCGATGAGGAAGTTCTCAGGCTTTAAATCTCGATGAATGTAACCCAATTGATGCAGCGCATCGACGGAGCAGAACATTTCAGCGATGTAGAATCGAGCATGTCGGTTTGCGAGGACTCCAGTATTATTGAGTAGAGTTCGGAAATCTCCACCAGGAACGTACTCCTACCACAAATATTAGTTGATGTCCCCGGGATGATTATTTTGACTTACCATAGCTAGGTAAATGCTCTTCTCGTCCTGGAACGAGTAGAGCAATCGTACAAGCCACTCGCTCTTCGCATTGGTCAAGATATCACGCTCTGTAAGAACGTGTCTAATCTCATCCAACTTGAACAGAAGTTTCTTGCTCATGACCTTCAACGCGCAAACCTCTCTCGTATCCTTCTTTTGTGCGAGGAAAACCTGTCCATATCCACCTTGTCCAACTTGTGTAAGGATCTGGAAGTCGCCTTGTCGTAGACGAACCCGACGCTTTCGAAGATTGGCACGCTCTCGTCCAGCATATTTCTGCCATAGTGGATTATAGGTCTCTTCTGGTGTCTCTGGTGGTGCTGGGAATTCGGCTTTGAAGTGATTGAGTCGGTTCTGGCGTGTGCCAACGTAGGTGAGGAGGTCGAAGTAGTAGTCTAGGAAGTCTACAAATCATTAGCAGAAAGACTGGCAAATGAGGAGAACTGGACTTACAAAGTTGAGTCACATTCGCAAGTCGCTTGACATTTGGCTTGTGCAGAATCTCTAGCTCCTCAACCGTAAGGCCTCTCTGTGTATTGTATTTCTTCGTGGCTACTGGGGCTTCTCGGGTCTGATACAGCTCTTGCCTTGAAATTGCTGCCAAATTTTGAGTCGTCTCCAGTCCTCCCCTTGATGTTGGTGGGGTATTCTCTTGTCCTTGCTTTCTCAATGGGCTATTTGGTGCAGATTTGTGTATGATGCTATCGTCCACACCTCCAGTAGCGTTGCCAAAATAGCCATCGTCGACTGCCAACGCATTGCTCTTTCCAGGTGATAATGGTGTTGCTGTCTTGGGGCGACCACTCTTTGTTGGACTGCCTAACGTGGTAGGTGTAAGTTTCATGCCATTTTCGAAAGCCACTGGCAGGTCGTTGGCACCAGGTGGGTTTTGTTTCTTGCTTGGGCTTCCTTGCGGGGTAGAGACAGGTGTGATGAAGCTGGTTCGATTGGGGGTGCTAGGCCGTTCGCCGAAGACATCGTTCTGGCTGGATCGAGTTTGGAGAGGTGGAGGAGGTACTGGCAGGATTCCTTCATGCTTGTTACCAGAATTGGGAAAGAGATTGGTGATGAAGCTCGACATAATGGCTGTTGTGCGCCTTGAAGGGCGACAGCACGAAAGAAAGTCGGTGTAGCTTAGATGAAATTCCCGTTCAAAGAAGGACAATCTGCAGCAACGAGTGCAAATAGAACAATTGCAGCCTCCACACGCACGCAGGAAAGTACAGGCTCGGGTCGTGGTTGCTGCAAAAGATTGTTGGAGATCAACGTCTTTAGTGCGGCAGGGGGTGCTGAAGTGGGGTCGTGTTGACAGCGTGTGTTGGGGAAGTCGCGTTGCGAGAGCAACCACCAATGGCCTGAAACTTAGCGTGATTGGGGGCCATTGGAACTTTAAATCCCCTACTCCGTAAGCCCAACTTCACATGCTCAGTGTTTGTCACTGCTCAAGAAATGTTGCAGATGTCGTTCAAATGTATTGCTATCAGTCTAAGCAGACTGCTCACTAGTCATATCTCCATAGGACTCTCCTGATTCCCACATTCGTCTACGCCTGCTCATAATTGCCAGTGTTTCCTTATTTTGCAGAAGGCAAGAGCCTATGAAGTCAACGGAACTGTGACTCCCATTGCAACTATTCTATCAAGTGACGGGATAATATGTTTGTTTTCGCAACATAATATAACAGCATTCTGGAATGACATTCTCCAAGTATTTTGGGGCTACGTAAATTGCAAGGCTACGACTTTGAGATCCTCGATTAGAGATATATATATCGATTTTTATGTTTTCCATCCTACAGGTTCCATCATAATACATTCTATCATTCTTTATCATAACACAATTCGCTCATTTCATCCGACATCTACGAGGTAGCCTCGTTCGTCTTTCCAGTCACCGTATCCGCTGCACTAGAAAGTGTATCCTTCGCAGATCCCAAAATTCCCTTTCCTTCACTCTGGGCATCATCGGCATTGGAGCGTGTGCTATCGCCTACTTTTTGTGTTGTAGACTTGTCGCCACCTGTATTATTTGTGTTAGCAATATGAATATGGGAGTGATATGTGTAGGAGGGAGTTCTTACTAGGTTGAACAGCACCCATAATCTTATCACCAGCTCCTGTTACATTCTCGGAGGCAGCTTGGAAGGTTGACTTTTGTGATTGGGGTGTGACCTTCTCGGAGGCTTGCTCGCCGAGTCCTTTGCGTCCAATGTCAGACATGTTGATTATATTTTGTTGAGTTGGTGTTTAATTGGAGATATTTTAATGGAGTGTGAGAGTGGTTGATGATTTCTAGAAGACAAAGTGAGTAGACGTGTTATATACAATATGCTTTCTTGCTGGTGGCACATGTAAATCCAGTGCTACATGACGTTCCTACCAATTTTGCCATGATTTTCTTCATCACGGAAGGCAACTTCGCGACGAACGTCATGTCTGCATCACATCTCATCGATCTCAATTCCAACACCCTCTCAGATCACAACAAACTCATCCACTGGGTTTGTGATACATAAATGGTTGGTTGTGCTGATTTTGGGCACGTCACCGTAGTATGGAGTTGTGCTGGGATAAAATGACAGGGATTCCCCCAAACAGGTTTTGCGTTGCCACAACGCAAAATCCCATCCTCACTTTATCGTATTTTGTGGAATACCATATTGCACGACTGCGATTAGAAACGTAATTGCTTCCTTCGAGTCGAGTGGTTGCAACAATTCTCAGATCATGATTTGAAGTGACGCTCTCTCCATCGGGCCTCACAAACACTGGAGTACCTTTCAGCAGTACTGAGGGGAGCCTACAATTTCGTAAGATATTGGCGGTATTCTCCCATGGGCGATACTGAGATATGGAGGTTCATTCTAAGTGATTTCTTCTGCCTTTATTTCTCATCACTCCGGCCCTGCTATTCGAGTCACGAAAGTCTCGCCAAGTACTATCGCAACGCCAATACACCTTGAAGTTTCGGCATAACTGACGAAGTCGTTACCGCTTGGTAGGAGGCTGCGTAAAGTGAATAGATACGATATAGTTTGGGATTGACAATGGTATTTATCGTTCCTATTATAAGTCGTCAAACATGTATTGATTGCTCTTTTTGGCACTTGAAGAGTTGCAAGACAAGTGGTGCTAAATAGACTGGATTTCCTCACGACCAAATGAAACTATGGGGCTATCTGGTTGAACAGATAATATCGAGCGAGAGAAAAGCCCTTGTGTTGAACACTCATTTTTGTAAGGAAAGGAACGCTCTTGAAGTCATAAAGAGGAGAAAAAGCATCCAACGGTCCAATCAAAGAGAGCGAGTGAAGTCGAAAGAAACCCCAATTGATCATGAGTCGCTTACTCCACCTCATAACACGCCCACCAACACCGCAAGTCCAGCTACTACTAAGTGGTATTATGAAGATCATTTAATTGGGCGTCAGCGTGGGCCTTTTTGATGTGCTTGATCAAATCGATGTGGCGCTGGTATCCTTTGGTACCGTTTCTGTTGCATCCGGGGTGACGGCATCCGTGAGGCGAGTCATGATCCTTTCTTAGGTGGAGCTTCAAACTCTTCTTATCCTGGAAGGCGTTCATTTCAATTTTGTCGCAGCCATTGCGCGGGCAATCGAAGGTTTCCGTCTTATCGTCGCTATCCTCGATATGATGATAATTGCGGATATGCTGTCGAAGGTGATCCTCGCGTTTAAACCCATTTTTGCCTCGATATCTGCGATAGAATTTCGATTAGCAACAAAACCACTCTACCATAATCATACAAAGGCTTACTTTCGGCAATGTGTACACGGGTAACGTTGAACGTTGACCATATGCACGAGTTGATGCCTCTCCAAATCAGCTAAGCGTGCACAAGGCATAGCAGTGCAACCTGGGAATCGACAAACAAAGGCACCATGAGAAGCATTCTTTCCATGGTTTTCGAGTCCGTCAGCAGTATCAAAGCCTTGATGGCATTCGCTGCATCGATATTTGATCTCTGGGTGTTTTCGCTTGAAATGAGAATATTCGTCAAACATGTGTAGGCTTTTTCCACACCCTGGGACTGCACACTGAAATGAAGGGTGCCAGTGACCTTGTAACTCCCTTATTCTATTGCACTTGAACCCACAGTGGACGCAAGCAAGAGCGGCGTGATCAAGGCCATTACTACTAGTGCAATACAAATCCTGGGCTGCGAGAGAGCCATCAGAAGCGCTCAGCGGCGCCGCGCACGTAGCACAGTTAGATCCGGGATACAAAGAGCGAACTAAGAATGCCCTACCATAGATCAATCGAGTGTACCATAAAGTCCACAAATCAGAGGCGCTTACCCTTCTACTTTCTCTATATTCGCGGGAGCAATTGTGTCTTGGGTAAATGCTGCGATAGTACTATCACCGCCAGTGTCTCCAGTGTTTAGAGTTAAACCTGCGTGGATTGTATGGGAAGATGGTCCTAGTCCCCCCAAAGGGTATTGATCATAATTCATGGAGTTGTCCAATCCATGCACGAGTGTATGACCGTCGTTCCAGCTTTGTGAGTGATCCAGAATCTCTTGACTCAAGGCTGACATGCATGGGACATCGACCGATCCGGTCATTCTGGTAATTGCCCTTTTTCTATTAGCATAATTTTTTTTTACTCACCCATCGGGATTGAGCCAATCGCTCAAATCCCAAGGATAATCCAATGGCTGGAACTGGTCGCTCATGTTGCGAGGCGTTGATGAGGCTTGCAGCGTGCAGGACCGAAAATGCTCACCGAAAGAGCGTGCAAAGATTGGATGGATATGCCAAAAAGCGGCGGGTTAGCTGAAAGATGCTGAAGGGGGAAGAGTGCAAAAGCTGTTTGACGGCAGTGAGAGGAGGTGCTAGACTGATATGTGTTGATGCTGTGGAGGAGGGCCGCTTTACCATACTTCTGTGTGATGGACTTGAAAAAAGGGCAAAACGCCAGCAAGCACCACTGATGCATATACATGAAATGAAAGGGCAAAAGTAAGACAAATTTGATTGTTTCGGAATCGCTTGAGCCCAGCAAGTGAAAGACTATGAGACTTGCACAAGAGTTGACTGATTCTGGTGGAATTGCCACATCTTCCAAATGTTCGATGATGAGACGAGCCAGACGGCCTGCCTGGGATGGCAGTGATACAGCACAATTGAGGAAGCAGTAACGAACGGTAGCCTTATACCAAGCTATCTTAGAACTTTATAAGTGCGATTACCCAGGAACCAAGTGTGCGAATACCGATCGACAGATGTCGAACATGGATATTTCGATGAAGATAACAAGAAACACCGCGAAGTCTTTCCAATTTTAAACACGTCAAGACCCGCTGCTCGTGACCTTCACGTGACAAGCACTTAAAGGCGTCTTTTTTCATGATCGCAAATAAGGCTTTTCGAAATTTTTATTAATATTCTATTATGCTAGGCTTCGGATTTTACTCGAGGTGCCGGGTCAAAAGGAATTGGGTTAAAAATCGAGCATGGAGTTGATGCCATCTTTTGGTTTTACCATCGCTTCAGCTATTTGACATTTCAGCAGCAACACTTGAACAGGACACAGCAATACCTAACTCTGTTCTGAAATTGCGAGCGTGCACTGAACTCCTCAGAAGTAGCGGGCTTCCATTCTTCATCACTTGACCAGTCAAAGTTTATGAGGTATGGGGAAGAGCGCTAGGACTGAAGAAGTATAAAGTTTTGAAACCAAATGTGTGGAATGGAAGAGTATTATTTCAATATTCATCCAATTTGTTCTAGGAGCCGAACCCTCCAGAGACTCAGTGTAAATCTGAGCTTATGCACATATGTATCATTATCCACCTCGTGTATTGTACCTATACTCTTTCTCATCATCATGATTGTCAACGTCGCATCGACGCCGTCCGCCTCTCATTGGCCTATCTCACACCAAGCAATCCAAATTAATGAATGACCACAGCAACATGATCATCCATATACTGGCTAATATCCCCCAAAAACAAACTAGCCACCACACTCACCGCCCCAAACGCAATGCTCACATAATAAACATAGGGGTATGCCTCCGCATACGCATTCTGTCCCGCCAGTACAATCGCGTTCCAAATCGTCCTATTCCCATCCACACCCGGTAACATCAAGATCTCATCCAGTAAACTTGCTCCTGTCAATTCAGCAGCGGCTTTAATCGTATTCGGAATGAGGATGTGGTTCTTCACACAAGCTGTGAGGATGTTCTTAGCAAGGATAGGCTTGAATTTGTTCAAGAAGACATTGTAGTATGTCGTATATCCGATTGCGCCACCTACGACACGGATAGCGAGGGTGAGGGCTGCGATGGTGGCAATCAAATCGTCAGGGCAGATAATTGTTGTGATGATGGAAGCTGGGACTACAATGCCGCCGATTCCTAGACCCGCAACAACGAGAATTCCGTAGACGGTATTGATGTTGTCGCGTCGTGCAACTGCGAGAGCTCCGCAGCCTGCTGTCATCATGCACGAGGAAACGACCATGAGAGCGCGGTTGTGGCCTTTGAAGACGGAGAGAAGCCAGAGGACGACACAGGCGCCGACGAGAATCGAGAAGCCTATTGGGAGTCCACGGATTCCGACACCAACGGGGTCATGGCCGTACACGTTGAAGGCTTGGGTTGGCCAGAAAAGCAAGACAGAAAAGAAATTGGCGCCGGAGATGAAAGTAATGACCAAAGTTAATGTAAGAATTCGAGGGTCCTTCTTAAGACGAGATGGGAACATTGGGTATTTAGCTCCATAGATTTCCCAGAAGGCGAATGCGATGAGAAGCGCAGCTCCGAGCAGAAGAGGCACAAGGACGTGTGCGGATGACCAAGCGTATTCGTATCCGCCCCAGAGCAAGCCAGCAATGAAGAGAATCAGGCCAGAGATGGAGAGGAAGCCACCCACGAAGTCGATCTGGGAGATAATCTCTTTGTTTGAAAGGCCACTCGAGTTGACACGAGGTGGTGGGAAGTAGAAGATAGCTGTCATGACGAAGCCAATGAATGCCCAGACACCGCATAGAAGGCCAACATACCGCCAATGGGCGTGGTATGCGATCAATTGAGCCCATAGAACCGAAGGGCAGAAGGGAAGTATCGTGAAGACCAATACAGCAACGTACGTGCCTCGCTTCGAAGTTGGTGCGAGCTCGGATGTCGCAGCTAATGCTGTGAGCTCATTGATACCAGCTCCAGCTCCTGCAATTGCCATTCCGCCTATACTAAATCAGTCGAGATGATACTATATTAAGGAGGTAGAAGGACATACCGATAAAGGTGTTCATGACATGAGCAGTTGAACAAATGATCATGCCAATGACAATAAGTGCTGCGCCACACAAGGAAACATAGCGACGACCAAGCAGATCAGACAAGGCGCCAACAAACGGGCATACTGCTGCAAGAGCAAGAAGATTCGCCAGCACAAACCAAACCCATTTATCTGTCCCTCCAATATCGCCATAGATGTAGGGAGGAATACCACCTGACGGTTGTTAGTGAGTACTTCGATGGAGATCGAAAGCAGTACGAACCAAATAGATACACGGGTATTTGAGATCCAGTCCATAGAAACGCCATTGCAACTAAAGACATGAATCTATGGATGGTCATTGGAGGTTCGTGGTCGTGATCTTCATCATCGCCATAAGTTCGCAATCCATCCTTCTCATAATAGTGAGAATTTCCTGGCACTCGAGAGACCGTTCGTATACCATCCAGATTCTCGAGATGATCAGCTCCAGAGGTCTCCTTCGCTACTGATGGGGGTGTGGAAGATCCTGATCCCCTGGATCCAGCCGCATGATGGGTTGCCATTGTGAGGTGTGTTGAAGAGAAGAGCGACTCGCGCCGTTGTGAAAAAGATTCTTGTGCTTGCCCAGGAGCCTTGGAGATGAAGTTGAAAGCGGATGTGAAGATCAAATTCCAGGAGATATTGTAGGGTTGGCAGATTGATAAGTGAATTTCCGCAAGATCCACTCTCTACGTACCCCACGACCCAGAACGGCGCTTCATGCAAGGATTCAGGCGGGGAACCCAACAAGGAAGCTGGGGTAGGTGAGTCCAGGCGGGTGAATACCAAGTGTCACGAATTCTTTCCAGTGACAAGCTGTTCGAATTCTCTTCGATGGCAAGCATGTTCGAACCACACACGTAACGAGTCCTTCAGGGATTGGGCGCCATTTGGTACTACCAGCATTCCAAGCAAGGATTCTCGACTCTTTCGCTAAGTATTTCAAGCGCGTGCAACATATCCCACAGCGCGACCGAGGCATCTTCCCCATTTTTGGAGCATTTGAACGAGCCCTTGGCTATGCTGCGAGCCATGCTTAGATTAATGCGGGGAAAGTTGGGTAGCGAGCCAAGCCCCAACGGCGGAAGGCTTGATTTAAAGGGCCCCATAGGTGTTGAATGGAGTTTCCCGGGACATGGCATTGGCTCCCAGGACCAAATCTGAAGTTACATCAGATCCCATACCTTGGCGGTATTGCTTGGAAGACTGCCAGCAAGATGTTCGCTTTGTGAAGAATTTTGGTGTTCGTAATACTGCAATTACCAGGGTGCTATTGAAAATGATTGTGATGGCACTCTTCAATGTACTCCATGGTGGCGAGATAATAGTATCTCGTACACAGAATCGCAATACAATAGCCCGACGAAGGAGGTGTGAACAAAGTTAGCCATTCAATTGAGTGCGGTCAACGTTGGCCTTGTGCAAGAAGCCTCGGTAGGCGGTTGATGGTTTGGAGAATTGGCGGGGAAGCTGGGGCTAAGCGTCGAGCATGGACGGGTGGAGATCAAGTGCCACTAAAATCGGAATAGCCTCGGAGCCATCATCTGCTTTATCTTCCTAGAAAAGGGAGACTCCGAAGTGGTGTAGTGTACCTCTGCATCGAGACTACTAACATCTGCGCCCTGTTATTATTATTATTAGTTGTCGTGAAATTAGGGAACAACAACCGAAAGACTTGATAACAGACTTTAAATAGGGGGAGGTTTCACAAATCTCACTCCTGGCATGAAAGATGCAAGATTAGGAGAGTTTCCTTAATCTTGGGAAGCGTGTCGTTATCTGAATGCCCTCCGATATGAAGACTAGCCAATACATGTGTGATCATATCGGTCGTGTTCAGCAGAGAGATGATATTGAGATGCTGCTGTGGGGTAATCAGGGACAACCATTTGAACGGCATGTGCTGGAAAGTCCCGTCTGGAGTAGTGGTAGAGTATGTGCGAGCGAATGGTCCAGAGTAGCTACCACACCTTACTCTCGGAGAGCCGACCAAGTGTAGATGTCGTCCAGTCGCATCTTCCTTATTCAGCCCTCTCACAGCCTCTCAGCTACCACATGTTGCCCAGCTTTGTACATACCAATGTTCGGGTGTGAAATTTAAGGTTGATGCTGAAGTTCGTGTTCGTCTGATGTTGACACCCACTCAGAAACCATACCGAATACCTCGGACGACCGAGATGGTATGAAGACCAAGAATACAAGCGCCCGATGTTGTGGCTAGCCATAGCTGGGGTTCGAAAACTATCAGTTAGTTCCCGGATGTGTAACTGGGATTTAAACAGTAGTGTGCTTGGTGGATGACAGAAGGCGATTGTCGATTGATGTTGGAACTCACGGCGCAGACCTAGATCTGGATGTGCTGGAAAACGCAGTATGAACGTGTAGGATTGGCCCCAATGAGCGGTAAATAATGTAAGACTGTTGCCCCCCATCATAGTAAGAACCTCAGTAGTGCTTTCTGTAGCAGCACGATATGCGCATCTTCCTTTCCGTTCTTTCATTAATAATAATCAAGCTCTTTGCAGTATGCCGAGTTGATAAGTTGCTAGTTCAGTAGAAGGACAAGGCAGCATGTTTGTGGCAGTTTTTTCTCAGACGTAGAACCGAGTCATCTTGCCGTACCCAGCGCTGTCGAGGAGCCTTGATGTCCATGTAAGATCTTATGATGCAAGAACGCTGTACCTGTGGACTATTTGATCAAGCTAGCCTCGGAAGTCACTCAAACTTCCACATTGTGAGATTTCGCAGACCAACAATGAGATGTACAAATGGTGGGTGTAACAATTTAGCCATAACAGGAGAACTCCCGTCGACGGCATCATCAGAGTCAGGATGAGCGACTGTCAGTCGACGATCCATGCTCCACGATCTATGAACAGAGTCAAAAGCATTTCTCACCACCATTCCAGATTGAAAACCATTAATGGTGGCCTCATCAAGATGCACGGCTCCGTGCCTTCCGTTCTCGTTGGGTGATATCTCTTGTAGGTCCCTGCCGTATATGCAAGGATACTCTTCCCTCCAAGGTTGCTGTGATTATTTGGTGGCCAGTAGGTTCTCATGATCCACAATATATTATTTGAGAGGTTATCAATACTTAGAATTGTATCTCATCCTACTAGAGAGCTTGTTTGATAGGAGAAATCTGAAGCAGTAGGACGTACAGGGCGTAAAGCTTCGAAACCGTCATTGTCATTTATTCGCTCTCAAGATGTTGCAGGGTTTCTACAAGGGGTAGCCTCGGGAATGAATCGGGTCGTATCACAGCTTCCGGCAAAGTTCTCTCGCTATACACGAAAGGGGAAAGTTGGATAGTCTGAAATTGATACCGATCTCGGAATATGCCAACATCATGACTAGTTGGGGAGATAGTACAAGGCTGGATTCGTGATATAGTAGGAGTGTTCGAGAAGTGTGCACGACACCCTCATTTTCCTGATACATAGAGATAGTTTGATTTCACCAAAATTGTGATAACGGATCTTACTTGTTCAGACTTCCTTGATTGTCTCCCAAACTCGCCATGAGCCTCTATCTAATGAATGCAGAGCCAATCCAGCGCCATCATCAAAACACACCGTATGCGCCAGATCAACGTAGTATGCTCTAAACTGATCTCGTCTCGTTCCGTTTATCATCGCTTTCCGCAAATATTGGGGGGCTCAGGCGCCTTCCGCCATCTTGGTCATGAGTCATAATTTCTGATCTCGAGAATCAGACCATCGCATGGGTTTTCGTCCATTCCTTTGCTGTTGCAATTGCTGCTGGCTCATCTTCCTTCCATCTTTTGGCCACTTCTGGGGCTAGCGGATCGTCCGGATTCGGGGCACCTAATAGAGCCTGGATCGAGAGCAGGATAGTTCGGATTTGAAGAGCAGGCGACCAATTACCTAAAATAGGAATCAAAAGTTAGCTTGAGCTCTTGAGGATAGAAGTCTCCAAATTGCAGGGTCTGTGGACATACTCTTCAAGACATCTAGACAGATACGCCCGAGCTTGTCAATATTTGGATGGTAAATTTTAGTTAAAAACCGGATCTTTGGTGGGGTCATAGGATAGTCATCTGGTAAGAAGAGCTCCAATTTGAAAATTCCACCTTCAAGTATGTTAGATATGTATGCCCGCGAGGTTGTAGAAGGTTCTGACCTTCGTATGGAGATTGGCTGGGACCGTGTATGGACACGTCGAAATATCGGAGGTTGTCCTCATGAGGAACTGCACTGATACCTGGAACACTGTATAAATGAGCATGTTATTCTTCTCATGGCCGGACAGGCTCACGTACGGTTCTGCCATTAACCTCTCTGTCTCCTTGATAATCCGCTTTGGCAACGCCATGATGTTGGAGGCTTCAGGCTGGTTTCTATCGTGGTCACTACTTGAGTGAAGTAGGCGAATCTAAGGAAGAAACAAGGACTTGTCGAGTCTATCTAAGACTCGAGGAATACAAAGTGCAAGGTGCTGGGTTCAGAGTGCAGGTGCCCCTCCTTCGGTTTGCCCCTCGCGTTCTGCGATAAAGAAGGTGGTAGTTCGACAAGGTGAGAAATCAAGCAGTAGGCCAGATCTGCCGGTCAACTAGAAGAAGACTCTTGAGGACTTTTGCAAATTTGAGAGGTTGCTGGTGAGGCCGTTGACAAATGTCGTTGACAAGGCGATGCAGCAAGGCTCTCGATCAAATTGCTCGGCTAGACCCACTTCCGCGTCCAGTGTGAACGGCGCTAAAGGTGGGAGGAAGCTCCAAGACCGCGACAGCACTTCATTACAATTTCTCTTCAAAACACCTCACCAGTAGCAATACTACGTACCTTTGAGTCGCATACCTTAGGGCTTCCGAAAGAATCCGGAACGCCCAGTATAACATGCCAATCTAGAGCAACGCCACTATGCAAATCGTCGAGTCGCGTTCGAAGAGTCAATGTCGATGAAGACTATCCTAATTACAGCCGGAGGATGATGCGAGGTCCCAAGATTTACCATGATGGACGAGTCGCGTAAAGGGAAGAGCATCAAATCTGCCTTTGACAGCACTACATTTGAAGCAGATGTGCAAATTCATGTGGATCGCAAAGTTGGGTCAGCAACAATCTCTCCTTCAGGGAGAGATGTTGCCCTTGCATCGTTAGTAGATCTCATAAAACCTTACGTACGCGGCTTATAAGTGCTTCTAGGTCCGATGGACTCGACATAATCGACCTAGATTTTCCATTGAATCCTCCTCGTCATCTTCGACATGGCCTACCCTGGCTCGTGGCCGATGTCCAGTGGTCTCCATTCGCTGCTCGTGATTATTGGGTGGTTAGCTCTGCAAACCAGAAGGCATTAGTGTGGAATCTGAATATGCAAGAAGATACTGCTCAAGGGGCGATAGAGCACACATTGCATGGGCACAATCGAGCCATCACAGATATCAACTTTTCAGCCCATCATCCTGATATCCTCGCAACCTGTGCCGTGGATGGTTATGTTCATTGCTGGGACCTTCGTCGACCAAGGCAGCCTGTTCTCACGTTTTGTGATTGGTTCGCTGGCGCGACACAGGTCAAGTACAATCGACAGGACTCGCATGTTCTCGCTTCTTCACATGATCGCTGGTTGAGGATCTGGGATGACCGAAAAGGGGGTGCTCCATTACGTTCTATAAATGCTCACGAATCAAAGATTTACGGTGTAGACTGGAATCGAACTAGAGCTACAGGAGTCGTGACTTGTTCTCTAGACAAAAGCATCAAATTCTGGGACTACAGTAATGAGTTAGATGAACCTGAACGAATCATCAGGACTGAATTTCCCGTTTGGAGAGCTCGTCATACGCCATTTGGTTGGGGCCTACTCGCTATGCCACAAGATACACCTGGAGATCTTCATCTTTACGAACGCCGAATGCATGAAGAGACTGAAAAGGACAGCGCTACGGAAACTGTTGCTACTTTCCCAGGCCACGGAGATCACAAGGTGAAGGAGTTTCTTTGGAGAAGCCGAGGGAATATCACGGATGACGGAGTGGACAATCGAGAGTTCCAATTAGTCTCCTGGGGTGAGGACAATCAATTGCGTTTACAGCATGTAGACCCTAAAGTTCTTGAAAGAGTTGGTTACGTGAAAGGGGCTCAAGTTCGCAAGAGGCTCAATGTGACGCGGAAAGGAGCTGTCTACAAGACATTTCGTGCATTAGACAATGTGTCAAACGACAAGAAGAACGCCGCCAACATTGGTCATCGACCAGGAAGCTCTGGTTTGAAAGTCAGCGCTTTGAGTGCGGGCATGAAGAAGATGACTCTACCTCGCAATAGTAGAAGTCATATGATGGTCCGAGCTCCTGCTATGACAGGCTACGATAAACCCATAAAAGCCGATGACCAGAATCAGAAACAGATTGGTTGGATGAGTGGAATCAAATTTACCAAACAAGATAATGGAAACTCACAACGTGGGCCAAATTCGAGGAGGTTCTCTCTGCTAAGTCCCGATTTTGAAGATGGTGGCGAGTGGGACTCACCAGAAAGTCTTCATGATGAGATTATAAGAATCCATGACCAACTTCCTAAGATCACATTTGAAGACGTTAGCATGGACAAAAGGACCGTGATAGCGTCGATGAATGGACCTTGGGGTGAGGATGGAAACATCATCTACATTAAGGTAACAATTGTATTCCCGGATCAGTATCCTGAAACGAAACCACCGACTTTTACCCTAGGCAAGACGATACTTATGCCAGATGAAATCTATCAAAAACTTAAAAGAGAAGTTCAACAAATAGCTGCTGGATTTGTGGCTCGCAGACAGGGTTGCCTTGAAGCTACTTTGTGCTATCTTTTGGGAGAAGTGGATCTCGAAACTAGTACAACCTTCTTCAAGGATGGAGGGGACATGGACGATGATCTAGGTGCTCTCGCCGACGAGAGCTCGAGCGACGATGAGGATGGGGACATTCCTGCAGGAGCGTCCGCCATGATGTCGCAAGAGCTCGATTCTAGTGCTACGGGAGACATGTTGACGCCGATGAATCGAAATGCCAATGTTCCACTGCCTTGTCGTTGTGGAGCTCGATTTTCATCAAGTGGAAAGCTGGTTTGCTTCTTCCCACCAAAGGAAGACAAGGTCAAATCCCTACTGGAAACACTTGTGGCAAAGCACAATGCACGTTCTAAGGGCGAGCCGAGTTTCGAAACATTTGGTCGTCTAAATAATAACAGTTCTCCTACTCCTCGAATGAAGACAATCTCCCTTGCTTCAGAGACTAAGACTGATTCGGACGTATCAGACTACTCTGATCTCTCCGCCTCAAGCGACTCCGATTCCTCACATTTCCGTGTTGCCAAATTTCAAATGTCGAATTATTTCCGAAAATCTGGTCGTCGAGCTTGGGGTAAAGGTACTCCCACTATTCTCTCGCAAAGATCAAGCGCTGCAGGGACCGGAACTGGTACAGGGACAGGTACTGGAGTTGGTGCTAGGGGTCGGACTGTCAAGCCTAAGAACATCATAAGCCTTCACAACGTTTCTAATCTTCTTCCTTCTAAGCTTGTACTTGCGGAGGATTATGCAATTTTCGGGGATGGGCCTGATGTTTGTGAACATAATGCAGATGTAGCCGAAAAGCATGGCTTCAAAGATCTCGCCGATGTCTGGAGGTATGCTGCATTGCTACTCCATAATGATGTCCCACTAGAGGTGATGAGCCAGCCTCATCGCGGCCAACCTATTCTTGTGGTCGCCAAAGATGCCTTGAAACGACACCGAAGGGACAGTGGCTCTGATAGCGGAGTGGATATCTCTTATGATACTCGTGGTCTTTCAGGACGTGTCAAATGGGGATGCAGCCCTCTAGCGAAGGAGCTCATCAGTGATTTGTTCGCACATTTCGAACGTCTCGCCGATATCCAGATGCTAGCCATGCTCTCTTGTGTGTTTAATGAGCCGGTTGCAAATGATGCAGTCTCAAATGTGGAGGCCCACATGACTCAACCTCAAACGCCCCTTTCGATGAAAACACCAGCCTTCTCATTGGACTACTTTCCACAGGATGCTGCTGCTTGGAGCAGGTACTTAAAAACACCCAATACTTCTGTGTTATCAACGCCTAAGACTGCTCAAACTCCTTCTGGACTATTTGGCTCTGTTGGATCGTCCAATGGCGCCTGGGGAAGTGACCCAGCCTCTGCATCTTATTCGTGTGGGGAGACCCCGCCTCTAAGATCGAATCGAAATAGTCAAGAACATCTTCTGCAGCATTCACAGAGTCTATCCACGTCGCCAGACAATCCTCGAAGCTTTCGTCGTGCAAATTCTGGTCTTGCGTCTAGTTTTGCTGCCAGTCTCTCTCGCCCATTTTCAATCACTGCATCGTCGTCACCTCCTAATCCTCCTCCAAGTCGGAAACGGCCTAGTCCTGTTGAGCACATGTTGAATTCTCTTGCACCCAGCTCCATAACTTGGGGTAATACTACGGTGCTTGGAAGTGTGAAGGAGCAAAACATAGTTCATAGGGCCTCGTACTCTGACGATGAGGATGACGATAGTGATTGGAAACCGATGGTCTGCAATGGCATTAGTATAACAATGGAGAATCAGAACGTCTTTGACGACGAAGGCTGCTTGAGTACTGGCTTATTGGACGCCCATCACTCTCCCATGTATAATGGATACCGGCGAGCCTATGCGGAAATTTTGTACCTCTGGCGTCATCCTTTGGCTCGACTTGAAGTGCTCAAATTCAATGGTCTAAAGGAAGTTTTCGCGGAGGTTGATATACCAGACAACAAGTCTTACGCCGGGTCTCTTTATTCGAATAACACGCACACGTCAGCTCATGAGCCTGTTCTTGCTTCGCCAATATTTTTGGGGAAGAAAGAACAAGTGCCTACACCATTACCTACTGATGTAGGACTCGATGCCACTGGTTACTGCCTCAAACACGAAATTCGTCTTCAACCTTTGACTTCAGGTAATGACGGTGGCGCAGCTGGTCGGTGCGAACACTGCAAGACAATTCAACGTCAACTTTGCTGTACAGTGTGTGCAGAGCCGATAGTTGGTCTATTTCCGCCGTGTCTATCATGCGGGTGTGCCGCGCATCCATACTGCCTAGAACAATATCACCTAGCTGGCAATACCGAGTGTCCTGGTGGATGTCCCGACTGTAACTGTGGAGAGAAAGCTAGTGACGGGCTGGTGGAAAGTTGGGCTTTTCTAACAAGTGAAATCGAACGGATGAGGCTCATGGACACACAAATCTTGTCTCCGACGACTGACAATGGATATGGTGGATTCGACGAACATCTAACGGATTGGCACGGAGAGGATAAAAGCGACTGGGATCATGCCGATCATACTGGCGATGGAATGAACCTAGGAGTTGGCTACTCCGTTGGCCTGAGCAAGAGGCTTGGCCAGGTCAAAACTGGTGACTGGGGAATGGCAAGTAGCAAGAAGAGGGCAAGTAGCCTGAGAAAAGAGGAGACTTTCTAATTGTTTGCTGCATTTTGATACTTTCATTAGCAACGGCGTTTTGGGAACTCTGTAACGTTATAGGATTAGGGTCACTGAGTAGCTACGAGTGCTATTCTACTGTAAAATATACTGTATAATGTCTAAATAGCTTTCAAACTCAAAAGCGTTGCAATAGTGTATCAAAGACTTGGACTGAGCGAGAAGATTCGCCCGACCAAGCTTCAACTCTCAAACTTAGGACCTTGATGTTTTTTGGGCCTCCTCTTTCAGGGGGCTTTATAGGGTAGGTTTGAGGATTAGCAGACAAGGGAAATAGTGAGTCTGCATACGTAGCTTCAATATTGATATCACGATGGATCAATTTTATCGTCCTTTCGCCCTATCCTTTAAGATCGAAGTGATGGTGCTACTTCACTTACATAAAAAAGGTTTGCACTTACGACTTTAATCCATTTCTTGCAAGTAGTATTTCGGAAGGCCTGCGAGGTATTAAGATTTGATGAAGTGGCATCTAAGGTATTTGCTGTTGATATTTTTCAACTATTCTAGAAGAACAACATTAAGCCGGATGAAAGAGCTAAAACATTTTCCGGCAAAGGGAGGCTCGCATCACTTCTTGAATGGGCGGTTTGTATTCATACACCGCAATTACTAAGTCCCCGTGCATTGAGGTGGAGATGGAGGTCATGCTTGAGTGACTCGAATTAGGTGTCTTGCCTGTGGATGATTCGAGAAAAGGATTTTGAGATATGAAAGAACCGAAGAAAGTCCTAATCGCTTGAGCTGCTCAAGATGCTTCTGGAATTGAAACTTTATGTCCATAGACGAACTGCACGCCTCATTACGTCAAGCATTAAAGACTGAGAAACCTCTCTCAGTTGCTCGCTCTCAGCTGAGCATCACATCAACCTGCGAACACTAAATGGCCGAGCCACCCAACCCATCCCGCCAAAGGGTCTTTGGTCGAAAATACGAAGAGCACACATTAGCGGGTATAGTCTGCCTTTTGAACGCTGCAAACTTTACGGTTCCGAGCACTCTAAATTACAGAGATGGCAGGCGCCAGTTACCAGCTCCAGCCCAACACGAGTCGTTGAAAGCAGCATTCTGGGTACAGCTTGGAAATCTTGAAGCGGAAACCAATTTTAGACGAAAAAATCGGGTTTTAGATCCACTCAGCTGGTTTGAGCTTCTGGGCTTTGTTGCACAGTTTTACGATGCAGGGGAACTCGTTGGATGCTTTGCATGATCATCAACTACGACTTCATGATGCAATGACGGAATATCGTCCTGTGACAAGCATGGCTTCGCTTTGCCTAGGCAAGGTTGACGATGATCGAATTATTCCTTTCCGTCTAGTCAATTTTGAGGTGTCTCTAGGTCATGAACTTCGGGATCCAAATGTGCATGAAATCGGCATTCTCGCTTCTATAGATGGACCAGCTGCAAATTACGGACTGGATCCTGAGTGTCGAGTATGCATGGAGAGACACCAGCTGAAAAGTTTCCCACAGCAGCCAATAACCTCAAGTTGCGATCACGAGCCTGGGACTTGCTTAGGTTATTTGAGTGCAGCCATCGAGACAAGATTTTCAGTCGACTTGTCCATCACATGCCCAGAGTTTTCATGAGAGCTAGAACCTAAAGATGTCAAACAATGAGTACGCCTGAGTTCTACATAAGGTATGGCGCCCTTGATTTGACTAAAACTTATTTCACCACGCCAGTCCTTATGGGTGCTGAACTCAAGATAAATGCTACCTTGTGATAGATATTATCGATGGCTACTCATCCAGGCTATTCAGCGCAATCCCGAGTTTACTTAGTGTTTATCCCTAGAATATGGTGCGGGTCAATTCCATATATCTCGCGACACAAGAAACCCTACAAAGAATGTGGCTTCTTGACTTGCGTCAAGCATCACATCCCGGGGCACCCATGCGATACATGCCAACGATACGATGCTCGTCGACAAAATCAAGAGAATGATGATGAAAATCCCATAACTTTATTGTCGAGAACACGAAAGCGTGCCCAGGTTGTCAGGTACCGATATTCAAGAATCGCGGTTGTGACCATATGGCATGCAAGAGTAAGTCACAGCCCTCTACTTTGGCGCTTCGAACCACACTGATCATAAAAACAGTTTGCAGAAATGAGTTTTGCTAGCTTTGCCTAGCAGAATGGAAGAATATACAGCATCGAGGTTGGAGCGCGCACAAGGAAAATTGTCCTTATCATAAGGAGGGACTACCTTGCCGTGCACCTATGAATCCTGAATATTATCTTGAGGAAGGCAATGTTCGACCTGCACCACGGGAAGCCGAGGACGATGACTTCCACAATGTTTATCCCTAGCTCCAGGTGTTTATTTGAGAGTCGTTGAATCGTGGAATAGATATTTTTGGAACTTTGGATAGCCCCCACCCCTCAAGGCTGCTTTACACTTAGACGATCAACGTACCACCTCGTGAACCCTCTCTTCTTCTCCTCCGGCACAACCCCGTCGGGTCCTTTATCCCTATAAAGACCATAACATTTCATCGTAGTCTCCCCTTCTCGACCGCCAATCTTCTTGATAGTCTTCACGCTATTGAAGTTCTCCGTATCAATATCTGCCATCAAAGAATTGATGTGCTTGCGATCTATTCCAATCAGCACCTCCACTTTCCTCACGCGAACAAAATTGAGACATCATTTACTTTCCAACTTCCAGAATATCCCCTCAGGCCCAGCAAACGCGACGATAGCTTCACTCATGTATCCTTGTCGCCAATAAGGATGATTCAACATATACACTATTTCATCGCCTGGGTCTTTGGTACCGACTAAGCCTATCATTTTTGGGTTTCCACCTGACTCAACGCTTGATTTAAGAATGATGGCGTATTTGTCGATTTTGGGGTTGAGTGAGGTGAGCGATTCTTTGATCCATTCGCTGGAGTGGGCGAGAGTTTGCATGGGTGCTCGTGGCCTATGGTATGTTTAGAGATTGCGCTCATCTTTTGGAACTCACCGAAAAGCAATTGTACACCGAATCCCTTCCACCTCAATAGAAATTTGTATAAACTTACGACCAATACAGATTCTCCGCCGAACCCCACAAATCATGGAAGTCCTCCAAATGCTTGACTTCCTCGACTCGTTCTAGCCATAATCGAGGTGTCTCGGCATCATACCCCATCTCGTCTTCGGGTGTTGAAGATCAAAGCCTTCACTTACATTCCGCTCCACATTTTGAAAGGTGAAGACCTCAAGTTGAAGTTTATAACTGGAAAGCCGCTCTGCTTATCTACTCCGCATATGCGGATTTACGTACGGAGTTCGCAGTGGACACCGGGCGTTTGACTTATATCACGTGCTGCGCTCAAATGGATGCCAGTTCTATCAGATTTCACTGCTCCTGTATGAGGATTTCAATAGATTCATCATATGATCAAGAAGAGGTATATAGGTGCAAGTTACTGCTGAATGAAAACATATCATTGCTATTGCACCTCCCTCATCTCTATTGCTCAGGTTTTGGGAAATAAAAGAACTGCAAATCACTCTTCCCCTGTCCTTCCAATATCGTTCTTTGGTAAGCTGCCTTCTTGTACTCGCCTTTAGTGAAGCCCACCTTCTCGAGGACTCTAATACTGGCTAGGTTTGCAGGGTCGGCGGCGGCATTGAGCCTATCGAAAGATTTGTTGGCTGACTTGGTTAGTGGAACGTGTCTCTTGAAAGTTTGAAGAAGAGGAGCAGATGGAAATGAAAAGCACAAAGTCTACAACAGGCCAGGACGAGTGCATATAAGGGGATGCGGGCGATGAATGACATACCCTCTAATGTAAAAAAGAGAGTAGTAAACAATTTCAGCGCTTCCGTCATATATCCTTTACCACTGAAGTCCGGATGGACTTTATATCCTACTTCTGATTCTCTCCCAGTCCCAATGGCCCCGATCATTTTCGGTTTCTGGCCTTCAGGGCAGCGTAACAAAATAGCGAAACTTTCTTTCCATGGCTCTTCAGGTGTGGGACTCGACTGCTGCATCCGAAGTAACGTTTCCTCGGGCGTCTTTATGAGTCCTTTTGAGCTGTGCGAATGTTAATCGTGGCGCTTTACCTGACCTGCAGGAAATGAAATGGCGTAGGAAGTACTGACGACCAAAACACTGATTTCGGCTCTGTCATGAGCAAATGATAATCGTCCAAGTGCTCATCTATAATGAGGCTTTGTAGCCATAAGCGATCCGATTCTGCAACGTATGGTCCCATGCCGTCTTGGTTGTCGTGCACTATTTACTTTGGAATTGTGGATGAAATATATGATTGCGACTTGGAATGAAATGAGTCAGACCGATCACGTGAAACGTCATAAGATAAGTAAGTACCTTCCTTAAAGGCTCCTTGGAAGCTTCGGAGATTAGTGGTAGATTTCTAAGCGGTGGCTAAACATGAAAATAGTTCGGTGTATCTCCTGTTGCTTCGCAGACACTCATGATGGGTTTCTGAAGCCAAGTGATTGTAGGCTCTATTCAAATGGCCAGATCTAGGAGCAGAAAATTTGGAAACGATATTAAATATCCTTAAAAGATTCAAGAGTAAGGTATCTTCTTCGGGGCAAAAGGGAATAATCCATCGATGACTGAAAACGAGTAAAAAGAAACCGAGCTCACCGTTTGCCCTCCGAAAAAAGCAGTACATAGCTCAATATTACCCATGTCGTCGCAACAATCGCAAATTAAGGTCGCATTGCAAATACGTGTCTATCCACAAGCCACAAGTTTAGCACGATTCCTTTCTCAGCAAAAGATAAGAGGATCGAAATACGTCCATTTTGACAAATTTGTGAATTGTGCTCCTCTCATACTAAGCAAATGAAGCGCTCATGTTAGCCTCCATCAAAGTTCTATGAGGTAGAAGAAAGGGTCGCTAAAAAGGCAAATTCCAATATTAACGCCAAATACTTGCAAAGATCCCCCTCTGTCGCTCAGCAATGCAAAATTCAACACTTAAAATTCCTCGTCGCCGTTTGTTTGATATATGTGCCGACTTCGAGTGGGATCTTTTCGCATCGTCTGACCAGAGCCAGTGAATCCAACTGCAGTAAGTTAGTGTGCTTCTTTCAAGAGGGAGGGGGACCATACCTCGACCGTGCACACCTTCTGGTGTACGAAACATGCTCTCCTTCTTCGCAGATTTTCCAATCTTTCCCTTCGATGCGAAGTCCTGCCATTTCTTTTTACCAGCGTCCAATTCCTTATTTGCCTTGATCTTCTTGGGAACTTTTGCAGGTCGGACGGGACCATCACTGACCTTACTTGGCTCACGCTTTGTCTGCTGCGCAAGTTCTGGGTTAATATCGGCGGCTGCGGAAATAACATTTGATGTGCTTGGTGGTGTGGGTATCGAGGCTACGACTGGTGTTCCATCAGCTTTGCGCTTGTTTGGATTAACAATGGGTTTGATGTCCTTGGCTCGCAGCGTCTCAGTTGTGTCATAGCTTTTGAACTTGACAATATAAACAGGGGCGTTCGAGGATCCGGTAATCGAGGTAATTCGTGCTGGGTAGAAACCCTTATCTCCTGAATGCCATTTCGCCAACACTGTATCATTAACGGCGAATGTCGTAGGTGTATCTGCCTCCTCGGCCGCTGGAGTGGATGTCTTCTTAAACGCGGGGTGATTCTCTCTCGACCACTTCTCCTTCACTGGTGGCTCTGACTTCTTGGGTACAACAACTGGCACTGAAGATGGCTTTAGTTCTGCGATCGAAGCTTCGGTGAGGGATATGACTTGTTCGAGTTCAGTTTTTAATTCCTGAAGCTCTGCACTATCCGGATCTGCTTGGAGTCCGAGTTGGACGGTCTCCAACTGTGTAGAGTCAGTAATCTGCGACTTCAAATTTATCAGTTAGACCTGCTCACCTGCAGCTTATACTCCTTAATCTCATTCTCGAAGGCTGCGATTTCGCTACTCATCGTGATTGAAGTTGCACAGCTTGCCACCGCAATTTACCAAATTTTGATCAGGATGCGTCGACAATCAAGGCGGAAAAAACAGAGCGGGTGTAAGAAGAAGTTGTGAATGAAACTTTGCTGCTGAGGTGTTTTCAGCGCGGAGTTACAGAAAAATAATTCAATTTGGAGTTCGAGTTGGAGTTGGTTTGGAAGGACTGGCCATGAATCACATGTGGAGAGATAAGTCTTAGCTGACTAAGCGAGGCTCCACCAATTTTACCGGCCTGCTTTGCAATAACGCGCCTTTTACAATTCCCAACTCACCACCAAGAGGGAAGACAACCATCAACGTTCACGATGCAGGGTTTTAATATGGGGCGCTATGTCCCTCCAGACCAGGAGGGAATAATGAGCGGGAACCAGCTTCACGGAAAGCATGCGCTAGGAGCCCGGGCAAACAAGATCTCTCAAGGAATTCTCACGGTCCGATTCGAAATGCCATATCCAATATGGTGCACACATTGCCCAAAGCCTACGATTATCGGACAGGGAGTGCGTTTTAATGCTGAGAAGAAGAAAGTGGGAAATTATCACTCCTCGCCGATTTTTAGCTTCCGAATGAAGCATGTTGCATGTGGTGGATGGATTGAGATTCGCACGGAGCCGAAGAATACGGCATACGTTGTCACGGAAGGAGCTAGGAAAAGGGATCTTGGAGAAGATAAGGTTCTAGATGGCGATATAAAAATAATGACTGATGAGGAACGAGAAGCTATGAGAAACAATGCTTTTGCGAATTTAGAAGGAAAGGTAGACGACAAGAAACGACTCGAATATAGCAAGGAACGATTGGAAGAATTACAAGACTTGTCACAAAAACAATGGCATGACCCATATGAGCTCAACAAGCGACTTCGAAACTCCTTTCGCGAAGGGAGGAAGATAAGGGAAAAGGAAGCAGGGGCTACGGCAGCATTGCAAGACAAAATGAGTCTCGGCTTGGATTTACTTCCTGAGAATGAGGAGGATGCACGAAGAGCAGGTTTCGTCGAGTTTGGTGAGTCGAATCCAGAAAGAGCGGTCGAGAAGGCCATTTCCAAACCGTTGTTTGCAAATGACAGCCTGGCCAAGAAAAGCACAAAATCCTCGAAGAGGAAATTAAAAGCCGAGCAACTTGCAGAGCAAAGAACTGCTGATTTCGCTGCAGAACTACGTGGCAACACCAGAGCAGCAATGGATCCATTCCTCCCCGGATCAAAAGCTGCTCCAGGAAAGAAGCTCGTCCTTGGAGTGAAGAGAAAGAGGTCAAAGCTCGATGACGAGCTTCCAGAAGGAAAACCTCCAGATAATGCTAGTGTCAATCACTTGGTGGATTACGACTCTGATTAGATTGTACGAGTATGATTTGCATTTGATGGAAAATGGCGTATTGTGAGACACGGGGTGTATTGGAGTGCGGGAAACAACAGGACCATAGAGATACCCCGGATCTAGCATTTTTGGGATAAATGGTTCGTCCCATGAAGTTTTTATTGGTAGAAATCATCTCTGGAGTATGTTGAAACATACGCTTTGACCTTGTCCGGGGAAGCAGGGCTTTGGACTTGGCCTTTTGTTACACGACAGTACATCGGATAAATGGAGAAGTGGGAAGATATCCAGCTTCCAGTTGAAAATAACACGCAATTCACCTTGCTTCATTCTATCACATGAGTGATTTCCAAGATCCAAAGCAAGGTTGTTCCCCGCAAAGTGTCGATCATGATTTGCATGCAGGTGCAGGTGCCGTGACAATGTACCAGCAATTTACCTGGAACAGTTTTGAGACTACAACACCATCACCATAGTTCGTCAACAACACACTTTCAATTGTAGCAGATTCAGCTAAGCCGGATCTATTGAAGTTTTTTCGCCACTCTTCCATGTACAGAAACCAGCTGCTGGGAAGTTCGGATGACACTCACAGAAAAGCGCAGAGCGATGAGGTTGAGATTATGATTTTGTATTATTAGACTAGAATACAAATGTACGACTTGTACGATACGAACATTGGTATCACTGTGCCCGCCCCAACCTGCCAAGAAAGCAGAACCCAGATGCGCCTCCCAAAATTTAACGCCATCGCTGGCAAATGAATGAGCCAGATCCGTGCCTGCCAGCCAACCCATTCCATTCTTGCAATCACAATTTCAGATTACCACCCAAATCCCTTCCCCCGACAGGCAAGCAACAACTGCGCCGCTTCCCACTCTTCCAGACAAAAGAAACCCTTCTAAAAGAGCGTGACCACACCCCACACATAGAGCAACACAAATATCCACAAACGTCACCGCGTAACACTAAACTCCGTCGTCTTCAATATCCCACCCATTCCCAAATCCCCCCTCCTCTGCGCCACAACCGTAGTCTCCGTACTCCTCCCCCTCGACCTCGATCTCGCTTTTGTATCTCTCCTGTCCAGTCTTTCTTTTTCCCGTCTGAGATGCGCTCTTGCCATTGCTCCTGCACTTTCGCCAACCTCGATGTCTTTCTCCAGTTGGTTAGAGCTTTCAATACTTGCTCCGCTATCCTGTCGCCATAGCGTCTTTTCTTGCTCTGGGCTCATCAATCCCATTCCTCCTTCAACTTGGACCCCACTGTTTGTTGTTGTCCTACTCGTCACACTTTGCACCCCAATATCCTCACTCTTGTTCGTGGCTTTAGTACTCAGAAGTAGTTCTGGGCCCTCTGCCGTGGGATACATCCTTAACTTTCGATTCGACTTCTTGCGTTGAAGGGTTTGCGATGCTTTGGGACGGAGCTGGCGCATTGAAGGGCGGGAGCGAATACCGCTGTTTGCCAATGTCGTCTGGGCTGTCTCGAGGAATTTGGCGAAGAGAGGCCGAAGGGCTGGGAGGCAGGCGGCGAGGATACCCATGTTTAGTTCGATACTAGGTTGGAGTTAGAATAAACGCTAGAGGGAGAAAGGATTGGATGGACTTACTCGTTCCAGATATTAAAGGCATTATTGCTGAAAGAGACGTTAGTTTCGCTTTAATTTGATGATGTGTAACAATGCGCGAGCTTACAAAAGATTGTCAGTATTTTTGAAGAAATTTGATAAGACTACTTCTTTTATTATTGCGGCAACACACGCACTGTTCGTTGTTAGCGAAGGAGTAATTGGTACTGGGACATGACTTACAAGTATCCGAGTCCTAGAATGCAGATGAGGGATATTTTTGTTCGCATGTTGATTTTCAGTGACAGGATGACCGGGATTGGGAGTGAAGCGAAGAGAAAATCTGTGAAGATATTGATAGCTACGCATCCGGTCAGTCTCGTTTCTAGATCTAGGAATGCGAAGATGATACTGACCTCCGTTGAAGAGGCCAATGCTGCGGAATACACCGAGATTGTAGCATTTTGAGTTTGGGTCAAATCTGAGCGAGAAATCCCATGCAGCGTCAATTGGGATGCATTGAAATACCCTGCAAGATTAGGACTGAGGTGCATGAGAGAGATACTAAGCAGAGAAAACTTACAAAGTTCCTAGGCATGCAAGTGTAAATACGAATAGAAAAATCATCCACCCGATGACGAATTTCTGCGGATTCTTCAGCAAAATTCAACAAACTTGCGAGTGAAAACTGACCTTGTATAATGGCTTCTGGACCAGGCGGAGGAGAAAGAATCCAATTGATAGCTTTACACTACTGATTCCTACGACAATGATCCATCCGTGATGGTAGGACCAATGAAGGACTTGGGTGTAGTTGGCTAACAGGTGCGGGTTCGTAAAGTGCTCGCCTACTCCATATTTTACCTCACCCACGAACAAGACATACGCTGACACGGAGCAAAGCTGCTTCAGGTCAGCAAATTTTCGGTTTGCAGGTTTGAAAACTCACTGTCGCGAAGATCATGACATAGTCATCTGGACCCATTGTCTTCAGAATCACTGCCCGGACATACATTCGTAGAGCAACCACGAGGGTTGCGAATGCCGTGAAGCCGCCAGTTATTCCCAATATCATTTTGCCATGACTCTCCAAAGCGTTTGGCCCAAAGTCAGGAGGAGGTGGTGGTGCTTGCCGTGCCAAATACATATTGTTGATGGGTTGAAGGAGTCCCGAAATTGCCAGCAATCTGTTTTCAACAAAGTTTTTGCATAGAGTGGCCTCGCCTGGTACTTCTATATTTTCCCCGGACCCAAGTAGACTCCAGGTCAATAGCAATGTGTTATAGACGATCGACCACAGACGAAGGTTATGATCTAAGATATAATCCAAGGAGAATATGCAGGTGCTACGGCATAGTGCGTACCAGGTTTTGTATCGAGTCCGCCGTTGTGTCCTTGTAGAGATCTCGTAACAGGGTTGTGATAACAGATCCGTCAAGATGCTATAACTGAGAACCTATTATCGAGTCTCGTGAACCCCAATTCCATCATAGGCTCATGAATCGCTCAACCTCCCGAAAATTTGATTGCTCTATACGAATGACGATCTCTTCTCAATTGTGCAGAAAGCCACATGTGACATGCGGCAGCCCGTTCTGCAACTGCAGAACTCATACATATTCTGCTTCATGGAAATGTGCTCGGACTTCGGACGGGACGACCGTACATAGGCTGAAGACAGGTCCTTGAAAATGCGGGGCCACCAACGACAAAAAAGATAGCCTTCACAACTTGTGAGAGGCTGGGATGGATAAAATTGACAGCAAGTTTTTTGTGAAAAATAAAGGCTCAAAGTGAACATTATGCTTGAAACCAAATGTTCCCCGGGTGTGTATGCTTGTGATAACGATATCGATACTGCTAGGTAGATAATAGGCACTTCTATTTCTCGGCTTTACTTGAACTGCTTGTGGCGTACTGGGGCAGCGGGGAGCTTGTCCACCTTCGCCCACAGGAAGTCGAGCGAGTGCTGCTCCGCAAGTAACGAAGATTTTGATCTTTCGATACGTGTATATCTGGTTAGTCCATTCTCAGCGTTGTAGTGAACGCTGCACGCACAGTTAGCAATGTCAGCGAGGACTCTCAACATTCCGTATCCGGCGTCCAAGTTGTGAGTTGTAATATGAGGGTGCATAATTCCTCGACCCTTATTATGCAATGGATGCTTATCGAATGTGCACACCCGCAGCTCGTCTGCATCTCAAACTGGGGTTGAAGCAGTTGGGTGTTTGCAGGTGCAGGTTGAAGGGAAGTTGCGTTTTACCCCGGAAGATTTACCCCAGCTCCTCACACGTGACTGTATGGTCTGTGCATATTCGCTACCTTGTTCCGACGACACCCCTTTATTTTTCGTATCTAAACGCTAGAAACATCACTTTGAGCATTCAGACAACCACAACAAATGCAAGGTTGTTACAAAATACGCAGCCTTCCCGCCTTGTTTTGCGATTCACTTCAATCTCGTGGCACGGTGTTCGAGATTTTACGAAGCCTCTTCTCGGGACCACCAACGGATTCTGTTTGCCCCTTCCCGAAAGGGACACGGAACAACGACTTGCGCGTTCTGCACAACAAGAACACCCCTCACTACAGCGAACGAGCAAGCCCAGCTACAATCGGTGCGCATTTGACAAGGTGGACAGGATCTACGAAGAAAAGCCAACATCGAATGTTTTCCACGTGTTATCATGGTTGCTAACTTGCTACAGAGCTGTAGTGAGGGAAAGTGCAAAGTTGCTCTGGGCATGTCCTTCCGGGCACTTTTTCCGCAGGGCTATACACTCGGAAGTATAGTTCATGGCACTCCACAAATTATCCTCCGACCTACCGCTGTCTGGAGATCCGCTCGCACGGAGGTTGGTCCAGTGTCCACCTGGCACAGGATCTACCCCTTTTCCAGGTCCTTGGGTTTTGTCTTTCACAATGGCTGTAAGCTGTAGTGCTTTTGACTTGCCTGTTGACGCAATTATGTTGTCTTGGGATTGTGATGTTCAGAGCATCTCGATGCACGAACACTTATCAACGGAAAGCACTCGCAATCAGCCACCCTCTTCCTCATACGTGGTCGAGATTCTGTTCCACTAATGCTTGCCCACCTTTGGTATGCAACAGCCATGTTAATTTGTCAAACCCCAGATCAGCCTTTTTTTTTTACTTGATGCCAGACAACCCTTGGTCACACAAAAATTTCTTCTTGTGGGGTACATGTTCGCGGGGATCGCTACCAATCATCCTCAGCCTTCGGCGGCGGGCCTCTGTCGCTGGCAATCTCTGATTTTTCAGCCCTGCCAATATCATCCTTGCTATAACCACCTTCAAAACGGTATTCTATGATAGGCTAGACCGCAAAATTTCCTGCGGATGCGTTTACTGGCTTCAGTCCTTATGGTATGCGTCTTGTATCTTGGCAGTCTCGGTATCTAGGCGATCCGTGACTGATGGTTGCCCGCATTTCTGCGTTCACGGTAGTGCTCTCCTCCTTCAAAGTTTGCACGAGAAGACCTGCCAGCTGAAAGTATTCGCTGCGGGTTCGAGAAGCTTTCCGCGCCGGCTCGGACAACGACTTGGCAAGGTTTGCTTGCGTCAACCTCCTTCTCCGAGTCAGGCAAATTAGTTCGCGCAATTGCTTTCATAGCAATGCTATCGCACTTGCCACGACGAGTTCAACCCAGTTCATGTTGAAGACCTTCGAACTGCTAGCTGAAAATATTCGCGATGTCCTTCATATCTATCAAAATTGGAGATGTCTTTGGGCATTCCAGGATTGGAAGGAGTTGAGTGCGCTACCGAATCTTTGGAAGTTTTCGGCCAATTGTATCCCCGCTTTTCCGTCTTCGTAAAATTAGATTTCTAATTTTGGTGTTGTCGAATCTCATATACATGAAGGTGTCTAACGCCGAGATTTGCACTTGTCATGGAGATTTGACTTCGTCTTGTTAGTTCGACTTTCATCTTCTTTTAGTTCTCGTCATTCTTTTGTCCTCAAACTTGCGATGTCTTGAACAATCGGTCCTATTTTCTTCCGTTTGTGCAGCATTATTCCGACTATTGATACTGCACAGCCACGGTTTCAGCTAATGCTCGTAGAGCTGTAATCTTAAGCCACCTATTAATCGTGCATCTAAGTAACTCCAGGTCCCCACTGACTGTTGGTCGTCACCTGCCAACATGCAGTCGTACAAGTGCTTCTACGCTTTCGTATTCTGCTTGAGCGCAGTTCTATGCGGAGCGACTGATGCGAACTTGGACTGGAAAGCCAGGTGGAGACCTGCGCCATCAAATCAATCAGACCTTCTTGCTGCACATGGTCTGCAAAATCTCAGAAAGTATCAAACTGGTGGTCATAGCCAAGGTAATTGCTCGTTGGCAACCGCATCGAGACGGAAAGAATGGTAAAGCCTAAGTACAATTCCCCGAAGGAGGGTAGCTGACCAGGTTTTTAGGACATCAATGTTGCCTCGTGAGAGGGAGGCGTACACGAATGCAGTGTTGTGCTTGATGAAGAAGCCTTCTCGACTTGCCGCTCTCGACCCGTCCTTGGCACCTGGTGCGAAGAGTCGGTGAGTCGTGCCTGATTGTTCAACGTCTGTTCGGTTTCTGATATCCACTAGATACGACGACTTCGTCGCTGTTCATGTGAACAATACGTTTTCAATCCATGCCACGGTACGTACTGAACAACCTCATGTCGCACAAGTGAGCCACACGTATCAAGTGATTGGACACCCTTTCACGGCTGCCCCTCCCCTTTCCTCAATCCCAGCAGCAAAAGACTGATTATCTTCTTTTTGGCTCCAAGGCCATTTCATCCCGTCGTTGCGGACAGTTGCGGGCGTATCTTTGGCAACATCAGATACTTCTCAAGCTGCGAAACTGACTGTCATACACAGGCCAACTTCCTCTCCTGGCACAGATACTTCACCTGGGCCTACGAATTCGCTCTACGCTCAGAATGTGGTTACAAAGGTGCCCAACCAGTACGCTTCACCTGACTCACTCCTATCCCAACCTTCACTACTGACAAATCCTTGCAGTACTGGAATTGGGCCATCACCGCCCTCGATCCCATCAATTCGCCCATGTTTGACGGAAGTCCCTCGAGCATGGGTGGAAATGGCATTTACGCCGCACACAACTGCACTAACGCACTCGCAAGTACTGCGAACCCTCCTGTTGGATGTATTCCACCCGGGGAAGGAGGAGGTTGTGTTCAGACCGGCCCATTCAAGAAGTTCGTCCTTTGCAAATTTACCCCTCTTGTTCATGACGCCTCTTTCTCCTACCATGTTTCACGTCTTCCAGCCACCGCGCTTGCCACTCTTCGCTAACGAACCGTCCCTCACCACAGCATGACAGTAAACATTGCTCCCGTCGCCCCCTCACTACAGGTCCCAGCATCGGACGTACCAACTACGCAACCATTCCTTTCATACTTCCCTCGCTGTCTGAGACGAGATGTCAGTCCGTGGGTATCCAGTAATTGGACACGAGACGTCGATGTGTATGATTTAATTACGCAGAATAAGGATATTTACTGGTTTCAGACCATGATGCAGGGGAATGGATTCTTGGATGGATTTTTTGGTGTACATGCTGGTGGTATGAAATCTGACTCTTTTCCAAAATAAGGAAGGAATGCTAATGAGAAACAAAAGGTCATTACACAATCGGCGGCGATCCCGGCGGCGACTTCTTCGCTTCCCCCGGGGACCCAGCCTTCTTTCTCCACCACGCCCAAATCGATCGCGTCTGGTGGATATGGCAAAACCAAGATCTCGCCAACCGTCAAAATGCTATTAGTGGTACTATCACGCTTTTTGATACCCCGCCGAGTAGGAATGGGACACTGGATGATTTACTGGATGTTGGGATTTTGGGGGATCCGTTGGCGATTAGGGACGCGATGAATACGGTTGATGGGAAGTTTTGTTATGTGTATGTCTAGTGTGAGACTCTTAGGTGAAGGTAGGCGTACATACTAGATGTGTAGATGAGTAGAAACAAGAACTGAGAGGTTTGAAGCGGAGAAGACTAGAAGGTGGAAAGGGGAATATGTATGATCATCATTGTAGTAGCTTTAACGCAATCGAGAACTCAAGGAATATTCAAGGCTTGATCCAAACAAGCTTGATCTGCGTTTCCCAAACGAAGAATACACACCCTTCTCTTTTTCAAAAATGGGGTCTCCGCAAACTATACCTTGCGTCATATACGCGGGGTGCATACGTACTAAATCAGCCTATTTCCGAATCCACATCTCTGCATTCAATACATATATGATAAGATACCAATGCAATAGAGAAGCATGCCAAGAGTTCAAATGAAACGTTGGTATGCGGAAAAAGGCACTTTCGGACTTGGGGCGCAAATGGAATGCATTGGATATCTTGAGTGAGGAGAATGAGGAAGTTTTGAGGTTGCTCGTAATGACATTTTAGGTCGAGAAAATTCTACCTTGCGAAAAAGAATTGCGGAAGTGAAACAAGTGCGGCATTTGCTTGAACTGGGTGTGCCTCGAAGGCTTGGATGTTAAAGGGATGTCCCTTTGAAGTGCAAATTTAGATCATGAAAAGTTTGAGGAGAGATACAGCAATAATTCATGGCGTCGAGAAAGAGCAGTTTGGCTTCACTCCAATTATCATCTATAGTATTCAATCTAGTCTTCACCTGTATCACCATGTCGTCAATCTGAATCATTGAAGGCGAGACGGTCAGACTTGACAATCAATTATCCGTAGAATCCAAAAATCAAGAATCGTGTGTGGTAGAGATAGCCTTTGGAAAGAGACGTGGTGGCAAGTGAAAGTCGTAGTGTGCTACAGCGTTTCATGCTACGTGCCCATGTACTGTAGCCGCTCATATGCCGTTTCTTCAGGCGACCTTGGAAGCAACGGATTATTTGGATCGGGGTCTGCCTTCGGCCTCTCATCAGAAAGTAGAGGCTGCGATTCAATCGTTGAGATGCCGAAGTATTGCACGGAATACTCTGGATCGTGCTCAAGGAGGACCTTCATGATATTTTCTCCAGACCAAAGGTTCCCCGCAGCAGCTCTCACAATGCTATCGGTTACTTTGATCGGTCGATACTCTAGAACTGCTCTGACCAGGTATTCGTCCCAAAGTGATATTAGCATGTGTAATGCTTTCGAGTCCAATTCCGGCTTCATCTGAATTAGTAGGAAAAGGCAGAAACGACCTCTCTTTGTGCTTCGCGCAATTACCAAGGATTGCCAGGTAAGTTTTAGACCTCCTCTTTCCCTATTGACTAGCATAATAGAGATCGCCTCGTCATCAGACTGATCGGCGAATTGATTGCGGCGAATAAGGGCCACTAAGATCTCAAACGTGAGAGGCTTGAAAGCGAATTCCTCACTCGATTCGCGGGACACGGAATCATCCCACCATTCTTGGTCCGCAAGAGGCCTCAACATTATCGAAGGCGGGGAATGCTCACCATGGCACACGATTATGCCGATAATGTCATGTCTCTTTCCTTCCAAGTAGCTGGATCCTCCGGTCATTGCCGATGCAAATTGAACATTCTCGTTTTCCGGTCTGACGTTCAAACAAAGTACAGTCGTTGGATTGCTCCCATACGCAAGCTTTAGAAGAGGTTGGATAATTCTGAGGCGGTGATTCTCGAGCTGATTCACGGCGAAACTCAAAACATCTGCAGACACCTGAAGGCTTTTGTTGTTCTCAAGCAGGAGCCGCAGAACTTCCTCACATTTGCTTTCGGGGTGGGTTGGTGTTTCGATTGCCTGTATGATGACATTTAGAAGGCTCTTCGTTACATAGTCTGGCCCAAGTTCTTGCAAAAGAACCCTCAGAGTATCAATACAGCATGTCATTGCCGCGATGACAACAACTTTCTGCCAATAGCCATGGGGAAGTTCATGTCCCCGGCCTGCAGCGCAGATAGCCTTCATTATTGCTGGTTCATTCGTTTGGGCTGCAATTCCAGCACAATTAAGCTGCAGGGAATTTGTAACAGAGAAACCTGCACTGTCCGTCAACACCATGGGCAAGATCTCGTCAAAGGCGAAAGCACATGTTACAAACAATGGATTTGGGGGTATACTAAGACAATGATCGACCCAGCCCATGCCGGCGGAACCAGGAACACAGGTAGCTGTTCGTTCAACCCATCGTTCAAACTCAAGGCAGCCTCTTACTTCCCTGGGATTGGGATACAAGAATCTTTTTAGCCGCAATTGCAAAGGTTCTGTCTTTCTCATATGTGCCGCTTCCAAGGTATAGGTTGGCCAAAAGGCATCAACATGATTGCTAAAAGACACTTCGCCGGTCGTAGAAGGTGGCCTTGCCTGCTTAGATAGCAACCAAGATAGACAATTTTCAGCAGCAAGAGCCGTGACAGCGGGCCAAGCATATGCTTCTAGGCTTTCAAGGTACTCTTGTACTGACAAATGGGCAAATCGGAATCGGTTCAAGACATCGTCGTAGACCACCAGATTACTGCAGATACTCAAAACATCTTCTATTCGCAGACTTCTGTTGCCATCCAAATCAAAGCAAATGGCAAAGATGAAGCCTTCTGGATCAAGTGCTTGTTGTGCACAAAGCAACCATTTCAAAACACGCTCTGCTAAGATCGGGGTTGGTTGCTGAGAAGCTTTGATTTGTTCCATCACGGCTTCGTAGGAAAGTTTGAGATCTTCAGGAAGGTTCGAGAGCGCATGTATAGCATTCTCAACGGTTCTAATTTGATAAGGATCGCAAAGCCGTTCGATGTGGAGACTTGCTAGCCGGAACATACCTTTTGCCTTGCTAATTAGCGTCTTATTTATCAAGAGTCGTAGGTCTTCTGGGACAGCCCCACAGAGAATCTTCTCTTTCAGAATTGCTTCGTCCACCCGTGATTTGACATAGGTTCGGATGTCTTCCATATTGTCGTTGGCCTTGATGTACAGATTCGGGGTTCGTGATAGATGGTGCACGAGATCATGATCGTCTCTACTGCTGACAAAAACCTTGACGATGCTGTCGGCCTCTCGCAATATCTTTCGCAGACCACCAAGAAGATCCAATCTCCGTTTGGGGTTACACTCGTCCAAGCCGTCCAGAATAATAATTGCAGGATCGTTGGCTGTCAACTCAAGAAGTAAGTCGACTGTCTCCTCGAGCGTTAGTTTTTCTGGCTTTCGTCCGCGAGATTCTCTCTTTTTACGTTTGTAGTAGCTTACTACCTCCAATCTAATGGGAGAATCAAGGTCAGATGATGCAAGTTGTTCTAGAATACTTCGTAGTAATTCTTCCGGATCTGCTCGTTCTGGCTCGTTTGCTGACCTTGCACAATAATAATAAGCAATTGGAGCAGGATACGTTTGCCTCGATGAGTGCTTGCGTAAAAACTCAATCACATGTGCGACAAGCATGCTCTTTCCGGAGCCGGGAATGCCATGAAGCCACAGAATCGAAGAACTACTAGATCCAAGCCATTCCATAAATTCGGGTTTACGTAGCAACCACTGTCCGGATCCTGGGAGAAGATTTTTCACTTTGCTTCGATGATGGCTCGTATATTCTGTGCAAGATAGCCACTCAAATATCTTTAAACGCTCCTCTTCATTCAATTTGTCGTCAATAGCAGATATCTGGTTCGCCATTCGAAGAATTGGTTCATTTAGTTCGATGAGAGCACCTCTGAGACCTTCTGTTTCGCGGCAGATTTCAGCTTGCAACACGGAAGTTTTGTTCTGTGCAAGTTGAATGTCTTGCAGGCCTGAGTTGATGTTCTCCACAACATCATTTAGAAGGTCGTTTGTGTTGAAAGTAGCTTCATCAGAGAGAAATCGCAGGAAGCCATCCACAATTTCTGCTTTGCCTTTGATGGCCGATTGATGTTTGGTGACCGCCTCTTCAAGCTGGAAAACACTTGTTATGATCTTGGGTAGTGTTCCCTTTTTGTAGTACTCGATCGCTTCTGAAAGGTACTGGAGGATAGAGATGTACAAAGAGGTGATGCTTTCTTCTAGCTGTCTTCTGGCAGCTGAATGTTTCCTGAGATATAGACGCTCCACAATCGCAAACTTCGCCATGAGGTTGAAGACAAGCTCAAGGCTTTGAAGCATTGCTCCATGCTTTTGAACGTCGCTGACGATTGCCTAAAGCTGTTAGGTCGCCTCGAATAAATACCGAAAACAATGGCGAAACTTACCTGAAGGACGAATCGCGCGGCCGCCCATGGCAGAGCAGCATGTCCTGGGTCATACTGGGCTATGATATCCCCAATTTCTCGAAATTTCTGTATCCAGCTAGCCATTTTAGAGAAAACATCTCGCAATATCACGTACTCTCCTCTAGAATTTTTCCATTTCCATCTTCTGTGTTGGCATGTCTGCTCAGCCTCGCGAACAACAACGAGCACCTCATTGACGATCTCCCGTCTGTCAATTCGAGAAGTGTCAATATCTAATTTCTGATCGGTATTGAGACGACTCAGAGCCTCAATCCAGAGATCAGATGGTGGGCTATAATGTTAGAGAGGCTTGTAATTTTGGCGTAGCTTTCCCTTCTTCGAAAGATCTTACCTTGGGATGGTGCTTCGCAACGCATTCCCAGCAGTGGCCATATCAACATGTCCTTGGGAACCGCAGATAAAGCGCTCAAAGCAATAGCTAGAATAACATTCTGTTTCAAACAAAGTTGCTGTGGTCAAGAGCTCAAGCAAGACCTGACGATTGACTGCGTGGGTTTCCTGGGGGTGCTGGACAGGGCTGCGAGGATTCCCTGCGAAATAAATGCAGATACTATAACATATAACCTAGGATATAACAAAATTCGGGACTCTTCGACTTTGAAGAGCGAGTGCGCTGAACCGTTGCGTCCCTGAAGTGGTGTGAGGCTGCGCGAGAATGATGCCGTGCAGGTGCTCGGCAAGGATTAACTTTAATCCATTTGGATAGAATAAGCTGTCATCCCCTCTCTCGGAATCACCTGCAAGAGTTCGAATGATCAAGATATTTATCAAACACCGACACGGCGTAATGGTATATTCGTGACAGACTTCGATCGTCTTTCCGGCTTCATAGCATCGCCCGTCGAAAGCAGGGCGAACCCGTCAGCACCATTGAATGTAATGTCGAAAGCCGCTTCGCTTGGGTCTATCTATCCGCAAGTTGATAGCTGTTTCAACAATGGGGAGGCGTATACAGCAAAGGACGGCTCAAGACATTTGTACATTTGATAAAAACGCCAACAATAGGTTGTACTTCAACGCCTCTGCACTCCACGATCTATGATAAAACTATCAGCTAATTCATGAAGTATTCGTAGATCGTCGCATGCTTTTATCGCACAAATCCTCGAAATATGAGTCACACAACCACAATATACCACCTATCGGAAGCTCCTACAACGGTAATATGCACCTAAGAGTCTGGCGAGGTTCTGGACAGGTTCCTATGGCAGACATAGAGGCGCCTCTGTGCCACCTATTTGAGTACAGGATCAGGTCTCACGAAGTAGCAATGGGGAGTAATTTCTATGGGTTTTCATTGGTATATTTCCACAGCTAAAACATCTAGTGATGCGCCCAGAATCCAACTATTCAATACTCAAAAGCGTGGTAATCTTCAGATTCAGAAGAAGATAAATTCAACAGAGGCACTGACCATTTAATGAGCTCGACATTGCCCTCTTTTTGCGCCAGCGATCCAAGTGAGAAGCTGGCCAACAGGCCCTTTTCTTGCCTCGCGAATCGCCCCCATCTACCGATTCAAGAGATACTTGCTTATCTATCGAGCATTCTGGCAGAGCAGAGCTCGTGACAGGACCCTTTCTCAACCTTTCGTCCAGATCTAGTTGCCTAAGGGCAGCTGCATACTCCTTTGCAGCGATCTGATCAGACGTACTATGCATACAACCTCTCATATCCCGCAATATTCTTCGAAGAATCTTTCCTGTTGGGTTTCGTGGAATCTTATCAACGAATTTGACTTCTTCGACATTTTTATATCGTGCTAATTGAGTCGCCAAGAATGTTTGAACCTGTTTTTTCTCTAATTTCTTACCTTCTTTGAGCACAATGAAAGCCATTGGGCTTTCACCACACCCATCGGAAGCAGGAATTGCGATGGCGCCAGCATCGATTATATCCGAGTGCTCTATTAACGTGGCTTCGATCTCAGCAGGGCTGACTTGAAAACCACGAACTTTGATCAGGTCTTTTGCGCGGTCGATGACATACCAGTCATTGTCATCCGCGTACCCAATGTCACCAGTGCGGACCCAGCGGTCTGGTGTGAACACTTCATTTGTTGCTTGTGGATTGTTGAGATAGCCTTTCATTGCATTCGGGTTGTAAATTTGGATTTCACCAGTCCTTCCCTCTTTGAGCAAGGCATCTCCGTTCGCATCTACGATTCTAGATAGCCTGTTGTTAGTTGGTGTATAGGATTGGGAGAATTAGTTGAGAACTTTCACCTTAGTTTAATCCCTGGCAATGCTTGGCCGACACTTCCTATCATGTTTCTCTGTTTTTTGTTCCAGGACACAGCCCATCCAGCCTCCGTCATACCATAAACCTGTACTATTTTTGCTTCCTGCGATAGTTTTCCATACAATTGTTGCTCAACCCCAAGTGGCAAAGGGGAGCCGCCCACAAAAATCTTCATGAGTGTCCGAAGCTCTTTAGTGGAATATTTAGCCAGGGCTAGCAATATAGGTGGTACGGCGACCGTGTTCGTGATACTAAACCTCGCAAGAGCATCAATGAACGAAGATTCTTCAAAGCGAGGGAGTATATATATTGGCTGGTTAGTCCGGATAGGCAGAGCATGCTGAATTGGAATGGCGAAGACATGGAATGCAGGAATTGGCATAAGGTAAGAAGCCTGTCATTTGTTTAGCCGTGGGATTTTCTTCGTTCGGTCCAGGGTTATTACTTCGCCTTCCGCAGCTACGAGTTCCTCAACGATTTGAGCTTGAGATGTCAGGTATGAGTGACTTAGGATGGCGGCTTTGGGTAACCCTGTCGTGCCACTTGTACTAGCGTACACTGCAGGAATATCTGGATCACGCACTTGGGCCCAATTGTCTTCTCCGTGGTCCAAGAGACAACTCCAGGACTTGACGGAAGCATGCTCTGTCGTAATCCTTTCGCTTTTAAAGTTAAGAATGAAGATGTTCGTAATTGGGATTCCACATTCTCTCGCAGCATCGATCGACACACCAAGCGTTTTAAATTCTGTCAAAATGAATTTAGCTCCTGTCATGGAGAGGTGGTGGACAAGTTCGCGAGTAGTATATCCGGGATTCGCGCCTGTGAAGCACCCGCCTGCTCCAATTATTCCGAGATACAAGGGGGTGTAATTGATCTATATCTCCAGTGAGATTGAGTTCTAATCGAGTGCCCCCAGATACTCACATCATTGAGACTAACCACGCAGACACAGTCACCTTTATTCAGGCCATGATGATGGAAGCCACCAACGAGCTGTCGGACGAGTGTCTTTATTCCACTGCAAGAATGATAACGAGAGGCATCATTGGCGTCGATGTATAGCTGGCATTTATCAGCTAGATATGTTCTAAATCTCCATTTGGATCTTTTAAAGCTCACTGGTTCTTCTTCATGTTCTCCAGTTCGATCAAGTGTCCATGAGACAATGTCCATGTTGACAGTGATTTATGATTTTTGCGATTTTCACATTAGGCACTTTCAGAGACGCCCTTTCCAAAACGCATTTTATAAATATTCTAGATCCGTTTCATTCGCATAATCTTTCCACCGGTCAGAAGAATTCTGTATTGACGTAGTGGCATAGACTGTCGAGGCTGACAACAAACGACGCCCGCGACATCACCACGCCCCCACCCCATGCTTCGCCGCGCTCGGAAAAGTTCCTCGCAATGCAGTCATCTCAGAAAGGGGACAATGCCTCTGAGCGAGCCTATCGTCGCATAGTCGCAGTTTTTCACAGTTCTTATCGGTGAGGGGTTTCAAATGACACGGTAGAGCTGTCCCTTCCCTTAGGTTCTTGTGCCGCGCTTATGCATAAGCGCTTCAGGGAGGAAGTGTGAGCGGGAAGGACTCTTGGTGGTTAGAAGTCTATTTGGCTTGTAGGAAGAGGAAATACTGGCGCAATCATTATCACTCAGATAGCTCCAGTGATAGTGAGTCTTGCGCTTCTGAGTCTGCCTGGCGTACCTCAGCAGACGCACCTCGTACTTAATCTCGAACAGCCATGCAGTATTATCAATCATTACACATCAACATTCTAAATAGTCAAGCCAATTCCACTCGCATGTCACACACCACTTCCTCGTTTTCATATCTCAATCCGCTCTATATTCGTTGTGCCCTCACCTTATAGGTGGAGCTTGCTTCAACATCAAGCACTATCTTCGGAAGACCTTGTCGGATATGGGAAGCCATGATCATGTTCAGCAACAAACAGTGACGAATGATATCTACCTAAGAAGTTCTCGGTGGAGGACAAGGCAAGAACTCTCGCCAGGACTACGTTCCCGGTCTTGCTACAGAAACACAGTATGTTTGGAAGGAGATATCAGCGAATAGTCTCATGCTCTTTGTGAAAGGCAGAGCGGGGTTCCGAAGGGGGTGCTTCTCGTTATACCAAAAGGAAAAGAGGCTTTTTAAGTCACGTGTCTGGTGAGATGGTCATGCAAAAGTGTTCTTGACCATGAATTGGGAACGGCCTGGGCTTCTATATCTCTCGTGACATGAAGTGCCTTCCAGGTGAATTCTTGTGAGATTTCGTGCGTGTTCGGGGTCTTCTTTAACTCTCGCTTGATCACCCCTCTGTTCAACTCATCATTGCCTTCCGTCTCTCAACTGCACACTTTAACTTTGCGCACCTCGATCTTCCAAAGAAGAATCTCAACATGGATTCCAAAAAGAACGAGATTAAATCATACCTCGAGGATGGTGAGGAGACTGAGCTTCCCAAAAAGCTTCATGGCCGAGTCATTCGCCATCTCCGACACACGATCCTCAATGTATACAAACGCCTTTTCTCCGTAGTGTTCATTTTGAACATGATCGGCGCTGCTGTTTTAATCTATCAGTACCGGAAAGCAATCTCATCACCAGTGCTATTGGCAAGCATTGCGAACATTGCATCAGCAAATATCATGGTTGCACTTTTGATCCGGCAAGACTATGTGGTAAACATTCTCTTCGGGTCAGTGAATTTCAACTTGTCTTGTTATTCTGCTCTACGTTTACTTTAAGGACTCTTGTTATGCCAATTGGACTTTCTGAAAATTGCCCGCCATTATATCGTCAACAATTGAGAATCATTCTATAGCTCTTGACGGATCGGCTAATCAGATTCTAGAATTTGTTGGAGCGTTCCATTGTCAACACCACTTCGCATACGCCGGCTACTGGCCAAAATCTACGAATTCGGAGGTGTTCATAGTGGAGCCGCTGTCTGCTCGGTTCTCTGGTTCTGCCTTTTTACTGGCCTTCTCACACGAGACTTTGTCATATCCAGCCGAAAGTCGGGTCTCCCCACAAAAGATTCGGTTGTCCTCACCATAACATATATTCTTCTCTGGACCTTGATTACTCTGACTGTCACTGCTTATCCACGCTTTCGCATCTGGTCTCATAACACCTTCGAGAACTTCCACCGATGGGGAGGTTGGTTCACGTTAGCACTCTTCTGGGTAGAACTCATCATCTTCACCATCTTAAACAAAGATACAAAGCCGCTTGGCATAATGCTTGTCAAGTTCCCAGCTTTTTGGTTCCTCACAATTAGCACAGTCCATGCAATTCTTCCCTGGATTCGTCTCCACAAACTTCACGTTATTCCGGAGAAGCTATCGAATCATGCCATACGTCTCCACTTCAAAGATAAAGTTCCAAACTACGTTGGCCTCCGCATTTCAGATGCACCACTCAAAGAATGGCATTCTTTCGCCTGCATACCAGCTCGTGACGGATGTGGTGGCTCTCTACTCATATCAAACGCTGGCGATTGGACAGAGAAGACCGTCACTGACCCGAAGCCCTACTACTGGGTGAAAGGCGTACCCAGCACCGGCGTCCTCTGCATGGCTCAGATTTTCCGAAGCGTGATCATCATAACTACCGGCTCTGGAATCGGTCCTTGTTTAGCAGTAATCCAAGATGTTCCTGCTCGTGGTACCAAGGTTCGAGTGATTTGGTCAACACCTGATCCTTGGCACACTTATGGAGATGAGATTTGCCTTGCTGTTCAGGATGTGGATAAGAATGCGGTCATTCATGATACGAGGAAGTATGGGAGACCAGATATGGTGAAGATGGCTTATGACATGTATAAGGAGGGAGAAGCAGAGGCTGTGTTTATGATCAGTAATCCAAAGATGACGAAGAAGTTGGTGTATGGGCTAGAATCGAGAGGAGTTCCGGCTTTTGGGCCGATTTGGGATTCTTGAAGAGTTAAAGGCAAAACAGTTTTCTCCATTTCCTCGAGAGGTCATTTACTTTTCAGCCTTTCCAGAGTGCCGATAATAGCATGTGTGAAGTTTAACGCAACTTGCAGCTTTATGAAAAGAAAATTGTTTCGCATGAGCATTTGATATCAGTCCTTTACAGCACTTCACAGACTGAAGGATAAATTGCCTAGGACGAGAGCGGAATTTCGAGCTACAGTGCCCAACCATCGATGCAGATTCGTTCCTTTCTTTCAGGCATGGATAGAATCTGCTGGGGTTTTATGCTTTTCAAGTGTTTCCAGGTCTCGCACGTGATTTATAGCTTCACCTCCTCAAGGTGGACCTCGTTTTTCTCAGAGTGCAACACAAGTTGAAATGGGAAAGTGATTGACAGAATATCATGCTTCATTTTGGATATATTGAAACAGCGCTCATGTATGTAAACAAAAATACACTTTGTTCCCCATGCTAACCAATCTGAATCCAAATATCCCCGCCAAACTGCATCGCCACCATTTGTCGGCCGCAAAATTTCCATTTCCAAACATCCTATTTATACTCAAGACAGCATCTATAATTTGACGGCCTTGGGTAATATTTACTTACGTACTGTGCACACCCAGTATACCCATCTGAATTCCAACACAGCTTATTAGCATAAGGTACCCTGCAGTTGGAAACAATGCAGCATTGTCTGTCGCTTCCTCCGTCACAGTAATTCTTGACCTGTTATTTTGTCAGTCTTACCATATCCCAATGTTTTGGCTAAGATTGGGAGAGGGCTTACTGGATAACCTGCAGAGCGGCAGGTCGAGGGGGCATTGTTTTGGCAAGACTCTGTATACTTGTACCTTGAATCGTTGTTGAGAGGGTCTCCGTAATAGCATGAGGCTCTATTGATCATCAATTACAATGGAGGAGGTGTGAACAGCGCTTGATGCTTACCCACTTAGGCCTGCTAGGGCCTCGATTGCCGGGTTTGAGCTCGTAGAGGATTGATGGCGAGCATCTTCCAGTGTGCCGGGAAGAGATTGGACTACCACAGCGAAAGCTGCCAAAAATGGAAGAATATTCATCTTCATCTTGAAATTCATTAAGGTTGTTGATAGTTTTGACTAATTGCTGTACAAACGTTTGATCTAGTTGACAACGGAGACACTTTTGCAGAATCTTGGACACTCGACAGAATGATAGAACTAGACTTTACACGTCTCAAAGCCGCCCACCATAACGTTGGAGGGGAAAGTGATACATTGATCAGTATATCAGAATACGAGAAATTGCCAAGTCGATCAAGGAGACTAGTATACAGTCCGTCTGATGATGAGCTGCTACTGAACCCATCGGCAGAACCACACCTGTGGCCTACACCAAAGCAGGGCTCCATTTCACCACCCCCATTGACCCTCGCCTCAGCTATGCTAGGAATAATTTTTCAATGTACTGTAACTTCGTATGTCGTCATTGATTGCCAGACTCTAATGTCTATCGAAGAACCACAATATCATAGCTCTCACATTGACAAACAACAAAACCTGGTCGGTCGCTGAACACTGTCGCCAACTGACCACAACTATACTCTCCCATAGGACAAACAAACACACTTTCGCATCTCCTAAAGAAAGAACCATTTGTTGAAAAAGACAAGAAATAAGCATCGGAACAACTTTTACACCTTCATCCATTGATGTTCGTGCCCGCATTTCGTGTCACTCTCCGGGAAGCTCCCATTTTACCCGCTCAGGTGAATATAAATTATTTTGCATGTCGCGGGCCTTGATGCATCCACGGTCACTTGATCTCTCAGCCACCATCACCTCTTGAATGTATAACTAGAGATAGCTAAGAAAAAGAAAAACATACACCAGTAAGTGGGTATGCATATGAGAGACGAAAGCGGTGAAAAGGGGCAGTATCACTAATTCGGTCGTAGTGGCTGCTCGATCTCAACCTCCTTCTACGACCACTTCTTTCGACCATTTCTCACGACCAAACCTTCGCGCATGTGAGGTCCAATTTGCGACCTTCACAATTGCCCCTGCCTTCGATGATTTTAAGTAAATAAGCTGTTAGGCCTCCTCCCAAGCGACCAGAGCATCATCATGACAGTCTCTGTGCGTCCCATAGAATCTTTTGGCATCTTCAAGATTTCAATGTCAATTTTCACATGTTGGATATGCGCAAAGAAAGCAACTCTACCAAGGAATAGAGCTAGACCCTAAGGATTACGGTCCTTGACGCCAATTCGAATTTTTTGGGATCGAGCTAGAGGGTATACTAGTATGTCTTGCATTCATTTTGATACTTTTGAAGACCATGAAATGAAATATTTGTTCCATTGCCGTTCACTTCAATTTTATCAGCGTTCGGCCGCTCCTCTGCGACGCTGCGAGGGGTTTCTATGAAGCGGGCCGTCGAACTTGATCGGATTTAGCGTTTGAGTCAAAGTTGGCATGGCACTGTCAGCCTTAGGAGATTAGGTTCTCCGCACGAATCGTTGTACGGGAACGATTGGTGGAATGAGGCGATCGCGAGAGTATTTGAGGTGCCGAGAGACTCGTCCCTCACTTTGACCGGGGTTTTGACATCACTGTGGGGTACAAGCTACAAGAGCTACTGCAAGATGCAGATCCAGATAGGGAAGTGGCGACGACACATAAAATCACTTTCTGAGACTCTTCAGCACAGGCATGAATATCTTCACTTTTGAAGACGTTGTCTGGAAGTCACAGTGAATTTTCGAAAATGGTGCAAATGAGGTTGCTCGAGCAAGTAATTGCTAAGGCGGCATTCTCCTGCCTTTTTGCATCCTCGGGTTCTGCAACATGTCTATGTATGCCAGGCGATTCCTGCTGGCCCTCAGAATCAGCGTGGAATTATCTCAATTCCACAATTGGTGGCCGTCTCGTTACCACCACTCCCCTAGGATCGTCATGTCACGAACCAACATACAGTCAAACAGAATGCGCGATCCTCCAAAAAGGATGGACTAATGCTCAAATGCAGTGAGTTCTGGGAATATTAAATCTGGAAGGCTTGTCTAGTAACATCTTTAGCACGGACTCTTCGTCTTCTGTAATGGCACCATTCTTTGCCAATCAAAGTTGCGATCCTTTTACCCCTTCTTCAAGTCCATGCTCACTTGGAAACTATGTCGACTATGCTGTCAATGTTTCCTCTTCGGGCGACATTGTCGCAGCGGTCAACTTCGCGCAACAAAATAATATTCGGTTTGTGATTAGAAACACTGGACATGAGTAAGTCTACATCGATCTCAAAGTTATGCATTCTAACAAATAAAAGCTATCTCGGAAAGTCAACAGGGGCAGGTGCTTTAGCAGTTTGGACTCACTATCTGAAAGATATTGAAATCCTGGATTGGTCAGACGGGATCTACAAAGGCAAAGCCATCAAAATGGGGGGTGGTGTTCAAGGTTACGAAGCTATGGCTGCAGCTCAACGGCAAGGCCTGGTTGTTGTCAGTGGCGAATGTCCCACTGTTGGTGTCGCTGGAGGCTATACACAAGGTGGCGGGCATTCTGCTTTAAGCACATCGTTTGGCCTCGCAGCAGATCAAGTCCTCTCTTGGGAAGTGGTTACTGCACACGGAACCCTTGTTACTGCGTCCCGAGAGGATAACTCTGATCTGTACTGGGCTTTGAGTGGAGGCGGCGGCGGCACGTATGGAGTGGTGGTTTCCCTCACCGCGAAGGCATACCCTGATACTATGGTCAGTGGCGCTTCAATGATTTTCAGCTCGGTAGATATGTCATCAGATACATTTTACCAAGCAGTGGAGATATTCCACTCGCTGCTACCAGCGATTGTCGACCAAGGAGCGATGGTCATCTATTATTTCACCAACAAGGGCTTCCAAATCCAGCCACTTACAGCATATGGCAAAACATCTGATGAGGTGAAGGGTATGCTTAGCGATTTTACCACAGCTTTAGACAACCTAGCGATTGACTACAATGTGTCTTACTCGCAATCCGCAAGTTACACCGAGCATTTCGACACCTACCTTGGCCCTCTTCCCTTCGGCAATATCGAAGTCGGCATCGCCCAGTATGGCGGACGACTTATTCCTCGTACAGCCATTCAGAATAACAACGCGGCTATTACAAAAGCTCTTCGCAATATTACCGAAGACGGGGTAACATTCATCGGAGTCGGAGTGAACGTTTATTCACCAGCAAATTCTGCTTGGAACTCGGTACTGCCAGCATGGCGCGATGCCCTTATTTCAGCGACTTTGACAACACCATGGAATTTTACTGCTGCATGGTCAGACATGATTGCTCTACAGGACAAGATGACTTATTCTGTCATTCCACAAATGGAGGCTGTGACGCCTGGAAGCGGAATATATATGAATGAGGCAGACTTCAGGCAGCCAAATTGGCAAGAAACATTCTTTGGGGATAATTATGAAAAGTTGTTGGCAATAAAGAAGAAATGGGATCCACAAAGTATGTTTTATGCGATTAAAAGCGTGGGGAGCGAGGCTTGGGAAGTCGCTGAGGATGGAAGAATGTGTAGAGCTTAAGATGTAGTAGAAATGGCCGTATCATCTCAAACTTTGAGATAAGGTCTTGAACGTGAAGTTTCGAGCTCTTTCAAGAGAGAATGAAGAGAGTAAATAATGAAGTGCTGGAACGCGATGTCACGTGTGTACGCCTCCATGCAAGGGAGGCGCTGGGGTCTTGGTTGCGTCTCCAACTTCTCCCTTGTCCCAAGTCCATCCCTTCTACCACAAAACATAAGACAACGTCCTTGTGCAAAGATACAGTGCGACAAAATTTCAGAGGTATGAATTGCTTCCTAATCGGTATTTCAACATCAGAACCGCCAGTTTTCAACTCCTTTCGAAACCCACCAGCCTTCTCTAGACGAACAGGAGCCCCGGTCCCTGGCATATATATAGATTCTCAGCAAAACCATGCGTTAACTTACCCTCTTTCCCAAAGAAACACCAGTGAGTCGTTATTTCCAGGTTCTCCCAATGGCAGCAACATCATTCCATCAATTCTCTTACTTGCCGTCTGAGATACGACAAATGATCTGACAAACAGCGGCATTTCCACGAATCGTATACCTTGAGATGGTTACGGAGGACACTCACAAATGCTACGCGTATGGTCAGAGACATTTATCGATGGTCCAGAGAGCGTGGGGTTCTTTGACCTGGATCACCAAGCAGAAGAGATCGGAGCTGGTTACGGACCTAGGTCTACCCGGAGGTTTATAAGCCAAGGCAGACCACCACTATTCTTGATTTGCAAAGAATCGTATGCGGTGGCGGAGAAAATATACACAATGTCGTTTGGATACAAGAATACAGTCCCTACTGTCTAGTTCAACTTTGAACTCGACACTTTATACCTGGATTGTGGATCCGCCTATGGGGATGATGTCGACTCAGACCCAGACATAGAGGATGACGACGCGCCGGCAGCCTTCCGCTTTCTCCCGGAGACCTTGGTGAAGACGGGAAGAAGGTCAAAAATCTCGCGATATACAATGAATCGTCGTCTAACGAGCCACTCTATGGACATAAACTCTCCTGGTGGATAAAACGGGTATTACACTGCTTTGGCAACGTGTGGACTCTGACCATGGTTAGCCCCCAACACCGGTCTGACGGTCGTGCCAATCTTGTCTTTCTCGAGTATTTCGATGTGACCCGGAGTGGAAAATATCTGGCAGAAGATTTCCCCACGAATCTCCACCTCCACCCTGCTTATTACAAATGTTTTCTTGGTTTGGAAGATGACCATGATCGCAAACAACCACTATGGAAACCATCCGGCCGGCTTTGGGGCCTACCCAAGACTCTCGGATTTCCAACATGACTTACGAGGTCACAATCTCCTGCGCGCCAAGCATTGTTTTGATTCCTTCCTTATCATTCTCGGGCATTGTCGCCACAACTTCGAGCACAGTTTCTTGATGCGGTATTGGCCAGGGACAATATGGCGTCATAATATAGAGTATTCAACTGCATCCAGCATACCTCTTGTTTTTCTCGCCTTGGCTCAGGCTGACACTTCTCCCTTTTCGCCTTTATATCTCTCCACTTCACAGAATCACCATAACCACAGATTCTGTTTCGCAAATATCAGGACAAAATATTATGTACAAGAGCCATAGCTAAACTAAAGCCAACAATTGTGACTCGTCCCTGTTCCTGATCAACTCCTATCATCAAGTGTTGTGGTGGAGCGTTTCAAGTTTTAGCGAACTCACAGGTCTGATATTATATTCCTAACCCCACGATAGCACATTTCTTTCGGCAGCACTACGTCTCAACTTCTTCCGACATATGGCACAACAGCATCATTCCAGATCATATCACAACAGAACAGGATACGTACGACTGATTTACTTGTATTATTTCTTGAACAGAGCTAAGTCACTAACACCTCTCTGGGACTTTCTATCAAATTCTGCATCCTTCTTTTCTTGATGCCTTGAAAAGTACCTTGCTGTAAGTATCATTATCTGTAGCCATTCCCATAATCAGTACTATCTCACCATTGAAACTCGTCCTCTTCATATCCGATTAAAACCACACCAAATTCGCCCACAAATTCCTCACTAGTGTTTGAAAAGCCTCCATATCCTAAGGCTACATTTGTTCTGTTAGCAAACATTCCCAGGGAATCGCGAGAAGAATCTCCCGGACTGACGATAAATAAGGACAAGCTTGAATAATCCCTCGACAAAGTCCCGTACAACACCACTAAGTTCTTCTTCCTCATGTGTGAAGTTTCATCCTCCACACTCGCTAACGTCGACTTCTATTCCACGCGAACTTGATTGATAATCACTTATACAAGCTTAACACCGACTGCATCGGACGCATTGGATACTCCGAGGCCATTAAGGCAAGATTTAGAAATAACAGCACCTCTCACCCTGACAACACTATCAGCTCCACCAGCAAAGCCTCAGACCTTATTCAGGAGTCAAAATGACAGCCACAACATGCCAAGCATTTTTATTCTCAAAATTTTCAACTCCTTCCTCTCAATAAAGAATGACATGGGCTGGTAAGCTCACAGCAGCCCATAGGTCCAGCTCGAAATCGTGCAACTCGGGCACTTTACAGAAGGATCTCCAAAACTGTGGTGCTGGGTTGGTCTTGTACCAGTCTACAAAGAATTGGGCCTCTCGGCCATTTCAATAAACTAATGAAACTAACGAAAATCAAGGGAATGAATCTGGCCTCGCGAATTCATCTATACCAGCACAACTCCTCCCCATCTTATCGCGTTTGCAGGCTGCAAGTCAAAGCGTCGTAATGAATAATGAGTAGAGGTTGAAAAAATATGGCGAAGGCCAAGTGTTTTCTCTGTGAAGATAACCTAGATCTAGAACGCATGAAAAGATGAACCATTAGGCAGATTGTGGTTGATGAAAGTTCACAACTCAACTTTGAGTTGGCGGTTTATATACCTCACTTGAGGTACACAGCGGGGCATCGAGAGCTGAGATACACCATCATTTATCAACACACACACATGAATAACAAGAGCAATACAAGTTCAACTCCGTTCAATTCCCCTTTTATCTAGCTTCAACCGCTAACTATCTTTTGATTATCCTCCTATAATCCCCACTACCTGCCAAAAGCTGACGTCACATCTCATCAAACCACATCCGCCTATCTACACTCCACATCCCCGGGTATTCTCATAAATACAAAACAGTCAAAGGAAAAAAGATGCAACGCCTATATCTCGCTCATTGGCGAGCTTTGCTGATCGTTCATGTCGTGAAATGTCCTATATCTCTCAAATGTACAAATGTCCCTCCGAAACTTCATTTAGCTTCTTCTGTAACCTGGAGAGTTCATTCCCATAGGAGGAAAACCTGGGCTACCGCCATTGTTGTATGGTGCCGGACTGGCAAGTCTAGCAATTCCACTTTGTGCTGTGCCTGGTCGTGATCCATTACCAAACTCATCAGCAGGGCCTCTGTATCCTGGGTCTGTCATGTTGCGGTATTGTGGAGCAGGCCCTGGGTTTGAGGTTGGTGCTGTCGAAGCACTTCGCATGTTTGGATTATATGTTTGGTAACCACCATTCGCAGGAGTGGGACCTCGGCTTGGCGCTGGTGAGTTACGACCGTACTCTAATCCGGGTGCCGGCGAGCTTCTACCAGTCATGTTTGGATCAAATGGAGTTCTACGCCCCATAGAAGGTGCAGGGCCGGCCGGTGTGTTCGAGCGAAGGTCATCTATGGCTCTTGGCATAGGTCGGCCAAAGGTGTTAACACTTGTTTGAGATGCTGGGGTGTTCCTCCCATCTGTGTATGATACTGGGCTCTCAGTAAATCCGCGATCAGCCATGGCACTTGGCATTCTTGGTGGTCCTCCTGGTGGTCCACGCCATTGGCTTCCATTCGAACTTGAAGTCATCGTCCTTTGAGGTTGGGCTGGGTAGCCATTCGTCTCCAAGGGTGGTAGCGATGGCACAGGTGAGCCTGCCCTTCCATATGCCATATCAGAGGCATTGCCCATCAATGGTGCATTTGAAGCATAACTTGCCGTAGAGGTACTCGTCATGTTGCGTTGAGGGAAAGGTCGCTTCTGCTCTAGTGAATCGAGCTCGAAGGCTGGAAGTGTTGGCTGCCCACTTGGAGTACCTGGTCGAGATGAATATATCGGCAGCGTCGCCATGGTATCGTTCCGCTGGAGTGTTGGCATTGAAGGAAGCTTATCCTCGGATTTCTGGTCCATGAGCGTTGGCAATGTTGCTTGGCGTCCAAATTGTGGCAGTTCTCCCTTCTTGATAGCCTTGGCGTCTGCTTTTTGGCGTCTCTTCTCCTCTTCTTCAAGAGCTTTGTTGACCTTGACTGACACGATCTTGGACAATCTTTTATCGACTTTGCGTTCGCAGTAACCTCCGAGTCCTCCGTCAGAATTCGGAATATAATGCCACAGGAAGAAGATATAAAACAGCACGGCGAGCAGGAGTGACAAAGCTCCAAAGACCCAGATGACAAGGGTGAAGATCATTCCAGAAAGAACGACAGCTTGTTGATGATTTGACTCTGCAAGAATTCCAATGTTCTTGAAGAATTGGAGAAGGGTAGACCCGACATCATTCCTCGACTCAAACTTGGCTTGGAACACAGCATATAAAGTTACAGCATTGATCACTTGTCGTGGACCCTGGCAGAAAATGATCCGAATCCAAGCTAGATATGTCAGTGGCATCCAGATATTTGAAAAGTTTAACTAACCTTGGAAGGAGAAATAAGTAAATAGAGCAACATATTCTGCTCCCTTCTTACTCTTGGTCAACTCTGCGAAGACCAAGAATCGTCTATAACCTCTTCCCTTTCCCAGTCGAGTGCACTGGATTCTGACGGCCAAACTGTCCAAGAAACTTTCCGCAACCGCACCTCTCTTCATAACCCTCGCAGCCCTAATGTGTTCGTAGCCAAGGTTGACCCAAGAAAGAATGATGCATGCCGAGAAGATCCATTTCGAAATATCGAAATTAATCTTTGGTTGAATCTCTCCAGACCACTTATTGAACGCGAGTAGGTTCACAGCCGTGAAGGTATCAATGCCGTAAACCGCAACTGAGATAAGCAGAGACAGCCATAGATATCCGTATGCGAGAGGGGCGAAGCAGCTCGTCGTTTTGAAATCGTTCAAGCTCTACGAATGATCAATTAGAATCTCGTCACTCACTGCCCTAAATTGTGCTTACAATGAAGTCCCATTTCTGTTCCGGCCTGATATCTGCCGCCTTGACTCTTCCTGAACAACCCATTGTGAGAAGAAAACTGTATTAAAATGCGATAGCCGCTGGTCCTGCCGAAGAAAAGCACCTGGCCGAAAGAAATGGCCTCGTCAAGTCGAATGTAGATGTTGAAGGAGGGGTCGTCGTGATGTCGAATCCCGAGATGGTGGTCGCAATCAATCAACACGAGTCGTTCTCCGCCTGCGGTGTGTCGACTGTGTAGATTGAATTGTTGGTGGTGAGGAGGAAGGATGAGGTAGAGGACGAGAGCTGAATGAGTGGATGCCGCCTATGCAGCTGTTCCAGAATAGCGATCCCTTGCTATTGTTGGCCCAACGAGACCATTTTCCTCCCTCTGGCTATATTGAGCGAATCGCCGTGATCTCCAGTGGACAAAAGAGTGGATTGTGCAATGCGCACACTAATAGAGTAGATTGCCCACAGTATCGCCTGCTCAGAGCATGCGGAGCGACGACAATTGCGGCGAAGATGAGCGTTGTTGCTTCTTTTGCGCGCTCGTTTGATCGCTGCAGTCGTGGTGTCGCAGCCGCTCGGATTGGGAAGTTGGGGAGCGCGGCCTTTGACACACCCGTTGACGCTCGGTGTGCCTTCAATGCGCGGCTATACAAACCGGCCTGGGGGCGTGAGATGCGAACTGTTTGTTCTGGTGATTATGGTGCTGCGAGAGCGTAGTTGCTACCAAAGGAGGGTGATGATATGGCTAGCCAAGTATCAATGTCATGCTGAAGAGCGATGCGATGAACGGGTGTGAGAGACGTGAGGGGAGTGAAGCAGTGCGGAAAGTGAAGTCTGGCTGTGCCCCAGGGAGAGTCCTCCATGGTGTTGCGGATAAAGTCTCGGAGGACTCCACTTGGCCGAGGAGGAGCTCAAGGTGCGGCGCTGATTGGCGTATTCGCCCAGAATCGTCCCTTCCTGTTCCTAAATTGCCCCAAACGGTACTAGTATTGTCCCCGTCTTGGCATCCTCTCAGGTACGTCCCCGCTTAGCCTCGCATTGCCAATCGCAGTTTCAACACCACGAATCCAACGGACCGCCGGCAACGGAAACGCCGGTCGATAACTCTATCAGATAATCAGACGACGGCTGGAGGTGATAGGCTGCTTACGACGTTTGCGTAGAAGAAGCCAATCAACGCATAACTCCCCTGAAACATGAAACGGGGCCCGTCATGTGATTCTCCTGAGTTCAAGGGGAGATGATGTCAGGGGGCTTGTATGTTTGTGGCTTCAAGCCTTCAGAAAGAAATAATGTGGCTCAGTTTTGCTGGGCATCGGAGAACAAGCTTGAAAGACGAAGTCGTCGTACGCGCAGTGCCAAGTAGATTCAAGCAGGTCGTCCCTTTGCTTGATTGATAGTTCAGTGGTCTTTTGACATCTCCTTTGCACAGTCTGCCTCCTCAGGCTTTCCCGGACCCTCTCTACACTACGAGAACGTGGATTTCTAGGTTTGTAAGTTTTCTTGTTCAACTTTTCCAGATTCTTTGCAGCTGGCCACAAGTCAAATATCGAGAGTTCGATCTAAGAGTTTATCTATATTTCTGTCGAACATATCAAGTAATATGTACGAAGTAACTTGACCACAAAGGCTGCTGATACATCCCAGGTACAACGTGAAAGATAGACCGAAAGCTTCCAATCACAGGATACGCTCTAGCAGCCACATATAAGATACCCAGTAAGCCGCCTACTAGAGGTGCGAAGAACGAAAGGACCTCCAGGAGTACCCAGTCAAGATGTTCTGGTGTGGCCCTATTGTTTGATGGAGTCCCGCTTCTCCTGTTCTCCCAAAGCGCGATGGCCAGGAGACAAACCGGCCCATAGCCCATGACCACACACGTGGAAACTCTCCATAGGAGTCGCTCAACTGGATTTGGAAATTTTGAATTCTATCTAAGTGCATGGAGGCCGCCATAGAGAAGACCCGCGAGGAGGAAAATAAGCAATGCGATTTCCAGGGGAACGTGTCCTGGTAGCGACCCGACGGGAAGAAACTCCTCTACTCGGCCAGCCTTGACTGCGTCGTGGCTTTCCAAGGTGATCTCAGTCCACGGAATAAAATCGTCCTTTAGCAACGGAGATGCAAGTCTCCATCCCTTACACCCGCGAATTTGTAAAGGCTCGTCGATGTCAAACGGCTTATACCACCACAACAGGTAATCAAAAGCGCGCAGAGAGCATAGCCCGCAGTGTTCAACCATAACGTCGATGATTAGAAGAGTGGAAGGTCGTTTCAAGGGCAAAAGGAACACCGGCCTCAAGTAAACTAAGCGGCAGTGACTGGCCTAGGCTAGCGTACACTGTATTAGGAACCAGAGCCCCTGGGTACATACAATGCCCTTCGCTAATGCGCTGTCTTTGCCCTTATCCAGTATCTCTGACTCGTGCAGTCCCTATAAGAGCTCAGGTTATGTCCCCATTATCGAGAGTACAGCAGCAGGGGCTAAAGTCCAGCATGTCTGTGGTTGTGGAAGAAAAGGTGCACTGCCAGATATATCAATGGTAATTCCTCCCATTATAACGAAGAATGAATGTGTCATCGTCCACTATTATTTCATAATCAGCTTGATGACATTGAAGGAATTGACGGCATTTCTCACACGTAAGTGGGCACTTTCGTCCTCGAAAGGCCTTTGCCTCTTAGATTCTCCTGTAACTCTTTGACCTTGTTCGTCAATTTTCTAGCCTCGTTGTACTGATGCCAAGCAGCAAAGACGACTACCTCCGGTGCAATCATTCCTAGTGCCAGCCAGCCGAATTTTCTTCCATATCGCGCATATCGCTCGCACTTTGCCGGAATGTTTATATGTACTGCTCTCCACACGCAGAGGAATATGGTTATAACACAAGATGGAAGAAGACCAGAAGTCCCTCTCGTGGTTGGCTCTGGTTGCCAGCCAATGGTCGCATTTTGACCAGATTTGCCGTTCATGGAGAACATCTTATCCTTTATCCAAAAGTATGAAACTCGAACTGCATTGGAAAGCAAATTAATGCTAGTTATGAAAATGAAGGATGAGGAGGCAAGATACGGGAGGCTAAGAGCAAGGCTGTAAGGTAACCAACTTGTCCTCCTTGTCTTACAAATATAATACGAGCATGGATCACAGAGATCTGAAGCTCTCCGCTTAGCGTTTGATTTTCACTTGTGAAAATGCAAGAGGGGGAGGTTCGATTCGCGTTGGCCACGAACGAGGCTGCAAGGTAGTCCTTTTACCTTTCCTGTCCTACAAAAACCCATGAGCACGAATTACAAAGTCGAGAAGCACACAGCTCAATGTTTTGTTCTGGTTGTTATACTGCAGGAAGTGGAGGCGGAGGAGGCCAGAGATGGGGATGTCAAGAGCCAGGCTGCAAGGTAATCAACTCACCTTTTCTTGTCTTACAAAAAGACTACAAGCAAGAATCGCAGACACGAAAATCTCTCAGCTCGACAGTCGGGGATCAACTGCTCCAGCCGACAAAATCACCAGTACTTCTGAGTGGTGTCTCAACGAATACGCAAGAGCGATGTCGTAGTGGCTTGCATACACCAGCCACCACCGAAACATATGGGAATTCTCACACCTCCTCGACTCGCCATCGAGGATTTTCTTCACTTGATTATTTGCGCTATTTTCAGAAGATTTCACCTTTTGTAAGAGTTTCGCTCCGGGTGTAACAAAATATACGACATATCCTTGTTAGAAAATGCTCCAGTGTATCCCAGAAAGGGGCATAAACGAGTGCTGGATCTCCTCCTCCTTCACAACCACAAATTTCCCCCAAAAAGGGATGCGTCTATTCCCAGCTTAAGCTCGGAAGTTTGCTCCCAAAACGACTTGAGCATATCGGAATAAGTTGATATTCGTAGCAAACAAGTGTTTGCTTCAACGGTTCCACCACTTCATTGATACCCATAATTTGAAGATAATATACAAGTATCCTCTCCTATCGCGACTTTGAGCTAGTCCTCAAGTGCCATAGAAGATAAGAAATATAGCACAGTAATGTTGCTGAAATTATCACGAGCGTTTCTAGCTCTTGCTAGTGTTGACATTTGCTCACTTCCTGTAAATTAGCAGGGTTTTGGGCGAAATTCTTCTTTCATGATACTACCGCGAAGCAGTTTTTACACGCACGCGGGAAAGGCAACACTCGTATATATGTCATTGCACTTTGTATATTGCGCTAAAGAGGGTCATTACATCATAAGCCACAGTATATATACATATTTCCACCCAATATCCATACATTCCATACCCAAAACACGTCGTATATCATTCACTCGTAACATTTTCATCGTTCCTCATCCCGCTCAACTATCAAAACTAACCCTCCTCCTCGTTCTTCCACCTCCAGGACTTCCACCCCTACTCCTTCCCCCATCACTATCCCTCCCACTATTGCCATCCCACTTCTCATCCCAAACCTTCTCCTTCAACTTCGGCTCCTTCTTCCTCTCCTCCCACTGATTAACCACCGCATCAACCGCCAACCCCCCGGCCGCAGCCCCAAGAAGCGTCAAAAACGCATTACTCGTCCCACCCCCCTTCTTATCCCTCCCCCTCGCAACCTGCGCCTTATGACTCGCCCACCCCCCAACCAACGCTCCAACTGCACTTCCAGTCAAAGCAGGCGTACTAGTAGAGAAATACCCCTCCATTTCCTCTTTCAGTTTATACTTATGTAGTTTCTCCCTCGTGTTATCCAGTGCACCGTCGTTTGAACCTCGTCGATCGCGTTGGGCGAGAGCGAGTTCATTGCCTGCGCTTGAGCGAGGGCCGTGGTATGAGGATGACCGTCGACGAGTAATAGGTCTCCGAGAGCGCTCTTGATACCGATCATATGAATCAACACTGACATCGCTATCATCACTGCTCGAATAATTCCCTCTCCTCCTCCTCCTCCCCCTCGCTGAACTCGGTCTCCTATTATAATCCGTTGGTGGAGGAGGAGAGCGAGGCGGCGGAGGAGCGTATGGAGTGTATTGCAGGCGTTGTTGCGGTGGCTCTTGGCTGTACAGGGGATCGCCCTGGGGATTAGACGTCGTGTTGTTTGCGGGGTTGTATGATTGATAAGTGGCTTCCGCCGGCGGAGGAGCGTACGGAGTGTATTGTGGGCGTTGTTGCGGTGGCTCTTGGCTGTATAGGGGACCGCCCTGGGAATTAGACGTCGTGTTGTTTGCGGGGTTATATGGTTGATAAGTGACTGTCGGCGGCGGACTCCTCGAATTATTCACCGGTAACCCATTCGCATCATACGTCAAATTCATCCCATTATTCCAATGGCCCTGATCATTATCCACCATATTGATCGGCCTTCTACTCTCCTCCTCACCCTCACTATCAAACGCCAAATGCGTTTGCGAATCCTCACTTGGGCTCTGATCTCTCCTTCTTCGCCGTCGACCCTTGCTTGCTTCTGTTCCTGGAACCAGGATATTGCGGGGGTTATAGGCGTCTTTGTGTAGGTATTTATCGGGCACTCTGTGGAAATGCTTGTCGACGACTTTTTCTACACCTTCGATGCCGAGCTCGATGAAATCCTCCATTTTAAGACGAGGTCAGCAGGGCACTCCCGTTTATGGGCTCGGATCCCCCGGTGATGACGTTGCAGGTTGTTGCAGGGCGAGGATGGATTAAGTTTCCTCTAGCCTTGAGTCTTGTGAGCAGGGGGGGAGGACCAAAGTAGACTATCAACTGATAAGGGTAAAAGGCAGAACGAGGTCTAGATGATGTTACAAACATAAACAAAAGTGTTGGAAAGACATTAATGGGTTTTCCATTTTCATTTCAAGGATATTTTGAGCTTTCCCTATGCGCTTGTTGAATCTCTAGTCGTTCGAGATGTGGAGGGGTTTCTTCTGTTGTGGCTTCTTGGCATGGGTCATCCCACATTCGTGTAGAATTTGTGGACGAACGCCATTGACCAGTCATCGTGGAAAAGAAAAATGGGGTGAAACTTTTCCATGAGGTTAGTCATCGAAACGTGCTCAACACCACAAAACGGCGGCAATAAATCTATATTTTCAATGAACCTCTTAGATGAGTAGCAAGGCTAGTGTATACAAATATGGATTGAAGCTACTACCTCTTGTGGTGGGAAATTTAGCTGTCGGTGTTGCAAATTAGCTGAATTCAACACTGATTGGTTGTAGTGCCCAACGCTGACGCTGGCTTACACTCGAACTTCGTGGAACTGGTAATCTGTGACAACCAGAGCATAGCTTCATGCTTGCTTAAATAAAAGAATTCGGGCCATGTCCGAAAACATTTCCTGGGTCATACTTCTTCTTCAGAAAGACAAGTCTGTCATGGTTGACCCCATATGCAGCCTTTGCTCCGACACCAAAACCTGATATAATTAGTAAATTGCCACGATATCGAGGGGACACAACCTACTATCATGGTTGATATATTCTCCCACTCCTTGTCTGGTAACTTCGTCCTTGCTTTTAGAAATCTGTTGCATCAATCTTGCTCGAAGTTTTGCATACATTTCCCTAGCCCAGTCGCGGCAGGGAGAATCGTTCTTCTCGTCATTCCATCCCAAAGCGAAGACGAATGGCACGAGGGCGCCGCGATTTGTAAATGATGTGGCAGTCTGTGGGACAGAGATGATCTTCTTGAAAGAGAAGTATTCAAAGATGACAAGGGACAACCCCGCATCTGGTGTTTCCTTCATGAATGTTTCGAAATCTTTGAACATCTCTTCAGCTAGCTCGGGATCAACTGGCGCAAGTGTTGCCGAACCTTTCATAGTCCTGCGGTGGCCGTGTGTCACTGCTGGATTTAATAGTGTATTGGCAGTTGGGTACGACACAACTGAATCCTCGCGGCTTAGGGCGTCAAGTCTCAGCATTGGCTGAAAGAAGACCTCCGCGTCTTTACCGATGCCATTATAGAATAGCACAACCATCATGCCATGCTCTTTGCGTTCTGGTGGTAGTGCACAAAAAGCTGCCAGTACTGTGCTTGTTCCATCTCCAGCTTCTTGAAGACAGTTCGCCGCGTCGATGACATCCCTGATTTGCTCCTTGTTGAAAACCAAAATACTAATCCACACAGATGTATTTTGCACATGAGCCTGATATTTGAAGGATGTGGCGACACCGAAGTTCTGTCCTGCACCTCGAACCGCCCAGAATAAGTCCTGGTTTTCGGTTTTCGAAGCCGTCACAATCCCGCCATCCGCAAGTACCATCTCGACCTCTAGCAGATTATCAATCACCAATCCGTGTTTGCTTGTCAAATAGCCATATCCTCCACCAAGTGTAAGCCCTCCTACACCAGTATGGTTGACTGTCCCTCCGACACAAGCCAAATTGTACTTCGTAGCTTCATCATCGACATCCTTCCAGAGGCACCCGCCTTGTGCGATGACTGTCCTTTGATTGGGGTCCACGGTAACATTCCTCAGTCGCGACAAATCAATGACGAGGCCGCCGTCACTCGACGAGGATCCGCTAGTTGAGTGACCTCCACAGCACACAACCATTTCGATGTTATACGCAGCAACATATTTGACGATTTCAGCGATATCTTCCTTGCACGTGGGAACAATAATCAAGTCCTGGAAGGATATTAGCATCGGTCTGCAACTTCGACAATAGTAAAGCTCAACCTACCGCTTTCTTTTCAGCTGTGATGGACCACCGTTGGAGATATTGTTCATAATCATTCGAAAACTGCGTGATCATCAAAGCCCCTGGTGATAATCTAGCACACAATTCTTCGAGAGCTATCGGACTGATGGAACCCATCTTGGTGGTTTCCCTCTGAGCTTATGGGTTTCTTGGAGACGTTGGAAAATGAAGAAGTACTCCATTGTTGGGACGCAGATCTTATGTGTTTTGGTAGTCATGTTGAGGAGTTGTATCACAATCGGAAGGAACGACGGGTCGTGACTTCCTCAGAGGCATAACAATATGCTAGTCCATTCGCTACTCTCCTACATCCCTTTACTTGTACGCTTGCAAGAGAAAGGCGGTGCCTCTGCAGTAGCAACTGCATTGTTAATGAAGATGCGAGTTCGAAAATTCTAACATCTTTAGGTTTCAACTTATGAAGTTGGCCGGCAAGATTGTCCTACGTCGTTCTGTGCTTATACAAGGTTGTGATTAGAGATCTGCAAGATCAACAGCGTAAGTGCCTTGGGGTCTGCACTGCATCGGATTTTGAGACAGTATGAAAATGGCGCTGAAAATGGGAATTTCCATAATCGTGTTCACTTCGTCGCCAATCCCAACCCCCTCAAGCTAAACACTCCTAAGCGAGAGACAACCATCTCGCTCACCAAAACTACAAAAAATACCCAAACTCTAACAATTTACACAAAAAAGACAAAAGAGTTAGGCTCGGCCAATTCCAATCGACGTACCGCAGGGGCTCGACCGACTAGATATTGACGTACCTTATTCTCTTTTCTAAGCCAGGTGCATTTTCATGTCTGGGATAGAACAGTTCGTGGGTACTTGGCTCGTGTGAACATTTCCGTTGACCGTACCTTTGTTTCGTGGAAACGTTTCCCGGGAACTGACTGACCAGTCACACTACGAATGGTGGAATCAGTTTGTTGCAAATGTTGCTCATTGAAAATTATATTCTTCATTTGGGAAATTTTCGGGAAGGTGAGAGTAAATAGGCGAATTTGCAAGAGTTGGGAGTGGATTCACTTTCGGACGAAACGCATATTCTGAGAGGTAATTCTATAGTCCTGGGGCTATTCTAATGTTGTTGTTTTTTTTAAAAAAAAAATTGCATCTTGCAATACGAGAAAAGAGAGTTAAATTGATTGCCACAATATTCGAAAGTGGTCAACGAATTAAGGTGATGGGTCAATGGACCCAATGGAGCTCCACGAGACAAGCAAGGCAGAGATCCTAGAAGAACTCAAATTCTTTCCTGACCATCTTCACCCATAAGAATTTCCCCAATGCACCTCAGTTTTGAAACCAAGTCGTATGGTTGTCAATCATTCACCTGCTGCCGAACCTCTTTCTGGCTCAACTCTCTCGATCTGGGGAGAGCTTTTCTAATTTTCTGCAAGTTAACAACTACTTAAAAGTCTGACATTATTCTAAGCGTGATTTGCCCAATACAACAGGTTCTCTGCATTCCTTCCCGTCCAGTCTTCTCCCATGTCATAACCAGTGTGTCACCGCAGGCAAGTCTGGGCCTCTAGGGGTCCATGTGTATAGAAGAGCAGGTATTTATAATATGGTCCAAGACGAGGAACGTCCCCGGGAGGCTTGTTTTGTTTTTCCAAAGTGAAGGATCAAGATGGCAAGGAATTTGTAGAAGTGTGTGAAGTAAAGAGTCATGAGAAGGGAGCTGGCTTATGTTAGGAGTAGAAGTATTCGAAAATCCACCATAGTTTCAGGAGAACCAAGTTAAACATGTCGAGTACTCTGACATATGGGCCGCTCTTCCACCATGAAAGTCTATTTGAAGAGTACTAGATCCGTCTGTGAGAGAAGAATGCTCGAGCTCCATCTCAAAATTCTCAGGTAGGTGGTCAACCAAACCTCGGATATAAGCTTGGAACATTGATAGAGTTGCTGCTGCTAACAAATTTATTGTTGCCATCTCTAGGTCTAAAGTTCCCCCTTTATCGTAAGCATCACAAATCTCAAGGTTGAAGAATTGTCTCCTACGCAATGGCTTTCAAAAACGATCTATCCTAGCTGAATTAGAAAGACAAGAGTGACGAGCTCCCGAATTTTCGAACAAAGGTCCATCGAAGCCTTCGTCATCCAGTATATGAAATTGATTCTGATTGTGACCGAAGAGGGCTCACAGATGCTTAAATGCTAAAGAAGATTTACCGGGGTTAACCAATGTCTCCCTTGAGCTGCAGGAGGCATGGACTGCTAGAATGTCAGTTTATTCCCACGGGCCAGGCAAGAGCTAATGGTTGGCTTCACTGTCATCAGCTGATATATTCTCAACCGTCCCATGGATCTCGCAAGTACCAAGAAGTCCTACCAGCCAGGAGTACAAATACGGCGCACGACGCCTCATTCTCTGCGAACTGCATAATTTAAAGTAGACCGGGATTCAAATGGTAAGAAAAGCATGAGAGATATACACTGGCAAGGAGCAGACGAGAATGGTACCCCTACGCACATGGAGAAAGGCCCTATAAGAATCGTACACATCCGCGACTTGAGCAGTATCGCCTGTGGGAAAGCATTTCCACATAAAGCATAGTTGTAATCATTGCACTGCCGCAGTCAAAATTACTGTCACTTCTGGTCCTCCCACGAATTTCTAAATTTCTTCATATGGCAGAGAGATTGATCAAGCATGAGTAGCAAATTAAGGGAGAAGAAGGAAAATAGCCAAAATTATGGCTTCAGATAGTGGAGTCTTGATCGTTAAATATAGTTGGACCAAACCTTTCTATGTAATGTTTTATTGTGAGTAGTGTGGATTTATGAAGTACTTTGAAGGGTTATCGCGGAATACTGGGGCGCCGATTTGACGCAGAAGGTGTTTGAAGGAGCAGAGAATTCTGATAGTCTGCCAGATTTAGGAGGTTTGAATATTGAAAGGAGATCTGAACTTGGGGAAGTGGTTGGAGCAGAATTATATACCACGTTCATCAGTCAAGACTTCGAAGGAGTCACAGAAGTGGACGATGAAGAGTGATCGGTGATAAGGAAGTATTGTACATAAATATCAATTGCACCGCAAGGCTTCACTGGATTTAGATTAGACGCCAATGCGAGATTTTTCATTATATTGGCAATAGATTTCAGTGATCATCTTTCCACATATTTGTGCAAGGACTATCACTTAAAATGAAAATAAAACTAGAGCACAATCATCAGACATTCCTTATCAGATTCAGAATTGCCATACTCTACATAACTGGTAGCCTTGCAAGCCAGGACGAGCACGAATATATAGAATATACATAAAATACTTCCAGAAAAAAAGACAGCACGCATGCAATGCAATACTTCTCCCAAAGCCAAACCTCGATCTACGATATATCCCCAAGTAAACCCAATCTATGCCATATCCTCAAGTATGTATTTTCCAGAAATTATCCCCTTCCTTCTCTTGTCTGCATTTGATATGATTTATGTCGGATTTAGAAAGCACCCTGTCCATTCTTCTCATCAATGAACCTGTATCTCTCCTTCTCTTTTCGGTCCTTGAGCAGCATAGCGGTAGCGAGGATCAAAGCAACGTCAATACCGACGATTCCGAAGGCGCCAGTGAAGACGAGATCGAGGAAGTTGTTGGCTTCTTTGGAGAAAGGGGTAACGCAGCCGACTTGGGCGGCGGCGACGAGGGCGTTGGGGCAGGTGCTGTCGACGACGAAGGGTGGAGAGGTGCTGTTTGCGTAGCCGCAGCAATCGAGCTGGAAGGTGTTAGTATATATCCAAGAAAAAAGGTATGTAGGAATTGAGACGTACAACTTGTTGCAAGAGACTTTGGGTAGCAGCAGGCTGGGAGACCCAGATATCTGAGAGATTCTTTCTTGTCTTCAATGTCTCGAACCAGATGTCCAGACCAATAACCAGTGTGAAGATTGCGCAGATGACGGTCATGTATCCGTGGAATTTGAGCCAGCCTCGAGTCATTGGCATAACCATCGCGGGTACGGAGATCAGGAAAGTGAGGAAGACGAGGACGGCGTTACCAATCGCAGCTGATAGCATGTTAGCAGAGCTCCTGCTTCTTTCGAATACTTCGAGCACCCACCATTTAACGGACACATCGATAACAGCAGATCCCGAACAACTGTCGTTTTTGTGAACTCCTCTTTCGCCTGAGCTTGCGTCGTCAGGGCGAAGATGATCAAAAGTCCTCCCGACACCACAAACAGTATGTCCATCATCACATATCCGAGAAGAATGTTGTCCCGCGCCATCTTGAGTATATCCTGTGTTGTCCTTGGGGTATTTGAGGGTCGTAGATGCTTCCAACTATTCCAAATGACGACCGGCGTCTAAACTCTAACCAAAACCTTCGAAGAGGTCGTGTAAAAAGATTGAAAGTCGAAAAGTATCGACGAATCCGCAAGCATGCGCTTGGCACTCACGAACAGAATAGAATTAGGAATAAGAGAGAAAGAAACAAAAGCGAAAGACGGTAATGGTGAGGCAACTGCAGAAAGAGAAGATCGAAGGAGAGAAGAAACACTTGCATTGTCATTATGGGCCGTGCCAGTATGGTTCGACACTGTCACCTGTGGCCGGCGATGCGGTTGTAGGGGCTTTGCGATTTACGACATTTGGTGTTTTGGATGGTGCTTCAAGATGTCGTGGCATTGGCTGCGACTGCGGTGGCACGGACCAGAGCCGGCGGATACGGTCGGTTGATTGGGCGGGGCCAACAAGGCCAGTGACAAACTTGAAAGTCCTCATCAGTCCATCAAACTTCATTTCCGAGCAGATTGCTGGAGTTGTCGCCATCTGCTGTCGACCAGTTGGGCGGTAGCCGTTGAAAAGGCAGCCAAAATTAGCTTTTGGGGGTGAATGCATTCATGATCTCCTCAGGGACTGCGTAGAGGGACAGGAGACCAGACGAAGTCAAGGCTTAGCAGCCCTACGCAAACGTTTATTGCGACGGGCCTGTCACAAGTCTGAAGGAGGAATGGTTCGATTATTTTCCCATGGTCGTTCGAGGTTGAAGGAGGTGGAGTTGGCGCTTAGAGATGGGGAGTATTGTGGGTAGAGAAGCTAGACGCCATAGCACGTGATCTGAGAGGTCTCGATTTGGCAACTTTAGCGCTGGCTGAAGAGCCAGAACTCGGCTTGACTTATGTGAAATTGAAAGTACCGAAGCCCAAAAGAGAATCAGCTTGCGAGTTGACACGCTCGCGTACTGAGTGAATTATGAGTGAGTTATGTTCGTGAACTTGTTGATATTCAATCTACCAGCTTCCAGTCTTGCCAAAACTCGTGACTTACTCTCACAATTGAATTGCAGCCAATCGCTTAATTCGACACAAGCAGCTAAGTTTCTTTTTTAAGAACCCACAGGGCAAGAACGTAACACTCTGTTTTGCCTAACCGCAAACAGCCTTTCTCCAAACAAACACGAAAAGGCACATATCCAATCCACATAGCACAACGAGGTGAGCTCTCTTCGATCTCGGCTTGAGCGCTATCTCAAAGTCACCTTCTTCATCGCCGGCCCCACACCCGCACCAAAGCATCTGCACGTCAGCAAAATCGGGGCATCCGAGGCGTTCGGCGCGAGGAAAAACAGATCTTCCGCTGCACTAGGCAGTGCGCTAACAGTGTGGAATGTGCAGAGCTCCCGGGTCCTTACCATAAAGGTCCTTCCTTCCCCAAACAGACGCACTTGTCTACATCCAGAATTTGCATTGAACGAGTCGAACGAGGCCTCTCATCCAAAACATCCCTGCATCTAGACGACCCTCACCATCACCACCACACGAACGAACCGACTGCTCCCAAGAGGACGAGGCTATCCTTTGCTGAGACAGCCAGTCCAGAGAGCGGAGAGCGCAGGCAGGCGGCAGTTTGCTTTCCCCCACAAACAGCAGTTCTTTTGCGATTGCGATTGCGGTTGCGGTTGCATCACCACCGAAAAGGTACGTACAGTTCATGGTGTGTGCATGGAGTTGTTTTCTGTCCCTTCCCCTTCCCCTTCCCCTTCCCGATCACTTCCCCAGTCACAGTTCGACCCCCTCCTGGCTGAACTCCTGAGTTCCCCCTCCATGTTTCTGCGTCGTTCTGCTGCCGACCAGCATGCGCACAAGCGAAACACACAGCGACCAAACCCTTCTGGGCCGAGTCAATTGCAGTCAGCGATTGATTCTCGGTATCAAGAGGACGATCACGCAGAACTGGCAGCGCACGCTCCAACCTGCAACATCGCTCGCAGCGGCCGGCGACCCCTCCAGCAGTGATGATTGTTGGTTGATGTCGGCAGCGGCACAGAAAACCCACAGTGCCATCCTGGGCCGAGAATGCGCGTGCAGCGGCTCAGGAGAAGTCACTTATCGGCGCCGAGTCTCCAGTTTTCCAGCAAGGCAAAGTTGCTTTGAAGTCGAGCGCGCGCAAGCGTGTGTACGGGAGAGACTCGCGCGTTGTCGGATTAGACAACGCCCACAGGATTTTGCAGCCCTTCCCCAAAAGCTTCAGTTGTCGTCCGAAGTCTGCTGGACGCTACAGCACCGGCAGACCGCTGTGCAGCGCCCGGTTGGTTGTTCTTGGGGCCACCAAAACGAAAGCAGCAGCTCGCACAGCGCCCCGGCATTCCATCTGCATCATCAGCACGCCAGCAACTGCGAGCCCTGCAAACAGGCCTGTACTGAGCCTCTCAGGGAGGTCAGCGCCCAGACTCCCGAGTTCCCCAGCGCTGCACGCCCGCTGGCTCCTGGCAACATTGCTGCAGAGTCTCGAGCGAGGCACCGGCGCCCCAAGCACTCGCGCTCCAGGGCCCTCCGTCCTCGCCCAAGCTTTCCAAAATCCACGTTTCCCCCAGCCTCCGCCTTATTCCTTTTCAATTATTCGTCTATGCTTTTCCCTTTTCACTCATTCCCGCGCACCCGTTCCGATCAATCGTTAACCCAACCAGTTTGCTTTTCAGGTCCCCAAGAACCCAGGAACGTCGAAAGAGGAACAGTGCCCAGCGTGGTAACGGTCACCGTTCGGCAACGCCTCCAGTTCACCCGACCTCCACGAGTCCACTGCATCTCAGGCTCTGTAGGCTGCCTACTCGGCTCCTCCCATCCACGCCAACCTTAATCCAGCTGTCGCGACCAGCCTGACCAGGTATCTGCGACAAAGCAGGACAACAGCCTCTCCACTCCCCATAAGCAGTAAGGTCGTCGGCACGCAACTCAAAAGAGTCATTCTCGTCATACCTTACAGAATTAATCATGGCCGACATCACCGACACCCACGAGTCGCCCTCGAATCTCGACGACCAATCTGTTGGCAATGGCAACTCAATTGAATCTCGCGGCATCAAGCGTCAACGACCTGCCACCGCCGACGACGATGATGATGACGATGACAAGCCCGGACGCGAGCGCAGAAAGATCGAGATCAAGTTCATCACTGACAAGTCACGTCGACACATCACATTCTCCAAGCGGAAGGCTGGTATCATGAAGAAGGTTCGTCCCAATTGGAAGCTTTTACGCGTCTGCGCGCAAGTCGCGATCCGTCGGGAACCAAGGCTAATCCATCGATTGTTTAGGCATACGAATTGTCTGTACTTACGGGGACTCAAGTTCTCCTCCTCGTCGTTTCCGAGACAGGTCTTGTCTACACGTTCACAACACCGAAGCTCCAACCTCTGGTCACGAAGGCCGAGGGTAAGAATTTGATCCAGGTACGCCCACTCCTGTCGCGTTGCATACTCACCTCCCATTTCTGACATTACTTAGGCCTGCTTGAACGCACCAGAACCAGCTGGAAACGGCGAGAACGGAGTTGATGACCAGAACACTGTCGACTCTCCCGAAGAACCTACCCCGCAACATCTTCCACCCCAGCAAGCCAGAACCGGAATGCCACAGCAGAACACGGGTATGCACACGGGTTACGGTATGCCACTCTCAGATCAACAGCAACAAGCTTTGGCGTATCAAAATTACGTCGCCCAGCAACAAAGAGGTGGAGGTTACGCCATGCCACCACAAGCCGGTATTCCACAGCAACATTCACATCAAGCATAGATGAATTCTCCGCGCCTGTGGATCCCAGTATACGATAGAGGGTCGAGCTAAGTCTTTGAACACTGATACCCGGCACATAATACAACGTTTCCCGTCTTCGTGTCTTGCGGGTCTCGATCCTCGCGTTTACTCTGTCAGATTGGTGTTTTGGTGTCTTCATATGGGATTTCGTTTTCAGTCACTTGCTTTGCACAGACGTCTTTCCGATTTCTACTCTAAAAAATGGGAGAAGTTACATGGGTGAATAATCAGATAATTTTTCCAAGTTCGCCGTCTTGGATTTTGGACGGGCAATGATGGAAGGAATTGCCGAGGCATGGTTTTTACCGCAGGAGGAGTGGTCGAAATAAGCTTGTGAGATTAGAGGTTGTTTCTGTTTTGAGATGACTTCGACGTCTTGCTATATCTTTCTTCCCGCGTCTTTCCTGACAAGATCTGGTCGACCTGGTGCAAGGTGGTGGAAATTCCTTTGCTCTTTGGAATCTGTACAGTACGTGGCCTAAGCTCAGGGCAAATATGGCGGGGTGAACATTGCGAATCGGTGCACTATCAATAAAGATGCTCATAAATCATTAGTCGTGTTATTTGCTTGTGAGACGTGAAGTTTTCGTGATGAGGCGCATCTGCCTGAATTGGGTTTACTCTTCATCTGATCTTGCCACGGGATATAAATTAACTTCTAGGGACCTTTAGAGTTCCTGATTGCTTCCGTGATGGCAAACGTAAACATATTGAGGGGTTGTCACGATTGGGGAAATTAAGCATGGCATGTGAAAAAACTTAAGATAATATCATATGAGATATAGACCAGACAGGCGTTCACGACTTCCGGAGTGGTGGGGGGATGGCGATATCGAAACGTGATTTTACTTATCCATACGGAGACGAAACATCTACAGCGGTATCGCTTCCTGTATGTACCTCCCAGGTTCTCGAGACAAGGTATCTTTATTTTCGCTCTTACTTTGTGAGAACTGAGTTCTCACCGCTCCAGGGTCGCTGGAGGTGCATGTACATGTCAGATAGACTGCACGTTCGAGTCTGGGAGAACCTGGGGAGGTGAAAGCCCCTGCATCTGCATCTGCATCTGCCTTACGTTCACATTTTTGCATCTCCGTCCGCGTTTGCATATAAGTTTGCGTCCGCAACGCGACGTTTATCTGCTTGAAACAAACGGTCGGGAAGCTGACGCACTTTGCATTGTCCTTCGTGGAGTTCGTGGCTTTTCGTGTACAGTACCCCTCATGCTCTTCACCGAACTGATTTTTTTTTTTACCTTACTCCGTACCCCTTTTTCGAATTGCTAAATTAGGTGATTGTTTATTCTCCGCTGCTATTCGGCTGTGCCTGGCTTCTGCTTATCCCCATCCCCACCAACCTGGCTGAGCGGTTGAGGTAGGGGCTTACCCCTCAACCTGGGATATGAGAGGTTGGATTTGCGAAACAACACTACTCGTGGAGCGGACAAACACAGGGACACGAGAGATCAAATTAGGATCATGCAGACTAATATGCAGCAACGGAGACAATCGAGGCGTAGAAATGCGAGCGGATAGATTCATCTATAGGGTTGCAACGCGAGCTTTGGCGAGGAGGATGAGATGAATAGCCGCTTCCAGACACGTGGCTGTGTTGTTTCGTTTGAATCCATGACTTCTTCCATATTGGGAGGTGAAAATAGGGGTGTTGCGAGGAGGGGAGGCGAGTTCCGATGTGATGTTTGGTTTCGGTGTTGAGGATGAAGGCTGTGACGTTTGGATGAAAAGGACAATAAAGAGGTAAGTAAGTCTAGTACAAGAGGAGAACAATTACGGTTGTGTTCTATGTGAGGTCACGACGAAAATCGAATACACTCGAGCTGATTTGATTTGATAAGCTTCATGGGAATAGTTTCTCTATTCTAAGACCATCCCATTTCCAGATAGGTAGTATGTAGATACAGTAACATAACATACAATACAAACTCCCACTTCCTGATGCGATAGCCCAACTCCACCTTCCACGACCCTTAACGCTCGCTCTGGGGAAATATTACTGATTGACGCCTTTCAACTCCGATCCATGGTATGCCCAATGCAATTTTCAATGCCATTCATGGTACAACAAATAATCTTCCTCGGCCATGAGACTGACCCCGTCATGGAGAGTTCTATGCTACTTATTCGCTAGTTGGCATGCTTGTACACTGTATTTGTTGTACAAGCTGTTGGCTTTCGTGGAAGTGATCCATTATTATATTGTTCGTCCGCTGCTTGATGGTCCTGGATTTGACCCAGGATCTGGTCGATCTTTTCCATCACCACGATTCCACCAGCGCATTTTCCAGAAACCACCTGTAGCTTCTTGAGAGACATTTCGTTTCTTCGAGCCTCGTGGCGCAGGCCTTGCTGTGAAGCCTGGGAATCCTGTGGACCGTCTTCGTTTCCTTCTGTTGAAGGTATTGGGTCGAAGCAAAGATGTAGTCTCATCTGGTTCTTCTACTGCATGGTCGTCCTGCCGAGGTGGAAGACCCATCGAGGCTCGTCTTTGGGCAGGGGTGGTGGGCTTTGAGTCATCGTCTTGAAGCTCGCCCCAGATTTCGTCGGCTTCTGTGAGGCGTACAGTCTTTCGTACATGTTTTGTGGCTCCTAGGACTGTATCGAGTTTCGTGGTAGGAGTCATGGGCTCGCCATTTAGGAGAGCTCTGTGTGCTATGCAAGCTTCTTCGTCTCCTGGGAAGGACTCTATGGAGTCTTCAATGTCGGTGTCTTCCACGAAACCAAGACCTGGTGTTAAGGCACTTTGTGCCACGGCTGGTTGTGTTTGTTCATCGGAGAGGCGCCAGGAGAGGGCTAAGACGCCAGAGAGGAGGATCGCCGTGCCCAATGCTATCAAGAGGGCGTGCAGTGTTGTGAGGCGATCGGTTTGTTTGAAGTAGATCAAGCCATCTAGAATGGCTATAATGTTATAGATGCAGAAGACGAGGGGATATAGAACACTCGTCGAGACCAACTTTAGGCCTTTGTGAAGGAAATAGAGCTGCGTCAGAGCCAGAGTGACAAGTCCTATGAGGATTGCCCATGATTGCCACCTATTGAACTGATTGATCTTGTCAATGATTGTTCGTACGAGGAGCTCCACCGCCGATTTCGCCACAAGCAAAGAATGGGCAGATAGTATTCCACTTATACATCCGTATGCCAACCCTCGTAGAAGCCGTATCCGAGGACTCGATGATATTCCAGGTAGTCTGGCCAGGAATCCAGCCAGTATTATTATAGCAATAACCAGTATTGCTTGGAGGATCATCCAAACCACAAACGTCTTCCTTCCCAACAAAACTAAGAGCTGATCCAGACTATGTGCAGGTTCTGGAATTGCTCCAAAAATAGCTATGAGTATTGCACCGCTTGAGACTAGGAGTGTTCCTCCCAAAGACCATCGTGTAAAGGGCTCTCCGAGGATCAAGGTGGCGCATATCGAATTGAAGACCAATCCTGAGGCTTGCAGGGTTGATAGAACAGGCAGAGGCAGAGTGGTTATCTGTATTGTACTTCCGACAAGATTCGATATGATAAACATGGCCATTCCAAGCTGCCATCGCCGCCGTCTATGAGGTGGTCGACGCACATCGTGGGGCCCTTTCTCATCCTCTAGTATATGTGATTTTCGTTGAAGGGTCAAGCCCAGGCTCTGAACGCTCGTAGACAAAAGGCCAACCAGTATGCCAATCTATAAAGAGCAATAGAGTTAATGGCTGCCACTGCATGAGAACAAAGCGCGTCGCGCATTCGATTCGATTTCGGAGTACTTACTGCTACACTTCCTCCTGGCGACAGGTCGCCGAGGGATACCATCACGACCAGATTTTTTCGCAAGAACGCATTTGGTGAATAGCAACTGCTACAGGAGGATGCAGAGGGTGATTTGTGGAATGGTAGAAGGGGTAGTCGTGGAAAACGAGCGGCTTCATACACTACTCACCGTCATGCCAAGCTCCCAGATGACTTCGAAGTATGGCTCGCTAGTAGAACAGCTGCCGTCTTTAATTGCAACCCTGAACAATGTGCATGATTATTCCCATAGGTACTCGCATTCACATGTTATCGAAATCACAAGGCCCATGTTTAATATATTCCGATATGTAAATTCAATTCTATTATTAACAATCAAGGTGAGGCCTTGAAGGAAAAGCAATATGAGGTCAGGTGATAAGATTCGTCTATTGCATTCATACCCTGCTCGGATCGTTCCTGCTCTTATCGTAGCTCAAGCTGCCTCAACATCGCAACCTCAACTCCACTCCCCAGCTTCCAAACCACCAACCACCCAAGATGTCGCAATCCCACGCTTTGTCCGACGACCAGGCAAGCTTCCTATGATATCTGCTGTGAAAATTAAAAGCTAATAAAGCAATGTAGGTCGGGCAGGAGCTCAAGAAGATGACTGCCTTCATCAAGCAAGAAGCCATGGAAAAAGGCCGCGAAATCGAAATCAAAGCCGACGAGGAATTCTCCATTGAGAAATCCAAGCTCGTCCAACAAGAAAAATCCTCCATCGACACGAACTACGAGAAGAAATTCAAGCAAGCACAAATGTCTCAGCAGATCACTCGCTCGACCGTCGCCAACAAGACCCGATTGAAGGTCCTGAGCGCTCGTCAAGAACTCCTAGATCAGATCTTTGAAGAGGCGGAGAAGAAACTTGGGGAGGCGACGAAGGATAAGAAGAAGTATACGGGGATTTTGAAGAATTTGATACTGGAGGGTTTTTATGCTTTGAATGAGGGGAAGTTGCAGGTTCGGGGTAGGAAACAGGATTATGATTTGATTAAGAAGGCGATTGAGAGTGCGTGCAAGGAGTATAAGGATAACTTGAAGAAGGATATTGAGGCGTCGATTGATGAGGCCAATCCGCTGCCTGAGGGGAGGTAAGTTGCTTCTGCCTGTTTACTCTTGGCTATACAAACTAATGGGGCATAGTGCTGGTGGTCTCTCAATTGTTGGTGGAAGAGGAAAGATTGATATCAACAATACCTTTGAAGAGCGTCTCACATTGCTACAAGATACCGCACTACCTTCAGTCCGAACAACGCTGTTTGGCAAGAACGAGAACAGGAAGTTCTACGATTAGAAGAATGAATGTTTGAGGGTTTGCGTTTCTTGGGCTTGATGTTCTGGGCGACTTGGAAGCAGGGGCATGGACTTGCTATACATTATGGTTGGGAGTCGGTAGAGCTTGTAGAAAGTGTATGATAAAACGAATCACGGCTTCTTAGTGGAGCTTCAAACACCCTATTTTTCCGCCAAAACATAATGTCTTGTGATTACGGAATGCCTTACAGGCATACTACTTTACAGGCGGGGTATTTTCGGTTTTGACGCCCTTCATCTTTGACAAGAAGGAACTCATGCCAACTTTCTCGGCTTTGAGATTCTCTCCCAGTTTTCCATGGTGCATATCAAAATGAGTAAGCTTGGGTTTTGGCTTGCTTCTCATGGTATCCGCAATACGTTGGCTAACCAGCTCAATCTTCTCCTTTGCTTCAATCTTCGAAATGAACGCAGCTCCCGGATTTCCTATCCCTCTCATAACCTCCTTAATAATAGCAACCAGGTAATCGACATCTTCATCAAAGTGCTCAGCTGACACCTTGTCAGTAAGATCAAGGCCGGGCGATCGTCCGTCATCTACTGCGATGTCTAGAAGCGCTATCAAAGAACCGAGTTCGCGGTAGTCGGTCTCAGGGGTGGTCTTGAAGATTGGATTTTCGATTCTATCAATGAATTTGTCGAGATTGGTGGAGGTGTGGGAGTGGGCTTGTGAGTACGAGAGGTCACTGAAGTAGAAGCACATTGCTAGTCGCCGTCGCAAATCGTGTGTTCGCGGAGATACACATGATATTGCTTCTACTATTTGTAGTCGTAAGAATGGTTGAGTGACGGATTCAAACAGGATCTTTGATATACTTTGACACTGTTTATAGTTTTAGTAGTGTGTATTAGAAATTGATTTTGTAGTACTTACCGAATTCTCCCATGAATCGTCTGGTGTATACCGACACAATCGTCGAATGGTTGCTTGTGTCAGATCATGAAGATCAACAATTTTTGCAACTATATCATCCATGTTCATACGTAGTACCATGCATATAACATGCTCTCTGGTATTTTGCTGCAAAGATTTGGCACTCTCCATAAAGAACTGCATGGCAGAGCGCAAACGTGACCAATCTCGATTTGAGTAGTTCTGATTAAGACCAGAGCTTGCTCTGACTTTCCCAGCTACACTAGTCGCAATTTCCGTTCCTCCTAGACTTCGGAACATTTTCTCGACGACTTGTGGGGAGAGCAAGCGATGAATCTGTTCTTTGGACTCTCTTAATGTGTTGAAATAAGCAGTCCGGAGAACGTCAGAAGTCTCTAAACAAGCTTCGTCCAGTATCCATAGAAAAAGTTCATCTGGCAATGCCTTCCCAAAGGCAACCATGTCCTCGGCAAATCCAGACATGAAAATCTGAGTCCGCATTTTGGAATTTGAGAATTCCTTACTCCAAGGTGACGACTTAGGCACGGTTGGAAAAGGCCGCTTTCGACCGGATGGAGAGTTGTCCTTAGCTTCGAAAAAATACCAGCGCTTTTCCGAGTTGGTAGTTTCTGTTCTATCAAGAGCACGAGTGACTTTGTGGAATCCACCTTCCTCGTCATTCCCAACCATAGTTGCAAGCAAAGCTCTGTGGTTCTTGCTTGCGGGACTGATCACTCCTTCGCTGGCTTTGGACTCCTCTTCTGCTTCTCTTTCAGCTAGCATAGCCTTGACTCTTTTTGAGCTAGCCTCTGTAGCTTCTTCCGACTCTGCCTGACTGATCAGTGCCTTTAGATCATATTTGTACTTTGGGAGAACTGCCAGCGGGGAGCAATGGAAGTTGCTCATATCTTGATATCTTGAGGCATTGGGAGTGCTTGGCGCAACTGCCTGAGTGACTGCTGCGGTGGGCTTTGGAGCAGTACTCGCGGGAAATATATCCCTTAGATCTGGCAAGTCGGAGTCAGAATCTGAGTCCTCATCATCAGAGCTGGGAACTACTCTCGTTGAGGATGCAAAAGATGCATTTTTCGCAGACACTGCTGGCGCGCCGTCTTCCGGGGGTGTGAGACCACTGTTTAAGTCTGCACTGCCAGGGGGAGGTGAAAGGCTTGATGAATACCCAGGTGGCTCAATTTTGACGGTAGCCACATTCGGATTTTTGATCTCAGAGCCGAAGGTTGGTACTGATGGAGTCTTGAATTTTGTTTTCGGTGAGGCTGCTGCTGTCGTTTTTGGCTGAGGGCCGCTCCCCGTTACGGCTGGGTTAGGTCTGAAGAAATCTCGTATAGACTTATTTCCTGACATATCTTGGCATGGGCGTGAATCTCCAACAACAATTCCTGGATTTCGGGTATGGAGAACGCGGTCTTGATGTAAATACCACGGTGAAGCAATTCCGAGGTCTGGGCCTCGCCTTGGAAAGCGTGGTACGCGTCGAAGCGCGTGGGTCACGTGGAACACCTATCGGTAAAACGTCGGCCTACATTGATCACTAAATCTCATAAATAGCAACGCCTAAAAAGACCTACTCCGTACTCCGTGAAGAAAAGTTTCATGAGTCGTAGTCTGATCACAAAACAATTCTGTGTCACACTGCTCGGGCTCGTCTCCTTGTTTGAAAGTCGTTTTACAAAAAGCCAGCAACTCTTTCTTCAGCCGTCATGCAAGCAATTCCAGGGTTCATGATGCAATGGCTGCGGGTTTTCGAGCGTAGCGCCCGAGCTCCTGCTGGGAGCGTTGTTTGTCAGCGGAAATATTCGAAGGTTTGGTGGAGGAACTCGGAGCTCCAGGAAGGATTCTGAAAAGATGCATCAGGTTGACAGATTGACAGGTTGAAGGAGGGGGACATCTGTTTCCGGATTGGCACATTAATTAAATTGTGCCCTGTGTGAAGCTTGGCTTCCACGTACCGCTAGAAACATACCCTCGCGCATGCACGAATCCCGTACGTGTCGTCTAAGAAGCACGGGTCAGTGTGTACTTCTCGTCCACCGTAGAGTTGGAGCGGCACTCAAGGGCAGATCTCGAGGAAGATGAGAAACCCGAAGAGACGGTCTGCTAGTCCACGGGATTCGGTTTTAAGGGACATCCGAACGCTTTTGAGAAACACGACATCGCAAAGTGCCCCGTTATGCACATCTCGCTCTCACCTTGTCCTCGGCCCCGACGGGGAAGTTTGGTCGTCGCTACCACAAAGTGAGGCGCGTGTGCCCTGTGGAGGGGATCCTGTTCTGGGACGCGACGAATTGTTAATTTCCTCTCATCCTCTCAATGCAGGGAGAGATCGCCGTGAGACCTACAGCCGTAACTCCCTCTGGCAAGCGAACACAATTGCAAAAGTCAACACTGGAGATTTTAGCTGCTGAACACCCGCACTCTCCGTGCTGATAGCTGCCGGTGCGTGGTGAGAAAAGTAGCGCTGATAGGTTCTTCAGCCCTTCCCGCAGCGAGATCCGGTCGTGAAGACTCATGATGATTAGATGGGAATAAGGGGCAAAGCCGTGTAAGCGACTTGACCGACAAGACGGCCGAATTCGCAGATTCGCTGGTCGGCATCTTACAAATCCCTCTAGCCCACTGTGCCACAATCTATCCTGCTTGGCTCCCACGCCGTAAGATCTAACGGAAATCGGCCCCTGCGGTTTTCCATTTTCGAATCCTCCAGCACTCCGATCCCCCTTTGGCTGTGCTAGGTGCTGAGTGTTGGTTGTAAGTTGTACGTTCGTGGTGCTGTGAAGTGATATTCAGCCCGTTTTGCGGCAGTGCATGTTGTGAAGCGCTCCTTCTGGAAGACGAACATTGGACCCTTTGTCTTTCTACCATCACCTGTCGAGTCTCGAAACTTCGCGCTTGAACACGATTCTCTCACGAACCTCCATTGTCGACCTGGCCACCTCCAAGCATTTGAGCCTGATCGGGTTTTAGGTGGCTACTTTCGCCCTGAATAAGCAATCTGCGCTAGGACCATCAACTCAGAATCAACTGCGTACTCCGCAGAGCGCGCTCAATTCACCCTACAACTTTCTTCCCTTGGACAATTCGACAATTGTATCTCGAGGAGGCGACAACATCTCGCCGCGATTCCAAACCGGCCGCGATAATTCTGCGGCGTGCTGACACATCTGAGGACAAAGGTGCACACTTCACTGACGCGATCCGCCAGTTCCGGTCTCCATAGCGCCCAGGCGACTAAATTTCCCTAGAATACGACCTCATCGATCCCTTTACGACTGCACTTTTTCTCATTGAGCGGTCTCCCTACCGCCAGCGATTGCGTAGAGGAATAGATTGTTCACTTCACTGTCCATCTCCGGATTCAATCTCACATCGGGAAGCGCTGGAGGACAACTGTCTTTCCTGTCAGGGCCTAGCCCAACCCGAGCTCTAGAGAAATCGTCATGGCTCTCTCTTCCAACGAGGAACCTGAAGAGGCGCCTATACCTACAAAGCGATTACGATGGGCAACACAAAGGGTCAAGGGGAAATCGGGAAGTAGGAAACGTGGTTCAATAATAAATCGATTGCACCACAGAGGGTCTCAGAATGAGAAGAAAAGGGATTCGGGAGGAGGAGAATCTCTAGGAACAGATCTTGGGACAGTAGCGGAAGAACCAGAAGAGACAAAACCTTCGGAGGAAGAGGATAACGACAGGGACAAACAGGGCCCACGGACGGTTCTCTTCAACATTCCATTACCCCCGAAGCCGTCGACGAACAGGGCCTCCCGTTGAAGCATTATCGAAGGAACAAGATTCGGACAGCGAAATATACGCCAATCAGCTTTGTGCCAAAGAATTTGTGGTATCAATTCCACAATATTGCTAACGTGTATTTTCTGTTTCTCATTATCCTGGCCGTAAGTAGCTTTTATCTCTATCACTCATGAACTGCACCGTTGACCAGCAACTAGTTCTTCAGCATTTTTGGCGCCTCGAATCCTGGCTTGAACGCTGTGCCATTGATTGTCATTGTCTTTATAACGGCTGTCAAAGATGCGATCGAAGATTACCGAAGAACAGTGCTCGACAATGAATTGAACAATTCTCCGGTTCACAGGCTTGTCGACTGGAATAATGTCAATGTCAGCACCGATGACATCTCTCTATGGAGAAGGTTCAAGAAGGCTTGCACTCGTGGAATTATTTCCACATGGAAGAAATTCGGCAAAAATAAGGAGGTTCCGGGGAAGGAATATGCAGAACGGGCTATGGACGAACCTAGAGAATCATTTGAAACGAGAGCAACAAGACGTGCTTCGGCCTTTTCTGCACATAGCCAAGGCGCATCTTTTGAAGCCGGGGATGAAATCCAAATGACGCCTGTACCCTCACCACTCCCCCGACCAGATGGTCTCGAGGTCCCTGAACATGACCGTCCAAAGACGGCTTTTTCATACGAGGGAGAAAGTGCGCCTGCAAGCAAGAACTTTGGTAGTCTTATCAATCCTGACCTTCCAGTTACCGGAAAGCCTCGATTTCATCAGGATTACTGGAAGAATGTCCAAGTCGGAGACTTTGTACGACTGTACAATGATGATCAAATTCCAGCTGATGTGGTCATATTGTCGACCTCTGATCCGGATGGCGCCTGTTACGTGGAAACAAAGAATTTGGATGGGGAAACGAATTTGAAAGTTCGCCACGCCCTTCGTAGTGGGAGAAAGATTAAACACGCCAAGGACTGCGAAAGAACGGAATTTACAATCGAGAGCGAGCCACCTCAGGCAAATATCTACCAGTATAGCGCTGTGGCTCGTTGGAATCAACATCCTACCGGCGAAGATATGGCCGAACCTATATCTATCAATAACCTGCTCCTCAGAGGCTGTAACCTGAGAAATACTGATTGGGTTCTTGGTGTTGTCATTTTCACAGGTTTCGACACTAAAATCATGATGAACGCTGGGATTACTCCTAGTAAACGCTCTCGCATTTCTCGGGAACTGAATTGGAACGTCATCTACAATTTCATCATTCTCCTAGTGATGTGTCTCGTCTCTGGCTTGGTTCAAGGGATTACCTGGGCACAAGGGAACAATTCCCTCGACTTTTTCGAATTCGGCTCTATCGGAGGTAGCCCGGCACTTGATGGGTTTATTACATTCTGGGCGGCGGTCATTCTATTCCAGAATTTGGTCCCTATCTCCCTCTACATTTCGCTTGAAATCATCAAAACCTGCCAGGCCTTCTTCATTTACAGCGATGTTGATATGTATTACGATAAGCTCGATTATCCCTGTACGCCGAAGTCTTGGAATATCTCGGATGATCTTGGTCAAATCGAGTACATATTTTCAGATAAAACTGGCACCCTGACTCAAAATGTCATGGAATTCAAGAAAGCTACTGTCAATGGTGTTCCCTACGGAGAAGCTTATACGGAAGCCCAGGCAGGAATGCAGAAAAGACTAGGCATTGACGTAGAAAAAGAAGGCGCCCGAGTCCGTGAAGAAATCGCTCAGGCACGTGTCAAGATGTTGCTGGACCTTCGAAAGATTCATGACAATCCTTACCTCCACGACGAGGATTTAACGTTCATCGCCCCGGATTTTGTGAGCGATTTAGCTGGCGAATCAGGTCTAGAGCAACAGCAAGCCAACGACCAATTCATGCTAGCTCTCGCTCTCTGTCACACTGTCATATCTGAGACGATTCCTGGGGATCCTCCTAAGATCGAATTCAAAGCGCAATCCCCTGATGAAGCTGCGTTGGTCGCCACAGCCAGAGACGTCGGCTATACTGTCCTGGGAAATTCGGAAGAAGGTATACGATTAAATATCCAAGGACAAGATCGATCATACAAGGTGCTCAATACACTCGAGTTCAACTCGACCAGGAAACGGATGAGCGCTATCATCAGAATGCCAGACAACAAAATCATTCTCTTCTGCAAAGGTGCTGACAGCATGATCTACTCTCGCCTAAAACCAGGGGAGCAACCAGAATTGCGAAAAGTTACGGCTGAACATTTGGAGATGTTTGCAAGAGAAGGTCTACGAACTTTGTGTATCGCCCAGAAGGAACTTGGTGAAGAGGAGTACCAGAGATGGAACCGGGATCACGAGCTTGCATCTGCGGCTATTACCGACCGAGAGGAAAAACTTGAAGCAGTTTCAGACATCATTGAGCGCGACTTGACCTTATTGGGAGGCACGGCTATTGAGGACAGACTGCAAGAGGGGGTTCCCGACACTATTGCTCTTCTCGCAGAAGCGGGAATTAAATTATGGGTGTTAACCGGTGACAAAGTTGAAACTGCCATCAATATTGGTTTCTCCTGCAATTTGCTCAATAACGACATGGAGTTGATTGTCTTCAAGATCGATGACGAGCAAGTGGCCACAGCTGAAGCCGAATTGGAACAACATCTCAAGACTTTTGGCATTACTGGTTCTGACGAGGAACTCAAGGCCGCGCGAAAGAGCCACCACGCCCCTGCACCTACCCACGCCATTGTCATTGATGGAGAGTCTCTGAAACTTGTTCTTGATCCACAACTTCGTCAACGATTCTTGCTCTTGTGCAAGCAATGCAAATCAGTCCTCTGCTGCCGAGTAAGCCCAGCTCAGAAGGCTGCCGTCGTCCAGATGGTCAAAAATGGCTTGGACGTTATGACTTTGTCAATCGGAGATGGTGCCAACGATGTTGCCATGATTCAAGAGGCTGACATCGGAGTGGGTATCGCTGGAGAAGAAGGTCGCCAGGCCGTGATGTCGTCCGATTATGCCATTGGACAGTTTCGCTACCTCCAAAGGCTGGTGCTGGTTCATGGACGCTGGTCATATCGCCGAGTTGCGGAAACAATTGCAAACTTCTTCTACAAAAATATTGTGTGGACCTTCACTATCTTCTGGTACCAGATTTTCTGCGATTTCGATATGACGTATCTTTACGACTATACTTACATCCTGCTCTTCAATTTGGCCTTTACCTCATTGCCGTTTATTTTCATAGGCGTGCTAGATCAAGACGTTAGTGACAAGGTATCTCTCGCTGTACCCCAGCTGTACCGTCGCGGTATTGAGCGCAAGGAGTGGACGCAGCCAAAGTTCTGGTAAGTATTTACTATTATTTGAATTGCGAGGAGAGAACTAACAAATGTACAGGCTATACATGCTTGATGGACTTTACCAGTCTGTGGTATGTTTCTTTGTGGCTTGGTTATTGTTCCGCGTCGCAGGATTCGTCACTAGCAACGGCCTGGGTCTTGACGATCGAGAACGATTCGGAGTCTACGTTGGTCCTGCTGCACTTGTTGTTATCAATCTTTACATCTTACTCAACACTTACAGATGGGATTGGCTCATAGTCCTCCTCGTCGCCATAAGTGTACTGCTCGTTTGGTTCTGGACCGGAGTATACTCAGCATTCGAATCTTCGGAATATTTCTATAAAGCCGCAGCCGAAACCTTTTCACAGGCAAGCTTCTGGGCAGTAACGTCCCTCTCAGTCATCCTTTCTCTGCTCCCTCGATTCGCTATCAAATTCGTCCAAAAAGTTTACTTCCCCTACGACATCGATATTGTTCGCGAACAGGTCAGACAGGGCAAGTTCGATTACCTCAACAAAGTGGATGAATCGGATGACACGGTCTCGAAAGAGTCCTCAACAACCTCGTCCGATGTCCCAAAGCCGAGTAAGCACACCTATTACCCGAGCATTGATGAAGATCAACGACCCATTTACCCCCCTTCAGTTGCTGCAACAGCCACCACCCACAACGCTCGAAGCCAGACGGGCAGTGATGGCACGGACTTCACACGCCATAGACAATCTCTCGATCAAACCCCACTCGATGTTCCGACTGTTCGTCCCTCTTTCGATCGAGCAAGACCTTCGTTTGACAGAATGCGAATGTCGATGGACCGTATTCGGCCCTCATTTGAGGCGAGCAACGACTTCACCTCAGCAGCTTTATTAACTCGGTTAGAGTCTACACAATCATTTGGTCCAGTAAGGAGCAGAAGGACAGACGTTTCGAGCGATCTTCGATAACCTAAAATTTTACTATTTGCGAAGGAGTTGTACTGTACAATACACTGTTTTCTTTTGTTGTTGATACACACACAAGATCTCTCAGCATGATGATCTGCATGAGCGATCTACGAACTGGTTTTCCTGCATCTATTTCTACTGCATCGGTGTCCAGGCGTTTATAAAGGCTGGGGGAGGCTAGGCTATCGGCCTTCGGTCCCATGGGATTCGTTTCTATGTTTTATTTGGGAGCCACTCCTAGAACTCTCCCTTGGCGATGAATGATGGATGGTGGATCTTTGATCCTTTCTGTATATAGAATGTGCAGCATGCAGATAATTGAACGGATATGAAGATCTCACAAAATAAACCTCTCTTCTGAATTCTAAATACTACTATACATCGTGATGGCAGTATTCCATAACTCATACATGTAGATTGCCTGCTCTCTGTAAATGCATGGCTGTGAGAAATTATCATAATCTTCGTGGCGATAAGTGAGACTGCTAACTTGTATCTTGAATGAAATTAAATTGTGAATAAGCCATCTTTAATCGTAATCGTAAAGAGTGCAGGTTGCACGTAGTTGAAGGTTTTCGTAGCCTCACCGGCGAGGCTCTGGCTGCAGGGGTAAATTCAATCTAAGCTGACCGGGCTTCAAACCGAGAGCGCGTCAACTGCCAAAAAGCATATTCTCGCCTTCTATCTGAAAAGTTTCGCTGCCTAACCCCACAATCATTCACTCAACTTCGAAAGCTGCAACCAATAACAGCTTCTTGCAAATTACTTCATTGCAGTCCTTCTTTTTTGCTGCTCCTTCATTGTCATCAACTCCACACTCCCCAAACCGTCCTCATATCCTCAACTTCTTTGACTCCCCAAACTTGTGCATGGCATACATATAGACATTGCGCTACCAACTTTGCAATAACCTGGAGGTCGTAATATTTGGGTCTACTGTGTACACATCCTCAGATGCAGTGCTCCTAGCACACCACCTTCCTCAACATGAAGGAAGAAGCGGAGATCATGGACGAGCTCCATAGTCTCGACAGGTACGACTCTCGCAGATCCCCTACATACCAATTATGATACTAACATGTTTCACTCAGTGAGTTGAAAGGCTTCCCTGCGGAAGCTCACTGGTTCTGCCCCCGACGCAATGACGAAGACCCCTCGGACTACGATCAGCCCGAGGAAGCTGAGGAAGATATGAGCACCGAAACGAAACTCGAGCTTATCACAGATGCCAAACACAGACAAGAAGTGGCATACAAGTTCTCTCTTATACTTGGAATGGCACCGGAAATAGCTGGGCGAATGCTGGACAACTATACCGAGGGTTTGACTAGGTTATTGACGAGCTGTGACAAGTGCGTTCGGAATTGGCATATGGGGAGGAAGGCACATCTGAAATATTTGGCAGAGTAAGTCGGTGCTAGGAATGGGATTTGATTACTTGCTGATCAATTGTTAGGGAATTCGATGAAGACACAGCTGCTGCCCTTTCCAGTCGCCTCAACGCCCTCGATTTCCACCGAATAGACGCAGGTCTCGAGTCGGGAGAAAAGCTCCTTGCTGGAGTTCCTGCGGCCCAGCGTACTCAATCTCTACTTGCAAGAGACGACCAAGCGGCATTATTGGCTCTTTACGAAGCACTGTGTTGTGTGGAATTTCACAAATCCGACCAGCGCTTATCATCACATTTCAACTACGTTTTCTCACAAGTTCAGGGCAGGAAGGTTCTAAGAATCAGTGATATACTGCCAGCTATGGCTCGATTCCTCTTTCAGAAAGAAACAGTCCGATTACGGTTTGCAACTAATGCATGGCATAAGATGACCTCGTCACTAACTACGGAAACCTTCGATTGGGTCATTCACGATGTGCTCTCAGAGCAGATTGCCGTTGTTTCGAATCTTACTGCTGACCCTGGTGATATCCAACGATTTTGGCAAGGACTACTTTTGATTCTGGACAAAATGGATGACAAGTTGATCACACACTCTTTGCGAGCGATGGAGATACAGCCTGATATTTACCGCCTTGGTCTCCAACATTTGGCCCACCCATCAGAGGATATTGTCAAACTCGTTATTGAAGCGTACACTTTACTTCTGACGAAAGCTCCAAAAGACTTCTGGTCTGCTCTTGGTACGATCTCGCCAGCTACTGTCGCCGAGCAGATTTTCCAGAGTCCTGGTTTCGAGAAAGTTCTCGGTAACAAGCAAAACTTTGAAGATGTAGAAACATCACCTGCTGTTGCCTGGATACCTGTTTTCATTCAGTCTCTCGAATCAATACACCAACACGATGCCTGTCGGGCATTGCTATATAATCTACTGGAACGATTGCAGGAGAAACGCTTCTCTGAAGTGGCCAGATTAGCATGTTGTCACGCTGGCTTGGAGGCACTCAGAGCAACGCTGAGTACATTTATTAGCACCAATTATCGCATCAACCCTTCAACTTCTCTCATAGTCATCAACGATATTATGACATTAGTTGATAAGTACAAAGGTACAATTGTTGGATGCGCTGATCTTGATGATGAGGGCGAAGGAACAAATTTGCAGCTGAAGAAGGCAGGTATGCTGGTAATACAGGATGCTCTGACTTTGGACTGCAAGGCCATAAGTGCAGAATTTTATGCGCTCGAGAACGGTACCCCAATCCAAAGAGGTTTGCGGACACATTGCCAATCAATATGGCAAGCTGTGCTTGACATTTTCCGACCAGGGAATCTACCCCTAGCGAAATGTATCCTAAGTGGAACCATGGCACTAACTGGCCTGGATGAACTTTTGCCAGAAGACAAAAAGAAGCCGAATCTACCCAAAGACCATGTACAGTACAACAAAGATTTCCACCAGCTCATGGACAACATAGCGAGAATATTTGAACGGCTGAGTGACTTCAGTTCTTCCGACTTGCGCGAACTGTACCAGGATCAACATACATCTCGTCCTTTGTTCGCGGCTTTGGTGTCTGCTAACCAAGGCGTTTACGAAGCTACTGTTGAAGTCATGAAAGCTGCCACGGGCCATTTGGGCAAGCAAGACGCAGTGTCAGGTCTACTGGAATCCTCTTTCGTTCCCATGTTGAACTCTTTATCGTATGCATTCAATCGAGTTTACATGGCCAAGACTTTTGGACCAGTCCCTTATATGCTCAAGATCGGGAAGGAGGTTCTCAAGGCTCTTTGTGGTAACACAGGACTGCTACGAAGCCGCTCGTTCTCGACTTCTGACCATAAAGTTATCATGCAGTGGTGGACTCATCAATGGCGTGCTCTAGACGTGGTTTTCTCATCCACTGAAACATGGGCTCCGCGGGTGGACAAGTCAACACAGTTTCTCCAAGAGTTTTGTCGCGACGGGATGGAATACGCCGAGGCATTGTTTGATGAGTATAGTGTCTTTGCGTCGGCATTGAGCGGCTCGTCTTCAAGCGATGAGGAGAAGGCATCAAACAAACCTGAGCACTCTAAATTATACCTCGAGAAGGTATTGGATGTAGTTTGCAAACAAGTAAACGGCTTGACGGGGCTACTCAGACTCCGAGACTCATATCTCGTCAGCGTCATCACTAGCCTTCTAGGGAAGCTTTTACGATGCCTTGGGGAATATAATTTGGAGATAGATGAATGGGCCTCAGACTTCATCAAGTCAGCATGCAAAAAGGAGAACGAGAGAGGTTTCAGAAGGACCAACCTTACAAATCAGCAGAAAGCAGAATTGCAAAGAGCTCTTGATGAACATCAAGGAGTGGAGATCATTGAAATGCCCTCTTCGATGGCTACCAGTAGCAAGAAACAGATCACAATCGATGCCTGGTCGAAGTCTGCAGCCGGAAAACGACACGAGCCGACGTTGCCTTTAAAGAGCGAGTCGCTGAGCCTGAATTTGAAAAGCTCATCAGCCAAGAATCAAGAAATTCTTGAGCGAATGCGCGCTCAGACTGCCGCCAAAACCGTTGTTGCCGATCAATCAATGAATGCCTTCAAAGAGAAGCGTCGAAAGGCAGAAGAAGAGAGGAAACGCCAAAATGCGGAGGCGATAGCCAAAGCCAAAGCTCTTCGCCAGCCTGCTGGTGTTCGTGGAGAAGGTTCTGGACTTAAAGATATGAGCGGCATCCTTGGTAAAGATCATGCTCCCATCCGAAGTGAGATCATGGTCGGTTCCTCAGACGAAGATGATTCGGACGATGACGATGATGGCGTTGGAGGGAGTTCTCTCGTCAAAAAGCGCCGAGAAACTTCGAAGATGGTTACAGAATACGAAGAAAGTCGACGACGTGCTTTGAAACAGCAGCAACAGGGACCGGTAAAAAAGACAAAGATCCAACGTTCCGCCAAAGATCTTCGCGCTCGTGTTGAGCCTAATATGGATAGACTATATCTTGAGATATTGAATTGGGATCTCTTCCATAAGGGCGATGATCCACCAAGCGACAACCATCATTGCAGAAAAATCGACAACAAATACATTGACCTCTCAATCTATAAAGACACCTTCGGACCCTTGTTGATATCTGAAGTTTGGCGATCTTTGGTCACGGCTCGTGATGAGAATAATCTCAAGCCCATCGAGATCACCATACTTAATCGACTTTCTGTGGACAAATTTATGGAAGTCAGCACCAAGATGCCCATGACAAAGAACAGAGATCTGATGATGTCCGAGCGGGATATTGTACTCCTGTCGAAAAGCTCTGATCCGATGAACAATCCTCAAGAGCCACATTGTCTTGCTCGTGTCGACAGAACAACACGAAAGAAAGACGTAATCGAGGTCACCTATCGAGTCAGCAGAAACATAGAGCCATCGTTCCTACAAGCTCTCTTCCCAAACGGCAAGATACATGCTGTTAAGATCGCCGACATGACAACCACACAGCGTGAGTTTGCGGCACTGAGCAGTTTAGAATACTACGATCTATGTAATGAAGTACTGGAGGCAAAACCTTCTCCGCTCCAGAAGTATAACGACGACAAGATATCGACTATCTCATCTAAATATAGCCTCAACAGAGGGCAAGCTAAAGCAATCCTTTCGGCTAACGATAATGATGGGTTTACCTTGATTCAGGGGCCTCCAGGTTCCGGGAAGACGAAAACAATTGTTGCAATGGTCGGTGCTCTAATGACACCAATACTCCAACAGCAAGCTACCCAAGCGGCTAGAGCCCAACCGGCGATGCCTGGCAAGAACGGCGAGCTCCCAAAACCGGCTGGACCACAGAAGAAGCTTCTTATTTGTGCACCCAGTAACGCTGCGGTCGACGAATTGGTGCTCAGACTTAAGGAAGGCATTCAGCCACTGAACGGGCCTCGACAGAAGATTAACGTTATCCGAATTGGTCGAAGTGACGCTATCAACGCCAGTGTGAAAGACGTCATGTTAGATGAACTCGTCCAACGCAAGCTCGAAGGTGATAATGGTGAAAAGAATAAGTTATTGCAAGATCGCGACAAGCTCCACCAAGACGCCCGCAAGAATAAGGAGCAGCTCAACTCTATTCGACCTCAGATGGAGGAAGCTAGAAAGAACAACGACCAAACTCTCGAGCTTAAGCTACGAAGACAATTTGACGAACTGAAGCGTAATCAGGCTCACATTGGAAGTAAAATTGATGAGGACAGGGAGAGTGGAAACACTGTTTCCCGTCAAAATGAAATCAACCGCCGTCGGTTCCAGCAAGAAATCATCGATGGAGCTCACGTCCTCTGCTCAACTCTCAGTGGAAGTGGTCACGATATGTTCCGAAATCTCAACGTCGAATTTGAAACCGTTATCATCGATGAAGCTGCTCAGTGTATCGAATTGAGTGCACTCATTCCGCTCAAATACGGCTGCTCGAAATGTATTTTGGTCGGAGATCCTGAACAGCTGCCGCCAACCGTGCTATCAAGATCCGCTCAGAGCTTCGGGTATGAGCAAAGTTTGTTCGTTCGTATGCAAAAGAATCATCCTGGCGATGTTCACCTTCTTGATACGCAGTATCGTATGCATCCAGAGATCAGCAGCTTTCCGAGTGCACAGTTTTACAACAGCAGGTTACTTGACGGGCAAGGTATGGCAAAACTGCGTGAGCAGCCATGGCATGCCAGCACAATCCTGGGACCTTATCGTTTTTTCGACGTCGAAGGTGTGCAGACAAAAGAAGCTCGTGGTCATTCATTCATCAACGTGCCGGAACTTAATGCGGCGATGCAGCTTTACGTTCGTCTGAAAACAGACTATCCAAAGATTGACTTCAAGGGCAAGATTGGTATCATCACAACCTATAAAGCCCAGCTGAACGAAATGAAGGCTCGATTCGCTGCGCGTTTTGGAGATGCTATCTTCGAAGAAATCGAATTTAATACTACCGATGCATTTCAAGGACGTGAGCGAGAGATCATCATTTTTTCTTGTGTTCGAGCGAAAGCAACTGGAGGTATTGGTTTCTTAGGAGATATTAGACGTATGAATGTCGGTCTCACGCGTGCAAAATCGTCGCTGTGGGTTCTGGGTGACTCTAGGTCTCTACAGCAGGGCGAGTTCTGGAATAGGCTCATCGTGGATGCGAAAGCACGTCAGAGATACACTGGTGGGGATATCATGGGCATGTTGTCCAAGCCTACGTCACGGGATAGACCTCCACCGCAGTACAACAACCAAGCAGATGGGAGAGCCTCGCCAGCGATATACTCTGGCTCTGCGGTCACATCCTCTCGGACTAAAAGTGAAGACGTCGATGTCGAAATGACTGATGCTCCCAGCCTACCGGAATCGCGAAGGTCATCCGCAAGTGGCGTAAGCACCTCATCGAAAGGGCATCACAAAAATGCCGACCAATCTCGACAGAAAGCTGTGAAGAGCGAGTCCGCTAGCCCGAACTTGGAAAAGGAAAACGACATGGATTCGGGTGAAAAGGAGTCACTTAAACGCCGAAGGGAATCTATCAAGGATGAAGAACTCCCACCGAAAAAGGTATGCTCACAGGAATGATGAAACCGTATATAAGCTAACTTTGCAGGCACTTCCACCCAAGAATACCAGCGTACCAGATCTCGATGCCGCGCTCCGAGCTCAAATGGCAAACAAGCCAACACCAGCTGCACGACCCCGACCACCTGGAGGACTTCCTCGAAGAAAAGCACCGGCAGATCCGTTCATTCAACGGAAACCACCTAAAAGAACATAAATATATTAATTTCCTCCTACAATTTGGCGTCGAGGGCATGCATCGGGCGGAGAATATGGAAATTAGGGGCATTGATGGCGCAACATATCTAGAAACCGTCGATTTCGGCGGTGGGTTCATATTAGCATTAGATTAGCGATAGTACTGACACCAGCATATGCTCGAGCATTGTGACGTCCGGCGATGTGCAGATATTAACCCAGTATCTGCTGCGCTCGCAATGCAAGATATTGAGGGCCCAAGATGTGAACATTTCCAGTGCCGTAATATATAAGAATCTTGGGTCTTGGGTTGGATCAAAGTTATGGCAGGCATTTCCTGCATCTTCGGTAATCTCCCCCTCTTTCCAAGATCTCCTGCTTAGTCCCCTCCCCCGGTGCATGGCCGTAGGACCAGAAGCCCCAGGTGGATTTTGGTTACAGAACATCTCACTTCACCTCTGTCTCCGCAGCTCACCAGTTGATGTTGATTTCGCAGCTCGTCTGCCTCAGTACAGCAATCACCACCCGTTGCCAAATGCGAAACCTCCCCTATCAAAATGCTCAAATCTCAGAAACCCAAACAAAATATTCACGTCATGCCGATCCTGCATCGGAGTCTTCCATCCAGTAGCCGTCTCAACTTCCCCCTCAGGTCCGGGAGAGGCATGATCACCAGGTAGACCTTGCTAGCCTCCAGCCATACTTAATGCCCGAAGAAAAAATGCCCCGACTCCCGAAAACCTCTACCCACACAGCGCCCGAAGCACATACTCCGTACTCGCCACGCTAAGCAGCAGATTTCACCCGGGGTTGTCAGTCCCTTGCGGACGCCTCGTACATTTCTCCGGGTGGAGGGCTTGGGGAAGGCGTTGGCGAAATGAGGATGTTGAGTATAGAGGGACTTTTGGAGTATATCTGCACAAATTCCACATGCAAACGGGTGAGTATCTGCCATGATTTAGAGGTCCGGAAACCGTTCCGAAAACCATTTCTACGAGCCCCCACAGTAGAGAAGCACACTCCAGGGGATCTTTTATTTCACAGTCGGTAAGGTTTGACCGCTTGCAGGACGCTGGCATCAGAGCGGTCATTGCTCCACGCGGCGCGAGGATCTCCCACTAAGGGAAGCTAGGGCCCTCTTCATCCCCACTGGGGAACGACCTTCGCAAGCAGACAGCTAGATCCTCCTCTAGGATCTTTGATGGGGTAGCTTCCGCGAGAGGAATTGGCTCGTTCTGGTATGAGATAGCAGCATACTTTCTGTCTTGCAGCAGCGCTTGTCTATTCCACACTTCGGTGCTCAAGCGACGGTGAGGGTGCCCTTCAGCTAAAGCGCCTGTTCCCTTCCCCAACCTTTTCTTTCTCCTCCTGTTCATCACGATTTGGTGTTGGGAGCCATGTACGGCGATCGCTCAGCTGTTCTTGCTCGTTCTTGATACCCATTGTCAGTGTGTACACCATGCGGTGTCGTTTTGATCTATTCGCCTTACCAGCCTCACCAAGAAACGAATGCTTCGATTTCCAGTTTTTGTTGATTCCTGACTACTCTTCGGGAGACTAGCAGACCAGATCCTTTATTTCCACATGCGCTCGACGCATTCTCAATTAAACTAGACCGAAGGCGATTTACGTTCCCCTCCTTCACTTCTCAGTCCTTACGGGCAACAAGATTCAATGAACACGACTACTTGCGCAGACGCATCCCTATTGTCCTAGGTTCTGGTGACATCAATAGCCTATTAGCTTTTAACTCGTCTTTCCTGTATCCCGTGGCTGAGGGTGAGGGCGTCATGGTACGTATACGGCGTTTCCTGACTCCTAAAGCACTGATGAGGAGACTTGCTAACACTCCTCCTCACTTAAAGATCGAAACACGCCGAGACTCAGCACATTCAATGGCGCAAAATGTAGAAAGCGGGCTCCCCTCCCAATCTTCCATCCAAGTCCGCTGCGAAGTCTCCGTAGTCTCCCACGCAAGCCATCCTCCCCTCCCCTCCATCCCCAATGGCGACCTCCGCCCAATCAGCAGCAGCACCTCACGAAGCATGCGCATCGCAGGCTTAGAAAGATGGCACACACAGTCTAGAGCTTCAAACAAAACGGTGGGTAGTCTGAGACGAGGACAGGTCTACAGGTATTTATCAGGGGATGGAGACAAGATGGTTTATAAGCATAGGGATAATATACGGGCGCTTAGCGAGTTTTTGAAGAATACGGAACCGCCGCCGACGAGTGTTACGAGTGCTCATGCCGCGAAGGAAAAGGAGAGTGGAAAGAGAAAGAGTTTGATTACGGCTCTTTTTCGGAGTAAGAGTAAGAAGGGGAATGAGCCTGCGCATATTATGCTGCCACCAACTGCCATCTTGGTGAGTTTATTCTGGTATTTCCTCTATTGCACCACTTCACGTCATGGTTGCGCCTCGCTTTTCCCCTTGTACATCTGCAACAAATACAACGTTTGGAGTAGTAACAATAACATGTTATCTCCCTGATAACTGCATCAGATAGCATGTTTAGAAGTCTATCATGGGCTTTCATGTTTAGACGAGTACCAGCTAACACTTCCCAGGCCATGACAGTGGGAGGACATCGTTATATCAAGATACAGACCCCGACCACACGCAACTCTCAAGAGCTCAGGCCCAAAAGCGCAGTTCCTTCTACGAAGTCGCTGCCAACTCGTCACTTTGATCATTTACGCGAGACCTCGGGTAACGTCATGAAACCATTTCCGCCAGATGCACAAGCATCCATCGAAAAAAGCAAAGATGCCGGCAATCTTGAAAATGATAAAGAAAGATCTACCCCAGCCCCGGAGCCTCTCGGTGTGGAGGCGACTAAGACCTACCTTCAGTACAATGCTCAGAACCTGAACCCTTTGGCGATGTCGCCAGTGTCACCAACGAAGGTCAAGCGTCCCAGGGCTTTCTATACTCCCTACCTTCCTATGAGTGTCTCTCCTTCGCATAGTACGAAATCGGAAAAGAGCAAACGTTCCTCAAAGAGACATTCTACAAATATATCGACTGAAAATTCCAACGATTCAAATATGGCTATTACTGCTCAAGCCCACTCTCGCGATATCGGTGGTGTAAGCGCTGTTTCGTCAAATCCAAGTCTTGGAAACGGTCTACTCGTGCCACCTCGTCACTCCAGCCTGTCAAAAATATCAAAGCAAATTCAGCAAGAATTTCAGGAGCAATCGAAGCAAGTCAATGAGGGTGGCAAGGTGCAACGGAGAGATTCAAAGGCAGAAAGCATACACTCAAGAACAATCGCTTCTCAGTCTCCACAGACTGTTTTTATGGGAACCGCAGAAACGGCTCGAAGCTATAGTGCAAATCTGGAGAATATCTGGCATGCACCGAGACTTAGGTCTCCTTGTACAGATGCCGGAATGCTCGCGCATGACCAAGGGCTTTTGGGTGGAAATCTTTCTCGTCCTAATACGGCACCTCCAGGACGCGCTGCTTTCAGGCATTCATTCGCCGACCAACCCTCTAGCACCTTCCATGCTCCGCCTCTAGAACCTCTGCCACTTGATGCCACACTTCAAAATAGACCAGAGAAGGTGAAAGAGCAAAAGCGACGAGATATAGAAAATGGGAGGAGAGAAGGAGGTAGGAAGGCAGCTCGGTCGTCGGTTATCATTGACGGTCAACTTTTGAACGTGGACCCACGTCAATTCCAAGATGGAGCTCCACCTGAGTATGTACCTATGGCTCCTGAAGGTCAAGTGTTCAGAGGCTTCGAAATTTATCAGCCAGCGTCTGGAGCTCGGCCACATTCTATGATAGCTACTACTACACAGTCTTTCCGCTCGTCGAAAACAACTGATATTGTTACGGATTCTCCCAGTGGTACAAGGAGAAATAGTCAACAACCGGATCAAATTTCAGTTGCTGAAGTACCAGACAGTGTTCTACCAAGTGTGCCAAAGTCGCCGATTGTTCCCGGAAAAGATGGTAGATTTGAAAATCCCACCCGCATTGCAAACCTCTACACTACCGAACGAGGTTCCACGATCGAACTTCCTCCCCGCACTTCATCAAAACAAAAATGCAAGCCAAAAGAGCGCATTGCGGCTCCCAAGCCAAAGCCCAGAGAAGCAGAAGTGGTCGAAGATATGCACCACAAGATCAAGCGCATGCCTCTAGGTGATTTCTGGAAAGCTACTACAGACGGCACGAATACCGTGATCGAGATTATCCATCATCGAGACGCATCCTGGGAGCCATATCTTGGTTTTGTGTCGGATGAAGGAATTCCGATGCCTGAGCGAACACTCTCTACGAGGTCAAACCGGAAATCTGTGATCGCACCTACAACGCCAACTAGAACAACACCTGCCTTACCCCGCCCCCGGTCAACATCCGCCCACACACCACCACAATCCACATCCTCCACATCCTCCTCTCCCCTTTCCTCCTACCACTCCTCCTCCCTCCGTGGCCTTTCCCCCTCCGCCTCAGCCAACACCCTCAAAGAGCTCCGCAAAGCCAAACGCGAGCAAAGGAATAAAGCAATACATGAGCGGGCGAAGAAAGAAGTGGAGTTAGAAATGGAAAAGAGGTTGAGGAGGCTGGAGAAGGATAATGCGATTATTACGGGGGCTTTGTCGGGCATTTCGAGGAGTGTTGGGCAGTTGAGGGGGTTGATTGAGATTGGGGGTGTGACTGGGGTGAGATTAGAGGAGATTGGGATGGAGGAGAGGTGAGGTTTGAGGTGAGTAAGGGCTTAGTGAGAGGTAATGGAGGGGCCGGAGAGGAAATAGTGATCAGATGAGAAGGAAGAGGGATGGTGAGGTCATGGGAGGAGTTGTTAAGTGTAAGCGAGGCGAATGTTATGAGACGACGTGTTTCATTTGTACAGTAGTTGAGCGGCGTTTAGATGGGGCTGTATGATGACGATTTCACGGCAGCAAGAGTGTCGGACGAATTGTATGGCCATTTATGGTATATAAAACTTCCTCGGTTGGGATGAGAGGTCGGATGAGGTAGGAAAGAGCTTGTAAATATTAGAATGAATAGATGCCTTTGTACGACCAAAACACCCGCTTCTCACATATTTCATGAATCGCCTATAGTGGGGTGAATGGGCTGGCAGAAAGTTTGGGTTCGATCAAGTTTGCGACTTCAGACGATTACTTTGACAAAGGTCTGGTACGGGAGCCGGGTGATTGAAGTGGATTTTGCCTATCTAGGAATATTTTCGTCTCACGTGGTGAGATTGCGAATCGCTGTGATGCTCTGAAAGAGAATAGCATAACTTAAGAAGCCTATATCTTACGCTTGGGGGCACTATAGTATCTTGAAACGTGATACTTGGTTGAACAGGGAGGAGTTAAATTTGATCGAAACGACAACTTCAGATGATCACTATGTCAAAGTTCTGGTATAGGAGGAGAGTGATTGAAGAGAATTTACCTATCTAAGAAGCATTTTCGTCTCATGTGTTGAGTTTGCGACTCGCTGTGGCTCTCTCACGGGCGCCGGGGTCACCTATCTATACTAGAAAAGGTGTTGGAGGAGGAGGCTCTATAGCGAGACACTGTTTATCAAGGCTTATAAATTACAGTCGAGACTGGCGAATGTTGATCTAGAATTTCTGTGTGTTGCTGCAAAGATCGTAGCAGCGGAAGGGGCTACATACCTAAAACCCATCGTTTACCTCTCAGCAACTCTCCTGTTGTGAGTTCTCCACCCGATCTATCGTCCCCTATGCTGCCATCACGATAGCAGTGCAAAACAATCCTCGACTAGAAAATCCATTGCGATCCAGCTCCTAGCTAAGAGACGCCCAAGCATAACATTGCTGATAAGAGTCCACAGTGAGAGACGATCTATCGAGGCGAAGAATTTAGAATTGCGATAGAGGAATATCGAACTCGATGTCTATGTATTACTACAAGCCTAGTAGTAGCGGGGGATCGCCACTTCCTCAAACACATCCACTACTTGCAGATTCAGGAAAGTCAAGCACCCAAACTCGGCTCAAACCTCATCATCTCATTCAACATCTGCAAATTAAACCTACCCCTCTCACATAAACTCAACCGCGCCTCACATTATTCACCTTGCTCTTCCCCCTTAGCTTTATAACTTACTGCGGAATTCACTCTTATATATCACTCTTATAGCTTGACTTTCTACCTTAAGTTCTCTCTCTTTCTATTCTGCTTATTAATCTAGATGTCAAAAAATAGTTCTTATAAGTAATATTTATAGTAGTAAATTTAGAAGATATAATATAGTAAATATAAGGTAGTAATATGGTGGTATAACTAACTAGTATTAAATCGGGATTTTCGTCACGTGATTAAAAAGCACCTACCTACTATGTTACTACTACACCTTTAATTATAATAAAAAGTTAATATAGTATGATTCCTAGCGGGCTTATTATATAAAGCCTTATTAGTAATATAAGATATAAATCTTTAATTTTCGCGATTTAATATAAACAAGACTACAGGGCTCTTAAAAGTTTTAGTATTTCTTAACCCTTGATTTTCCGCAAAATGGCTAAAAACGCCCGCTCTAGCTATACTTATAGCTATATTTCTATACAATAGCGCCTACTATGTAATATAAGCGCGAGGGTATATAATTAATTATATATACTTTAATTAAGGTTTAATAAACATAGTTCTAAAAGTTCTAGAATTCGCATTTAGGTGTTCTCTTTTCGCGGGGTAAAAAATCGCGATTTAACACTAATTAGTTGTACAACTATAGTAAAATAGCGGTAGTAAGGTAGCGATAGTGAGGTGTAACGGTGAGATGGCGACGGTTAACCATGAGGTACTTCGTAGCTTTAGCGAGGTGATGTGACAGAACTCCAATTGAGCGGTTTCGTCCGATTTGTTCCAGTGGACAGTGGTAGTCGGAAATCTTTGCGATTAGTAAGTTGTGGTCGGACTTATGCCTGAATTAGCTATAAAAGGTTAGCGTGTCAGCCTCTAAAATTTCCTTGCCTAGGGCTTAAGGCTAATTGATACACTACCACTCCGCCATATTGAACTCCTCCCTCCTCCTTCTCTAGACTCCACCTGATCGACGTCTAGCGATATCTTACTTTTGCACGCCGCCGCCACCTACCGACATTCATTCTATACAGATTGTTCATCGCGTCATCATTATCCATCACCATGGACCTCTGGGTCAATCTTAAGCAATACTGCTGGGCGCGTTGTTTGCAAGAAGCTGTACCAAACGCTTTGGTCATCCCTCAACAAGAACCCGACCCAGCTATCTACAAACTCCCAAGCGAGATCTTGCAGCTCATTGTGCGCTTCTTACCGACCTCCTCTGCCGCTGTTTTCGTCCTTTCCTCGAAAAGACTCCTGAGGTCATTGGGCACTGAGATCTTCACTGAGCTTAACAAAGGCAAATGGCAAACAGACTCGTTGGACATCATAGTGCCTAATCTTCTGCCAATACAACAGGAACGACACAATTTCTTCCTGCTCCTGGACAGAGACGTCAAACATCTCATATTTTGCCACCATTGTCAGATAATCCATCATCCGGACGCCTGGTGTCCAGCAACATACCGTTCCAACACAATAGCCGGCACATTTACACTCGTGTTTCCTAAAGTCTTCTGGGCCATGAAATGCTATCGGCTTGGCCACCCAACAGGACCCGCACTCGCTCGACTCTCTCCAACTATCGTCACGTACACAGAATCTTGGACACATCAGCTGTGCCATCGACCACGCATTGTCTCGGGCACTTTTTACCTGCGAACCCAACACTGGATACTCCTCCCCAAACCAGTATATCCAACGACCTTCTGCTACTGGTGGCTCTGCGTGCATGAAGGCGTGTGCACTGATTCACCAAGCAAATTGAGAGACCTACTGATATGTCGGCTTAGTCACTATTCTAGTGATGTACCATGCCCCATGTGCTATGGGTTGAAGCAGTGCGAGCGCTGTCTGACAGAGTACCAGATCGATACAAAACGTTTGCAAGGCAGCGGAATAGCAATCGTCATTTCAGTATGGCAGCGCTTCGGGGCCTGTACCTCACCATTTGATGTAGATTGGTGGTGTCATTTTATTCATCATCCACCAAAGCCACCTCGTTTCCTTCCTGATAGTATTCGCACAGCCTATGAAGGGGAGCACTTCGACTTCGATGTTCATCGTACGAGAAAGGAGTCGGATGCGTTTGTGTTCAAAGGTGTTCAAGGACTTGAAAGAATCGGAGAATCCTAGAATCCTCAAATGTCAGCGTTGGAGGTTGAAAGCTCCTTAGAGCCGACCTTATAGTAGGTAGGCACTAGGTATAGCCAATACTACCAGTGTCTGTCTCGTTTATAACATGTCCATTTCCTTCACTGTTTTGTGTGCTCGATGTTGTGATGGCCGTTATCTGCTGCTAGAGTAAATGTCAGCGATGGTCTCAGACAAGAGCTCGGTTCTTACCTTTCGAGTATTCTGTATCTCCTTTTGAGCTGGATTTGGTTTCGTCTACCTCATAGATGAGGTGAGACTACTTGGCCCCTGTGCGACGTCGACGCACCAGCTCGTTACAGAGGGACCGCCCGTTACTCCTGCTGCTTCCCCCTCCACTACCAGCCCATGGATAGCAGACTTACGGCGGGCGGCCGGGGCGGCGCGTTAAGCACCTCCCCTGTTTCTAAGCTGCGTCAGCCTGGTCCTCATGGCTCCGACGCCATCGGCGATGGCTTCGATAGCATCGGAGCCAATTTTGATACCTGATCCCAAGTCTTCAATGGCCTTTTGGACCGCATCGACAGCCACACGGCGCTCAGCACAACCAGCCTCCTTGAAACCCTCGAGAGCAACCGAGAGTTTATTGATGGAGGCCGCGTGGTTGTTCAGAGCAATCGAGTAGCGGTCGAGAGCGGGTGCCAAGAGAGCATTGAGCTCGAGATTAGGGGAAGGGGGGGACTTGCCTTTCTTATCAAGTATTTGCCGAGTTTAATTGCCCAGCCGCTGTTGAAGAGGAAGGCGAGTATAGTGAAGATTAACCCCACAAGGGTCAAAACATCACCGCGCGACATGGCGCTGGATTGTTGGTGGTTGGGGATTGGTGCCATCGTGTTCGCTGTTGCAGAAGGAAGGAGAAGCAAGACCGCTGCTGCACAAGTCAAGGCCGGTATTAAGGTTCATTAGGTAAGTAGACGCTATTCTCTACTCCTACCACTAACACACACTTTAAAACCTATAATACTCTTCCTCATTAATCTTCATATTCAAGCACCGAGACTCGGCTCAAACCTCATCATCTCATTTAGCATCTGCAAATTAAATCCATCCCCTTCACACAAACTCAATAACCACTCCGCGTCCATCTGCCCCAACTCCCCATGTCTACCCTCCCATCTTCCCGCCGCCCCAGGACTAGTATGCGTCTCAGGCATATAGCCAAACCCTTCAGATTCCGTATCTTTGAAAGAAGGATTATACATTTCTGCGCCTACTCCTGCAGCGGTCACACCACTGACCTTGGGCGAAGCGCGCACGTAGCTTTCTTGTGCGGTTCCGGGGCCGGAGAAGCCTGGTGAGAGTGGGATGGAGAGATCAAGGTGTGCTTGGGCTTGTGTCGGCGTCCGAGCCACGGAGGCGTGGGTTTGGGCTGGCGATGTCGAAGTTAGAGCTGGGTCTTGAGTATCGCTCCGTGTTGGGACTTGGGCGAGGAATTCCATAGTTGCGCCGATTACGTTCTCCAAAGCGTCCCGGTACTTTTTGACGACTGGAGTGCGTTCGGCCATGACAAAGAGGGCTGATGAGCAGGCTCTGAGGTCATTTGAGACGGTGAAGGTCCAAAGTGAAGGAGCGATGAAGAGACAATAGCTGGATGTGGTTAGTCTAGCCTTGGTCAAGGAACTGGGAAGGAGCATACCACATAGTCACTCCAGCAATAAACACCGAATGCAGAGCAATAAACGAATGGCCATAGCTATCTCGTTGATGTAGTCTCTTGAATATCTGGCAAAGTTGGCCTGATGCCTGTAGACACAGTGCGATCCGCTGATCTGTTGGTGGTAAAATCATTAAAAATGGCTGTAACAACAACCGCACTGCCTTATAGTAGTGCATGCCAAGATAATCTGATTCATATGGTGCGGAAGGAGGTAAGGCTCGGTGCCACTCTTCCAGCATTTTTAGAATAGGATTAATCTTCGAGACAAGGCTTGCAATGGGCCGATCCACTCTGTAAATAGTTCCTTGAATATGCGACTCTAATCGCTTAAGACGAAAGCACTGAATACCAAGAGTGATGTTAGAAGATGGTCTCGCCGCTTGGAAAGTCGGAGACGGCGAAACAGCCAGAGTGCGAGCAATTAGTCCATCGTCTCTGACTGTATCGTCTATTTCCAAGGGCATTGTGGCATCGATATCTCGATCTGCAATACTGTATGGTCTGCCAAGAGATACAGCAATAACTCTTTCTAGGAAGTAGACTGTCCAAAAGAGTCTTCGTCTTAATTGGCCTTCATATGGAGTAAGATTGCCATAATATGCTTCTCGATGTAATCCCAGGTCAATACATGTCCTAATGGCCAGCCCAATCATATACCAAATTCCAGAATTCGATGGAGAACGGAGATTATATAGAACAAGAAGAGTCATAGCCTCGATATTGTGAACGGAATGAGATTCTCGCGCGGCGGATATATATTGTAGTGCCGTCATAAAGAAGTTCTCCGGAGGAGTGTAATCATATGGCTCGGTCAATTTCAACATGGTAGCTCCGATGGCATAAATCATATATATCTTGAAAGTGCCATACTGGTCTAGTGGCGTTGAATTGCTCTGCTGAAATCGATTGGTATGCTGTTCCAGAATATCTGACCTGTCCAGAAATGGATACCGAAGGTGTACTCGTGTGAAGTATGCATCCAGGATTCGATCACCCATATCGTCATTCGGCGGTCCAGCACTGTTTCTCTTCAAATCTGCGATAGTCATAGCCTTGGGCTGACTTTGGCTGACCGTTGAAGCTAACGCTTTATTCCAGACAGTGGCTTGCACCATTTGTCCTAGATTGGTAGCCAAAGAGAAGCCGGATGATGAGCCTACATATGCGCCATCTCCACCTAGGCTTATGAACCCTACAATATCTGCAATGTTGTTTTTCTTTTGCTCCTCCTCGGATGTGGTGGGCGAAGTCACAAGGTTGGGATCCACATGTCTCTGGTTTTCGACTTTTGGAACTGGAGGGGATTCGGTGTAAGCTGCTAGTTGAGCTTCGAGGAAAGAGATGCGTTCTAGGAGAGCTTGGTTTGGACCACTTTAGAAAAGTTAGCAATTGAATTCTGAAAGTACAGAGTTAGCGATCGCTGACCTATTGTACTCTTCAATAGCAGAAGGAGGCTGTATACACTCCTCCTTCGCATTCGCGCAATTCGCACAGACAGGGAAGCCATGGCATTTCTGCTTCCTCGCTCTGCATCGTTCGCAAGACTTTCTTGCTCTTTTCGAAGGTCTTGGGTTCTCATCCATAGTCATTTGTACAACTTTGTGTATGGTCGTGTAAGATCAAGGAAATTTCTTTTTCGTGGAGAGACATCATGGCTGCGAAGTGCTTGCGGTTCCAAGGATGGGGTATCTCAGGAAATGTGGAGCAACTTGCTGAGCGATAAGGTCGAGGAAGTGGTAATTGGAAATCTATGTAATTTGTGATTGGTTGTTCGGCCGAAAATCACCGATTGAGTGATTTGTCCTGAGTCATGTGATGGTGGCTTTGTGTTCGGGAGGAGAGCCAAGACATGGGGATCTTCTTATCGGCTCTAGAGAATCCAGAGTGTGGCAATGTGAGTGCTTTATTGAGAATACTGTTCTTTGCGACCATGAAATTCATGTATTCATATCTGACAGTAATTATAACAGTAGTATGGTATCCTGTTAGTACCAAAGGCATTCTGCACGTGCTCAGGTCTTTTACTAAGAAAAGAATTACGATTTGTGTTGTGAATTTTTGAGTTTGACGTCTCGTTTGCTACAACCCTTGTCGCAGAGGAGGGGATACACTATCATTTTCCTAATCTATTTACTAGAGTGCAAAATGCAAATTACAGAAATCAAAAGTAAACAAAAAACAAAAAAAAATGTCGTATGTGTAGAGTGTCAAATGTCAAATGTCAAACTTAAGAAGTAAAAGAATTTTACCAGCTCGTAACTTGGGCTGAAGATCATGGAATAAATTAGTGTGTCGCTATGAGTGCTTCACCAAAAGCAGTATTCTTGTTAGACAATTAACAAGTGGAATGTGAGGTATGAAAAAGGACACGAAAAAACTCGGCATGTTTTCCAGCCGTTGCGGTTGTACTGCTCAGCTTTGGAATTATGTGGAAGGAGCCGTGATCAAACTTTGTACCTGCTCCTTCCCCCTGAGTTAGCCGAAGTCTCAACACTGGGCCGTGACAAGCCGAATATGATCACATAGTACGGCACATCTTGCCTGCCATGTCTACCTAGGTCACGCGTCTGATTTTATTAGGAAGTAATTCGTTCTTCAAATTCCTAAAGGGAAGGAGCGATGGTGGTGATGATCCGTGGCGCATAATTCGTAGCACTTGACACACCGAACAAATACTTCTATATGTTATAGCTGAATGATTGATTTATGAGTGCTTCATCTTTTACTTCTTATCGGAATACCCAACACCCTGACCAACCGGGCAGTTCGGCACATTCGCCTGCCAATACTTCTTCGCATATTCCGGCAGATAACTCTGAGTAGTGAAGCTTGGATCAACATAATAGCTCACATCCGCCGTTGTATATGTTCCTCCCATCGCATTCAACACACTCACAACCGTACTCGCAAAGTAGTCGAGGAACACAACATCCACAACTGCTGGCGTCGTACCATTTGCAGGGAATGAGCCATTGCCTTGTACGTAATTTGGCTGCGAGTATGATGGAATTGTCGAATGAATTGTATCGTCTCCATCAGTGCCAAAATCATCAGTGGTCGTATAACCAGGAGTGACAACTGTCTGGCGGCGATGAATGCCGCGGGTCTTGAGCTCTCCAGTTTGCCCTGAGATGTGACTGAGAGTTGGGTCGGCACAATAAGTGTCGACTTCACGAGGCATAAAACCCCAATCCGATCCAGCTGAATTTCGCTTGTCAGGCAAAGCGGCCCCATTCAGGCTTGCAAGAACTTTACGAGCCATATCGTATGGCACGTCTTTGATGTACTGGAAGGCATCGTTGAAGGGGCTGACGATGAAAGAATCATCGTAGGTGAAGGGACCTTTCACCAAGTCGAAACGGATACTTCCTGTATTGACAATGATGTATCTTGGGGTTGAAGCTCGAGAAGCGTTGATCACTGTTGCTCCCAGTGCAACGGGCACGAGGCTAAAGATGTTTCCATCCGCCTCGAAACGCTTGCATGATTGGCAGTATGTTTCTGGCGCACAACCATAGAGCGAGGAAAGGTTCAACTTCTTTCGGACATCGGTGATCTCGTCTGTGACGCGAAGACCACTGTGGTAGTCGAAGGTACTTTCCTGCGAGTTTGTGGCATGGTATTCGAATGTGAGACGGTTCCAATCAAGGTAACGACGAGAATAAACCACGCCTGAAGTTGAGGTGTTGGTGGCTTTCCTCGTGGGGTTGGCAACTCCTCTTGGCTTCACATTTCCAGTGAAGGTTGAAGAGTTGATACCACTCATAGAGAGCCAGCCGAGTGTCTCACAATAGCGTCCTGACTCAAGACCAGTGCTTTTGTCATCATAGACCTGGAAATCTCTGATGTGGCTGTGACCACCAAAGCCTTGAATAGGAACAGTTGGTCTCATAGCTCTGATAGTGCTGTGGAGGAGGCCAAATGTGCTTGAGGAGACAGTTGTCCGAATGGGATTGTGCCCAATGATCAGGAAGAGATCAACGGGCTGAGGATAGTTTACAGCATCCAGGAACCACTGTTGCTTGATCATGTCTGCAGCCTTAGTGATCTTTGAGACGTTGGAATTGCCTGTAAAGTCAAAAAGAACTCCAAAGGTCATTATTCGGAGTCCTATTTTAGTAATTAGTAAGTATCTTCAGAGCACTCGTATGGGAAGTGGTTGCCCATACCGTGAGGGGTGGTGAAGTATCGATACTTGGATCCAATGTATTCGAATTGTCCAGTTGCCGGATTGATGATTTGAACATTGCTTGTGACATACTTGTCTCCCCAGACTTTGCTGAAATTTGAGTAGGTCTAAATCAGACGGTATTAGCATTGATATTTTCAGACAGATCCCCTAGAAGTCATGGCTACAAGCAGCAGGCATATAGCTGACTCTGGTCTAAGGATAATGCAAGATAATGCAAGAGATCTCTTACCTCATAAGCAATATCCGTTAAATACAGCTCATGATTACCAATGGTAAGTACATCATACTGAATCTCATCAAATATCGGATTTGACAAAACTCCATTTGGAGAAGCGGCATCACTCAGCCCAGCTCCATCATGAAGATCACCTATTCACATGTTAGACCTGAAATTCAAATACCACGTATCCCGGTTGACTCACCAGTATCAACAAGTAACAGATCAACACCAAGATTTCCGGCTTTCTGAACCATATGCCTCGAAAAAGACACAAAGTCACCCCAATCAGCACCATAGTTCTGCTCCTTCAAGTGACCTTCAAGCCACCCATGAGTGTCAGTCTAAGCACAATTAGCTACAATTCCAACACCCGGTAAGGTATAATTGAGATTTGCTCTTACCGTATGCAAAAAGTTCAACTGCCCCCATTCCAACGGTGCTCTCGGCCCAGTCGTAGCATTACTAGCCTCTGGCTGCATCCTCCTCACATTTCTCTCATGAACAACCGCATTACTCGGTCCATAACACGAATCGCACGCCAGCACCCCATTGACAGCTGCCGCCAAGGCTGTGCAGATCGCAAGTCTTACATACATCTTGCCCGTTAAAAGTCGCGTTACACAACCAAGCAAAACCAAGCAAGCCAAGGTGAACACCTTGTTGGCAATCAGGGAAGAGCCTCTTTAAAGGTTGGGCTGGGCAAAGAATCCCATGTTTAATCTTGGTTGATTGGATCTTGCATGGATGGGTCAGGAACGGAGGGTTGGTAGATTGGTAGTCGGGACCCCCGCTTGCTTATCGCCATTGAGTGATGCACGTTTTCCTGGTTGAGAGTGCGATAGACACTTACCTTCCCGTTTGGGGTTCGTTCCTGGGACGGAGCCGCGCGATAGAGAGAACCTTCCTGGGAGGAGGTGAATTAAGGTTGAAGGGTTCATGAAACATGGTGGCGGGTGATGTTGGAGTAATGCTCTTGTAATACGCCTTCATAGAGTACCCGGAACTTTCAATTGAAGCGATGAAGAAGAGGGGAGGAGCTGAGAGAGAAAGGAGGCAACTGACTTCAGCCAATTGAAACCTTCGGCTTCACGTGTGTTTGCCGATCCGACCAGGATCTCATCCGGCTCCGAATCACTCCCTGCAAACGTTCCCGGCATCGGATCTCTCTTGCTTTCACTTGCAGAATGCAGGTGTTGTCCTCGCTGTTGTGTACGAATATGTACGATATCCGTCCGAAGGTATGCATCCATGTCATGTGCATGTATGCGACTTAGAACCAGGATTTGCTCATCGAAGTCCTCACGCTGATGATTGTGCTTCTCAGTCGACACAGCATCATCTACTGTATCTGACATGGAGCATATCAGACGAATATGTGAGAAGATTCATGTAGGACGGGAATTTTTGGTACAGCTTTACTAGTGTGCTGAGTTGCTCACAGCGAGATAGATTTTCGAACTCCGAGTTTTTTGCGCTTTCGTCTGATGTGCTGAAGTAGACAGGAAATTCTAGATGTCTCACAGCGAGGTGAATTTTCGACACTTGAGTTTAGGTCATTTTCGTCTGATGTATAAATGTTTAGTGCTAGTGTAACGTGACTACCAAGAACAATTGCAACAATTCCTCAAAAGCACATATCAAACCTTCACATCTCCGGCCATATCAACCTCATAATTCTTCTCATCCGCAGCAGTCTGTCCGGTCCCCTCTAAAAGCCTCTTCTTCTCCGCTCGACTTGTAAGGTACAGTAATCCAGTCGTCCAAATAGCCATCACAATACACGTGCCAATCATAGCCCACATACCTTTCTATATCAGTTGTTAGCATTCACTTCTCGCTCATGGCTTTTTCATGTGAATTTATGATGAAGAAAAGGAGCAATATACCGTAAACTTCGGCGCCATATTCGCCGCATAAAACAACAGACTCCACCATGCATTAACAGCATTACTGCCACAATTCATACTCGCAATAACTACCGCCCTCAAACTATCCTCCTCCCACCTCATCGCATCATTTGCCCACGCGAAGAACGTAGCCTGACATGCATATACACTTCCCGCCCAATAATATGCCCCAAATATACTTGCAGTACTCGCACTTGGATTCAGGATCATGGCGGCTGTTACGATGCCGGTTATGGCGATCCAGTACCCGACGAGGTACCGCTTCCCGGACAGAAAATCGGTGAGCGTGGCCCAGAAGAGGGTCGAGATTATCCCGACGGCTGGGACGCCCGTGGGGTAGTTGTTTAGTTGGGGGACGGTATAGCGTTTTGTGCTTTTCATATACAACGCCAGCAGAGAATTCGAAGAGAAAGATTCCGTTTCTCCAGCGATGATCCAGAGCATAACAAATCCATACCAATACCAACTAGTAAACACTCTCTTGACAAACGCTAGGTTCCAAGGTGCGCGTTCCGGGACTTCTGGCACGCGAGAGATGGCGAGAGCGCGTTCTTGGGGGTTGAGGTAGAAGGCTGAGGTTGTGGATGGGGTGTCGGGGAAGAGGAAGAGGCCGTAGATGGCGATTGGGAGGGTGATTAGGCCATCGATTATGAAGAGCCAGCGCCAACCGCTCATTCCTTTTGCTCCGTTTAGAGAAGAATGGATTGCTGTTTGGAGGAATCCTCCGAACATAGTTCCTGCAAGACCGGAAGAAGTGAAGATTCCACTTCTCTTTCCGAGTTCGCGAGCTGTGTACCAGGAGCCGAGGATGTAGTGCGTTCCTACGAAGGTGCTGGATTCTGCGATTCCTTGGAAGAAGCGGATGGCCATGATGTCTCGGGGATGTTTGGCTGCTGCGGTGACCATGGTGAGAGCTCCCCAGATTATCATCATGCTTGGGAAGAAGATGCGTGGCTTGAGGTGGTAGAGGGCAAGATTGGATGGGACTTGTCCGACGACATATCTATCATTTTATCAGTACTTGACTTGAATCGTGTAAAGTTTCAGAGTACGAAAAATAACTCATACCCAACAGTGAAAACAGTATTGATCAAATTGTACTGATTCCCCTTGAACCCTAATTCCTCTTTCATACCACTCACATACGCATTTGCCAAGTTCGAGCGGTCAAGGTAGTTGGTGAAGTACATGAGACAACAGAACGTGAGGATGAAGAAGTCTATCCCACTGTCAGTATCTCTCCTTCACCGATTTTGCCCTTCATCAATTTGTCCAGAAAGGGAATTTTAGGGACTATGAGAACTTACCAAGCTTCCTCACAAGCTTTCCCTCTCCAGGATGCTCATAAGGATGAGACATATATTCCTTAACCCGTCTGAAAGACATCTTGAAAGAGTTCCGATTCCAAAGTCCAATTTTCAACACAATTTTCAACCACAAGTCATTCTTCAGATCAACAATTTAGCGCGAACCCCTCAATATATCACCAAACCCGAGAATATGGATACCGGTATCTTGCGATACTTGCCCTATCCTGCTGATAAGATCACCGGCGGCCAGCGAGCTTTAAAGTCAAAATGAAGATAAGAACCCATGAGAGTCGGCCCACGAACTCTTACTCCGCAATAGAAATCCATCTGAAGCCTGTACATTTCCAGACGTTGACCCCACAAGTGCCGAAAGGGAAGTACTACCCTCAACGTCCCCGAGGTAGCGCGTGGCGAGAACATGGTTTGGCTTGGTTGGTGCCGGCAAGAGTGGGGAGGTGTGACACGTGATGTATAGAAGTGGGAGAAAATTTGGGCTTGTTGACTATAGTTGATAGGGAGACTGGAGTGCGATGTGCAACAAATCTCGAATTGAGTTTTCGTACTCGCTTCCAGGTTGGACTTGTGATAGGTGAAATACCTGACATATAAAAGGAGGAGGCTGGGAATGTCTCAAAATTTATGGAACGTCGAACAAATATGATTTGGACATGGAGCGCGAGAAATGGTATGGATTCTAATAATGTAGTGTGTGTATGCAACGATTAAAGCAGAAACAAAAAGGGTATTTACAGAATATATATAGGTGAGTAGATATGTGTTTTCCCCAATCCCAATGCATGTGCAAATGCAACCAAAACGCCAAACGCTCACACCTCAATCAACTTCGGCCGATGACTGACGCTTGAGCGTCGCTCATCCTCAATAATCTTTCCCTTATCTTTATGCTTTTTAAACAAAATCGTCAACGCGTTGGACTTTTTCTTCTTCTCCTTCTCTTTGCTCACAACGATCTCCTTGGTTTTGCTTCCGCGCCTGCTGCTGCGTTCCGTTCTCCCACCTTCAGAAGGTGCGGGTGCGACACGACTTGAAGAAGAGCGAGGAGGTGGCTCTCTCCTTAATTCCTGAATCGTGCTTTCGCTGTCGGCTCTACGAAGTGTTCTTTCACTGACGACACTGTCAGCCTTTCGAGGCCGTGATCTGTGGCGTTCCTCCTTTGCTCGTTCTCGAATTCGCTCTTTCTTTTGCCTTGCGGCTTCTGGTGTAATGAATTCGCCATCCACGCTGGTAGCCACGCTCTGTGCTTCCACATCTGCAATTCCTCTTCGCCAGCTCTCGATGCTACCCATCTCAAGGTTGTCATATGTCAAGGCCTCTTCCATACGATTGGCCTCCTTCTTAGCTTCGTTGTTTGCTTGGATCTGCTTGACGATCTTGTAGCCTCCGAACATAACGACTGTGACGCCGAGGGCCAGACCTCCAGCAATAAGAAATTGTGGCGAGGCAAGTAAGCCGAAGATGGCTGGAGAAGAGGTCTTCAACGCTGCTAAGATACCAGGGCTCATTTTTGTGAGGATATTGGATAGCTCAGCAAGCGTCAATGCTACAGCTGCCATGGCCTCGGGGTTCGCCTGTAAATTTGTGATGATAGCTGTCGCAGAATGTTGCAGACAATGCGCCTCGAGCAGCAAATTATCAAGCTTCGACATTGTAGCCTGTAGTTCTTCCTCTTGCTCGATCGCAGGTTTTGGCGACCCAGGTGCACCATGATATTCTCCATATGCTAATCTCATATCGACATTATCGTGGAAATCTGGATTCGATGCACTCCGATGAAGTGTATAAGCGGGTGGTGCCCGTCGGGATATTTGGGCTGCATTTGGCTGATCGGTATGTCTACGAACAAGGCCTGGATGTGGTTCATCCTCGACATATGCTGAGCGAGGAGATTGCGACGGGCTCAGTGCTCTTCGAGAGCGAGGTTGGGAACTTCGACTTCTTCGGGATGAGGTTACACTGCCTTCGGTAATATGTGTGAGGCGGTTTTCGGTGAGGGGAGGTCGAGCTCTGTCTCGCCCGTGACGCGAGGAGTGCGAACGTCGAGAATGTCGGGAGGAAGCAACGGATTGGGTATCCTCTCGTGCTGCGATGAGCTTTTGAGCAGCTTTATATTGTATCCGCTTTTGGTTCTCCGCTTTCATCTCCGCCTTTTTCTCATTATATGCCTCCTTCGCATCTTTGAATATATTTACAAGATGCTTGCCCTGTATTCGAAAATTAGCTTTTGCATGTGAAATTGAGTGGGGAACTTGAACTTACGGTGCTGACTACTTTGCCAGACTTGTTGATGATCGTGACTGTCTCCATGAGAGGCATTTTGGAGGTTGAATATTAAGTTATTTGAACCGAAGGCCAGCTTCGAAGGGTATATGGGAGGTTCGTGGTCGTGAGGTTCGTGGGAATCGTGGTCGGAAAATGCGGTGAGTCGTAGTTGATATGTAAGTGGCTGGAAGCTACAAAGACCACAATGTGAACAAAGCTACTCCTGGTCTTTGTTCAAGCTTGCTCAACAATGCTCTTGATACTTTAAAAAGTACAAAGGAAGCAGAGTGTCGACAATATGAGCAGGAGATGTCGTTGTTCTCCGCCGTCGGATGGTATTCTGGTGAGGCGAGGGCGCGAATTCTCGATAACGATTGGCGAGCAGCTTGAAGATCTCCTATCCTCTCAACCAAGCAAGGCAATCTGGCGTCCCTTCACTGGCACCAAGTAAGAGGGATAATGAAGCGGTCGAATCCGGGAGACCCACTGATGATCGTGTCACGGACTAGCATGGTCGCAGAGAGGACGCATCGCATAAGAGGCATATATGGAAAACCTCACGAATTGCTGGCGCTTCCCTATTGGACGCGGTTCGCCGATAAAGCTCCCCGCGGCTTGCAGGAGTATCCATGGGCGTCCAGTTAAAGCGCAAGGCGGGTCGAAATTTTATTTCTCCAGGTTTTAAAGTGGCGATTCTTCCACGCACGCACGATGAGGCGGTGCATCCTGTGGCTGGAACGAGGCCCAGGACGTGTCGCTTGAGGGAATTCTGTGACAGGTTGAGTCGTCAGCTTCTGTGTTGTGGATGAGCAGCCTTGGGCATGAAAGCGTTCAGTCAGACGGAAGTTCCAGAAAACACCACGTGAGTTGGGTAGCAAGCGCGCGATTAATACGAGCAATATTAATATATCGATCTCAGGCAAAGCCAAGCATCAGCCACCTGGGCAGAGTTTCGACTGGAGTCACGAAATATTTGGAAACGGGGAGATGATCACATGCCAGAAAAGAAGGTGAAAGTCAAAGACTTTGTATTATTATGCGTAGAGTCGTCAAAGTGACAGAAAATCAGAGATCAGAGAAATACATGAATGCATATCGAGGTATTTTGCACCAATACCATGCTGCCAATCAACAACAAAAACGATACAGGAGCTATGCCTGCTACTTTTTGATGCCACACAATAACGCGGTGGAATAGTTTCTAACAAGAAAAGAAATCCAGTATCCGAGCGCCAATATTTTTGTTTCCATGTTATACAAGTAGGCCTGACCTGCTCAATCTGCACATGTGCGATAAAGCCACAGCTGACAAGTGGAGAGACATTGACGGTACAGCGAAGATCCACTGCCAGCCACGCCCAATGTGCGCGCTAGTTAGCGCGGAAGAATCGAAGAATCGCTTAGTCGTCGTTCTCAAGATCAACTACTCCATTTGGAGTGTATCCGTTGGTTCGATATGCAGAGGTGATGGTTCGGGAGCTGGAGCCAATGGATGACGAGAGGTCCATCCCCACGGACTGGCTGTCATCTTCACCATAAGCATCACCCATGTGCTCGTCGTCGTCGTACATGCTGTTCAAAGGGCCATTGTCTTGACTATATTGCTTTGCAAGTTGAGAAAAACGGCCTTTGGCTTCCTTAAGCTTCTTCATCTCAAGCTGATACTTCTTGCGGTTGTCTGCATCGGCTGGATTCTCATGCATGAGAGAGCGGCATTGTTGGTCACCTGGAGATGTTAGCGTAAAGTTGCCTTTCAAGACTTGATACTCACTATCGCCACTGTCGATCTCGAGCTCTCGTTCTAAGAAGAACGGGATCTTTTCATGAAATTTACGGAATAGCGTACACCGAATAGCTTGACACGCATTATCGGCGAGACGAAGGCCTGCCGTTTTGTAATACCCACGAACATAACCTGCGAGCTCAAGCTCTTTAGCGAATTGATCTCGGGGAATGTCTTCATCCTTGATATTCTTAAGCTTTGTTTGCCGTTGCTCATCGGTGAGCTTCTTGCCCGCCCTCCTCGCTTCCTTGTTGATATGAATTGTGGCGAGTCTCTTTCTACGTGCAGCACGCATGAGAGTGATCTCTTGCGCCTCATATGTTGAGAACGCCTCGTCGTTGATTGTGAATCTTGTGTACGTCTCTAATTTATAGAGAGTTTCCAAGGTTTGACGTTGCTCAGCGACTAAATTGACCAAAAGCGAAAGCACGTGGTGTCTGGAATTTTTGTAAAGAGTCGTCTGCCTGTAACCACCAATTGTGTCGTCGAGGAGTTTGAGGACGGCGCTTTGGAGGATTCTAGAAGTCTGATCGATAAGTACCCCGAGGGGGCCATCCCACGGAGTTACAGCTTGAAGGCAGATTTCTTCTCGAACAGCATCGGCAATATGGCCAGGGAGCCCCGTACCCCTATGTCTGTCGATCTGGGTTCGAAGGTCGCGGAGACTCATGAAGCCAGTACCGTCGCCCATGAAAACGTCAAAAACTGTTCGCTTGCGCTTAGGAGTATGGGGGGGACCATCGCGGCGGGACACTGGGGTACTTGCTCTCGATTCCGGTTTAGGTTCACCGTTCATTCGTGGGAAAGGGATAGGAGTGGCATCTATTGAGCCTACTTTCTGGTGTTTTCCGACTGGAGCGCTCATGGATCCATCTTCCAGTCGACGCTTCTTTTGGACCGGTGTGACAGGACCCTCGTCATCTGAGGCAATACTGATAATGTCATCTGGCTTCTTGATGAACTCAGTCGGTTGGTTCAATTCGTCGGAGGGATCTGATATGGTGAATTTGGGCTTCATCATCTCGATTGCCTTTCGAAAATCGACAGTAAGCTCTCCCCATGGGCTGAGAAACTCGTGTGCCGACGAACCTCCCTCTAGGATTCGTCTTACTCCGGTGCTGAATGCTGAAAGGCGCTCACGAACGACATGTTGCACGTTGTCGGCAGGAAGTTCTGGGAGTCGACTAAGTTTCTCGTCTACGATCCTGATTTGCTCCTCGATCTTTTTCTCAATCTCAGGCATACTTTGTGGAGTTAGTCATAAACTTATGTATAGGGGAGTTAGGAAGAGCTTACCAAGAGGCGATCCGCTGAGCCATCTCCTGTGACAACTTGTTCTGGATCGCATCAACACCGCATTGACTGCGGAATGTGCTCCATTCATTTCGCCAGCGTCTGTTAGTCTCAAAGAAATCAGCTTCCTCTTGCCGAGCCTGCACATGGTAGTCCGCTCCCGGTTGCAATTCAAAATCATCTCCCGGCTGTTTAGTCACGAAATATCCGCGAGGCAAGATGTATGTTTTTCCCTCGAGCAGGCCATCGTACTCAGACGGTCCGGAACTAGGAAGAAGATCAGGCATTGTTAAAACACCGATACAACGATTCCGAGCTTTATTCTTGCTGATGAGCGCGCTCGATTTCGAATTGCCTGGATCGCCGGACATTGGAATAGCACATAAGATGATGGCATTCTCGTGCTTGATGTATTTCTCGGCAAGATTCTCGAAGGCAGGAACGTGCCATTGATCCTCTGGCTTTGGCGCACTCGAAAACAGACCAGGAAGATCATAAAACGACAGTGCGGGAAGACGAGGGCCGGAAATCTCTAAAGAGATGATGTTTGGCGAAAACCCAACCTCATCCTTCGGGGGATTCGTAGCATGACGACCAAAACCTGGGATATAGGCGGTGTAATCGGAGGTCGGGTTTAAGAGTGCGTGTTGAGCGCATCGAAGAACAGTATCGAGCTCAGACTTGTGGGTAATGGTCGTGAATGGTCGGATAGTAAGGTCGCCATCTTTTTCAGTCCATGGTCCAAAGGGTTGATTCTTGGTCACAAGGAATGGATGTCGTTTATTATTGGGTTCGTAGTTGTAGTACTCATGTAAAGAGACAGTACAGCTCCACGTTGGCGCCGGAGAAGTTTTAATGTTGGTTGGGCACGTGGTGCATTTTCCTACATCGTTGACTATTAGCAAGGGGATGACTTAGGAATAGGGTGTACGTACCAGTAGCCCGAGGAAGGTTGATCTCAGCGATTGCTCCCATCAAAGAACTCTTGCCAGCACTCTGATCGCCCACCAAAACGAGTTCCGGAAGGACTGTGTCGAGTGCTCGAAGGCCAAGCTTGCGCAAGTCTTCAATAGCATCAACTAAGAGCTTCACCTTTTTGCCCACGATCTCAAGGCCCTGGCCAGGCTCTGATCTCGCCGGGTATCGGTCGTCCATATTTTGCCTTGAAGATTGTGGTCGTGATGTGCGGATGGAGACTGGCCAAGTTGTGAGTCGAGGCCCCAAAATGAGTGGCTACAAGAGTGAATACGTACCTGAGGCAGATCGGCGATTTCGCTCATCTGCGGCTTGGCTGGAAAAGCTTCCAATGTCGTCAATATATAGACCGTGATTTGTCCGACTGCCTGAGAAGGCTTGCATATCGCCAGACAGAAAAACAGACTCCTCTCCCTTTGGGGTGATAGTGCCACTTGTAGAGTCTTCGGGTGTGGGCATTCCACCATAAACTACTGTTGTTTCTCGCTTGAGCATCCTTCTGCCAGAGGGAGCCATGGTAGTAAATACCGGAGTGCCAAGGCGGTCAAGAAGTGCCTTCTACGATCAAAGTCAGTTTTGCACTCCACTAATCTCAACAATAGCAACACGCATAAGCCTCAAGTGCGGCAAGCATCAAGGAGGTGCGGCAAGCATCAAGGAGGTACGGCTTAAAATTGAAATGGTGGGGGATGCATACCTCAATACCAAGTAGCTCTCTGCCAAATCGTCGTCAACTCTATGCATCAAGCCCTGCGAAGCAACAAGGCGCAAGGCGCGAGGTGCTAAGCAGGCACAAAGCAAGAAATGGTAGCTCCAATTGAGTTCTGAAAGGCAGAAGGGGAGAAAACAGATCTATGACGAATGGAGAGATTGAGGTAAGATGGTGCAAATGTTCAGGTTGTGGTGAGAGTTTGAATGAAGCAATTGAAGTTGAGCGCCGGTAGAGAGAAAAGGTAATGGTATAGTGGGAAGGCCAAGAGTGAATCAGACCTCGATCTTTAGCTTTTTTTAAAGAAGGCTCTGAAACGACGAGAAGGGATGAATCTCTGAAAGGGATGAAAGCTCCGTTGGAGAGAAAGCAGTTTTGCAGCAAAACCACATAGAAACAACAGCAGATGCAACGGATCTTCCAACTTTCAGTGAGAACGAAGCCTCGAATTTATACCGTTCTCAGGCATACCTTATTCACTGAAAGTTACATGGTGGTTCGGTACCCTACCTTTCCCTTCCGAAAGACATCGTCCTCACAATGACGAGGAACGCGTAAAGTGCATGCATGGCGCATTACGAGAATGAAGGTGTCCTCCAATTAAACTGCATTCGTGTCCTCAGCTTAGATCATGATCCGCCGAGAATGAGGTGGGAAAGTGGTGGGTATTTGAGCTTTCCTCGAGTGTGTTGTTTTCAGGCACGAAGGAAGATAAACTTACACGGGGAGCACCACCAAACCAATATCTAAAGTGTGAACTGCAACAAACACAGTGAGGAAAGCTAGGTGCGCATTAGAAATGTGACACGGCTGCAGGTGAGGGGCGGTGTGTTTCGGACGACTTTAGGCCGTGGAGACCCAGTGAGCAGAAATTCACACATCACACAACTCCCTCACACCTATTTTGTATGCGAAGTAGTTAATGGTTCTGTGAATGGCTTCACAGCAACATTTTCACGGACAGGGTTAGCAGTCTTGGCTCCATTTTAACCCCTCGTATACAGGAGAATCAATTGCCACACCTGCCCGTTTCCAGTATTACGCATCAAGCCATCCTGGGATTTGTGTCAGTCCAGTTCTGGTCGTAGAAGTGAATCGAGAGAATGAGGGCTTGAGGTGAAGGCTGGGAATCTTGGCGCCGGCTGAGCATTGATGTCGGAAAGAGCGGTTGTACGACTCTCATCTTTTCTCCTCTCAAGTGGTCCATTTGAGGTGTCGTTGGAATTTCGTCTGAAGTGGAAAGTTGAGCACCAATTGAAGCAGCACGATGTGATTTTCTCGAGATTTTGTCGAAGTGACCACCACCAATCACATGATGGTCAAGACCCCTGTTGACGCTAAAAACGGACCTGCTCCGCTCCTTTTCTGAATTGTGTTCAAGTGTCATTTTCAAGCCACAGATCCCAGCAAACTCCAAGGAGATAACTCAAGATGTCTCTTCAGATTCCTCACCGAGAGAAAGCCAATGGCTCCCACGCTGCGACCAAGGCAGTCATTTTGGTGAGATCTATCAACAATAATTAGAGCAAAACAATCGCTAAACTCGGGGTAAACAGGTCGGAGGACCATCAAGAGGAACACGATTCAGACCTTTATCTTTGGATCTGCCAAAGGTGATACTGATTACATCCAAACTGTAGCTACTTCTGACATTTTCAACAGCCTCTCTTTGAAGTTGCTGGCCATCCCATCATCTGGCACTGTCTCACCGCCATCGCGAAAGTACCCCACATTCAAGAAGTTTGTATGATCGGGTACTACGACGAATCCGTGTTCCGCGACTTCATCAAAGATTCCTCGAAAGAATTCCCACAAATAAGAATCGTATATCTGCGAGAGTACCAGGCTCTTGGAACAGCAGGAGGATTATATCACTTCCGTGATGCTATTCTCAAGGGGCGACCAGAACGATTCTTCGTTCTAAACGCTGATGTCTGCTGCTCTTTCCCCTTGAATGAAATGCTCCATCTTTTCGAAAGCAAGGATGCGGAAGCTGTCATTCTCGGCACAAGAGTCAGCGAAGATGCTGCCACTAATTTTGGATGCATTGTGTCAGACGCCCACACACGCCGAGTCCTCCATTATGTCGAAAAGCCCGAATCTCACATCTCGAACCTCATCAATTGCGGTGTTTACCTTTTCTCAACCGAATGCATCTTCCCCTCCATTCGAAGCGCAATCAAGAAGCGTACCGAACGCCCACGTCTTGTCTCCTACCCCTCCTCCGAGAACCTCGAATCCTCCTTTTTCCAAGACGACGATGATGAGGAGAAGAAGAATGAGGTTTTGCGACTGGAACAAGATATCTTGAGTGATTTGGCAGACAGCAAGCAGTTCTTTGTCTATGAGACAAAAGACTTCTGGAGACAGATCAAGACTGCTGGCTCGGCTGTGCCTGCTAATGCACTCTACCTCCAGAAGGCATGGCAAACTGGATCGAAGGAACTGGCCAAGCCATCTGCGAACATTCTGCCACCAGTCTTCATCCATCCAACTGCACAAGTCGACCCTACTGCAAAATTAGGTCCAAATGTGTCAATTGGTCCCCGAGTTATTGTTGGTGCGGGTGCTAGAATCAAGGAGGCTATTGTGTTGGAGGATGCCGAAATCAAGCATGATGCTTGTGTTCTGTACTCCATCATCGGCTGGAACAGCAAAGTCGGTGCTTGGGCTCGTGTTGAAGGTACCCCAACACCAGTCAACAGCCACACCACAAGCATAATCAAGAATGGTGTCAAGGTCCAGAGCATTACTATTCTAGGCAAGGAATGCGGTGTTGGTGACGAAATCCGAGTACAGAACTGTGTCTGTTTGCCATTCAAGGAACTGAAGAGGGTAAGTCGATTATGTTTTATACTTGTCTTGAGATACTAAATTAGCAATAGGATGTTGCAAACGAAGTGATCATGTAGATCAACACGGAATTTTGCGAGAGGGGTTCATGGAACATTAATAGTGGCGTTTCCTTCCATACCCCTGGCATTTTTGGTACTCCATCACACTAAAAGCATTTCAGAATAGACCTCATTGAAAGCATTTTCTTGCCATAAATTGCTCCAGACCATTTTCTGTGTCAAACTTTCTAATCCATTATTATGGTCGACTTCCCCCTGAAAAGTTCGGACGTTTCTCGGTTCGGCGTTTAGATTGCCCATACGATAAGAAAACCTTCTCCTGCCCCTCCGTGGGGCAGCTCTAAAAATCACAACACAGCTTACAAATCCTACCACGCAGGGTGACCCCCAAGTGACGACCAACTGGCGCCCTCGACAGCATTCGAAAAATTTATCCTACATTACCGGCATGTCGAAACTCTTGGTGAGTGCATTGATTGGTAATTCGATGTTTTCCTTCATGTAAGAGATTGAATCAATGCCAGTATGGCACCATCGCTCTAGTGTGACAACATGTAGGCTTGAGCTACAAAAGGTATGAAGCTCTCCTCATACAAGAAAGCCCTTCTTTCTATTTAACTGATAACGTCTCATCATTTCAATTCTTTCCCACAAACTTCCATTCACATTAAAGATGTCTACCCACCACGTCGTCCCAAAGAAACATGGCGAAACACTCAGCAAGCCAGGAATACCCAACGAGCCGGCTCAGGGTGCAAGTCTCCCTTCCATTCCTCAATCCCCCATACAAAACCCCGCTCTAACAGCATACAGATCTCCTACTTCACACCCGCCCAAACTCCCCCCAGCGGCACATCCTCCGATCCTCAACCAGACAACCGCCCAATCCCCAAACTCTTCGCTCCCCTCAAGATCCGCGGCTTGACGCTCCAAAACCGCATTCTGCTCTCTCCGCTTTGCCAGTACAGTGCTGAGGACGGTCATTTGTACGTCCTTCTACATATTTGATAATACCCCAAGAGGCCCTTTCTACTCAATACCTGCTCCTCCAAAACCAACAACTAACTCTCTTCTTCTGTACAGCACACCTTGGCACCTCTCACACCTCGGCGGCATCATCTCCCGCGGCCCAGGCCTCTCCTTCATCGAAGCAACCGCTGTGCAAGCCAACGGACGCATCACGCCTCAAGATGCCGGAATCTGGAGCGATAAACACATCGAAGGGCCTTACTCCCTAAAAGCCGTCGTAGAATTCGCCCACAGCCAAGGCCAAAAAATTGGCATCCAGCTCGCACACGCCGGGAGAAAAGCCTCTACCATTGCTCCGTGGCTGAGTATGGGAGCAGTTGCGACGAAAGAAGTAGGAGGCTGGCCCGACGATGTAGTCTCTGCCTCAGCCATCCCGTATAATGAGGATCATTGCTCACCCCGAGAACTTTCTCTTTCTGAAATCGAACAACTCAAAAACGACTGGGCATCAGCAGTCAAACGCTCAATCCGCGCCGGCTTCGATGTAATCGAAATCCACGACGCGCACGGGTATCTCCTACACAACTTCATCTCTCCCGCCTCCAACAAACGAACGGATAAATACGGTGGGTCGTTCGAAAACCGCACGAGGCTCACGCTGGAGATTGCTGAATTGGCAAGAGCGAATATGCCAGAGGATATGCCGCTCTTCCTCCGTCTAAGCGCAAGCGACTGGCTTGATCACGATGGCTACTCCGGCGAGAGCTGGACGATCAAAGATTCCGTCCGCCTTGCGCCATTACTCGCTGAGAAAGGAGTTGATCTCCTCGACGTCTCGTCAGCCGGGAATCACCCCTCTCAAAAAATTACACCAGGACCAGGCTACCAAGTTCCATTCGCGAAAGAAATAAAAGCCGCAGTTGGAGACAAAATTCTAGTTAGTGCAGTGGGAACCATCACGGGCGGCGAACAAGCAGAGGCGATAGTGGGTGGGAAGGGGGAGGGAAGTCATGGCGAGCAGGAGATTGATGCTGTGTTTGCGGGGAGGATGTTCCAGAAGAATCCGGGGTTGGTGTGGAGCTGGGCGGAGGAGTTGGGAGTTCAGATTAATGTTGCGAATCAGATTAGGTGGGGGTTTGGGGGAGGCCTGGGGCGAGTAAGAAATAGATGGAAATAGAGCTATGGCAGAATGAGTGAGAGACGCTACGAAGGAAGTCGAGAGCTAGAATGGGAAGGCCTTGGTGTGTGTGAGAAGAAAGATTTAGAACAATATAGATAGTCCTCGTTGTGAAATACTAGTATACAAGATGGAGCTAATGTTTACTCTATTGCAAGATTTGGAGGTCGAAGATAATTCGAAAGTTTGGCATGTTGAAAATTAAATGTTGGAAAATAAGACACACAGACTATATCTTAGTCTATATGCCCTAATCAGAACATTCGAGGTCAAAAATGATCCAAATTGTTGAAATACAAGATACAGACGATATTTACTATTGTCAGAGGCCAGAGGGACGTCAATATGTTGTTGTATTTTCTAATATTGCACACAATCTATTCAGATACTACCCGCTCTAGCCTAAGCAACAAAGCAAGATAAAGATGAGGATCTACCTTATATGCGAAGCCAGCCATTCCAGTAACATGAAAGCCGCTTTTAGATCTTTTGCCCAAACATTTTGCCAGCCAGCCCAGTTCTACCAACTCCAAGCAATGCATAAATTGTCAATTCGATAAGTGTGAAGGTTGATCGCAAAACCGTGATACCTAAATAGTATGTTAAGTTTGCAGACATTATTCGGCGGCGGCATCTTGTTGTGCTGCTCCCTCTTTGTCCTTCGTTCCTGTTCGGAATTCTTGACCGCCAAGTCCTTCAACTCGTCCTCGGCGGTATCCGCGATTGTGTCCTCGAGAAGATCTGCCGTAGCCTCTTCCGTTAAACCCTCCTCGACTTTGGCCACCGCTTTGACCCATTCCTCTCTCACCGGGTCGTTGATTCATATCATGGCGTGGGCCAGTTGGTGGACCGCCGCTGCCACCTCGATTCCCACCTCGATTCCCACCTCGGTTCCCACCACGACCATAATTGTTCCGCCCTCTGCCCTGATGTCTACCTCTTCTGCCAACAATAAACTCGATTCTCTTCAAAGGCTGCTCTACCCAACGTAGTCTGGCGAGTCCCAATTCCTGCTTCTTCTGCTCATCTCGGATTGTGCAGGCTTGGAAAACCTCACCCGGATCTGTCAATCCTCGAAGTTCTGGTACCCATGCTTTGACGTACTCAGCATTTGGATCGTAGTCGAACGCTTGCTTGACTGGATTGAATATTCTTGCCTCACCTCTTGGGTCGTTACCGACGCCAGCGAGGTATTGCCAATTGCCCCAATTACAAGAGACATCATAATCAACTAACATGCACTCATACCACTCTGCTCCTATGCGCCAGTCGATGTAGAGGTGCTTTGCGAAAAATGATGCGGAGTTTTGTCGGGCTCGATTCGATGTGTAGCCAGTATGAAACAATTCTCGCTGAGAAGCATCAATCAATCCCATACCAGTTGTGCCATTCAAGAATCGCTCAATCATCTCTCGGGTTGGTACTTTGTCGTCAGTCCTCGGACGATCTGGAGAATTCCAGCCGTCATCTTTCTCCGCTCGGAAGCCAGACAGGCTGAAAAGCTTTGGTCCGAACTTTCTGGCGCAAAGTCTCATGTAGTCTCTCCACAGCAGTTCGAAACGGACGCTCTTAGTACCTCCATTCTCTCCCTTTCCGTGTCCTTGAACGCCTTTGTTCTTTCCATCATCTGTACCATTTTCAAAGTCCAAAAGAGCAGAATGGATTTGCCGCGATGTGATACAACCTAAAACAAGATATGCCGAAAGCTTGGTAGAAAAATCTGTACCGAGAAGACCATTCCGGGTATCTTTGTAGGTGGTCATGCAACCGGATGAGATAAGGTGATCCAATCGAGCCAACGCATTAGACTCTCCACCTTTAAAAGGGTGAGCTGACTCTACATTGTCAGGAAGAGCAGGAGGATCGTTCATCAGAGGTTGTGCTGACAATGGCCTAAGTAGGACCTCCTGAAGATCCTCGAGAGAATCTGGAATCTTGAATGGTGATTTCTGCGCAGGGATGACATTATCAGTTGGGTAAGATAGCAATTTTCCTTCAGCAGGAGCAGGAAGCACGTCACGTGGAGCTTCACGCAAAGGCTCAACCATATTTCGGTAATCTGTGAAGACGTTGGGCACATCTTGGGGGCTGCCGAATGGGAGATCTCGACTATCACTTGGGGTAAGCAACGAATTAATGCTCGGGCAACGAACTACCTACTCGTCCTTGAAATATTTCTCATCTACCCAAGTTTTGAAGTCCGCGTCGGCCTCTTCGCAGGCTGCTTTGACAGCGCGTTCCTCTCGCTTCTCCTCGGTACCTTCTTCAGAAGTCATCCAAACAGCAGCGACCTTGGCATCATCCTTTTCATTGATTTCCTTCAACATCTGTTTGATGACTTCATCAACCGTACCTACGCGTAAACAAAGTCCACTCCCAAACTTCTCTAAACCAGACTTGAGATCCCAGAGACTCTCCGACAAAAACCTGCATCGGTGAGGACCGCAGCGCCAGAAATTGGCCACCTTACTGCGCGCTTCAGGATAAGGGCTCTTAGCTTCCTCGCTCTCGGGGATGAAGCCTTGAACCTCAACCTGCTGCGCTGGAAAGACATAGAGCGGCAGGAGATGCGTAAATCCATGCGTTGAATCGTTGGCTAGAGAGTGGAAGACTGGGTTGTCAGAGACGCGAAGATCTCGCCGCAGTAGATAGATAATGATATTAGAGTTCACCATTTTGGTCGTTTCGAAACGTCTTGCAGGGTGGTGGGTGGCAACGACGAATGCGACAGATTTGATAGCAGAAGGCGATTATAGAGGAGCGCAGATTTGAAACATGAAAAGCAGTATTAGGAGAGGTTTGTCCTAGAAGACAACCTTTACCAGGAGTTGGCTGGATAGATTTCTGCCTCTTGTGCGGAACGAAGAACAAAAAAACTAGAGAAGGGTTTGAGACAGCTTATGTAGAGGAGTGAATGTGAGAGAAGTGAATTCTGGAGGGGGTCAAGTATCATCAAAGTGCAAAAAAACAAAAGCTTTGCCGTGATCCTTGTAGGAAGTTCAAGCGCGCATTGCAGAATGGAAGGGGACGATAGCTGAAGAATGGGTAATGCCATCATGTTGTGACCAATTGAGCAAGGGGGGCAAGCACAACGGCTCAACCATCAACGCACGATTTGCAGGAACTGCAGTGACGGCAGGAACGAACAGAAGAGATAAGCTTCACATCACCAGGTCTATTTGCTCCATCGCTGTTACACATCATGTACGTATCGCAGCCTTTCTCGATGTCCATCCTCTGTCTTCCCGAGCGATTCCCATCCCCATGGTCCGCCGTTTCTCGAGCGTCGACCGCTCAACTCTCTCGCGCCGAGTCTGGTAGTCGTCGTGCATATGCCAGAGGAGAGAGTCCCTCTGAACCTGGTGATCGATACGCATCCCACGTTTCTCTCACTAGGCGAGTCAACGACAAGCCTCCCTCTTGCTGCTCCGCTGCTGCAAAGTGCTAATGACTCTGCCGTCCCTGGTGTCTGGCAGAAGTCGCAGACTACAAGAACTTCAGGCGCATTCTAGAGGCATTTGGGGTGGGTGGACGACGTTGATCTAGATGCACGCAACATTTTTTGATATCCAGAAGAAGTCATGATTGTGGACAAGTCGTCGTCGATTCGGAGAACGCGATTAGCACCTGTGGGTTGAGCCCTCGCAAGAAGCTAGCTATAAGAGGCTAGCGCTATAGACCTCCTTGGGACTCGGATGGGCCGAAACGGGTTTCGATGTGGACGCTTTACACGGGTGCGCGCTCATCGGCCAAGTACGTCACACTCGGCCCCTGTCCGCCGTGATATTTTCAGCCTCGAGTGCGACCAGCTGAACGTCCTTGCTCCGGATGCCTTGTTTTTCGGGTTCTGAAGCCAACAAGGAAAAATCTCGGCGAGTAAGTCCAGCTTGAATGACTCGCCTCAACATTGACGATCGTAAATTGACCCCGAGTCAAGAATGGCTTCGATGCCTTGAAAATTATCCGCTGTCTTCGGCCGCCACGCCAATGCTTGAATTATACATGTCGATTTCTGCGCTCGTGCGAGAGGCAGTACACAAACACGAAAAGCAAGTCTACGGTTGTAGCATTGGTAAGCCTGCCGCAGACTATGAATCGCATCTTTTGCTTTGGCACCAGCTGTTGTGCCTCTGACTCGCTGCCGCTAAAACGTCCATCTTCTCATTTCAAGGCTTTGACACTTTGTCGACGCTCAAATTGAAACCAAGATCCTCCTTGTTGAATTACCCAATGCATCTCCATCTTGATTTCGGACCTGATACAAAATCTGGCAATTGAAAGGCGATCGCATGGGTATGAGGCTCCGAGGACGTGCCAGTTTCGGCTCCAGGAAAAGCAGCCTGCTATGCACAAAAATTTGACAAACACCACCTCGATCACGGCCTATACAACACTCATCGCAAAAGTACGATTCCCTTCTTCGACGGTAACAAGGGCGTAATCTGCTAGACTATTGTGGACTTTCGCACCTCGACTTTGAAGAGCTATTCGTGGAACTTGACTTCGATCGACCAGAGAAGACTGCAAGAGTAATGCGGAGTAAAAGCTTTTCTACGCTATTCTCGACTCCCAAACAGCTTTAGACAACATCTGGTTGTTTTAAACATCTCCGCGGCCAGCAGGATCTCTTCGCTGATTTCATTGTCTCGCTTTTCGTTTCTCTCTTCGTCCTGCTTTGTAGGTTATCTCTGGTTCCCTATCAAGATAGGCACTCAAGGTAGATACTCAAGAACTTTACTATATGAAGAATTTCTCGCATATATTACATCCTAAGGCCCTACTCTTACAAAGATTATGGCAAAGGTGGCAGTACATTCCTCGAGCAAGTTCAGGATTCCGTCGCCTTCACTCCCTCGTCTTATAGTTACCCACCCTTTCCTTCCCATCCTTTCAGAAACTTTCTACAAGCATTTCTCCACCCTGAATATCAATTCATCCTCTGTTTCGACACATTAGTACCCTCAGAATGTGGGATGCGGTTTTCAGAAGGCTGTCTCTCGGCATTAGAATATTTCAGGTCGTGTCTTGAGTGCCAATCTCTCTTGATGCCAGAGTATCATTGAATCCTCCAATTACTTGAGCATAACCAGCATTGGATTTATGCGGCTGTTAAGATGTTGCTGTTGAGAAGAAAGTTTCCTCGGACAGTATGAACGCTGTCAGTGATACCCGTGGACTGTCGGAACATTATGCGATTGGCATCCACAAGGACATCTACACATTCGCGAATACTTCAGAACCCATGAGCGGCCTTTCGGCTGGAAAATCTCACAGATTACGAAAGTTTCGCTCTGGCTCAGCCAGCACATATAAGGAGCAGTAAAGCACTCTTTTCAAACATGGGGATTTGTGTTTGAGGGAAAGGTGAGTCTTTATAGATTTGGAAGTGACGTAAGGCACGAATTCTGGTTTCTCAACTCTACAATTCCTATGAAGTCATCTAGATTTTCCATTTTCTCTTTCTTCCTCGGTAGTTTTCCATCAAACAGCTACATTCGATGCAGTTGTTGCTGTTTGCAGTATTGAATATATTTTTCATGTTCTCAGCCCCGATCTTGAGCTCGCCTCGCACAATTGTAGTCAGGATACAAGTTGCCTTGTCCCACAAGACTATTGCCTACATTTACTTTCACCTTAAATTTGCCTCCTCTTGAGTACCTCTTCCCTTTTTTATATTATGCATAAAATTCTCAAATCAGACGACCAATCACAACGAGGACAAACGCGCGTTCGAGATGTGATGGGTCTTCCCTTTTATGGAATATCACCTTTGCAACCTCTAGTTGAAGAATTGAACGACGAGGCGTGCACCACCCACCGTTTGGAGAAGCCTTGCCGCCTCTTGAAAAGAGGTGAGTGGAGGTCCTCCAATCTACATTTGCTGCAAAAGTGCAGTGTTGTTGTTTGCAATTCTAGATATCGTTGTCAGAACTGTCGGATGTGGGTCGGTGGCATTTACCGGGATTTCCTCGCCCCACTCCTGTAATGTAATGCTTTGTCGTCGTTGTGTCTGAATAGTCTCCTCTTCCTCTTCCTCTTCCTTTCTCGTTTTAAGAGGTTTACTTGGCATGACAGATATTATGTCATTGGCTCCCACGTGGATCTTTATTGCTGTCTTTTGTAATCTGATGTGTTGGGAATGAGATAGAGAGGCAAAGTCATGTCCCTCTTTCAAGCTCGCTATTTCATCTCTCTCAGCCTGAACATTGTATATAAACAATTTCAGTGTCTCTCTACCAATGAGACATAAAATCGCCTTTAGCATACCAATGATCTCCACAACACATTGTTCTTTGCTCAAGTTCCTGTATTGAACACAAGGCGCACTCTTCCTTCTGTTCCACCGTCAGTCTCAGAATGATGTGCTATACCTTTCTACCTCCACAAGGATACTTGTTTAGATACTAATGAGGCCCAAAGTTCATCTTCATTTATCATTAGCAACAAAATATCTCCTGGTGTCTTATCCGTCCAAGATGACCATGGATATCTTTCATTTCGGTTGCAAAGCAAGGAATTGGATTTACAAGCTCTGCTCGCTTGAAGTGAATACCACGAAGAGGATATTTCTGCTTCCCATGGATACTAGAGGGGCAGATGCGAGTAAACTTTTATATCTTTTCTCAATTCATTGTATCTCAAACTTTATAAATTAAGTTTTTACTCATCAATGAAACGCACGCCTGTATATCCTTCACAATTCTTCGAAGCGCAAGTTGTGCTGGTACAGTTGTGGCTATACCATGCTAATCTTGCTGTGTTGTTTGATTCAACAAAACGTTGATTTATTGTTGAAGAAGACTGGTATTGTGCGTCTTCGCTTTGAAACTTTGACAAGGTGGTATACAAGAACGTGTTCGCAGTGGAGGACAGCAGAATTCTTGACTGACAGCGGAAATCTTTTCTCTTCAGCACATATGTTGAACTTTCCATTTAAGTGCTAAACCCGAATAGCGGTGGAAATTCCCCTCGGTGCTTCAGCAATCACGTTCCATATTTGCTAATCTCGACATGAACTGGCCTCGGAAATGGAATAACGTCACTGAAACGCGGCTCGCCGGTTTGGGATCTGGCGATACTCGCGCAGACCCATTCGCAGAAACATCTTTTGATAGTTCCCCTGTTCCTTGTATTGATTTTCCATCTCGCCATCTTGTTTAGAAACTCGCAGAACTGAGTGCAAGAAGAAGATTTTATTCAAACTACTTAATCAGAAGGTTTTATATGCGAGGTAGTGATTTATTGGCCTTTTTTCAGCTGCAGAATCTTAACTCGTAAGCACTAAACTTATAATTATCGCACTCAAACTTGAGAATGTAATTTTGAATATGGAATTCTGTCTAGCAATTGGAAGCAAGCAAACTCTTCTTGCATAACCCTCGAAAGCCATACCAGCAGCTTCCGTACGGTACTTGGATTTGCTCCTGAAGTCCCTGCATTGTAAACATCTTCCCAACATCACTCATCTTTTTTCTTTTTCTTTTTTTCTTTCTTTTTCTTCTCCCATTCTCAACAATGGTGATGCTGAGGGTATGACCCCGTTTGGGCGAACAAATATCTCAATGATAGCAGAGAAAAATGGGAATTTTTGTCTCAGATGGGCGTGTCAAATTTGGCAGAAGTTTGAAAAATATCACCATGTACAAAAGCTATTTCAGAGACGTCGACTTGTTTAAGTGGACACTCTTCACAGTTTTGCAAGATACCTAGGATCGTATTTTCATGACAAACCCCCCTCGTATCCACTTCCTGTGTTGAAATTTTAAATGCTTGCGTGAGGTATTTTATTCCCTGAAGGAATGCATATTCCTTGACCTTTTGAGAGAATAATGGAATTTCAGATTGTGTTGCAAGTCAAGGATATTCACTCTACGTCTCATGACCAGACAGAGCACTTCAAGCAAAATTGTGCTCATTATGAAGGCTTTAATTCCCGTTGCTGATGTGTTATAAAAATGTGGAATTCATCAAGATCGGATTTTCAGAGGCAGTTTCAGAATGGCGAGATAGATAGCATGGGTGAGCAGAAGTTCTGGACGTCAGAGAGGTCTATGGTCCCTCACAGAAGATCCACTGTTGAGTGTGGTGAAGTTGGTATTTAAAATGGTGATTTGGATGAAACCTCTACTATGTCTTATGCCTGAATTTATTGCCTTATTTGACAAAAGATCGAAGGGCGACAGATATTGCCACTGACAGCAGTTTTTATCGTAGTGCCGAGCATTTGTGCTATCCAGTGGGAACTAGAGCGAGTAAGACCTTCCGTTGAATATAGAGGTACATTATCCCAACTCTTCGGGTATCATTTATGCGGGTTGGTAATGTGGAGGCCCAAAGTCTTGTCCTCTCCCTGGCTTTTCTTTTTGGGGTTTCTGATTGGAATTTAGAAATGCCACACCTTATATAGTAAAGCATGAATGGGAACTTCGTATGCCGGTATTTATCATGCTCTTTCTTCTCCTCTACCTAAAATTTTACATATCAAACATGCTATATTAGCACACGGCTCTATGCACACCCTCTGCCATAGGCCTCTTTCCGCCATGGTCCTGACCCTTTCCATGTCTAGGAGTACCCAGACTCGAATGCTGCTTCTCAACACTATGATCCTCACCCTTAAGCAAAATGCTTAAATCACTCTTATCACTCTCCTGTTAGAGAGTTAGCATCTCATCCTGATTTGAAAAGAAATCAAATTTGGGCAACTCACAATCAAATTTTGCGTCGTAGCACAAATATCACTAATCAACCGATCCAACAAATCAAAACTCATACTCTCCCTCACAACCACCCTCAAAATTTCCGTCTTCTCCTCATTCGGCGGCAACGGATAATTCGGAATAATATACTGCTTGGCCCTCATCAAATTGCTTACCGTCTCCTGTTTCAAATGCGGGAATTCCTTCTTAAACTCATCACTGAACCGGAACGCCACAACTGGCAATCCCGCATTGTAATCCGCAGATGTTTCGTCGTCGTGGCCGAAAACCGCCTCTGTTATGCCACTGAAGGAATGCACGCCCTTTTTGCGGTGGACGTCGGAGATGCAGGTGTACCAGCCGGTTGCTTCGAGGGATTTGGAGAGGAGGCGGGCGTTGGTCATGCAGTTTTCCATTATTTGTTGGTAGCCTTTGAAACCGAGGTGGATTAAGTTGTAGTATTGGGCGATGATTTGGGCTCCTGGGCGGGAGAAGTTTAGGGTGTAGGATTCTTCTGTTCCGCCGAGGTAGTGGAGTTCGAAGACGAGGTGCTTGGGGAGCATGGATTCGTCGCGCCAGATGATCCAGCCTACGCCTGCGTAGACGAGACCGAATTTGTGGCCGGATGTGTTGATGGATTTCACGCGGGGAAGTTCGAAGTTCCATTTTGGTCCGCCGGCTTGGGCTTTGGTGAAGGGGGCGACGAATCCTCCTGATGCGGCATCAACGTGAATTGGGATATCGACTCCTGTCTTCTCCTGGTACGCATCGAGAATTTTCGAAATCTCCTCGACTGGCTCATAATGACCAGTATAAGTCGAACCAAGAATGGCAAATACACCAATGGTATTCTCATCAATGTTCTCCTTGACCAAATCCGGATCAAGTCTATAATTGCTCTTCTCTGAAACTGGCAAAATCCGAGCCTCAACCTCAAAGTATCTCGCGAATTTCTCAAGTGCGACCTGAGCATTTGCACCCATGATGATATTTGGCTTCAGCGTATCCTTACCCTCTGCCATTCTCTTCTCTTGCCATCGCCTCTTCATTGCCAAACCTCCGAGATGGATAGCTTCCGAGGAACCAGTGGTCGCTGAGCCTATTGCTTTCTCGCCTTTCTGAGCACCCCAGAGGTTGGCGATGATGCTTACGCAACGAGCGTGCATTTGCATCATGGCTGGGTATTCGTCTGCGTCGGACATGTTTTTGGAGATATTTTCGATCATTAATTCTCTTCCATGGGCTTCCATGTATGTTCCGCTGGAAATCGTTAGCACTTATGAGCTTCCCCTAAGCCGTTTTCTTTTGAGGATATCTCAGTGCGGGAAAATGGGGTTCAAAAGGCAATTCGTCTTCGCAGCATAGGAATCACTAAGATCAGGGAAAAGGGTGAAAATGTAAACCCGGACGTACACAAAACTGTAGCATTTATTAGCAAATTGTATTACCGATTTCCTCCCCATATACATACCTGGCCAAGTTCAAATTAGGAATACCGTCAAGATCTAGCTCATCCTTCAACATCTGATGAACAGCATCTGCTGGAGCACCATCTTGAGGAATTCTGAATTTGGGAATCTCCTGCTTGCTAGCATATCGAGTAGAGTATGGTGTAATGTGAGAAGTTCCACCTTTGGTGCTTTGGTGATGACGATGAGCGTCTTTCATATCCATACCATGGAGCTTCTCGATGATCTCGTCTGGGTCGACCTACAATTGGAATGTTAAAACGATCCCAATTGCTTACATTTGCCCTAGAAATAAAGCAATTGGACGTGAGAAACTTACATGGCGTGCGAGAGACATAATGGCTGTGGGGGAAGGATTTCAAAGGTTATCTCTAGTCAATTGATTTAAGACAATCCGAAGCTTTTTCGAAGGTTGAAGCGGGGGTCTTGAGTTGTTTTAGAGCTCCTAGATTCACCTATGCCATATGACGACAGAAACGAAAAGCCACTCACTAACAAGCAGGCCGAGGATCCGCCTGCAAGACGCACAGCCGGGGAAGCTATAAAAGTCAAGCTTTTTCTCTACCGTTGCTAATTCAAGGAAGGAAATCCAATTTCCTAGCATTGTACTAGCCATCATTGGCTGAAATGGACCTCTCCCCACCAGAGCTGTCACTGATGGAACTTTTTGGTGGGGTTTCTTTGTTCCACGAAAGCCAAGACGTAATGCCCCTCTAGGATGTGGAGGGAGCTACAAAAAGCTTGGTAGAGGCCCCTGAAAATTTGTGGGTGTTGTCCGTCTTCCGAGAAGCCAGAAGCAGAGCACAGAGATGGTATTTGAGCTTCGGGAAATCCATAAAAATGTAATGGAAATCCCAGCAAAGCTTCTTCTCCTTGAAGCTGGAAGATGTACTGAGCGCTGCATTTGCCCGTATTTAGACTTTCCGAATCACCCCTGAATACGATAAACGAGGCGATCCCCCGCTCCCATTATCGAGAGTGTTTATCGATAAGACGCATTGGAGGTGAAGGTATAGAAGTATCTATACCATTGCTATCGACGTTGATTCGTTTTGAGAGCTTATGCTTTCAGAAAGTCCACTTGCGAATAGCTTCAACTTGTGGAATTCTGCGACATTTTATTCTCTCATTAAATCACCACGGTTGCAGTTCGATGACGAAAGTTGACCATCGGCATCGCATTCCTCCGACTTTTACCCCTCAGTGCATGATTCGCCTGGGACCTGATGCACTACGGGCGCCTCTCCACACATGCTTTGTCGATGATGATATGGTCCGATCGAGAAACTCCTGCCACGACGTGAAAGCCGCGCAAGCTGGCGCTGTTACGACAACGTTTTGCTGCCTACCCCGGAGACAATTGCATTTCGGATGCGGAGGAATCCCATTGCCAAGGCGAGTTTGTTTTCTTCATCCAATCCTAGGGGCACACTTCAGTCTTGTCAGCTTCTGTTAGAAATCCGAGCTTGCCATTTGCGAGCCTGGTTCCTTCCCAGTCTCACCATTCTCCAATCTCATAGCGTCATTATTAATTCGGCCGTTAGCTCTCTCCGAGAGCTTTCTGATCTTCATTTGTAGCTGCTTCCAGCTTTGTATTCTTTGCTCCCATCTCCATCACAATCGATCATTTCATATCCATCAATATGAAGTTGGTTACAGCTTTTCTGCCATTGGCAGCCATCACTACTGCCTTTGTCCTCCCAGACGAGCAACTCACAGAACAGATCACCTCCCAATCAGCCCAGAGCTCTCAAACCTTTCTAGACCGGCTTCAAGGAAGTGCTGGGAATGTCTGGTCTGGTGTTGAAGAGAGTCTCAAGGACGCAAAAGCATTCTCCGAGAATGCCATTGACAATGCCCTCTATGCTGCCCACGAGGCTGCCAACACGGCGAAGCATACCTTCGAATGCCATATGTCAATGACAAAGTTCGACACACAAGGTTTCCTTGACTCAGCAGTGTCAACAGTTGAAGATGCCGATATCTGGGATATATTCGGTGGCCACGACAAGCCTCACCATGGCCACCCTCCCCCACACCACAACCCTCCTCATCATCATAACCCACACAAGCACCACCCGAACCTGACCGTCTACGAGCTCATTGCCAACAGCAAGTACACAACGAAGCTTGCTAAGCTCATCAACGAATACCCAGATTTGGTGGAGGCATTGAATGGAACTGCTGCCAACTACACAGTATTTGCTCCAACAGACAAGGCATTTGAGAAGATTCCAAAGCACGGCAAGAAGCCATCGAAGGAGTTGATTAAGAAGGTTCTTGCCTATCACGTCTCACCAGACTTCTACCCTGCCGGCCGTCTGCTGGTCACCCACACTATTCCAACAATCTTGGGCGAGAAGGATCTCGGTGGCGAGCCACAACGCCTGCGTGTTGGTCTCGGTGTTGCTAAGGGATTGAACATCAACTTCTATAGCAGAATCATCGCCATCGACATTGTAAGTCTCATTTCATAATTTCCATCAACGTTCACTAACAAAGTTATCATAGTTCGGTACTAATGGTGTCATTCACGGTGTCGACTCACTCTTGCTTCCACCTCCACCAGCACTCAAGATCATTGAGCTCCTCCCAGGCGAATTCAGCACATTGCAACTCGCTCTCGTCAAGACTGGTCTCCTTCCCAAGGATCCCGAGGCTAACCACGAAGGTGGAACGTTATTCGCTCCCAGCAACTTCGCATTCCGGAAGCTCGGACCCAAGATCAATGCTTTCTTGTTCAGCAAATACGGCGAAAAGTACCTGAAGGCACTCTTGAAGTACCACATCGTCGTCAACCAGACTCTCTACTCAGATGCATTCTACAAGCAGAAGGATTCTGAATCCAACCTTGTGGATGAGATTGATATGGAGGGTATCCCCAAGGGATACTTCCACGTTGATCTTCCAACCTTGTTGGATGATAAGAGCTTGAGCATTGATGTTGCTAGATATGGAGGATTCATCAGCATAAAGATCAATGGCTTCAGCACAGTTGCTATTCAGGACGGCATTGCTAAGGATGGCGTAATTCAGGTTGTGTCCAATGTTCTTATTCCACCCAAGAATCCTGGTGGTGAGATGTGGGCTGGTGAGGAAATGGCTGTGGAAGAGTTCAAGGACAGGTTCGACCCATATGTCGAGGAGCTATAAATGGCCGTCAACATGATTGATGGCACAGTATAAATAAACTAAACAAGAAAGAAACAGATATAACTAGCACTGGATTATGACAGGAATAGGGAAAGGGTGTATACGGACTGTAGGAATATGAAGTAGGAAATAGTGCTCTGACACTCATTAGTCAATCCAGCACTAGACATAAAATTCTATGGCCACCTTGACGCGAAGCAGGCACTCATTGTGTTGAACTGCAACATCCTCTGTTTCTAGAAACACACTCGCATTTCAGATGTCAATTGGAGATGCGGCTTTTCTTGCAATTGCTCTCTGGCAAGGCAATATGCCCCCTCATCTGCCACTAGGAGGGCATCGATTCCACATACCACAGCCTCAGATCTTCTCCACATGATTGACAATCGTAGCCGGTTTCGCCTCCTCCACCTGCCCAGCTAACTTCATTGCTTTAGCCTCCCTTTCTCGTCGTTCACTATATCTATCCGCAAACAACGCTTCCTTTCCTCTCATCACAATCGTATACTTCACAAACTCCTCCATACAATCCACCAACCTCTCCCTATTCCCACTCGGTAACAACCTCTTATCCCCACTCCCATCCCCACCCTCATCCTCGAACGCCTTCCAAGCCATAGGCAAGGAACTCTGATTGGGAATCGTAAACATCCTCATCCACCTCCCCAATATCCTCAAACTATTCACCGCATTGAAACTCTGACTTCCCCCATTAATCTGTATAATACTCAATGTCCTCCCTTGGGTCGGACGTACAGATCCCGAGGCTAGAGGGATCCAATCGATTTGGTTTTTGAATACTGCTGTGAGATTTCCGTGTTGTTCGGGCGAACACCAGACGTGGCCGTCGGACCATTCGCACATGGAGCGGAGCTCTTGGACGGAGGGGTGGGTGTCCGGAACGGAGTCGCGGATGGGGAGGGATGAGGGGTTGAAGATTCGGACATCGCAGCCCAGGCGGTGGAGGATGCGGGAGGCTTCGAAGGCCATGAGTTTGGAGTAGGATCTGTTTGGTATGTCAGCTAAAGTCCATCTCAATTATGAGAAATAAGGTGTACGAACCGCTTTCGCAGGCTTCCATATAGTACTAGTACTTTCAATCGAGGCTTCTTCTGCTGGAATTCTCCTTCAACCATTGAGATGGCAGTTTCCAATTCCAATTGCGAGATCCAGTCTGAAGCTTCGATCTCAGGAGAGAGTAAATAAGGACGGTATTTTTCTCGAATTGCAGCATCATCTTCTACTGTTTGCAGAGCAAGATTCCCGCATTGTGCCAGAGTTCTAAACTCTCTGCTTGGATCGACGAAAGAACCCATTCGAACTGCAGTTCTGAAGTCTAGATTTTGTCTCTTGAAAATAGAAAGTACAGGCCTCATGGGGGCAGGCTGCCTAGATGTGAATGCTGGTAGAAGATAGCCATAGTGAATAGTGGTATGGGAGTTATATATTCCTAAATTCGTTGCTGGTTGATTAAGAAAAAGCGGTTCCCGGTGACAGATCGCACTGTCACCGCAGCTTATCTATTGGTTGGAGATCTTGAGGGTTGAGCTGTGCGCTAAACAAGCATAAACCTTGTGAAAGTTATGCACCCGAGGTTCGGACCGCAACATCGCGGATTGCGAGAGCTTCATGGGATTTTGAGGTCTTGAAATCCTTGACCCTTCGAACAATCATTACAGTCTTCAATTCCCGGCGGCGTAGCCTATCAGTGTCGCGCACTTCATTGAGACCTATTTGAAGCTTTTTAGACAAAATCGAGTGCGATGCTAGCGAAGTGTTGACCAGACGAAATCTCGAAATCAACCTACCCTTCCTCGACAGCTCTACGAAGAGCTGTACATATTTCAATCATGATCACTCGGGTACCCATACAAGTCATGTCCGATTCTATATGTCGCCCTCTCCTCAGATCAGCGCAGAATTGCTTCAGCGGCGCCAGCAGACCTGCAGCAATACCTTTTCGTCTTCGATGTCAAACATCACATCAACGCCTATATTCAAGTGTCCAACCACCACCTCCTCCTTCTCAACCTATCCAAGAGACTCCAACTCCAGCTGAATCCCCGAGACCGAGAGACCTCCGATCCCAATTCGCCTCCTCTGCGGCTGAACAACCAATACCTCCTCCAAAAAAGAAACGATCTCTTCGTCCCTATATATACGCAACCCTCTTTTTCGCATTTGGTCTGGCAGTAGGCCAATACACCAGACTTATAGTCGCACCTCCTCCTCTACCAGATGCCGGCACAAAAGAAGATCTGCTCATGATAGACTTCTTGAAATCCAGAGCAGAGAAACTTCCATTAGTTCAATCGCTATCAACAGATCCAAACTGGGTCTCATACGAAGCATACTCGAGTGTAGCTGAAGAAGCGCGAGGAGCCAGGTTGACAACGGGGCCTTTGGGGGGAGCCCGTGCTCTTGGTGGTTTTCAGCGCGTCTTCTACAACAAGATTTCTGGAGAAAATGTTACGGTTGTTTGGTTCGGAGGTGCAATTGCTGGCTGGCCTGGTGTAGTACATGGTGGTGTTATTGCAACGATCGTGGATGAAGTGTTAGGAAGATGTGCGGTGCGACAATTTCCGGCGAAGACTGGTGTTACGGCGAATCTAGAGTTGAACTACCTCAAGCCGGTCATATCCAACTCATTTTATGTGATAAGAGCCGTTCCGGTCAAGGAAGGATATACTGAGAGAAAGGGATGGGTCAACGGGAGAGTAGAGACAACTGAAGGAGGTGTATGCGTGGAGGCTAAAGGATTGTTTGTTGTCCCGAAGACATACAAGCTCAAACCAATACTCGAGAACTATTGAGCATCAGAAATTATTGACGATACTTGCCCTTGACTGAGGCACCGAAACCAACCCTTGGCGTTTCGTCACACCGAGCTTGTATATTATGATGAAGCCAAATTAGCAGCATGAAACTTTCCAGAAGGCAGCTTGATGTTTTGACTAAGATCGTTGCGATCCTGCCCTAAACGATAAAATTTCTGGAATTCTCCGAAGTCATCCTAGGTGACGCACGCCTCATGTCTAAGTTTTAGACGAAGAGCATGTTGAATCGAATAGCTGCTTCGGGAAAGAACCTCCAAATCCGTACTTTCCTCAATGACGAACTTCAGTCCCATGTCACCCGACGATTGACTCACCACATCAACGATGACATAGCCATTGTGGCAGAGTTTAAAACTATTCATAATTCTCTCAGAATTTTCACCTCGATGAAGACCTCGCTTACGTCAGGGGTGATTGATACTCCATTCACAACCTTCAAGGTCTAGAAGCATAAAAGCAGGTCAACCTTCATAGCTTGATCACCTCTTTGCTACATCATCACATAATCTCAAATCAAAGCTCAACCAACTGCAACTTCTCGTCATCAATTGATACGACACTGTTTGCTTGAACCCTCTTCGAGTTTTAGATCATCATCCGTTATTTCCCCCCCACCACAGATCAAAGTCTTGTTACTCTTGCATCAACACTTAATTTCAAGATGGCTCACCATATCAACTCCAAGGAGGCGAATGATGCCTTCAAGGCTGTCGAGGACTACCTCTGCGACGCCATCATTGAGCCTGACGCAGCACTCGAATCTGCTCTCAAAGTCAACCACGAAAACTCTGTTCCAGCCATCGATGTTGCCCCAAATGATGGCAAGCTATTGTACCTGATTACCAAGATGAACAACGCCAAGCGTATCCTTGAGGTTGGAACTCTTGGAGGATACTCTGCTATTGTGAGTTATAATTTCAGTTTATGAAATATTTTGAACTGTTCATTCAGCTATCCCCGAGAGGGCTCACTGGTGGTTGGAGTAATTCCCTCGGAGTGATTGTTTCTCAATAAATGTCACGGAATAATTCCACTGAGTTTTCCGAAGAAAGCTCACTCTGTGTGATTTTCCAAGAACATTCTTCAGAAAGCGGCCTGGGCGTTGATATGGGAGAATGACTGCTGGCCAGCCTCACAAAATATTCTAGAACGGAAGACTGACTTCATTCAGTGGTTTTGCAAAGCACTTCCCGAGGACGGAAAGCTCGTGACCCTCGAAATCTCCCCAAAGCACGCCGAGATCGCAGCCACCAACATTGCCAACGCCGGCTTTTCATCCAAAGTCGAGATCAAGATCGGCCCAGCCCTCGCAACTCTTGAAAAGATGGCTAGGGAGAGCACAGAGCCCTTTGATCTGATCTTCGTCGATGCCAACAAGGATGACAACCCTGGTTACTTTGAGTGGGCTTTGAAGTTCAGCAAGAAGGGGACTGTGATTATCATCGATAATGTAGTTAGATACGGTGGGGTGGTTGACCCCGAGAATCACACTCCCTATGTCACAGGGATTCGCAAGTTCTTCGAGATGTTGAAGGTGGAGAAGCGAGTGGAGTGCACGGCCATTCAAACGGTCGGCGCGAAAGGCTGGGATGGCTTTGCGCTTGCTGTTGTTCATTGAAGTTTGGTATCCGGAGGTTGGGGACGTAGTCCGAGAGTTTGATCGGCCTCACTGGATTTCGTGCTTAAGCGGCGATACCCGTTTCGAGACATCATCGCGAGATGGCTTCGGCTGTCCAAAATGTTACATCTGACAGGAGATTAGCTCTTGTTGTTCCGACTATCAGGGGACTAGAACTTATATCTGAATCAATTCGAAGGTTTACAAATCAATTGCCGAAGCAAAGTGAGCACAGTTCGCACAGATATCCCCTAACTAAGAACCTTATCTTGAGCTTTGCATATGCCATCAATGCACACACGATCTTGACACATTTATGCCCTATCACAAATTTTCCGGGGGAAGAAACAACGTTGAACCGTCCCGCAACTTCAAAACGTGCACTCGCTTCCACTCTCGCCCGGCACGCGCCACTCGTTCCTCAGCCTCCTCCCATCTCTCCCTCCAAACCCCCCCGTCAACCAACCCCTTCCCCCCAATTTCCGCGCGCATAAGTCAAGCAACCCGCCGGCATGCCGCCCAATTGGCCCCGTCGCCCCCATATAATTATAGCTGAGCCCTGTCTTAACCATGCAGTTCCAAATTTCCCAGGCAAGAGCTCCGTGGTTCGCCAACCCATCCCAGGGCCGATCTCCTGGAAACGGTTTGGTTTCTGCATGGAAACGAGGGGTCCAGCCAATCAAAAAGCGGTGGGTGAAGCTGCACATGAGATCTTTTTAATGCGGCAACCCGGATAAGATTGTTGCTGGGAACAGCTGCAGAATGGAACATCGGAGACGAAGAGGAGTGCTGTGGAGGAGAGTGGAATGAGATTCTCGAGAAACAGAGAGCTTCGTCTCTTTTGTATATCTACCATAGAGCGCTATACTCGCGGCGGAATTCGTTGTTGACGGAGTTGTGTTCCCATTCTCGAAAAGGGGTACTCACTGAATTAACGACTGGTTCACGACGACTGGTTGATGACCGCAAGTGCGGTGTCGGCATGTCGAAGTCGGTGATGTGGGACGAGACGGAGAGGAGACTCGTCTTTCATCGTCCGCAATTCGTGTGGTTTTCGTCTTCGAAGAAACCAGGGAAGGGAAAGAAGCATATCTCGTCGCTGAGTGTAGAACAATTGCTCAAGACGAGGATCGCCATTCGGGCAATACCGTCTGTGCAGAGACGGCAACGGAGGGCAGAAGAAATATATTCCTGGCAGGACGAATGCCACGCATGTCGACTCGATGAATTTGAACGCGATGAATTTCACGACCCTTCATATACAAGATTGAGGAAAGATCCGCCGATAATTGATTTTGTCGCGACGTATAAGTTCGTTGTCAACATCTTGTGGTTTTAGCAAAAAGCTGATAGGAAACAGGATTGATGCCGAGCCAGCGATACCAAAGCTCCAAGCTGCGGTAACTGTACGAAAACCACCCACTTGCAATCAATGTCCTCACCCGGGACGAAGATGTGGCTTCTCGAACTATGAAGTCGTAACGATCGCACCACCATCTCGTCCCACCCCTCCACGTCGGTCCTCGTCCTTGTCAAAGGACTCACGTGTAATTGAGGTCATTACCCATCCATCGGCGCCTCTGCAAACTTTTACACTCAGTCCACAGGATGGACTATTCTTCCAGCACTTGCTTGTGGGGTCTCTCAGCAAGATTGACTACTTCTCCGGTACCGGGCTGTGGTCACTAGTCCTTCAAACGAGCTACACGGAGCCATGCATACGGCATCTCATTCTCGGTACATCAATGATGCACCAAACGCGAAACATTCGCAATGACTCTCGAGCTGTGGTTGTCCAGCAATCGGCACTTCGACATTATGTTCAAGCCATCAGGCTTCTGAATGAGCTGCTGAACAGTCTCGACGGCGAGGCAGGCTCCGAAATATGGGAACTGACTCTCCTTGCAACCTTCCTCTTCACGAGCTTCGAGGTGTTCAGACGAAATGAAGAAAGAGCAGAATGGTGGATGCAAAGTGGCAAGATGCTATTGAAGCACGCAAAGAGTCCGACTTCGGACATGAAAGGGGATTTCAAGGACGTGGGGACAGCGCTAAACATGCTTGAGTTAAACTTGAAAGTGAAGCGTATGAAGACCCTGAAAAGACAGGATAGAAAGTTAGGAACACATGCAGGACGACTAAGGAAACAACGAAGACTAAGCATGATGTTCTAATGAAAAGGCGAGGTGGTACGACCGACGTGTCTAGTGCCTCGAAGAGACTTGAGCTTGATTTATATTCTCCGACACGCTTGGTGGTGTAACCATCCGAGCGTTTGTCTTGGAGCGATTTGCGAACAATGAGCGAGGAGTTTTGGTGCTGAAAAGTACTCGATACAATCGTCGATCTAAGACGAAATCTTTTATTGTGGGAAAGGAAGGAAGGATGGGTGGTTGGGAAGGAAACGGTCATGATCAGTCAAGATGGTGTCTACCATACTATTTTATTTCTTGGTGTGAAGGTTTTGTGGAGTGAGGAGTTGATCACATATGATAGATAAGAAGGGTGGCCCAAATCGTGCAAACGGACGTACATTCTTTCGAAGGATACCAGAATATTTACTTGGTTCGAGACTCGACAAATAAAATTGTCTTCTTACTGGAGAGAGTGGGTTATCGTGAAGTGTTTCCATCGCCGAAAAAAGCAACCTCATAGTCCCGGGCTTCCAAGTTCGCCGCGTGTGGTAGCATTGATTGCGCACATCCCAGCGCAAACTCTATTCTGAATTATATGATGCAAGTCATTAATTGTACAGGGCCAATTTCTGGAGAATGTGGGGTACACCGACCATGGTTGCAATCTCACGATGCAACCTTTCCATGGTTGGCCCCCAACATAGCCTGAATGCCAACATTTCGCCAGCTTGGTGAATTTCACAAAAGTCAAAGTCTCTAGTTGAGAAGCAAATATGTGCTAATAAGAACCCTGACTGCTGCTCAGCAAGATGTTTGTCTGAAACCCTCACTTGCCTTCACCCGCATTCACTCACGTCGAAAATAACCCCGGTTCACATGAGTAGAGGCTCTGTGAGTGAACCGAAAAGCAACGAATTTATACCGATAGTGAACATAAAAGTTAAGATGAAAACATGTCTAATGCGTAGCAGGTTCGTATCACGAAATCATTCGCACTAATGCTCCTGCGCCGTTGCAAAAAATGAGAAGAACCCTCCCCCCGTCTCCAGCTCCTAGCCTGAACTGGTGAACTGGTGTCTGTAGAGAAAATATATTCTTTAAAACAGTGGTCACAAAATAACTTATTGTGCCTGTGTGAGCCATATCAAAAAGTTGCACTTTTACCTTTACTTCCTGTTCTAACGTGGAAAATGGGATGCTCCACTTCGCAAATCACATGAAGAGGTGAATTCACTCCTTTAAGCAACTTACTTGTTCTTCAAATAACACGATTTACGGGGGTGTACTCTTTGTGTCTTTAGATAGCACTTATGTGCATTTGGTTGGCCTCCAAAGCTGAGCTTCAAACTGCCTCCCTCCTCAAATGAAGCGAGAAAATTTCACTTCTTACCTTCAGAATACCACTCTCTCCTGCTATTTATTTCCTCTTCATCCTCCTCCTTACTTCTTCTGCCTCTCTTTTCTTCCTCAACATCAAACTTCTTATTGGCCCTCAGCACAACAACAATCTCAGATCGCAATATCTTCCACCAATCCTTGTTTATCAATCTAAGATCAAGCGACCACATGCTCTTCTATCTCTGACTTGGGTCAAATGCTCTTTGATCCTTCCCATAGCCGCAGTCATCTTGTCACCTTTCAATAACTTCGCTCACCTTCACCATCAAGCAAACCAACGCGATCTATCTTCAAACTATCTTCTTCGAAGCAATCCACCATCTTCTCATCTTCTCCTTCACCACTACGCTCAGTTAGACATATCATGACTCCGCCACCATCACCCAGTTCCACCAAGAGAAAGCCAGCTGTTTCCTTGGGTCCACCAACTTCGCCTAAGAAGCTGAAGGGCAGCCCAGCGATATGTACAAAGCCGGCTAAACCTTCACCATTAAAGAATACCTTGACGCCCCCTCCGGAAACACCTATTGAAGAGAGTACCCCATCAAGAGAGAGCAATGTTCACTCCCAAGGTGAGGATGATTTCGATGATTTCGATGATTCCGATGATAAAGAGAATATCCCGCCGCCGAAGGGCATGCTTCAATCAGCACCAAAGGATGTTCCAGCTCAAGAAGAGAATGCATTACTTGAGAACGAAGGCAGTATTTCGGAAGAAAATGGCTCTCCACTTCAAGAGAATGACCCGATTGGAATTGAGATTGCTTCGCCACGAGAAGGAAGTGCTCCACCACCATACAAGAATAACCTACCTCAAGATGATAAGGCTTTACCTCACAACCAGAATGCTCACTCTCAAGACGAAAATCAATCTCCGCAAGAAGACATTGCTCCGCCACCAAACAAGAGTGGCCAGCCTCGGGAAGGAATTGCTTCATCTCAAGACCAAGAGGCTCAATCCGGAGAGGGGAACACCCTGCCAGAAGGAGAGAAACCCACAACTCCAAAGGAAGTCACAAACCAATCACCATCAAAAGAGAGGCACGCCCTAGCCCAACAGTCGAGCATTGCAGCATCGAGAATAGTCCCTCCTCGAAAACCAACAGAGGATTCCGTTCTGGCTCTAGCGAAAGAATTAGGCTATACAACTAGAAAAGAACTCTACGATTTCCTCTGCACACCAACGCTTCTCCATCCGATCATCGAGTACCATCATACCAAATTTAAGATTATCGAGAAGGCTCCACACATGAGGCCTAAGCTCCAAAGACCTATCGATTTTGGTCCTGAAGCCATCGGAGTCATGGCAGCACAGGATCCCAAGTATATTTATGATAGATACGATATTGAGAAGATCACCACCCACAGGGACAACCAGCTTCGTTTCATGTGCCGCTTGATCTTTGAGATCAGACTATTGAATGGTTGTGGCGAGAATTCTCATCTTGCTGAACCTGAAATCTGCAGACTCATATCGGAGATCATGAGAGTCACAGAGAGGGAGTTTTGGGAACTCCATAGGCGTACCCGCGGTTCGGAGCTGGTCAACGTCTTGAGGAAATCGGCACAAGCTCAAGGAATTGAGGTTCTCGCTAAGGTAGAAAAGCCGCAGATGTACAAGAGAAAGGCGCCATACACTCCGGGTGAGGGAAGTCCGCGTATCAAGAAGGCGATGATGATCACCAAAGGTACTCATGTCAGCGAGCAGAGCCAGAAAATCCCAAGTCCACAGCCAAATGGTCAAAGGAAACCCGGCCCTGCGATTTCGGCCGTACAGAAGGGAAAGAGACCTGATGATGAGTCGAAGGAGATCTCGAAGAAAGACAATAGTAGTGCTGTATGTCAAGATACAGACGACATAAAGAAAAGTGACGCTATCAATACAACTTCGAATACAGCAGCAAAGCAGAAGATCGTGCCAGAACCTGTCATGGAGGCAGGCATGGATGAGATGATGACTGCTGCTGGAATCGAAAACTCGAACAAGACGAATGACACAAGGCAATTTTTAGAACTCAAGATGAAGGAAGTCCAGAGGGGAAACACTGATGTCATGATGCATAGAGCTGGAGCAGATGATGAGACTGAGGACAGCTCTGGCCATCGTACAGACATCGAGAAGAAATCACTTATGGTGAAGTTGAAAATACCTAAGGAAAGAGTCAACAACAAAGGCTTGACTGAAGCTGCAATCATGGTTGAAAACCCTGTCGGCAATGATGATACAGAAGAGAAGCAAAGCATTGATATCGATTTTGATGATGAACCTAACTTTGAAAGACAGTCTCTCATCGTTAAGTTCAAAACACCAAGACAAGGAATTTACAACAACACGATGAACGGAGCTATACGAAATGATAATGATACGAGTCATGGCGAGATCATGAGCACCCGGCCAGAGGCTGAGTTGAAGTTTGTCAAGGACCTCATCGACTACGATACGATGGACGACTCTGACAGTGAAACATTCTTTGAAGCTCCGGAGAAGATGTATTTTGCTTCCGCTACTAAGCCAGCTGCAAGCCAATCATTTGAGGAACAAATGGAGCACGCCTCCTTCGAGCTGCCAGAGGATCAGGCTTTGACAGGAATCGATGCCACCATGATGGATGCCGATGAGTTCATGGCCGAATGGGGTCAAGATGATGTCGAAGAGTATGGATCTGGCACTGAAGACGAGCAAATGAGCGACATCTTTTCGTCCAGAGCCCCTGGCATCGAAGCAGCAAATTCCACAAATGCCGAACCGTTCAACATGAGCGTAAGCGAAGGTTTGCAAGCTCAAGACCCAACTGCCGCTCTCATGTTTCCAGAGGAGGATTCCTTCAATGAGTCAGCTTTTGATAGAGGTTACGCGGGAGATGAAGAGGATGTCGCTGATATATTTCGGCTCAGAGAATTTGTGGGATTGGAAGACGGCCATATGAATGATCACCGGGGAGAAGCAAACGAGACGTTCGACAGTGATCGAGATGCCACGCTGGAGGAACTGGATGATGCAGTTGAAGCCCAACTTTTCAATGAGTCCAGTCATAGCGATGATGAATCTTATACAGACGACGAGGCTGTTGGAAATGAAAATGAGAACTTCGAATGACTTTCATTCGGGATTTATCAGATATTATCGAGGAAGTTTGGCGCAAACAAAGCATAGTTAAAGAGGCGCAGATCAACGAAGGAATGGCATGTGCGAAGCGTAGGGGAAGATGCACTCGCAACTATGGACATTCCCGACATTACGGATTGGGAATTCAAGCATAACATCATACAAATATTCATAGAACTTTTAGACAGCATACGAAATGCAAGAACGATGATCATATGACTTTGACTTATACAAACTTTCTCGAAAATTGAAATAGAAGGATGAGCAAGACAAATGCACTGCCATAATCCTACGGCAAGTGCTGAGTCCTTGATCTCGGCGGTATTGAAACTACGTGTATGACATATGCTGGAGCCCCAACTTTATCTTACAATCGATTTTCCCACATCTGTGCGACCAGGTAACTTCAGTGACATAGGAAGGTTAATGCTTGAATAGGTCAACGCCTTCGCCCACGCTTTGCGCAAGACGCATGAAAGCCTGACCCCTTTCGGACTCAGGCTCTGCAACAACTGTCGGCTTCCCTCTGTCCGCATCATCGCAAATACTAGCATGTAACGGGATATCTCCTAGAAACTTGACATCATGCTCTTTACAAGCATGTGTCACTCCCGAGTGTGACCCAAAAATATGCGTACTTTTATTGCAATGCGGACAAGTGAATAGAGACATGTTCTGAACCATTCCTAATATTGGGATATTGACCTTCTTGAACATGTTAATGCCTTTTACAGCGTCCTTCAGTGCTATGTCTTGAGGCGTGGAAACAATAATTGCTCCTATTTTCCATGAGCATTCATTCGCCTGAATGGAAAAAGGTACCTACCATCTAGGACAATTTGTTGTGTAATGGTCAATTGAGTGTCTCCGGTTCCAGGTGGTAAATCGAGGACAAGAACATCTAGCCCTCCCCATTCCACCTCGTGTAGAAGCTGCTGTAAAGCCTTCATAACCATAAGACCACGCCAAACTACTGGAGCTGCATCTCCAACAAGATATCCCATTGACATTGACTTTACTCCATAATTCGAGAGAGGGAGTAGCTGATTGTCTGTCGAAAGTCAGATTCGGTATTCGGTCTCGCTTTATGAAAGATTCCACTGACTGGGGGATAATCTCGGCTCTCCTGAGAGGTTCAAGAGCGTCGGAATAGAGGGGCCAAAAATATCGGTATCGAGTATTCCACTTCGAAGTCCAAGTCGAGCGTATGCCAGAGCTAAGTTGACTATAGAAAGTCAATATCAGATTGTAGTCACAGCATTTATGTGCTTACCTGCTATAGTTGACTTCCCCACCCCGCCTTTTGCAGACGATACTGCAATCACCTTCTTAACATCCTTGATGCTTCGCCGTTCTGGCAAACCACGTTGAAAGCGAGGGATACTACCAGATTTTGGTAATCCCTATGATGCTGATAAGCACTATTTTTTTGAGCGACATTGTACAAAGTTCCATTTACCAAGGGATTCTCGTGCTGCAAACGACGAAGTGTCGAAAATAATCGCGGTTTCATGGTGTCGAGTCAATGATGGAATTATTGATGAGGTCTGAGTTACATGTCGGAGGACGCGGCCGCAAATTCCGTTGGCGCGCCAAGATTTCGTGGGGATATTCAAAATATTTCTTCAAATCTTTCATGCGCTCACAAATTGTACAGAGAATTGCACAGAGAATGGCAAAACTGAAATCGCGAGCGCAGCAATTTGCTGACCTAGCTGAGCCATCTCCTAAAGGTCAAGACCGTACCTGTCAATAATGCGTTATTGTGCTAACAATGAAATAGATTTCGACCCAGAAGAAGATAATCCGCCTCAAGCCAGCGACGATAGCAACTCCGAGGACAGTGATGACGGCTTAGCTGGGACAGAACACTATACCGACGTTGGGTAAGTGCATTTATATAATTTCTGTATCATGGGTCTAATTCGATCACTTTAGAAAAAGTAAACTTCGAAAACCCGAAGAAGTTACCCTCGGACCTCAATATGCTGGATCACGAATAAGCCGCGAGGCATTGATTGACGACGATGACGATATAGTGGAGTCAGACTCGGAGTCTTCAAGCCAACACAATGACGAGGGTAGATTTGCAGATCCGGAAGATCTCGACATCGATGTTGATGATGAAGATGGGGATATCGACAGCGATGCCGCCTTTGGTGATAGCGATCTCGAGAAGTTCAAAGGTTTTACCTTCAGAGGAAGTAGGAAGCCTCGAACCGTGAATGGAATAAAGGGACGGCCAAAGGCGGCCGATTTTATGTCAGACAGTGGAGATGATGCTATGGAAGCTGAGGACGAGACTGGATCTGAGAAAGACGAGACTGATGAAGATATACTCGACACAGCTGGACAACATTCTGAAGAATCGGGGGATGAGGTGTTCTCTACTGCGCGGCAGTATGCCGAAGATGATTCCGAAGAAGAGGAATCTGTGGATGGAGAACAGAACGAATCCGACAGCGAGGAGGAGGGCGACGACCTATTAAGCGCAGACGAAGAAGATGAAGCCGAATCCCAGCCAAGTGAGGATGAAGATGGCGAAAACTCGAGGCGTGCTGAACTCCGGAAAATCATGAACGAAGAGCAGAAAACTGTAGTGGCCACTATTTCTCAAGCAGCAAAGGCTGATGCAGATAAAGGCAATGCAGTAAAAGATCAGCGAAAAGCATTTGATTCTCTTTTAAGCGTACGAATGGTCATGCAGAAGGCCCTCATTGCAACAAATTCTATGACCGCCGCTGGGGATGAGAAGGATGATACAGAAAACCAACCCTATGAAGCAGCCGAGGTGGCCGCGATCAAGTTATGGAATACTCTAGATAGCCTTCGATATGAGCTTTTAAAGGCCAAGACTGGGCCGAAAACGGGGCAGAAAAGAAAGCGAGATATTGACACCACCACAACATCGTCCAAGATTTGGGAGCGTATGCAGAGCTCAGAAGTATCGATGATCGACACCAGACAAACAACTTTAGAAAAGTGGTCTGCTAAAGTTCGAGGATCAACAGCAATGCCTCTGACTCGAAAACTTAATCCTAATGCTGGCACGCAATCTATCACATCCGTCCTGCAAGACCAACTGGCAAATTCGGAGCATTTGGTGAAGCGAACCAAAATGCCTCGATCTTGTGCCCCAGTCCAGCGGGATTTGAAAATCATGGAAGATCCTAATATCTACGATGACGGGAATTTCTATCAAATGCTTCTGAAAGAGCTCGTTGACCAGAGGAGAGTCGAGTCTTTGACGGCACCAGCGGCGGGTGCAGGAAGTGCTAATGCTCTCCAATGGACTGCTGTGAAGGAAGCTAAGGCAAAGAAGAATGTGGACACAAAAGCTAGTAAAGGCCGGAAAATGCGCTACACCGTGCACGAAAAGTTACAGAACTTTATGGCCCCAGAGGATAGGGGCAGCTGGGAGCCAGAAGCGATCGATAGATTCTTTGGGACTCTACTTGGCCAGAAGATGACTCTTGGCGAGGATGAGATGGACATTGATGGAGAAGAGGAGGTGCCTCTGGAGGAGGAAGGGCTGAAGCTGTTCAGGTCGAGCTAGTGGAAAGAGATACACTTGTCGCTATATGAAAATTTCGAAAAAGAATTCTTACCCCTCGACAAGATCTGTGCAGCTCACATGCCATTTTCCTCTGAGGCTTGACACGTTCACCCCATCCTCAATTGACATTTCATGCCGTGTCTCAACAGCTAGAAATTCAATCTTTTGTTGCACATCGAAATTGCGAGTTCGTCTGCTCTATGCTGTCGCAGGCGAACAAAGAGCGATCTGTATCACAAAGGGTCTTGTTATTTAGTTGCGATTCGTTAAATATTTAAAACGGGTTTGCACTCGGTTTTCGTCTCATATGTTCCGTTTGCTTGGGCGAGTCCGGGAGCTTTCGAGCGGCTGGGACCAAGTGGTCAAAGAATTGGGGCTGTGAATTCTTACGTGAAACATCTGAGCATCCGTGGAGGATTAGAAGTCGAGAGAACCTTTTAATGCACAACATTAGCGGTGGACTAAAGTCAAAGCTATGCTGTTCGCAAGAATAGGCGGATTTCATCACTGCACGACATCTATGGTTGCGTATGGATGTTCTCCGGATATCCACTTCGTCTAGAAAGTTAAAGCTTGTTTGACTTCTTTCACTGTTAACTAACGATCCTGCGAAGCCACCTTTCGAGATATATTCATACCAGAACACACTCTGTGATGCAGCATTTTAGGTTCTTGTGAAAAACGAAGACTCATGAATTATTAGAAAATAAAAAACTGTTAATGATTATTCTAGAGGAAGAAATTGTTTGTTCAATTGACATCGAGCACTGTCTTGCGGATCATGGACGTCCTCGATCTAGACGAGTGACAAGTAATCGCTACGAACGCCAGGGCGAGTAGCACGTCAAGCCGAATATATATTTTCATGGTCTTGGGAAAATCCTATGCGTTCATCTCTTACAATTTTTGGGACGTTCTACGTCACGCGATAAGTCATGTCTCCAGCCTTTCCGCGCTCTTTCCAACATTTTGCAACCGTACTACAACGACTGTCTACGCCCTCAATGCAGCCTAAAATGTTCCCCACCACACGTCGTCTCGTGCCACTGCACTCAATTGGTATCAACAAGCTCTTGAAAGTACATGTTACCCCAGGTCACAGGCTTAAAAATGGCACGTAATAATAGTTTCATTCTCCTCTACACAAATGGCTAGCGTGAAGCAGTCTTACCTCGATCGACATTCTCGACGAATACTCAACGAAGGCAAAAAGGAAATGGTCCAAACAAAAGTCCAAAGCCTAGGAGCTTTGGAGAGAAGAATTCTACCATTCGCCAAAGCTTGGCTGGACCCAGTATGTTCCTTGCACTCCTGCGTATTTTCGGAAATCAATAGAATGGGGGATGAAGAGGGGAATCAGCAAGGGGACGCAATCTTTATAGAGTTGTTGGCTGACAGCACGGCTATGGGGGTGTTCGCTTAGTCAGTCTATTACTTCATGCCTAAAACCGACAACAGCTTTCGCGAACTCCATCAGAGCCCCGTTATTGAGGAGGAAGCTTTGGAACAGATTAAGGCAACCACCATCCTTATTTCCAAAATCTTCCAAGGAAGGATGAGAAACAACACATTCTCCGAAGAACGAAGCCAGGTGTATAGTCAAAATATAATATTTTCAGACATGGAATTCAAGGCATCACTATCCTCTCATCGCCTTTCATACCACGCCACCACCTCGTCTGCTTCCAGACATCCGACTCTTCACCGCCGAGTAATATCCACCACTTCTTCAAGAACCAAGGTTCTGCTTCCCAAGAACGCTTATCCCACGCGTGCCCGTCTCCTATTTTCCCCGCATTTCGCCAGCAAAACATTCCATTGTTCATGCATATATCCATTTTTAAGTCGTACAAGTCGAAGGCAGGAGGGTCCATAGCAGAGAATACGAGAGCTCGTTCGCGAAGCATTGGAAATGGAACTAGGTCGAGCCATGGATGGTGAGGATAAATTAGCTGAGCGGGCGTGGGCTGAAGATCGGGCGCAACTTTTCCAACGTAGCTCATAATGAGAGAGTCCGTATTCTCCATGGTTGCATTGTTAGGGCTATAGAATGGAGACTGGCATGTTTCAAAGAAGAGATCAGGAATGTGCATCTTCAAGGAAGAAGCGACTATCAAATAAGCTTCCATAGTTGACGTCTTCTGAAGGGTAAGGGTTCTCCCGAGCGGATTTGGAGGTTTTGGATTTGATACGGAGGGATTCCCTAATGCACCGAGACCTGCCAGTATAACGTCTCTTATATCGTGCCCACGAGCGAGAGTGGTCTTGATGAGAGATTGGTTCTCGGGATTGTTGTCAAGTCGAAGCTGCTCGATGATAGCTGAGGTGATCTGTGGGCTTTCGACGAGTTGTCTTCCGCCCATGGGTTTTGGCGAAAATGGTCTCATTGTACTTCTTGATGAATTCTTCAGATAAATAGCCTTCCGGGGTCGGCTTCTGTCTTGTCGTCGGAATGATGCTACTTGAGAGTCTAGGCCTACTTCCGACGATGGGCCTTTGCCCTGGGCGGTCATTGAGGACTTTGTCGACCTGCTTGAATCCCAATCGAGGGTACCGCTGTTTTCGCTGGTGAAATTGACAAATTCAACATCACTGAGTTCCTTTGGTGTTGGGTCCGGAAATTTGATGGAGCTATCAGGAATGTTTTGAGATAGCAGATTACTGTGGTCAAGTGTCCATGGTTCGTTCATCATCTCCCAGAATTCTGTTTCTGAAAAGACTGAGTCAAGAAGTGCAGGCTCATGAGTATGTTCTGACCCGATGTAATTCGACTGTAAAGGCAGCTTATCGATTTGATCTGGTTGCTCAATAATTCCAGATGCCAGAGGCCCAGCCGAAGGTGCCTCTGGTTGGGCGAGTATTAACTGCTCACCATCGAAGTGGTGCGGTGGTGGAGGTCTTCCATCATTTTGCTTTTGGGCGACTTCACGCTCCAATTGTTCCAGTCGTGCTTTCGCTCTTTGACCTACAACACTTGATCTTAGCTACATATTTCATCACTTTTGCACTAGAATTTCTGCTTACGGTATTTGCGCTGAGCTTCACGGTTCTGTAACTTCCGTCTCTCTGTAATCTGGTTTCTACTCTCAGTCGGCGGCGATTTTAAGGCACTCATTATTTTGATGATAAAGATATTGATATGCGGGGCAGTGCAGCAAATGCAGAAAAAATCGAGATTGGGCAAAATTCATAGACTTTTGTTGCTTACATCAACCTCCACCCAATGGGTGATAAGCCGGACCTAACATCGGACATAGGAGGTCAATATCACGGATCACCCGAGTTTCTTCAAAAGAAGCAGTCTAGAGCACTTTATGGTATGTGTTCGCTCTAGTCTCATACGCCCGTCACGCCTAGCAGTAATTCTAAATCGAAATGTGCAGGACGATTAATGCTACCTAGAACATTCAAAAGGGTTGCAAGTGTTGACTCCCCCCGAGTCATGTTGAGCCACAAAACCGCCCGAGATAGCTCGCGCCTATCGTCGACTTTTCAGGCATCAATTTTGGATTGTCGCAGGATCAGAAGACGAAGAAGACAAGGCAAACTTGCAACGACGAATACTGTAGCATACCATGTCAGAGTCGTCGTATATTCCTCTGATAGGAAATATGTCCGTCTTTTGAAGACAAACTGGTCGATGCCCACTTGTAGCTGCTGCGTTTATTGGACAGCCCTTCGAAAACGACTGGGAAAAGAGGGAGCCTTATTGGCTCCTTCACCCGCTTCAGCCGCACGACCAACAACCGTGCACGAAGGCTCCTGTCGTTCTCTATCAACAGTCAGCCAAGCTTTTGGTGAGGAAGTCGAGGAACATCGTGTATAGCGAGGTATTCGATCAACACCCATTCTTAGAGTCTACTATATACATGCTCACAATTGGCCATTGTGCCATGAAACGCCTCCCCCTTCTTTCGTCTTGGCATTGACAAGTTCAGCATGGTGTCGATCAAAATCCTTGAAATTGTATTTGGGTGCCATTCTGATGGGTCTAATTCGGAGACTTGAAGCGCAAATTCTGCCACTTCTCGCCCATCCTGTTTGCAAGTGCAAAACCTAGTGCCCAAAGTATTGTTTTTTCTTTGTTTTTAGTATATGTGCTATCGATAGCCGTTCTCAAACGACGATGACGGTTCCTGAGTCGTCTTCGTCCTCGACAGTGGATGAAAGTAAGCGCTCAAAGAATCTTTCGGCCCCGTACTATCAGGCCGAGGCTGTGGACGCGTTTTCTGACGATGTTGGCGGTCATAGAAGGCAGGTTCTCTTGATATTGGGCCATGGATTATTCTAACAACTTCAGGCAGCGGGAAAGTTCCACAAAACGAGGACGATGATGGACAAGCAGATCACACAAAAAGTGCTCTGTCTATCCCCAGAGCCCGAAAGTTCTTTCGTAATATCGGGGCTGAATCTCTCTACATTTTCTTTCGAGAATTGTGTGGTGACGAGTTTCCTGAGAAGGAGAAGGTTGTAGTAACCAGCGACTTTCGAACAGCATGTTTGGTTTCAGTGCTTCACATTCTCCCTGTTGCTACGTCACTTTTCTGGTGGCCTTCAACATGAGGGGGTATTATATCAGGAAAGAGTTGATGGGCCCATCTGGACAAGATGACCTCAAATTCCTCGGAATTCAGTTCGCATCGAAATTGCTCGAGTTACTCGCCATGGCATCACTCTCCTGCATATTGTTTGCTTTGATAAGAAAGCCGCCTCTTCGTGGCAACTTGCCCTTTGGTGCTTTGACAGCTGGTCTCGAATTTAAGGGCTTGTCTATTCTATGGTCTAAAGAGTTCATGGCTACTTACTCGGCAAAATTCCAGAACAAAGTACTGTTGATCACTACAATCATAGTCTTCACCATTCTTGGAGCAACAGTTGGTCCTTCGGCGGCGGCTACCGCCAAACCGGTATTGCAGAATTGGTCCGCCGGAGGAACCGGTTTTTATCTGAACGACACTTATCAGAATATCTGGCCTCGAAGCCTCGAAACACCTCTAGCATCGGAGCTATCGTGTACTTCATCTACCAGCAATGGTTCATGCTCCCCCCCGAACTCCAAACTACTTGCAGACGGGCTTTTTTCGTACTGGCCTAGCAACGATGCAGGAGCCAAGGAGTACTATTTCCCTAACCTCTTACCGGAACATCTTCGTATCGGAGGAAAGCAGACATTGAGGGACATGGCTTCAAGACTTCGTGGTCCTTTCGTCTACAACCCACATGTGACAACGGCAATAGTTCCCATGGCTATAACCGCAGATGCACTTGGAAACCTGGCAAAATACTAGACCATCGCCAACGACTATAGGTGTGCTAAAGATAAAAGGTAGGGTTTCTGCTGGTACAATGATATCATTTTCTCTCTAGAGGCACCACAACCAATGACTTTTGTCAGCTGCAGAGTCAATCAGAAGAACTCGACACTTGGATTCTGGAAAATTGACAATGGTCTCACAAACTTTCAGGTCGTGAACCTCACCAACTCCACTTTCGCGTCTACTGAGTGGTATAACAATGTCACCGATAATGCGACAACTACGAGTTTGCCTACTTGGATTGAACTCCCTGTCGAGGAATTCGGCTCGAACTCGATAGGCGCTGTTGTAGCACTTCCAAAGAGCAACATAACCGGAGTAAACACAACTGGAGAAGTCATGGCCTGTACGATCGATGCGAGATGGCAAAATGTTACCTCCAATCTCACCTTTCTTAATGGCCCGTTACTGGTAAACGGTTTCAACCAGGAGTGGTTCTTCATAGAGCGCTAGCTGATTACCTCGAGCGGGGGCTTTGTTTGGCCACAAATCCCAATTTCACCAAAATGGGCAAAGCAGTTCGACGCAGATTTTATCAGCTTGGCTAATAGTGTTGCTCGTGCTGGAAACATTGCCAATGTTCCATCACCTGTCAATGCCGTGGAGGCTGTTCTTGCAGTCATGTTAGCAGATGTAATAGCTCGTGTTGGAAATATGGCCACCATTAAGGGAGGGCTCAACGGAGCAGAAAAAGACCCCGCAGATGTGAGTTCCATATTCATTGTGAATTTGTGAGAGAGACATGCAAGTCTCGAGTACGTGTCGACAAGTCGTACTGATTGGTGACCACAGTGGATCTCAGATATCATGCCTACCAAGACTATCTACGGAGAGGGTGGTTCGGCATTCAACTATACCTTCAATGCCGGCGATCCAGTCACAAAGCTTCAAATGCGGGCCCAAGTCAACGGTATAGGGTATGGTAGGAGCGCGGCTACTATTCTCGCATCGTGCGCCCTTTTGCTCTACAGTATTATCGCTATCACCTACGTTATTCACGAACTCTGCTTCTTCAGCGCGAACTCCAGCGCATGGGAGTTTATTTCAGAGCTGTTGACTCTAGCAGTGAACTCCACACCTACATCAGCTCTTCAAAATACAGGAGCTGGTGTCAATACTCTAAAAACCTTCCAACAACCTATTCACATTGGTGTGGGTCAGAGACGTCTACAGATTGTCTTCGATAGAGAAGATGATGTGTACGGGGAGAAGCAAGATGTTGAGCGGGTCATAAATGGCAAATTGTATGGCTGATCGGCCTGATTGTCTTTGTGATAAAGTTTTGAACTACCACGGCCGTCGTCAGAAGGTTCTCCTGACAGTAATGGAACCTGCCTAGGACTAGATGTCGCTTGTGATAATGAATGTGGTTTTCTATACTTGGTCCCTCTCAAATTTCATACTCTCTTCATTACTGAAGGAGTGCCGGAAGCACAGCAGGTCTAGGCTTGCTTCCTTAGTTAAACCTCGCACTGTAGGAAGACCTGCTCAAGCCGAAGCAAGGTTTCACGCAATCAAGAGAATCTATCAAGAGACATGAGCAAGTGTGCTTCGGTTTCATTCTCCCTTGGTTGCGAAAGTGTTTCTCGAACAAAAAATTCCGTCTATTTTTACGATATATGCGTTTCTGAAGCATAGCAATTTCCCTTCCAGAGCGTCTGATCCAGACTTTCATTGCATCCATACTTGATGCTTCTCCAAAACTGCAGGTCGTTTTCTAAGCACTTACCTCGTTACGTTTATTGCAACCTTCTATTCGAGGAATTTCGAAGTTCTCACAGCCCGAAGGAGTCGCGAAGTAGCAGTTACACAACGGAATATTGGTGTATGACCCGCATGAACACCCATCTGCCACTAGATGAAGATCGGACGATTCACGTCTCGCACCGGCACTTCACCATGCCTTCCGACCCCCAAAACATACCGGCAGTGCAATTTCACTGCCCTTCGAACCCTTAATTCCCATCTTCATTCGTACGGACTATTTTCTGCAGGATAATCATCGCGGTTCCGGATAAAACCCTACCTGCCTGTCCCGGGGTAGCATGCATTGGCTGAACAGCCCCTCCTCGCTTACGTTCCACAACAGGCTATACTTAAAGTACACCAACACATCTTCTGCTTGGCCCGATGTTCCAACATTTTCTGGCTGTGCAGAATCTTCAGTGATATGTATCCGCGCATACGATAAGTTCGTTTGGAGGCGGAGTCTTCTGTCCCACGATTCGCACCATGCTAGATGCATTATCTGCTTTTTTTGAAACTTATCTACCTGAGGCTATGATCTGCGTTCGGTTTTTGCCTTTACTACTGCCTCATAATTAATATGTCAAAAATGCAATCTATGAATAGTATGGGTATAGAGAATTCCCCACTACTTAGTCTGAATGAACCCCGCGGACAAATTAATTCCATCTCAAGTCAATCTCTTATCTGTCCCCACTATTACACTCTCTTCTATCTCTCTTGTTCTTGAAACATTCATTATTCCCTTGCAAAAATGGCCACTCGAAGAAACTTCCGACACTCTCTTGATATCACATTACAGGACGGAGAGTTTACCCGCGGAGGAACAAGAAAGTTCAGTCCCTCAGCACGAAAAGAAGTCCACAGTTTAGATCTTTATAGGATGAAAGATACCATAGAGCGGATGAGAGCAATAATTGGTGAAGAGGAGGAACTTGAGGTAACCAACTTTGGTCTAGAAATATTTGATCTAAACTAAAAGCAACCAAAACAGACTCCCGAATCATCCCAAACCATGACCGATCTGCATAATAGGTCCTCCCAGATCGAAAGTCCACGTCTATCCATTACCATTCCCGAAGCAGAAACCATCACATTCGAGGAAGTGCCGCAACGACGTAGAGCAGGGACTTTTGGAAATGGGCCTCATTCCCCTCCCATCTTCGGGTCAACTCGAGCCTCGCAAAGGAAAACAAGGAGGTCTTTCCAAGATGTCGACACGAATGAGAAGCAATCGCTAAGGGTCATGGTCCAATCTGCGCTCTTGCCTTCTCCACCAGAGACACCAGATGAGGAGCGTTTTATCGAATTCCCGAAGCTGGAACCAGCATCCAAGAAAGAAACCACATCTCGGATAGAAACGAAATCCGGAATTGAAACTCTTCAATTCAGCGGCCCTTTACCAGACATTACTGTCCAACTTCCTATCTCACCCTCGACACCTAAACCAGAAATACCACAAAAGTCCCCTCTTCGCGCCCGCTCAAGTGCAAGGAATCGATCAAGCACAAATACCTCTACATCCTCATGGAATCTTCCACCCACAATCTATGCCCTCGCATCCTTCCAGCAGGCACCACCTTCGCCTATCTCGCCGATCCTCCTCGACGATTCGACTTCATCTCCACAATGGAAACCACATTCGTTCTCTTCGGCCTCCCCTTCTTACCTCTCACCAACACGAAAGCCCGCAAATAGTGCTAAGCCGGCGTTCAACTCGTTCAGCTATCCCTTTACCCAATCACCTCGCCCCACTCCTCGTTCTCAGTCAGAATCCGGTGCTTCAGGACCCCCAAGATCATTCAGCCATACCAAACCACGGAAAGCCTCCCTCCCAACGCCCACACAAGCGCCTGTCTCACCCACTGCCACGAACAACCAAAAGGAAGATTACTTCACTGCCTCTCTCAATCTTACTCCCTATACTGTTTCATTCACCTCCCTGAAAAATACAGAGAAGATCGAAGTATGCTCCGTGTGTCGGCTCGCTCGTGGTGAAGATGGATGTGGCTGTATCATCTGGGACCAAGTTCGAGGAAGTTTGAGAAGTGACGGGGCCGGAAGCTGGGAAAGTGAAGAAGAGAAAGCGGGATGTTTTGGTGTTCGTAAGCTGATGAGGAAGATCAAAGGCAGTAGTAAGGCAGGACAGAGAAGGAAGACTGCGTAAGCTCATGTTTATAAGCACTTGGGATATGAGAGGCGGGTGTGGAAAGTGATTGATATGAAAGGAGGAAGGCATGCTGTTGGATAATTTAATGCTTGTAAGCTGGGAAATTGACTAATGATGGAAGGGGAGTTTCGGTCGTTTCACGGACGGTAATGTGTATTGCGATGACCCCTCCTAAAAGATACCAATGAAGCTTGAGATAAATAGATGGTCAAGAATAGAACGTGGCAACTTTGCCCAATATTTCACTACCCTGAAATTGTATAAAAGTGATACAATAGATAGTGGGATTTGGTCCTGGATATAAAATTCGCTGACCATCTATTGATCCACATTCTCTGAGTTGTAGCTGAAGCAAACCACCATCTCCGTTGAAGTGCTATAATCTAATAACTGGACAGATATGTTCGAGCAAATGTGAGGACCGCTCTCAGTGACCGAGCTAATCTTGCTCAAGTAGGTTTCGGTTGTCGAACGGGAGGAAGAAATTCGTTTTGTGAAGGGACGCCAGCAGTTGAAGCCAAATTTCGAAGTGCGAGAGATATGGCGAGTTTTGGTGGTCGATGCAGGTTGCCGATTTTTGCATAAGTTCCTAGAATACGCTCCTTTCCTAGAGGATTGCCTGAAAATATTTTATCATAGTTGCGAATTATGAAGACTAAAAAATAAGATGTCGAGACTTCATCTGGAGTGGTGGTCACGTGTCAATGCCAAGACCATCTCAGAGCATCTCGAAATTTATCAAGCTCCCAGACAGCTCCAACTAGACAACCACGCCATGCTTTCTACAGCACGGAGTAAAGGCCTCGAGAGGGCAATCGCCTCGGCGCCCTCAGCCTCGATACCGGCTTTTCTTCTCCCAGCTTTTCCCATTGCGCACTCCCGAGCTTTCTCCTCGACTCCCCTGTGTGCATCACAGATTGGGAGAGCGCCTCTGTCGATACCTCCCGAAGTGAAGTTTGAGGTCCTGCCCGCGCCTTTGAAGAAGAACGGATGGGCGAACCCGTTGGCTTCGCGGGAAACTGTGCAGATTGAGGGGCCTTTAGGTATGCTGGCTTTGAGTTGACTATGGGATTTTGCTAATAGGTCTGTGTTCAGGCAAGATGTTTATGGCTCTTCCTCCTTTTGTGAAGATAGAACACGATGTTGCGGCACGGAAAGCATATGTTTCTGTAGAGGATAGGGAGATTGCAAAGCAGAGGGCAATGTGGGGTGTGCAATCTTCTGCTGTTCTCATGAAAATGTACTGATCATTTGCAGGCACCACTCGAGCATACCTACACAACCACATCTTAGGAGTCTCAGAAGGACATACGGCAATTCTTCGACTAGTGGGAGTTGGTTATAGGGCTACTGTCGAAAATACTGCGACCACCGTCATCCCAGAGTTTGATGGACAGCAATTCATTTCGTTGAAGGTCGGATATTCTCATCCAATCGAGATACCAATACCAAAAGGCGTAAAGGCGTCGGTACCACAACCCACGAGAATATTATTAGAGGGTGTAGAGAAGGAGGTTCTCTTGTCGCTTGCTGCTCAGGTTAGGAAATGGAGAAGGCCAGAGCCATATAAGGGCAAGGGAATATTCGTGAATGGAGAGACGATCAAGTTGAAGGCTAAGAAGATCAAATAGTGGTATGTACCGTTGTATTATATGGGTCATGTTGTAGGAATACCATCAATTGTCTTCGAAGACAGAACAATACTTTTAGTCATCTGAGTTTCTATCATCGTCTATTGTTTCTTAGAAAGCACGTCCTTGACAGCCTCAAGAACATGGTCATGGACTGCAGCAGGAGCAGCGACAACACCCTTATTTTCAGCCAATGTCCTTCCCTTGCTGAAGTCAAGTCTTCGGCCTAAGGTATCAGTGACTTGTCCTCCAGCTTCCCTGACAATAAGATCACCCGCTGCGTGATCCCAAATTTTCTCCTGGTAGGTTTTGCTGGTTGGTAGTCTGAGATAGATATCACCTGCACCTCTCGCAATCGAGGCGTACTTTGATTGAGAGTCCATTCTGACACTAGGCTTGCTGATTCCAAGTTTTGTGGCAATATCGTGTTGGTCTCCATGTGAAGAGTGACCTGCCTCAACGCTCTCGCAAAATGTGGCTTGGGTGATGTCGTTGATAGGCTTCATGTGAATCGATTGGCTTTTGCCCAATGCACCAGTTCCTAGCGGCCGACTGACTGCTCCTTGGCCTGATACTGCAGAGAATAGAACGCCTTTTCCTTCCGCATCGGTCTGGTTGACACCAGCATCCGCTGCCAAAGGTGTCGAATCATCAACTGGAAGATTGGGACAGCCAAGAACACCAACCTTAACATCGCCGTCAACCATCAAGGCCAGACATACTGCGTACTGACCCCCTCTGAGGAACCCCTTGGTACCGTCAATTGGGTCAAGTGCCCAAATTCTTCCCTTGCTTCCTCCAGCACTGTTTCCAGCATCAATGGCACCCAACATGGCCTCTACACTGTCGACTGGACCACCTAATGTCTTCTCCGCGTTGGCATCATCAAGTTTCGTAGCCTGAACCAAAGCCCAGATCTCATCACGAAGCTTGTGATCATCTCTCAAAGTGCTAGCTTCCTCTTCACCAACAACTTCATCATTGGGGAAATTCTTCTTAATAGCCTGAATGATGAGAGCCTGAGCACCAAAATCTCCAATAGTGACAGGAGACTTGTCATCCTTAGATACAGTGCCCTTGGCCTTCTCATGGAAGACCTTCTTGGTCAAGATACTAGCTCTTTGCACTGCCAGCTCGGCCACTTCCAATTCCTTGCTGTAGGTAGACATTTTGGTAGTGGTGAAGAAGATTTTGGTAGAAGGAAGATGGTTGGAAAGAAGAGAAAGGCGGTGCCAGGACTTCGTTATGGCAGCCAGTGTCAAGATAATAAGTGAAAAGAATAGAATTCTGCGTGGAGTAACACTAGGCGAGTGAATCCTACGTGAATAATCCACTGTGACGTGGGCTGGCCGAGACCTTCTTGATGTGTAATGGAATGGATCGTGATGAGCTGATTGTTGGTGTTTCAGTGAAGTGCTATGCAGAGTGTTTCGCCTTCCTAAATTGAGTTCAATTATCAAGGAGGAAGCTCTGGAAAATAGTTGAAACTCTTGTCAAGTGAACTCGCGTCAAAAACTGGAGACAAAGTTTTGAAAGGTCCCTCGATTTATGAGTGGGGCACTTTCGTAAAGCAGGGTTGGCACGGACAAGCACCTCTTCTAGAATTCGAGTGTACAAAACACCTGCGCAACTGAGAAACCAGACAACTTTCTCCATTTATACGGAGTTGACTAGTATCGGGTGTTTTCACACTTCAACTTTCGCATAGCAACCATGAACGCCACGAAACGAAAATTTAATGCTCTCCTCAATGGTATTGGCAACAAGTCAACCACCTCACTTTCATACAAAGAAGTAAACAATGTCTCCAGCACCGATATAACAACCACGAGCGACGCAATCACACAAGCCAAAAAGCGAAGGATTAGCGGAGAAGATACTATGGAGGGCGATAAGAATTCACCTCCAAGAAAGACAGTGGTTAGGAAGTTTGCCTCGACTGCCATACCGCACAAGAAATCTGCTTCCGTTGCGACATCAACACCAACGAACGAAAGTCCGAAGTATGCTCCTTGGGATCGAGTGGCCTTTCTGAAGCGCCTAAAGTCGTTCTCGAATCTTACGGATTGGACACCCAAACCTGCGAAGGTGAATGAAGTTGAATGGGCCAAACGTGGTTGGGTGTGCCAAAAGTTCGAGAGGGTCCGATGTTGCCTTTGCAACGTGGAGATATTAGTGAAACTTAACAAGAAGGAAGTAGATGGGAAAGAAGAGCCAGTCTATGTGAGAGAAAATATAGGTACGTTCACACATTGAGCGGTAAATGTGGTACTGGATTAACCCATCCTAGTAGAGGACGCTCTAGTAGAGAAGTACGTAGAGCTCATTGTAACTTCGCACGACGAGGATTGTCTGTGGAGGAAGAGAGGATGCGACGGTAAGTCTTGCATATACTTGAACCTATACTATTGCTGATCTGAGCAGATTCCATATTTAAACTACCACTCAACAACCCCCCTGCCACAATCGAAAATCTCCAAGAACGATACAAAGAGCTCTGCAGCAGAGCAGAGAACCTGCCATACATGTTCAACATGCGACCTCCTCCTGAGCTTGATCTAGATTCAATAATAGGATATCTACCACAAGACATTCTGGCGGTTTCGACGAAGTCAGGAGCCGGTGGGAATACTCCAACTACAGAAGTAAATCGAGTTGCGCTCATGCTGGCATTGTCTGGGTGGCAAGGACATACACATGAACGCCTCGGAGCCCAACAAGGGTCGGTATCATGCCAGGCTTGCTTCAGAGTACTTGGTCTTTGGCTGTTCAAGAGTAAGCAAGTGAACGCGGCTGGAGAAGAAACACACGGAGCCATTGTCAACTGCCTGGATGTTGTCAAAGAGCATCGAGATTACTGCCCTTGGCGAAACCCGGCCTCACAAAACGGAACAAAGGCTGCCGCCAAATCAGGTACATCTGCAATGGCTGGATGGGAGATCTTAATGCGAGTACTCAAAAATGAGTATTATTTACGACATGGCAAGCAGACCAGCCCTATACCAAAGACTCCAAAGCAGGTTGCACCAGATGCTGAAAGCGAGCTCGGGGAGTCAATTGAAGATGTTGAAGATACGAAGAGCAGGGACGAAGAAGATAAGAAACGCTGGGCAAGATTACGGCGAGTCAAGAGTCTTTTCGACACAAAAGGGTCGAAAAAGTTACAAAGTTCGAAAAATAAGGGAGCAGGTTGATCTGCGGATCAATTATTGCTGGGGTGGTCCTGATATATAATGGAGGGGAACTAGGTGTGCATGGCTGTAAGAATATGGAATTTGAAGACGATATAATTGCATAGCATGCATCTAAGATACCCAGCTTTACACATATAGAGCACAAACACTGTTGAGAAACTCTACAGTATTGTGTCAAATAACGTGATCTCGTGTTAAGTGGTTTTCTAAAAACAGGCATTTCCCGATATCGTTGCCATGACAATGATGCGCGGGCGCGATATTTCTTAACAGGCACACTATTTTCCAACTTGCGATCAACGACAACAAATACTTTGACTTATCGAATCCATGAGGTACAGCAATACAGCAGTAGCCCTTAAAGATTTCACGACTAAACTTTCTCGGTAGAAAAGCTTTTGCTCCCCACAATACTCTAAGTTCGCAGGACACCCCAAACTTTGGGGATCCAAGGACGAGGGAGACCAGCAGACAACAACTTCCAGATTCTGCATTACCACGAACAATTCAATATTCCTCGAACCGCGATCAATTTGACTCTCCGGAGTATCAAAGCCGATTTGCCGGACTTAGCGACCTTGGAGATTCGAGCTCCCTATTCTCATTCCAGGCCCCTCCATCCTTGGGTTTCACTCCCACACCAGCAAAGAGTGCGACAGACTTACCGCCGTCTTGTGGTTTCGGAGGTACTTCCGAATCAAGAGCCCCTGAATCTCCAATTCCATTTGCCTTCGGGTCAACGAAAGAAACATCTCGAAACAATATGGTCAATGAACGATCGCCTGCGAAGGCCCCTCTGCGCCCAGTTATGCCTAACGAACAACCTCCTCTAGCTGCAGATGGCTGGGCTACTAAAAAGCTCCCAACGAGTGCTCCGCAGTTTGGTCAACCTACAATGCCGCATTCGCCGCTGAATCGACCTGCTTCCAAGGAATCAAGCATGTTTATTCAACCAAAATCACGACCGGAGCATCATCGAATTGGGGAAAATCTTGGTATGATACTCGAGTCATGGCAGACTTGTTATATACTGACCATTGGGTGATAGCAAGCACACTTCAAGCCATTAAGGATACCACTCGCAAGGCAGTTGATCCTTTACTTCCCAAAGCACCATCTGCATACCAGGAGCAAAACAGATATGCGTAAGTATTTAGTCAATACTAGGACTGTTCATAACTAATGTATGTTATAGTGTACCAGCACCTAATACCGCTGCTGTTAAAGCGCCAATTCCTGGAGCATCATCCTATACCACGACTCAAGCAGTTCCTGCCCCTCTCTTCGGGTCGTCAGGAGCTACATATGGTGGATTTTCATCTATAAATACTGGCAGCAATTATATCGATCTTACACGAAATGATTACAGACCAATAATGACAGTCCCCGATCCTTTTACATGGGTAGACCCAGCGAAGGCACAAGAAGATTTGAAAGCACTGCTTGAGGGTGTGATGGAAGACGAGGACGATGTGCCGAGAACCCGATCTCGTAGAAAGAAGAAAGACGCAGATGCTGACGCTCTTGCTGAGAAACTCGAGGGTCTGAATGTCAGCGAGGAATTAAAAGTCGACGAAGAGGAAGAGGATGATGGCACAGTTGAAGGCATCAAAGTCAAGCTTCTTCCCCACCAGACCGAGGGTCTCGAATGGATGATTGGCAGAGAACTTGGGACGGGTAAGAAAGGAAAAGTACCCAAGGGTGGTATTCTGGCCGACGATATGGGACTTGGCAAGACATTGCAATCGATTTCCCTAATTCTTAATAACCCAAAGCCCAAGGACACCGATCTTATTACGAAGCGAAAATTACCTTCAGGTATAGAGAAGTGCACATTAGTTGTTGCACCACTTGCCCTCATCCGTCAATGGGAATTGGAGATCAAGGACAAAGTTGAGAGTACTCATTCGCTTCGAGTCATTGTTCACCATGGCCCTCAGCGAACGAAGCGCTTCAGTGACTTGAAGAAGTATGATGTTGTTATCACTACATATCAAATTCTCGTTTCCGAATTTGGAAATTCTTCTACTGATGCTGATGGTATAAAAGTTGGCTGTTTTGGTCTTCATTGGTATCGAGTGATCCTTGATGAGGCACACACCATCAAGAATCGCAATGCCAAAGCAACTCAAGCCTGTTACGCATTACGAAGCGAGTATAGATGGTGCTTGACTGGCACACCAATGCAGAACAATTTGGACGAGCTACAAAGCTTGATCAAATTTCTACGGATCAAGCCTTACGATGATCTGAAGGAATTTAAGGAGCAGATTGACCGGCCAATGAAGAATGGCAGAGGAGATGTAGCCATCAAACGACTTCGCGCTGTCTTGAAGATCTTCATGAAACGACGAACGAAAGATATCCTCACAAAGGCAGGAGCACTCAATCCTGGTGGAAAACCGTCTGCACCTGGCGAAGCTAGTACGACAGGATTCAAGGTCACGGAGCGGAAGATTGAGAAAGTTTTTGCAGAATTCTCTACTGAGGAGCGTCGATTCTATGAACGTCTCGAGCAGCGTACTGATGCTAGTATCGAGCAGATGATGAGCGGCGAGAAGATCAACTATGCTAGTGCTTTGGTCTTGTTGCTACGTCTTCGACAAGCTTGCAATCATCCTAAGCTTGTTGCTGGTAAACTTGCAAAGGATAGTGAGGCTCTCGCGGGCGATGCTGGGACTTCCTCACAAAAGGCAAAGGCTTCCAACACAGATGTCGATGATATGGCCGACATGTTCGGAGCTATGGGCATGAGCGCAAAGAAATGTGAAGTTTGTCAGCTTGAGCTTGGAAAGCAGGCCATCGCAGACGGAGCTATTCGATGTCTTGATTGTGAAGCGGATCTGGAAACTGTCATAAAGAAGCATAAGTCACGAAAAGACAAGAAAAGGAAGCACAGACGTGATCGGGAAGCCGAGAAGGAACCCGCTGCTGTTAACCGAAAACCACGAAATAGAGCCATCATTGAAGACAGCGATGACGAAGAGGAGGCTAATGAGGGCTCTTGGGTCGTTCCAGAGGATCAACGAGGCTCTTTGAAGCTTGGCAAGGCCGGTGGAGTTGCAGACGAGAATTGCGAAGGAGGTGGTGAATGGCTCAACTCAGACGACGACGATACTTTCCCCGATCTTGCACATATTGGCACAATGAAGAAGCCTATCAATCTAGAAGATTCTGATTCGGGAGCAGAGTCCGGCTCACACACGGATTCGGATTCTGAATCTGAGTCCGAGGTCGAAGACGAGATTCAATCTTCCGACGACGAAGAGGCTCAACTTGCTAGCATAGTGAGCTCGACTAAGATTACTCATCTGATGAAGATTCTCGCGAAGGAAGCTGATGAGCACAAATTCATTGTTTTCTCCCAGTTTACGTCAATGCTGGATCTTATCGAACCCTTCTTACGGCAAAAGGGATTCAAGTTCACTAGATATGATGGAAGCATGAAGAACGATATGCGAGAAGCTAGTCTAAGCAAGTTGAAGAACGACAAGAGCTGCAGAATTCTTCTGTGCAGTCTTAAGTGTGGATCATTGGGCCTCAACCTCACCGCTGCGACTCGGGTAGTTATCCTTGAGCCTTTCTGGAATCCGGTATGGCTGGACAAAATCCCGTGCAAATGAATAAATGCTAACCAAAAATAGTTCGTTGAAGAGCAAGCCATTGATCGTGTGCACCGTTTGACCCAAAAGATTGATGTAATCGTTTACAAGATCACGGTCAAAGACTCGGTCGAAGAAAGAATCCTCGATCTTCAAGAGAAGAAACGAGAACTTGCAAAGCAGACAATAGAAGGTGGAAAGGGTGGTGCTGGCAAGCTCGGCATGAAGGAAATTCTTCAACTCTTCCGTCGTGATGCAGAGCATGCACCACCTGCGCCTGGTTCGGCTGTCTACGATTTAGCGATGAAGCCTAAGATTCTCAAGGATATGCCGATGACAAGCACTGCAAGCTCCAGTCGTGACAACTCAGTGTCTGGAGTTCGTAGAGTCACCCCACCAACATCGAAACCTTCTGCATCGAGAGAGGATAATGTATATGGTAGAAGATGGTGAGCTTAGTCATAGAGTGCATATTGCATCCAGATAGAGTAGAGGCTGGATTTCGGCGCAGGCGTTTATGTTTTCAGTGCATTAGAGTTGATTTGGAGTAAACTGGATGGATAATGATACAGGACTGGATACCCATCATGGAGGAGGGGGTTTTGCCATGTATCGACTTTATTCGTCAATACATATTCCTCACGATTTGCGTTCCATTTTTCCGGTCCTGAATTTCCTCTTTCCATTTTTTCCTATCTTACATTTTCCCATATTCGGATGTGATGGCAATTTGACCTAAGACATGGGAATCTAGATCTCGATGTCTTTAAGCGGGTCCGAAATAGTGGAGACCAATGACGATTACGATACAAAGCTCATCCCTGCTTGACTTTCTTGAAGAAACCAACTTTCGTCTGAGCTTTGATGTGGACAAGATTGCAACACTGATAACAGCCTTCAGAACACTGAAGAGTTTGTCGACTGCTCGAGGTACGATTCTATATTTCGATATTTCTATTGAGATTTACGTTCCTCGATTGGGGCATAGTCAACAACGAACAAGCTCGATACACTAACACCTTACCCCTCAACTCGTCACCTCCCGATCTCGATCTAACGACCACGAGCCCACAACAAACAAATATTTCATCCAAACCTCCCTCCCAACCCTCCCTTCAAATCTACAAAATCCCTTGCCAAAACCGAATCTCACAATATCAACTACAATGGCGGCGTACCCCCACCGCACTGTCCCCATCCTCAACCTCTTCCGCTGCTCCTCGCCTCTTCCCCGTCGACCAAATTCGCCTATGCCAATTGCACGCCAGCGGAAATCCCTCCGTGCTCAGGGTTTACAACCGCAGAGGCGGGTTTTCTCGACGACGATGGGAGTGGGATATCCGAGGAAAGATGGTCAGGAGAGGGAGAGTATTAATACTGAGGCGACTGAGTAAGTTGTCGGTATGAATGAGGTGGTGGGAATGGGGATGGCTAATGGATGATTTAGGTATTCGAAGAGTGGAACGGATGATGCGGTGGCGAGACAGTCACAAGCAGCTTTTAACCCAAGTATCACGAAGCCGGAACAAGAGAAGAAAGTAGCCGGTAAGGATGGAAACAGCAAGGGCACGGTGGAAGGTGGCAATCCGTTAGAAGTCAGCCCGGCAAACCGGGAAATCAGCAAACCGAGAGGACAGCAAGAAGGTGGCACGGAGAAGAGTGCTGAGCCACTTGAGAAGAGGAAGAGTGGATTTGGGGAGGGGAAGAAGGGAGGGGGTTAGGGTGGAATGGGGAGTGTGTGAATAGGGCGGATGGTTGGGAGAGCAAACATATATACTTGTGGAAGGAGAGACGACATTTGATGAAGTGGAAAATTCGAGAAAGTGATATATTTAATGGTTTGGGAAGTTTTGGTGGCTTCACATATGAAAACTTGGATGATCATCACAAAATTGATGGATATCGAAAGGAAAAGAAAGAGAATTTAAAATCAGAGACTAGAGCTCTAAAATGCAACAATATTAGGGTATCGTTATAATATTAAGGGAGTCTTGAAATTGCTCCGTCAGCTATTGCAAAAACCAAAGCAAATCCCAAGATCTTGTCCAAATGACGCAGAAATAAGCACTCGCCGCCGAAGTCAAAACCAAAGTAGATGTTACAAAGGGAGGGAAAGCCTGAACAGATCAAGCCTTCCACTCAGTCCGTCCCAGCTTCACAACCTCACTCTGGCCAATCTCCCACACCTTCGGCACTCCCTCTCCACCCTCGAGCGCCTTCAATCCCGCCGCAACAGCAGCCTTCGCAATCACATCCTTATCCTGCGCCCAAAAATCCACAAATCCATTACCCAGCATGCTCATACCCCCAGCAATCTTCCTAACCACCCACTCAGCTGGTCTACTCTCCGTTCTATCGCCCACAATCAAACCCGGTCTCAAAATAACCGTATGCTCAAATCCCAACTCTTTGACCTTGTCTTCGAGCTCGCCTTTCATCTTAGGGTATGGAATCATAGATTTTGAGTTTGCACCGCCGGTGGAGATTAAGACGTAGACTTTCACGCCGGAGGACTTCGCGGTTTGTGCGAGGGAGAGGTTAAGGTCGTAGTCGATTAGGCGTTGGGCTGCTACACTGCCGGCTGCGCCTTTGGTTGTGCCGAGGGCAGAGAAGAAGATGCCGGGTGGTGGGGTGATGGAGGAGAGCTTGGGGGCCCATTGGGTGTTGTCTGCGTCGACGAGGGGGTGAAGTTTCGTGTCTGCGCTGGAGGGTGCGCGGCGGGAGATGGTGTGTACGCTGGAGATGGAGGGGAGGGAGAGAAGGGTGGAAAGAATGTGCGAGCCCTGAGACTGTTAGATCTTGTGCTGTTGCGAATTCATTGTAGACTGGGAAACTTACAACAAGGCCGGTTGAGCCGACCACTGCGGTTGATGCCATTTTGGTGATGTTCTGCTGTTAATTGTGTAGTAGCTCAAAGTCGTAGAACTGTAAGCTGTAATGATAGCTAGTGGAATTTATATAGTTGCTAAGAGAGATAGTTTAGGTGGAATTGATTGAATTGTGAATGAGGGGGGGAAGGAGATCTTTGTATCTGTGGATCAGATGCTTTTAAGCTTCCTCGCAATGAAACTATTCGCTTGATCAGGCCTACTGAGAATTCTTTGCCTCCGTGAACAATTATGGCGATAACACCCTGGCGTCGGCGATGTCATGATTAAGACATCATCTGTTCCAGAAAAAGAACCAATTGCGCTTAACTGCGAATGCGAGGTGTCTTTACGTCCGGATCATAGATCTTATCGCAATGCAATCGGTTGATCTCGACCCCGATGACGATGCCGAGGTGTGATGTTTTTACTGAATAGTAAGCAAGGCTGGGAAGAAAAACGTAGGCTACTCTACGGAAATTCCACTTCGTTCTCTTTATCGAAGAACGTCAATACAGCCTTCTGACTTGAAGGCTTGAACGAGAGCGCCTCTGCAGTTAGTGCGCGTGGCTTTCAAGATGTTGTGCAGCGAATTGATGTGGCACAAGAATTCGTAATTTCAGTACAAATAGCACAAGCGACGCCTTCTCTCGTGCTCTTCTTTCGGTCTCAGCCTCGTCAAAGAGACCTAACGAGGCCTACAAGGAAGCTGCGCAGATTTTTATGGCCCCACCAAATCATCTAGGAATTTCTCAGCATCTAAAGCCTATTCTTCGTGCAGGCACGTGTTCTTTCACCATCAACGAAAGCTTAGCCGAGATCGGCTCGGAAATCGGGCTTGGATCCTTGCAGCCGTTTTACAGCTCTCTGATTGGCTGGGCGACAGGGGTCCGAAGGCGTGATTGCTCGTGGTCTCGAATTTTCCTCCAACAACTCCAAACACCTCACTCGAGGCGGGCTTTACTTTCCTTGTCCTTCAGTCACGGGGAGCTTCTATTTGGTATGTTTTTGTCTTCCCCACGGAATTCTGCAATGCAGGCTGCATTGAGTGCGGGCTCAATGCCTGCGACAGGCAAAATTGCAGTTGTGGCTCCCCTTTCGGAAATATCAAAGCATTCCGCCATCCATTGATAAATGAACTAAAACAAACTGGCCTGTAGCTCTCTGGTAATCACGTAAGTCTAGGCACAGCGTTGCCTCCCTTTAAACAGTATCCACAAATCAACCCTAGGCTAAGCTCGTCTCGACTTCTCTCTGATAACATTTTCCGCCTTTCCCCTCCACCTTTTTTTCTTGTTGATTCTATTCAATTTTTCAAGCCATTGGGACTTGAATTTTCGTGTTCGTCCTTTCTGTTCTCTATACTTGAAGACTTCACTCATTACCAGTCTTCATATTACAAGTCTTCATCATGGGCTCCTTCAGTGAGCCAATGGATCTGGACGTAGCTCCAGTATCTCCTCGAAGCTTGAAGCGCAAGGCGGATGGCATCTTGCCAAAACCAAAGCGGGCTGCACAGGTAAGATCTGTCCAGAGTGATGTCCGGCAAAAGTTTAACAGTTTGTCTACAGGAACCTGCTGGCGGCGAAGTCCTTGAAAGCACATGGAACACCGAAGTTGAAACCTCCACTTTCCGAACCTTCACCTCGAAGTCCACTAGTCTCCCATTTGGTCAACCCATAGACTATGCCTCCGTCAACGGCCCTACCTATGTGACTGCGCAAACGCTAGTCCAACAAGTAGCATATGCTTTGTCCGATAAGATCTTCTCATACTCACCAGAGTCCTTTGACCTGGATGTTGCTGTAAAGAACTGGTCCGCTCAAAAGGTTGCAAATGCAAATGGATACACTACACAAGTTGCGCCCATGCAAACGCGATCTGGTGCTGGGTCAATTGCGTTGGGATACATGTTCTCAAAAGATTTTGATCTTGCCAAGCGCCACATTCCTCAAGCCCTTTTGGCCTCTTCCTCAAGCTTACACAGCCTTCGAGCTGCGCTTGACCAGCTCTCCTTGCTCTATTCGGTCGCAAACCCATTCGTTGCCCATGTTGCTGCGGTCGACTATGCGCCTGCTGGCGGACTTGTAACAGATTATGCCACCGCGTTCACTGTTGCGGAAGAGCTTGGCCTCGGTTTGGTTTCCAGCACATCTGCTTATGAAACCCAGCATATGTCTTTATTTGCCACAATTGTCGCAACTGTTCTGCCAACAATTCATATTTACGATGGAATAAATGTCGGGCGAGACACGCTCCGTGTTGTGGATGTTCTAAGCCAGTCCGGTCTAAGTGCAACATACAACAAGAGCTTAAAAGCAATTTCGAAGCTAGGAAAGAAGGCAGATGCTGAGACTAAGGTTGCACGCCTCCTCAAGGCTTTCAACAATGAACTTGGCACAACCTACGATTTTTTCGAATACCATGGTCACGAGTCTGCGGAAACTGTTCTTGTTGTTTTTGGCAGTGTCGAGGGATCTCTTGCCAAGCAGGTCGCTGAAAAGCTGTCTGCTGAGGGCAAGAAAGTTGGTGTTGTGAATGTCAGAGTTTACAGACCATTCTCAGAGGAGGCATTCTTGAACGCGCTGCCTGCTTCTGTACAAACTGTAGCAGTATTGGGACAAGTTCTTGACACCACTGCCGTGGGAGACGAGTCAACTCACTCAAACCTCTACGAGGACGTATTGGCCGCTACTGTTTTCTCCAACAAATTCAGCACAACATTGACCATCAAGGACCACAAGTATGCACGAGCAGAAGTTTTCACCCCAACCTCGATTGCCGCTATTTTCAGCTCATTGACTAGCAAGAATGGCGAGGAAACCGCAAGAATCGAGCTTTTAGACGTCAGCAAAGTCGAGCAATACACATTCTGGGATCTTGAAGATTCTCCAGCTGCCACGGCTCCATCTGCAATCAGCAAATTACTCTCCAGCGACTCTACCAACCACCTCTTCTCCAGCCAGACTCACGACAATTTTGTGCAAGGCGGAATTGTTAGAACCGATATTCGCAGCTCAAAGAAGACTCTCGAGGCATACTATCCAATTGAAGAGGCCGATATTGCTTTTGTTGGCGAAGCGAAGTTGTTCAAAGAGGTCGATATTGTAAAGAGCGTCAACAAGGGAGGAAAGTTAATCGTGAAGCTTCCAGGAGTCAAGGACGAGGACTTGGAGAAGAAGATCTCAGTTGCTGTCCGAAATGACATCAAGTTCAGGGAGATCCAGCTCTTTATTTTGGACCCAACTCTTTCTCCCGCCGTCGAGAAAGACTCCGCTACTGAGACACTGCTCAGCGAGCTGGCTTTCCTCCAGGTTGCTCGACCTCAGCTTTTGGGCGCTGAGTTAGACAAGCTTGCTGCTATCAATGGAAGTGCTGAGCTATTTAGTGAGGTTTCTGCCGACTTGGAGAAGGCACTTCGCGCATTCGAGATTCCCGAATCATGGTCTGAAGTTGAGGCTGATGCTGAGGTTGTTGAGTTGGCACGAACCATCAAGTCTAGCAGTTTCACGGGCTTTGAGAAGGAAGATTCCGAGCCACCTTCCCTACTCCGCGACTGGCAGTCAGCTGCGAAGGGTCTTGTTTTCAAGGAGGCTTACGGCACCAAGGAAGCCCTTCGACCAGATTTGTCCGTCAAGACATACGAGATCACTGTCCAAGAGAACCGCCGTTTGACGCCATTAACATACGACCGAAATATCTTCCACATCGAGTTCGATCTTGGAGACTCTGGGCTTACCTACAACATCGGAGAGGCTCTCGGTATCCACGCTGAGAACGATGTTGAGGAAGTTAAGCAATTCATGAATTGGTACGGTCTCAAGGGCGAGGACATCGTTGAAGTTCCATCTCGCGAAGACCCATCTGTTCTTGATACTCGAACAGTCTTCCAATCCCTCATCCAAAACATCGATATCTTCGGCAAGCCACCAAAGCGCTTTTACGAGTCTTTGGCCGAGTTCGCCACTGATGAAAATGAAAAGAAGGAACTTCTGACACTCGGTGGCCCAGAAGGAGCCAACGAGTTCAAGCGTCGTGCTGAGGTCGATACCATCACCTACGCCGATATCCTCCTCGAATTCAAGTCCGCCCACCCCAGCTTCCACGACATTGCACGCATCGTCTCCCCAATGAAGCGTCGTGAATACTCCATCGCCTCTTCTCAGATGGTTGGACCTACTACTGTTGCCCTCATGATCGTTGTCGTCAACTGGGTCGACCCAAAGGGCCGCGATCGATTCGGTCAAGCTACCCGTTACCTCAGCGAGCTCCCCATCGGTGCAAAGGTCACTGCAAGTGTCAAGCCTTCAGTTATGAAGCTCCCAACCAAGGACACAGCACCACTTATCATGGCTGGTCTTGGTACAGGTCTTGCTCCCTTCAGAGCTTTCGTTCAATACCGTGCTATGCAGAAGGCTCAAGGAAAGGAGATCGGTTCGATTCTTTTGTACATGGGTTCTCGTCACCAGCGCGAGGAATACTTGTATGGCGAAGAGTGGGAGGCCTACCAAGACGCTGGAGTCATCACTCTCCTTGGACGGGCTTTCTCTCGTGATCAACCACAAAAGATATACATTCAGGATCGTATGCGTCAAACCATTGACGACATTGTCAAAGCATACATCAAAGAGGAAGGTTCATTCTACCTTTGTGGTCCAACTTGGCCTGTGCCTGATGTCACTGAGGTGCTTGAGGAGGCCATTGCTGTTGAAGCAAAGGCCGGAAACAAGAAGGTTGACCCCAGAAAGGAGATTGAGAGATTGAAGGAGGACTTGAGATATGTGCTTGAGGTTTACTAGATGATGATTTGCTGGATGGTGCGGGGGAAAAAAGTACTTACGAGTACATGAACATAGTGTATGATGGAGCGAAAATTGGAGAAACCAGACTGCATTTTGAGCATAATAGCGAGCTTGAATTAGAATGCCATGCTTTTATCTATATGCTTCTGATTCCGATGCTTAACGTTTGTGATTTGCCCGTGTGAGCCTTGCCCTGGTTTGGCTACTATGCAAGTGCATTCAACGATTGAGCGCCAGCAAATTGGCGAAATTTCTCACTCTGGCGAAAGGGGGAGGAGCCAACTCGCAAACTACCTCAGGAAAACAAGGAAGTAACCCAATACGCTCCTTCCTCATTCACTCAGTATCACCTTCAGTCCTCCTGACGATGAAAGTATTCAATCTACGATCATATTCACCTTTTCTCCACCACTACAAAAGAAATGGCTCTCATCTCCCACTCAACTTACTCTGACCTCGTCGACTTCAATCTTATGATCACGGCTATTAAGTATCAACTCCAAGGCGACGCTCAATTTGCAACAACTTCCATCTCCCTCCCCTCTTCACGAGACGAATTCATCTCTTGATATCAACCCCAACTTGAAGTTGATGCTTCGGCGTCTTTTTTCAATTCGACGATAATCGAAGACCTCAACTATCCCAAACTCCAGCAGCCATGAAGCAATCTCAACTTTTAACTTTGGTGACTCTACCAATGATGACAGGCGCGCTCAATATCTTCAACAGCGGAGCTCGATCAGGAAGCAAGAGTATAGGTAACCAATTCTCCATCTCATCTTCGAGCCTCTAGCAGGGTCTAACCAGTTCTGCAGAAAACGCGGAACCATCTAAATCGTTTGGAGACCTGAAGCTGAATCAGCTGTTAATATCGAACGCACCTAAACCTGAACTGTACACCAAAGCAATGCTCGAACTCAAGCGACTAGAAGAGGAGCCTCTCTGCCACCGAATGGCAGCTCAACTGCTGATGAATACGTGTCGCGGCATGCAAGATATCAGCGAAGACACCCTTAAATCGACAGAAGCCGGCCTCCGAAGTATTCACGTCGAAAGTTTTGCCGCCGCCCTTACAATTTGCGATCTAGAGCAAGTCAATGGAATCATCCCGGAGCCATGCTTTTCCGTCGGAAGCATGGCTTTGCATCGCGCGTTCAGCGAGGGCAAGGAGACATTGTACGTGGAACCTGGGCAGGTTGGGAGATGTATTGAAGCGTTGTTCGAAAATGATAAGACTTGGGCAACTTGGCTGCATCGACGGAACTCTGGACTATTGTTTTGTCGCGCAGCCAGTCTTGATATGGAAAAAGGTATTCCTTCTTTCGAGATGCTGGTTCATAAGTACTGACAAGATATGCAAGACCAGCTATTCCAGTCACAGAGGAAGCTCGTTCGAATAATGACAGACTTTGCAAGCGATCTCGACTTGGAGTTACGTCAATTGAAAGAGAACATGAAGTTACACTCGCGGGAGGCAGACTCGTACTTTGAAGGATTCATGGACCACGTGGAGAGCTTAAAAGCCAAAGTCCAAGGGGGGCTAGAGACTGTTTCTGATGACGTCCAGGTTAGTCTATTTCCAAAGACTCGTAGCACTCTTTGACTAGCAGTATTTTAGAGTGTTGCTTCGGCCATGAAATATATCAAAGATGGCGGTGTCGATATCCAGCATTTTCTTCAGAATCTTTTCAAAACGGCCATCCGAGACAATGCAGAAATGGCAGCTAAGATTGAAAAGGCTCTTGTGGTTTCAACTTCTAATGTCGAAAATCGATTGCACAACGTGAATCAGATGGCGGAGAGAACTGAAGCCTATGCATATGAGCTAGGGAAGGCCATGGAGGCTATCGCTATGAGAATGGAGGCTTTGGGAGAGCAGAACATGGTCATGAGTCAGGTACGAAATACAAAAACCTAGGATCATTGGACGTGCTGACCTTTTAGCAGAAGACAGAGGCTATTTTGATGGCACTTTCGAACACGACGGAACTGTTCCAAGCACATACCGAACAGCTCGAACAGGCCAACTTAGCCGCTTCAAGAATTCACGACAGTCTAGGAAATGTAGCTGCGGTCACAAATGTGATTACGAAACTTGCCAATGATCTTAGCATCCACGGCAGCATTGGCGATTGGATTATCCGTCTAGTTGGGCCTCCTAGCGCGATGATATGTGGAAGTTATGGACTACCACCTAGCTTGGCCCGCAATGTTCTGCTCTTCATCAGTGGTGGCACCGGTAGCGAGCTCATCGTTCGTCTTCGACACTCAAGTCCTTGGAAGTGGTGCTCCGAAACTATTGTATCCTCTTCTTTCACGCAATTAGCACGGAAATACCCTACACCATCGCCAAAGGCTCCAATGGACGACGTATGGGAATATGTAGAATTTGAAATACCTCCGACTCATTTCGAAATGGCGAGATGAATCGACGAAAATCTGGATTGCAACACCAATAGCAACACTTGCTCTCCGAAGAAATGTTTCTTTTGTCAAAATATGGATCAACACGATATGCATAACCAAACCGATAAAAATGAAAATATTGCTATTTACACACCATCAGCTGGGATATTTAAGGGCATTGCAAAATTACTTTACTTACAGGAGAGAGAAGAGCTAGGCGTCATACGGTGTCTCGCGGTCTATAGAGGACTGTACAGCCTTGAAATGGAATGGGCTCATGCATTGCTGTTGCATGCCGAGGACCTGAGGAGGAATTGATGAGATGGATCGCTAAAGCATTGCTGAAGGATCGCTGGAGGAATAACAGCAATAACCACATGAATATGGGAGCAGCCACAGTATTTGAAACCGAGTTGATTTATCATGCGCAAAAGACATGGTGGAAATGTGCTTATTATGGCTTTCAAAATGGGTTGGGTATGATAGGGCCTGCGAGGGGGTTTGTACCTTAGACCTTTAGCACATAGTGAGCTCAGTACATAAAATACATTTGCGGACCTTAGCCAGCTTTGCTTTCCCCTTCGTTCCACTCCATGGTGTTCACGTAAAGAGATGAAGAAAGCACGCGAGAGAGAGGACTTCATTTACATTCCATGCATACATACTATCTCAAACCCTCAAGAGGCAACTAACAGCTAACAGCCACTATCAATCATCTACCAAATAAATCGACTATCAAAGAAGACGATCTCAGATCTGTCCTCAGCACGCAAAAACACAAAATGCGCTGTGCCGTCGAACAAACAAGCGACAGCTAGGTAAGTAACAGGTCTTCGCTTCTCAGAACAAGACAAGGGTATAGGCCTGGGGTATCGTATGCCAATTTGGAGCAAGTGCTGAATCAAAATTAGAACAGAAGAATTAAAGACGGCGAATTCGAACTCGGAATTCCGAAAGGCGAAGTTTAGAAGGTCGTGAGGAGGAGCGTGATCGTTATGTAGAGGTTTTGATTTGTACTTAGACGTCGATTGGTGTGGAGTTATCCTTGACGTCTGTCATAGACTCGAGGGATCTGTTGCGGGGTTGTTCAGTAAGAAGTTCTGAGATGTTAGAGGAGTGTGAGCTTACCTGAGATTATCTTTCTTCAGATCATCATTCATCTGCTCCAGTTGCTTTGCTACCACTTGGGCTTTCGCTAACTAATCGGGAAAAGATATGTTAGTTTCTTCTTTCTACTTCGAAATTATGACATGTGAGCTAAGAGAGGGTTGTCGGACCGAGGCAAGAGCTGCTGATGAACTGTCATGCTCACCTGCTTCTGGCTCTTTCTCTGCACTTGGCTCAGTGTCAGGATCTACGGCATACTTGCTCGCGGCAAGTCCAGCAGGTGCCTTGGCACTGGTTGGAGTTTTCGGGGATGGGAGCACAGCGCTCTTGGTCTGAGAACATGAGTACATATTATTATCAGATGTTAAGTGATCATACCTTTGCTTCGGCAAGCTCTGCTTCTTTGACTTTGAGATTGGCTTCAGCCTCCTTCAATCGTGCTTCCATATCCGCATCTTTGGCCTCGAGCTTTGCCTCAGCCTCTTTCAATTTGGCTTCGGTGTCTGCGTCCTTCGCTTTGAGCTTAGCTTCCGCCTCCTCTAGCTTAGTCTCAAGGTCGGAGTCTTTGGCTTTCAGCTTGGCTTCCGCTTGCTCCAGCTTTGACTCCAGGTCAGACTCTTGAGCCTTAAGTTTCGCTTCAGCGGCCTCTAACTTGGCTTCCAAGTCTCCTAATTCTGAGTCCTTGGCCTGGAGCTTCAACTCAACCTCTTTTAGTTGAGCCTCGACTTCCTCATCTGTTACCTTGAGCTTAGTCTCGGCCTCGCTCAATTTTGCTTCTAAATCTGCGGCTCTTGTCTTTTCTTCCTGGACTGCTTGCCCTAAAGAGTCGTGCAAATCTTGGTAATCAGCTTTGGAAGTCTTGATCTGGGTCTCAAACTCCGACTTTTGAAGCTCTGCTTCAGCCTGGACCTTCTCGAGGGCTGCTTTAACAGCCAAATGTTCCCCTGTTGCCTTCGCGGACTCTTGTTGAGCAGTCATAAGAGAAGCTTGATGTTGATCCTTAAGATCCTGCAACTCTTGACGGAGAACATCTGCCTCAGAGGTATCGGGTTTCTTGCTTTTGACGGCGTCTAAATCAGCCTCCGCGGTAGCCTTTGCCATCTTCTCGACCGCCAACTCCTCCTTCAACTCGTCCATCTCAGCTTGCGCGGCGCTAAGCGATTCTTTGGCCTTTGCGATTTCGAGTTCAAGGGTATCTTGGGCAGCCTACAGGGATTTAGCAAACGAAACAGCAGAAGATGATTACGACTTACCTTAAGTTTTTCAGCATCGAACAAGGCACTGGCTTGACTTTCCTCGTAGGTTTTCTTGAGGTCAGCGACAAGTGCATCATGAGTCGCCTGAAGTTGCTCCACGTCGGAGGCGTGTGCCGCATGACCAGCAGTTATTGCCTTGTCATGAGCTTCGCCAAGATTCTTCGCATGAGTTGCTTTCAACTCTTCTACAGCAAGGTTATGCTCGGTTGTTGCTGTATCAAGAGCGGCGATGGCAGAAGCGTGGTCTTGCTTAACCTTCTCAAGAGCTTCGGTATGTGATTCTGTTGCCTCGCTATGGGACTTTATCAGATCTTCATGCTTCTTCAAAAGAGCCTCTAATTCTTCCTTAACTCCTGAATTGCCTTGAAGTGCATCAATCTCAGCCTCGAAGTCCTTTGTGACAGTCTCAAGCTCCATTCGATGCTTTTCCTGTTCCTTTTGATGCTTCTCCTGCATTAGGGTTATCTCCTTCGTTTTTCCCTCGAGGGTGCTTGCGGTAGTGGCAAGTTCTACCTTGATCTTGGCATGCAACTCGTCATTAGCCTTCGCTTCTTCTTCGAAAGTATCCAGCATCTTTCGGTAAGATTCCGCTTGTAATTTAGCGTTTGCTAACTCATCCTCGATCAAAGCCCGGCTTTTATCATCCTCTCCGGATTTGGCGTGCAAATTGTCGTACTTTTCAGAAGCTGCCTTGAGCTCTTCTTGAGCTAGGAGTAATTGCTTTTGTGCTGCTTCAGAACTCGAGCGTAGCTGTTCGTACTTTTCTGTTGATTCAGTAAGTAAACTGGAATCTCTGTCGCTCTTTGCCTTCAGGTCAGACAGCTCTTCCTCTAACTTTGCTAACGCAGCTTTCGACTCTGCCCCATGGGTTTCAATTGACTCCTTGTGCGAGGCTTCTAACAGTCCTCGTGCAGCTGATGCCTCCTCAATCTTCTTCTCAAGCTCGCTCTTAGCACTTTCGTGGCTCGAAGTTAGCTCAGCAATCTGCTTCTGGTAGGTGGAAGTGGCGTCCGTGCTTCCTTTAGCCAACTCCGCCGAGTGAGTAAGTTTCATAGCTTCAATAGCGGATGCATGCTCGTCCTCTAGAGTTTGTTTCAGCTGAGTGAGCGTGGTTTCGTGTTCGGCCTTCAAAGCCTCAAGCTCAGCCTTTCCGGACTCTAATTGAGATTTCAATTCTGTAATTTCGGCTTCTTTTTCTGCGGTCGCGGATGCTGCAGCCGCGCTGGCAGCTTTTGCTTCGGACAATTCGACGTTGAGCGTTTCTAAAACAGCAGCGTGGTCTGACTTGAGCTTTTCCAGAGATTCCTCGGCTTCTGATGCTGCCTTGCCTGTGGCGGTTTGCTGAGCTTCTTCGATGGCTTTGAGCGATTCCTCTTGAGCGGCCGCTTTCGCAGTTTCAGCCTCCGCCAATTGAGCCTGTAATTCCTCAACATCGGCCTTGTGCTTGGTGTGAGCTTTCTCGATCAAATCGGCGTGTTCTTTACGGATATTCTCCTCTGTCTCGAGAACTCGGCTCGCTTGTTCTTCAGCTTCTTTGCCAAGTGCTGTTAGGGCCTCCTGTGATGATTCGAGCTGTTTGGTAAGCTCCTCGACCTTGGCTTCGCTTTCTTCATATTTTGTCTTGAGCTCCCCCAATTCTTTCGAAGTTGTAGAGGTTGCAGAATGCGTAGCTGGGCGAGCTGGTGCTTTCGACGTGCTTCCTGCCCCCGAAACAGTAGAGAGTCTCTTTTTTGCTTCGGCAACTGGTCCAGAGGCAAGCGGCTTGCTCATAGGAATTGATCTGCTTGCTGTCGCCCCCGTGCTTCCGGTAGCTCTCGAATGTGCAATACTAGATCCAGCGGTTTTGACAGCAGCTTTGGGGCTTGACGAGCTGATCGATGTGGCTGGCTTTCGTACACTGGAGGTAGACGATGCAGCAGTTCCTCTCTTTTCCGCAAGAGACTCTGGCTTTCCTGGAGAGTGATGGCTGCTGGAGGGTGCCAAGGAAGTTCTTCGAGCAGTCCCAGGTAAAGCTTTCTTTTTCTCATCTCCAGATCCTCCAATTGAAGCCTGAGTTCTATGTCCGGCGCTGGCAGATGTTGAAGCAGTTGCACTTGTAGGCTTTCGCACAGTGGACCCAACCGTCGATCGAAGAGGAGGTTTGCTCAGTCCGCCTGTTGTTCGGGTAGCAGAGGAGGCTGTGGGCTTGGTCGCAGTTGTTGTAGTAGGACGCTTGGCCGCTCCAATTCCGGCACGTTTTGGTGGGACATTTTCCTTCTTCACACCGTTTGTTGCCTCCTTCACAGACTCCTTCTCTGTCTCTGTCTCTACTTCTGACGTAGATGCTATTCCTGCAGCCTCTTCGCTCGACAAAACCTCGGACGGAGCTTCGTCTTGGGGCGGGACAATCGGGGCTTCGACATCGGCCATATTGTTCTAAGGTATCGAGATTGGTTGTACGAAAGTTGTGTATTATGAAATAGCGAAGCAATTCACACTGATAAAACCATTGATTAGCTGTGTTTTTGATGAGATTGATTTGAGACCGCTGCTGTGATCAACGGGGACGTCTGGACCTGCAGTCTGCCTCCGCCAACCAAGTGCGACACGTCAACAGATGATCGATCAAATGAACGTCTCCCGATTCTGCAGCGTACAAGCAGAAGTATTGCAGCCTGAACGACGCCCGCAGATCTGGCACAAGATCCCCTACTTACACAGAGAGGTTGCAAGCTGCTGTACACCGCCTGACGCTGTTCTGGTCGTTGCGCGAGGTTGAGTGGATTGATACGCGACTGTTGATTTTCCAGGTCGGACGTGTACAATAAATGTAGTTCGGGGGGGATTCCCAGCACAACTTGAGTCGCGTTAGTCGACTTGCGAAGTGTGTCAGTTCAGCGATCACGATCCCGAGCAAAGAACAAATCAATGCCGTGGCGGTTGACAAGGAAGATGATCTTCAGAGCTGGCTGGCGCTGAGGGGATCTTTTTCAGGGGAGGTGCTGTACGGAGCAAAAATTTAGCGAACGCCAGAGCTCCCCAAAGCTTATGCGCCTTTCCGTTCAGGGTCCGGCCAGCGGTGGGATCCCGCGAGCCACGAATTTGCTTTTGCTGACTAAACGACCATCAGAAAAGGGCCCGTGTTTCAAGACAGCCTACTCGTTCGTTGGCGCTGGAAACAATTTCATATTGTGTAGCTTCCCTCTTCGGTGTTTGAATGAAAATATGGCTATCGTAAAGGTCTTAGATATCATGGATAGAGGAACATGACTACAACTGTGATATCTCATGAATTTTAACAGTTTATTTTCCCCGTCCAGAGATTCTCGAAGATAACTCAACGCGAGCCTTCAGGCTTCAGTTGAGAGAAGGAAATTGTCTTCCGCAGTAGTGCCGGGGAATATGGCAAGTGCCTGAGCGTTGGCGTCAAATAAGATGAAGAGGATTGTGATTTCCTTAGAGTTCATGCCCGTCGATAATTCAGAAGCCTCAATTGTTCTCAACAATAATTCATGGCTGACAACCCACCTGGGCAAATTCTTGTTTTCAATTGTGGAGTGCAACTTCCATCTTGGCGTTCAAAATGTTACATAAATGTGCTAAAACAACATTCTTCATTGAGTTTCTCTGGCTCAATGCTCAAAGCTCCCGTATGTTGAGGTGGTATCAATAACCAACCAGCCAAATCTCAAATTATAAACAGGCCCAAATCCCAAACTCCGTATCGCTGTGCAACGGACCCTGTCCTCCGTCTAAACCATCGTATCGTCTTTCCGTACAGGTCATGTCATCATACATAATGTTTCTTCTCATCTCCCCTCCCAAATCAACCCAACATATCTATATCAATATGTTTCCGGCAATCCAGAGAAACTTGGCACGCTCTGAGTGCAGTTGAAATCTGGCGCATACGCCTTCGCTGGAAGGATGCCTGCTTTGAGGCCAAGCTGATAACTCCACTGAGTTGCACTCTCTGTCTTCCAAGTCCAATAAAACCAGCCCCATCCTTTCTCGAAACTTGCCATTTGCGCCTCCGCAAACATTTGTAGGAATTGCTTATACGCACTGCTATAAGTACTCGCATCTGCGTTTGCGCTCGAGCAAGAACAAGCCGAGCTCTTAGTCGGGCAGTCTGGAGAGAGTACTTGTGTTGATGAATCTCCAGAGGCATACGTTCCTTCCCACCGGTTTCCCTGTCCAACATTATTGAGATTTGGGGCACAATCAGTGTCTGCTTGAGACCATTCGGCGAATATAGTTGGTCCAAATCCAGTCGACACACTCATACTCTGCTCTGATTGCTGTGACCATCCAGTGCAGGCATAGTTGACCTTGGTAGTGTGATTATACACTATTTGATCTTTGTTGAAGATGACATACTGGTGTACATCAAGGACAAGGCCATCGTATCCAGTGAGTTTCCCTTTCCAGTTTGCAAGTCCCATGAAGCCGTCTCCAAAGACTACGTTAGCATTCACCCCATTCTTTTTGACGAGTGTATAGGCGCTTGCGGTCCAATTTAACACATGTGACGTCTGGAGGGCCGTCATTTTCGGTTCGTTTACAAGTCCGTAAAAAGTCACAATGTTCTTGTAACGGTCCTGGGCAAAGAACTTCGACAGTCGATCGTGAAGATCAAGAGACCTTTGAGCATTCAAAGCGCCGTTCGTACCATTTAACCAACCAATCGCCCCCTGGCGCCCACTATGATTCCAACCATTCTGACTTCCTGGCAAGCCATGGACATCCAAATTGATTCGAAGGCCATGCTTTCTCGCCCATTCAATTCCTCTAAGAAGATAGCGCCAAGAAGTTCGGTAAACATATGGGTCGCCATCATAGGTAACAACTGCCCAATAGGAGAAAGGTATTCGAACATGGTCCAGTCCAGCATTCGCAATATCTATAAAGGTCTGTTCGCTGACAAAGGTAGCATAATGCTTCTCCAATCTAGATTTGGCTTGAGATCCTAGGAAAGTCGTCAATGTCCATTCATCAATGACACCATTCTGCCCGAAAAGTGAAGGAGTGATGAAAGGTTCTAACGAAAGCCAGCCTCCGAGGTTGACTCCACGTGCTGGGCGGTCGGCATACGATCCCCAGGCAGATCCAATTGCCGGCGCATTGGAATTGGGAGCCTTCGAGTCGTCCCATGAGGTATTTAAGCCTATAATGGGAAGATCCCCATATGTCTGGTTGGTATATGTGACATTGAAGTCGGTGGTGTCGTACCAGCTGAAGGGATCCAAGTCTGTCCCCTTCGCGGCCGCAGGAATGCTCGACTCGGAAATTCCATTCAAATTCGAATTAGAGGGATTGCCATTATCGCTTGTCGAGCCTCCTGAGCTTGAACTTGAGCCTGAACTCTTCTTCTTGCTGACGACCACTGCGACCACGATTATGAGAATCAAGGCGACCAAAGCACCTCCGATAATAAACCCTAGTATTCATTCATCAGCCTTTCCCTTGAACCATCTCTTCAGGTATACTAACATAATTTCTTTTTCTTTCTGCCATCATCGGATCCCTCCTCCTCATACTGGTCTCCTCTTCCTCCCCGTATGCCTCTCAATTTCTCGCTTTTACCTTCTTCTAGCAATGCTCCGCTCACTACTCTCCGCTTCTTCCGCTTGTGCTGTCTCCTACTTTTCTCTACTACAATCTTCTCATCTACTACTTCTCGGTGTCGTTTCCTCCGAGCTCTCTTCTCTGCTACTTCATGTGGTCTGGCCCGTTCCTGCTGATTCAACAAATTGAGCTTCGCTAATGAGTCTGCTGATAATGCCTGAGAACTTGATTCGGAAGGCGGAGGTTGTCGTGACCTCCTTGGGTTCCCACTATGCGATTTCCGTCTCTCTCTCCTCTCGTCTCTTTCGTCTCGATTATCGTGGTGGGTTCGCTCTCGTCGTTTTCGGCGTGGTGACTCTCGATGATCCATTTCATTCCTTATCTCAGCACCGCGGTCTTTGATTTCGTGATAAATTTCGAATGGGCTCTTGCAATCGCACGTTCAGCACATCATGAGGTCATTAGAAATACAAATACTACTGTACACGAAGGAAATTGATGATTCGTGGCAGCCGACCCATAACTTGTTTTTTGGCCAAGTTCGCCTTGGAAAGTGTTGTCACAGCAACAATCTGAATCAGATAAGAATTCGGGCTTAGTCTTGTGCCGGCTAGAGAAGGCTACAAGCGGAGCCGAGCGATTCATTGCCCTCTCCTCTCAATCGTTCAAATAGTTACACTCACCGACAATGAGTACTTTACTTGTACTTTATGTGCTACACTATCTTGACAATGCGAGTTCCACGTAGTTTCTTCCCGAGGGAAGTCCTCGCCTTCAAGAATCACTTCATCAACCACAATGTCTCCAAGACAATACCACAAACCCCCCGCTTCTACTCAACACATCCTCCAAACGCACGACTGAACATTCCCACAGACTTCTCTTCCACCCCGCTTCTCGCACACAGAAGTCAATCTGCTCTCCAAAATCCCGAACTGTCGCCTGAAGTGCGAAATGGAGCAACCCAACAGATGAACCTCTTCCAGTCGATCAACGATGCACTTTCCGTTGCCCTAGCTTCGGACGATTCAGTCCTCCTCTTTGGCGAAGATGTGGCATTCGGAGGTGTCTTTCGATGCAGCATGAATCTCGCAGAGAAATATGGGGCAGAACGAGTGTTCAATACACCATTGAGTGAGCAGGGTATTGTCGGGTTTGCGATTGGAGTTGCAGCAGAAGGCATGAAGCCTGTGGCAGAAATACAATTCGCAGATTACGTCTACCCAGCATTTGACCAGCTTGTTAACGAGGCAGCGAAATGGAGATACAAGGAAGGAAAAGGAGGTAGACATATAGGCGGGTTGACGGTAAGAATGCCGTGTGGTGGAGTTGGACATGGTGCATTGTATGATTTGAAACTACAATCCCCCCTCTAATCTACTTTACTAAGAATTCATAGGTATCATTCGCAGTCCCCAGAAAGTTTATTTACACATATTCCTGGTCTACGAGTCATAATGCCCAGATCTCCAATTCAAGCAAAGGGGTTGTTGCTAGCAGCCATTGAGAGCAAAGACCCATGTGTATTCATGGAACCGAAGGCACTGTATCGAGCTGCGGTTGAGCAGGTACCGACTGGCTATTACACTTTGCCTCTTTCAAAAGCCGAAATATTGAAAGAAGGATCCGACCTGACAATCGTGTCATATGGTCATCCTCTTTACACCTGTCAATCCGCCATAGAGAAAGCGGAGAAAGACTTCGGCATAAGCATAGAGCTTATTGATCTCAGGACTGTCTATCCTTGGGATAAAGAAAGCGTCCTGAAAAGTGTTCAGAAGACTGGAAGATGTCTTGTGGTTCACGAAAGTATGGTAAACGCCGGAATTGGAGCAGAAGTGGCTGCAAGCATACAGGAAGATAAAGAGACATTTCTCAAGCTCGAAGCACCCGTGATGAGAATAGCTGGGTGGAGCACTCATATGGGGCTCATATTTGAGAAGTTCAACATTCCTGATATTGCGAGTAAGCTCCCCAAAATATAGTGGAGAGATAGCAAGTACTAACGAAGTTTTAGGAGTGTATGATACCATTAAACGGGCGGTGGAGTATTGATTGTCCAGTTTCGGGGCAATTGGAGTTAGCGATTTCGTGGGTGCGGCACAGATAGTAAAAAAAACTAGACTGGGTGAGCAAATCACACTTTCACTTTTATCACTCAGATAGCTTCACATTCATTAAGAGACCGTGGTGGAGTTTTGGGGTGAAACAAGCATACAACATTAATGAATAGACTTGAGGGCAGGTATTATTTATGAACATCGGGAAAACTCTAAAGAAACCTTTAAGAAGAGGGATTACAATCCTTAGAATCGAGTAGCATGTACCGGTTTGAACAATTGCACTACAAAACAGTAACTTTGACAAGAGCTTGAGGACTTTTTTGCGGCCATTCGATCTCAAAATTTCTTGTAAATTTTCTTTTAAATATAGTAAACGAAAAGAATTCAAGGATTTATGGAGTTGAAACCTTTTGCGAAAGAAATGTTCAGTGTTCAGTAGAAAGCTTCAGCAAGTGTGAGTGAGTTGCAATCAAGAAGGGCGGTTGTGTGGCTTGGGGCTCCGCGCCACATCGAGGGGTCAACTCATGCTGTCTCATCCCAAGACAGTACAGTAAGACATCCACCATAATCCGATCTCTTGAAGAAATCCTAAACTTCATGCGGTAGATATCAAGATCTAATCGCATAGTATATCCTGCCATGACTTCGCACTTGTCAACGGTTTCCGCGTTCGTGGAGGGAGCTCCTCCTGGAGAGGTAGGTCCGCAGACCAGCGCACAAATAGAGCTCTTACTAACTCCATCTAGCTGGCAGATGTGATAGCAGGTACGAGAAGATCTCCAAAATCGAGGAGCGGAACGTAACACCTATTTCGCAGATATCAAAGCTCTCACGATAGAGACCCCAAACCTCGTGTCGCAGCTTGGACCAGCTTTCGAAAAGTACAATGAGGAGCAATTTGCAACAGTCAAGCTACCCGGCAGCAGCCAAAGTGTGCGTTGAGCCTGCTTGCAGATTATGGATACATTAGTTCTGACTTTCGGTGAAGGTCATAGTGAGCTCGCACAATTCTCTCGGCGACGGAAGGTATTACGATGTAGAGAGCTCTTCGAGCTTTACTTTCGACCACAGCACACAGGTGGGCTATCTCCTGGTTACATACTACAAGAAAATGCTGATCGGCGTAGAAAGCTAGCGGTGTCCAAAGTTATGTTCTGGAGAGTAGCCAAGCAGACTTGGTGTACGTCCCTCAAGGCAGAATGCAATGATCACAAGCTAATAGACTGTAGCAAATCACTTCTTAAGAGCTTGGGGTCGCACGTCAAAGAACATTTCCCAAATGCCTCCTATGCTGTCTATCCTATCGAGGACGATTCGAAAATAGCAATTCTAGTGGTCGCGAACAAATATAGCCCGAACAATTTCTGGTAAGTTTCCTTGGAATACGGCAATCGTTCAATTCTGACAAGAAGCAGGAACGGACGCTGGCGCTCGCTTTACATATTCTCACCATCGTCCTCCTCTCTGACCGGCAGCATCAAGATAGATGTGCATTATTACGAAGATGGCAATGTCAGGCTTTTGACAACCAAACCCGTCTCGACATCGCTAGCTTCGGCATCTGCAAGCACAATAATACGGGAAATTACCGTTGCAGAAAAGAAGTATCAAGAGGAAGTCAACAAGGGATTCAACAATTTGAGTGAAGGAGCTTTCAAGGGGCTACGGAGACAATTACCTATTACAAGACAAAAGATTGAGTGGGACAAGATCGCAGGATACAGATTAGGCCAAGATATTGGTGGAGGGGGTTCTAAAAGATAGTCTTGTGCTGCGATGCCTTTTCGAAAAGACAGATAGGCTTCACAAATCTCGTCGATGTGGATGTTGTAGTTTTCGAAAGAGCTTCGGAAACCAAATCTTCAAAATCGGCATGATCCCTCCGGCATGTGTGATGCTATATCCGAGAACGAAGCGTATCTTAAAATATTCAAGGACACTGCTTACGTGTCTACGGATATTTGAATCCTACTCTATTGTCCATGTGCGAGAAATGGGGTTATGTATGCATTGATCGTGCGATGGAGATATGCCTCCTGATATCAAATATGCGCAACCTGTCCACAACATGGTATCACTGCCGTATTCGCAAAGACAATCCCTCGATTGCAACCTTGTCGTGCCATAGGCACTATTGTAGCCAATCAAGCGTAATAGCATTCGCTGACCGCACTCCCTCACCCGAAGCCGTTTAGCTCCTCGGCATCAAGTGTTAGCGTCGCATACGGAGAAGAAAGTCGGGAGTGAATAGAGAGGTAGATTTTAGTACCAGCTTGTTGTGCACCAACAATCAACAACTCAAATCTGACAATTTCGAGCTGTGCAATTACACGGAAACATCTCAGCCCCTTCTAATACGCACTTCCCCACGAACCCGACCAATTCTCGGTGCTCGACTCCTCCTGAGCTCAACAAAAACCCCGATCGCAAATAGTTCGGTTTCTCGCAAACACAAGCCAATATGTCGAAAGAATACACCTACGCAGATGTGTCGTCGCACTCGGGGAAGAAGGATCTCCTCATGGTCATTCACGATAAGGTTTACGATACCACCAGCTTCATTGATGAGCATCCGTAAGTGCTTTTATTTGGTCTTTGGCATCTTCTACGGAGTTTCGGAAAGTACATATGGCCACTTTTCAACGTATCGGCGGAACACATCTAGGGCGATAGGGGAACATATGCATATCCACGAAACAAAACGCTATGCCACTATCACCCGAATTTGCTCTGCAAATGCTTCCGACCCCTTCCAGCACTCCTATCTCAACAATTTCCCCCACTCCTGTTTTGCTCTCTGTCTCAAGGCGATGCTCGCATAATCTGGAAATAAGTGCTAACTATATTCAGAGGCGGAGAGGAAGTTCTGCTTGATGTAGGAGGACAAGACGCAACTGAGGCTTTTGAGGATGTTGGACACAGTGACGAGGCACGAGAGATCTTAGATGGTCTATTGGTTGGTACATTGAAGCGCCAGGTAAAGCTACCCCCAAGCAGCATATTCCAAGCACATATAAGCAGAAACTAACGTCAATTTTCCTATCAGGAGGGAGACCCAAAGCCGAAAGTCGCAACACCAGCAGCTTCGTCAACATCAGCGCCAAGCGGAGCCGGTATGGGAGTCGGTCTTTACGCTATTGTTCTCCTCGGTGGAGCAGCTGCCTTCGGTGCCTACAAATATTTGCAAAGCCAGGAAGGCAAGCAATAGATTGGCGTATTTATCGGTCTACTGGAAGAGGAGTTTCTGATTCGGTACGATTTTCGACCTGGGAAGGAGAGGCACAATTGTTGCATTTCCCCCATATTCTCTTCTAATAGAGGCTTTTATAAATCTTTTAAAATAACAAGAGCTGTGAAAATCGGTTTTATGATGATTCGCATGTGATTGTTCGAGCAATATTGATTTAGTCGTTTGTCTGAGTACATCTTTGACAAAGCTAAGTGAAATTGAGTTGCTCTGACGATTAGGCAAACATAGGAGGATCTAGATACGGGATGTATAATCTATTGCTAAGCCTAATTGCAGACTCCAACAGAGAAACCGTTCTTCAAGAAAGTCTTCAAGGTTCCGTGTCTAATAACTCTGGGACACAGCATATCGAGATTATACAGGCATATCGGGAAAATAGAATAGTGGGTATTTTCAAATATTTCTTTTCACTATTTTAGTGCTAGACTTGCTACCAACGCAAAGTCGCAATCCTCAAAGACCATCCATGCTCCTAACGCCAGGCTCATGCAGATACCTCGTCACAGTGACACCTCTCCCTCCCCACGAAACATTACATATATCGATATGTCCAAATTCCCATGTTCTACCCTAACCACATCTACGCATAAAGTCCCGCATCCTCATCCTCCTCCTCACTATCATCCTTTGGAGGAGCCACCTTCTTCTTCAGCATCTCCTTCCTGTCTAGTGGACATGTCCCTTGTAGCAGTAACCATGGTCCAACACATTCCAAATCAAACCTATGACTCTTATGACACGGCAACACCACCACAAGCGGATATGGATCATCCAAGAAAGGCTCCGCACAAATCGGACAAACATCGCTCTTCTTCAACATCTTCTTCGGCACTCTCTCAAGTTCATCTAAATAACTTTGCGGTACACCCGGTACCTTCTCAGGCGGTTGGTCCATTTCAGTCTCGAGGTGGTTCATGAGTGATTCGAGAAACTCGCGATTGTCTTCTGAGGTGGAGGATTGGTGCAACACGGCGAATTGGTCGCGGAGGAGACGCTCTGCTGCGGAGACTTCGGGGGGTGCGGGCGGGGCGTGGGGATTGGTGGTTTGGATTGTGTTTAGTTGGGCGAAGAAGGAGGACATGGAGGGGCGACGGGTGGGCTTTTTGGTGGAGGGGGTGATTGAGTGTTCAACTGAGGGATTGTTAGCTGTGTGGTAGGGAGGGGAATGGTGGGGAAGAAGGTACCTTCGTAGGGATTCATGATTGCAGATGTTGGTTGTGTGAAACTTCAATTGTAGTGTGTGAGAGAGATTGCTGGTGGGAAGGGAGACGGGAGACAATGGCAATTACTCAAGGCGGGGAAGTTATATCAGAAGGTTGAAGGCAGAACACCCACGCGTTTTTGGAGCTCGCTTAGTGGCGTTCGCAAGGCTGAGGGTGCAAGGCTGACAACCATGACATCTGGTTTCAGGGTTCACAATTGCCTATTATACATCATTTCCATCATCGTTAAACTATTCTTCGAGCGAGACTAGACGATACTTTGATGATCGAGTCTTTGGCTTTGACAAAACTGGTCATGCTTCTCGGCCCTCTTTAATAGAACTCCATCGCGAAGGAAACTTCAGACGAAAGCAAGCTTCCCAGCATGGAGAAATGGGAGAGTTACTCACAACGAGACAGATTTCGGAACCCAGAGCTTTTTCCAACTCTCGCCTGATGTGAACAATATTTTCCTTTTTGGTTTCAATTTTTGCTTACGGCTTTCATACCTACGATGCGAATTATCTTGCAGTCAACTCCATTCAACCATGAAGTCCTCACCGCCTCTTGAACTCTTGACAGGTAAGGAGACCGGTCTATGGAAAGCGTTGAACTCACTCACCATTGGCAGATGACTGAAATCTACATGTTTGACCTTCATCAAACGTCATGAATAGATCTCACCTCGATAGCCGCACCGAATCATCTTGTTCTTGAGACAAGAGCCGTCAAGGATGTACACAACATTTATGCTTTCCTTTTAAAGTGCGACTTCGGTTTTTTTGTATTTCCGTCTTCGGAATTCGAATCTCACTCTCTTGACTCTATTTTGACAGTTGTTCCTGACGAAAGTGGGCTAGCTCAAACCTATATCGGAGTTCCGTCTCAAATGCCTTCATTTGCCTTCAATTTTATCGGAATTGCGAAAATACCTTCCTTCAACAAACACTTTTAGCTTTCAAGTGGACGTTCTCCCCCACATTTTGACAAGTTTGAAATTCCCCGATAGGACGTTCAACACGATGGCTTCTAAAGCCCAATCAAGTGATCTACAATCTGACCAGCGGGTCTAAATTGATCCGTCCTAACCGTCCTAGGCCTGTATGCCTCAACATACAAATATTTTCCTTGACTTTGTTTTCTTATTCTTTCTTATGATGAGAAAGAATCGTTCAAATTTTATATTAATATTCTTTCTCTTCTGGAGGAGTCAAATATTGTTTTCTTTCGACATGATATCGGCATGTCTGGCAATGAATTGGTCCGAATCGAAACCAACATTCTCCCAAAAGCAAAACTTATAGTCGTATTTTGTGGCTTAGCTTTCGCTCTGCTCATATCATTCATAGACCAAAACTCCATCGGTATCGCCCTACCAACCATTGGCGAGGATCTCAACTCCGCAACAACAATTGCATGGGCTGGAGCATCAAGCTTGATCGCTAATACAGTATTTCAAGTATTATATGGGCGATTATCTGATATCGTTGGAAGAAAGGTAGTTTTCTTGTCGGCGGTTGGATTACTGGCTTTGGGAGATTTGCTCTGTGGTTTTGCGAAGAATGGACCGCAGTTGTATGCGTTTCGGGGGGTTTCTGGTGTGGGAAATGGTGGGATTACGGCGTTGGCGATGATGATTGTTTCTGACATTGTTACTTTGGAAAATCGTGGAAAGTGTGTAACCTCTCTCCTTAGTCTCTCCTCGCTTCGCTAAATAGTTGAACAGATATCAAGGAATTTTGGGTTCATGTGTAGGTCTTGGAAACACCATAGGTCCATTCCTCGCAGCAGCATTCGTCGAAACCTCAACATGGAGAGGTCTCTTCTGGTGCATTTGCCCTATGGCAGTGCTGGCTGGCGGCTTGGTAGCGCTCACTCTCCCACCGAGTAAAGTCGTTGGTGACTTCCGCACCAAAGTTCGCTCAATCGATTATTGGGGCGTGGTTTCAAGTTCCGCGGCCATTCTCCTCCTCCTCATTCCCATCTCAGGCGGAGGAACGTATTTCGAATGGGACAGCCCAATGGTGATTTCGATGATTGTCCTCGGTGGAATCTGCATGGTCGTCTTCGTCATCGTCGAGTGGAAATTCGCTATCATGCCCATGATGCCGCTCCACCTCTTCAAAAACGCCCCGGTTTGCGCGATATTCATTCAGAACTTCTTGTTCGGAATAGTCTACTACTCGCACCTATATTACCTCCCAATCTACTACCAGAACGTCCGCGGATACTCGCCGCTACTCTCAGCAGCACTCACCATCCCCTTCGTCGCTGGTCAATCTACCTTCTCTATCCTATCTGGCCAGTACGTATCTCGGACCAAACGATATGGAGAAGTGATCTGGTCTGGCTACTTCCTCTGGACATTGGGATCTGGCCTTGTCCTGCTCTTCAATCGCACCACTCCGAGGTGGGAAATCGTCATATTCCTCTTTATGGAGGGCGCTGGCGTTGGGAATGTCTTCCAGCCTACGCTGGTAGCGGCACAAGCACACTCGCTTAAACATGACCGTGCTGTTGTCATCAGTGTTCGGAATTTCCTTCGAGCTTTGGGTGGGTCTCTTGGGTTGGCATTGAGTTCGGCGGTGTTTTCAAATGTGTTGAAGCAGTCGCTGAGGAGTGTAAAGACACCGCTACCAAGTGGATATCAGGACCAGATATTGGCGAGCATCCTAAGGGTGCCGGATTTGACGGTGCTGAGTGAGGTGCAGAAAGAGGAAGTGTTAAATGCGTATATGGATGCCTCGAGAGGTGTGTTCCTGGTGTGGGCACCTGTAATGGGTATCTGTTTGTGTCTGTGTATTTTGATCAAGGACAGGGGTTTGACGAGGCCAGAAGAGAAAGAGAAGGCGAGAGTTATGGAGGCGGAAGCTAGTGCTGCTAGTGATGGGGAGAATGGCGTGGTGAATGGGGAGAGTGATGAGGAGGTGAGGGAGGAAGACAAAGGGGAACTGAGGGAGAAGGGCAATGGAGAGGTGATAGAAAAGGGAGCCTTCGAATCACAAAAGAAAGAAACTACGAAAACTAGCGTCTGATTAGAATTTGCATTGAATAGCGCAAAGGGAAAAATAGAATAAACTTCCGGCACCGAGTAGACAGCATAGAATGGCAGGAAAGAGATCAAGAAGATGCCACAATGCGACAAGTACTGTCTACACCAATGGTATTTGCGAAATCGGTTGGCGTGAGCAAAGCTTGCCCAATCTGAACGGGAGCTCCCACAGCGTCTGGGTTGCTAATGGGTCTCTGTCAACCATCTGCACTGTTTAGTGTATTCTGGCATACTTACGCGTTCTGGTAACAAATAGGAGACTGACAGAACACTGCCATTTGAGCAGTCTGTGCGTTCGAAATGTAAGGGAAGCAGGTTTCGAATTGATATGCAGTTGTGTTTGCTGCGCCGAAGTATTGAACTGCCACATACTGTGTGCCACCATTAGCACTTGTTAATATCAAGGTTACAAGCATAACTACGGTAGGGGAACCGGCAGCTGTGCAGAACTGCATCAACTTTATGTATAGCTGCAAGGTAGCTGGGTCTGGTTGGATTGGGGCATCATCTGTTTGACATTTCGCCATGCTTGCAATTGTGAAGGTTGAGAGCAAGAGTCTTGTGGAAAGTTTTATCTTGAGGACGAATTGTGAAACTAATGAGCAGCAGGGAAAGGCACAGGCTAGAACAACTATAATCTTCAGGTGTATTAAAATAAAAAATAGTCAAAGGATGTATGTATAAACTTTAAAATGAAGATTCACAAAACACAATACAATGGCACTTGTTGGACGGCTTCAGGACTTCCGAACCCCTTGTGTGATATAACATATTTTTAATGAAATGGATCGTGGTCAGCAGGAAAGGAGGAGGTATGATACAGTAGTCAGTCCATCTAGACATGATCTACAATGGAATCAGACGGACTAAACTTTGAGGGATATTTGAGCTCTGGAGAGAACACTCGACAGAACCACTGACTCTATGTGGAACCCTATACTGTTTGGAAAGGAGGAACTCCGAAGGAATACCCTTGCTTCAATCAAACCATAGTTTGATAATGTTGACTTCAGCACAATAAAAGCTGATAAGACCGGTGCACGCCATCGAAGAAGGAAGCTGGTCAGTCGATACTCGAGGATAAATTAAGTTGTACAAGCTGTTTAAGAATCATCCGAGTGGTTTGTGTTCAAGTGCGGTGGGCGATTCGTGTTTGAGAGCAATTTCGAGACCAGGGGTGTGACTTCCTCCTGCTCGGCAGTTGAGCCATCTACAACGTGCTTCAATACACAAATTTTGGGATGCCCAATTTCTTTTTTTGTCGTCCGCATTTTGTTGTGGGTGGGATCAAAAGCGTTTTGGTCACTGGAATTCGTGTCAATATTTACCCCGCGTCAAGACGCGTGAGCTTTGACCAATCGCCGATCGCCATTTTCCACAACTTTTTGAAGTCCTCAACGTCGCACGCCACCGAACGCTTCTGTGTAGCAGACGCCGCCATGGCAGGCCGCCAGCGAACGTTCGACCTGGTGCCCACGACGCTGATCAAGTCAGATGGGCCCAAGCGGGCTATGACCAGCAAGCAGGCCAAAAAGGAATATCTAAAAGCAAACAAAGGTCCTCGAGTGTCCAAAGCCGAACAACGACGACAAGAAGCCGAAGAGCTCGCACGGCAGAAATACGAATGGGAAAAAGAGAAGGCAGCTGCGAAAGCGAAGGCCATTCGAGACAAGAAAACAGCAAAAGCAGAGGCCGAAAGGCAGGCAAGAAAGAAGGCGGGCCTCCCTGAACCCAGCAAACATGTGAGAGCAAGTCAAGGAAGGATATCACATTTCGTGAGGGTTGGGAACAAGCGTACATGGCAAGAAATGGAGGATGTTGCTGGGGATTCGGATGCCACTGTGGAAGGAGAAGGGATGCCGCTGAAAAGTGATAGGCCTCTGGAGGAACCCATAAGCAACGGAGCCGAATCTGAAGACGAGTTTGGAGTTTTTCCCTCTCTATCGCAAACGGACATACTTGAAAAGCTTGACAGCTCAGCAATTTCTATACAACAAAAAATAATAGCAGCCGATCCAACACAAGAGGCTCAGAAACCCTCGGATGCCGAATTTGGCGATTTCCCTTCGCTCTCACAGTCTGACTTCAGCAACACAAGGGCAGAAACAAAAGACGAGCCCGGAGAATCAGTCCCGGCGAAAGTTCAACTAACAAATTTACCAAGCAGAAATCCCCCACAGCAGCCTCCCATAATACATGTAGGCAATGATGCCGAATTTCCAATGGACGACTTAGAGATATTTGCAGATATGGCTGCCACAAAGTTATTGTCAGAAGCCGCTGATGCTGATACGAGAACAAATACAACCATAGACAAGCCTACAATGAACCAAAGGCCTACCTCTCCTCGGCCACAAAATCTTCCAACGCTAGGTGGAGGGAAAACTATCAACAATAGCCAGGAGAATCGGGGCAACACGAAATTGGTGTCACCAACAGGACCAGTATTGTCAGATAGGTCGATAAATATGCCACCACCGTCGTTGCCCTTCCAAAGCAAAAGGATATCATCATTTGCACCATCACCAGATAAATCCCGTGGACCTCGAAATAACACAAAGTCCGTCTCAAGAACACTTTCAAATTTGCCGCCATCCTCAACTCAAGCATTTCTAGAGAACAATCTAGACGACTTCTTTCCTAGTCCTAGTCAAGAAGTACGCGAGCTTGCTGACGATTTTCCTTCCAATACACAAATTACGAGAGAACTTGGGTTGGATAAACCTTCCCGCATTCATCGATTCGAGGATTTGTGTTGCACTCAAGATTTGATGTCATCCCAGGAGCTTGCTGAGATCTGTACACCAAGTCGAGCTCCTGCGAGGGAGGACAAACAGAAAAAGCCTGCAGCGCGGGCCTCCAAAACTCAACAAACAAATAATGCATCTACCGCAACCTTAGCTTCTGATGAGTATCACGATGGGAGAACTGCTAAGCCACTTCAACCTTTCACAAAGCCAGCTGGGGAGATGACAGCACCAGCAGCACCCCTTGTCCGTCCTCGGCGCAGAGCACCCTTTGAAGAAAAAGAAGACAAAATCTCACACCAACTAGCTACAAGAGCTATGCAGGAGAAACCAACACTGGCCAACCCTGCCCCTCCTCGGCAAAAGGGACGTTTTTTCGAAGAGAAATACGAGGATGTATTACATGCTGTGCTACAGGAAAGTAAAAAAGAAGAAGCCCTCAGAATAGCCTCCGAAGCAGCAACAAGACTGCCGGCTGCGAAGCCCGTTCCAAAGACAACAAAGAGGACTCTGCAGCGTGCCCAGTCAGGTGTAACAGATTATGGAGATGATGATTTTCATTTCAGCTCTCAAGAATTGCTCGCTCTACCATAGCATATACAGTTTGGGTAATATTTCGACATGCTGGGATTACAACCAATTTTAGGCTTAAGCACGTTAGTCGGGACGTTTTATGAACTCAAGTTCAATTTGCATATTTTCGGGTGGGTTGGAGTATGAGCATTTACATAGGATGGAGGGAAAAGATGATACCCGCAGCATATTTGGAGGGAAGAATGGAGCATACAATAGAGGTACTGGTAGCAGTACAGAGGGTCAACAAGCATAGAAAACCTCAAAATCATGAAGTGGTATTCAAAATTCTGTGCTAACAATATGCTATGCTAAAATCAAATTTATCAAAAACCGCCTTTAAAGACGCGACTGTCTCTCCCCCAACTCTTTCGAGCAAAACGCCCCAAAATACCCATTCAACGCATCAATCGTCGCACTACCCTCCGTCAACCCAACCACAATCCCCACATACCCATCCGGCCTCACAACCACGACACCACCCCTCTCCTCATCCAACCCCATCTTCGCATGCGCCGCCGCTTTCGCATCAGCCACCCGATGATCCCAAATATCATCTGCATACACATGATCTCTATATCTCGCAAGCACATCTGGTACATCTCGCGAGATCTCGATAGCGCTTCGTTTTGACGAGAAGATCGTGCAGAAGGTGTAGAGCCAGCTGTGGGGGTTGTGCTGTTCGTGGTGCGAGACGGTTGAGATATCGGGCCGGAGGTAGGTTGAGAAGAATGAGGATTTCTTTTTCAGACCGTCGGCGAAATCTTGGAGTGCTCGTTGGGTGAGCTCGGGCTTTCCGGCGAAGACGTAAATTCTGAATGAGCCGTTCAGGGGAACTTCTTGCTCGAGATGAACCACGTTCGCATCGACTACTCTCGTTACGTTTGAGTTTATGAGGATTCGGCCCGTGCGAAGTTTCGTGCCCTTGGGGTGAATGATGGATGATTGAGCGGGGTGAGAGGGGGACCAGTTGATTACATTTGGGTCGTACGCAACGCCGTAGCCGGAGGTGAACTCGCAGGATTCCTTGAAAGTCTTGACGAATTGGTTTTCGTCTTCGACGTCTTTCTTTGACTCGGTTGCTGCGGCTACGTCCTTGGTTGCAGGGGCTTTCTGCGAGAATAGCGCAGCGTATTTGGCGTCGAAGTTCAGCAGGTTCTCGGCGACGAGTTTTCGTTCTGGCTCGTAGGACTCAAGGAGGGAGCGAGAGGCGAAGCCAGATTCAACGTGGTGGATTTTCCACGCGAGGTTAAGAGCGTCGAGGAAAGCGGTGTTCATTCCTTGACCGGCTTTAGGAGAGTGAGTGTGGCAAGCGTCACCGCCCATGAATACTCGGTGGTCGAGGGTATATTTGTCGGCTATGCCTTGGCCGATGGGATACGCGGAATACCATTCTACTCGCTCCCATTCTATGGAGTAAGGTTGGAGGATTCTTTTTGCGGATGCCTGGACTTCTTCTTCTGTTGCGGTTTTGCGGGGGTTCCAGTCTTTGTCGGTGGAGGAGGCGATCTGGATGTAGAGGCGGACCATGTTGTCTTCTCGGGGGATGACCATGATTGAGCCGTGGTCGGAGTGGATTGTGCATTTCATCTATTTTGAGAATTAGTTGAGTTGGTGAGATGTTCATGTGGATTCACCTACCTTGATGTCTGGGAAGTCCGTCTTTACCACACCATCCATAACACCCCATACATGTGCAATTGGATCTTTGTGCTTGATTCCAATTTTGAGCTGATTTCGAACGAAAGATCTCGCACCTTCACCACTGAACAGGTACTTTGCCCTGACAGTTTCTCGTCCCTTCCCTTCGATGTGCTCCAAGTTTACTTCTACTGGGTATTCTGAATCTGTCTTCTCATCTGTCTTAAATCCCTTGATTGTCCATGGACGCTGAATGTCAACACCATTCTTGTTCAAATCTGAAATGAAAACTCTTTCTATCAGTCCTTGGTGGAGAAGTGTAGTGAAGGGATATCTCGCGTCGATGAAACTTGGACAACTGGCCCACGTGCCAGTTCTGTGAATGCCTTCTGCCGTCGAACTTGGGTCCCAAAATGCAACTTCGTACACTTTTGCGGGTTCGTGAGCCATAATAGCAGGCTTCAGGCCCATGTTCCGAAGTAAGTCCAATGACCGAGGTTGGATTCCATCAGCTCGACCAGTTTTCGTAGGCTCTGGTCGATTGTCGATATGTTTTATCTTATAGCCCCATCGTGCGAGGCAAGTCGAGAGCAGTAGTCCAACGGGACCGGCACCGATGATGACAATATCGTATTTGTTGGACGTATCTTTTGAAGTTCCACCATAAACTCGTTCGGTGGGAATCATGTTGGAATCCATGATGACAAAACAGGAAGTGTGACGCACTTGTAGTAGAATCGAGAAGTGTGATCTGCGCCTGAACAAAGCCGGGTATCACCGAAGATATATACAACTAGATCAGGAAAGGAATGCTACAGTCGAAAGGAAGGAACAACTTCAAACCCGGACAGCCATATATATAGAAGTGCTGCCGTATTGTCCGTCGTAGCAGTCGCTGGACGAAGCTCGGAGAACAGTGGCGGGCAAATCAACGGCATTTCGCTCGGCGGCGATGGCACCGTTTCCAGGGCCAAACTCCTCGTGGGCTAGAGCCTCCATTACCTGCCATTTCATCTTAGAGTGAGGACGGAAGCATCTTGCGGGAGTGAGACGCGATGCGGGGAAGGTCAGCGCGCCAATGCATTTCTTGTGCCCGGCTTGCAAATCGGTAGCTGGCAAGAGGACATTGGCGGGGTGGAGACTTCTCGGCCACCGTACATGTGACGTCTCTATTTCAACCTCATTGCCGTCTCTGCTTGCCTTCAACAACAGCTTGAGAGAACCTTTCGATCTCGGTGGAGAAAAATATCCGGAGGTGGATTATTGGTGAGACTTCTACCTCATTGCACGAATAATAGCTCTCGCAAAGCGTTCTTACTTCGAAGAACTAGAGTATTCCCCCCACATTCCGGCCTTTGATCTCCTTGCGTTCTCAAATTCGTCAATCAAATAAGATGAACTTCACAAGGATGTTATCTCGTATTCGTTGGAAAGATTCAAGACAATCTCTCAAATTGGAGGCGTGGTGGCTGACTTTCAGATGTTAGGCATATATGAGATTATCGGGTCATGAAAAATAGCCATGTTGTTGTGGGATCTCATATTACCTAGGAATGGTCAAATTATTTTGCTGTACCACATATTTCCTCAAACACAAGTGTTCCGTTGCTTGAGATTAGGCCAAGTGGTCACATGATTTCCCTGAACTATATAGCTGCCAGGCACAGTTCGTTTCATGGAGAGTCATCTATGCAACATTGATTGACCTCGTGGATTGATCGTCTTTACCACTCACGATTTCCTACCTATCTTCTGTATTCGCTTTGACTATAAGAAGAAATATGTATGTATTCACATGTTGAAGTGTTTGTCTCGTTTTTCAACATACTGCGCGGATGAGAAGTAAATTTGTTACGTTGTGTCTTCATCATTTCTTAACGCTCTCATATCATTTTGCTTAAAGATTTCGAAGTACAACATCGTTGTTGAGTCCTGCCTGTAAATCTATAAGTCCTCTTCAAATGGGTACCCTCAATCTCGGCCAGCGTCGATAAAAGCGCGACATAGCGGAGCTGTTCTAGTGTCAGGTCACCTAAGAGATTCCCAAGAGATGTATATTATCAGAAGTGCGACACAAATTACAGTCTCCATTCAACAGCACCTCATCAGACGAAAGCATACTCCCCCTCCATGACCCAACCCCGCTTAGCCTCGCCAAAGCCACTACCCGGACCCAAATTTCAAACGCCATATATATTTTCAAATAAGCACTTTCCACCACAAAATAGAGGCAGTAGCGTAGCTGGTTATTGTGATGCTTTGCAAGTGATAAGTTCACACGGCCATTTCGGTGACTGGGATTTCGGCACGTAAGCAATATCAACCTGCGACTACTGTATGCTCTGCTAGAGACAACGTGCCATGGTTTCTCGGTCCTTCGGGATTTCTTTTCCTTTTTTGCAAATTGAGATTAGATGATTTTTTTAGGAGGATTCGATGTGGTGTAGGTATTTTTTGGTGTTTTAAGCGAGTGTTATGGACGTTTGAAGATTCTGCGCGCAGCCGCAACAGGTATGAACCTGCGCAATAAGAATAATCAAGAAGAGTGACTTCTTGAGTTCATTTTGCTAGTTCAGAGCCCTAGTGCAAGTTCCTGTAGTTGTCCTTGACAGGCGTCACTATTTCACGCTTCATATACGCGAGCCATCTTCTCGCGAGGAAGTTAGCTCCCCTCCGCAAAACGACAACACGCGTCAACAATACTATTGACTACAATATCATCGCCTTCAATAGGAACCCAACAATGCTTTAGCCATTCAGATAGCCCATGGATCGCAAGTCGCCATCACGTCGCCTGCCGGCTGTTTCTCCAACGAGACCATTGCATATTCGCAAAGAATCAAGTCAACACCACGTCGCAAACAACACAAACCCACACTCTCGCAACAAGTCGGATTCTTCGCGATACAGAACTCGAGCACGAAGCAATACTTCAGACTTTCCACCACGAAGTTCTTCTTTGCGTAAAACAGAGCAGAAGCAAGCAGAATTGCGTCGTCTGTACAAAGACATCACAGACGACCCAGTAGCTGCAGCAACCAAGAGGTCCACTTCACGCGACAAAGAACGATATACAGCAAACTCATGTGGTGAAGGAGATTCTAGTACTAGATCGCACTCTACTGTCTCGAGCATCAAGGGACATTACCTTTCTGACTTTTCTTCCCCTATCCTGGGTGACTTCATAAAGCTTGGAGCAGCCAAGCCAGTCAAAATCATGGATATCTCAGATCAGTCCGAGGTAGTCCGAAAGCACGCCAACGCGTGAGTTTGCCATAATTTAACACACGAATATTGACTGACCCCCTCCAGCTTAGCTAGACTCGGCGAGATCACTCGAACAGACAACCCTTACGAGTTTGAGCCGCTCACACCCAAGATTAACGAGTTGCGCCAAACAACCATAACAGATTTCATCAAACCAAATAATGCTCAACGCCCTGAGAGCTCTCCAGCTGGTCTTTCTAGTCCTCGATTTGCGCACTTCAAGAACGCACGTTCTGATGGCAACACCATTCCCATTGTTTACCGGCCCAGCCCGCTTAATACCCCGGCACGCCAAAGACTTGCAAGAAGTGGCTCATCCCCCAACTTAATGGGCGAGCGATCTGTTTCGCGTGATGCTGAGCCTCAGCATGCTGATGAATCCTACCCTGCTGATCTTTCAACATACGCAGGTGAATTCCCAAGATCTTATTCACCCAAGCGCCGAGGTCGGCAGATCAGCGAGAACGAAGGCTACTATTATGACTATGAGGAACAATATGAAGAACGTCGATCTCGCTCTAGATCTCGTCAATCTCACCGTGAACCCGAGTCATCACCAATTAGACAATCATCGGCTCGTACAGCTAGGAGTCATGGCGGGGCCACCTTAAGTTCTTCCGCTGGTCACAGCCGTCATCTGAATCGATCGCCACCGAAAGGCCTTCGCGACGTCGAGGAGAAGGACGAGGTCGAAGATTCTCCAACTTTGACAGAGAAACCACAACCGAAGAAGAGATCAAGATCGCCTATGAAGAAGATGTTTGGTGAAAATGGCTGGCTTGGGAAATCTCCAAGCGAGCTTCAGAGCATCAAGCAGTTTCCAACTACCGCCAAAGCACAGGGGGATTCTCCTGGCAAGCAGAAGAAGACTGGCATGTTTGGGAAGCTGCGAAGCAAGTTCGACGAAATGGTAAGTTCGCCTCGCTTACGCAACGCAACTTTTGACACTAACAGAACAGACCGAGAAGGCAGATATCACCCCGAGAAAAGACAATCGTTCCTTTCGCGAAAAGTCAACAATCATGCCAAATCTATCAACCTCACTTGGCCCTCCAGAACAGGCACGAACCTTTATGGAACTCGAACTCATGCTCTCCCACACAGCTAATAGCTTCCTCATGAACCAATTTAGCCAAGGTCGCATGTCCGTAGACACAATCAAGAAAACCGTCGAGGGGTGGAAGAGCAAAGGTCGCCCAACAGTCATCGAGTTCATGTATGACCAAGCCACACAAAGAGATCTGGTCGCAGCCAATTATCAAGCATTCCGCTTCTATGGACCAAGAGCCGGGGATGACGTTCGCGTTGTTGGGATGCTATACAATTGGAGACAAGTCGCAAATCTGCTTGCAATCCGAACTTTCTGCAGCGCTGATACCGTGATTCTCAAGCTCCTCTTTGATATCGAGCAGATTCTTGAGCTTCTTGGTGCCGCAGAGCCAATTATGCTTCGTGTCCAGCAGATTAGAGTTCGGGTTCGGGAACTGATTGAGGAGGTTCGTGATAGGAGAGAGGGCAGAGCTAGCAGTCAGATGTATCCTGAAAGCCAGCAAAAAGCAAGAGATAGTGAGTCTTCTTCTATCACTAGGTCGAGAAGTGGAAGTGGCCCTACGGACGACCCATATGGTGGACTGAAGCTCGTACCGGATAACTACAGGGAGCCGATGTGAAGGAAAGGGAAGCAAGCGATAAGTAGACGCACTATTGGGTCAACCAGCAATATTAAAGAGCATGTGCCATGTCAAAGTTCTTCTTGTATAGAGTCTACTTTCTACTATTCGGCGATTTGCACGCCTTGGGGTCACATTTGGCAGCTCGGCTATTGGTGTAGCTAACACGACTCACTTATGGACATAGAACCCCCTTTTCAAGGCTCGTTATTCCAAGAAATAGAAGTTCTTTTCTACCATTTCTCTTCATCTATGTCGTGTTGATCTATAATTGTTGAGGTGTGCGATTTGTGTTTTAATAGAGGAACCTTAGGAAGAACTCGTGTTATTGTGTGAGTTGGCGTGCTACCGTCTGTGGTTTTTTGATTCACCATCACTGATAATATTTGATAGAATGAAAGAGTGAAGGTATGAAACTCCAGAGCTCTTGAAGTTCTAACCCCTGAAACATACCGTTTGATGTGGCTGAGGTGTGGCTGAAATGCCATGTGAAAAACAACGTCATTTCCCAAAGGTTGTGAGACAGGATCGTGGTTGCCTCAAATCTGTCCTTGATCGTGAGTCGGACGACCTGGAAGGGCATCGTGCCTGCCTGCCTGCCTGTCACAGGTCGGTCTAGAAAGGCAGCGACGTGTTGTACCATTCGTGTTGCATCCTCTCCATCTGCATCTTCACCTGCCGTTCTGCATCCACTGCATCTCCCGCTCTTCAACATTTCTTATGCACGCGTCGTTGCAGCGACAACTCCCACCACATCCTTTTGCTACTGCCACACTCCTTTACTCGTTTCTCTGGCCAGATTTTCTTCCAAATCGCCAGGCCACCTAATCCATTTCATTCTATCGCTGTTAGCAGCCCACTCTGCTATGCAGAGTTGAGGTGCCTTTTCTTTATTGTCCTTTCCGTCTCTTCAAGTAGGTCCACAAGATACCTGGCTTCGGACAACCTCCTGACTTCTGTAGATCGTAATGTCTCAACCACCTCATAGCTATGGCCCTGGCTGCCATCTCTCTCGAGGTGTTGCCTTCTCGTCCCCGAGCGGCAGCGATGATATACCACATCTCAAGGCACAGTTCTTCTACTCGTCTCCACTCCCTATCGACGATCCTCTTTCCTCCATACCAATACCCACCGACGCGAAAGCCACCAAGCACCCTCTGCGACCGTTCTCTGCAAGCGATAACTATGATCTAGAGGAAGCATGGCATGGACTTGGTTCGAAGACGGATCGAAAGCATCACACAAAGAAGTCACCACATTCTACAGGCAAGGAGCCTTCTTCTGCGTGCCACGGCTCAAAGGGGAAGGAGAATCCTCGCACTGGAACGCGCTCCAACAAATCCGATTCCGGCCCCGAGCAGGAGGAAGAAATCTCAGGAAGCGTGAGTGGAAAGAAGGTCGTCTCAGGAACAGATGCTCCTCTAGCACATCCTACTATCAAGACTAGTACGGTAGAGCCTTCAGAGTCCTCACACGTCCCAAAAGACAAGCATAGCAAACGCCATGCAAAGGCTGAGGCTGCAAAGACTGCAAAAGCTGCCAAGGAAGAGAAGAAGAGAGCTTCCTCTCCTCCAAAAGGAACAAAATCGAAAACGATCTGTAAATGCAAAGGCACCAACCATGCTTCGTGCAGGAACCTTCCTGGTACCTGCCCATGTACGTTTTGTCCGAAGACCTCAGCTATCGAAGTTGATTTCGGTGTGAAGTCTTCTCCTGACAAAGGAGAGAGCTCGAAGCAAAAGTCTGCCCAAAGGGTTGTATCCATCGACGGAGCCGATGATCCATGCAATAGCCAGTCTGCAGACATGGCAGAAATTGACAGACTCGGCTACAAAGACCAGCTGAATCGCGTAGCCAAGAGGGAGATTGTTGAGACGCTCCATTACCTAGACCGGGAACACCGTGACTTCGTAAAACACAAGGAGGAGCTTGAAAAGCATTTGAAACATGAACATACAGGCAATGCTTCTGGGTCCGAGGAAGAAACGAAAAAGCAGCAGAAACTCAAGAAAAAGTCTTCCATGCGTTCAATTAAGTCAAATCGATCAGAAGGAGAAAAGGCGAAGCCCGATTCCGACAACGAGGCTATCTCATCAGGCGCTCTAAATCCCGGCGGAGATACGGGCACAACGGGTCAGCCTTTTCTGAAGTTCAAAGCTAGTAAAGAAACTCAGCCTCCAGCTTCCGACGATGGTGACAACCGTGGTCAGCCAAGTGATTCACGAAAGAGCGAAGACCAAGATATGCAAACCGAGACTGTCCACGTACACAAATGTAAAACTTCGAAGAATACAAGAGACTCGACAGATGTTCCAGTTGGTGTCTCCAAGCTGCACCTTGTCAAGGTGCCTACTTTACAGATGCAACCAATCTATTGGTCGCCTGTAAACGATATTGCTCCCGTCACCAGAGGGACGTGGTTCTACAAAGATACAATGTATCCTGTGGAATGCGCCGTGGCAAATCAACTGGAGACTGGGTACAGAGAGCTGAGACCGTGGTCACAGACTTGGAATGACGAGCTGAATAGCGCAATCGACGTTGGTGCTGCTGGCGAGGAAAAGATTGCTCATCGCCTATGGCCAAAAGAGGATGGTCCAAAACGTATCGCCCATGAAAACAACCCAAGCCATCTATCGACTGACTCATATTGTGCAGCAAGATGCTTTCACGGAGAAGCAGCAGCTGAAGGTTCTGTCGATTTAGAAGAAAAGCCAACCGAAGCAAAGACAATCACCAAAAAATATTCCAATGCTCAAGTCATCTATAAGAATTCTGAGATGGCCAACATCCTGAAGCCTAATCTTCAGCCTTCTGCATATTATGGTCGGAAGCCACTAGCGAAGATCAAGAGGGGTATGAACGTTGGCATCTGCGTCGTCCGAGGCTTTGACTGGAAGGCTTGGGAGAAACTACACCCATCCAAACGAAAGTCTAATGTTCCTCAGAAAGCGGGAGATAATGCTCCAGTAGCGACTGACTCGGTCTCTCCTACACAAAGCACATGCCCGGCTTGTCGAGCTCATGAAGAACGGCCCAGGGTTACAGATCTCATCTTTGTTATTCATGGCATAGGTCAAAAGCTCTCAGAGCGTGTGGAGAGCTTCCATTTCACCCACGCAATCAACACCTTCCGCCGCCATGTCAATATGGAGCTCCAGAATGATGGTGTTCGTCGAGTTCTGCGCAAGGAGATGGGTGGTATGATGGTGCTTCCAATCAATTGGCGATCCAATGTCTCATTCGAGGAAGGAGGTTCGATGAAAGACGATGATAAGGATGATGACGAACCGGGCTTTACGCTGAATGATATCACGCAGCCTACCATACCAGCGGTTCGAAGCCTAATTTCGGATGTTATGCTTGATATTCCTTTCTATATGTCGCATCACAAGCCGAAGATGATCCAAGCTGTCATAGGTGAAGCTAATCGTGTTTATCGACTCTGGTGCAAGAATAACCCTGACTTCCAAGATAAAGGGCGTGTGCATATCATCGCACATTCTCTGGGCAGTGCAATGGCCATGGAAATTTTGAGCAGGCAGCCAACCTCTATCCCGAAGCTTGATATGAACAGCAAGAAGATGAATACTAAGCACTTCGATTTCAACACTACCAACCTATTCTTTGCGGGTAGTCCTGCTGGATTCTTTATACTTTTAGAGAAAGGCCGCGTCTTGCCTCGCCGACAGCAAGACAAACCCGGTGCGGAACGGAGCGACAGTCACGACAGAAGTCTCACAGGCGAAGCTGGTATTTTTGGCTGTATGGCTGTTGACAATATCTACAACATCATGCATTACAATGACCCAATTGCATACCGCCTCAACGCTACCGTTGATCGTCAATTCGCTGCTAGCTTGAAGAATGCGCAAGTTCCAAATGCCACCGCAGGATTTTTGGAGAGTATTGGCAACGCAATGAGATTGATAACTCCAGGTGTGGCGTCGAGTAAAGAGCTTGGTGTTGGTCAAGTCACCAAAGCTCCAACCATAGCCCGGCTACCGTCGCAAGTAGAGATGGAGGTTCATGATTTCACACACGAGGAGATCGCTGAGAAAAAATTCGCTTTGCTAAATGATAACAACCAGGTCGATTGGTTTCTTAGCTCCGGCGGGGGCCCCTTGGAGATTCAATATTTGAATATGTTGAGTGCTCATAGTAGTTACTGGGGAAGTCTTGACTTTATCAGAATGATTGTCACCGAGTGTGGAAGGAAGCCTGGCAAGGCTCATTGTCTTCCAAATATGAGGGCTGTCAAGATTCGTCACAAGTCATGAGGCAATGTTTTCGAGTATTGGAGATGGCTTGTTTGAGTTTGGAGAGTGTCGAGTTTGAGGGGACTTTGGCGGTAGGCACTGCTAGGGTGGTAGATTGCAAGGCGCAAGAGAAAAGTTTGTTCCGGACACGGCGCACAGGATTGAGGCATAGACCTAAGATACCCATACTCACGCATACCTAGAATTATTCACTAGAAATATAAATAAATTGCTCAGTCTTGTCTCCCTTACGATAAATTATGCTTTTGATATGAGACAAGATAAGATCTACCCCACCCTTTCCCCGCATGACGATGATTCAGACGCCACATTTCGAGCTGCCGGTACCTCGGCCCCACCGATCTCCAAGCAAAGTTTCGGACCTCAACCTCGCGCAGAAACCTTGCCAGGGTTGGCATACTTCAAGATTACATATTCATTGGCAAAAGTGATAGAATTGCGACATCGAGGGGAACAATTACGAAAGACAAGATGGGACAACCGAAGTTAACGCTTTATGTTGATACTGTGAGCCCGTTTGCTTATGAGGCCTATTATATTTTGAGGGTATGTGGATGGTTTCCTTATTTCCGGTGATGATAAGTTGAAAGCCTTCACTGAGTCCATATCGGGGGTCAGCGAGTCAGTACTATGGAGCAATTGGTGATGAGTAAGGAGTGAGCTGCCATCGGGTGCAAGTGCATGTTCTGAGCCTAGCATCAAATGGATCTATACTTTCCCTCCACTCACACTTCTTCTCCCATACTTCTCCATATTACGTGGCATCTCCTTTTCCTCCTATGAAGTCTCAACACCTGACTGACACGACCACAGAACGACCCAACCTTCTCAAAATGCTCCGTAGAATACATACCCATCTTCCTCGGCGGCGTCATGAAAGCATGCGGGAACACACCCCCCATCAACATAAAAAACAAAGACAAATGGGTCAACACCGAGCGTCTCCGCTGGGCCCGCCTCTTCAACATCCCTATGACAACCCCCATGCCGCCCAACTTTCCCCCATTGACGCTGGGTATTATGCGTGCGCTGTGTGCGATTACGACGCTGGAAGGGGGACAGGAAATGTTGATTAAGGCGTTGGACAAGTTATACGCCGCCTACTGGGTCGACTGTACCCCCACCCATGTCCCAGAGAACCTAGCACCTATCCTCATCGAGCTCTTCGGTGAAGAGACGAGTAAGAAAATCACAGAGATGGCCGCGAAGGAGGGGAAGGCTATACTGGCGAAGAATACGGATAAGGCGTTAGAAGATGGGGCATTTGGGCTGCCGTGGTTTGTTGCAGAGAATGCGGAGGGAGTGAAGGAATGTTTTTGGGGCGTGGATCATTTGGGGCAGGTCGTGGAGCATTTAGGGTTGGAGAGAAAGGGGAAGGAGTGGAGGAGTTTGCTGTAGGTGAAGCTGGGTGGGCGGGTTTGTTTGTGGAGGGAGGAGCGGAGAAGGAAGTGGATGAATTTGGTTGCGGAAGAGTGTGAGGAGAAGGCGATGGTTGGGAGTTTGTGAAAGATGGATGGTGGCAGGTATAGATGCATTTATCTCGTTGTAGAGTATTGATTACACCTACGATCCTCCTTTTGTGTAGTTATAATATTGAGTTTCGAGTGGAGAATGAGGGATGTAAGAGTGCGAAGTGAGAGGTACATATTCTGTCTTGGTATGACTTGTTTACTCGAATGTTGTCAAGTTTTCTCTCGGTCTGTTCTTAACTTGATTCGAAGCGCAGTTGCATTCTTGACGGGAAGCTTCGCGTGTAGGATGTTGTTAAGGACGTCCAAAGGCGAGTCACCCAGCTGGTCTGCACCACTACTTCTGTCAGCCAACTTCCACCAATTTCTATTTCGACCTGCCGTCTGGATCACCCATCTACATGGCATTTCGGATTGGGGATGATTGAAAGATCTGTAGGTTTGCCAACAATTGACGAAAGGCGGCTAATTGCCACGCATAACTTCGTAGAATAGGGTGTTGAGGTAGCCCAACCGAAGAATTCTTAGATGGAATAATGACTCAGTATACAGAAAAGTGTCGACCAGAATGCTCTCTACAATCTCCGAAGTCCATTCTAGGACATTGGCAGAAACGACGACACGCACCGAGTTGGCGAAGGAAAATGATGATGCTCCACGCATAGCTTAACCCACAAACGAAGTAAACATTCGCGAAAGTTGGAAGCATCAACTAGATTGATCTCTACAATCTGTGCCCGTAGTTTCCAGAGATCTGGTGCAACTGATGGCTTGCAGCGGCCCGATTACAATGCTAGAAAGAAGTTCGAAACGGAAAGCAAGTGTGGTATCTGAAATAGATTTGATATTGCAAGAGTACAAACTATCATCAGAGTCCTAAATGAACTACATCTTTTCCTTCCAGCTCAACATCTACATCTAGTTGAGCTACCTCGTGCGACACCACCCAAACTGGAAGGAGTCGAGTTCATGACTGCTCATCACTGAAACCCACGCGCATCGCAGCAGGCAGCAGGCAGCGCGATGCTCAACTTGCTGCAAAACCTCAGACACGAGCACGACGGTGACTGCACACTCTCGACTCTTTCCAAGTGGACATATCCAAATCACCATTCCTTCAGCCCCAACTTTGGAGACGAGGGCGTGGCGAAGTCTTAATGAACCATTTGAAGTAATAGCCTGCGAGCTGCCAAGACAACTCATATGTGATCTATGTGATTCGTGCTGCATGAAGACATTAAGTGTGATGACCAATCATCGATAGTGGTAATTTGTTTCAAGAAATGTTTCCGTTGCAAATACCGAAATGTGCCGGGGAGTGGGAGGGTATTGGGGATTGGAGCAGAAGGAAGGATCGAGCATAACCACTATGCACAAGGAACTTCTTCCAAGGTTGAAGAACCCCATGACTTGTTACAGGAACCCGGTTTGCAATTGCAATTGAAAGGATTTTCTTCAGGCTATTTTGTGAGTTGGAATATGAAATACCGTATCCTCGCTGAGACAGTACGGATTAGGGTGTGTAAGCAACGGCATTTGGTTACTGGGGGTGTTCAGACACCAGTAGTGGTCACGGTCCACCATTTGATGCTGTGGACGAACCCAGCAATGCAGCAATCTGCACCCCTCACTGAAAGACGCAAATATTCTAGGAGCCGAGACTCCGATACTCAAAGGAGGATCACTGAATATTTGGTAAGGGATGGCTTGAGAGCCAGCCACCGCTGTAACACACGAGTGACGTTACACAGATAAGTATATTAACAAAACGGAATCTGCCGGTTTCGAGAGATGAAGATTTTCCACGTTTGGAAGGAGAGTTGAGTTAGAATGCCCATATTCAATAGTTTCATACAATACCTGATTTGTCTGATACACAGTACCTGCATTTGGTATCGCGTGGCGACCCTGACAGTAAGCAGCATAACTTGAAGGATTCGCCGTGACGAGATGACGCTCATTGGCAAGAACTCGAATTGTTTCCAAGGCATGACTTTGAATTCCGAGACCTTGTTCGTCATTCGCGGCAGTCGAGAGGCCTCCGACGTGCTGCGGAAGCTTAACACAGAGAAGCTATTGTTGTCGTCGTCGTTTGCTGTTTCTGGTAGAAGAGGAGATTCCAAGAAACGCCTCGAGGAATTCGAAACTTGACAATTGGATGAACTAGACATGTCAGATACGCCATGACTGAATATATGGAATTTCACTGGCTATCTCACGAGTGTTCCAAACTTGAAAAAGCCACGGGAGGTTGTTCGGTTCCTCAAAGAGTTACCGAGCCCGCTCTCGCGGGTCTCGGGAGGGACACAAGTGGGCGTGAGGCGAGTCCCCGAGGGCGTAGAACCTTCTACTGTTCCAGAAAGCCAGTCGAAGGCATCGCATGTTTTGCTTCTTTCAGGAGGATTTTCTTCATCGCGTGGCGCGCCTGTGCCTTGGAAAATACGGCTCGGAACGCAGAAGGCAAAGAGCTGTTCTGTGCCTCCTGACAGACGTCCATGTCGCCATGTGCGTGTTCTGCGAAGGATTCGAGGTTGGCTTGCGGCACATATCAAAGGTACCGAAAACCCCTCGATTGTCAACACAACGTGGTTAGAGCCAGGCTTCCTGGCCCTGGCAGGTGGCGGGGTCGACTTGCATTACAGCTTGCCACAGGAAAGATTATCCCCTGGCAGGTCGTATTGGTGGTGGAGAAGTCTGGTACGAATTGCGACTGGCTGTTGTCTCGTCGGGGTTGAAAAATGAGGGTTTGAAGATGTCGTAAGAATCAAATGCCCGCCTCGGGCCAAAGAGGAGCAAACGACAACGACAACGAAACCGGAGATAGTCCCGGCCTGCGGAGCCCATGGCACTCCGTACAACCGTAGCATTCATACCCTTCAAGATGACGTGCGACGAGAGGACTTGGGCTGACCTAATACTCAAAGGTATGTTGACCTGACAATTGACTCGGCATTGAGTCGCCAGAACGTGTCGCTGTGCCTCGAAGAACGTGGAAAAGCCGGATGAGAGTTCGGAGACAGGACAAGTCTGTATCCGGCGGCCGGTGCCCTGGCTCGGCCCGCTGTGGAGATTCTGTATGTGCAGTATTATGCACTGTGCCGGAGCCCAGAGATTCGATGCCTTTTGCTGGAGCCGTTTGCCGTTGAACTCTCTCCCGAGCCTGCCTCCAGTCCCTACTGGTAGTTCGTCTAACGAACGGTCGTTAGAATGGCCTCAACACCATCACGACCAAGTTGGCTTACCAGACTTCTTTGCGAGTCGTGTTGTCGCTGAAGTGCCCTGCGAATGTCTCATACGCTGGGGCAGATCGAAACCCTGGCGGCGGAGTCCCGTCCTGTCCAGCGAGAAAACGCAGTTGGGCGGCGCATTCGAAGCCCACAACTCCTCTGAACCTGCTCTTCTACAGGCTGCCTCCCACTCCCATCGCACGTCTCGTCATCCAGATCGATCACGCCCACGCCCACGCCGCCTGTCGCGCTGTGAATCTCCGAAGCCAACGGCAAAGACGCAAGACGCACATCTTCCACTTGTTGGTGTCGTGGGCCTCCCCGCACCCATCAGCGCCAGAACATGCCCCGAGACGCCTTCCAATTTGCTGTGTCGTAGCTGCACGACAACATCACCTCTGACACCTCGCAAATCTGACTGCTTGGGGGCACCAGGGCAGATGGGGCTGAGGCTGAGAGTTCCATGAGACATACGAGATCCTTGTGATTTGTTTCCTCGTGTAAGCACCAACGCAGCAGTGTCAACGACGAGCGTGGGAGGTTGCAAGAAGCGCGTAGCTTCGTGGAAATCCCAGTGTCAGTAGACGAACGAGGTGTCGTGGTGGACTGCAGCAGCACCAGACCATACAGAAACCAGAAACTTGCGGCTGTCAGGGTCGCACTTGCATCGCGGTTGCCTTCTGCCGGGAAGGATGAAGAAGATCCCGTCGAGCAGACCCCTTGTGCCCTCGTGGTGATAGGGGACGAACTGGCTACTTACGAGCCCAGATTGCGTAGGGTCCGGACGCTGTGCATACGCGAAAGAGGAAGGAGGGAGAAGATGTCGAGAAGCTGATATGTTATTCATTTCGTGCTTTATTGGTGTAATCCGGGGCATTGTCGCAAAACAGCCATGCATGAACAGCACCAGCAGTTGAGATTGACTGTACATCACTCCCCGATTGGTGGTGATTGAGGTATTTCTCCAGCACCTCCAAACCCCTCACATAGGGCCTGCGTACTCAAGAAGTATCTATTTTCATACGAAGTGAGCACAAAACCCTTGAGGTAGGAGACCGTGAAGTGGGTCATGATCGAGATGTTAGCGCATCTAATGGCATCTCCTTGGATTTCCGTCGAATTTCGTCTGCTTGCGAATTGCCTCTTCTAGCACCCTACATCTGATATCGCCACAACGAGGGGCAGTAGGATACAGGCTGTCTGCCTCTACGCCCGGAGAGATTTCTCCAACTGCCAATTTCGCTGGGATAAGCTCGCGCTGCACTGAAAACGCCCACTTTCGGCCATTTGGCGGCGACTTAGACAGAGGGCTTTACAATTCTGCAGTCCCAACTGCTGGAAGAAACATCCATGAAGCCATGAGGTTTCCATGACACCCTCCTCCTTAGCCTCAACCCCAATTGATCGTCTCGCCCTGCCCGCCTTGACAGTCCCGCGCGGGTAAAGTAGCAGCGTTCTGCCGCAGAAGCCTTGACCAAAAGAGCAATCGTCCCAGCCAGGATGAAAGTCCTCCCCGTACCGAAGCCAATCAGAGTTGACCGTTACCGGCCATGGATGCTGGAAAGGGGGACCCTATGCAAGCCAGCACAAAGTCTGTGCACAAGATTCACAGGCACAAACGCTGCACGAACTCTTCCCCAGGCGAAAAACAGGGGATCGACTTCATCTGAACGGACGGACCAATGCCACCCGGGCTTGGATCCATGGCATCCCAGCATCCATTCAACCCCCCAGGACGAGGTCGACACCCTCCCCAAACTTCAACAAGCACGCTACGTACAGATACACTTCAGCCACGCACGCACCAGGTAATCATACGACCCCATCAGCGAAAGCTTCTGCTGCGTCCGAAGTTTCTTGAACTATCGAGCCTCCCCAGCTGCCATGTGTCTGATGTCAAAATGAAACGCAAACCCTTGTCGGCGGAATCCTCTCCCTTCTTACTGCAGCATAGCCGCCGAACTGAACGTGCTCACCTAGCAAGTCTTGCTTGCTAGCAGAAGACTCCCCACTGTCGGTATCACTGGATCTTAGATTGATGCGGGTCGAGGGAAGCAAAGAGACAACATCCGTCAAGAGACGAGACCGCCGCGATTGGTGGCTTCGTGACTTGCCGTTTCAGGTAATTTCATTTGTCCATTTGGAATGCTGCTCCAGGTTCAAGATCTGGATCTGAAGAAAGCCTGCATCAAATGAGATGGGATTTGAGTTCGAGGCTGTGAGATGCGAGATGCAATTCTTGTAAAGTACAATTCGGAATAATAAAGTATGTACTAAAATATTGTCGCACTTCACGACCGCGTATCTCTGCCAGTCGCTGAAACGAGGCACCCCCTCCAGGATGCCGCACTCCAAGCCAAGCCAAACCATACTCCGTACGTAGGCTTACAGTGTACATACTGCCTAAGTCCTGACAAAGAGGGTATTCTACCAAGAACATTTAACGCCGAACCGCCTGCATCCTGCAACCCATCCATTTACCCTAGTGTGCCACGTTTTTTTATACCAAGAAGAGTCTGGAAAATCGCTGAATCCGGTTGCTGATTATTGTCTCTGACCAGGGAGTCGAATGGGGTTGATCTAAGCTGGCCCCCAAGGTGGTCGACTCCTTCCTCGGACCTTGTCCCAAAATGCTGCTGACTGCGACGAATTCGTGCAGATGATGCTCTGCCGAAATCTTGTTGGAAGTGATACTACTCGGTCTTTGAGTCGTATCTCCAATCAACTTGACCAAGCTTGCTCTTGGTGGTCATCGCCGGGCATATACTCGTGCCTATCAAGAAACTGCCCTGATGCTGACGTGAGAGGACTATCATGCGGACCAAGACCGGTAGAGGAGCTGTATGACGCTTGTCGTGATGGCATTTCTTGAGGCCGAGAATTGACTCGGATTGGATGTTGCTCGACATTACCATAGTTTTGAGGCCGGAAATCAACAGTCTCAATGTCGAATCGTTTGGAGCAGCCATCTTCCATATGCCTGTGATGAATTAGCAAGTGAAGCTGGAGTATCCCCGAACCAGCTTAACTTACCGTCTAAGGGTATCTTTTCTAGCAAAGAATCTGCTGCAATAATCACATCGGTGATTCCGTTGCTTCATGTGGACACTCTGGTGATGTCTTTGTAGATCCGTCTTCCTCACAAACTTCTTGGTGCAATCCTTTAATGGACATGGGAATGGATATTCTCTGCTCGAGTCATGGGTCTCCATATGAGCCTTGAAGTTGTAACTTCTTCCGAAGAGCTTGCCGCAACCCTTAACGTGGCATTGAAAGTTCGCGTCCTCTTTAGTGGTCAACTTTCTTGGTTGCCGAATTCGCGCTATCGTGCTGTTGGATCGTCTTGCGCCCTGTAACCTCCCTCGATCTTGACCGTCTGGTCGGTCGTAGAGCGGGATAGGCAATGTGTTGATTGAAGGAAGATCCTGGGTTGTCGTGCCGTTCGAGTACTCCACCTTTGGCCATTCCACAGGAGAGCGTTGCTCATGGTAAAAAGATGTTTCGATGCTTCCAGGGTATGGGCTTGTTGATGTCACCATCATATTGTGGTGTATTTGCGGCGAGTTGATCATGATACCCTCTCCATGGTGTTGGTATTCTGGATGGTCTTCCATCTTGATCCGTGGCGTGTAGGAATGAATGCTACCAGCCTGAGAAAACACCTCGGAAGCTGGAGTAGTTGAGAATGATGATCGCTGAGATGCGTGGCCAGATGGAGCTGGAGAAGCAGGAAGTATCGAGGCCTCAGCCGTCTGCGTTCCGTATATATCATGGCTGTAACTTGCGGAAACGGCTGGATGGAATGGAGCAAAAGGATCGTACTCTGTAGAGAGAATGTTGGGGGTGGATTGCGATGACCTAGGCTCGTTTCTGTGTTGTAAGGTGGTCGTTGGCCAGTTGTTGGTGGCGGTGGAAGATGGGACGGGTGTCACGACCGAGCCACCACTTTCCACAGGTGATCCTGACATTTGACAAGAGTAGAGCCCCAGGCCTTGAAGAGGTTCACTTGGCTTGTAATGCGAGTCACTTTGCGCAGGTGAAGGATACTCATATAGTGGCTGAGGGTTTGAATTATATCGAAATGGTGAAGTTGGCGAGCGTGCAGATTGCGGGGTCAGGTCCATTTTGATAACGAGTGAAAGAGAGAGAGAGAGAGGAGACTCGTGGACAATAGACGAAATATTGCTTCGGGCAATTAAGGGCTAGTCAGAAAGATCCGAGGCCTTTATCGGTGAACCTTCAGTCACTGCTCACATCAGATGGCTGATTGGCGATCTCGAGTAATAGACGCGTTGGTAGTCGAGTGGTGTTGGAGGCGCATCTGAAGTGTCCAGGTATCCAGGTATCAACGTTCGAGCGAAGTTCCCCGATGAGCTTCTCCTACAGAGGAATAAATAGAACCCCGATGGCTTGGGACGGTTGGATGGAGGAGTGGTGATGGATGTAGGAAGAGAACAACAAAACTCGAGAGGATCAAGGCAGACTTGAGGAGGACCCTCTGTGCTTCTTGAATGAACGTGAAAACATACCGGGTTTAATGTACGGAGTAAATCCTCTTGCTCAAGGGTGTCGGTTGCCACGGTACGGCAGTGCTCGAGGGTCCTTGCTGCTCTGCACGTCCACGAGGAGGGGGCTTAAGTTGGCTTGACCATTCCTGGAAGATGAAAGGAAATCTAGAGAACAACGAATGACATGGGCTAGGCTAGAAGCCAGGGTCATTCAAAGTGACTGCTTCAGGCTGCAGGGGACCTTGCAAAAAAACCGATGCAAAGGTACTGTCCTCCACCGCTGGAGCTAATCGCCGGCCAAGGGGTTTCCAGGCTGCCAAACTGACAGAGAGTTTCTGCAACCAGGGCAGCCGGCTCGCAAGTTGCGCTGTTGGTTCAAAAGCAGCATGTAGCATGCCCAAGGGGGGATGAACTGCTGGAATTTTTGAAGTGGACAAATAATGGGTCAATTTCTGCCATTATAAAACAAGAGATTATGACCAAGACTTTGTTCAGCGTGCTTGATTCTCAAAGTGGAGCATCTTTAGGCAGGAGCAATCTGGAGACTGGAGTCGATGTCAAATTCCAGCATCCAGGAGCAAGCATCGGGGCATGATGCCGGGGCGAATAATCTTGCGATTTTCGCTTTGGGACGGTGCTGCCCCAAGCGCACCAGGAGGTGGGGGAAACTAACGGCGGGAGAGGCAGAGAGAAGGCCGTTCTAGTTGCGCTTGGGGCAGGAGCTTCTTGAAGCGGACCTTTCGATGGGCCTCTCGATTATTCTTTGGCGCTGATGAGACGGTAAACTGTAAGCAGCTTGGCACCTGTGATGGTGATAGTTTTCCGCCATTTGTGCCGGAAGAGCTGTCATTATCGGGGCCATAAGCGCGCAGCGTCTGATAGCTGATGATACAATCGTGGTGGACATCCTGGTGGTGGTGTCTCGCAGCGCAGTGCCGTTCTGAGTAATAAACGCAGTTGAATGACGAGACGACCACTATATCCTGCCTGCTATACGGCTTTTCGATCCTGACCACCAGGACTTTCGCATCATTCCAGTGTTCTATTCTTGTTGTTGGTAACCCCGAACGAACAACAGGCAGTGTTGCTGGCCTGCCTTATAATGCCAAGACCCCCAACCGTGCTCTCCCCTCTCGCAGCAGAGGAGCCCAGGGCCCTGCACCTAACAGAAACGACCTTGCGGTGAGATGGATGAGCGCACATCGCGTTACTCAGATATCGGTCATAGGCGAGGGAGGCCAATCATCAGCTGTCCCCGTGCTCGATACGATCACCCATTGATGCTTTTGAGCTTGAAGTCAAGGATACGGCACAGCATTCGTCGACAGCGAATCTTGAAGCTGCGCCTGCTTTACGATGGCACGAGTGCGTGTGCGTTACCGTACTGTATGCGCTGAGCTGGGTGCAACTCCCTGTAAATTAGCACGTTGACAGCATCCGCGGACAGCATCTTACCCTGGTCGAAAGTGATTCGAGTATCGTGGGCGCAGGGAACTCGTGCAGGCGTTTCCATCAAACTTTGGTCGGGCTGGAGTCGCTGCGAAGTTCCGGCCCCGGCCCCGACTCTAACGGCCGAGTCTGCGATTCCCCGGATTGCGGTGCTGCTGTGACGCCCATCAGTGAGTTCTTGGAATCTCCAAGGGCTTGCCCGTCAACGTCTCGACTTTGCCCTCCTCGATTGACGAGCGCGATGTGGAAATGTGCACCGACGAACCGTGGCCGGAACCAAGCTTCCAACTCCCAATACGACGATGATGCCACTTTCGTCTGGTCGGGTTTTGGCAGCCTGGCTCCTCAGGCTTGTGGTGCGTGCATAGCCCCGCGAGAGAGGGCCACCATCGCGAGGCAGACGATTGCCCACGCCAAAAAGCCTTCAAGCCTCTGGAAATTTCAGACATACAGGCACATATCATCCAAACAGAGGGCGTGCACCCCTCCCCCAACCATCCAATCTCGACCACGCGGGCATTTACACCTGCTCGTACCAGGACCAACAGACGGACCTGCATCACGTCTCTCTCACGTCCTGGCGTCCATCACATCCAATTTGCCGGAACCCAGCGCTGTATATTGCTGCCCTAGCCCATAAGCTCAACACCGTGCTCAAAGGGCATAGCCTTCTTGACCACCTCCAGACCGCTCAGTAGTATCTTCCGAGCTGGTGGTAATAATAGCAGCATTCCACTTGCACTTCCACGTTCTGTCTCGAAAGGCTCTTCTGCAGCATGCCATGCCAACGGATTCCGCAAACTCCTCCGATGTGGTTGCGCCGAGAAGCACCCGGGATACCCAGGTCCAGTTGTCCGCGGGCTCGCCGACCAATATACTCATCCGAAGATCTCAACCGGAGGACGCCTTGTAGGGCATTGAACTAACTTCGACCTAATTTAAAGTTTTTGGTTAATTCAACGACCAACGGTGTGCTCCTTAAGCCTCATTTTCCACAAGACCACTTTCCCTCTCTAAAAAATTACCATCGCCCCAAGCCTAATTGGGTTGGAATCCACGACGTGTATCGAAATGTTCCAGTGACGGCCAAGGAGACTTTGACTCTGTGGATTTCTCAGCGTAGCATCCAAACAGCAGTACGTACCAGAGGCGGATTGCAAAGCGCACTTGACGCACATCACCATGCCAGAAATAATGAAGAATCCAACGACATATCTTCGATATCTGGAGAAAGACCTTGTCGCTAAACAATGCACGCGGCACGCTTTATCACATTTCGACCAGGGCGATATTCCAAATGCCAATCTGAACCCTTGAACTTGGTACTGTAGACGCACCTCCTAGGGAAGAGCCCCGCGGCATTCTGCAGTTAGGTTAGAGAAACGGAGTGTCCTTGCGAGATTTGCACAAAGCAGACAACTGCGATAAGATCATTCCCAAGGATTTTGACGTAAATTATATATTTCACCTGCGTCGTTGCATTTCGCTGCACTGCCTCTGCCTTCGAGCTCCCCGGAGTCACATGTTGCTCAAAACTTCGAAACAGTCTTCTGTCGCACCGACAGGGAGGATCGCGGGACGGCTTCACGATGAGACTTCATCTGGACTGTTTGGTGTACGCATAAGGTTGTCGATCTGATCAACCGTCCCCGCCGCCGGGCTGGCAGTGGCTGCTGGCTGGTGCAATCGGGCTTCGGATGTCAACCGAGATGTCCCGACGTCTGTGTGCGTCGCTACGAGAGGTCTGATCTTCCAGGTTCGAGGCGGCAGGCACACGCCATGTCTCGCAAATGAAAGCAAAAAGGAGCCTGTGTCGTTACGCAGTACGCTGTACGCTGTACGACTTGAAGGTCTCGCCGTTCCATATCTCGAAGCTCGCTCAACTATGCCTTGAGAGCAATGCATTTCGATTCCAAGTCCACTAGGATCCAATGATTCCATCTGGTAGCATGACAGACCAGTACGCTCTGATATTAGGTCGGCGTTCCTGTTGTATGAATTAGATCGATGAAGCGCTGTACATTCATGCATCGCCAGGATGCCACTTTGGGTCTCTCGACACGCACGTCAAGCTTCCTACTTGGTAGTCCTGGCTCCTATCGTTTACGCGATCCACGCCAGAGGAGTGTGGAAATTGCTCAAGTCAGCAATGGAAGTAGGATAAGAATCTAGCTAGCCCATCCTCTTGGCTTAATCCAGCACATATTATATGTGAATGTTGATATCAGAACAACTTGTACTCAACGCTATGAAACAGAACAAGAGTCTTGCTGACGAAGGCTTCGCTTCGCATGTCATGTCTTGCGGGATGCAAGCGAGCTTCAATCCCGTTTAAGCCCATCTCCTTTGAACATTCGACTATGTTCAATAAGTGGCGTTCGGTTAGCATTCTACAAGGAATTTCCTAGTTACTTACTTTTCTGCCTCATATTCAGCGCACTAGGCGGTGCGGAGAGGCTGAAAATGGCTGCCGTTGAAAAGTAAGGTAACTGAAAATGGCGCTGTCCACTATTCTTTCCATGATCGGGTCGTGCTCGTCAAATTTAGTCCAGCGGATTTTGGGAGGGAAGGTGCTTTGGGAGATTTAGAGAAACAAAAGCGCTTACTTTTGCTTCTAGCCTTCGGCTGGCTCAACGGTGAACCCATGACAACATTGTCACTGCCGTAGACCAATGGATGGCGATGGATGAGAAAGATACGAGATTATGTCCAAGTATGAAAAATTATTCCAAAATCTTGGTGGTACATCATAGACCGGAATCCACCAACAGTGGTTATAGCGAATATCTCTCAGTTTTGTTATCACATAAGAATACCCCCAAATTAAGTATAGATCGACGAACTCTCTTCAATGATCTCCGTACTATGATGCAGCCGTAGCTGTCTCCAATAATGGCTAAAATCCACGTAAGAAAAACGCCTCTTGCTGATGCTAAAATCCGTGAATATAAGTAGTGAAACCTAAAAACGCCTGACCATGAGTTCCGTTAGAGAGACACCCCCAACATAAGAATGGGTCTCAATTATTGTAGTCAATAGCTGATTGATCGAGCTTGTCATCACCTTGTAAAACCCTGCATTTCGTTAGCTTGGACGGCTTGAGAGGCTAGGGAAAACTTACGAATATTGCTTCACCAGTACACCTTCACCTCCATTTTCCATATCGATGTTGAAGACATAGAAGCCTCCATCACTGGTAACCAACATTACCTGAGGACTGCTGCTACTCATGGCCACAACGCTTCGGAGAGGGTTGCCACTGGAATTGAGACCCATACTGCCCTTTGGCAGCTTGATAAAGGCAAAATCTCGCATAGGCTCCCACATTTCGGTGACGCCTTTAGGTAAGTATCCTCCAACAACGCCAGCCACACTTTTGCCCATCATTTGAGAAGATCTGCGGATCATGCTTCCAAAACTTCCACTCGGCTTCCTCGAATTATCAGAAGTTTCTGTAACCTCACTACCTGTATCCGTTGTTGGGGACTCGGCACTACTATCGTAACTCCTCGCACGACTCCATCTATCACTTTCAGATCTTGGCGAGTCTGGAGGCATATTTGGAACACCACCAAGTCTAAAAATATGGACGGTATCTGTAGTAGAAGAAACGCAAAGAAGAGTTGAGCTGAGGTTGAAAGACATGCTATAGATAGTCGATGGGTATGTTCCACGTCGGAACTGATATAATTTCGTGCCTTTAGGTAAGGCAAACACTCTGATAATTGTTCCCGTCTCGGAGGCAGTAGCAAGTAGTGTTCCTTCGTTGTTCAGAGCTATACAGGACAGAGGGGCTCGGTGCGCTTCAACGACGTTCAAAGCTTCAAGCTTCAACGCATCAAATATGAGAACTTCGCCAGAAGTTGGTGCGACATATGTCGAAAGTGGTGGGGCATGCGACGGCCTTTTATCGCCCGTATCTTCGCGCGGCTTTGGCAGCGGGTATGCAATAAAACAGTTTTCGGACGAAGGGGACAGGGCACATATAGCGCTCGGATTCGGCGATGTCGCAATTGTGTAAAGCAAGGTCATGTTCGAGATGTCGTAAAGGTAGATTTCCTCCTCCAGAATTACAGCCAGTCTCTTTCGATTAAGTCTTACTGCGAGCACCGCGGATGGGAATGTGAGCTCGCATATTATAGAAGAACGCTAGAATCGTGTCAGTTCGGCTTGTGTCACAATGCTTCAGGGCGCGACTTCACAGGAGGGTTTTCTGTATAATAAATAGCGAGTCTTACTTTCGTATTTTGGATGACAAGGTGTCGTGGGGAAAGTATGAGCGCAACGAGCGATGTCGAAAACAGCATCTCAATAATGGCGACGTTCCCGTCATCACTGCTGAATATTTTCGAGAACGGATCGGTATGGTAGATTCGAAAGCCTTTTGAGGTACCTAGAAATATTTAAGTTAACACTGGGTCTGTATCAAGTAAAGGAGCCTTACCAACTGCAAGACAGCTGTAGTCTTGGTTAAATGTGACGAAATTCATAGCCATTGCAAAGTCTACCAGCCTTGGCCGGTTTTGTAAGGTCGATGTCGAGGACCTGCTAGTATGCAGCCGAATGCTATACCCCGAGGTACGGCAAAGTAATTATGGCGGACACACTCCAGTCTGAAGAAGTTGCCAAGTTGGTTGACAGTCAAGGCTATGGGGCGTGCAGAGCAGGCGCGGAGCTTTTATGGAATGTGAGCATTGGGCGGTCGCACGAGTGTGAATGGCGGGAGGATTGCCTTCTCACTGGTATCAGTGAATATGCAGGCAGAGAAGAGTTCTTTTGCGAAGAGTGGCAGTTCTAGGTTGACAGCAGGTTGTTGTTTGCCTACAGGACAGTAGCACATGGCGGGGCCAGCAGGAGCTTTGACCACCAGGCAGGGAAAATCCTTGAGCCGCCGCCACCAGAAAAGTCACAAGGCCACAAACCACAAACCACAACACCATCACCAAAATCTCACAGCAAATGCGAAGATCTTCAACATACCGTTGTAAAAATCAAATGGATACATTACAGATCGATATTGCCTCAATTTCAATCAGATTCGACCCGCGAAAAATTCCGTCGATTGATTCTTCAGGGATATACCTACAATGACGAGATCGAAAATCACTCCCCAACCCTTCAGGGTAGGGAAAGCGTCGAGCTCACAAAATCAAGATGATTTGATCATGGGTGTTAGTTTTTGAGCTTAAATTTTACTTTACCAGCTCAAAACCTGACAGTTTGGACTTACTAGACAAACAATTCTAGCATCGTGTCTAAACGCAGCGTTGAACGCCTATACTTTCCCAAAGAACAACACTTCTTCCGTTACTTTGTGAAGAAACCGCAGCGACGGAGTCCGTTGATCAATAGAGGATACTGGCTTCGGATGAAGGCTGTTGATTTTTCATGTCAACAATTCTTAGAAACACCGACTACAACCCAAAAAGTTATCATCAATCTAGGCTGTGGTTAGTAAGTGCTCCACGTGAACTTACTTTTATATGAGTTCTTCTGCTGACCAGCAGTGATCCTCTTCCCTGGCAATGCCTTTCGAGGTATCCCAACCACATCAAGAATGTCATCTTTGTGGATGTCGATTATCCAGATCTGATGGCAAGAAAGAGAGACACCGTTGTACAGACGACCGAGCTCAGTTCTATGCTGACTGGCGTCGAGTTACCAGCGACGGGTAATGTTTTTCTTCGGAGTAACGAATACTTACAGATAGGTTGCGATTTACGGGACATAGTTCGTCTCAAGGAAACACTAGTGTCCGCTCTGGATATTGAGAGTTGCTCCGTTCTATTCGTGGCTGAGGTATCAATTACCTATATGGATTCCATCTACTCCAATGATCTAATTAAATGGGCCAGTACCCTTCCAACAGGTCAGCCACCCCAATCCAATCCAATCCCCTTCGAGACTAACAGACCCTTAGCTCGATTTTGTCTCCTGGAGCAACTCATGCCAGAAGGAAAGGACCATCCATTTGCCAAGACAATGATGAATCATTTTGAAAAGTTGAACACCTCACTGAGAGCTGTCCAGCAATACCCTAATGTAGAGGCTCAACACCTGCGCTTTAAATCATTAGGATGGCCGTCGATCTCCGTCACAAACCTTTGGCAGCTTTGGAGCTCTCCAAAGTTCCTAGCGGCGGAGGAGAGACGATCATTAGATCTCATTGAGCCATTTGACGAATGGGAAGAGTTTGCACTGTTTGGTCTCCATTATTTTCTTTTGATCGCCGACACAAGTAATCTTCAGCCGAACCCTCGTATGGAAGTGCCAAAATTTACGAACGATGCCTCAGACAACGAACGTATAGCGATAGAACTACCCGTCACGCCAGAGAAACCTCGGAGGTTGGAAGTATCCTTCTCTGAGAACCCAAAAGGGCACGGCTGTCGACGCTTTGCTGCTGGATTGCCACTCAAAGGAGCAGAATATTCTCAGCCGAATTTTGGAAATCTAGCTGGCATGGGACTGAAAACTAGAACAGACACATATGATGTTTTCGGTATTGGTCTAGATCCAAAGATCGAAGCGCCAGTCGGCTCCCATGGCTCGCTACCCCAGCCATCAAGGATGTGCCATACCATCACAGATCTTGGTGAGTTTGGGGCTTTGCTTGTCGGTGGTCGAATGTCCCCCGATAAAGCCTTGGCGGATTGCTGGCTTTACCATAAATGGGTCAATGTGTGGGAGCGTCTAGATGATCTTCCTCAGCCCTTGTATAGGCATCAAGTGGTGAACTTAGATGATGGCTGTGCTCTCCTTAACACGGGCAGAACTAATTCTCAAGTAATATCAAACACATATTTCGTTTGGAGTCGCAGATTTGGCTGGAAAAGGTGTCATCTTGACGGTGATCAAATTCCGACGCCCACCTTTGGTAGTACTTTTAGTGTCTTAGGCGAAGGAATACCGCCGAATTCATCGGAGCACAAGTTGGGGATCCTTGCTGGCGGGATATCTGATGATGGTCTTCTTCAGCAAGCTGTATGGGAGTGGGAGTTGAGTAGTTTCACCACAGAAGTAAGTTAAAATTTCCCATTCTATCACATTTCAGATGATCTCTGTACCACTCCCATGCCCTCGACTCTAAGTTGGGGTCTACTCAGTCTTAAAACCCAACCGTGTTATGAAGATCCTTCGATCGTTAAGGCCATGCAAGGGCATTATCCTACTAAGGGAACCCCTTTGAAGGCTTCCTGTGCAAACGGCGAATGAAACAGCTAATCCTGCCGCCTTTTATGATGTCAGAATTTGCTAATATTCGATCAAAGAGACCAGTGCTTAGATTCCGGCGACTCTTAGACATTCCAGCGAGAGATCAATCATTGATTGCCCGATTTAGCGCAAGCACTGTCAGCCACCAGGGCGAGACGTATGTTGTTGGTGGCATCATCAAAGACACAATGTTGAGTACCTCCGACGAAGTTTCTGTCCTAATCCATACACCGTCTTCTCTTCGCGTGGTCAAAACTACTTTGAATATAGCGGAATCGATCTCCCGGCCGCTACTTATAGGGACAACTGTAGTCTCAGCTGGATCATCTATACTTATCATGGGTGGATCAGCTGTATGCTTTTCATTTGGTACATTCTGGAACAAAGGGAGCTTTACCCTATTTTCCAAAAAGGATGATGAGTTGACTGCCTCGGGATCTAATCATCAAGCGCCCGAGATCTGGTGTTACATACAGACAATTGGACCTCCTACCGCGACAAATAGAGTCACGGATCTAGCTTCAACGAGCCCAATTCATCGAGATGTGCCGAGGATCCAGATTACCTCGCCGGATGAGTTCCTCAAGGTGTTGTCGGCAGGCACTCCTGCGATTATCAACGGTTTGAATATTGGTGATTGTGTTGAGAAATGGACAGCAGATTATTTGAAGGACAAGGTTGGCACGAATAGAGAGGTATGTCATCGTATATAGCTACATTCCTTTTCTAACAGCATTAGGTCGTTGTTCACGAGGGAACGAGTACCCATCTAGACTTCAAGTTGAAGAACTTCGCATACAAAACCAAAACCTTTGGGGAATTCATTGAGTCGGTCGAAAGTGGCGGAAAGTATTACATGCGTGCGCTCTCTGCCGAGAATGCGAAGGATACCCCTACCCAGTTAGCTACAGACTTCCCAGCTTTGGCCCCCGATTTCGTCCTCCCGAAAGAGTTGGAGTACATTGTCCAGAACTTGCACAGCTCCCCGCTTCGCATTTCTGGGCCAGTTATCATGTGGCTACATTATGACGTGGGTTACCTTATCTAACGAAAACAAGAGAATACTCACACCAATACAGGTCATGGCAAATGTCCTGTGTCAAATCCGTGGGCAAAAGCGCTTACTCCTTTTCCCACCATCAGATGTTATGCATTTGGGCTTTGAACCTGGCTCCTCGAGCTCTAGCATTAATGTTTTCGAGAATGACCAGATTGCCGGCTTAAATGGTACCCACCCACATGAAGCCCTGCTCCGAGAAGGTGACATCCTGTTCTTGCCTTCTCTATGGCTTCATACTGCCTTCCCAACTTCAGGTATGAGTGTGGCAGTCAATATGTTCTTCAAGAATCTAGAAAATGGGTATGCCGCTGGAAGGGATGTTTACGGCAATCGTGACCTCGCAGCGTACGAGAAGGGAAGGCAGGATGTCAGCAAAATAGTCAAGTCCTTCGAAGGCTTTTCTACCGATGTTCGCAGTTTCTACTTACAAAGATTGGCCGCCGAGTTTCAGCAAAAGTTGCCTTAATAGAGGATAGACATTACCTCGATGTTTTGTTGCACATCGCGACGGAAGGACGGGGCGGGAACACGACCATCATCCTCTTGTAGAATAAGATTCTGTTTTGACTAGATCTTTCTCTGGCCAATTTCTTTGGATCTTCGAAGCCATAGCCTTTCGTGATAGGTATGAGCCATAGGCAATCCGGCACTGCACCATTGCAACCCAGCTCAACCAGTCAAGCGTAAATGTTTGCCCCGGTAGAAGATCATTGGGAAGGTCAGCCGATGAATGTTTATCAAAACTCTCCCACTTCATAGTTCGTGCAACATTTCTTGATGGGTCACCGGCCCCCGGCCCGACATGGCTAATCCTCGGGAGAACCTTTCTTCAGCAAACTCTTGGCCGATTTAGCGGGGTGGTTGTCAGCACCAAAAGCGACTCCGGATAGAATGCGCTGCAGGCCGGGCCACCAAAGCTTGCATTTTCGGCCTTCAGTGCTCCACGAAAGTCGTGAAAGTGGGGAAAATACACTTGATGGCGAACCTGCCAAGAATGGAGACCAATGAGGCTCGATCAAGACCGCTGAAAAGTTCGGGGGATTTGTTGAACCCATGGGGTGGGAGCGCTAATGATTATGTGACATTCTGAAAAAACCACACCGACAACAGTTGGTCTCTTCAAGCCCTCAACTTGATTCACCATTGCTAATCTGCCTGCGCGTCAAGTGAGCGGTCATATTAGACAGATGATTTTCTTTAAAGATTCGCCACATTTCGACGTATGTTAAGAAGCAACTGCGTTCAACTTTCCTTCCCAGACAGCCTATCTCTTCAAGCAACAATCCAAACTCCGGACACTAGAAGAACTTGGTCATTATATCGTCTCCATCCGCAATACCAAGCTCAACATGGCATCACCGGCTCCTGTCGGTCATGTTTCGGACGAAGAGAGTAAGGCAGGTGCAATCAACCAGAATTTTGCTGGGAATGAAACCAAAAGGATCTATCCAGACACCAAAGAGCAAACCGAGAATGATACAACAGAAGTTGGCAAACTAGAGCAGTGGAACAACCCAAAGAGTAACATATTTCGATACCTGGCAACATTGTACAGCTTCACAATCTTAGGAATGGTTGATGCTTCTTTCGGAGTAAGCACACTTCCATAGTTACACAAAACTTTTTGACTAACAGACCATCAGGCGCTGATTCCATATGTGAGTTTTACCATCACGGAACTCTTGATCTCCTGCTGACGATACGACCTCAAAGCTTGAAACCTACTATAATATCACCTATACCGTGGTTTCTCTCGTTTTCCTAGCTCCATTCCTTGGCTACTCTATGGCTGCCGTCTTGAATAACAGAATACACATGCGATTCGGACAGCTCGGCATTGCCATCATTTCACCTATTTGCAAAATTATCGCTTTTACTGTTATGTGTGTTCACCCTCCTTACCCGGTCCTACCTGTCATTCTGGTACTTTCTGGCTTTGGAAGTGGACTTGAGGATAGTGGTTGGAACGCTTGGGTGGGCAATATGGAAAATGCAAATGAGTGAGTACTTTCCATTTCGTTCCCTTGTTTGACTCGACAAGCTCTAGACATTGGCATAATCATGCCCTCTGCAATAACCGCTACGTCTTTGAAATGCGATGTTAGACCGTTGTTTTCCCAAGAAAGAAGAACCATATACAGGGGAAGATGGCCTCACGGGCATACTCTCAATAGCAACTCCTACGAAATACTTGGCAATTGACTCAACGATTATAGGTTGCTCGGTTTCTTGCACGGTGCGTACGGCCTTGGAGCTACGATAAGTCCATTAATTGCCACAGTGAGTCGAATTTTGTCTCCCAATTACCGTTCTTGCCTCTAGCTTCTTCGAGGTTGGAAACCGTCTCAAGAGTAATGCGACATCCATCGCCAGCTTGAATACCAGGTCGCAAGCTTGCACTTAATTTTGGAGCATCCAATCACCATAATGATTATTGATTTTCATTATGCTAACAAGATAATAGGCAATGGTCACCAAAGGGCATCTGCAGTGGTACACCTTCTACTATCTCCTGGTAAGACTTCACCAACTCTACTTCTCACTTGGAATCAGCGTTTTCCAAAGCAGAATTCTAACAGTTACCAGGTTGGCCTTGCCGCCCTCGAACTCCTCATCTGTACGGCCTCGTTCCGTCACGCGACTGGCGCTGCCTACCGAGCTGCCAATCCAGTTACACCATCCCCTAAGGGTGGCAGTTCACGCACTAAAGAATCCCTTCAAAATCATATAACCTGGATGCTCGCTCTCTTCCTCTTGTGCTATGTTGGTGTCGAAGTGTCACTTGGAGGTTGGCTCGTCACATTCATGCTGCGAGTCCGTCATGGAGGAGATTTTGAATCCGGCCTTGTAGTTACCGGCTTCTGGCTCGGTCTTACATTTGGACGGGTTATTCTCGGGTTCGTGACCGGCAAAATTGGCGAGAAATTGGCTATTGCCTGCTACCTCCTTATCTGCATCGTCTTTGAACTCTGCTTCTGGCTCATCCCGAATTTCATCAGCAGTGCGATTTTTGCTGGCTGGCTAGGTTTCTTCCTTGGGCCACTATTCCCGGCCGCTATCGTTGTGGCTACGAAGGTCTTGCCGAAAAGATTACATGTCAGTGCTATTGGGTTTGCGGCTGCGTTTGGAGGTGGTGGAGCTGCGTTGTTGCCATTTGCTGTTGGGGCGATTGCTCAGGTGAAGGGGGTACAGGTTCTGCAACCTATTGCACTTGCTCTCATTGTTGCGATTTTGATCTTGTGGGGATCACTTCCTGGGGGGTTTAGCAAAGGAGGACTTGAAAAGTTCTCGCAAGAGAAGGAGACGAACCAAGTGGGAGGAGAGAATATTACGCGAATGACAAGACTGAAACGGAAGTTTGGGCTGGGGAGGTGATATGTCTTGTTGACATTTCGGAACCCCTCGCATCAACTCATCGTGATATAGAAACGGAACAGTACAGACTCAATCAGTTTGGATACCCAGAATCATTGCCGCTTAATGAGGATAGAAAAGGTCTAGAACCTTCAGTAAATATACTGCTATTGCTTTGCCCTGGATGGCGAATGAGACATCTCGATCTTTCCACGACTAAAAGTTCCTCAAATAGCCAAAGAAATGAGGACAGCTTCCCAATTCTGGAAACTTCGAAGCATCTTTTCTCCCTCCTTAAAGTAGCCGAATTGTCAAACGAATCAGACTTATGACGACCGACCATCTTTTGCCTTGTTGTCCTGCAAAAACGATGCATGTAATAAAACAATTGAAGGGTTCGCAACTTGATGTCTTCTAGGAGGGTATTTCAAAGAGGAAGCATGATACCTAACCACTACTTCACATGCTTAGAAGCGAAGTCCAAGTATCATGCCATTCCATCCTCACCACTTCCACCCCTCACAACAAACTTACCAGATCTCCAGAGCTTTGACCACTTTGCCCCTCCACCCACTTCTAGCTTCCTCGCCCCCACCAACCTCCTAACAGCACTTGACTTCAATTCGTCCTTCACAATCCAAAACAAGGAGATGCAAAACTATCACCAGACCGAGCTATGCAGCTGCAATATAGGTCCCCAACACGCTCAACTCGCGCAATGCCAATTGGACGAAAAGCTCTGCTTGTGCCGCATCGTCATCAGAGGTGCAGGAGAGTGGGGTAGCTAAATTGAAGAGCTGTCCGTGAACGGAGCTCTCGGGTGAGGTAAAGTACCGTGACGAGCTTGTGTACTTAAGGTCCATCGCACCCTGCTCCGCTCTAAAAGCTTTTTCTTTTCACAGTTGTTCCAATCGTTCACACAAACTACGAAATTCCACACATACCCAACCACCCCGCTTTCAACCAAAGCAGTATGTTCGCAAACCACAAGCATGGCACTCTCACGCACCGGACAATTCCCAGATCGAGGTAACGTAAAGTACTGCAAAAGCTGAACGGGTGTTCCATCCTTTCTCCTTCCATCTCCATCCCCAGATGAGCAAGATGGGAGGGAAAAGGATGGATCTGAGAATATACCGTACGAACTTGATCTGGATAATGCCAGCGCAAGAACTCATGCTTCCCCCTTCCCTGACCCCGAGTGAGATACTAATTCCAGGTAGCTTGCTGGAAAGAAATAAGGAAACATGGCTACTGATAAGATTACCTTTTTGATGAATTGGTATGGCTGATTGAGAGTCTACATAGATTTCAACTTTTAGGCTAGTGAAAGTCACAGCATACTGACGTATAGGTAGGCATGCGACGCCATACCACGCTCCTGTATATCTCGCACAGAAAATGGGATATTTCGCCGACGAGGGAATTAAGGTTGCTCTTCTTGAGCCGAATGATCCTTCTGGTTTGTGGGCCCCCGATTGATCCCAGCAGGCGAAGTGATACTAATAGTGAACCAGATGTTACGGAAGTCATCGGCTCTGGAAAAGTCGATATGGGCTTCAAGGCAATGATCCATACTCTTGCTGCAAAGGCTCGCGGCTTTCCAGTCACCTCCATCGGATCTCTTCTTGATGAACCATTCACCGGAGTCGTCTATTTGAAGGACAGTGGCATCACCACCGACTTCCGAAGCTTGAAGGGGAAGAGAATCGGATATGTTGGTGAATTTGGCAAGGTAACAACATCCAAAGCCAAATAAAATTTGGCATGAAGCTAATTTGCATGCTATGCAGATCCAAATTGATGAGTTGACCAAATACTATGGCATGAAGCCTACCGATTATGAGGCTGTGCGTTGTGGCATGAACGTTTCCAAGGCAATTATCGAGAAGAGCATTGACGCTGGAATTGGTCTCGAGAATGTCCAGATGGTTGAACTTGAGGAGTGGCTTGCTACTCAGGGACGTCCTCGTTCCGATGTCCAGATGTTGAGGATTGATGAGTAAGTAATCCTTGATGCTAGAGTACATCGTCCCTATATGTTCTGGATAGGAAGACTGATCCGCCATGTGCGCAGGCTTGCCGAACTTGGCTGTTGCTGCTTCTGCTCTATTCTCTACATTGGTATGTCTCGTGGCTTCGGATTTCTCCAAAAATCATCAGCTAATTTCCTTGTTATTCTTAGCCAACGATACCTTCATGGCCGAGAACCCAGAAAAGATCCGCAAATTCCTAAAAGCCGTCAAACGTGCTACAGACTACGTTCTGGCCTCTCCAGCCGAGGCGTACAAGGCGTACATCGACATCAAGCCTCAAATGGCATCTGCGGTCAATACCAAGATCTATGAAAGATCATACGCATACTTCTCCAAGGATCTCAAGAATGTCCAGCGAGACTGGCAGAAGGTAACGAAGTATGGAAAACGCCTTGGTGTTTTGAACGAGGACTTTGAGCCTAACTATACCAATGACTTCCTTGAGTGGAAGCTGGAGGGTGATTCGGCTGATCCTACTGGCGACCAGAAGAGGATGGCTGCTTTGCAGCATGAGGTTGCGGAGAAGGGAGGCTTCCAGAGACTTGATGTGAAGATTGCTGTATAAGTCAGGCCTCATATTTCTTGCCTGCCCATGACACGATCTCTGGCTCTGCATTTGTAGACACCACACTCATTTGAACCACATTGAGATTCTCGAGAGAATCGAGAAATCCCGACATATGCAATAACTTCCACCTCGCCGCGGGAGACCATGAAATTTCTCAGCATTCCTTCGCGCTCCTTCAGGGAGGTTGCTGCTTGTGGCCTTTGCTCTAAATAACGGTACTTGGTACTAAACATCGCTTTCATCTCAAAATCCTTGGACAGTCCTTGGGAAGTATACAAATATCAAGAACACATGCAATTACTGTCGACTCACTTGAGACCAATATCAAATCCTTGAAGTAGCTTTCGTGTACCTCTCTGAACTTATTGCATGTGGTCTTCCTTTTCGTGCTCATGAGAGTCGGTTGCTCCGAGACATGAGATCGAGATGAGTATACACTATAGTGAAGAGTAAACAGCGCATGGGGTTGATCTGCAACGAATGAGGACTGGTGTGTCACACACTGCCGGGACTATCGGCTCCAAGATCGACTAGGCAGACTGTCAAGGAGAAGATCAGCCAAATCCAAAACGATCAACTCTCTCACAAATCCACTCTCCTCAAATAGCAGCCAACAATCGTGAATACAAGCATTCCAAGTGCTAGCCCTCTCTTGGCCCATGGGAAATTCCTCAATCTGATCTCCAGCAAATCCGTTCCTGGTACGTACCAAGATGGGATATCTGCTGCTCGAGTCATCAACCACACAGAGCGAAGCCCAGGCTGCCCAGGAAAATCCGGTGGCAAGTAATTGGTTGTGGCGTATGGGGGGTTTGATGGAGTAGATTCGAAACTTTATCAACGCGGGGTCCTAGGCCTAGACTGAACAGAAGAAACAAAACGAAACAATGGACGGTTATGCAGAAAATGCAATTGACAGCTGGGGAAAGGCATAGGTAGTGATGTGGCGATACTACAGCAGCTAACGTTTCGAGAAGATCCAGGTTGATGCGCGATTCCATACGCACTTTGTGTATGAAAGTGTCGATATCCCACAACGACCGTTAGATGACTTGATCCCCAGAATGGTGTCGCAAATAGACTCGGGATGTTTGAGAAGAGTGAGCTCTTATTCGCAGTGAGGGCTCTCGCAGGCCCCACCACACAGCGAGGGCCCCTGCCTGGACCGCCCAGTCGTTGGCTCCAACAATGTGCCGTCCATGCTGATGGCCACTAAGAAAGTCTCCCCGGATCAGTGCCAGATAGCAAAGTCTGAGCAGGGCGATCTAGTGGTCAGCTCTGCGTGTCTGGGCTGCAGGCGTGCAGCGAAGTGTGACTGTGGTCGCTGTCAATTGGCCACCAGCCCCATCCTGAACGGCCCCGCTCTCTGCAATTGGGCTGCTGAAGGCAAAGGGCGTCGCATCCCTGGAGGTGTGTGGGCAACCATGCCCCGCCAGGCTCGAGCTTTTGGGGAGAGAGGACGCTGAGCACGCTGGACCACTGACATGAGGTGAGTCGCTGTGGAAGTGGCATCAACATTGCTGCTGCTTGCGTTTTTGTTCTGCCGACCTCGATCGCTCCATGTGCCTGTCCTGCCGGGCAACGACGAGCCTTCTTTCCTCTTCAACCTCAATCTGCTCCCTCCCCAACTACGACCTCGACGGGCTTTGTTTGGCCATGCTCTTTTGCCATTAATTCGTATCCCGGCTGCTCCAATCTTGCCGTGCTTGGGCTTATCTCCCCATGCGATAAGGTCGGTTGCCTCCCTGGACTTGTCTCATCTGAGCGATGTGTGCCTGCCACAACTTCTATCCTCTTCATTGAATTGGAAAAGCATGCTGTGTATCTTCAGAAGCCACCACTGACGGATTGAATAGCTTTTACATCCCCATTTTCCGCGGAGGTCGAAGTAATCAATTCCCTTGTTTGCCTGCCACCAGCCCTGTATCAATCCTACTCCGCCATTACGACCCTGCCACAACGTTCCCCAACATTCCTCAACGATTCTGCCAGCCAGAGAAGTGTACTCAAGTGGCATATTCAACAATTACATACATGAAGAGCTGGGGTACACGTCTAGAATAACCTGGTGATTTTGGTTGCTACGGCTCACCACTGCCTCAATGTCGACAATAGTGCTGCCCAGACCGATACCAACAACCCACACGCGATCTACAACCCCGACCTTGACGCTCGAGAGCCTCAATCCTACTCCAACAGACAGCTTTGGAGGTGGCAGACATTTGCCAATATGTCCTCCAGGTCCGAAGCCGGCCGAGAAACCAGACACCCCTCCTTCCTCTCCACCACTGAAGGAAGCCTCGTTGCAGCCACGATCGCTGCTGTTCCCTCCCGAATCCAATTCGAAACCTCTGGGAACTTCAACTGTCTATGAGCTCGATGCTGCGGGCGTAAATGATGCTCTCGATCATATCGCTCGCCAACCTCTGCCAGACCCATCATTGGTCTTCCCGTGGTTTCATGGCCTCCACCCAGCCAACCACATTCAGCAAGCCTTCTTCATCGCACGGCGGCGGAATTTGCGAAAGACACCAAAATGTTTGAGAGGGATCACAATTGTCAAAGCGGGAGGGGATCTGAGCTGTTCGAGGTTGAAAGGTGCTCTAGCACCTGAAGAGTTCTTACAACAATCGCCCACGGGAACCATCTTTCGAGAAATCGACCCGAAAGAGGGATTTTCCGTCCGCAATTTTCAAATTCAAGCTGCCAAGTTCGCTATGGTTTCAGACATCATAATTTATGGGGAGGATGAATCTGAGGTACTTAGCCTAGCACAGGATGTTGTAGCTGCACAACAGACATGGAGAGAGGCGCACGAAGAGAAGGGCCAGGAGATCCCTCAGTACAACACATTCGTTTGTGTTTCTCCCTTTAGTGAATTTGAGGAGAAGCACGCGAGCATCGTAGCTGTCAACTCGAGGGGTCATATGACCGGGAATGTCATTGATTTCTTTCACCAGGAAAGAGTCGAGATGTGCTCCATGACGAAAGCTTCCGAAATAGATCACAATGTATGGCTCGGACCCACGCCTGACCCGATGGTCGACCCCTCGCTACTGGCCGAGCACGATAAATTCGATGTTTTTATCGAGTGCAGCGATCTTGGACGACTAAATTCCTCTGCTCTGCAGGCAATTGCTGAAGGAGGTGTATCTTCTGATGGACAACCAATTCACATCGAATTTCCCTCCTCGGGGAGTATTATGCCACCAACTTGGTCCCAGGTTGAAGCAGATGGTATCTTGGAGACGTGCAAATGGCTGTATAATATATCTCACGGCATTGTCTCCTCTAGTGATAGTCAAGATACGGAAGGGGATTCTCCTATGCCTTTTCAGTCACCAGAACCCTCCAAGGCTCGGGAGCGGAAGATCTTGATTCATTGCACAGATGGCTATACTGAATCGACACTTCTTGCCCTTGCATATTTCACTTATGCTACAGGCTTGCCAGTCCCCACTGCATGGTTAAATCTTCATATATCGAAGAGACGCAACTTCTTTGCGTATCCTTCAGATGTTGCACTTTTGGCCTCAATTGCACCACGCCTGCTTTCCGAATCTCCCGTCCACGTAGACAAGTCGCTCTCCGAGATTACAGAACTTGCAAAGGAGGAGCCAGATTGGATTAAAAACATGGATGGATCCTTGCCATCTCGTGTGACAGATTACATGTATTTGGGTAATTTGGGACATGCTAACAATCCAGACCTTCTAAAACAATTGGGCATCCGGCAAATTCTGAGTGTAGGAGAGACTGCAACATGGAAAGATGGGGAGCTCGAAAATTGGGGAAAGGAGAACGTTCTGACTGTGCAGCGGGTGCAAGATAACGGAGTCGATCCACTCACGGACGAGTTTGAAAGATGCTTGGATTTTATTGGTATGGAAATTTCCGATCATGTTGGGTTTGCAAGCAACTAACATAGCGTACAGAACAAGGGAAGGCTAAAAATACCGCCACTCTGGTGCATTGTCGTGTTGGCGTTTCTCGTTCAGCCACCATATGCATCGCAGAAGTCATGAGATCTCTTGGCCTTTCTTTCCCGCGCGCGTACTGCTTTGTACGTGCTCGACGACTGAATGTTATCATTCAACCCCACCTACGATTCTCTTACGAATTGCTCAAATGGGAAGAGAAGCTGCGCCGCTCGACTCATGGCGAAGGCCGATTCAAGCGTGAATTGGAGTGGCCAGAAATCGCACGAGAAGTTGCAGCGATGAACAAACCATATGCGAGATGATTCGACCATTTTAATCTTCTACTTTGCTTTCTTAGGAGGATATTGTTACGATTTATGAGTTTACGAAATATTTATACCACCTTCGTTTCAGCCGAATATTTAGCGCGGGAGTTCTTATTCGATACAGGCTTGGATATTTGGCTCAGGTAGCCGACATATGGACATGGGATTTTTCTGCGATGCCAATGATTTGGCTTGGCAGTTTATGATATGTGTTTCGGGGCCCGGAATCGGATGGGTGAAGATCGAGTATTTGTACATGGCTATCGGATCAGCTCTGGACAGAGGCTTTTGTCATCTGGTACGATGAGGGACGTTCTGGGGACTTGGCAACAAGGTGCCAGAACTATTCTGATACCCAATGGAATTCTTGGCTTGGATTGGATCGTATATATTTACCATTTGTGAAAAGACGGTGCGATCGTTGAGATGAATAAAAAAGCCTGGCCTTTTGCACCCTTCACTGACAGCCACACAATTGTGAATTTTTGGTGTGCGATCTTTAGAAACATGTTTCAATGCTTTGAAACCTTGAGGTTCTAATTCGTACATTTTTAAGTGGGGAAGTTCACCAGATTCAGAAGCTTGAATTCATCCTGGGAGCTGATATTTAGTGACCTGACTCATTGTCAATCTGATCTAAAGGAAATGTTTCTGGGGTAAATTTGAGCAATCCGTGATAATTTCCAATTTAACATATGGTCCGACAAAGGATGAGACGAAAGGAACAAAATGTTCAGCCTCGTGAAATGTGGTAGCCTTGCATTCGCCTAGCTCTTTGACCAGGCATCTACACCTCCAGAAAGTCATTCGCTGAACCCTTGGTTCATGACAAACTCAACTTCAGCCAACAATTTCCTGTGGCCAAGATGAAGTTCAATATCGAGTAAGTTCTGTCAGAATGTTTTGAGGGGGTTCTTCCCTCTCGGATCGAAGATTAACAATTCCGATAGAGATTTGCCGGTTCTGTTTCCTTACCCAAGGATATATCCAGGTAAGTCAGGCAGGAATAGAATCGGAAGGAACGCGATTGCTAACATGAGATGGCAGAACAATATGCGTATGTCTTCCTATCCAAGTATATCTTGATAGGAGTAAGCTGATAGACATGGACTCAAAGCTATATGTGCGATCTGAAAAGTGAGACTTCCCGAACAGACTCGGTGGCAAGGATGCTCACACCTTACTACAGGAACGCTCGATGCAGGCGGCCACTGTGTACTAGAAATGCCCTCAGGGACAGGAAAGACAGTGTCTCTCCTGTCCCTAATCGTAGCATACCAGCAATACTATCCCGAGCATCGAAAGCTCATATACTGCTCACGTGAGTGCATCGCCCTCCGTTTGTGCCAGCTTTCTAGAACGTCTGCCAGGTACCATGTCCGAGATCGAAAAAGCATTAGCAGAATTGAAGGCTCTGATGAAGTATCGAGAAGAGCAACTTGGTTATAAAGAGGAGTTCCGAGGCCTGGGCCTTACGAGTCGGAAGAATTTGTGTCTGCATCCGTCTGTTAAGAGGGAGAAGAGCGGTGCGGTGGTTGATGCTAGGTGTCGGAGTTTGACGGCTGGGTTTGTGAAGGAGAAGAAGGAGAGGGGCGAGGATGTACCTGTGTGCATTTACCATGATGTATGGCTGGTCATTTTCCGTACTCTTTAAGCTTGGACACTGATCTGTGCAGAACCTCGATTTACTGGAGCCACATAATCTGATTCCAAATGGTGTCTGGACTCTAGATGGGCTTATGAGATATGGTGAGGAGAAGAAGCAATGTCCATACTTCACCTCGCGGCGGATGGTAAATTCATCTACTCCTTCAATGCAACTGCTAATTTTGTAGATGTCCTTTTGCAACGTCATCATCTACTCCTACCATTATCTTCTTGATCCCAAGATCGCCGAACGAGTATCAAAAGAGCTATCGAAAGATTGTATCGTTGTTTTCGATGAAGCACATAACATCGATAACGTATGTATAGAATCGTTAAGTACAGATATCACGGAAGATTCTTTACGGAAAGCAACACGAGGAGCACAGAATTTAGAGAATAAGATATTGGAGATGAAAGAAAGCGATGCTGATAAACTCAAAAATGAGTATGCGAAGCTTGTTGAGGGTCTAAGAGATGCTGATGAGGCAAGACAAGAGGATGCTTTTATGTCGAATCCTGGTAATACCACCGTTCACACCTAGCTATATCTCACTGACAGATCATAGCTCTCCCGGATGACCTGCTGAAAGAAGCTGTGCCGGGCAATATTCGGAGAGCAGAACATTTCGTGGCATTCTTGAAGCGTTTCGTTGAGTATCTCAAGGTAGATCGCCTCATTTCAGATTATCATTGCACAGCTAATACTAGACTAGACGAGGATGAAAGTCCGACAAGTCATCTCAGAAACGCCTCTGTCCTTCCTTGCTCATCTCAAAGAGTATACATTTATTGAAAAGAAGCCCTTGGCATTTTGTGCTGAACGACTCACCTCACTAGTACGGACCTTGGAATTAACCAATATCGAGGACTATCAACCGCTCCAAGAAGTGGCAACATTCGCAACTCTAGTGGCAACCTACGAGAAGGGCTTCCTCCTCATCCTCGAACCGTTCGAATCCGATACTGCAGAAGTCCCAAATCCCGTCCTTCACTTCACCTGCCTAGATGCAGCAATAGCCATCAAACCTGTTTTCGATCGATTCAGCTCCGTTATTATCACATCAGGTACCATCTCGCCCTTGGAAATGTACCCCAAAATGCTCGGCTTCACTACAGTCGTCCAAGAATCCTACAGCATGACCCTCGCCCGCCGCTCCTTCTTACCTATGATCGTAACCCGTGGCTCCGACCAAGTCGCCATCTCCTCCGGCTTCCAAGTCCGCAATGAACCCTCCGTCGTTCGGAATTATGGCAATCTCCTTACCGAATTCTCCAAGCTAACACCAGACGGCATGGTCGTCTTCTTTCCCTCCTATCTCTACATGGAATCTATCATCAGTATGTGGCAGGGCATGGGCATCCTCGACGAAGTCTGGAAATACAAACTCATTCTCGTCGAAACACCTGACGCTCAAGAAACCTCCCTAGCGCTCGAAACTTACCGCACAGCCTGCTGCAACGGCCGCGGCGCCATCCTTCTATGCGTCGCAAGAGGAAAAGTCAGTGAAGGTATCGATTTCGACCATCAATACGGCCGAACCGTGCTCTGTATAGGTGTACCATTCCAATATACCGAATCCCGTATCCTCAAAGCACGCCTCGAATTCCTCCGCGAGACATACCGCATTCGCGAAAACGATTTCCTCTCCTTCGACGCCATGAGACACGCAGCGCAATGTCTGGGTCGTGTATTACGTGGGAAAGACGACTACGGAATCATGGTGCTCGCTGATCGACGATTTTTGAAAAAGCGGAACCAACTCCCGAAATGGATCAATCAAGCAATTCTCGATAGCGAGATTAACCTGAGTATCGACATGGCAGCTAGTTCAGCGAAGAAGTTTCTACGGGGTATGGCGCAGCCGTTTAAGCCGAGTGATCAAGAGGGGATAAGTACTTGGAGTCTGAAGGACTTGGAGAAGTTCAAGGAGAAGCAGGATGAGGATGATATCAGGGCGTTGCAGGCGGCGCAGGATGCTGATTTGGCGGAGGCGGGGAGGGATCAGATGGAGGTTGAGGGGGTGGGGAATGAGAGGAGCGTGCCGGACGACGATGAATATGGAATCGACGATGATGATGAGGAGGCAATGATGGCGCTTGGTGGTCAGTGATGATGGTTGTGTTGTGTGTGCTATTACAGACTGCAATATACCTAAGAATAAAATTGGAACTCTCACGAGGATTATGGTATCATAATTTCTATCTCCGAATCCTCAAGTTGTGATATTACATTATTCGCAAACGTGTCTATCCCGGTCACTGGGATATTGCCAAACTTAGACCTTCCGGGCCTCAATCCATGCTTTTGCCAAGTTCCAGTCTCCATTTGGCTCGTTGTAGAGCTCTTGGATGGAAGTATTGATCTTGCAGAACAGGAGATCCCGTACCTTATTTCATGCTCTTTGCCAAAGTCCAAAAATTCTCCATCTTGGCTCTCTGCAACGCTTCTCTTGCCGCACTATCTGTCTCGCAGACTTTGCTCCCCCATTTTCGGAATGCTCTCGATTTCTGTTCTCCCTCCCACACCAGGAGACATTTGTTCAGCGTCATGTCTTTCAACTCTCCCTTTTCGTCCTCGGCCTTGAGCCAATCTTGAAACGCCTCTGCCTTTGTGCCTTCCTTGATTCGTGTTGGCGAGTTCTCTGTCCAATCGATTCGCTGAAGCATGAGTTTTCTATACTGCCGTATACTGTGCTCACCACCTTCCACAATCACTAGATTGAATCTTGGATGCATGACACATATTCCTGTCAATGCCATTTGCTCTGCATTTTTTGCAATCTTGAAGCGGTGGCTTCCGTTCGCTAAATTGTCGATTTTGAATACCATTATTCGAATTCCCTTTGCAGCATCATTTTCTTGATTTCGTGCCAGCTTTTCGTGTCGTTGTTCTTTCGTGAGTTTTCGCTCTTCGTTCATCTCGACATGTGTTTGGTATCGTGCTGCGATTTCTCGGTTCACGCGAGCCTCTACAGCTGTTGGATCCTTTACAGCCTCCTCTCCCAATACTCGCATGAGATTTCCCTTTTTGACCTTAGGCGGTGGTGCAGGCTCGAGACCTAGACGAATCTTTGCTTGCTGCTCCTTCAGGTTTGCCATTCGTCTTTGCCGTCGTAGTTTTGCTTGCTCCTTTGCTGTTAAGAACATAGGTTTTGGAGCAGGCGTGTTCTTCTCCTGTGGTGGTTCTAGTAGAACAGGGTGCTGAACGTATTCGGTAATTATGGAGTCTGCGGTATCTATCTTGAGGGTTTTCGGGTTGTCAATAGTGTCGTAATTCTTCGCGTCTACTAATCCTTCATCCCACCACTCGATATCAGGGGGTGCTTCTACAAGGAACTTCTTTTCGGTATCGAGGTCTTCGTCTATGCCAATCTTTCGTGATGACTCTGCAATCCTCTTTTTCATCGCCTCGAGGGCGGCCTGTCGACGAAGCGCATTGGCTTGTTGTATATATTTGCCCTTCTGGTTGAATACTAGTTGCCTCGAATGCCTGTTTTTCAACGTAGCTGTCTGTCCCCCTAAACTGTTATCGAAATATGGGTTATTCCTAATCTCCTCCGAAGATGGCCCCGACAGATCAAGTTGCTTCTTGCTCTTCGGAGCTGCCTTCTCTAGTTGTGGTCGAGCATTTCCAATGCTTGTTGCGAACTTGGGCGCGACTGTCTTCGACGGTTTGAATGATCCAAGATCTTGCAGGGCCGGATGCAGATCAACGTTCAGTCCTCCCCTTGCCAATATTGGATGCGGAGCAACATTTAGTCCTGTCCCTGACGTTTTCGCCTTGCTGCTTCCCACGGCTGCTGCAACTCTGGCTTTCAAGGACGCGAGCTTTTCTGCTGCAGACTGGGGCTTGCCAACGCGACTGGAGTCGTCATGGCGCGGCGCGAGAATCGGCGACGCTTTACCTCGATCCATAATCGTGTATCTCCATATAATTTCGTTTTCGAGTGCGAGGCGTTCCTGCTCAGTGTGAGAGTGTCTCCAAAGATCGTTGTGGCAGTCCGATTGAATGTTTCGAGTGACAATGATGTGGCTGGCTTCAGGTTTGCAGCCTTGGGAAGTTTCGCGATAAGGACTCACGTGATCTTCAAAATCTTTTATCGCGATAGAAGCTTCAAAAAAAAATCCCCACCGTCAGAGAGCGCAAAGTTCACAACAGCATTTGGTTGGTATTATTGCACCGACCATTCTGCGCCTGGTCCTGGCCAAGATGAATATCTCTCAGCCGGTGCCATCAACCATTGGCAGTGTTGACTTTGCTTTTCTTTCGTCAGATGAAATCAAAGGACTCTCTGTGAAGCGGATACAGAATCCAACAACTTTCGATACCCTATTACATCCTGTTCCTGGAGGCTTATATGATCCCGCCCTCGGTTCATATGGAGAAAACTAGTAAGTTGAAACTCGGAAATCCTAATAACCTTCTGTTAATTGAGCAACTAGCTGTGCAACATGCAATCTCAAATCCCCCGCCTGTCCAGGCCATTGTGGCCATATTGAATTACCAGTACCCGTATACCATCCTACCTTCATGATACAGATGCTTAAGCTTCTGCGAGCGAAGTGCGCATACTGTCACCACCTTAAATTGTCCCGAAAAGAGGTCAATCGCCATATATGCAAACTTCGATTAATACAACATGGACTTCTGGGCGCAGCGGAAGAGGTAGACACAATTGAATTGTCGGACACGAAAAATGCAGAAGCAGAGAGCGAAGAGTCGGAGGAAGAGTCTTCTGTCGACAAGGTAATCCGTATGAGGAATTCATTCGTCAAGAAGTCTATAAAGGCAGCCAGGCACGCTCCATGGGAGTGGGAGAAGGAGAAAAACGAAGGAGTGGCCGAGGCACGAAGAGCTGTTGTGAAATCTTTCATGAAAGCTATCACCGCCGGCAAACTCTGCGGGAACTGCAGGGGAATTTCGCCGACATATCGAAAGGACCGGTTCGTGAAGATCTTCCAAAAGGCCTTGAGTATAAAAGAGAAGGCAAAAATGCAGCAAGGCAACTTCCGTGCTGCAAATGCTGCAGAGCTTATGCGAGAAGCAAACAAGGAAAAGCGTAACGGTGATTTCAATGTCGACGAGGCCATTGCCGACATAGACCTATCATCCAACGAAGACGAGGAGGGATCGGGGGAAGATCTGGATGTCAATGGCGATGTTACCATGGGCGGTACCAGTTTGAAGACCACTATAGGATCGAAGCCAAAGGTCGCCGCAGCACCCCAGAGATACATCGATGCCGGCGAAGTAAAAGTACAACTGATGCTTCTCTTCGAGAAGGACCAAGAGATCTTGTCGCTAATTTATAACTCACGATCGCCAGCAAAGAAAGCACCCAAAGTAACTGCCGAGATGTTCTTCTTACAAACCTTGCTAATTCCACCCAACAAATACAGGCCCGAAGCACGAACTGGTGACGGGGAAGTAACGGAAGCGCAGCAAAACTCCTTGTACAAGTCTATACTGAAATCCTGTGAAATGGTCAGACAAATCCATAATGAAATCGCTGGTGTAGAATCACCAGAAGACAACGTAGCCAGACGGAAACGAAGTTATGCCGACCTTCAGGAAGCTTGGTGCCAGCTTCAAGACGCAGTCAATTCTTTGATTGATCGAGATCGAAATCCGATACAAGGTGCGGCCGGTAAAAAGAACGAAGACGGAATAAAGCAGAAGCTGGAGAAAAAGGAAGGTCTATTCCGAAAGAACATGATGGGAAAGCGTGTCAATTTCGCAGCTCGCAGTGTCATCTCACCGGATCCTAACATCGAAACAAACGAAATCGGCGTTCCACCTGTTTTTGCGAAAAAGTTGACGTACCCAGAACCAGTCACAAGCCACAATTTCAAAGATATGCAACAGGCTGTGATAAATGGTCCCGAAACTTGGCCAGGTGCTGCTGCTATCGAGAACGAGAATGGCCAAGTGATCAACTTGCGATCAAAAAGTGCTGACGAGCGTCTTGCTTTGGCAAATCAATTGCTTGCCACCTCCAGTAGCAGTGCTAGCGGAGCACGTAACAAGAAGGTTCATCGACATCTTACAAATGGTGATGTGGTTCTGATGAATCGACAACCTACGCTCCACAAGCCTTCTATAATGGGGCATCGAGCAAGAGTGCTACCTGGCGAGAAAACTATTCGCATGCATTACGCAAACTGCAATACGTACAATGCCGATTTCGACGGAGACGAGATGAACATGCACTTTCCTCAGACAGAAGTCGCTCGAGCAGAAGCACTTCAAATTGCGGATACCGATCATCAGTACCTTACGCCAACTTCAGGAAAACCCCTTCGAGGTCTCATTCAGGATCATATTTCCGTCTCAGTGTGGATGTGTAGTCGGGACACTTTCTTTGATCGTGGTGCTTATCAACAACTTATTTACAATTGTCTTCGACCAGAAAGTGGCCATACTGTAAGCGAACGCATCGAGACAGTACCTCCCGCCATTATTAAGCCATTTCCTCGCTGGACCGGAAAGCAGATCATCACGACAATCTTGAAAAATATCACACCTATTGACTGCGCCCCGCTCTACCTCACAAGCAAGTCATCCGTACCCAAGGATCGCTGGGGCCCAGACTCTGAGGAAGGTGCTGTCATCTTTCATAATGGTGAATTCATTAGTGGAATTCTGGATAAAGCTCAGATTGGACCTAGTGGTGGTGGATTTATTCATTCCATACATGAAGCCTATGGTGCTACTGCAGCGGGCAAGGCCTTGAGTATTTTGGGTCGGCTTCTTACCAAATACCTCCACATGAGAGCCTTCACTTGCGGTATGGACGATCTTCGTCTAACTCCTGAAGGAGAGCAGCTTCGCAAGGAAAAGCTGAAAGATGCGCATCTACTTGGTCTCGAAGTTGCAGCGAAGTACGTCAGTCTACAAGAACAGGAGCCAACGGATACGGATCCCGAGTTGTTGAACAGATTGGAGGATGTTCTTCGAGACGATACTAAACAAGCAGGCTTAGATATGATGATGAACAAGCGGTCAGGCGAGTTGTCTTCGAAGATCACCATGTCATGTCTTCCCAGAGGTTTGGTCAAGCAGTTTCCGAAGAACCAAATGCAGAACATGACAGTCTCCGGTGCCAAAGGAAGTGCTGTGAACGCAAACTTGATTTCTTGCAACTTGGGACAACAAGTCTTGGAAGGTCGGCGTGTTCCTGTAATGGTCAGCGGGAAGTCGCTGCCGTGCTTTAAGCCATATGAAACAAATATCAGGGCTGGAGGATATGTCGTCAATCGTTTCTTATCGGGTATTCGACCACAGGAGTATTATTTCCACGCCATGGCTGGTAGAGAAGGTTTGATTGATACAGCTGTCAAAACGTCCAGATCAGGATATCTTCAGAGGTGTCTGATTAAGGGGATGGAAGGCCTGAAGGTGGAGTACGATACATCCGTTCGGGATTCCGACGGATCCATGGTACAATTCCTATATGGAGAGGACGGCCTAGATGTGACAAAACAGATGCACCTCAGAGACTTCCGATTTCTGCTCCAGAATCTCAACTCGGAACTCACACAGCTCAACTATGGCGACCCACGGTACGACACAATCTTTGAAGACAAGAAAACCAGAATGAAACAGATGAAGAAGGCGCTGAAGTACGCAAAGGCCGGTGATCCGCGTGGTCCTGATCCTATAATATCGACTTACAACCCCGGAAAATATGCGTACTCGACATCGGAGAAGTTTTTCAATGCATTGAACGATTACATGGACAGCAATCCAGATGGTCTTATCGAGGATGGCGAAAAAGATCGGCGCGCCGTTGGTAAGCGTAAGGAGTTGGAACCGGTTCTCGTCGCGAAATACCTAAAATCGGTAGTCGAACCAGGTGAGGCTGTAGGAATCGTTGCTGGGCAATCTGTTGGAGAACCCTCTACCCAGATGACCCTCAACACTTTCCATTTGGCAGGACATGCTACTAAGAACGTGACCCTCGGTATTCCACGTCTTCGAGAAATTGTCATGACAGCAAGCGCACACATTTCAACGCCAGCTATGACACTGCGGGTCAACGAAGAATTGTCGCAGGAGGAGGGTGAGAAATTTGCAAAAGCTATCAGTGTGCTATCACTTGCTGAAGTCTTGGACGAAGCTACGGTCAAGGAAAAGATTGGTCGTGGAATTGGATACCCTGAGGCGAAGATTTACGACATTCACATCAAGCTTTTCCCATCAAAAGAGTACACAGAAACTTATGCTATTGATATTTCTGATGTTCTTTACACTCTGGAGAAGCGATTCGCGCCGAAATTACAAGCTCTTGTCCGCAAAGCACTCGGCAAAAAGAAGGGAGAGAAGGTTCTGAAATCAAAAGCAAACACAGCCTCTGTACCTGAGATTGGAGCGTCCACTGGCATGATCGAGCAAGCAACTGGCAGAGCATCAGTTGAGAGAGAAGGTGGCGACGGTGATGACGACGATGATGGAGATGATGACGCTACCAATGACAAGCAAAGAGGAAATCGTGCAGAAGCAGTGAGCTATGCTGCTAACGACGAGGATGACGACCGGGTGCAGGCGCAAAATCAAAGGGAAGCAGAGCACGAAAATGACGACATAGAAGATATGGAAGACGAAGGCATTGGAGGTAGTCCTCGAGAACCTCCTAGCGAGGATGAAGAGGATGTTGATAAAAGTCGACCCTCGACCAGGCATACAACCGCTGCAGCTGACGAGCGTGAGGCGCAGGTCAAGAAGAGGTGTGCTGATATTGCTCGTTTCCGCTTCGACGAGGAGGCGGGAGAGTGGTGTGACATCACTCTTGAGTATGATGCGGATGTCCCCAAAGTTCTGATGCTTGCCCTCGTCGAAGATGCTCTTCGCCAGTCCCTTATCCAGCAGATCCAAGGTCTCGGACAGTGCACCTATGTTCCCGACGAAGAGGTCAAAGACTCAGTGACAGGCAAACTCATCAAGATTCCGGTCGTGCATACTGCAGGTGTCAATTTAACTGCCATGCAAAACTATCCTCAATTCATAAACCCAAACACCATTTCAACCAACGACATTGCGGCCATGCTCACAAACTATGGTGTGGAAGCATGTCGTTCCGCTATCATCCAAGAATTATCGGGTGTCTTCGGCGGTCACGGAATCAGTGTTGATAACAGACATCTGAATCTCATCGCTGACTTCATGACTCGTGGAGGTGGCTTTAGTCCGTTCAACAGATCTGGAATGAGGGCCAGTGTCAGTCCATTCATGAAGATGAGTTTCGAGACCACTGTAGGCTTCCTAGCTGATGCTGTCACTGATGGTGATTGGGATGATTTATCCAATCCGAGTTCGAGAATTGTCATAGGAAGGATGAGCAAGGTTGGCACTGGTGCCTTCGATGTGCTGACAAATGTCCCAGCGAAGAAGGACCAGACGGAGGAAGGCAGCGGCGATGAGTCAGAACAGTAATTTATGGCATGTAGCTTTTTGTAGGGAGTTGCGGTATGGGTGGCATATATGGTGGAGTTTGGGTTGCAAAAGTGCTGGAATTTTAGATGTAGCTATTGTGTCGATTCCCCAAGGGTGTTTGTCGATATACGGAAAATAATTGAAGAGTTTCCCAACAATAATTTCTGGGCAGCCACTTCCCTCTGTATATTGTGCATTTTGTGTTATGTTGGATTTGATGGGCCCATTTCGCTCTTATCCACTTGCGGGTAAGATCATGCCTCATAATTAGATATGGTGACTTGCACTTACCTTGGATGCCTGCTACAGACAACACTTTATTACGTGAATTTCTTGGGTTACTCCCTTGTTCGAGGAACTGATGCATTGTTTGGCAATTTAATTCCAACCTATGGGGTTTCCTTCCCAGATATTCGATTTGCGGCTTTAAAGATGTCTCCTTGCCTCCTTATTCCACAACCTCTCGATTCTGTGATTATTTGAGCTGTATTCCGTTTCTCTTTTCTCCGCCAACCAGGGCTTTACCGGATTGAATATGATTTCAGCAAATTCGCATTTCTTGGTAACCGCCAGATTTTGAGTTGCCGTGAAATGGATGTGTATATATGGGAAAGTTAATATACCTAGCATGGGCAGGGCTGGTGTCACTGGAAGGTCGCAGGGAGGATCTGTGATATTTCGATATCTTCTTGGTCTAGTTTAATTTGTTTACATGTTCGGCTTTTGCTTTCTCTTTTGATTATTCCTGGTATTCAAATTAGTGCACCTCAACGTGATTTCTATTGACAATCAACGTGGTGTCATCTGGTGATTCATATCTCATTAGTTGTCATATATTTAAACTGCATGTGATCTTTTGTTTCGTGGTTCATGTGTTCAATGATCCAGGCCACTATTCATATACGAAGGACTTCAATTTACCTATTTATGAGAGTAATATCTTCATGCTTATACTCTCCGAGCCAGGAAATAACACAAGTGGGTGAACAGACTCCTGTACTCTGTCTGTTAAGATGATGTTTCATTTCCTGTTGTAGCCCCTTTTTGATTGATCCAGACATAAATTCAACTATACTTTTTCCCTAGTGCTGAGAACAAGCATATATATAAGGATTCATATTGCAGAGTATTATTTTAAAGCGTATAGTAATGGATAGGTAGCAAATTCTACATCGAACCTTGTTTGTTCCTAATTTTGTCCTTTTTTGGTATTTTGGGGTTTGTATTTCATTTGCACAAAAAGATTGCCCAAATAATAACTGTGTAGAAAGATACTGTCATTCGCAAATTCAAACACACCCGGAATGAACAATGGCGAGAGTGCATGTCTGGAATGTGTTCAGCGAGAAATTATGGTGCATTAGTGGTATATGTGAGCTGTTTTGATATTTCGTGGATAAAATCACAAAATATCTCAGAAGTGCTCATTTTCAACCAAACGTAGCCAAATAGCACAGGTGGGGACGCTTGAACTGCGAGATAAATCACATTTCTCATATTCTAGTTGGATGTAGATGGGTTAAGTTGTGATCGGCTAAAATAAACACACATTCAGCCTTTGAATTTACTGATTCTTAAATTTCAACATAAAAACTTAAAGTCAACTTTCTAGGATTATACGCCAAGAACAGATGAACAAGCTTCCATGATATTATAATCAAGAATTGCATGTCACAGAAGGAACGTTTATTCATACAGTTTTGAGTGTGGAGAGAATGCTTCTTATTTTACTTTATTTGTGTTGGTGTTTTCTGTTAGTATAGGAATTTATCCATCATTAGGCATTTGAAATTTCCAGGAGACAGAGTCCCCCTCTCCTTTCCAAGTCTTGACTAGGCTTAGTGGCACTTAAGAAATTCAGGATTTTCTTTACTGGGTTCAGTTTGGTGTATCCTGTAATTGGTATTCTGCCCAGATACCCAAACAACTGTGAAAACAAGCACAAGACTGTCTAGCCCACAGTCCCTAGCATCCGCAAGCTCTTCGACTATATAAAAAATAAATAAATGTATAGCGAAAGTATCTCACATACATATGAAGCAATAATCTACATCACACGAAGCAGGTGTCCTGAACACCACAGAAGAACCTAATATCCAGGTATGGACATTTCTCTTGAACCGATATAAAATGAGCCTAGACTTCTCTGCTGGACACCTTAAATCATGTATACTCATGAGAAATATTGAGAAGGTATACTGCCCACAAAATAGACACTTTTAAAAGCCAGATCCTCAAATGTGACAGGATTTAATATTTACTTTGTTTAAGAAAAAGATACGAGTGATAAAAACAAGAATACCAGGATAAAAATCAGGAAGCCAAGAAATTATAAGATATCACATACAATAAATTAGATTTGTCGTCCAGATATCCGTCGTGGTTGAGTGGTAGTAGTTTATTTACAAGTTCATTAAAAGGTAGTCCGAAGTTTCCCAGATCTTCATATTAGACGAAATCGACAATATGAAATTAGACAAAACGAGAATAAATTTTGTTTATCCGTGATTCCGGTGAGATTTCGGGGTAGAAGGCAAAGAAAAGTTCACTGTGGAAGAGTTGAGAAGTCCACTGTTACAAGAAAGTGTTGTCGAATTCGTTTCCCTCAATAGAAGGAAAGGTGTAGTTTCATGCAAATTCTAGCTTTTCCACAAACCAAGTGCAGTACTGCGCCACAGAGGAGCTTGGAAGAATGACTCATATATCGAGTGGCAAATTATGTGAAATGGGAGCTTCCGTGAAGGCAGGCTTGAGCAAATGTTCCCGCAAATTCCAGATGTGGTATACATAACGAACATGTAAAAATTATAGAATCAAATCTGCACTGAAATTCGAATGCAGAACAAAATCAAATTAGCAATTTTGAAAAGAAATCACTTTCAAGTTCTTGGTTATATTTGAGTCTGGTAAAGTTCTGGTATTATGCATGTTCAACAATATATCAAAGATTTACAACATTACATTTCAAATCCACCACCACGCACGAATACGATTCTGACATCACGCCACTTCTCATCCCTTTAGTCTATAACTCAACTCACTCTGTAGAAGTTAACTGATGACGCTCTTGCTAAGCCCCAAAGCCATCCCCAAGTCGAGTTTCCGGTTGACAGTCTAGCCATCACAGATTCTATTTCCCAAGGTCAACACGGACCATCCAAACGCGGACTTACCGGATTGAGAGGGTGAAACAAGCAGTCGCGTCCGGGCCAAAACAAAGACGCGCTCAAAGTCAGGAAAGTCACTCGAATCACGAAGCGAAGCAAGATGGAACAGTATATAGAAGTCATGATGTTGATGGTGGATTGATTATCTCACGGACTATCAACCATGTCGCGAATCCCCTATGATACAATAAAACACCGTCCGTGAAGCCCAAAGAACAAAGCCCATCCCATTGCACACCATCTTCCATCAGCCGAGGAATTCGTAAGAGACATTGCAAAACCGTGAAGAACCCAACCCTCTAACCACCGAAACCGTAAAGTGTGCGACCTTGTCTCTTCAGGGCGTAGACGACATCGAGAGAAGTGACTGTCTTGCGCTTGGCGTGTTCTGTGTATGTGACTGCATCGCGAATGACACCTTCAAGGAAGGTCTTGAGAACACCACGGGTCTCTTCGTAGATCACTAGCAGACGCGTTAGAAGGAGGTTGAGGATGAGGAGCGAAGGGAACCTACTGGCTGAGATACGCTTGACACCACCACGACGTGCGAGACGACGGATAGCGGGCTTTGTGATACCCTGGATGTTGTCACGAAGAATCTTGCGGTGACGCTTGGCTCCACCCTTTCCGAGACCCTTGCCACCTTTTCCGCCTGTGAAGAAGACGCGTTAGCAAACTGCTGCGAGGAAGACGCGACGAGAAGGATGAGGGTGCCGATGGAGGGGTTGATGGAGTGGCGAGGAGGTACTTACGTCCAGTCATGATGAAGGTTGTTAGTTAAGAGGATTGATTGATGAGGGGTGTTGGGATGCCGAAGACGTCGTGGTTGTCGAGAGATGCTGCCGAATTGATATGTTGCGAATGGAGTTGTAAGAAAGAAAGACTGGAGATGCGGCTACCTATTTGACTGAGGTCGACGCGCCGCGGTCCTTCCGCAATCACCAGGCAAAAATGGCGCTAGGCCCAAAAGGCTGGTGGCCACCACAACAAAGGGTCGCTTCCTGATTGGACGCGGTGCGCCCATGCGGATGCGGATCTGGAACTCGGGAGACTGGAGACACTGCACCTGCAGCCAGAGCCAGACGTCGGTTTTCGACATTGCGTGCAAAACGCGACTATCACATAGAATTCGAGTCACCTTTGAAGTTGAATAGACCAAATTGAATGCTTTTGCCACTGTTACTACCTAGAATTAATTGCAACATTGTGAGTCACCCTGTTCAAGCAGGCGCTCAGCTGCCCTTGCGAATCTCAACATGGCGGGGTGTTCCTGCCGCAACATTAAAAAAAGTTATCTCGCTTCTGATTGGCTGGCAATTAAGCAAGTTTCGCGTGCTCAATTGCAGGCCAAAACGAATCACTGATCCTTAGCGCAATCACTGCACTAGCGCCTGCAACTTACAAATACTTCCACCTCCCACTTCCTCCAACTTTCCTTCATCATCACACAACATCCATTCGCCACTTCGACAATCTTCGACCACCACAACAACAACTCATCAATTTTCATCAGTCTACCCATCAAACTCATTCGCAATGGCCCGTACCAAGCAGACCGCTCGGTAAGTTTTATCTTCCTCCGCACATCGCATCGTGGTGGTGGTTGCGATCGCAATCTTCAAGATTGCGACCGTGGTCGACTTGCAGGTTGAGCCTCAACTTCGACGCGCTTCCTGCTCGACCACCACAACGCGTCTTCCCCAACACCTCCATCGATCAAAGCTGACTCCAATACAGTAAATCCACTGGAGGAAAGGCTCCTCGTAAGCAACTTGCTTCCAAGGCTGCCCGCAAATCCGCCCCATCTACCGGTGGTGTCAAGAAGCCCCACAGATACAAGCCAGGTATGTGCTAACAACGCAACGCGTCTTCACCTTCGACGTTCTAACACCTGACAGGAACCGTCGCTCTCCGTGAGATCCGTCGTTACCAAAAGTCGACTGAGCTCCTCATCCGAAAGCTCCCATTCCAACGTCTGGTTCGTGAGATCGCTCAGGACTTCAAGTCTGATCTCCGATTCCAATCTTCCGCCATCGGTGCTCTCCAAGAATCCGTTGAGGCATACCTCGTCTCCCTTTTCGAGGATACCAACTTGTGCGCCATCCACGCCAAGCGTGTCACCATTCAATCAAAGGATATCCAACTTGCCCGCAGACTCCGTGGCGAGCGATCGGTATGACTTGCACACACCTCGTCTTTTTGGTACATCTTCTAACATTCCATAGTAAATGGTTTCTTCTTTGAATCTTCATCAGATGCGACCGATATGATACCCCGCGGCCTCGTCCGGTGCTCGGGCGCTGGACATGACGGGAGTGCAGGCGGAATGATCTGAGGGGAACGTAATGGGATGGGGTTGGGTCTTTCACTGGTTTTTATGGCATGGAGTTATCTGCCAACGGAAATTTGCTTTTACAGGGTGTACATTATTCGGCCAGTGATAGGGCACTGAGCAATACGATCATGACTTTCAGAACAACAACTTGACTTCTTCCCGTGACTGCTATCTGTGATTCTGATTCTCTGCCCAGCCACTTTCCACCGCGCCCGACAACCGCACTCTCTTTCTGCGCCGAGGTCAGCTCATTTCAAGGCCCGCTGACTCTTGTTGTCTAGCGTCTTCGCGTTCGTTCCTTCTCCCTTCGCGATGTTTATCTCGTACTCAAGCGTTCTTGCTACAGAACGTGTCGACTTGTTTCACCGATTCTCGAGTTTTCGAACTCGTTCTGGAAGGAAGTCATGAATGATGTACCATTAAATTCTGCGCGTACTTCATGCCATTTCTTTCAATTCCTTGCTTTCTGAAAATGACCTTACTGTGGCAGACTTGCAGCTGCCATAACTAAAGTTCCAAAATCATCTAACTGCGACAACCAAGCGTCAATCGCGTCGTCCGTCCTGAAACGTGCAAACAATAAATCTCCGTACGTAAGTTGCTTCTCGTCAATTCTCGCGGCATATTCCCTTTTCCATTCGCTGCTGTTGGTGGCTCTCCAGAGGTCTCGTCCACATGGCAATATCATGCCCGCCAGCACGCTTCCGTCGCATTTATATTGTGTTAGGACTGAAGAGATGTCGAAGAGTGCGTCGACTAGGCAGAGGACGACTATGGTTCTTCAATTTTGGAAGGGTTCAAGTCAGAACATGTAGGTCTTTGGCGTGCTTTGGACGGAGAGCATTCCAACCCGTCTTACCTGCGTGTGGATTCAGCCAGGACCCAGTCCTCCCATGAGTTGCTTCCCGAAAAGTTCTTATTCATCAGAACAAGACTCGATACATGTTCTGCTATTTTCTATCCGCTCGTCGACCCAATTAGTCCAATTTCAAACAATTTCAACCAAATTGAAATACTTCTTCACTTCTAGAACTGTACATACGATCATAGTGTAGATTAATGGAACATCGAAAGTTGTTGCGTTATCGTTGTCTTCCGAGAGACGGAGGAGGAAATACACTGTCACAGCCTGCAGAGCAGCGACTGCTTCTGCTTGATCGAACTTCAAACACTGTATTTTGTCAGATCGTTGCTGGCAGGGGAAATCTGTTCAAGCGATAACTCGAATCGCGCACCTCTGCTGATAATCTTTCCTGTTCCATTCTTATAGCTCTCCAGATGAACAGCGCATTACTTTCATCCTTCACCGAGCACATCTGTGTGATAGCAGCACATGTTGCAAGAGGTCCGGGCAGAGACTTCTGAATAATCCCATCCTCTCGAGTGTAATTTATCAAACTTTGCGGATGGATGAAAGGCGGTAGACTTTTCCCAGGGAGGATCTGGTGCGGATATGAACGTAAGGTACACAACACAAAATGTCTATTCAGCGAGAAACGAGAATCTCCCTTTTTCCTCGGCCAGAAGGCTTTCTGTGGTCTGGGTATAAGTTCATCGAATAGTGAAAAATCTACATGGCCGAAGTTTGAATAGTCGATGGTTGAGTTGTCCTGAAATGGCAATCCTGGAGAGGCCCATCTATAAGAATTTGTGGAAATGGTATTGGTAGTGTCGAGATCCCATGTCCCTTGGCCAGATAAATTTGAGGAGACGAAGTCCGTTGAATTGTTTCCCAATATCTCGATTGGGTCTGCACTTCCATGAACTGCCAACTGGGAGTCAAAGTCTACTGTAGCAGCCGAAACAGTTTCCGGCCCAGCAGTCTCCTCTAATGAGGTCTGTGGGATGATCTCCTCTGCTGTCTTTGGCGATTGAGGCGGTCGTTCGTACACACAACTAGTATTTTTTCTCGTACATCTTAAACAGCTTGGGTAAGTTAAATCACAGGCGGTTTTCGCTTTAGTACAAGTCAGGCATGCTTTTTTTCTTGACCGAACTCGAGATCTCGTTCTCCGGCAGTAAGATATGTGCCGATTTTGTGATTTTCCTGTAATTAGGTATCAGAGCATAATTTACACAACTGGGTGAGTTGGGATGAGAGGAGGTCGACTCACTGCTGCCACAATTCTTGGCGCACAGGCTGCATGTGAAGATTTCAGAAGATGGTTGATTTTCTTCCATGCCGATCGAGCCGTCCGGGATTTTTTGGCCGAACCCAACAGAGTCATGTAGGAACGACGGAGGAATTTGGTCGTCCCTTTTATTATCTTGTTGATTTTGGACTAAATTCGTAAGCAGAATGCGCGGAACGACCACGGAATTCCGTTGCTGCTTACAAACGAACTGAGAACGATTATCTTCAGCCACACGGAGTTACCATATACGGCAAGGCTCTAGCCTCAAGCTCCGACATCCGACCGTAGGATTTTGGTGTTCGACGGATTTCTGACATTCGAAGTTCTGACATTCCATCGACCTGGCAAGACGAAAATCCACTTTCAACACGAAGATTTGCACAACATAGCTTTGATACTAACCATGCTTATGTTACGGGACTCCATGGTCTCTACCATCCTTTGGTTTTGGATTATCAACACAATCGCCACCGCAGGACCTTTTGATTGAAATTCGTCGTTGTCAAAGGTAGGACTAAGGTAAAATAAATAGGCCAGCGGCCATCTTCTTCCAGTTCAATTTTCTATTTGCCTTTCACTTATCTGCTTCTATCTTCATTTTCATATCTACTTCTACTCAAGATGTCTTCAATTACTGGCAACGAGGCTGCATGGATTCCTGCCGAGAAGGCAAGAATGGAAGTTGGGCCGGGTCCTGCACCTGATCCAGCCGAAAATGAGGTCGTCATTGAGGTTGCCTATGCAGCTGTGAACCCCACTGACTGGAAGGTAATATTTTCCCGTGCATGCGTCGAACTTTTCATTTACTGAAGTCCCTGAGTAGATGCAAGACACACCATACTTCCCATTGCCATATCCTTTCATCTTCGGCACTGACATCGCCGGAACAATCGTACAACTCGGTTCTGATGTCAACAGATTCAAAATCGGCCAGCGAGTGATCGGACACTGTGACAGCCTCCTTACTCATAAGAAGACCAATGCTGGATACCAACGCTACACTACCTGTCGCGAGATTTTGGTATCTGCGGTTCCTGACTCGATTCCGCTCGCAAATGCAGCAGTGCTTCCTCTCTCGATCACCACGGCGGCTTCAGGGCTATTCAAGACCCTCAAGCTCCCTTTCCCTTCGCTCAACCCAAAGCCAACTGGGAACACGATTTTGATTTGGGGAGGAAGTTCTTCTTGTGGTGCTTCGGCGATTCAGTAGGTGCAATTTCCGCATTTCCGATTTCTCAGTATCAAAACACCACTGACTGTTCATTTGAAGATTGGCAGTAGCTGCTGGTATGACTGTAGCCACAACTGCAGGAACAGCAAACCACGACTTAGTAAAAAGCCTTGGTGCAACATACGCTTTTGACTACAAATCGCCCACCGTCATCGCGGACATTCTGAAAGTCCTCAAGCAAGGTGATGTTGTCTTCGATTGCATTGGTAGTCCAGATGCGCAGAAGGCTTGCGCAGAGCTTGCAAGCAAACTCGGGGGAGGGAAAGTTCCATGCTTGTTGTGGCCCTTGCCAACCGAGTACGACAACGTTGAAGTGTGCCTGGGTAAGTTTCAAGCTGCCCATATTTATTCCCTCTTCTTACAGAATAACATAGTCAACGGGTTGGACCCAGGACTTGTCAACCTAGACATTGGCGATGCCGTCTGGCGTAAATACATCCCAGAGGCCCTAGCGGCTGGGAAGTTTCAAACAAAGCCTGACCCAGAGGTGCTTAAAGGAGGCCTAGGGAGGGTTCAGGAGGGAATTGATATTCTCAGGAAAGGGGTATCGGCTAAGAAGATTGTTATTGAAGTCATAAAGAAGTATTAGGGCTTTTGAGTATAATAAGTAGAGAAAGTTTTAATATATTTATTATTACACATTACTATTACTAAAATAGAAAGGTCAGGTAGAGAGTGATATGTTTTTAATTATAAAGCAGAAGCTAGAGTTATAAGAGGCCTCTTAAAGAAAAGGTATTTATTAAATATACTTAAAGTTATAAGATAACCACCTACCTTAGCTGGTCACTTAACTAAAAAATTTATAATAGCCCTCTTTTCTCCTTCTCAGATATATTATAAGTGTCTGATTTACTTGATTGATTGATTGATTGATTTATCCTTTTAACGTCCTGTGTAAGTCAGAGACTATAGTAGGACGGCTAGGGCTAAGCCCTAGCAGTTCAAGTATAGTTACAAAAAGGGGGTCTTCTATATATTCCAGGTGACAGTGAGGGTCAGGCCCTAGTAGTACTAATAGTAGCACAAATGACAAAGGAAATTTATAAAATGAATGTGTTTTCAGAACTCACTCCCCCTCCTTCGCTCTCCTCCTCCTCTACCACCTCCTCCTCTTCTTCTTTACCTCTACTAGGCCTCTCTAAGTGCCACTTCCTAGTAGCTATTCCTGTAGTTTTAATATAGTTGAGTGATTTTTTGATTCCGTGTTCTGTATGTAAAAGGAGCTTTAGCAAGAGTGGGGCGTTTTCCAGGTCATGTTTTAGCTTCTGCCTTAGGGTATAGCCTTCAGGACAGGCAAGGAGTAAGTGCTCTACTGTTTCTCTTCTTCCACATCGACAGGAGTCAGTATCCGCTTGCTTAATCCGATATAAATAGGACTTTATATATCCGTGGCCGATTTTGAGTTAGTAGAAAGCACTTGCTTGTTCTTGCTTAGTATTAGGGGAATACTAAGCTTTGAAGCTAGGTGCTAGGGAAAGTGATTTGTGTATAAGTTCGGGTTCCTAATCAAGTCTAGCCTCTTTTGTTTATACTGCGCTAGTGTTCTTTTCTATTTGTTTGTGCCTAGCTGTTATATTTGTTGTCCAAGTAGAGCAAAGCTTGATTTTTGTGATTATAGCTATATTTTTGTTCCTTCTTTTACTAGTATATCTGCTTCTTTGTTGCCTTCAACGCTAGTATAGCCTAGTACCCACTAAAGTATGACAGTGGCTCCCTTATCAACTATGCTCTAGGCTGCTTGAATAGCCCTAATCTAGCATTCTTGCCCTGGATTATCTAAAGGTGTTTTGAGCCTCTATATGCCAGCCTGGTTATCCAAGTATATAATAAAGGACTTACCCTCCTTAGCGACTGAGTTTGCGTATTCGATTGCTTGAGTGACTCCTTCAAGCTCCCCATTATAGACTAGTTGGCTAGTTCCTATATTATAGCTCTTATAGAGAGTGATTCTCTTTTCCCAGTCAGAGTGGTTATATACTACTACCCCAACCCCTATTCCCTTTCCTTTCTTAGTAGAGGAGGCGTCAGTATATATAGTAGTCATGTCCATAAGTAGTAGTGATTCTATAAAGGTATTGTGTGCCTTTGCTTTGTCTTTTTTTGTTGACTTTGATATAACCACCTAATAAGGCGTGGTATGGTTCTAAGGGGCAAAGTAGTAATGCTTGATTGCTTCTAGACTTGAGGTCAAATATAGGCCATAAACAGACTTATAGATCCTCTCTAGTTGAGTGAGTTTTGGTTCCTTCCTGCGTTGGTTCCTAGGCTTGATTCTGATTGGTCGAAGTAATTTAGCCGTTCTAGCTAAGTTGTACTCAATTCTTGGGTTTGGGTCGTTTTGGTAATATTTAGCCCTATTCCTAGAAGGTAAAGTGTATGTGGGTTCTGTTGACTCAAGTAGGCTAGTAGTAGCTAATGGCGCTATACTAGCTTGAAAAGAACTCTCTAGTATTATTTCTCCTTGAGTGGTAGAGTTTTCCTGGTCTCCTAGTAAATCTAGTATAGTGGTCAAAATAGATAAATGTGCAATTTGCGTAATTGGGCTATTTGGAGCGCTATTATTAGGTTCCGCATTTTGGCTTCAAAGAGTCTGATTCGCTGGATTTGGAGTACTAGTGACTAATGGAGCTAAACTAGCGCGAAAAGAACTTTCTCCAATTTCTTCGGGCGAAGATATCAAATTATTTTGATTGGCCAAAGGTGGCACGCAAGTGACGTCTGTCGATTTCTGGAAAAGCGGTATATTTTCGGCTATAGAAGCCGTAGCCCTATCTCCTGTTAGATCCTGGTAGAGATAGTGAAATGGCACTATACTAGCGTCGGGGAGGTTGCTACGCTAGCTGTAGCGGGAGAAATGCTTTCTTCTTGATTGGTTTGATTTTCTTGTATGGTGGCCAAAATAGATAATTGCGCAATTCGTGCAATTAAGCTATTCAGAGCGCTATTATTGACTTCTGCCCCTTGGCTCCTAAAAACCTGGTTTATTAGGTTCATAATAGTAGTAACTAATGGAGTTATACTAGCGTCAAAAGAAGTTATTTGGTGGTAATTAGCTATTACTAGCTCGTCTTCCTTGTTTTGGTCGCATATATCGTCTATTATATCAAAGCTTGGCGTAGTAGTAATCAACTTCTCTATTTTGGCAGGAATTGGGTGGTTTGGCGCTAGTTTTAGTGCTCTAAAAGCATATCGTCGGAGTGAGTTGTTAAGTCATATATATAGTGGCGGTAGTGCTGCTTTAACCTCTATTAGTATAATAGGGGCTGTTTTAAAGACTCCTAGTATTTTTCGAAGTGCTAGGTTCTGAAGGAGCTATAGTGGCTTCTTAAACTGGTTTTGGCCCCTCCACTATATAATAGAGCCGTAGTCCGCTATACTAGTAACACAGGCCATATATATCTATCGGACCGCTAAGGGAGAAAGGCCCTTATTACAGTTGGCTAAGCAAGCCATCCGATTAAAGGCCAACCTCGCTTGTGATACCCATATTGCTACGTGCTCTTTAAACATAAGGTTCTGGTCAAAGTAAATACCCAGCCACTTAACTAGCTTCTTTGGTTCTACTATAGTGTTGTCGGGTAGCATAAGGGTTCTCTCTTGTGCTTCTCTTCCTATAGTGAAGTGTATAAACTCTGTCTTAGCCAAGTCAAATTGTATAGCACTGTCTGCTACTAGTCTATATAAGACACTAACTTCTCTTTCAAGTAGTTTTGTGTTCTTTTTTAGACTAGTTGATGCTGTTATAATAGAAATGTCGTCTATATAAGAGAGGTATTTTACTTCTCCTTTTATTGCTAGTTCTGTGTCAAATAGGTTTTGTATATATATAAGGAAGAGTATAGGCGATATAGGACTTCCTTGGGGGATGCCTGTATCTATTGGTTTAAACTCTTCGATATGGCCGTCAAATGAGAGTCGAAGGATTCTCTTGTTTAGGAAGGAAGAGACCTATACAATAAGCGACGCAGGTAGCCTAAGTTCTTGCAGGACAGAGAGTAGTTGATTTTTGGCCACATGATCAAATGCCCCTTTCACGTCTAGTAATAGAGTACTAGTCTTCCATTTTACCCGCTTGTTTAGCTCTATTTCATTTGTAAGGAGTAGAGCAGTATCAATAGCCAACTTTTTTTGTCTCCCCCCTATTTGTGAAGGGTGTAGTAGACCCGTCGTCTCGGCTAAGTAAGCAAGCCTCTATGCGAGTACTCGTTCACTTATTTTACCTAGGCAATTAAGTAGTGATATTACTCTATATGCTTTTGGTGCCGAATAGTCTGGTTTGCCTGGTTTCTTTAAAATAGCGCCAGTAGCTTGTTTCCAGCAGGAGGGGTGGTGGCCAATATTGATAAGTGAACTATATAGACGAAAAAAGGTTTCTGGTGTTGCTTTATACGCCCTGGTTATAATAACCTGGGTAATAGCGTCAGGGCTAGGGGTTTTGCCCTTGATTTTCGTCGAGCAGGCGTTGCTGAGTTCTGAAGTAGTGAGGTCTGGCCAGTTCCATTCGTCTTGTTTATAATCGTGCCAAGAAGGGGGTTCTGTAACTAGTGGTGTAGGAAATAGCGTATTACGTAGTGTAGAAGCCTTCCCTTTAAAGGTGTCATATATCTGCCCTGTGCTTGATTTGATTAGTGGGATTGGTTGTATTGTAGTACTCTTCGTATACTTTATAGCCTTAAATATAGACTTCGGGTCTTCTTTCTCTAAGAACTCGTTCTAGTGGTCTCGCTTAGCCTGCTTAATAGCTTGAAAGTAGGTGTTCTTGGCTTGAAGGTATTGTTGTACTGATTCTGTATTACTATATATAATAAGTCTTTAAGCTCTCATTATATACTGTCGTAGTTCTTGTAAATCATGTGACCACCAGGGTTTTGCCCTAGCACCAGGCTTACTAGTAGGAATACTAGCCTTTGCAGACTCTATAATAATAGAAGTAAGCTCTTGTGCAGCTAAATCAAGGAAGTCGGTTACTCCGGTGGCCGAAATAGATAATTGTGCAATTGTTGTAATTGGCGATTCTGAGAAAACTCTTACTTTGTCGCTACTAGAAGCCCTAGCCCTACCTCTTGTTGATGGTTGATCAATAGAGTGTACTGGAGCTAAACTAGCGCGAAAATATTGTTCTCCGACTTTTTCTACAGAAGCTATAGAGTTGTTTTGATTGGCTGGATTGAATGGCACCTAAGTGACGTCTGTCGGATTTTGAAAAGTAGAAATATCTTTGGTTATTAAAGCCCTAGCCCTATCTCCTATCCAATCCTGATCAATAACGTGACGGGACGCTATACTAGCGTCGAATGAAGTTGCCAAGACTTCTGTGTCGGAAGATATATAATTGTTTTGGTTTGGTTGGTTTTCTTGTACGGTAGTCCAAATAGCTAATTGTGCAGTTTGTGCAATTAAGCTATTTGGAGCACTATTATCAAGTTCCGCATTTTGGCCCAGAGAAGTATGGTTTGACGTATATAGACTATTAGTAGTACTAATAGTACTATTTAGTCGCTCTGGCGGCTCTGATTGGCTCTGGAGTATATTTATTGACTTTATTGACTTTTTGATATTTTTAAGTGTGTCGGAGCATAATATAGTAGATTTTGCTATATTTGCTTTTAATATAGTCGTAAATAAGTCCCAATTGGCTAGTTCAGTCCGAAAGTGGGTATAGTGCTAGCGTCTTCTATATATGGTGGGTTTGTACCATTTATAGTAAACATAATCCCAAAATGGTCAGAGCCGACTAAGTCGAGTATTTGCCAGTCTGTGACCTGATTGGCTATATTTTTCGACGTTATAGTGAGGTCTATAACACTTGGTCGTGTCATATAGGGTCGAAAAAAGGTCCCTTTTCCTGGCTTATTATGTAGTTCCAGGTCATTATTCTCAATCCACTTAGCTAGCTCCTTAGCTACTAAGGAGGGGGTACCCGCTAGGGGGTCCCACTAGGGGTGGTGTATATTAAAGTCCCCTAGTATAATCAAGTCTTGTTTAAGTACTTGGCTATATAATAGCTGTTAGAGGGGGTAGTTGTGGCTCGATTTGTCATTTTGTCGATTTTGGTTATATATATTATATAATCTTATTTTTTGGTTATTTTGGGTAATATTGACTATAAGGAAGTCTGAATCGACTAGTGATATAGTAGAAATGCTAGTAGTAGGCTTGTATGTTTTTAACACATATACTAGTGTTCTTGGCCGGAATCCACTATATTTCGGGAGTATTTGAGTAAAGCTTGGGTGGGCTATTGACCTAGCCGTAATAAGGTCTATATTACCGTCGTCGCCTCTAGTAATAAAGGGTTCTTGTACTACTATTATATCGACTTTTAGCTCTATTACAAGCTGAAGTGTGTTTTTAGTGGCGGCTTGACTCCTATTAAGGTTTACTTAGATAATTTGCATATTTTTGCCAATTATAAAGTGTTTGTTAGTAGGGTTGGGTTTTTAATAGCTAGTAGGGATTTGCATTCCTTACTACTAGCTATATAAGGGCCTTTGTAGTTAACACACTTCACTTCAAGGTGGGGGCACGGGCCACCCCTCTTTTTGCAAGTATTGTAATAGTGGGCACTAGTCATATAGTATTTAGAGCATAGCTTGTATCTTGACTGACGTTTATAATAGTGCTCTAAGTGCTCAAAGCCCTAGTAGTTAATATACTAAGTAATAGGAGCAGTCAAATAAAGCTTCTCTACTCTTATACTAATCCCTATAATATAAAGTCTTTGCCTTATTATATGTGTTGCTTTACCCTTAGTAGCAAAGGCGACTACTACTAAGCCAGCTAGCTTGTTTTGTCTATTCTCTTTGCTTAAAAGCTAGTAGGGGGTTCTGATTAGCTAATATCCCTTATTAAAGGTGTGTATTTTATTAATGACTAGTTATATACCGTCTAGAGTATTAAAGTTGGCTATTAGTATTCTATATAGTATAACCTTATACCAGGACTTGTCTTTTTGGATATTGGCATATAGTATAATACCCTTCTATATAGCCTCCTTCTTGATTAGGAAATCAGAAGTAAATGTAGGTATAGTTGTAATAACTATATTCTGAGTTATAGTTCTAGACATAATAGCTATAATTGGTTCTATATACCCTTTTAGGGTAAAGGCTTGGTTGAGTTGGTTTTGGAGAGAGAGAGGGCTAAAAGTAGTGTTCTAGTGGCCTGATTGGATAAGAATGAGTCTTCTGGTATTGTCCTTCCTAATCGGGCTAGACTGGGTCTTTTTCTTTTCTTTCTTCTCTACTAGCTGCCATTCCTGAGGCTTTTAGCTAGTAGTTGTGGCTGGTTGCTGATTGGCTCCTATTAAGGCTATTTGGGCTATAGTAGGCTTTACCTTACTAAGCTCCTTTGCCTTAAGGTTGATTTTCCTAGTAGTTGATTTAAGGTTTGCTACTTGTGAGGCTATAATACGTAAAGACATAATAACCTTTCCTTTTTTGGTATATTCACAAAAGACCTCAATCAGGTCTAGTAGTCTAGTTTGTTCTTTATATGCCTTAGTGAGGCCTGCCGCCTTCACAATTAGGCTTTGGGCCTGGAGAATAAGATCGTTTATAGAAGGGTCAAGTGAGGGGTGGGGCACTCCTAATATATCAAAAAATAGATAATTGTGCACATGATTTTTTCGAAATTTCACACCTACCAGACGAGAAAAACACTATTCCTCCGGGATTCTGGTCAATTAGGACCCCCTCTATCGACTATAATTGAGTGCACTACGCTAGCGTCCTTTGTTAGCAAACGCCACTCGAAAATGTCGGATTTAGGGGCTAAACCGCTCTCTTCAAGCCCACTACTATAAGAAACAAGCCAATCAAAACAGGCTATAGATATCAATAAAGGAGAAGTGTAAGAGCTTCCCTTACTTCATATAAGCTTTACTCTAGGCCCCCTACAAATAGACTTTAACAGTATCACTACTAGCGACCCTCTCTAACAGCCATCTGTCCAGATTTTCAGGTCTAACCTTAACAGGAAACGACCCCTTATTAATAGCACAGAGCGCTATATAACAAAGCAAACACACCCCTTACTTGACCCCTTAATTAGCGACCTTATTCTCTAGGCCCAAAGCTTAATAGTGAAGGCTATAGGCCTTACTAAGGCATATAAAGAACAAACATAACTACTAGACCTAATCAAGGTCTTCCGCAAATACACCAAAAAAGGAAAGGTTATTATGTCTTTATATATTATAGCTTCTTAAGTAGCAAACCTTAAATCAACTATTAGGAAAATCAACCTTAAGGCAAAGGAACTTAGTAAGGCAAAGCCTACTATAGCTTAAGTAGCCTTAATAGGAGCTAATTAGCAGTTAACTATAACTACTAGCTATAAGCCTTAAGAATGGCAGCTAGTAGAGAAGAAAGAGAAGAAAAAGACCTAGTCTAGCCCGATTAGGAAGGATAATACTAGAAGACTTATTCTTATCTAATCAGGCTACTAGAATACTACTTTTAGCCCTCTCTCTCTCTAAAACTACAACACACCTTTTTTGGATTTTGTGATTTTTTCGGAATTCCACACGCATCAGACCAGAAAAACCTTATTCCTTCAGGTCATAGGCCAATTAGGACCCCCTCTTTCGACTGCAATTGAGTGCACTAGGCTAGCGTCATTCGTTAGCGCGCTGTACCCGAAAATGTCAGATTCAGGGGCTATTTCGCTCCCTTCAAGCCCACCACCACAAGGAACCAACCAATCAGAGCAGGCTATAGAGGTCGACAAAGGAGAAGTACAGCAGCTTCCTTCACTTCGCACAGGCTTCACTCCAGGACCTCTACGAATGGACTTTAACAGCATCACTACCAGCGACCCTCTCTAGCAGCCATCTGTCCAGATTTTCCGGGCTAACCTAAATGGGAAACGACCCCTTATCGATAGCACGGAGCAGCATACGACTAAGCAAACACACCCCTTACTTGACCCCTCTATAAATGAGCTTATCCTCCAGGCCCGAAGCTTAATTGTAAAGGCTGCAGGCCTCACTAAGACACACAAAGAACAAACTAGGCTACTAGACCTAATTGAGGTCTTCCGCGAATATACCAAAAAGGGAAAGGTTATTATGTCTTCATGTATTATAGCCTCACAAGTAGCAAACCTCAAATCGACTACTAGGAAGATCGACCTTAAGGCAAAGGAGCTTAGTAAGGTAAAGCCTACTATAGCCCAAATAGCCTCAACAGGAGCCAATTAGCAACTAGCCACGACTACTAGCTACAAGCCTCAGGAATGGCAGCTAGTAGAGAAGAAAGAAAAGAAAAAGACCCAGTCTAGCCCGATTAGGAAGGACAACACTAGAAGACTCATTCTTATCCAATCAGGCCACTAGAACACTACTTTTAGCCCTCTCTCTCTCCAAAACTAACTTAACTAAGCCTTTACCCTAAAAGGGTATATAGAACCAATTATAGCTACTATGTCTAGAACTATAACTCAGAATATAGTTATTATAACTACACCTATATTTACTTCTAATTTCCTAATCAAGAAGGAGGCTATATGGAAGGGTATTATACTATATGCCAATATCTAAAAAGACAAGTCCTGGTATAAGGTTATATTATATAGAATACTAACAGCCGACTTTAATACTCTAGATGGTATGCAACTAGTCGTTGATGAAATACACACCTTTAATAAGGGATATTAGCTAATCAGAACCCCTTACTAGCTTTTAAGCAAAGAGAATAGACAAAACAAGCTAGCTGGCTTAGTAGTAGTCGCCTTTGCTACTAAGGGTAAAGTAACACATATAATAAGGCAAAGACTTTATATTGCAGGGATTATTATAAGAGTAGAGAAGCTTTATTTGACTGCTCCTACTACTTAGTATATTAACTGCTAGGGCTTTGGGCACTTAGAGCATTATTGCAAACGTCAGTTAAGATACAAGCTATGCTCCAAATATTATATGACTAGTGCCCACTATTACAATACTTGCAAAAAGAGGGGTGGCCTATGCCCCCACCTTAAAGTGAAGTGTGTTAACTGCAAAGGCCCTTATATAGCTAGTAGTAAGGAATATAAATCCCTACTAGCTATTAAAAACCCAACCCTACTAACAAACACTCTATAATTGGCAAAAATACGCGAATTATCTAAGTGAACCTTAATAGGAGTCAAGCCGCTACTAAAAACACACTTTAGCTTGTAATAAAGCTAAAAGTTAATATAATAGTAGTATAAGAACCTTTTGATTGATTGATTGATTTATCCTTTTAACGTCCTGTGTAAGTCAGAGACTATAGTAGGACGGCTAGGGCTAAGCCCTAGCAGTTCAAGTATAGTTACAAAAGGAGGTCTTCTATATATTCCAGGTGACAGTGAGGGTCAGGCCCTAGTAGTACTAATAGTAGCATAAATGACAAAGGAAATTCATAAAATGAATGTGTTTTCAGAACTCACTCCCCCCTTGTTCACTCTCCTCCTCCTCTACCACCTCCTCCTCTTCTTCTTCACCTCTACTAGGCCTCTCTAAGTGCCACTTCCTAGTGGCTATCCCTGTGGTTTTAATATAATTAAGTGATTTCTTAATTCCAAGCTTTGTATGTAAAAGGAGCTTTAGCGAGAGTGGGGCGTTTTCCAGGTCACGTTTTAGCTTCTGTCTTAGGGTATAGCCTTCAGGACAGGCAAGGAGTAGGTGCTCTGCTGTTTCTCTTCTTCCACATCGACAGGAGTCAGTATCTGCTTGCTTAATCCGATATAAATAGGACTTTATATATCCGTGGCCAATTTTAAGTTGATAGAAGGCGCTTGCTAATTCTTGCTTTGAATTAGGGGGGGTACTGAGTTTTGCTGCTATTTTCCAAGGGAAGTGACTTGTGTACGCGGCTGGGTTCCGGAAAAGGCCTAGCCTCTTTTGGTCGTATTGCTCTAGGGCTTTCTGCCACTCCTTCCTGCCTAGTTGTCGTATAAGGAGTCCTAATAGAGCAAAGCTTGATTTGTGTGTTTGTGGCCATATAGTAGTTCCCTCTTTTGCTAGCGCGTCTGCTTCTTCATTGCCTTCGACACTAGTATGGCCTGGTACCCACTGAAGTGTGACAGTGGCTCCCTTGTCGACTATGCTCTGGGCTGCTTGAATAGCCCTAATCTGGCATTCTTGCCCTGGATTATCTGAAGGTGTTTTGAGCCTCCATATGCCAGCCTGGTTATCCAAGTATATAATAAAGGACTTACCCTCCTTAGCGACTGAGTTTGCGTATTCGATTGCTTGAGTGACTCCTTCAAGCTCCCCGTTATAGACTAGTTGGCTAGTTCCTATATTATAGCTCTTACGGAGAGTGATTCTCTTTTCCCAGTCAGAGTGGTCATATACTACTACCCCAACCCCTATCCCCTTTCCTTTCTTAGTAGAGGAGGCGTCAGTATATATAGTAGTCGTGTCCGTGAGTGGTAGTGATTCTATAAAGGTATTGTGTGCCTTTGCTTCGTCTTCTTTTGTTGACTTTGATATAACCACCTGATAAGGCGTGGTACGGTTCCAAGGCGCAAAGTAGTGATGCTTGATTGCTTCTAGACTCAAAGTCAAATATAGGCCGTAAATAGACCTATAGATCCTCTCTAGTTGAGTGAGTTTTGGTTCCTTCCTGCGTTGGTTCCTAGGCTTGATTCTGATTGGTCGAAGTAATTTAGCCGTTCTAGCTAAGTTGTACTTAATTTTTGGGTTTGGGTCGTTTTGGTAATATTTAGCCCTATTCCCAGAAGGTGAAGTGTATGTGGGTTCTGTTGACTCAAGTAGACTGGTAGTAGCTAATGGCGCTATACTAGCTTGAAAAGAACTCTCTAGTATTATTTCTCCTTGAGTGGTAGAGTTTTCTTGGTCTCCTAGTAAATCTAGTACGGTGGCCGAAATAGATAAATGTGCAATTTGCATAATTGGGCTATTTGGAGCGCTATTATTAGGTTCCGCATTTTGGCTTCGAAGAGTCTGATTCGCTGGATTTGGAGTACTAGTGACTAATGGAGCTAAACTAGCGCAAAAGGAACTTTCTCCGATTTTTTCTGGCGAAGATATCGAATTATTTTGATTGGCCAAAGGTGGCACGCAAGTGACGTCTGTCGATTTCTGGAAAAGCGGTATATTGTCGGCTATAGAAGCCCTGGCCCCATCTCCTGTTGGATCCTGATAGAGATAGTGAAATGGCACTATACTAGCGTCGGGAGAGGTTGCCATGCTAGCTGTGGCGGGAGAAATAAATTCTTTTTGATTCGTTCGATTTTCTTGTACGGTGGCCGAAATAGATAATTGTGCAATTTGTGTAATTGGGCTATTAGTAGCATTACTATTAACTTCTCCACCTTGGCTCCAGAAAATCTGGTTTATTGGATTCGTAGTAGTAGTAACTAATGGAGCTATACTAGCGTCGAAGGAAGTTGTCTGGTGGTAGTTAGCGATTACTAGCTCGTCTTCCTCGTTTTGGTCGTATATATCGTCTATTATATCAAAGCTGGGAGTATTTGTAATAGACTTCTCTATTTCGGCTGGAATTAGGTGGTTTGGCGCTAGCTTAAGTGCTCTAAAAGCATAACGACGTAGTGAGTTGTTAAGCCGTATATACGGTGGGTATAGTGCTGTTTCGATCTCTATTGGTATAATAGGGGCTGTTTTAAAGACCCCTAAGATCTTCCGAAGTGCAAGGTTCTGTAGAAGCTGTAGTGGCTTCTTAAACTGGCTCTGGCCTCTCCACCATATAATAGAACCGTAATCCGCTATACTAGTAACACATGCTATATATAACTGCCTTACTGCTAGTGGAGAAAGGCCTCTACTGCAGTTTGCTAAGCGAGCCATTCGGTTAAAAGCTGATCTTGCTTGTGATACCCTTATTGCTACATGGTGCTTAAAAGTAAGGTTTTGGTCAAAGTAAATACCAAGCCACTTAACTAGCGTCTTTGGCTCTACTACTGTATTATCGGGTAGCGTAATAGAAGCCTCCTGGCCTTGTTTTGTAGTTGTGAAGTGTATAAGCTCTGTCTTAGCCAAGTCAAATTGTATAGCACTGTCTGCTACTAGTCTATATAAGACACTAACTTCTCTTTCAAGTAGTTTTGTGTTCTTTTTTAGACTAGTTGATGCTGTTATAATAGAAATGTCGTCTATATAAGAGAGGTATTTTACTTCTCCTTTTATTGCTAGTTCTGTGTCAAATAGGTTTTGTATATATATAAGGAAGAGTATAGGCGATATAGGACTTCCTTGGGGGATGCCTGTATCTATTGGTTTAAACTCTTTGATATGGCCGTCAAATGAGAGTCGAAGGATTCTCTTGTTTAGGAAGGAAGAGACCTATGCAATAAGCGAGGCAGGTAGCCTAAGTTCTTGCAGGACAGAGAGTAGTTGATTTTTGGCCACATGATCGAATGCCCCTTTCACGTCTAGTAATAGAGTACTAGTCTTCCATTTTACCCGCTTGTTTAGCTCTATTTCATTTGTAAGGAGTAGAGCAGCATTAATAGCCGACTTTTTTAGTCTCCCCCCTATTTGTGAAGGGTGCAGTAGTCCGGTCGTTTCAGCTAAGTAGGCTAGCCTTTGTGCAAGTACTCGTTCACTTATTTTACCTAGGCAATTAAGTAGTGATATTACTCTATATGCTTTTGGTGCTGAATAGTCTGGCTTGCCTGGTTTCTTTAAAATAGCACCAGTAGCTTGTTTCCAGCAAGTAGGGTGGTAGCCGATATCAATAAGAGCACTATATAGTCGGAAGAAAGTGTCTGGTATTGCTTTATATGCCCTAGTTATAATAACTTGGGTAATAGCGTCTGGACCAGGGGTTTTGCCCTTGATTTTTGTAGAGCAGGCGTTACTTAGTTCTGAAATAGTCAGGTCTGGCCAGTTCCATTCGTCAGGTTGATAGCTACTCCAAGAAGGAGGGCTTGTGATTGGTGGAGAGGGGAAAAGTGTATTTCGGAGAGTATTAGCCTTTCCTTCGAATGTGTCAAATAGGTCTCCATTACTTGATTTAATAGGCGGGATAGGCTCTATTATAGTGTTCTTAGTGTACTTCATAGCCTTAAATATAGACTTCGGATCCTCCTTTTCTAGAAAAGTATTCCAGTGATTCCTCTTAGCTTGCTTAATTGCTTGAAAGTAGGTGTTCTTAGCTTTAAGGTATTGCTGGACTGAATAGGAGTCATTATATATAGCATGCCGTTGAGTCCTTATCATTTCTTGTCGGAGGCCAATTAGGTCATGTGACACCAGGGTTTTGCCCTAGCCCCAGGCTTACTAACCGGTATAGTTGCTTTAGCTGATTCGGTAATGATTGTGGTAAGCTCCTGTGCAGCTAAGTCGAGGAAGTCTAGTACGGTGGCCGAAATAGATAATTGTGTAATTTGTGCAATTGGGCTATTTGGAGCACTATTATTAAGTTCCGCATTTTGGCTTCGAAAACTCTGATTTGCTGGATTTGGAGACTGGTGACTAATGGAGCTAAACTAGCGCAAAAAGAACTTTCTCCGATTTTTCTGGCGAAGATATCAAATTATTTTGATTAGTCGAAAGTGGCACGCAAGTGACGTCTGTCGATTTCTGGAAATGCGATATATTTTCGGCTACAGAAGCCCTAGCCCTATCTCCTGTTGGATCCTGATAGAGATAGTGAAATGGCACTATACTAGCGTCGGGAGAGGTTGCCATACTAGCTGTGGCGGGAGAAATAAATTCTTTTTGATTCGTTCGATTTTCTTGTACGGTGGCCGAAATAGATAATTGTGCAATTTGTGCAATTAAGCTATTTGGAGCACTATTATCAAGTTCCGCATTTTGGCCAAGAGAAGTATGGTTTGACGTATATAGACTATTAGTAGTACTAATAGTACTATTTAGTCGCTCTAGGCTCTGATTGGCTCTGAGTACATTTATTGACTTATTGACTTTTTGATATTTTAAGGTGTCGGAGATAATATAGTAGATTTGCTATATTTGCTTTTATTATAGTAAATAAGTCCCAATTGGCTAGTTCAGTCCGAAAGTGGGTTTATGTGCTAGGTCTTCTATATATGGTTTGTACCATTTATAGTAAACATAATCCCAAAATGGTCAGAGCCGACGAGTCGGGTATTTGCCAGTCTGTGACCTGATTGGCTATATTTTTGTCGTAATAGTGAGATCTATAACACTTGGGCGTGTATATTGGTCGATAGAAGGTGCCTTTGCCTGGTTTGTTGTGTAGTTCAGGTCTTTGTTCTCGATCCACTTAGCTAGCTCCTTTGCTATTATCAAGGGGTCCCAGCTAAGGGGTCCACAGGGGTGGTGATATTAAAGTCTCCTAGTATAATCAAGTTGGTTCAGTATTTGGTTATATAGTAGCTTTGGAGAGGGTAGTTGTGGGTAGTTTTGTTGTTTTGTCGATTTTGGTTATATATATTATATAACCTTATTTTTTGGTTGTTTTGAGTAATATCACTATAAGAAGTCTGAGTCGATTGGTGATAAAGTAGAGACATTAACAGAAGGATTATATGCTTTTGAATATATACTAGTGTTCTTGCCGAATCCACTATATTAGGAGTATTTGAGTGAAGCCTGGGTGGGCAATTGACCTAGCCTATAAGGTCTATATTACCGTCGTTGCCTCTAGTAATAAAGGGTTCTTGTATTACTATTATATCGGACTTTTAGCTCTATTGCAACTGAAGCGTGTTTTTGGTAGCGGCTTGACTCCTATTAAGGTTTACTTGTATAATCGTGTATTATCGCTAATCATAGAGTGTCGGTTGTGGAGTAGGTTTTTAATGCTAGTAGGATTCGCATGCCTTACTATTGCATATGACCCTTTGCAGTTAACACACTTCACTTCGAGGTGGGGCACGGGCCACCCTCTTTTTGCAAGTATTGAATAGTGGGCGCTAGTCGTAGTATTTAGAACATAACTTGATACCTTGACTGACGTTGTAGTGCTCTAAGTGGCAAAGCCTAGCAGTTAGTACACTGAGTAGTAGGAGCGGTTGAATAAAGCTTCTCTACTTTACACTAATACCGGCAATATAGAGTCTTTGCCTCATTGCACATGTCGCTTCTCTCTCATAGCAAAGGCAACTACTACTGACCCTACTAGCTTAGCCGTCTGGTTGCTTCGCTTAAGAGCAGTAAGGGGTTCCTATTGGTTGATACCCTTATTAAAGGTGCATATTTCGTCATGACAAGTTGTATGCCTTTGGGGTGTTAAATCAGCTGTTGTATTCCGTGTATATAACCTTATACCAAGGCTCGTCTTTCTGAATGCTAGTATATAGTATAATGCCATGCCATATAGCCTCCTTCTTGATTAGGAAGTTAGAAGTAAATGTCGGTGTTGTTGTGATTATAATATTTTTACTAAGGGATCTAGAAACAGTTGCTATAACTGGCTCCTTATACCCCTTAGAAGTAAAGGCTCGGTTAAGTTGGTTTTGTAAGGAGAGAGGGCTAAAAGTAGAATCCTGGCTTCCTGATTGGATAAGAATAAGCCTTCTTAAGGTGTCCTTCCTTTCTGGCTAGGTTGGTTCTTCTTCTTCTCTTTCTTCTCTATTAACTGCCATTCCTGAGGCTTATAGCTAGTATTTATAGTCGGTTGCTGATTGGCTCCTGTCAAGGCTATTTGTGCTATAGTAGGCTTTACCTTACTAAGCTCCTTTGCCTTAAGGTCGATCTTCCTAGTAGTTGATTTGAGGTTTGCTACTTGTGAGGCTATAATACGTGAAGACGTAATAACCTTTCCCTTTTTGGTGTATTCGCGAAAGACCTCAATTAGGTCTAGTAGCCTAGTTTGTTCTTTGTGTGTCTTAGTGAGGCCTGCAGCCTTTACAATTAAGTTTCGGGCCTGGAGGATAAGCTTATTTATAGAGGGGTCAAGTGAGGGGTGTGTTCGCTTCGTCGTATGCTGCTCCGTGCTATCGATAAGGGGTCGTTTCCCATTTAGGTTAGCCCGGAAAATCTGGACAGATGGCTGCTAGAGAGGGTCGCTAGTAGTGATGCTGTTAAAGTCCATTCGTAGAGGTCCTGGAGTGAAGCCTGTGCGAAGTGAAGGAAGCTGCTATACTTCTCCTTCGTCGACCTCTATAGCCTGCTCTGATTGGTTAGTTTCTTGTGGTGGTGGGCTTGAAGGGAGCGAAATAGCCCCTAAGTCCGACATTTTTGGGTGCAGCGTGCTAACAAAGGACGCTAGCTTAGTGCACTCAATTGCAGTCGAAAGAGGGGGTCCTAATTGGCCAATGACCTGAAGGAATAAGGTTTTTCTGGTCTGATATGTGTGGGATTCCGAAAAAATCGCAAAATCCAAAAAAGATGTTAAGCTGAAGTAGACTAGAAAGCATATATGCTTAAGTTTAGTTGTTGTTATTATATAGGATTATAGTGACTATAAGGCCTAAGAGAGGTTAGCGCCGCCTCTAAGGAGCCCGGACATGCTAATAAACAGAGCGGTCCTCTACAGGTCGCTAAAGACAATAACACCTTACCTATAAAGTATAAGGAATTTATAAGGTTGTTTAAGGATCTATAGGATTTATAAGCACTTCCTAAACATTAACTTTGGGATTATAAGATTAATCTCAAAGAGGGATTTATACCCCTTATAGATAAATTATAGTACTACAATCTAGTTACTATAAGGACGCTTAAGGAATACCAGATTAAAGCATATAAAAAGGGATGGATAAGAGCATCCAAATCCCCTTATACTTTAAACATACTGTTAGTATACAAAAAGGACAATCTAAACAGGAGACTATATATAGACTACTAACATCTTAATATAGGGACTATTCAGGACATATATCTATTACTAGGGGCTTAATACCTATAAGACAGGTTAAGCAAGGCAAAGATATTTATAAAATTAGATTAGAGGAATTTGTTTAATCTGATCTAAATCAAGGAAGGACACAAATAGAAGACAGCGTTTCTTCTACCTTCTAGACTATAGGAATATATAGTTATGCCGTTTAGACTAACAAACACACCTGCTATATACTAAAGACAGAATAATAACATCCTTAAGGAGTTCTTGGAGGTAATGGTTATTTGTTACTTAGACAACATCCTTGTCTTCTCTAAGCACAAAGAAGGTTATAAAGGACACACATCTTTTGTGGATTTTGTGATTTTTTCGGAATTCCACACGCATCAGACTAGAAAAACCTTATTCCTTCAGGTTATAGGCCAATTAGGACCCCTCTTTCGACTGCAATTGAGTGCACTAAGCTAGCGTCATTCGTTAGCGCGCTGTACCCGAAAATGTCAGATTCAGGGGCTATTTCGCTCCCTTCAAGCCCACCACTACAAGGAACCAACCAATCAGCACATACTATAGACGTCGACGAAGGGGAAGCCCAGGAGCTTCTATCACTTCGTACAAGCTTCACTCCAGGCCCCCTACGAATAGACTTTAATAGCATCACTACCAGCGACCCTCTCTAGCAGCCATCTGTCCAGATTTTCAGGGCTAACCTAAACGGGAAACGACCCCTTATCGATAGCACGGAGCAGCATACGACTAAGCGAACCCACCCCTCACTTAACCCTTCTATAAACGATCTTATTCTCCAGGCCCGAAGCCTAATTGTGAAGGCGGCAGGCCTCACTAAGGCACACGAAGAACAAACCAGACTACTTGACCTAATCGAGGTTTTCCGAGAATATACCGAAAAAGGCAAGGTTACTACGTCATCACGTATTATAGCCTCCCAGGTAGCCAACCTAGAGTTGACTACTAGGAAAATCGACCTTAAAGCGAAGGAGCTTAGTAAGGCAAAGCCTACTATAGCCCAAGTAGCCCTAATAGGAGCCAACCAATCAACGAATACCACTAGTTATAAGCCCCAGGAATGGCAACTAGTAGAACCAAAAAAGAAAACCCAGACTGGCCTAATCAGGAAGGACACTTCACGAAGACTTATTCTCATCCAATCAGGAAGCTAGGATCCTACTTTTAGCCCACTCTCTCTCCGAAATAAACTTAACCGAGCCTTTACCTTAAAGGGGTATCAACAACCAGTTATAGCTACGGTTTCAAGAACTATAACTCAGAATATAGTTATTACAACTACATCTACATTTACTTCTAGTTTCTTAATTGAGAAGAAGGATATATGGAGCGGTATTATACCATATGCTAGTATTCAAAAAGACGAGTCCTGGTATAAGGTTATACTACACGGAATACCAACAGCCGACTTTAACACTCCAGAAGGCATGCAACTAGTCCTCGATGAAATACGTACCTTTAATAAAGGGTATCCACCTACAACAAAAAGGCCAGATTCAACTTCTGCTTGCGCGCGTGGGTAGAGGCCTTGTAGGTCCTTTATAGGGCTCTTCTGAGTACTATAGAGAAGTTTGAATCGATTTCAAGATAGAGCTGTGGTGTGGGGTGCGATCTAGGTGTTGTGTCACTGTCGCAGGACAGCGGCCAGTACAGGCAAATCGACGACGACGATAAAACACACAGAACAGAGGCCCTTCTACCTCGAATCAAAGACTGTCTCTCGCATATAGAGAACACCAACTTCTGGCTTCACTACGTGCAGGCGTCGTGGCTGCCAGAAGCACCCTCTGGGCATTCGAAACAGAGTTTTCACTCGCCCCACTTTTTGGCAGAGCCTCAAAATCACGACCGAACCACACTTCACTTCCTCCTTACTACGACTTTCATGCCTACCGACGCGAGTTTCCATGCCCTTCTGCCTTCTGTAACCAGTATACGAGCCTCGACCGGCAGAGACTATAATGGCGAAAGAGGGAGAGGGAATAGCAGGGCTGAGATTAGGATCTAGGGATAATAGGAGAAGAATAGGAGGGCGTTTTTGGGTGTTTTGGGACGGCTTTAGGGCCCTGGGAAAGGTAGAAAGGTTAGGAAGACAATGGCTGTTATGCTTTGGTTTATATATGTGTCTTAGGGAAGAGTAAGCACTTTCCTGGGTACTATATAGCTTGTTTTCCTTTGTTTAAGTACTGTTATCAGCACTACTAGGGCCAGACCCTCACTGTCACCTGGAATATATTCGAAGACCCCTTTTGTAACTACATTGACCTGCTAAGGGGTTTATCCCCTGGCCGTCCTACGATAGTCTCTGACTTATACAGGACGTTAAAAGGATAAATCAATCAATCAATCAATCAATCAATAAAGGGTATCAACCAATCGGAACGCCTTACTGGCTCTCAAGCGAAGCAAACAGAAGAACAAAGCTAGCTGGATCAGTAGTAGTTGCCTTCACTACAGAGAAAGAAGCAATACGAGCAATACGACAAAGGCTCTATATTGCAGGTATTAGTGTAAGAGTAGAGAGGCTATATTCGACAGCTCCTACTACCCAATGCACTAACTGCCAAGGTTTTGGCCACCTAGACACTTACTGCAAGCGACACTCAAGATGTAGGCTATGCTCTGAATACCATTTAACTAGCGCCCACTACTGCAATACTTGCAAAAAGAAGGGTGGCCCGTGCCCCCACCTTGAAGTAAAGTGTGTCAACTGCAGAGGGCCCCATACGGCTAATAGTAAGGAGTGCGAATCCTTACTAGCTATTAAAAACCCAACCCTATCAACAAACACTTTATGATTGGCGAAAATACGCGAATTATCCAAGTGAACCTTAATAGGAGTCAAGCCGCTACCGAAAACACACTTCAGCTTGCAATAGAGCTAAAAGTCGATATAATAGTAGTACAAGAACCTTTTATTACTATTACTACCGACTATATAGAAGCCAGGTCAACAGCCCACCCAAGCTTCACCCAAATACTCCCAATATATAGTGGATACAGGCCAAGAACACTAGTATATGTGTCAAAAGCATATAAGCCCACTACTAGTATTTCTACAATATCCCCAGTCGACTCCGACTTTCTTATTGTCGATATTACTCAAAATAACCACAAAATAAGGTTATATAACATATATAACCAAAATCGACAAAACGACAACTCGAACCACAACTACCCCTTCCAGCAGCTACTATATAACCAAATACTCGAACCAAACTCGATTATATTAGGGGACTTCAACATCCACCACCCCTGGTGGGACCCCCTAGCTGGAACCCCCTCAATAATAGCAAAGGAGCTAGCTAAGTGGATCGAAAATAAAGACCTGGAATTACATAATAAACCAGGCAAAGGTACCTTCTACCGACCACATATGACACGGCCAAGTGTTATAGACCTTACTATTACGTCGAAAAACATAGCCAATCAGGTTACAGACTGGCAAATACTCGATTCAGTCGGTTCCGACCATTTTGGGATTATGTTCAATATACAGGGCGAAAATACGCTATATATAGAGGACGCTAGCGCAAAAACCCACTTTCGTACCGAATTAGCTAATTGGGACTTATTTACTACGTCACTAAAAGCAAATATAGCTAAATCAGCTATATTATACTCCGATACCCTCCAAAATATCAAAAAGTTAATAAAGCCAATTGATATACTTAAGAGCCAATCAGATACACTAAAAACACTAAATAGTACTATTAGTACTACTAGTAGTCGAAATACTCCAGCCTCTGACTTTTACGGCCAGAACCGGAGAAATAGTAATAAAGCTCCAAATAGCTCAATTACACAAATTGCGCAATTATCTATTTCGGCCACCGTACAAGAAAATCGAACCAATCAAAAAGAACGTATTTCTCCCGCTACAGTTAGCATAGCAACTTCTCCCGACGCTAGTATAGTGCCATTCCACTATCTCTACAAGGATCCAACAAGAGATAGGGCTAGGGCTTTAATAGCCGAAGATATTCCTACTTTTCGGATTTCGACAGACGTCACTTACGTGCCACCTCTAGCAAGTCAAAACAATTCGATATCTTTACAGGAAAACATCGAAGAAAGTTCTTTTTGGGCTAGTTTAGCTCCATTAGTTACTAGTAGTCCAGATCCGGCAAATCAGATTCCTCAGAGCCAAAATGCGGAACTTAATAATAGTGCTCCAAACAGCTCAATTGCGCAAATTGCACAATTATCTATTTCGGCCACCGTACCAGATTCACTAGAGAACCAGGAAAACAGCCTAGCTTCTAATAAAAAGCTTAAATACTACCAAAACGACCCAAACCCAAGAATTGAGCACAACTTAGCTAGAACGGCTAAATTACTTCGACCAATCAGAGTTAGGCCAGGTAACCGACCTAGGAAGGAGCCAAAACTCACTCAATTAGAGAGGATCTATAAGTCTATTTATGGCTTATATTTGACTTCAAGTTTAGAAGTAATCAAGCATCACTACTTTGCACCTTGGAACCGTACTACGCCCTACCAGGTAGTTATATCAAAGTCAACAAAAGAAGACGAAGCAAAGGCACACAATACCTTCCTAGAATCACTACTACTTTCGGACACAACTACTATATATACCGACGCCTCATCTACTGAAAAAGGAAAGGGGATAGGCGTAGGTATAGTAGTATACAACCACTCCGACTGGAATAAGCAAGCTACTTTCCGAAAAAGCTATAATATAGGAACTAGTCAACTAGTCTATAATGGGGAACTTGAAGGAGTTACCCTAGCTATCGAATACGCAAGTATAATAGCGACAGAAGGAGATACCTTTATTGTCTACTCAGACAACCAAGCTGGTATATGGCGTCTTAAGACCCCTTCAGACAATCCAGGACAGGAGTGCCAGATTAGGGCTATTCAGGCAGCACAGACTATAGTCGACAAGGGCGGCACCATTACGCTTTAGTGGGTACCAGGCCATACTAGCGTCGAAGGCAACGAAGAAGCAGACACACTAGCAAAAGAAGGAACAAAAATACAGCCACAATCACAAAAATCAAGCTTTGCTCTACTTGGACAACAAATACGACAGCTAGGCACAAACGAATGGAAAAGAACACTAGCGCAGTATAAACAAAAGAGGCTAGACTCGATTAGGAACCCGAACTCATACACGAATCACTTTCCCTGGCACCTAGCTTCGAAGCTTAGTATTCCCCCTAATACTAAGCGAGAACAAGCAAGTGCTTTCTACCAACTCAAAATCGGCCACGGATATATAAAGTCCTATTTATATCGGATTAAGCGAGCGGATACTGACTCCTGTCGATGTGGAAGAAGAGAAACAGCAGAGCACTTACTCCTTGCCTGTCCTGAAGGCTGTACCCTAAGACAGAAGCTAAAACGTGACCTGGAAAACGCCCCACTCTTACTAAAGCTCCTTTTATATACAGAACACAGAATCAAAAAATCACTCAACTATATTAAAACTACAGGAATAGCTACTAGGAAGTGGCACTTAGAGAGGCTTAGTAGTAGTAAAGAAGAAGAAGAAGAAGAAGAAGAAGAAGAAGAAGAAGAAGAGAGAATAGAAGAGGAGAGAAGAAGCGGGGAGAGTTAGGTTAAGAATTACATTTGCTCATTTTTCCTTTGTTTTTGGTACTACTATTAGTACTACTAGGGCCTGACCCTTAATGTCACCTGGAATATATAGAAGACCCCCTTTTGTAATTATACTTAAACTGCTAGGGCTTAGCCCTAGCCGTCCTATAATAGTCTCTGACTTATACAGGACGTTAAAAGGATAAATCAATCAATCAATCAAGGTTATAAAGGACATATTAGAGAAGTGTTAGAGGCACTAGCTAGAGTGGACTTGTGTCTCAAACTTTTAAAATGCCATTTTGGGGTTAAGGAAGTCAAATTCCTAGGATATATCATCTAACCTAGCAAAATAAGTATAGATCTAGCAAAGATCAAAGAGGTATAAAATTAGGAAATACCTAGAAATGTTAAGGACATTTAATCTATCTTAGGCTTTGCTAATTTCTGCTAACAATTTGTTAAAGGATACTCCAAAATTATATCACCACTCACCAACCTTATAAGGAAGGACAAGAAGTTTAAGTGGTCAGGAAAAGCACAAGCTGCTTTTAATATAATTAAGGAAAGGTTCACTAAGGAACCAATCCTACACAGCTATAGGGAGGACAGAGAAAGTATCACCAAGACTAATATGTCCAACACAGCCCTAGGAGCTGTATACTTATAAAAGGGAGACGACAGGAAACTCCACCCTATTGCCTACTTCTTAAAGAAGATGTCTCTAGCCAAACAAAATTATAACATCTACAAGAAGGAGCTATTTGCCATTATAGAAACACTTAAGCATTAGAGGAACTACTTATAGGGTACTATCTATCTAGTAATAATCTATACTGATTATATAAATCTATAAGGATTTATTATAATAAAGGATCTGACTAACTGCTATCTTACAAGATAGGCTAAAGAGTTGGCTAGCTATAATATTATAATCAAACATATTAAAGGAACCAACAATCCTAGAGCAGATGCTCTTAGTAGGAAACTAGGTTATAAGGATAACAAGATATATAAAAGAATAGCAATCCTTAAGACCCTAGAGAACAGAGATTTGGCCTTAGTAATTAGAGAGGTTACTAGCCTAAAGAAGGCAAGACTAATAGTTAAAGGAACCTAGCTTAACAAGCTAGTCTAGGCTTCCCAATTAGTAAAATTAAACTTAAACAGAAACTATATAAGTCAATAAGGGATCTGCCGGTTTGATAGAGAAGAATTCTACTAATATATAAAGACAAGGAAGGTCTACCTTCTGCCTAGTGTCTAGGAGGAATTTATCAAAGAACAATACTTATTACTAGTATATAGGCATCAAGGAGTGCGACGGACGTTTGCACAAATATTAATAAACTATTAGTGTCCTGGATTATAAAAGAAAGTTAAGGAACTAGTTATAGAATATAATACCTATATAAGGAACAAGGCTTCCTGCTATATACCTTACAGACAGATAGGCACAATACCTATACTAGAGAAACCTTAGAAATTAATATTATAGGATTTTATTAGACCACTACTAGAGTCTAAGGATCTAGTTATAAGAACAAAATATGATTCTATCCTGATTATTATAGAAAGATTGACTAAATATATAATACTAGTCCTGTTTAGGATAAATGGAACTATAGAAGACTTAGTATATATCTTCCTGCAAGAAGTCGTCTTAAGGTATAGGTTGCCGGACAAAATCTTGTCTAATAGAGACAAGTTGTTTATATCCAAATTCTAGATATTACTTATAGTGCTACTTGGAGCTAAGAGAAAGTTATTTATAGCATTCTACCTACAAACAAATAGTAGGAATAAGAGAATAAATCAAGTTGTTAAAGTATACTTATAATACTATATTAATTACTAGTAAAACAATTAGGTATAGCTATTACTATTAATATAGTTTGTATATAACAGTTCTATTATAGAAACAACACTTATTACTCTATTCTATACTAACTATAGATATAAACTAGAAGCATATAGAGAACCAGGAATTATAGACATTAATAATGACTTAGCCTAAATTCAGGTTACTTATATTAAAGAATTATATAAAGAATTAGCAGACAAGCTATAATTTGTTATAGAAAAGAATGCGCACTATTATAATACAAGGTATAGTCAGGAGCTAATACTAAAGAAGGGGGATAAAGTCTATCTTTTATAAAAGAATATCTAAACAAAACAACTAAGTAACAAATTAGATTATAAGAAACTTAGACTATTTAAGATCAAATATATTAAAGGACCTTTAAATTATAAATTGGCCTTGCCAAAGACAATAAACATCTATCTAATGTTTTATATATCTCTCCTCAAACTAGCACTAAAGGGAGCACCACTAGCTTTAAAGACAAAAATCTAACCGGTTAATCTAAAAGCTAAGTATAACGTCAAAGAAATCTTAGACTATTAGTATTTTAGTAAACAAGTCAAGTACCTAGTCAAATAGGAGGATTACCCACTATTAGAAAACATATAGGAACCTAGAAAGAATCTCAAGAAATGCCTTAAGAAGCTGGCGGAGTTCTACTACTATAATCTAGGGCTGCCTAGAAAGGATCGTTAGGTGGGAAGACAACAGACGGGTCAAAATCAAGACTAGCGGGTTCTTGACCTGGCGACCAAGCCGTGGACCTAGGGCTAGTTGGGCCTACTATAAAAGAACATTTAGAGGAAGTAAGAGCAGCCGCTACCTTCTCTAACCTAGCAACTCTCCGTTCCTCTTCTTCTTCTTTCCTTTTCTTCTTGTTCTCCTCTATAACGTCTAGCTTAGTAAGAGAACAGAAACCGCGCGACAGCATATCGTTTTGACGACAAACAATAAACTTCTACTATTTGCGCAAACGGAGAATTTTGGCCATTGCCTCTTCCTCCTCTTCTTTTAACTTTTCTTCTTGTTTTATAAGGGCTTCCCAGCCATCAAGAAACTTGGGTTTGCCGTCACAACCAGAACGACCACTATAAACGCACTTAGAGCAACGATTTATAGAGGTTGTCATTATACAATAATGGTTATTAAAAACACAAAAAGAACACTATATAGCTGCGTCGGAACTAAAGTTTTTAGTATAGTCAGAAAGAGCCTTATATTTAGAGCGTTTCCTTCTTACTAGAGATATAATAAAGGAAGAAGGCTAGTGGCCTATATAAGATATTTTGATATAGTCATTTAAGTATAGGGACCACACTAAACTATATAGGGGATAGTGTTAAGATTTTATTATTATATACAGACCAGGCCTAAGGCTTAGTAAGTATAAGTGTACTTATACAGAGAACCTAGGTCAGTTAGTACAGGGTCATATAACAGCTGGTTATGTAAAGGAAGGACCTAGGAGGACCAGAGTGGTCCTTATAGATCTAGGACTAAGGGGATCCGTCCGATCCACCTAGGTCTATAAGTAGGAAGGTTCTATATAAGTCTAGATAGTTTCCTTAGATAGGAGCTTTGTGCTTAACTTACTTTAGTTATTTAATACAAGCTTTGTTTACCTATTTAAGTAACAGGTTTACTTCTAAGTAAACAACCACCTGACTGCCACACTTCTATTATAATACCAACCTGACGTTACTAAGTACCCGGCTATACTAGCCAGTATCCCTATATCATTATAGTACTAAACCTTATAAGGAACTAGGAACCTAAAGAAAAAAACCAAGCAGGCAGTAATATAAGAGTAAATCATAGTAGAGGGGGCACCTAGGTCAGGACCTAAGGAGAAGGTTTAAGTAAGAGGGTAGCTAAGATAAGGGGTTTAAAACCAATTATATATAACCTTATTAAGGAATTAGAGGAAAGTAAAGTTAAGAGTAGCAAAACAACAAAAAGCAAGGTTTAAATGCTACTATAATCTATGTAGAAAAGGAGGGAGTTACTAATAAGTAGAAAAATCTGACAAAAATTTTAAAAAGAAAAACAAGAGAGAAGAAGAAATTTATAGCACTAAAGATACTAAGGAAACAAGTATAGAAAACAACTATAGAGGGAATAAATGTTAAGATAGGGAGTAGGGAAGACAGAGCAGGTAAAAGAGCTAATTAAGAAAAGCTAGTAAGTATATAAGCAAGAAGGAAAAGAGAGAATCTTAGGGACAGATTAAGAGGAAAGGCTAACCTAAAAGAGCTATTAGAACAGATTATATTGACTTAAACAGAAATTACTATTAGAGAGCTAATTGGGCTATTAGAGCCTATCTGGAATATCCTGTTTAAGTCAAGGCTTAGAGAGGCGACTGCCTCTAACAAGAAGGGAATAAGTGCCCTAGGAACGGCTAGAGGGGGCTTAAACCTAATCCGCAACAAGCCCTATAAACTAAAGATTTTAAAGAAACCTGCCCTAGTAGCTTTAAGCCCTAGGGTAGAAGTAAAAGTTAATAGGGTTTACTCTATAATGACATTATTTGATATAGGAGCAGAAATGAATGTCTATACCTAGGAATTTATTAATAATATAGGGCTTACTGTGACAGAGAGATCTGACCTATAGATAGTGCCTTTTAGTAAGGATCCTACTCACTTTACTAGAGTCTATAAGAATATTAAATTAAAGATTAGGAGCCTAAAGGTGGTGTAACATCTTTAGGTAGTAGAGAAAGGCAAGACTGCTTTGATCCTTAGACAACTATTTAGCTAGGCGACAGGATTGTCTTATAAGTATAATAAGCAATGACAATTTGCTATTATATATAGGCCAGACAACAAAACTGTAAGGGTAAAAGTCACAAGGGTCCCTAGTAAAGAGCTAGGGGGAAAAGAGTAGCTGGTCCTTCCTAGGGTAGGTTTAGCAAAAGGAGTCCTTAGGGAGGAGCGCTAGAAAAGGTAAGCAAGTTGTTTTATAGGCCTGGCTAGGGAAATGATTTAGGCGGAGGGAGCGGCGGCCCTATACCTATTACTAGAAGGTTGACGCCTACTATGTCTTTAGGGATAAGAGTCCCTAATCTTAGGTTTAAGTAGACCTAATTGTATACTAATAGCTCCTATCTTATATTATATAGCTTGACTTTAATAGGAAGAGTCTATACTACCTATAAGAGGGCGGCCTAGAAAGTAATGCTAGTAAGAGAGGGGGTTTTAGATAGATTAAAGCCTGGAGGTATTATAAGCTAGAGGGAGAAGGCGATGCTAGAGAGCGCGCCCTACCAAAAAAGGGGGAAGTATAACTAGTGGCTTACCTAAAGTTTTCCTAGATTTAGTATAGAGAGAGACTAACACTAGAGCGACTAAAAACTATAATAGTTAGAAAGGAATTAACAAAGCAAGAGATGGACCTTTTTAAAGAAATGCTATACTATAAAGAAGCGGCGCTAGCTTTTGAGTTTTAATATTATAGTAAGGTAAGGCCAGAAGTTTCCCCCCTAGTTGTGATCAGGACAGAACCATATATAGTATAGTAGGCCTAAGGATTCCTAGTGCTAAAAGCACTAGTTTAAACAGTGATTGACATGCTTATAAAGAGACTTTTGAGGGGGACGCTTAAGTACTGCTATAGCCCCTATTAAAACCCCTAGTTCCTTATAAAGAAGAAGGAGAACAAGTATTAACTTATTAATATAGTAATAGTAATAAACAAGTATATAATACAAGATACAAACCTTTTACTGTCTGTTAACAAATTTTCTAAGGAGTTTATAGGGTGCTATATAGCTTTGCTAATCGACTTCTTTTCTGGTTATAACTAGGTAGAACTCAATAAAGCAAGCAGGGATTTAACAGCATTTATAACCCTCTTAGCCTGCTAAGACAGACAACACTACTATAAGGAGCAACAAACTTGGTTATATAGTTTGTATATATTATTAGCAAGATCCTAGAGCGCTATATACCTAAAATAGCTATGCCATTTATTGACAACATTAGAGTAAAAGGTCTATAGACTAACTATAGAGGCAAGGAAGTTATACTAGGAGTAAGACATTATGTTCTTAAGTATATACAAAACTTAAGCAAAGTGCTTGTAGATCTTAAGCATGCTAGTTATACTATAAGACCAAAATCCTAATTTTGTATAAATAGGATTAATGCTATTAGCTTTATATATAATTCTAAAGGAAGAAGGCTAAGTAGTAAGAAGGTAATAAAGATTTTGAAATAGAGGGGGTGCTATAATCTTTCTAAGGCTAGAGCTTTTCTGGGAGTTTATGTCTATTATTAAATATAGGTTTAGAACTTTAGGGATGTTACTAGGCCAATTTATGCTTTGTTTAAAAAGGGAGTGTTATTCTTTTAGGGAAAGGAATAAGATAAAGCTATAGACGCCCTAAAGCTGGCTCTTATTATAGCACCTGCTCTAATTAAACTTGACTATAGGTTAGGAGCTAGGCAAATCATTTTGGCTATAAACACAAGCCTGACCGGCTAGGGGGCTGTTTTGATGCAATTAGACAAAAGGGGAAGGAGGTACCCATACCGCTATAAAAGTAGAATCTAGTCAAATACTAAGGCAAAATATAACATAACAAAAAGGGAGTGTTGCGGAGTTCTTAAGGCGCTAAAGAAGTTTAAGCTATAGCTCTATATAGTACATTTTATCCTAGAAACCAACGCTAATGTCCTTATAGCACAGCTAAACAGGAGTAGAGCGGATTTACCTAGAGTACTAATAACTTAGTAGATTATATAGATATGGCTATTTGACTTTAATATTAGATATATGGCTGGTTAAAAGCATACTATAACAGATAGGTTGTTAAGAAGACTATATACAGAATCGGACATTAAGGACAATATGATATTAACAACTTTATTAAAGCAGAAATAAGCTGCCTGGGTATTACTATACTATCTATTACAAGTTTGAGCAAAGCAGATAAAGAGGGTCCTAATAGAGCCTTAGAAGGGGAATAGAGTAAAAATCACAAAGAATTGCTAAATACTTAATAATACTAAGGCAACTGCTAAAATAAGTAAGAAGGAATTTTTATAGTTCAAAATAGAGGTAATAAAGCATACTGTTATAAAAGGGACTTCTAGCAGAGAGCTATAAAAGTTATACTATAGAAAAGAGTTATCGACTCCCTTAAAGAAAGAGCACTTGTTTTAAAAAGGTTATATAAAGATGAAGGAGCCTATAAGAAGAGAGAAGCAATATATAGGAAAGTTGCTAATAGGTACTACTAGGATTCTTATTATAAGGACTGTGCGGATTATATAGCCACTTGTGTTAAATACTAACTACAGGAAGGGTCAAAGAAGCTAGAGGAGCTATCTGTAATATAAACACTAGTGATATAGGCAAAAGTGGATTAGATATAATTTATATACCAAATTATAGGGGAAGAAAATACCTTATAATAGCAAGAGACAATTTTTTGGGGTGGCCTAAAAGGAGACACTAAGAAAGGCAATAGCTAAGGAAATAGCAAAATTTATCTAGGAAGACATTATCTGTTAGTATAGGATTTTGGAAGCTAGTAATTAATAAAGGCCAGAAAACAAAGGTTTTATAAAAACCTTTATAAAGCTATATAGAGTTAAGAGAGTTGTTGTTTCTGCTTACTATCCTAAAGCAAACGGTATAGTCAAAAGAGGCATAAACTAGTAATAGATATACTTTCAAAATGACTAATAGGGGCATAGAGACTAGGTTTTAAACTTAAGTATAGTTCTACTAGCAGACAAGAGCACTACAAAAATTATAACTAGGTACTTACCCTTTTACCTTTATTATAGCCAAGAAGCAGTACTCCTAGTCAAGCTAGAACTACTAACCTAGAGAACTTTAGACTAGGAAGAAGTAAGATTAACTTTAGAGTTACTAAGATAAGAGCATTATAGCTTTAAAGGATATAGAAGATTTGGAAGAAGTAAGGAGTAGGCTATAAAAAAGAGGTTAGAAGGAAAAGATAGGTTTGACAAAAAACAGAGTCTAAGGATAGAGAAAATAGAGTAGGGAACCTAGTACTGCTTTATAATGCCTATAGGAGGTCAATATATTAGCCTAGAGAAAGCTAGGATATTATAGTTAGGGCCCTTTAGAGTTACTAGGGTATAGAAAAAAGGAGAATATATATATTAGAAGAAATAGACAGGACAAAGCTTTTAGGACATATTTAGGGAACAGACTAAAGATATTTTAAAAAAGGAAAGGCTAGTATAAGGAGGTCAGATTAGACAATAGTAGGGAGGATTATATTAGTGATTAGGAGTTAATCACTAACTTAGAGAGGGAAGGAGGTAAATAAAGCTCTAGGATTTTATTAGTATTAGAAACTAAAAGTAAAGAGATTAGAGAAATAGCAACCAGGACAATAATAAGAGGAGCGATTTCCTAAGAGCAGGAAATATAAGACTAAAGGAAAAGATAGAAGTATATTTTAGGCAAGAGAAAGTTTATAGTAGTCATTTAATTTTCTTATTTAATAGTAAGGGATGACTAATTTAGTAGTCTAAAAGACTTGCTGGCCTTATCTGCTTAAAAGTTACAGGAAAATATAAAGCACTTTTAGAAGCATAACTAAGAAGAATTTTGTTAGAAGCATCTTTCCTTATACTAATCAGAGCCCTTAAACCCAAATTTAGCAATATTAGCCTATGCCTTAGTATTAAGAACATCTTGAGCTCTAAGTTTATCTTAGATAGCCTCTATTATAGCATTGCTATAAAAGCATTAAGAGTAATAAGGGGAGAATCTATAATAATGGATATATTTAGCAAGGGCCTAAGATCATTAGTTTAATAGCGGCTCTATTAATCTTAGGCCTAGCTATATACTCTAATCTTGCCCGGCGCTCCTCCTTACAAACAATAAGCCAATGCTCCTCAAGAACCTTAGCCTCCTTCTTTGCCCTCTTAATAGTAGCAGCTTGGATGTGTCTGGCGATCTGCTTCTTAGTTAGTTGCTTCTTATAGCTATTAGACTTCTTTTGTGCCTTTATACTCTTAACCGGCTTCTTAGCCTTAAACCGCTTATTAGGAGTCTTAATAATAGCATTAGGGCATTATCATTAGGCTTGCTTATAGAAGATCCGGCCCTATCAGGTAAAGGGGTCTTACTAAAGAAGTTAAGTCTAAGCTTTATTAATGGCTTGGTGGGAGTAATCATTTTCTGTCTCTTATTAGGAAAGCTTTTATAGGCCTAGCCGGCAAAATAAGCCAAGACATACCTTCTAGATTTCCTTAAGGATAGAGCTGTGCATTATAGGCTCCTAAGATCCTAAATCGACCTTGCCAATCTTATTATTAGCATTGTTAGTAGGGTTGACAACTATAACAAATATGGTTTAGTCTTTAATATAGAAGACTAAGGCAATGTCAGTTGGTATTATAATAGAAGTATGGCAGTCAGGTCAGGTTGTTTACTTAAAAGTAAACTTGTTACTTATATTAAAGTTAATAGAGTATATTGCAGATAATAAACTAAGTTGAGCACAAAGCTCCTATCTAAGGAAATACAAACGCTTATATAGAACCTTTGTTCCTTGTACTAGCTATGCTAGCTGGCTAGCAGAGCATACAAGCCTGCTAGCTTAGCTAGCAAGCTATTATATCACATAACCTAGACCCCCCTGTTCCTAAGGTCTTTCTGTCATCCTATAAATAACTAATATAAGTCCAACTCTGGCAAGGACCAGAAGTTCTCCTAGAGCGTTCTCCTAGAACACTATTGTCCTAAGAGAGGGTTCCTGGAACTATAAGTTCCTAGGAGCATTCTCCTATAAGCCTATAGCTCCTAGGTCGTCGCGGCTCCTAGGAGCCGTTTGTGACACTATCCCCTTCCGGACTAGCATGTCCTTATACTTAAGTATACTAAAGGAAACATTTCATTAGCCTATAGCCTTTTCTTCTTCTACTATAACACCTTAATGCTTAACACCACAAGTTGATTATATTGCCCTAGGAAAACAAATTCAAAATACTGCAAGAAAATAGCTTCTGTACTTGCTACAAAAATTCAAACTATAAATGTGTTTCCCCTCAAGATCCTAAGCTTACCTAGTATAGTTGTTATACCTGTCTAAACAAGTTATATAATGTTTATATTATAAACTAGATACTAAAAGCATCAGAATAGGAGAGTCTTAACGCCCAGATCAAGAAGCTAGATATAAAGGAGAAGAGGCAATATCAAAGATCCTGCGCTTAAAAAACAAAAACGTCTTTTATATAAGCAATAATAGAAGATGATTGTGGCGGGCCTAAATTCTATAGACAAGTTAGACGCCTTAGAAGCCCTTAAGGCAAAAGAGAGAAAGGAGAGGGAGAAAAAGGAGGCGGAAGAGTAATGCCTTAATAGGAGCTAGGGGCTATAACTTGTCCGCTCTAGCCAACCCTAGCCAGTTTTCCCTTAACCTGGCCTTTGACCCTAGGCTAGATTTCTGGCAACCCTAGGTTTTAATATAGAACGCTACTAGCTTCTTAGGGCAGTTCTTAAGGTTCCTTATTAGTTCTTATAAGTCTTCTAATAGTGGGTGATTTTCCTACCTGATCAAATATTTGGTTTGATTCCTAATAATTTTATAGTTAAGGATTTCTTTAACATTATACTTAGCATCTAGGTTGACTAGATCATTTCTGTTTTTAGAGCTTTTAGGGCTCCTAGGGTACTGTTTAAGGAGAGAAACATAAAACACTAGTATATATTTATTGTCCTTAATAGTTCTAGTTTAAAATTTAAGGGTCCTTTAATATGTTTGATTCTAAATGGTCCTAATTTTTTATAATCTAATTTGTTGCTTAGTTGTTTTGTCTAATGTTTTTTTGTAAAAGGTAGACTTTATCCCCCTTTATAATATTAGCTCCTAACTATATTGTTGTTATAGTATATATGTTTCTTTTAGCTACAAATAGCAACTTGCTTGCTAATTCTTATATAGCTCTTTAATGTTATAATATAGATCTAAGCTAGGTTGTTTTTGATGTTTATAACCTATAGTCCTAGTATGCTTCTAACTTATATCTAAAGTTAGTATAGAATGGTATAACTAATATTGTCTCTATTATTAAACTGTTATATATAAACTATACTAATAGTAATACTATACCTAATTGTCCTGCTAGTAATTTATATAATAATATAAGTATCCTTTAACAACTTAGTTTATTCTTTTGTTTCCTCTATTTGTCTATAGATAGAATGCTATTAATAACTTCCTCTTAGTTCTAAGTAGACTATAAGCAATGTCTAGAACTTAGATATAAACAGCTTGTCCTGATCAGACAAGACTTCTTTAGGTAAGCTATATTATATAACAACTTCTTTTAGGAAGATATTACTAAGTCTTCTATAGTCCATTTGTCCTAAACAGGACTAGTATTATATACTTTATTAATCTTTCTATTATAATCAGGATGCTATTATACTATACTCTATTACTAGGTCCTTAGACTCTAGTAGTGGTCTAATAAAGTCCTATAATATTGATTTCTAAGGGGTTGGTGTATTGCATTGTGCCTATCTGTCTATAAGGCATATAGCAGGAAGCCTTGTTCCTTATATAGGTATTATAACTAGTGACCACCTCTTAATAATCTTTATAATCCAGGACACTAATAGTCTTGGTTATTCTTGTATGTATATACTATGTTCCTTAATGACTATAAGCAGGCAATAAGTGTTGTTCTTTAATAAAGTTCTTCTAACTGCTTTGGGAGGTATATTTTCTGTGTTTCCTTATAGTAGTAGAACTTCTTTCTTTCTTATAAATGCTGTTCCTAGATTATACCACTTATCCTATATTACTGCTTAAGCTGGTGGTCATTCTAGGTCTAGTAGGTGATGCTAGTGGCCACTATTTCTTGTATCCTAGAGCAAGGTCTTTATTTTCTAGGGTTCTAGGATTGCTGCTTGTTTATATGTCTTGTTATCCTTATATCCTGGTTTCTGACTAAGGGCGTCAGCCTAGGGTTGTTAGTCCCCTTAATATGTTTAATTATAATATTATAGCTAGCCAACTCCTTAGCCTACCTTATAAGGCGGCGGTTAGTCAAGTCCTTTTTATTATAAATCCTATAAGTTTATATAATCAGTATAAATCATTACTAGGTAAACTGTTCCCTAGAGGTAGTTCCTCTAATCTTAAGTGCTTTATAATGGCTAAGAGCTCTTTTTTGTAGATGTTATAGTTCTGTTTGGCTAGTGACATTTTCCTAAAAAATAAGCTACTAGGTATAGTTTCTTATTGTCTCCTCTTTTAAGTATACTACCCCTAAGGCTATGTCTAAAGTATTGGTTTCTAATGCTTTCTTAGTCTTCCTAATAATTATAAGTATAGGTTCCTTAGTAAACCGCTTCTTAATAGTCTAGAAGGCACGTTTAGCCTTCTTAGTCTATATAAACATATTAGATTTCTTTATAAGATCTGTTAGTAGTGATATGATTTTTAAATAGTCCTAATAAACTATTAATAGAAGTTAGTAAACCCTAAGAATGACTATATGTCCTTAACATTCCTTAGTGGTTCCTAATTCTATATTTCTTAATCTTTTTGGATTAATGCTTATTTCTCCTAGTCAGATAATATATCTAAGGAAGTTAACTTCTTATATACCAAAAGGCACTTTAAGAGTTTAAGTTATAAGTTGACTTTTGCTAGGGCTCTTATTACTTCCTTAATATATTGTTTATAGTCTTCTGTTTGAGTAGACTAGTATATCATCTAAGTAACAGATTACTGTTTTGCCAGAAATTCCTTTAGAATCTTATTGTTCTGTCTTTAGTATATAGCTAGCGCATTTGTTAGTCAAATAGCATTATATATATTCCTAAAGACTAGAAGGCAGGATAAACTGTTATCTATTTATGTCCTTCTTATTTGATCAGATTAAACATGTTTCTCTAATCTAGTTTTGTAAATATCTTTGCTTGTCCTAGTCTGTCCTTAGATATTAGGCGTTTGTAAAGGGTAAACATCTTATATAGTACTACTATTAAGACGGCAAAAGTCTTATAAGGTCTCTGTTTAGGTCTCTAGCTTTTCTGCTATAAGTATATTTAAGGTATAAGGGGACTTAGAAGCTTATATCTATCCTTTCTTATATGCTTGATCTGTATTCCTTAAGCGTCCTTATAGTTACTAGATTGTGTGTTAAACTTTTCTATAAGTGGCTAAACCCTTCTTTTAAATTAATCTTATAATCCTAAGGTTGTGTTTAGGAAGTGCTTTAAATCCTAAGGATCCTAAACAACCTTATAAATTCTTTATACTATATAGGTAAAGTGTTATTGTCTTTAGACCTATAGAGGATGTCTGCCTTAGAGACATATCTAGGCACCTATTAGGAGGTGCGCTAACCTCTCTATAGCCTTTAAGTATTAAAACCTTATAATCATATTAACTAAACCTTAATTTTCTGGTTCTCTAGTTGATTTCTAGGTTATGCTCTTATATCTAGGGCATGCTAAGAATGGCCTTATTTCCTGTTGGTATAATATCAAATTGCACTTTGGCTATATGTCCTTTATTAGTCTAAACTTTGATTAGTATAGTGGTATAGGTTATAACTCTTTCTAATACCTAATATTATACTATCACTACCTTTAACTATATAGCTAAATTGTTTTAGGGGTATACTTAGCTTGTTTGCTGTTTCCTTTAATATAAAGTTCCCTATTACTCTAGAATCCATTATATTCAGATCTCTTTTGTATACTTAGGTGTCTAGGGATATCTGTCCTGTTCTGTCTATAGCATACAACTCTTTATGCTGTCTACCTATAATAGCATTCTGCTAAGTTCTTTGGTTCTTCCTAATCGTCTGTCTTTAATATATATAGGTACTCTATAAAGAGTTTGGAGGGTTCCTTCTTCTTATCTGATTTGTAGTAAGATTTGAGTTGATTAATCTCTAGATTTGATTAGTGCTGTTCTGTATATAGATCTCCTAGATCTTGCCTTTATATAGCATTCTTGTTTTGCTATATAAGTTCTTAGGACCGTCAGATTTCATACCCTTATAATTGTTCTGATAGTCTACTAGTAGGGCTAACCTGTTATAGTCCTACTTGGTACTAGTCTTTATATATAAGTTTGTACTTAGTTCTGACCTTAATATTAATATAATTTTGCGCGCTTAATAATCTTTCTCCTTTATTAGTAGTCTAGTAACGTTTTTCTTTATTAGTCATTTTGACAGTCTATCTTGTTTTATCTAAAACTATAGTCTGACATTACTTATATTTCTAGATAAATTGTACTATATGTCCGGCTCTTCTTTAGACTTACTCCTAAGTCTTGGCCTAAGGACAATTTGTCTATATTAGGTGTTATTAGACAAAAGTTCCTAGGTAACCTTCTAACTTATAGTTTCTTTAAAAAGGACACCTATATAGTCTATGCAGACACTATATATTTAGTCCTTAACGGTTTGTTCTTAACTATATGTTCTCTAAAGAACAACTTATAGGACTCTCTAGTAATAGTGTTCCTAAGTTTAGTGACTCCTTTAAATCTCTAGACTTGTCTTTTGGCTAGGATGTTGTTTGTATTAGATTGTTTAGGGCCTGCCTCTAATTCTAGTAATATACCTTATTACTAGTGTTGTCTCTAAAATATTCTAGTAGCTTGGCGGTCTTGCTTAGGTTTCTTATTCTTAAACAAAACCCTTATAGTTGCAAGTGCAAACAATATATGTTTCCCCTACCTTAGGCTTGTTCTTAAGGGTATGTTGTCTGTAAAAGGACTTGTCTGTCTTACCTATATATAATATTCTTATTTAGTAGGCCCCTTAAATGTCTATAGTTGTCCTGTCCTAGGAGCTTTACTTGTTATTCCCCTAGGCTGTAAGTGCTATATAATGCTTATACTAGGCCTAATAACATCTAGTTGTCTATAGATCCTATTTGTTCTACTCTTCTTTTGATAATTCTTCTTTTTTGTATACTTAACTTCCTAGCTATAGCATTAAGTTGTTTGCCTTTCTTTATAGTTTCTTGCCAGATTTCTTTTTGTAGTTATAGGCTTAATGCCCTGGTTTCTAACATTTAAAGCAGAGTTTGTTGTTAAAGCAACTTCTTTTCTTTGTCAGATAGCTAGTTCTAATGTTTAGTGGTTAAGGTGTTTGATCCTTCTAGTTATTATTATCTATAGTATTTCCACTTCTTTCTGTCTCTAGGTTTTCTATTCTCCCTTATTGTCTAGATCCTTTCTTCTCTAGGCATTGTTTATATAGCCTGTTATTAATCTAGATCGCTATACTAACCATCCACTATAATTAAAGGTTTCCTATATGTACTATCTTATCTTTATCTTATCCTTAAGACCTTAGTAGTAATGGAAAGCTAAAGCTTCTTTATCCTAGTTGACTTATACTCTTTTGTTAGAACTTAGTAGAGTAATTTATAGCTAACCCTTTCTAATAAGGGCAGCTAGTTGTTGCTAGGCGGTAGCTAATTTATCTATATGCTAAAGTTCTTTAATTTGTTTGTAACCCCTAGAAGGTAGAGAAATCGTCAGGTTATAACTAGCATTCCTCCTTATTAGGTTGTTAAAATAGTCTTCTAGGTAGGGTTTGATCTATTATAGTATGTTGCTATATAGGTATAAGGTGGCCTAGAGGACTTGTTTGTCGTCCTTGTCTAGGTTATTAAACTTGTTGTTATTAAACTTGGTATAAAGTCTAAGTTTAAGAGGAAGGTACTAAGGTCAGATCAGCTACCATTATAGGTTTTAGGCAGCTTGAGCTTAAGGCTCTTGACTATATCAACTTGACCTTGTTGTAAGTTAGTGCCTTATACATCTCTATATTGCTTCTAGAGGAAGGTAGAGTGACTTTCTTTCTAAGAGTGCTTGGGGTAGGGGTGGATACTGATCCTTATATAGATATAGTGATGACTGTTAACTTAAACAAGTTGCTTAAAGTGTAAAAATACGGTTTAGTCTTTAATATAGAAGACTAAGGCAATGTTAGTTGGTATTATAATAGAAGTATAGCAGTCAGGTCAGGTTGTTTACTTAGAAGTAAACTGTTACTTATATTAAAGGTAATAGAGTATATGTAGATAATAACTAAGTTAAGCACAAAGCTCCTATCTAAGGAAATATAAACGCTTATATAGAACTTTATTCTTTACTAGCTATACTAGCTGGCTAGCAGAGCACACAAGCCTGCTAGCTTGCTAGTAAGCTATTATATATATGACCTAGACCCCCCTGTTCCTAAGGTCTTTCTGTCATCCTATAAATAACTAATATAAGTCTAACTCTAGCAAGGACTAGAGTTCTCCTAGGAGCGTTCTCCTAGGAACGCT